>CM038038.1:130879118-132147868 GCA_021397845.1 Areca catechu | reverse complement strand
AAGGCAGGCCCAGAAAGGAATCACTCTTCCTAATGTTGCGTGTGTTGATGCCCAGGGGTTGGCACTTCAAACTGATAACCTGCACCTCACCACCCAAGCTCAAGTTCAGCTTGGTAAAATGTTGGCTACTTTTTATTTAAATCATTCTAAAATTAAATAGACACCACCTCTAGGGTGTCATTTATTTCGATCCATATCTAAAATGATAACGAAGAAAAATCTTGTTATAAAGCTCGACTTCATCACAACATTGAACTTTAAACAAGATCTTGAATGCCAGCCAGCTACTTCGACCTGCTTGTGTTCTCAATATATTCATTTCTTACCGATGATTACATTATTATTATTATTATTTAAAAAAAAGAAATAATTATTTCATGTCCAAACCCTGTTATCGACTCTAAACACGTAATTTATATAAAATTAAGTAACATGACATATAAAATAATATTTATGTCCTATGCCTGAGCTATCTGTTGAGGCCCAGCCAATTTTAGTCGAAGTCCGGAATCTTGTTCCCATCTGGTTCCTAGCCTGTCTTGATGGGCCCATTCTCACGCCCGAAGCTCGACCACCTTTGATCCTATCAGAACATGTATCATTTTGACCCGGTTGCATTACTGGAAGTAGAATGGATCTGTCCAAAAGTACCACCCGAGCAAGATTTTCCCAAGTACTCGAATGAATCGATTCTCATATCAATTTATAGAGCATGGTGTGTCATGCAAACATCGATGTGCCAATCAAGCTTGTATCTCGTTGCTTGGCTTCGGAGCAGAGTACAAGCAGGAGACACCGTGCTGGCAAGAGTATAGTATAATTTGTATGGATTTCCTCGTAGGAATACTGTATAAGATCTTTTATAGGATCTTCGCATCTATAACTTTTATGGCTGATTCTGTGAGAAAAGGAGGGGGAAAAAAAAAACTCAGACAAGTTCAAGTGCATCATCATCATCGATCCATCGACATGCATGATGAGTGGTGACTCATCTTAGCTTAAATATTCACAACCATCAGGTGTCACACCTTAGAGTCTAGGCTTAAGCTAGGTTTAATGCGAACACGCTATAAATAAGCAAATAGCTTCCCCATTATTTGGTTTTGTTTTGCAATGGAAGAGGATGGAGCAGATTTTTTAGTCCATCCTACATGACATGATTCGGAATAGACATATATGCAGCCAGCAATGATTGAGACTCACAAATATATCTGGATGGATATGACTCTGAATGCAATCCATACACTATATTTAATTTGATAATTTTTCATCCTTGTGATGCTCGAATGCTTCTATGTTAGGATGACAGATTTCTGTGCTTTGGAAAAGATGATGGTAGTCCTTTGGGCCTGAGTCCATTCGGGCTTTCTCTTTCGGCCCAACCTTGATAGAAAGAACTCATCTGGTACCTCGATGATGGGCCAAAACATTATCCTGTCTAGATAAGTACTCCACCCTACATCCTAAAACAATTACCAGCCCAAGAAATTCACAAAGGGTTCGAAATGGCTGACTCAAACCTCAGTCAATTCCGCTAATTTTGCATCAGCTTCAATTTTAAGATTTGGGATTGTGCGAGCCAAGTGCAACTCTAATCGTTGGTTGAAATGGATCTTGTGATGGACCGATCCATGGCCCACCTGTGCCGCGAGAAGAAACTTGGCTAGGATATTTAGTATTTACCTACATGTGCGGTCAAAGTAAGGAGTAATACTAGGGGTGGTTCGATTCAGAAAATTTTCTTGCCACGTGGTTAGAAGATTTGTGCAACCCATGGGAATTGGTTGGCAGGCTTGCATTATTAGGCTTTGGGCCAGAGTAATTTGTAACGTGTAAAGCCTTCTAGAACACAGAAAATTGCATCCATCCATTCTTATTAACGAGATACATGTGACCAGGGATGCAAATGGGCCAGCCCTAAGCTCAGGATATGCAGAACTTTTCGTACGCCTGCCTCGATGAATAGGCCTAAACGATGTGAGATTTTAGCCTCGGGCCAACACATTTGCATCCCTATGAACTACTGTCCGGCATTCTCGATGGAGAAGAGAAAAATTAAGACTTTTTTTTTTCATGACAATAGAAAAAATTCTAGAAAACTAGTTATAAGTTTTTCAAATTTGTTAGCTTTCCGAGGAAGCAAATAAATGAAATTTAGATTTTTTTTTTTTTAAAAAAAAAATTTTCAAGCGATTTTCTTTGCATCCAAATATATTCTTAGGATTCATCGTTATATTTAGACCTATCAAAATGGATCAGAGCTCGTAGATCAGCCCATTTGGCTCTATAAATGGACCGGGCCGGTTTGAAAAAATTTGGTCCATTTATGTAAGTGGACTTTTTGGCCCGGCCCTTGTAGTCCATGGTCTCAATAGGGTTAGGATCAGGCCAGCCCGTGGATCAAGAATTTTTTTTAAAAAAAATATATTAAAATTAAAAGATTCAAAATGAAAAA
This sequence comes from Areca catechu, assembly GCA_021397845.1. Lineage (NCBI taxonomy): Eukaryota > Viridiplantae > Streptophyta > Magnoliopsida > Arecales > Arecaceae > Areca > Areca catechu. Next base: position 132,145,413 of record CM038038.1, on the reverse strand, counting down.
TGGCAAACAGGTTATGGATTATCATGTTTACTTACCAGAGTAAACCACGGTTCATGTTAAATTAAAAGTTTGAAACTTTAAACTTAAAATGGAAAGATATTTTGATTTTTTTTCCTCAATCTTCCGTGTCGTTCCCACTTCCCTTCCCTATTTGCAGTGTTCGGCCGTTCCCATTCCCATTTCCACTTCAATACGACGATACTCGATAGTTCCGGACTTCCGGCGATTCAAACTTCTTTCGAATTTTTGATTCATCTGAAGTTCGGGACCGGCCGACCGGGACTTTATTGCTGCTCTGCTCTCCTATTCCGGCGGAAAAAGGAATAGCTGGTGATGCCGGTGGTGACGCCGATGGTGACGCCAACTTTTTCGCTACATCAATAGCCATCTATTGATGACCAGAACTTCTTCCATGCTAAGGTGAGGACTATATACTTATATGATTTCAATACCCACGGTCCTAGTCCACGGCTCTAATGCTAGTCCATGATCCTGGTCCATGGCACATATAGTGGGCTGGCTTGATCCTAGCCCACGATCAATATAGGGCCGGGCCAGGTTAAATTTTTTTTATCCATTTGTGCAAGTGGACCTATCTCGGTTCGGCCCATAAAATGTAAGTCCAAATGGGTTAGGTCCGGACAGCCTATATCGACCGCTCTAATTATAACGAAGGTTTAATCTCACTTCCATTGAATCAATATGCGCCTGCAGATGTAAGCTTACATGCAACATTAGCCATACAGATAGATCTCCGTCTCAAAATTTGTTGCACATCATAAAGTAAAATAAAATAAATAATTTTTTTAAAAAAATACTATAAAAAAAAAAAAAAAGGTGTGACCCACAAATTTAGGCCATGGGGAGAGGTGTCTTTTTTATTTCTAAGGATACAATTTCATTAATTGCTACAGTTTGATCAGTCAAATAATGCACGCATCATCTTCAATTTTGCTTGGACCCCACAAAGCAGCAGTCAATACCAAAGAGACGTGAGGGGCGGCAGATTCCAATTACTCGGCTGTACATTTATCAAACATTCCATTCTATACGGCGAGGTTTGTCCCTGGAGGGTTTCTTCCACGTCTCTCGTGCACATCTAGAGGCTATCCTGCCAACCACCTCAAAAGCTGACGCCTTTCAACTCCCTCGCTCCATTAATCTCTCTTATGGACCCTGCATCGCCCACGAACCCATTCTTTAGTTTTCTTCGACCATCGACCTTCCTTTGTCTACCAGCCATTTTGTTGATAAGATGCGAGAACTTAGAGGTCATCCATTACGTAATACTACCAATGCTCTCGTAGCCTAAATTAACAACACCTGACAGCCCGTGGAAGACCTCGTGGTGGATTAATTAATATAATGATCTAATCGACTTCCAGCACGTCCAAAGCATTGGCTTTCAACGAGCAAGCATCGGTTCGAAGTCCAAGCATGGAGGAATGGTTCGATGTGGAGACCTACCAACATTATGGGATGAGCGTAGAAAAACCACCATCATTCCAAGAGCGGCAGGTTAGAAAAATCGACCAACCAATATTATATTAAGAAGGTCGTACTAAGCTAAAAACATGCTAGTCATATTAATTTCATGATATTTCTCGAATAGAGAATGACAGGACATTGCTCTTGTCTAACATACCTAAACAAACCTGCTCGAATTTTCCTTGTCAAGGACTAGGAGAATAATTCTAATATTCCATGGTTTAAGTAGAAGGACATAGCTAGCCACATCTTAGTTGGGAAAGAGACTTTGGTCTAAGATGCCTTCTTGCAGTTAATCCGGTGCCTGTGGTGACTTGCACCACAAGCTATGGCAATCCCTCGCACCTAGCTATTTGTTATTTGACTCATTCTCCGTATGCTTTTATTTATTTATGAATCTTATTTTCTATGATGCAATTTTTGTATTGTAGGATATGGTATAATTATATATAGTTGTTATGTCATCCATCATCACGGAGATGGATGGCTCTCCTCCGTTTCCGTAACATGTCTTGTATTTTCTATACATATCCATAGAATAAATGATAACCGCTCGTCTCCTGAATAGATGATATGACAACTATGCAGGACTTTGTGGTATTAAAGTTGCGCTACATAGGCTCCAAATTCTACCTTTCATATTCATGTCCTTGCCTAATTTTAATTTATCAATATTTTCTTCGTCTCGAGGAGGAAACATCATAAAGTTATTTTTAAGCATGCTGACCAATAAATATGGTGGTACATTTTTATGTATACCTATCTTAGGCATTTCCCTCCCTACCTATCATTTTCTAAGCCTGTTTCCCTACCTCTACTAAACCTGGATTGGCTTAATTAAGTACTTGCTGCCCGCATCCCGTTACTATAAAATATAATACACTGGTTCTAGACTTCAAAAGCCACCGCATCTTTCCACAATTACATACCTGATGAGAATTCGCACTGGCAACATGATCTTTTGGGTGCAATGGCTCCTGCACCAGAGCATCGTTTCCCATCAGAAATACTTTATTATTGGCAAAAGCTTATCCTTTTGGATAATTTTTTAATGGCAACTACTTGAACACGTAGTTCTTGATAAATGTTAGGTATGCCATGTTCATTCAAAAGTCATCGGTCATTCTGGGGTGTTCGATCGACGCGTAGCAACCATCACCATCAAACTACGGTGTGGGTGTCGCATATGATCGTGTCGTAACTTATACAGCTAACCTTGGGTAAGATGGGCTTCATTTAATTATATAATATGATCGGTGACCGGAGTCCAGAGCCATCAGGCTTCGATAGCAATTAACTGACATGTCAGAGATCAGGGAAGCAAGCTTGGTCTGCAAAAAGAAGCAGATATTCATCCGATTCCAGGTGCGAGTAGTTGACGAACATGGACCATTTCCAGCTAGATAATAGGTCAGTATATGTTACCTCCCTTGTAAGTTATCACGGATCTAGAGGTCCCCAAATAGGGCCAGTGGAAATTAACATAGTAGCATAAATGGTGCCAGTTGGACCGAGCCCCATCAATAATGACCAGGTGCGGTTCACCTATAAGAACCGGTAACTTCGCTTTAGTTACTGCAAGAATCCCCGGTCAAAGGAAAAAAAAAAATGCCTACTTTTTCTTCCATGGAAGGAAATATGGATTTGACCCATATAAACAAGTTCCTTAGCTTACGGCAAGAGCCAACTTGCTTGCCCCCGGTCCAACCTACGACTAAGCTAACATAAATTTATGTTCCTGATTAATTAAAAAGACTGTCCGGATCGATGTGAAAAGTTCTCTCTCTCTCTCTCTCTCTCTCTCTCTTTCCTTTTTGATAAAAAGATATTTACTGTAATCAAGAATGTGGGTCCATTAAAAAACGAGATCAATTAATCGTGGCTTTGCTAAATAGGAAACTAAACACGATTTCATATACCAATAGTCCATAAAGACCGAATTTGCACCACCAAAAAAATCTATTTCCGAGCCTGTCTCGAGTGGCGGGCACGGTTTCCATGTAACAAAGATGCTGCGAGAGTGCTACGAGCTCCAACCCCGTGCCAGCGGTTACCATAAGGGTTAAAGCCAGGAGCCTCGCTTCCATATACTCCTCTCCTCTTATGTCATGACGTAATGGTTCCCCAATCGTTGTCCTTCGAGAATCCCCTCTCTCTTTCTTCCTTGCCATTGCATCGTTCGGTACTTCATCCTGAAAAGAACTCGCACTCTTTCTTATGGCAATCTCTTTTTGAGCCAAAAAGAAAAAAAAAAAAAAAAAAGTCCAAAAAAGGGGTCGTGTCGTTTGACACTTTAAATCACCTTGATGCACCGCTCCTGCCGACTGGCTACCGAAAGATTTTTGAAGAATAGGGACCTCTCAACACTCTGACAACACAACTTGGACTGCCGTCCATCGGGGAGGGTAAGCCTGGCCCCACCACATGAGAGATCGGTCCATGAAATTAGTGATGAGCAATGAGTGCATATATTTTGATTGCCAGTACCCTCCATCTCTTGCAATCCTAGCAATTTTTTTTGATAAAAAAAAAAAAAAATCCTAGCATTTTTTAGCACATAATCCTCCTCTCTAAAAAATATCCAAGATTTATTTAATATATATTTAATATGGGACTGATCAATATATGCTTATATAAATAATATTTATTAGATCGTAAAGATCATAGTATTTGCGATATTCATTTTCTAGAAGGGAAAATATATACGTGTATATTTCTCAATATATATCACTCCATTTTAATATTTAAAAATAATATAAGTATTATTATTATATATATTGCTTTTTTTTTTTCTAAAATAAATATACACATCCACGTTGTAATGGATTTTTTTTTTTTTTTTTTTCGTGTCTTTCGAAATCTCCGTGTCACTCGGACCGTGGCCAAAAGTTGCGACGCATGGAATTGCGGTTTGGTGTTCGGGATGAGGAAGCGGTCCGGTGGAGAAAGAGAGACGGGATCCACACTAGCTGTCGCCCATTGGAAAAAGATGGGCACAGGAGTTTCCAGTGAAGGGACTCCGGATTGTCTTCTGGATTAAATAGTTTGACCGTTAGACATTGACAAGTACAACTACGACAGTCCAATAATTCTGAGCGCCTCAGATGGGATCTTATCCCCAGAAAGGCTCGGCACCCCATCATATTCCTTCAGGGTGGGACCGTTACACGTGTCGAGAGGGACAGAGAATATTCTACCATCAAATATTTCCAACTTCCAACCAGACATTCGTAAAAATCCAAACCTTCCTCCCAAACACATTGTTCATTCATTCGGGTAGGTTGTCCATCCATTACAGGCCAAAATATAGATCCATGAATTCCAATGGAGACTTCAATTACCGTCGCTTCTTTAGAGTTGGTTTTTTTATTTTTGCTTACTCTCAAAACACATCTATACAAGGTCAAAGAATTCTAATTAAAACCATCTTCTCAACTAAGTTGATGGGCTGCATTAATGTCCCTATCAAAAACTTGGTGATGGTGGGATATCATGGTTTTGGATTTCGCGTACCGATGGAATGCGACTTTCGAAAAAATTTAAAAAAAAAAAATTTAATATAATTATAGAAAGAAAGAACCAACATTATATAAAAAATCCCATGCGCAAGGCAAGTCCCTGCACGGTGGTTTGTTGATGCTTTGCTTTTGAAAACAAACCAAATTAATACTCGATTTAATGGACTCGCACTCGCTCATAGGTTTCGATGTCCTGTACGGCGTTATCCTCGTGGATGCGTTATCCTGGCCGCCATTTCTGCAAGTGATTTTGGTCATGTCACGCTAATCCTCTTCCCCACCCTCACGAGCCAGGGATTTCATCACGAGTGTCGATAGCTTGCACCTGCATGCATGGCTACGACCGGAGTAAAAGCGAGAAAGAAAGAGAGGAAAAAAAAAAAGAGACGAGAGAGACATCCAGATCCAATTGCTGATTTGAAAGCCTAATTAATTAGAAGCCTTTAATTTTAATAGGAAAGTGGTCGTGGATGGTGGATTTGAAAGGCAGCTGCTAATGATTCCATAAGGGACACGCAAGCTGCGTCGATCGATCTTAGCCTCTTAGGGCGCAAAGACATCCGGGTCCTCCATTAGAAACGCTCCAGATACTTAAAAATGGAGTGATAACTTGGTGCACCGAGTATTTGCGATTCATCTCGGCCCTGATGAACGAACAAATAAGGACGGACCAGGTGGGCTGCTAGCTTTTCATCCCGGACCTTCTCTCTTGTTTGGAGGAGAAGGTTCACCCTCACAAAATTTTATGAAAACATCCATCGATGATAATATGCATAAATATATATATATATATATATATATATATATATAGAGGTAGGCTAAAATCTGGTCAAGTAGATTTCTACTTGGAATTTATTAGATTTTAATTAAATAATAAAAATTTTTCTTCGATAGCATAAGTTGTTAGATATGATCTATAATTTTTAAATTACTTGCACGCATAACAGAAATATTACTTTGATAGTCTAATTTATTGGATGTGGTTTACTAATTTTAAACTATTTATATATTAAAAATCATATAATTGAAAGAGCCCTGACTTATACATCAAATGATCATTTTTTTTTTCATATTAGTTATTATCCAATTTTTGCCTACTTGATACATAGCATGTGTTTCTCTATTTTTAACCATATTAGACCAATTAAAAATACTTTTCAATGGACCTAGGATTAGATCAAGAATAGCATATCGATTTTAAATATGTACCAATTAATAATGACCGGAGTGTGGGATAAGAGCAGAAATTGGGTTAGGTCGAGTTGGACCATGTTGACACTGAATCCCCGCCGACCGGATGGAGTAGCTCGCCCGCCGGTTCACCGTACTCGCACGCCAGTTCGTCGTCGATGGAAGCCTGTAAAACAACTCCTATGACCGGAATTTTTCCGGTGGGGGACACTCCGATGCCAAAGTTAGCAAGAATTTAGGCTACAAAATGGAGAACTCGAGAGCAGAGAATGGTGAGAAGAAGGAAGAAGATGGCTCAAATTTGTTCAGAGTTAGCTTATCTGAGTATCCCCTCTTACCAGTATTTATAGGAAAAAATATAATTACTTACGGTTATGAGAGTTAGTTAGGAAAACCTCTTCATAACAGTAAGTCATGGAGATCAGAAAATTAGTTAATCAACCATGTGGGCGGTTACGACAGCTAAAACAGCTTTCAACCGTTTTAAGTTGAAAGACCGTCCAAGAGTTTCAGATGTACTCCTTTTAGAGAGAGTCCGAAGTAAATTCAATCAACCTTTTTGGAGGGCCTTCCTTGGAATGGCCTTAAGGAATGGTAGTCATGTACTTCGGACGTATCCTTTTGGAGTAAACAAAGATAAACAAATACTTACTATGATATTTGAAGAGACGAAAATATTTCAAAGGCATAGTCTTCGGACCTGGTTGAAGATACGAAGCCGAAGGAATAAATCGGTAGGCTTACTCTTCGAACCAGGCTGAAGATACGAAGCCGAAGGAACATAATCAATAGGCTTACTCTTCGGACCTGGCTGAAGATACGATGCCGAAGGAACATAATCAATAGGCTTACTCTTCGGATCAGGCTAAATAGATTTCCCTCGGTGCACTGATTCAGCTAATAGACAAAAAAATTAAAATTGGCTCGACTGATGAACCGGCATTTATTTTATATTAAACCGGATTGTCATAACAGCTGCCCCCACTACCAAGTTCGAAATAATTTTATTTTGAAAATGGGAGTACCAGAATATATCGTTTACCGAAAACAGATAAGCAATAATGGCATATCTCTGACATCTGTCATTCACAATAAATGCTTGGTGGCGTGGAAATCGTGCTAAGAACACGTGTCATCTCCCCATTGCCATTCCAAAAAGATGGTACAGAATTGAAAAGTTGGGTTGATCTTTTCATTAAGAAGCTTTTCGAAGAACGGTTTACGTGATCAAGAGAAGACACCTGGCATCATTTTATGGCTGGATAGAAAATTGAGAATTCATCCAGCCACCCAATTCTCCACGTAGATTATAACTGCCATCCCATTAATCGACGCCTCTTCGGGAATCGTGTCCACGATCGGCGTCGCTGATACGGCGCACGATCGAGGAGATCCGAAATGATGGAAAAATCCATTGTCCTACCCCTATAAATAGGGGAAAAGCTTCACGAGAAGGATTTCTACTCTTTCGAAACTCTTCTCGCTCTTGCTCTGCGCTGCTACTTCTTCAATCAGCAGTTCTAGTTCTCTTTAGAGGTAGAAACCCTTTCTTTATTTTTCTTCTTCCTTCTTTACAATGTCAGGATCCATAGGTAATCCTTCCACTAGTGGGGGCTTAACAGGAGATGAAACCAGTAGGGGGAGGGGTTCAGGTAGGAAGAGAAGTCCCGAGAGATCTCCTGAATCAGTTACTAGCTCTCTATCACATGCTAGGTTAGGAAGCCTTCGACACCATTTTAACATTCCACGAACCTTTAAGGCATTCCTTCCCAATTCCAAAGAGAGGGTAGTTAAACCTCCACCTGGGTCAATTGCCATATATGAAGACCATCTCAAGGCTGGTCTTCGACTTCCGCTTCATCCTTTTTTTACAAAAATTTTCATCCTTTACCATATCGTTCCGGCCCAGCTGACTCCGAACAGCTTTAGGAACATTTGTGGATTCTTAGTTATCTGTAAGCTTCGAAATGTAGAGCCAAAGACCTCCCTATTTACCTCCCTCTTCGTATTAAAAAGGGATTTTCATGGTCAAGGGTAGTGGGTTATCGGTCCTCGGCCAGGCCGAAGACTGATAAAAGGAACGCCCAGTGCCATACATGGGTGGAAACCCTGTTTCTTCTTTATTTATTACTCAAACTGGGGATTCAATACTGAGTAGAGGGCTCCATGTTTGGATGCAAACGCTGGGAAGAGAGTTCTAAGGGCCGACCAAAAAGACTTCGAGACCTTATCAGAGCCCGAAATCCCCTTGTTCAAGGAATTGCTGAGGGAGGATAACCTCCGTGCGCCCATATCAGCGAAGTTCCAACACTAGGTATAGAGATAGCAGGCTTTGGATTTTTATTCATCTTCTCTCTTTTTTCCTTTTTTTTTTAACTGAACTGAGAGTTTTTTCTTTAAATTGCAGGTAATCCGATGAAGCCGAAGCTTGAAAAACTTCGTCAGGCTTCAAGAAAAAGGCCAGTACTAGTGGCTAGCGAGTCCGAAGTCCGAAAGAAGAGTAGGGCCGAAGGGACTTCGAACGTGCCTCCCATAAGAGTCGTATCTGACGAAGCAGGTGCGCCTTCAACAGCTCCTGTGCCAAGTCCACATCTAGCAAGACCTTCCAGAAATCCATCTCCAAGAGTTCCAAGAAACTTACCACCGATGCCTCCTTCGGACCCATCTGATCCAACACCAACCATCGAAGAACCACTTCTCGCTTCTCCGAAAGGTTCGAGGAAGGACAAAGGCCCTCTTCCAGAAGGGACTTCCACGCGAGAGATCCCAATGGATCAAGAGTGTGATGTGGATTTTACTAAGTTTAGTGAATCCAAGGGTTTGGAAAACCCAGAATTGGCTAGAGAGTTGCTGAAGCATACTCTCCTTCCTCGGGATTGGAAAGTTAGCAAAGTCCGATGCATTGAGGACATTTCCGACTTATCCTTTTCTTCCATACCGAAGGTAAATTTTATTCCTTTTTCTCTCTGATATATAATCTGTAGTTTAACTGACTTCGTATTCTATGTAATCATTGCAGTTGATCCATGATGTTACTATCATGGAGGAGAGCATCATTGACTTCCGAAGCTACCATCAACAGATGAAAGATAAACTTTAGAAAGTTAGAGTCGAGAAAGAAGTAGCGAAAGAACTGAAGCAAGCTATGGAAGCAAAGCTTGCCAAGAGCGATGCTATTGTTCAGAGCCTGAAGCCCGAACTGGAGAAGGCCCAGTCGAGAAACTTTGAACAGGATGCGAAGCTCAAGAAAAAGAAGAAGAAGGTCCGGTCTCTTGAATATTCGATCAAAGAAGCCCATTTGAAGACTGAAGAAGCTGTTAAGAAGGCCGAAGAGGTAGTTGGAAAGGCCGAATCATCAGCTGAAGAGATACAGTCTTTGAAAGATCAGGTAAAAAGGGTGATCGAAGACTATAAGAAGGCTTCGGCATTTGATGATGAAGTGATCGAAGCAGAGACCTTCAGCTATAAAGCAGGCTTTAACAATGGAGTGAAAGAGGTGTAAAACCTTCACCCAAGTCTGGATACTTCGGGAGTTCAACTGTGTGATCTCGAAAAGCCGGATGAGCCTGAACTACTGGAAGGTCCCTTCGAAATACCCGCAATAGCCGAAGAAGCGGCTGAACCGATCGACCTCACTCTAACCGAAGACATTCCAGTAGAGGGCGATATGTAATTTTTTTTTCTTTTTCTTTTTTGAAAGAATGTATATCACTTTCTCGTAAATAAAAGTTTATTTTAATGAATCATCTCTTTGTGAATGTACATGTGAACGAGCAAGAATTCTTTCAAGTATAAAGTCTTCGGACTTGAATATGATTGAAACTTCTGAAGTATAAGATCATGCTAAGTCTTCAGACTTAGAATAATATAATTTTTTAAGAAACAGAATTTTGAAATCTAATTCAAGATCATATTATGTTTCCATATTGGAGATAATACTAAGTCTCTAGATTTTAAATAATACTAAGTCTTTAGACTTAGGACAAGAAAATAATCATGAGATTTTGAGAAGATATCAAGTTTCCAAATAATAATAATACCAACTCTTCAAACTTGAAATAATACTAAGTCTTCGGACTTAGAATGATTCTGAATAACTGAGACTTTGAAGAAATAATACCAAATCTTTAGATTTAATGTAATATCAAATCTTCAAACTTGAAATAATACTAAGTCTTCGGACTTAGAATAAGAGAATGATCCTGAGATCTTGAAAAGATATCACATCTCCAAATAATAATAATACCAAGTCTTCGGACTTAAAAATATGCCAAGTCTTCGGACTTAGAATAAGAGAATGATCCTGAGATCTTAAAAAGATATCAAATCTTCAAATAATAATAATACCAAATCTTCGGACTTGAAATAATACTAAGTCTTCGGACTTAGAATAAAAGAATGATCCTGAGATCTTGAGAAGATATCACATCTCCAAATAATAATAATACTTCAGACTTGAAATAATACTAAGTTTTCGGACTTAGGATAATTCTGAATAATTCTGAGATCAAGTCTTCAGATATAAAATAATACTAAGTCTTCGAACTTAGGATAATTCTAAATAATTCTGAGATCAAGTCTTCAGATATAAAATATCACTAAGTCTTCGGACTTAGAATAATTCTGAACAATTCTGAGATCAAGTCTTCAGATATAAAATAACACTAAGTCTTCGGACTTAGGAAATTCTGAACAATTCTTAGATTTAGAAAATAATCTGAAGATGATAATACCAAGTCTTCGGACTTGAAATAATACTAAGTCTTTGGACTTAGGATAATTGAGAATAATCCTTAGATTTCAATACTGAAGATATCAACTTTTCATATAACAATACCAGGTCTTCGGACTTGAAAATATATTAAGTTTTCGGACTTAGGATAAATGAGTAATCCTGATATTGAGAAATCAAGTTTCGAAACAATAATACCAAGTCTTCGGACTTGAAATAATACTAAGTCTTCGAACTTCGGATAAATGAATAATCTTGATCTTGAGAAATCAAGTTTCCAAATAATAATACCAAGTCTTTTGACTTGAAATAATACTAAGTCTTCGGACTTAGGATAAATGAGTAATTTTGATCTTGAGAAATCAAGTTTTTAAATAATAATACCAAGTCATCTGACTTGAAATAATACTAAGTCTTCGGACTTAGGATAAATGAGTAATCCTGATATTGAAAAATCAAGTTTCCAAATAATAATATCAAGTCTTCGGACTTGAAATAATACTAAGTCTTCGAACTTAGGATAAATGAATAATCTTGATTTTGAGAAATCAAGTTTCCATATAATAATACCAAGTCTTCGAACTTGAAAATACACTAAGTCTTCGGACTTAGGATAGATGAGAATAACTGAGACCGAAGAAATACCAGGTCTTCATATAATAATACCAAGTCTTCGAATTTAGGTTAGTTCTGATCTGAAACAAGATAGACCACGTGGGTCATCCCTGTTTTTTTGGAGAGTGAAATAGGTTGATCAGACCTTGACATTTCACAGGATAGATCGCATGGATTATCCTTATGCCATTTAGGAAAAGAGAAATTAAGACAGGCTGATCAAGCTCACCTCGACACTTCGTAAGGTAAATCACGGAGATCATCCTTATACCTTTTAAGAAAAAAAATTAAAACAGGCTGATCAAGCCCATCTTGGCACTTCGTAAGGTAGATTACGGATATCATCCTTATACCTTTCAAATAAAGATTAAGACAGGCTGATCAAGCCCACCTCGGCACTTCGTAAGGTAGATCATGGAGATCATTCTTATGCCTTTCAAATAAAAATTAAGACAGGCTGGTTAAGCCCACCTCGGCACTTTGTAAGGTAGATCACGAAGATCATCCTTATGCCTTTTAAATAAAAGTTAAAACAGGCTAGTTAAGCCTACATTGGCATTTCATAAGGTAGATCACATAGATCATCCTTATACCTTTTGATTAAGATAGCTTATTCAGGCCCAACTCGGCACTTCGTAAGGTAGATCACGTAGATCATCCTTATATCTTTTGATATATAATAAGATAGGTTTCAGTAGGCCTTTCCTTGGGCTTCAGTGGGTCATAATAAGATTGGCTTTGGGCCTCTTAGGTGTTTAATCGGTCTTTAAAAAGTCATTAGCTTTGAAGAAGATATCGATCTTCAAGAATACATCGACCTTCAAGAATATATCAGATTTTAAGAAGTCATCGATCTCAAGAAGATATCGACATTTAAGAAGTCATCGGTCTCCAAGAAGATATCGGCCTTTAAGAAGATATTGCCCTTTAAGAAGTCATCGGCCATTAAAGTTCCGACAAAACAAAAATCCTACCGGAATTCCTCCAGTGGGAGACTCCTCGGAGGTTCTTCCTCTGTTTCCTCCAGTGGAAGAAACAGAGGAAGAACGCTTGGTTCTCTTCTTCCCATTGTGATCATTCATGCATTGTTTTGGTAATGAAGCATTATAACCTCGAGATAGTTGGATCCATGAAGAACTTGGAGTGAGTTCCCGACGTCGATCCTCTCTCCTTTCAGTTTGATGGCTGGGTTGTGAGATGGATGAAGGGCACTGCCTTTGAACAGCAGTCTTTTGTAAAGTTTAAACCAGAGCTGTCAAAGCATCTACTCTTTTCAAGAAGGCTTCAAACTGTTGCTGTCCTAGCATCAACATGGGAGGTGGCATGCTATCATCCACCAGTGGATTGTTTGGCTGAGAAACAGGCTGATCTCTATTTGTAGAAGCATTTTGGATCTTTCCTTTCACCATTTTTGCTTTGCAGAAATTCTCTTCCAACTAGAGGAAACATATCTTCCCCTTCACCATTTTTGCTTTGTAGAAATTCTCTTCCAACTAGAGAAAACAGATCTTCCCCTTCACCATTTTTGCTTTGCAGAAATTCTCCTTCAACCAGAGAAAACAGATCTTCCCCTTCCTGGTGCGCCAATCTATTGACATTGAATCCCCGCCGACCGGATGGAGTAGCTCGCTCGCCGGTTCGCCATCGATGGAAGCCTGCAAAACAACTTCCCTGACCGGAATTTTTTCAGTGGAGGACACTCCGATGCCAAAGTTAGCAAGAATTTAGACAGCGGAATGGAGAACTCGAGAGCAGAGAATGGTGAGAAGAAAGAAGAAGATGGCTCAAGTTTGCTCAAAGTTAGCTTACCTGAGCGTTCCATCTTACCAGTATTTATAGGCAAAAATGTAACTGCTTACGGTTATAGGAGTTAGTTAGGAAAACCTTCTCATAACAGTAAGTAGTGGTGGTCAGAAAATTAGTTATTCAACCATGTGGGCGGTTACGACGGCTAAAACAGCTTTCAACCGTTTTAAGTTGAAAGACCGCCCAAGAGTTTCAGAGGTACTCCTTTTAGAGAGAGTCCGAAGTAAATTCAATCAACCTTTTTAGAGGGCCTTCCTTGGAATGACATTAAGGAATGTTAGTCATGTACTTCGGACGAATCCTTTTGAAGTGAACAAGATAAACAAATACTTACTGTGATATTTGAAGAGATGAAAATATTTCAAAGGCATAGTCTTCGGACCTGGCTAAAGATACGAAGCTGAAGGAATAAATCAGTATGCTTACTCTTCGGACCAAGCTGAAGATACGAAGCCGAAGGAACATAATCAATAGGCTTACTCTTTGGACCTGACTGAAGATACAAAGCCGAAGGAACATAATCGATAGGCTTACTCTTCGGACCGGACTGAAGATACGAAGCCGAAGGAATATAATCAAAGGTTTACTCTTCGGAGCAGGCTGAAGAGATTTTCTTTGGTGCACTGATTCAGCTAATAGATAAAAAATTTAAAATTGGATCGACTGATGAACCGGTATTTATTTTATATTAAATCGGATTGTCATAACGGGCCACATATCTGCTCAAGTCGAGCATCAATTTTTTTTTCGACATTTTGGCTTGATCTTAGTTTAATTTTATTTTCTTCTACGCCCCAAATCCTGAAATCGAATAAGTCATATCTAAATAATTTTGTCCAAGCCAGAATAATAATAATAATAATAATTTTTTTTAAAAAAAAATAAATAAAAAATAAAACACCGGCAGCTGTATCCCATCTTGCTAAGTTGATGCATTCCTATAAATTACATGTATGTCTATCATGGGCTTTGAAGTTTCCTCGTCTATCTTGCTAAAATGAGATGGCAGAAGAATGGAGATGGATGAATGGATGTCGGGTAGAAAAATGGTAACGGAAATAAAAACATCATGATAGGCGTTTTCTTTTAAGCCTTTTTGATAGTTGGTAAGAAGTATCCATTGGTTTTATCAAAAAAAAAAAAAAAAAAATCCATCGGACATTTAATCCTTCTTTGAGCTTTACCAAAAGAAGGAAGGCAAGACGATTACAGTGTTCCGGGGGGACAATCTAATTGACCCGTTCCATCCACTCCTCCGTTGCATTTGGGTGCGGTCCCACATCACATCACCATGTAGTGGCCTCAGGGAAAGAAATATATTTACAACTCAGGATGGGTGACAAGGCTGCGAAGGAGCGCGGAGAGGGCATGGGACATTCCTCTTCAAAGTTGAAAGCGTCCTCCATCTCTGGGAGAGGGTCGGAAAGCTTAAAAGGTATTGGAAAAGGAATCGCCTGCCTCGCTGAAGCTTGTCGTGGCAAAACGCCTGTCCGCCGAAAGTTTCCGGCCACCGGGAATATTTGCATTGATTTTGGACGGAGAATACCATAAAACAAAGAAGTTTGGAAACGGGATAAAAACAAAAGTTGTCTATTGAAATCATACTTTCGCTATGTTTGATTCATTTCGAACCGCACAGATCTTTCTTTGAAATTTCGATCATTTTTAATTGTTAAAAATGCTCTTTAAAATCGCTTACATTCTCTCCCACCGTGCGAAAACTTTCCAAGATATTATATTCTCGTCGGTTGGATGGCATAATTGTGATTTCATCGAAGATTCCTTTTTTTTCCTTTGAAAATAATGAAAAAAAATATTTGTTATGATTATATATTTATTGTATCATTCTGTTATAATCTAAGATATATTATATTTTTTTTAAGAAAAAAGAAGTAAGAATATTCAATAGATTAATAAAAGCCTCGTGTTAACGATCTTATAGCTACTAAGTCATTTAGTATGATTTCATGGTATCAGTGGATCATCTAATTATTATTTAACTTGATCATCATTTATAGTACTTTTTTAATCTTTTATATCAATATATTTTATAATGCTATATTTTGATGTAACTTAAAAAATTATTTCCTGACCGTAGCGGCGATGAAATGCGTTTGAAAAATATATTGTTAAGCTTGTTAATTCCAACATTAATGGATGGTCTACGTAATTATCCTACCACACTTATAAGGTGACTGACGTTGAACCACTCCATATCAACATCGAGGCATTGACAAGGTGGATGATTCTCGCGCGAGAAACGCGTCACAATATATATATATATATATATATATATATATATATATTTTGGCACGAAAACAGTGAAGGTCCATCAGACAGTGATAATATATATATATATATATATATATATATATATGGCACGAAAACAGTGAAGGTCCATCAGACGGTGATAACCCGGCTCCAGCTGAACGATCTAAAAATCTATTAAAAATAGAAAAGAAGGAGAGCAAGAGAACAAGGAGACGGAGAATGGTGTCATCCGGAGAACAACTTCATAGGTTTTGATTGGTCCGTACACATACTCTATTATCCATATCAAAGCGCATGGTCGGATGTTCCTGCGGAATATCGAACATTCAACTAACAGTTCCCCATACGGCATACCTTCCGTTTAGTAGTATATACCATATATAACATGCAAGCCTACCTTATTAGTTATTGTTTTTCGTTCTGTAAAAAGAAAGTCCGAAGTCCAAACTCCTTGCCAATTTTTCCAAGTCAGTCAATGGATTTAAAAGGCCTCCAGACAAGCCTGCCTGCCTTCCTCTCTCTCTCTCTCTCTCTCTCCCTTTCTCTCTCTCTCTCTCTGCGCCCTGGCTGTCATGATAAATACCAGAGGGGCGGAAGGAGGTGAAACAGAATACTGTAGGGAAAGAGGAGTAGAATCCCACACACAGCTCGCCAAGACCTTATAGGAGTAGAATCCCACACACAGCTCGCCAAGACCTTATAGGATAGGAACGGAGAGGTCCCGAGTTCCAAATATTTGATCTCTCCTTTTCTTCACTTCATGGAAACCCAGGCAGAGACGCTACCACCACCATCCCAGTTGATGCCTCAAAGGTCCTCCTCTAGGTTCAGAAGGGTGTGTGTCTTCTGTGGCAGTAGCCCTGGAAAGAAGCCAAGCTACCAGCTTTCTGCTATCCAGCTCGGACATGAACTGGTCAGTCTTTTATCCATATTCTTCTTCTTCTTCTTCTTCTTCTCCTCCTCCTCCTTCTCGTAATTATAGTTTAGAACCACCACTTGTGAGCTTAATAGTGTTAAGCTAGTTTACCGAGAGCCTAGCACCATGTCCCTATTTTGTGGAGGACAGAAGGGAGGCCAATTGGCCGAATTGGAGGAGTACATCAACAAATGCGAGCCGAGATGGTCTTTTGGAACAAAAGCCATTTGGAGGATTGCTCCCTTTTTTTCTTTGAAGGTGGAATTGGTTTTAAAAACTAATATAGGATCATGCTCTGTTTTCTGTTCTAAATAAAATAAAAGTTCATGATTTGTTTACAGGTGGAGAGGAACATAGACTTGGTTTATGGTGGGGGAAGTGTTGGTCTCATGGGCCTTGTCTCCCAAGCGGTCTATGATGGTGGCCGCCATGTTTTGGGGTCTCTCTCTCTCTCTCTCTCTCTCTCTCTCTCTCTCTCTCCCTCTCCCTCTCTCTCTCTCTCTCTCTCTCTCTCTCTGTGTCTGTGATTCAAACAATAACTCATGTCTTGTTTTTGGGTGGCTTGCAGGGTCATTCCCAGATTTCTCATGCTCCGAGAGGTATCACACACACATATATATATATATATTCCTTCTCTATCCTTTTTCTTCTTTAATTTTCTGAGTTAATAAAGAATTTCAACCCGAGTTATACAGAGTTTTTTCCCTCTCTCTAAATACTGTTCATACGTGCCACAATACAAGTATCAATTAATTCCAAAAAATATAACCATTCAATATTTTATCACTTGTACATAATTATCATCTAGTCCAGTTCTCTAAAGTAACTAAATAGATTTGGATAATCCAGATAACAGGAGAGACTGTAGGTGAGGTTAGAGCAGTCTCAGGCATGCACCAAAGGAAGGCCGAGATGGCTCGCCAGGCCGACGCCTTCATCGCTTTGCCCGGTAAGCTACCAACGTCAACAAATTTTGGATCTGTACGGCGTATCGACTTTTTTTTTTTTGGGTGGGGCTTGTACAATTTAGAATCCTATTTTGCTAAATCTAAAGTTTAATTCTTGAAAAGATTGGCCCTCATAACACGATTCTAACCAATATAATGTTTGTTGGATGATGATTATTAATTTTATCTGGATCGATGATCTGCTGAGCTTTCAGGGTCAATTAAGTTGATACATATATTTTTTTAGTCATCAGATATCGACACCGTTTCCAAGTCTCCAATTACATGGTGTTCCATATTTTTAGTAGCTACATGTGTGAGACGCATGCCTATTATTTTAATTTCGAGTTTTTTTTTTCCCCCTTGCGTGTGATTAGGTGGCTATGGGACCCTGGAAGAACTCCTTGAAGTGATAACCTGGGCTCAGCTAGGAATCCATGAAAAGCCGGTAAAACCCCTTAATTGTTTATATTTCTCATATTTCTCACAACCAGAAGCCCAGCAATATTGATGATTTGAATAGAATTTTGCCTCCCAATTTTTATTCTCTAGCTCTTACTTCTGTAACATGGATAAATAAATAAATATATATATATATGATATATCGTTTTAATATATACGGGCGTGGGTGTTTTGTTTTTGGACAGATAGGTCTGTTGAACGTTGATGGCTACTACAATTCTCTGTTGTCATTCATTGACAAGGCTGTAGATGAAGGGTTTATTACACCTGCTGCCCGCCATATCATCATCTCTGCCCAAACTGCCCATGAGTTGTTGTGCAAGCTTGAGGTATTTGGCCACTATCCCTTCCCCAATCTTTTACAATTTTTCCTATCCATGCTTGTAATAGCATCGATTAATTAGTTAGAAAGTTCTCCACCATTTATTCAAATCAGGTTGATGAAATTTCTCTTTGTTTTAAATCTCTTTCTTGTACAACGTATTCGATCTTGACCACTGCAATCTTTTAAAGTTATATATTTATCTCTTGCATTTATACCTAAATCTTATCTTTGTTTTTTATTTAAAAAAAAAAAAAAGAAACAAAACAAAATGAAGATGTCAACTTTTTGATTGGGAAAAAAATTTATGTCCTGATGCATATATCATTTAACCACCATTTATTTTCTTTGTTTTTAACCATAAAGATGACTGTACTTTATATTTAATCTTGTTGACTTGATGTTTTTCCTTGGTCCTTGTTTACAAGTCATCTTTTATTCTTGATATTGTTTAATTACCTATTTAACAAGCAAAATTATGTATGAAAACATAAGCAAGTGTATATATATATATTGAAGCAAGCACCGCTGTGCATAAAGAAATTATAATATGAAATAATTAACCATACAGGCACTGCTCATTAGATTTGTGATGGAAAACGATCGTGTCTTAATTTACCAAATGTATCAAGACTATTTAGAAAGGCTGCCATAAATTATTCTTTCTTGGTAAAAAGTTTATTGGGTAGTGGGTCCATGCAAGCTTTTTTTTTTAAAAAAAAATAATTTTATATTTAGAAGGCTATGGTGTCGAGAAAGGAAAGTAAAGAAAACTTTTGAATTAAAAGATAACTATTAGGTTTAAATATTTTAATTTCTGATTCTTATGGAGATATACTCATATATCTAATTAAATTTAACGTATTCGATTCATTAAAAAAATAATAACTATTAGTTGGTCCATTAGAATGACTCGATGAAATATTTCTCAATTGTTTATAACATGCAGGAATACGTGTCGATGGACGACGGTATAGCATCTCAGCTCAGTTGGGAGATGGAGCAGTTAGGCCACTCACCAAGGTCAGAGATCGCCCGTTGACCAAACCGCGTACATATATTAACAAATACTCAAGCCTGGTCCTTGGTGTTTTTTTTTTTTTTTTTTTTTTTTTTTTTTTTTTTTTTTTTTTTTTTTTCTGGTCGTCCTCTTATCTTAATGTCCGCAAGGGATGCGGTTGATCCATATCTAGTCGTTTATTTTCTTTCACTCCATCTTTGATGTGGAAAAAGGGTCGCATCGTGACCGTCCCCTTCACCTTCTTTTCTAGGGTTTGATTTTTTTTTTTTTTAAATTACAATGTTGCAAAAACTCACCTGTAGATCCTTACGCGGAGCAGCAGTGTTTCTTTCCTTTCCCTGTTTCTCTCTTTGTTGGCAATGTCGATAATAATTAAATGTTAGGCGGTCCAATGCACTAAATATAATTATTTTAATATTTTATATAATTTTAAATTTATTTAATAAAATATATTATTTATTAAATTTATTTTTTTAAATTTATTTAAAATTTTGATGTTTGAATTTTTTTTTTTTCAAAATTAAGTCAGACTTTTTTAATTTTATGGATACTAGATACTAGCCGGTATGGTGCAAAAGTATAATAATTTTGCTGTTTGATATCATTTAAATTTTATTTAATAAATTTATTATATTATATTATATATTTTTAATTTATTGGAAATTTATTTTAAATTCTTGATGTTTAGAAAATTAAAACTAAATTATTAAAATCATGAGAAAGTTTTGAAGAAATAATTCTTTCTAAAACAAAACCAGATTTTTTTACTTTCATAATTTTTACTGTTATATAAAATATATAATTTTAAATAAAGAAAAATTAAAAAAAGATGATATGTTGCAGCCATTGAATCCAGATAGTAAAAATTTAGTTATATATAATAAATAATAAATTATATAGAAGGAGTAAGTTTTAGCCCAAAAAAAAAAAAGAAAAGAAAAATTGATACTCGGGATAGAATTATTTTAATTATCTATTATACATAATAATAATAATAATAATAATAATAATAATAATAATAATAATAATAATAATTTATTTTTATCAAAATTTTAAATGAATATCAAGAATAGTCTTTTTTTTTTTTTTTTTTTGATGTTGTTAGATATAATTGTATAAGTTATTTTGTTTCATTAAAAAAAAGAAAAAAAAGAAAATATGTCATGCAGGGAATGACCTACTAGGAGAGCCTAAAATATCTATTTAGGATGGGCTCGTCATAAAGGCGAACAATGCCAACTTTTTTCGAGGAAGAACAAAAAATATAAAAATATAAAATATTAATAAATAATTTAAATTAATTTAAATAATTTTTTAAATAAATAGTATTTGAATTATATTTAATATTATTTTATAAAATTAAATTTATTAATAATAGAATTTATCGTAAATTTTTTAGTTATCTCCTTTTTGATATATTAAGTAATTAAATAATCGGCAAGAAATTCATCTTCAATTTTGTTGCGCAATCTGATCATAATAATCTTCGTTGTTGAAGATGCTTTTTTTATAGTAGCAATTAAAATTAAAAAATTCATGTACATCCCGGACTCATGGAGGATGCATGTACATCAATCATGATAGTGGCGGCATCATGCTGAGTGCCATCGGTGCGATACGATTGGATCAAGCATTCGTTGAGCAATGAGGCCAGAGGCAATGGGGTGTAAACACGGCAGCATCGATACGAGCCCGGGGTGCGATGAGTGCTTGCCCATCCGTGCCCCTTGAGACTTGATAGCATCGTGCGATAAGTTTGGCCACCAAGGCACTATGCAACTCCATCGCATGCACCATCTATCAGTACGGTAAAGCTAACGAAAGCCATCAGGATGGTAGCCGCTATCCAATGAGTCGGAGGTATCCGGCGTTGTCGCATGAAGCCACTCAATCATGCCATAAGGACGTTTCTATCAGTCATGCTATTGGATGAATCTGGCCATCATGGCATCCATCGATATGATGAACAGGATAGTACTGTTCGTGCGCCACAGCTTCAACCATGGTAGATTCTAAAAACGAGTACCAATCGAATAATGAGAAGGAAATCCTTTCTTTTCTCTTAAATAATTATAAAAAATAATAATTTTTTTAAAAAAAGGGTTAGAATTGATCAAACTTCTATGTAAAAAAATAGATTTCTGCTATTTATTTTTTTCAAAAAAATTTTTAATATTTTTTTTTAAAAAAAATATTTAATACCGATCAATTTTAGAAGAAGCAGGATAAATAAATATTTATATATTTAAAATCTTATTAAAAAAATTAACTTATAAATAAACGATATCTCCCTCCACCGCGCCCCTGGCTGACCAAGCGGGCACGTGGAGAGATTGGAGTGGCGGAGTGGGAGTTACTTGGTAGTCCAAATCGGTCCGCCGCTGCTGGCTGACCAAGCGGGCACGTGGAGAGATTGGAGTGGCGGAGTGGGAGTTACTTGGTAGTCCAAATTGGCCCGGAAAGGCGAAAACGTGGCCTCGGGCAGCACCATGAGGGATGATGAGGCCGAGGTTGGTAGTTGGGGTGAGTGGTTGGAAGTGCGAGATTCGTGGATAAGGAGCGGTTCAATCCATGTCCGCTTGGTAGGAATCCGAGATTTCGAAGCTAAACAATTAAACATCGAAGAGACCAAGATGAGATACCTTGGAAGAGGGTAGGGGACACGACCTTGGACTTTGTTTCTAATAAATGCACTATATTCTATCACCAAACTTGCAGTTATCTGGTCCCCGACCAACCTCCATCAAAATGTTTCCGATTCTTTTCAATACATGGTTCTTATACTCGTTGCTACAAATCGGAGCATTTTAATTAGTTTCTTTTATACACACAAGCATCATTCTTTCATGGAAGATTCTTGATAAACAAATTATTGTACCAGAATGTCTTTCCATCCATTTGAATTAACTTAATAAACCTTTAACACAATAATAATAATAATAATAATAATAATAATAATAATAATAATAATAATAATAATAATAATAATAATAATAAACCACTTCAAAATTCAAATATCGGTAATTTACATAATCTCCGTATGGTAAAGAGCATGAATGTGATAACTGTTTCAAGGCTCTAACATAACTACGATCAAAATAAGATTGTTTATGATCTTTTCTTTTCAAAATCAAAAGAATTTTTTATTGCACTTATTAGAAACCATCCTTGACGGAGAGCTATGGAAATCTAAACCAATTAATACGTTGGTGTCTTGTGTTAGTAAACGATATTTTTTTCAAAAAAAATTCTCGAACAATTCTAGATTTTTCCATCATCAAATGATTCTTGAAATTATACCTAGCAAATGAAAATATCACGAAATACTCGATTATTCCATGCATCATTAACAAATATCACAACTTGTCCACAAATTATTGGCAACCCTGTGAAAGGAATCTATATAAATTATAAGTCAAAGCTATTATATGTTGTTGATGATGGTGTTCCTTTTTTTTCATCATTTATTGTGTTTGCATATCTCGAGTTTGATTTCATGTGAACAAATGGTTGTTCAGCCCTCTTGCAATTTTCATATTTTACAGAGTTCTTTTCAAGCTTTTGATTTGTTTTTTCTCCCTCCTGACTTCCAAAAAATTTCCTCTTGCCAAACACAAAACTTTTGCAAGATTTGAAATGCAGTCATGTATACGATATATGGGATATACAATCAAGTGATGTTGGAATTATAGGAAAGAAGGACCCACAGTTCTAGAATCTAATGGAGAAGAAGCTCGCTTGCCTCCCTGGACCCTACCCTTGTGATGGACACGTAAATAAAGAAACGGGCTTCCAACCAAATCCCCTCGCACTGGATACCAGCACACACGTGAACCCTGTACCTTTGATGGCATGTCCCATGCATTAAAGAGAGGGATTTTTTTGGAATCTCGATTAAATCCAGAAATTTTTTTAGAACTTATGACAGTTGATGCGAATGAGAGATCAAAATCTCTTCTTTGTTGACATACCATTACATATGGAGAGATTGTAAAAATCTAAGCATATTGAATCTAACATTACTCGGTAGAATGGAAGCCTGACGGAATAGCTATACCAAGATTTATCTATCTCCCTATCCCTTTTATTTATCAAAAAAAAAAAAAGAAGAGAGATTTTAGAGGAGGGGAAAAGGAAAAGAGTGTCTTCTAGGTGGTGCAGGCCATTCAATGATTGATGCCTCGTGTCTCGGTGAGACAGGAGAAAGCCATTGTTATAGGTTAGCACACCTGAGCCTCCCAGAATCTTCAATGTGGAGCCATAGTTCATATGTGTGTCGCAACCTGGGAATTCGAGATTAATAGGGATTTAGAGCAATGCTTGATGGAGATTAATGACTAGAATGCAACCTTGCGTTTCTGGTCAAGCTCTTGTGTAGTTTCTTTTCAAGTGTAAGGTGCAGTTAAGAGTCACTCTCTAACCATGCTATCATTTCCTCAAACCTTGTAATTAATAAAATATATTTATACTCTCATGAATCAGTGTTTCAGTATTTTGTAGTATATTCCTCCTATAATTCATGGTTGCAGGGAATAAAAACATCTATCGAGAAATGGTAGGATTAAGCTGAGCTCCCACTATCAAAAGCTCTCATTTTCAGGAGAACATAATCGGATTCATGAAGCCAACTACTCGAACGCTAATGAGTTCTGCAGCATAAGAGGATCGAGCAGGCAGCTAGAGGATTTAAACACAGAGGTTACAGCTATATTTTGATAATAGCTACAGTTCAATTACTGGAATTAAAATTGAATGCTTTCAACCTCAAGTTCAATTAATTGAGGCCAGTACGTCAACGATTACAACAGAAAACAGTTCATTTCTTCCTCTCAACCTTCTCAATTAAAACACCAAGATAGGCCAAATAGGCAACCTTACTTTGGAACAACAATCAGCTTCTTTTCAGTCTTGCGTGTACACAATACTCTAAGATCCATTGAAAGATCTGCGATTTCTACTGACTTGTTAAAATCACGTATCGTCCATGGTTCTTAACTTGCTCCTGAGCTCATAATGTTGATTTTTTAACAATAGATGAACTCTAATTGCCATGATATATAGTTGTTGAAGTTGATCAATGATGGCAAAAATGTTTCGTCGAGTGCCAACTATTTAAAAAATGAGGATTATAATTCAATCATATTAAACCGACTCATTTAGAGCTATAGATATGTCTCGGTCATCCTAGCCAAAAACAAAATAGACAAACCCATCCAGATCATTAAGTTTACCAATAAAATAAAAACAAGTAGAATCCCCTGCCAAACAAGGGAAGTGAAAATAAATAAATAAATAACTTAACACAAACACTTTGAAATTCGCTAAAGAGAACGCAAGACAAGACATGCCATGATTTACGTAAAACCATAGATATAAACAGAGGGAGAGAGTCTAGGAGAGGGGTCATCTCCTATCTACTTTAGGAGAATCAGACATCGATGTAAAAACACTTCAAGGGTGAGTAGCCTATAAATAAATAAATAAATATATATATATTATTCAATATCCCATATGTCTAGTGACTCCCAAAAACATTATAATTTAAGTTAGCAAAATGATAAAGCCAACTCCTGCCTAACCCAGTTACCCAACAACAAGAGTAGCAAATAAAAATTTACTAGCGTAAATTACCAACCTCTGGTGGTGGTTGATTCTTTCCTTTTGGATAAAGTTTCGGTTTCAGCGAGATCAGGGCCACATCATGTGGAAGTACGGTTCCTTCAACCTTCACCATTACATCAAGAAAAGCCTACAGAAAGTTGATAAGAGCAAGAATTCTTATCCATATGCCCAAAGGTCTTCCATAAAAAAAATATATATATGGCCGAAGGTCAACAACCAGGGGACAAAATAACTCATGTTGTCAAAATGAGCAGCACATCAGCCCATCCACTGTCATCCTTAGAATTCTTATCCATATGCCGAAAGGTCTATCCTCGTCTCCCACGTTAGCAGGAAAGACCCGAATACGACCATGTAATGTAAGGCTATGATTTTCATATTCGTACCGCTCGTAGAACAAGTTCATCTTGACCGAGGGAAGGAAAAACATATATTTTTATCTACAGCAAGATCAGTAAATGTCGATGCTTGTGTGATGAGTTCCTATTGTCTAGCGTGTGGACATATTCTCTCTCGTGGAGCAAACATGTTCATGGTGAATAATGATGGTGCAAGGAAGAAACAAAACAATATCTAGAGTCCAAGAACAGAGCCACGTTTGAACATTATTTTTTTAGAAGATAATGAATGTGCGATGCAGAGTTGGAGAGTGGAGAAAGTAGAGGACCTGTCATAGGTCACCTCGACGATTCTCCTTTGCACACTCGTGAACCTCTGTTCGGGAGGAGACCTTGTTAATCCCAACAAAGAGGAGGGGTTGAAAGTGGGTCTCACAAAGCGTTCCATGGCTGTTCCCTCCCTCCCCTAGCGTTTCCTATAATCCAAATGGCGGTGAAAGAAACTAATCACTAAAGCACCCTCCTGCTGCTGCTTTGCCACTTCGTCGAGATACATGGCATGAGCTCTCATAAAACTTCTTCATAGCCGTACGTAGCTTTTCTCTTGTAATGCCAAGAAGGTGTATACTTTTAACCTCGCATAGAGATATTTCCATGTCATAACTTGGGCAATGCCCGGTGACTCTGAAGAATCTGCATAAAGTGCACTTTCCTGCTGGCATCCAAATGTGCTTAGATATTTAAATCCAAGCCTTGTTGGCCATGCCACTCATCTATATACCCGAGCCTGGTCCTGGCTTCTCTGCAAGAGTAACTCTCCCGTTAGCATGTACTCAGCTTGCTGAATCCTCTGACATGCAGAAAGTCCACGGTCACCCATTGGCATCGATCCAGAACCTGACCTCTGATGACAATGGAAGGTGACAAAGAAGTTGCAAAAGCCGAACATATTTTATACTCTGATCATTTGGATTGCATTCACAAGAGATTCGTACTTGTACCGACAAAAAACAAAAAAAAATCAATCCCTGGAACAGGGCAGGCTAGCCTTGGCAGCAGTGCCCGGGCCATCTTTGTGATCGGAGTCCACAAAGAAAAACCTTCACATGAACTCTGAAGATAACATTCAATAAATCATTATTTTTTTCAGGACAAACCTCAGCATTCCACTGTGCTTATGATGAAAAGTCTGAATGTTCTCAATTTGCAATTAAAGGGTCAACGGAGAAGTAAAAGTGTCACACTACTTTGATAAGTAAATCCTCTACAACCACGATGAAGGCTATATCCCTAACCTACTGAAAAGCATGAACTCCAATACCAGTTCATCAGGAAGCCCTTTTTCCTTGATAAAATTATTTTTGTACCTTCTAAAGTACTGGTCCTACAGTCTATGAGTGTCCTTTCACTACTTAAAGAAGCACCATTCACGGAGGAGAGTGAATGTCCTTTCACTACTCTAAGAAAACCTAGAATCGAAGCTTCCATTTGAGAGTTGACTTATCTCACCGAAACGTGTAAGAAGGGGAGTTTCAGAAGGTCTACCAATGACGCCGCGTGCACTCAAAAACTATAGCAAGCAAGTAGCCCTTAGCACGGATCTTCTTCTGTAGTACATGGTTTATCATGTAGTACTTGATGACCATCATTAGAAAATGGAAGGCTATCAAATAAAGCATCTTTATGTGCCATACATGATGCGTAACAATTGATAACTACTTATTTCTTATGTGCCATAGATGTTCATCGAGTGTTCCGTGCATGATGTGTAACGATTGATAACTTCTTATTTCTTATGTGCCATAGATGTTCATCGAGTGTTGCATGGTACTTCATGGTACAAATCATGGATATTTTCTTATTAATTGTCTTCTCAGAATGATAGCTGGCCACTTTGCACCGGATAGGGTTTTTAGTTGGAGTCAGCCGAAGTCCAATGTTCAGAATAGCGGTTGAGACGCGCTTACAGTTCACAGCAGACTGATGCTGGTCACAAACAGCAACAGAAGAACCTTGCGCGATATAATCCAAATAGTTCAACAGACAGCCTGTTGTCATATCCAGACAGAATGCCAAGTCTTTTAAGGCCTAAAAATTTATAATTAGTAGCAGTTCAAGTTCACCGTGCACTCCATTGGTTCAGAATAGAGCATGTAAAAATTGCTTGAATATTGATTAGACATTCAATCAGCAGCCGATAATTACATCCTCAATAGCTAGTTATCATCAATCAAATTGCCAAAATTTGGCCAATTTAAGTGAATCACAGTTAAACCTACTGTTACAGGAGTTTAAGTCCCTTGCGAGAGGTTATAAGCGCTTAAACACTGAATCTCTGAAGATAATTCGGATATACAAGGGATCTCTAGCTAATACACAAAATACTCGGCAAGTTGGCAATGATCTGGATGGCAAAAAAATGAGACCAAACCGTTCTTAAGACCCATAATTAGCCTCTGCTCAACTTGGGCTAAATGGGCTACCAAATTTATTCTCGATCGATTGATTAATTCTTAAAACAAATTGCTCTGCAATCAATTCAGCAGGTTTGTGATTCCAAACGCTAGGGCCTCTAAGAGAGAACCTGAGATGATGCATTGTAATGGACGCCATTCTACTCAAATGGACATACTTGATATGATATGCAAAAAAGCATGCCATTGCTGCGTTATAAAGCAAACCACAAACAGTGAGAGAGTTCAAGCACGACTGATTATTTGTACACTCAGGTTATTGATCATCAGGATCTACGGCATTCCTTAATATATTTATGAATGATTCATAATTCAAGAAAATAATAAAATATTATGTGGTGCATTAATTACCGAATTAATGTATTTTTCTTAAATAAAGAGGCAGAGGTAGATAAGAAATTTGATGGGTGGCTACTGTGGAATGAGGATGCAAGATCACGGAGCAAGGGTAGAAGAATTCAGCCACCAAAGAACTTCTCTGTGGTTAGGGTGGACCAGGTATCACGAAGAATTCAATAATATACTTGATGTAAACTACTGATAGAGCGATAGAGTCTATGCAGAAGTACGGCAAAATGCCCTTATGGTGACATGTTCAGCACATTATCAGCCCAAGGCATACACTGTAGCAGATAAGTAGAACTGCCTGCCAGTGCTGGTGAGTCGTGAACTTGAAATTTATTGGATCATACAAAATGTCAACAAGTTTATTTTCTAAAAAAGTTCTTGTCACTTTGACCATGAACCGATATCTTGGCTTAAGTATTGGTTTATAACATATTGAAGGTCCAAATCAGCACAAGGGGACATGGATCAAAGGTTTGTGGTTTATAAGCATGCCACCTATCTATATGATCAGCCATCCCTTCTTCCTTCATGCTTTCCTGTACAAAACCACATCTACATAAGATCAATGATAAGCGACGAATCTATAATGGGAATTAAGGTTTAAACAGTAAGGATGAATCGATAGGTAAAATCAATAGGCAGGCACTGTTGTCAATGCATAATCAAATGAACAGCCCTATTAGAGATCACAGTTCTCAACTTGAAACAAATTGCCCCACCTCTACATCGAGGTCTCAACATCCATATGTCCTTTCCAATAATAGATTTGTTAGCATATGTAATTCACAAAATGAAAATAAATAGCATGTTACCGTCACCATTTAGCACGACCCGTGGTGAAAATTCTGATGGTAAACTGTGAACTATAAGCCAGGACTGTTCAATGCCATGAACTTCATCTGTTCATTCATGGCCAGCAGTTGTGCTTCCTTCTTATCGAGCATGGCAGTTAACCTGACATTCTCTTCCATAAGGTTCTGAACTTCAGCCTCCTTTTGCACTTTCTCTGCCTCTAGGCGAGTAGTCTTGGCGATTAACCTATAAAAGACCACAATTAACTCATCAACATGATATTTTCTGCAGAAACCAAATTTTAGATATAAAGAGTTAAGCACCTTGCTGGATGTCTATTAAATACTTGCAGATGACCATCCATGGACCCATACAAACAAGATCGAATTTATGCAGAAATTCGAAAGATATGGAAAGAAACTCATCCATTAAAAATAAGGACGCCCCCAGGCTCCAGCACAAATATTTCATGTATATATAACTTGTAATAAAAATTTACAAAAGGACTAAATTTCTTTTTGGGTTACATATTTATATCTCTTAATATTGTATCATCATAAAAGTCTTGCAACCATTATCAGTCTATTGAATAAAGCTGTGGTAGGGATAGCCAGTGGTTTGGTGACACTTCATTCAGCATGATGAGCGATGGTAGAACCACAATAAAGAGAGAAAATGCATGCTAGGAGACAAGGATAGCTAATGGGCTTTCAATGAAAATGGGAGAAAACATACTCTAACATAGCATGTCACTTGAGCAACTCAGTTCATCTCAATGAGAGCCATCAGCAAAACTTGATCGGAGCCAACGAGCATGGTCCCACCTGGAGTCAAAGTGCTGTCAGGAAATTTGATCCTTGGCTTGTGAGAAAGAGAAAATCAACAGGCTCCAAGAGAAAGAGCCAATGGACTCTGACAAAGTCCAAGGCTTAACTTCTGAAAAAGAGAGCCTATAGGTCTACAAGATGAAGGGATTCACCTTAAGGTAGTAGAGAGGGGGATAGAGTGATGGATATGATGAAGCTTGAAGGGGCTCACCTTATGATAGTAGAGAGGGAGATAGAGTGACGGATATGAGATATTTGAAGGGATGGGCTGGATGAGTAGTGGATGTGTCTAGAGAGTAGTCTCTATCTCTCTCATGCATGCATACATAGCGAGGCCATTGGATTTTATTCGCTAGGTAAAAATGAAGCAAAAGAAGTTAGATCAGCATTTCTTATGAGAAAGGTCATGGGAGAAGGTAAGTGTTTGATGGAGTCCAGTCTGCCTCACTCCCTTTTTCTTTCCCCCTCTCGTTGGGATAAAGAGATAGGTTAGAACGGCATTTAAGGTGAAGTAAAGGATAAATGGTGAGAATGAGCAATAGGATAGAAGAGACAATATAGTTGGATGGCTATAGACAATTGGATATAGGTCATGTATTGGTAGCCCAACCATCCCACCCCCTAATTAACATCAGGGTTATACCAAATATCATGCACCATTGAATGGTAGCGGGCCTTATTTAAGCTCAGGTGGACTTAGGTTTGGGTTTCAATCATCATCATCATTAGATTGGACCCACACTTGGATCGGCTTGACCATCATTGGCCTTGATTTCAGCCAT
Organism: Areca catechu; assembly: GCA_021397845.1. NCBI lineage: Eukaryota > Viridiplantae > Streptophyta > Magnoliopsida > Arecales > Arecaceae > Areca > Areca catechu. The sequence continues at coordinate 132,114,941 of CM038038.1, read as the reverse complement.
TGGTTGCTTTGAGATAATTGTTCATAACACAAGTTACATCAATAAAACCTATGGTGCCTGGGTCCAGTTACAAGTTGATGAACCAAACAATAGAACCACATATCAATCATATGAGAACGATTGTTGTCACTTGGGCGAGGTGAGGGGAATAGAGAGGCTTGGACGTATGAATGTGGGATGCCAAAGATAAGAAAGGGGACAATGGTTTTCTTGGGATAATAAAAGAGGGCAGCAGACATGATTTTAATGTTTTAATTTTTTAACAAAATTTACATACATAATGTATAGTTATGGCATATAATATTGCATAAATCTATGCATTATATTTATGTAAATCGTGAGTCAGCCTTAGACAAGCAAATGTTGCTTTTGCTCGACGCTCAAAAATTATCGGGACTAAAATCTTGGACTCAACTTAATCCGATGGGCCAAAAACCCAAAACCAAGTCATCCAAAATCAAGTCAGGTGGGCCAAGCCTAAAATGCTTGGGTCTAACTATTGTAGTATTACTACTACCTTAGGGCCTAGGATTGGGTTTTAGAGCTTGTCCAATACATGATCTATCCAGTTTAAGTCTGAAACCCTAGCCAAACCTAATTATGAAAAGCGCTTACCCAAACTTGATTATTTCAAGTGGGTTCAAGTTAGAAATGGGCACGCCTATCTTATTGTTGTCTTGCATCACCAACCTCACAAATAATGGCGGACCGTCGGGGGGGGGGGGGGGGGGGGGGCCTGGTCCCCCTCAACTTTTCCATAATTTTTATTTATAAGTTAGATTATTTAGATAAAATTTCAAATATATAGATATTTGGCCCCTCCAAAATTGGTTGGACTTCGACGATCATGACAACCCGGAGGAGAAGATCGGGCTGCCCTTGGGCTCCGGCTACGAGCCCAAGTCGGGGAATTCTGGGAGAAGAGCCTCTGGAGGAGGGAAAGTCGCCAGCGGAGGCGGGGAAGGGGGATGGTATCAGCTAGGGCGGCAGTGGGGTCAAGTAACTGAAAGGTGAGCGGTAGGAGAGGCAGAGGAAGGTATAGAGAGTGCCTCAAGAACCATGCCATGAGTATCGAAGGCCACGCGGTGGACAGAAGCGGGGAGTACATGGCAGCAGGCGAGGAGGGGACATTGGATGCACTCCATTGCGCTACCTGCAGCTGCCACCAGAACTTCCACGGAAGGAGGTGGAGGGTGGGGGACTTGCCGGAGCAGAAGCGATCGGGGTAAAGTACTACCACTAGTTCTCCCCTACTACCGGACACCAGTGGGTTGGCCCCCCTGAAAAAGTTGGTGTGGTCTGCCCCTGTTCATAAGCCTACAATTGTGTATTAGCAATGTTGGAGATTTCTAAGCTGTTGCTTAACATTTCCAAGGATCCACCTTCCTATTTAAGTAAACTTTTCCATAAAATTGCCATGTCAGCAAAATAACACCTTTGTGACTTTATCCTTACGCAACTTAATTGCTTCCTCCGGCCCATGCTTTTCCTTTGTGGCCATGCATCTTCAACCATCATCTCGGCTAAGCTTTTGGACATGACATCATGATGACATTATATTCTCTGATAGGCTCTTATATTCTCTAATCCAACAAAACCTACCAGTAGCATCACATTGTCAATTCACCTTTTCAGCAGTGATCTTGATTTCTGATCCACTTACACTATGAGATGGGATTTAAGACAGTTCTATGACCTATAGACTTGTGCACAAGCAATAACACCCGCATGTTTGATGTGTTTCTCATAAACTTTTGATCAGATCTCTCTCTCACACACACATATATTTTTTTTTTAAATGTGTGTTTGTCAGCATTTTTACATTATTTTATGAATCAATGCATTTTGTATATCAATGAATTCACTGCAATGGTTTTTACAAATGGCAGCATGTGAGTTCCTTTAAGATTCTACATATTTGACTTTATACCAGAATGGGAATTCCATCAACTCCAATACCTTTCCTCAAGTTTCAGCCACCATGCTTTTTCATGTTTCTCAAATGATTAATTGACATGCTCACATTCATTATTATAAACAAACACAACATGACTGTCATAAGAAAAACCAGATGATTGTTAAACAAACAGCATGATACCACTACAAGTTACAATTACCAGATGATTGTTAAACAAACAGCATGATACCACTACAAGTTACAATTAGTCAAACTTGTACTAGCTAAAACGCATCGGTTTGCTATTACCCTAGAATAGCAAGAATGCCGTAACTATTAATTCTTGGAAGACATCCTATGGTAACCAAAGAAGGATCAATGTGTAGATAGTGAGTAATTAAATTACACAAGCATGCCATTGTTTTGCAATTTCTTGGCAATTAATGCAATTGCATTGTTACAAAGTAACATATCATTTTCACCAATCCCAGTGATATATAAACCATAGAAAAATCAGTTGAACTTGGTCTCTGTACAAATTTAATCAACTTCAAGCACAGTCTCAAAATCAAAAGCAAGTAGTAACCCAAAGAAGCAAACCTGGCTTTACATGCAAAACAATTTACATCAGGGACACATTGAAGTTGAAGGTGAATAGAGAGAAGAAACAAGAAGGGTGCAATATCAGATAGCAAGACTCCTTTTGTAACTGAAATGTTATGTATGTGAATCATGCAAATTTAGGAGATTATATATTGCAGACCATTATCAAATCCAAATTAGGCTGCTATGCTAAAAATTAGTGCTAAAGTCAATCTGCATCTGAAGAATGTAAAAAGGAAAAGGAAAAAAAAGGAAGCATCATAAAGCAACACAAGTGCATAATAGGGGGAAAATAACAATAAGCATATGCTCAGCAAAATATGGATTTCATTCCAATGAAAATCACAGCATTTGCAGTTAATTCACAAGCAGTTAAGCCAAGTAATAGAATGATACCTTTCAAAAAGCTTTTCCATTGTTTGAAATTGTTTTTCTGAGGAAATAAGGGTTTCTCTCACACTGATGAGACTACTAACATAGGATTTCAATGCCTCAAAATCTTGCTTTACATGGCAAAGCTCTTGTTCATTTTCTGCAGCTCGCTGTCGTTGTCTAGATATTTCCTGCACCATATCTTCAACTTTTTGCCGCATTTCATTCAAAATGTCATTTGCACCCAGTGCAAATTTTTCCATCTCTTCAACTTTTGCAGACATGCTATCAATTTGGACTGTCTTCTTTCTAATTTCTTCCATGCCTAGATTAACTTTCTCTTTTTCAATGGCAGCTTCAGTTTGTGCCATAATAACCCTCTTGACAAGAGACTCCATAACATCAGCTACCAAGCACACTGACTTTAGTATTTTCTCAATGTATGCGCTACAATTTGCATCAATAGATCCAGACTCATTGCCACTTGCCTGTAGTATTTCCTCCTCTGAACTTTCAAATGACGAAAGATCAACATCCTTAGACCAGTCACATAGTGGTATGCCATGTCTGTCAACCAGTCCCACCCCCTCCCGATGCTTGATCCCACATGAAGCATGGGCCAGATGTGGATCAGCCATAATTCTTGCTTTCCACTTCAGGAAATTCAGCAATGTGTCAGCTAGCTCGCCATTAAGCCGAAGGTGTTTCAACTCCCTCTTTGCCTCGTCTTCAGAACATTTAATGCTAGCCTTTACCCCCATAAGCCTTTCTTGTAATGCCTCAATTTGAGATTGGTGGCACTCTGACTCATGCCCACAAACATTGTTTGTTTGACTGAGGTGAGATTTAAAATTCAATGACTCACCTTCCTTACAGTCCTCCATGACCTCTTTATGTGTACGATACTAACAGACGATACAAGGTTCTCTGTTTAAGACAAAAATAATAATCAACAAATAAGAAGAGAGGAGATCAGAATTGTACTATGTTTATCATTTCTTTTCATATTTTATAGTAAAAAGTGACAAATTTTTAGTAACAATATATAAAGAGGAAGAGAAAGTCTTTGTACACCGCTCCCAGTGGAGAACAATACATTGCACAACCTCATTGGACCATATAAGTCCCGCTTTTCAACGCGCATTCAATGTTGCAATTTTATCTTTTCTTTAAAAATTTGAATGACAAAAATGCCCCTCCTTTATGAAAAAATTATGATATCCATTGACTTGGCTTATGACACCTAATGACCGGCTTATATCATCCCCATGTTCACGAGATGTCATAGGATCGATGGATATTTTTATCATTAAAAAGTTCAAAAATTTTTAATGACGAAAATATCCCTCACCTTATGACATTATGTGAACATGATTATGATACCCTGTTCACAAAGGAATGTCATACAGGAAGGGCATTTTCATCATTCAAATACACATTTAATGCCTGCAGTTTACTTTTTATTTAAAATTTTAAATGGCGAAAATGCCCTTCCCTTATAATACCTGTTTATAAACAAAGCGTCATAATCCTGTTCACGAGATGTCACAAGGCCAAGGATATTTTCATCATTCAAAAATTTTTCAATGACGAAAATACTCTTGGCTTATGACATCCATGAACAAGGTTATAATACCCTGTTTACAAATGGGTATCATAAAAAAAAAAAAAAAAAAAGGCATTTTCGTCGTTCAAATGCGCATTTAATGCCTACAATTTACTTTTTTTAAAAAATTTTAAATGATAAAAATGCCCTTCTTTTATGACATCCATTTATGAACAGGATATCATAACCCTATGATATTTTCGCCATTAAAAAATTTTTGAATTTTTTTCAAAGACAAAAATACCCCTCGACCTTATGATATCTTTTGAATATTTGGATGTTTTAAGCCGGTCACTAGATGTCATAACTCAAGCCAACGGATGTTATAAATTTTTTATACATTTTCATCATTCAAAATTTTTAACAAAAAGATAAAACTACGTGCATTAAATACGCGTTGAAAAACTGAGCTTACATGGCCCAATGATATTTGGTGTACTTTTTTTTAACCGCCCGCGGTGGACAAAGAATTACTTTAAAGAGGAATGTGCTAGGCTTTCTAGTTGTTTTCGAAAGACAAATAATAGAGACATCAACATAATTGTAAAATTAATATGACACAGAAAGAAAGCTTAATGAGTTAGATTAGAATGCCATAATTGTAAAATTAATATGGCACAGAAAGAAAGCTTAATGAGTTAGATTAGAATGCCAACTAGATACGAATGTTAAACACTAAAAGATCTTAAACCCCAGAAAAAATCTACAACTCAAGTAATGCTCAGAAAGTATTCATGCCCCTCTGGAGCTTTCTTTGAACAGGAAAAACTATTTAGAATGTTTCCTGTTAGTCTATAGACTAAAGCAGCCTTGTTATCCTGCAGAGAAGTCAATCTGCAAACATGGAATCTTCTGGTTTATAAATTCCTGTTAATACTGACTGCTCAAGAATTTCGTCCACATTTGTCCCCGTTATCTCTCCCTTAAATGAAGATGCTACAAAATTTTAGATATTTTGTTGTCCATGAGAAGAAGATTTCCATTTAAAAGATATTTATCCCAAATAAAGTAACAACTTCTCCAAATGTGCAACACCAGTCCATTTAATGCAAATGACCTTGTCAACATACTGAATTTGCCAAACAAACTACATCCTCCACCCTTCCAACAACTGATGTCATGCAAAAAAACTGAGTTAAACATTTTACAAAAAAATTGGTTCATTATGGTCCATAAAAACCAATTATGAAAATATTGTCCGGTTACTTATCATAGAACCTGTTGTGAAGAAACTGATCATTTAGAAATGAGAAAATTAAATTTATTTATTTTAGGTTTTCAGTTATAACTAGATTTTATGAAATTAGCAATCAAACAGCCCTTTATTTTTGATAGAACAAACAGCCCTTATTGACAATGCAAGTAGCCCTTCAAAGAAATGAATGGAGAAGGATTTATTAAGACTATAAATAGTTACAATGAGGCTTGATAGTTACAGTAAGGGTTTCTTAATGGGTAACACAGCCACTTAACTAACAAGTCATCTCCAAGGTTCCCTTTTGTAGCAGGAAGCCCATGATTAGTTTCAGACCAATTTAAGGATTTGGTGCACCACGGGTATGCATCAAAATAAGTTACCCCCACAGTCCTAACTCCTTTAGGAAATCAACTCATAGACTCCCTCGAGGACTGAGAAATCCCACTGCCTTCTTGCACTCTTCCTTTTTGCCTCCCTTTGGCTTGGTTATTACTCTAAAATTGACATTAATTGGTTAGGCTGATATGAGGAACTATCTCATAGGCTGACAGATTGGAAGCAAAGCCCCTACTTTAGTCTCCATCCGTCTGGCTAGCTCCTTGCAGGAGGAGAAAAGTCTGGGAGAAAGAGACATTCGGCCAGTATTAATGATAAATGCAGGGAGTGGGCCTTGACTTTAACTTACTTTAATAGCACCAAGATTATGGCTGCAGAGATTAAGAAATTTAACAAGGATTTTATGGCTAAGTAGACTTTGAACCTATATTGGCTGACCTTCATATATGCAATGGTTGGCTATGATGACTTATTCAACATTTTTAACATGTATGTATCTATGTGTGCGTGCATGATAGTATGCACGTTGATCATATCTCAACTAAACCAAACTTGAAAAAGACCAAAGGTTGTGCAAATTTTGCCTGAAATACTTTTTTGAACTGAAATCTTAGGTCCAAGTCTAGCAGGCCAAAAGCCCAAACTCATATATCCCATGGTTGGGCTAGATGCAGCTCTCAAAAAGCCTTGAGTTGGCCATGCCCATTCATAGCCTAACCCTGGATTTCTCATTTTATGGAATTTTGCATTCCAGTTGTATCAAGCAACCTTCTGTATGTTGGATCTCTCTTTTCAATTGGCTATCTAGTAACCTTTGTGTAGCTGGTCAACTAGGCCAGCCAGCACAAGATAGGCTTTAAAGGCTCTTGCTCTTGTTCTGATTCCACGAGGTAGCCATTCTAGTAATAGCAACATTCATCCCCAAGCTTTTCCAATATAAACCTAACAACATGTTGGACGATGAGATATTGGCCTCCAAACTTGAATTGATACAAATGGAATATATGTGCTAGGTGCATAAAGCTTCTGGCTACCTTATAGGAACCCTAAAAGGCTCTTTTTCTGCTTGTTTTTTTCAACAAAAGAGTCAAGTGAATGTATTTCCACATGTAAGAACCAAAGTAACTAGTAAGAACGCACGCAAACAACAGGAGGATGTGTTCCAGTTATAAAGATTCGTCCTTTTTAATTCATTCTTTCTTCTTGTTTACAAGAAACTCGGCTCTATTATGGTTAGATTCAAAAAAGCAATTATCTGGTTCGATGCCAGCCAACTAAACATCTCATATCTGATCTCGATGGTATCAACAATGGTAAAACAAAATAACACTCAGTTCAATACACCAGCATAATGCATAAATGATCAAAATAACAGCTAACTATACCCCAAAATAAATAGCAGCGAGAATATTGAGGTAAATAATTGCAGAAACTCTGGCAGGAAAATAAAAGTGCCCAAGATTGTACTTTTAGAGGATTCGGCACATATATGGACTGCCTGATAAACAACACAACGGTCGGAGAAACACAGGAAACAGCATGGACCGGCCAAAACTATTCAAAAACCCTAACCCTAACCTTAACGGTGATCGGATCCAATATTCCTATTCCCAATGGGAAGAACGGAGAAGCAACTGGGCGAACGAGATCGCAGGCAATCGAATCCGGGAAAGTACCTTGCAGTAATTTCTTCGAGAGGAGCGCGTTGATCCTCCCTTGCCTTCTCTTCCCCCGATCCACTCGCCCCCTCTCCCTTCCCCTCCCCGATTCTTTTTATTAGCGGCTGGGCGTTGGCGTATCTCGGTCAACTAGCTCTTACATACCTCGATCTTGCCGGCATTACGGTCGTGGTATCTGATTACCGTCAGAATAACGCTACGCGGGCCAAAAATGGAACCAAGAAAAAGTTCACGAAACACACAACCAGCGGGGATCGGAGCGATACGCCGTGGAACCAACAATTAATGAGGGTGATCACGGATAAGATTGGTTTGGAGATATTTTTTAAACAAAATCAATTTAAATTATTTTTTTTAAAAAAAAATCAAAATCTAATTAATAAATCAATCTGAAAAAAATCCAATTTGGTTTGATTCTGCTTCAATCAGAAAAGCAACCAAACGGAATGGGAAGTCCATTTTAGCTTGCATGAACTAAATTGCCCATTTTAGAGAGTTGCAGCAAGCTTCCATAAGATTGGATGCTGCTAGGCAGTTCGTCTAGTATAAAACAATCAATGACTTATGACAAGTGGCGGTGATGCATTCTCCTAGTTCAATGATATGATCTATGATGATGAATTTAATAATTAATTTAAATAATCAATATGAACAATATTTTTTTCAGAAGAGAGCAATATGTTTTCTTTTTAAAAAATATATTTTTGTCACTAATATGGTAGCGTAGTTGATGGGCGCTTTACTCTTCGTCCCCCGATCACGAGTTCGAGGCTTGAGCTTGTGGGTTACTCGATTAAATCCCGGAATTTTTCCTGGGACACGAGAAGGAGCGCTCCACTCTGGCACTTTAGTGGTGCCGAGCTGACATACTCACCTTATGGTATGGAGCGCTTTAGTGGTGCCGAGCTGATGTACTCACCTTAGGATGGAGAGGATACGTGGAAAATTACGGTCCGAATCAAACATGACCTAAACGGGTTGGGGGTCCAGTGGGGACAGCTACAGCGGGGTTTATCTCTCCCCTCCCTTTTGCCTTACCAAAATATATATATATATATAGTTCTAGTTTTTGCCTTCATTTTTAATCATTAGTTAGATAATAGATAAGTGGGGTGCGTTACGATAAAAGAGTGCATCAGACTCGAGCACTGAGATGGAATGCAGCATACATGTTCAAGTTGAATGATAGGCATTAGACTTGAGCACTGACTTGGATTCGGTCCTGGCCCGAGTATAATGTCAATATCTTATACTTTTGCCCTAGCCCTTTTCCAACCTTTGGGCCTAAAATATTGAAGTCCGAGCCAGGCTTGCCATTTAAGCGCCAAGCCTGGGGATTGAACCAAGCATGGCTGGGGATAGGTGAGATGGCACTAATGGGAGGGGGAAGATAGAGAATAAAGCAACGAGTTACAGGCGGTGGTTGCTCGTGGGGAGAGAAACAGATGGAGAGACGGAATATTAGAGAAGATGAGATAGGTTGGTGAGCACCAACTACTTCCCTTACGAATAGAGGGAGCTGCAAGCTTTGTACGTTGTGTTGCTCTCTAATCTCTCGATGAAAGATAATCACCTACACGGTAGTCAGTTCTAGTATTGAATCCCCTACTCTTTCATCAAAATCATGTGATCGCCGTCTATTCATTTTTTTTGTCGAGACACTTCCTTTTATGTTGCAGGAGATATGTTATGGAAGATGTGGTAGTTTGCAGTACTGTACAGAGGACAGCCTACCAACGGTAAGGGAACAGGTGAGAAAGATCTTTATCAAGAAAGAAAAGAAAACCAAGGTTTTTTAGTGAGCAAATTCAAGAGAACCGTATCAAAAATCAGAAAGAGTGACTGACAACAGTCCAAAAAATGCGAGATGTCTATGATACCCGTGATGCACACTACACGATATGGTAGTGCATCATGTACACCATCCATTATACCATGGATGGTCTTCGTATCAGTGTTGTTACATGGTTTCTTCAGCTATCTTATTGCTTGATTTTGTATTCTTTTTCTCCAAGCTTTTTATTATTATTGTTATTTAATATCTTTACCAGGCCAATGCTGTTTCGGACCATGCTTTCAAATGCATACTTCAATTTCTTCGAGAAGATTTCAGTTTAGTTTCAATTTTATAGGTGCTGTCTCGATCTCATAGATTTTTATTCTATCGTTTGAAATTCAATTTCATAGGTGCTATCTCGATCTCATGGATTTTTTTTTGCTATCGTTTGAATTCATGTGCACGTCTCTCGGCCGGTTAAAGATGAGTATGTTAGCGGTATCTACTATTTTGCTCGGTTGATTATCTCTTCAATAATATTTCAACTCCGGTTTCATGCGGGTTTTATGGTATTTTGCTGCAAATATTTTGTATAAGCATCCTAGCTTATCATATATTTTTTTTATTTTTTATTTTTTATGAAACAAAAAGAGAGAGGAGGATAAATTCCGATATAGCTACCTTCACTGGATCCCAATCCCATCGGGCTATGTTTGATTCGGGTTGCAATTTTTTCGCACACCCTCCCCATCACCGGTGAGTACGTTAACCTGATACCTCTAAAGTGAGTACGTTAGCGTGACACCACTAAGATGCTTGAGTAGTGCGCTCTTTTCCCATCACTAAGATGAGTACGTTAGCCTGACATCACTAAGACACTCTAACCACTAAGATGCTGGAGTACTGCGCTCTCTTGCCATCACTAAGGTGAGTACGTTAGCCTGACATCACCAAGACGCTAGAGTAGCGCTTTCTCTCTGACACCACTAAGATGCTGGAGTGAGTACATTAGCCTGATATCGCTGGAGTAGCGCGTTCTCTCTGACACCATCAAGATGCTGGAGTAGTGCGCTCTGATCACGTGCTCCCGCAATGATCATGTCTTGAACCCGTAACCGGTAGAAGACGAGGCTAAGCCTCTACCAACTGGACTATCGTCTTAGCAGTCTTGCTTACCATCTTTTCTACGATATCTTACAAGTGCCAGTTTTCCTATCTCCGTTCATATATATATATTTTCTTTTGTACCTTTTGTGTTTAGGTTACTTTTTGCTCGTCGCACTATTCCATTTTCATTATACCATGTTATAACTTAGTTATAAAATATTACTGTTATTATCGTAATACATAGCTACAAGTTATTTTATCAATAAAAAAAAAAAAATTATCAAGATAGTAGCTTGGTTGGTAGGCTTTACTTTATTACTAATTGATTATGAATTTGAGATATGATCCCGTGGATGATTTAATTAAATCTATTTTTTTCTGAAATCCATAATTACTAGATCATGGTCTCCATCTTTGTTCCTGTTTTACTGACCAGTATTTTAGTTATGTCAATCTAAATATCTTGAATCAAATATTACTTATTTACTTGATGGATGGGGATCTACTGGAATAGTTATGCCAGAATTTATTTCATATTTTTTTTTTTATAAAAAAAATATTTTATTGATATAAATCTAAATATTTTGAATCAAATGTATCTCATAGACGGGATCTACGGAAATAGCCATGCTAGTATTTATCCCCCATCCCTTCTGCATATGAATATATATATATAATAAACTAATAAGTGCATGATTGCTGAATATGATAATGACATGCAGATGATATCGCCCGGCACCTGGCTAGATATGATATAATAACAACTGTTGTTTGCCATCAAGTGCATCTTACATGCAAAATAATTTATTTGGTGATGTGATAGGTGAAATGGTACCAAAAGAAAATTACCATCATTTTCTTGTGATAGTTTATAATTTTTTTCCACGAGAACGGTTGGCGGTCCAACTAATCAAAGTTCAACGGCTAACTCATATTACCCGAGAAAAAAAAAAAAAAAAAAAAACCTCCTATCACAACGGCCAGGGGTCGGGGAGCGTCCCTTGCGCAGCGACAGCAACGTTATCCCGAACGTCACTCTGGGTCCAGCTTCATTGTGGAACGCCGTCATCACCTCCGATTCGGGATCCATCAATCAAACGGCCATCATCCAATCTCCAAAACACATCCTTGTTGATCCATCGTAGTCAATCCTCGTAGGACGTTAAGATGAACCGCTGGCGCACCAGCCACGGAGATGAGGTACACCCCAATAGAGGTAAGATGCACCAATTCAAATCGAGACGGCGGCCGGGTGGGGGCGAGCCGGCGAGTCGCCGATCTCTTCTCTCTCCCTCGCCGATCTCGGGCTTTAAAAGGAAGATCCGTTGCACGGTTAAAAGAGCTCTCGCTTGCTCTGTTTCGTACCCTTGAAGACTCGGCGAGATCTACTTCCTTTTCCTTTCTCTCTCTGTCGCTTCTTTTATCATTATCGTCTTGGTAGAAGGATTTTGTCTCCCTCTTTCCTTGTAGCGGCTGATCTCGGAAAGGTATCGATATTTACCCTCTTTCATCTTCTCTTTCTATGTCGGCTTCGCCCCTTAAATCAGCATGATCTTGCGCTTCTTCTCGGATTTTTGCCCCAAATAAGGGTTATTCGATGGCTTCTGTACTGATTTTTGATTTGTTTTCTTGATCAGTTTTAAGGGTTTTCTTTTTGTTTCTTGCAATGGAAATCGGTGGGATTTCGGCTCATATTCTGCAATGCGGATATTTGTGGAGTTGATTTCAGTCAGATCTTTAAACCCAGGGTTTTCCTGTACGGCGTTCTTCTCTTTCTGCGGTTTTCTTTTTCTTGCCCTAATTTTGTTACACTCCGTTTCCTTGCTCTCCAACAAACCTTTTGTTTAATTTCTGCTTCGCAGGTGCACACACTTCAAGTGTTCAAAGAATCACGGAACAGTAATCATTTCTTCTTTATATAATTATGCTGTCTGTTTTCATTTTCCTTGACTTCTTGTGCTCGGTGTTGCTGCAGGGGGCTGAGGGATTGGCCGTAACTTTCTTCATGTTTGGTGGATCAAGATGATGGGAAGTTTTGTTACAAGAGCATTTGCGTTAGTAATTCTGACATGAATTAGTTTTGGTTTTTTAGCGTTTACGTTTCATTGGAGTATATCTTCGTTTCATGTTTCTTGTTTCCAGAAATTTTTTTTTAAAGAACGTGAATTTAGATGAGAACTTGAGCGTTTCTTTCTATAGATTGGTCCTTGGCTATGCCTATCCGGCCTATGAATGCTTCAAAACTGTGGAGTTGAACAAGCCAGAGGTTGAACAGCTGAGATTCTGGTGTCAGTATTGGTACGTTCTTGTCGCTTGTTGGGGGAAATTATTTTCAATCCTATCTTCTAGTCGCTAGTGGGACTAAAAGGAGACTTTTTGATTTTAATTCATTTTTCTAGGATTTTAGTCGCTGCACTGACGGTCTTTGAGAGGGTTGGAGAATCTTTTATTTCATGGTAAGGTTACTAAGGTAGCTCAGTTGTTTGGAAAGTTGGGCCTCCGCGGCATGCTTTCTTTACATTTATTCACCTTTTCTTGTTACAACTTAGGATCTCATCTACTTTCTTGAAGGTTACCAATGTACAACGAGGCAAAGCTGGCATTCTTTATATATCTTTGGTACCCAAAAACAAAGGTAAAATCTATGCCTTCTTGACTTATAGCATCTTATCTTTTCTGTAGTTATAATTTTTTAATTAATGAGTTTATGACAGGGAACTACATATGTCTATGAAACTTTTCTTCAGCCATATGTTGCAAAGCATGAGAATGAAATAGATCGTAACTTGCTTGAGCTGAGAATGAGAGCTGGGGATATTGTTGTCCTTTATTGGCAAAAGGCTTCAAGCTATGGCCAGACAAGGTTTTTTGAAATCTTACAGTACATTGCCCTGCAGTCACCCTCACAGTCATCGAGATCACGCCCTGTCCAGGTACTTATTGCACAGAATAAATAGCTCTTATTGTGTCCTCCTTGTTTTTCTTTTCTTCTAAATATGATGAAATTTCACTTGTCCACTCAATATACTTGATCATCCGGAAGTATAGCTTTTAGCACTGCACCAGCATTTGCTTGCTTCTAATTTGCTTAAGAAGGCACATTTATCTGATGTGACAAAATTGTGGTCATTCACTATGTTTCTTCTATACATTCTCGGTTAAAGTGAAAAGAATTGATGGGTCCAGTAGTAGAACCTTCTTTTAATTTGCAATGTATTGATTGTATGTTTTTGTAAGTAGAGATTGCAAGGAAACTTGTATCCTAACCTGCTAGTAATGTAGCATTGGGCATGCCGTATCAATGCCCTTGTCGTTGTATCAATTTAGAATTTGATGTGCTCAAGCTTATTTAAGTGCTAAGGATTGTCCAGATATGCAACATAATCTAGAAGAAACTTTGCTCCATTTCAAATTATGCAAAGACAAGACATTTAAATTTAAGGATACAGTGTAAGGATACATAGTATTTGCTAATGGACTACTTTATTAAGTGAAATGATTGGGCAAATCACCCTTTAACAATGGCCCTAAATGGTGCTTTGATTGGTCATATCCAATCCTTATTCCATGCTTGTTCTTGGGGCCTAGGTGGTCTCACCAATGTTAGGAGCATGCTCTACCATGTTTCTACAAGCTTCGTGTAGCATGTCATCAACTATGTGGATGAACCCTCCTATATGTTGATTTGTGGGGTTGAATATGATGGGACCAATGGTTTATATAGTGCCATATGCTACTGTATATTTTGATCAGCATAGAAGCTAGCACATGATGAACCAATTCTAGTCACCCCAAGACTTAAACAGATAAAGTTAAAGTAATAAAACACAAATTAGTTACGGCCAAAGGCTGTGATGCCCTCACAGTCATTGCGAATCATGCCCTGTTCGGGTACTTATTGAGCAGAGCAAATAGGTCTTACAGTGTCCTCTTTGTTTTTCTTTTCCTCTAATTATAGTGAAATCTCAAATATACTTGACAATCTGGAAATATAGGTCTTAGCACTTCCTCTAGCATTTGCTTAAGAAGGCACATTTATCTGATGTGACAAAATTGTGGTCATTCACTATGTTTCTTCTATACATTCTAGGTTAAGGCGAGGAAAATGGATGGGGCCACTAGTAGAACCATCTTTTAATTTGTAGTGCATTGATTGTCTAGTAGACCACCAATAAGCTAATAATACAAATCATGAAAAATATTTTCCCTGTGTACTAAAGCTTTCTTCTATGTCAAGTAGAGATTGCAAAGCTACTAAAATGATTTCCCTTTTTTCCTCCTATGGCAAGAAGAGTTTGCAAGGAAACTCATATATTAATCTGCTAGTAACAAGGATTGTCATACCAGTACCGGGACTCGTATCAATCGTCGACTGATATGGTATAATACTGGTTCGATCCCGTATTGATACACGATACTGCAAGTGTGCCCAATTTTTTTTTAATTTCTAATGATTTCAAATTATTTTTTAGGATATATTGAATACTTTTAGATCTAATTTAATATTTGTTGATGCTAATTGATGTTTGTATTACTTCAATACACTCTTAATCACGTTGTAATATGAATTTGACTTTCTAGATTTCTAATTTTTAAATTATCAATATATAGATTAAATATCATTGAATTTTAAAATATTCAAAATTTTTAAATAAATAATCAATATGTAGTTACTGATATTCAAAATCTAGTCAAGTGTCGATGTCCATACATGTCAGGATAATTGATAGACTTAATAGGAAGATCAATCCATCCCTCTAGCCAAACAGCATTGCAATTCTCTATGGTCATCCCAGAAAGTATTCATGCTGGATCATAACTCATCGCATATTCCTCGTTGAGATTCTGACTTTGAGAGATATCTTGAGACTGATGATATAGTTATGATGAGGTCCATCTGAATATATCGACAACAAAATTGAATCTATAAGATGCTCTGAGCTGTATGAGATAATAGTCAATAGAAGACAATGTCTCAGATACATCATATCCATATCCATATTCATACGGATCATATGCTGCCAGTACCTGCGGGTAAGAAGATCTAGAATACGAGGATAAGCTTAATACATCCCGAATGACCTCGCAAAGCCCATCGCCTGTATAAAATTGTATCGTTGCGGGCTCTACCAGCTTGTGCACTACGATCTCTATCCTGCGTGGTATGCATAAACTCTGACTCACCAGTGAATCAAAAATCGCTAGCTGGCTATGTCTCTTGTCCATTTTCTCTGTGATCACTTGATCCTCGTCCATCAGAAGAATTACTAGCATTGTTCTTCCTAGTTTTAATCTGAGTGAACTGAGTGCTTTATCGGAAATACAACTATCTTTCCTTTTTCTATCGCTGGGTTTAGGGATGGCAATGGGCCGGGTTCATAACTATCCAAGCCCAAACCCAAATATTCAATACACTACCCAAACCCGGCCCAAACCCTATCGGGACTGGATTTTTTTTATCCAAACCCATCTCAATCGGGTATCGGGTAATCGGGTTTACCCGGCCCAAATCCAATTGAGTCATATTAAATATTTTTTTATTTTTATCAACCGTAAAATTATCTATCATTTTATAAATTATACATACATTAAACAAATAAAATTTAACTACATTTTTAGTTTAACAGCATTTAATTTCATATTCAATCAAAATTAAATTTAAATTATCTTAAATAAATAAAATTCAATAAGACTTAATTCAATACTTATGAAGTAAATAAAAACATAAATATAATTTATAAAGTATATATTAATTATAAAATAATTAAGTATTTTAAAATTTAATAACTAATAATTAATATTTAATAAAATATATTTAATAAAGTATATATTTATTATATATTTATTATTTAAATATTAAAATAATTCGGGCTGGGTTCGAGTCGGGTGTATATCTATCCAGTCCCGGCCTAAATCCAAAGTTAGGCATTCGAGTTTTACCCAAACCCGGCCCAAATCCGGTCAAAGCGTTGACTACCCGGCCCAATCGGGTCAGGTCGGGTCGGGTATCCATGGGTTTGGATTTTATTGCCATCCCTAGCTGGGTTGTGTAGCTACTTGCCTTCTCGTCACATGATGCTCTGCTAATGATTTAGTATCCATCCCAGTCTTGTTAGCTATAAAATTGGCTGGTCAAGAAGGTAATTCTGGCTCATCAAGCTCTAGCTCCTGACTCAGAATCCATCCAATTGTCGGATTCTCATTCTTATCAAAAAAATCATTCATAGTCGGATTGGAGTACATCTTAACTTCCTTCAAAAGTCTTAAACCTTAAATTATAGTATACATATATAAGATCATTGAGGTATTTCTATTTTAGATGGTTCCTCTGCTTGAAGTAGATAAGATCAAAGGTTGACCAGTTGCGCTCACATTCACTTGATGACACGGTTTAGGAGAGGATCTTGATAGCAAGATTTTTCAATTTTTTTTTGCAGATATATCAAATTGCACCCACCATTCAGTTGGAAAAGATCAAAATCTTAAAAAACTTTGATTTAGCAAAATCAAAAACTACTTTGAATCTGATATTAGACTTATTAGCATCTATCAAGATTCATCTTTGATTTACTTCTGATTGCTATATTAGATCTAAATAAATCTGTGCCCTTCTTGAATATTTGTTTTTTTTAAAAAATATTATTGTGTTAGTTGTTGAAATTATAATTAATAAAAATCATTCAATAATTTCAATCTAACTTGTTCTAGGTATATAGCTACAATATCTGGAATCGGGCTCCATCTTATATATTATATCGTGTAGGGCAGACATAAGCTCATCATCCATGACAATTTCAAGTATGGAGTATTGGAATTTCGAGTTCGTATAGTAAGTTGCATATAGATTTTCAGAATTGATTAAGTGTACTTGTACAAATATAATTGAATTTTAAAAGAAAATAAGAAAGATTATGGAGATAGTGGAGGATAAGAATAAGATAAATTACAATTTGATTATGAAAATAAACAAACATATTATTTGGAAAAATAGTCATTCAAGAGAATGCATTTTAAGATAAAAATGGATACCATGTCTAGGACAACCTTTTAAATTGGCGAACACCAATCTAGGACAATCTTGTGTGAGATAGGTTTCCACTTCAATAAAGATTGAAGAAGGTAAACAGTAAGTATTTGCATAAGAGAAATAATTGCTCGAAAAATTGAAATATTATATCCCTTTTTTGATACTGTGATTATATTCCATGGTTATCATTGCATTTGAATAGAATACAAAGTAAGAATTTTTTGAATAAAAAATAGAGATTTTATTGAGAATAATAAGAACTTACAAACATTTGGAAAACTTTGAATTTTTTTGATGCACTTTCAACTTTCTATTTGGAAATTTGGAATACATGACAAAGTTTTCTAGTTGACGAGATATTTTTGAAAATTTTGGATATAAGAGAAGTGATCAGACTTTTGGTGGTTTGGTAAAGGATTGAGGGTTTTGGAAAGGTTTCTTCCGAGAGAGGCTCTCCATCTTCAAAACTTTTATCCCATTTTTATAGGTTTTAGGTTGCTCTCTCGATTTCATTGCTTGGTATTTTGCTGAATATTTTGTCCTTTGTTGAGGCTCTTTTCATTATTGATTTTGGTTCTTTACTGAATATTGTCCTTTGCTAAGTCATTTTTGACTGGCTTTTCTAAATGCGGGCCTTTGTGGCTTTTCTAAATGCGGGCCTTTGTTGAGTCATTTTAATTATCTTTGATTCTTTGAAGGTATACTTTTGGTAGTGCCTTTTATAAGTGCGGTCTTTTGCTAAGTCGGCCTTGGTTCTTTAAGGGGTATATTTTTGACAGCTATTTTGACTAGTTATCGAATACTTAGTTTGGAATCCTAGAAAAATGTTTGATATTCGTGTTGGCATCCAAAGATTGCATTAATATTTATGTTGGTTGATGCGCGTCGCTATATACCAATTTTAGTATCTTAATTCCACTATTCGTAGATAGAGTAGCGAGAGTAAGGATCGAATTCATAGGAACTTTGAGTTATTTCAAAAAAAAATATAATAAAATAATATAAATAAAAAAAAAGAGAATTCACAGAGAATATAATCAAGATATGATCTATCTTAACGAGAGTATGGCCTGTACCTGTAGATCACGGCCCAACCCTTTTAAGAATAGATCAATCAAAGATTATTAGCAATAAGAAATTTTTTATTTCATGACAAAACAAATACAATTCATAATTAACTAAAATAAATTTCTAAAAACAAACATTCCTTTTTCCTGGGATCATGCTTCCCATGAAAACTCGGCAGAGATCGGAAGGTGGAGCAGCATCGACTGGAGCAAATGGAATAGCCATGCGGTGCGGTGGAGACTCGTCCGCAGATTAGCAGTAGATCAGGGGCGATGCGGTGAAGACCGGGGAACCAGGTGATGGAGACTACGTCAGAAAGGCAGTCAGAAAGAAGGGATGTTGGAATAATGGGGAGAGTGTAGAGAGATTATGGAAGTGGATGGGAAAACTGGAGGGGAAGTGGAGGGGAATGATGGGAGGAGCGTAGAATGGAGCGGGGAATAAGTGGAAGGGATCCAGGAATTGATAGACGGAGCGCGGAATGGTGTGTGGAGGAAGAAAATAGGCAGAAGCTAGATGATCCCCTCTCTGTCGTTCCTTTTAAAGGCTTGGAAAGAGATGTCTTCTCCGAATGCCATTCTCGTTCCATCGCGATCCATTCCCTGTTTCCAGGGATTCATTCTGTTTGTGCCGTTCCAACTCCAGCAGCGCCACATCCCAACCATCTTCTGTTCAGAATCTATCTAATAACTGCAGTGAAGTAGATCCATCGCCTATCCGACAAAACCCGATCCATCATTTTGTTCGTTACTGCTTCAGGCTAACATCAACCAATTTGAAATTCCAATGCTTTCCTCTGCATCCATTCCGTGTTGTGCAAGTCCAATCCTCTATTCCAGCATTGGATCCTAACAGATCGCCTCCTCGTTTGTTTCGCGTTAAAACCGGCATCACAGAAATCCTGCAATCTATCCTCTTGCTTCATTCAATGTGATCCATTCTATTCCGAAATGAGTTCCTAAAATCCAGAATCTTTATGTTTATTCAAGCTTTCACCTTCCGTATTCCTCGCATTCATTTGAACTGAGCGGCCGCTCCGTGAAGATATGTTCTGGCCATTCAACAACTGTCTTTATGATCTTCCTTGCGACAATTTTGCCAATATGCTAGCACTCTATTTCAAATCCCTTTAAAGCCATGTCGGTTTCTCCTCTAGATCTTGCTCTATTTTCCTATCCTTATCAAGCTTTAACAGCCAGCGAGTCCAGCATCGATCTGGTTAAGATATTTAGCAACCAATAGATCAAAATCTAAGACCTTCCTCAAGTTCGTTCCGTCTATGTCCCAACTACCAGTGCCCGTTCTACGTGGAGAATGGTGTACCACATTACTTCTTTATTTGATGAAGTCCCTGGTTTTCTTCTCGTGCTAGTGGTCCACAGCTATAGTTCGTGGATCGAAAGGAATGGCAGATGGACCATTCCCAATTTTCCTAGACCGAGCACCCATTACTTCATAACTTGCTGGTGGGAAAGAGGCTTCTTCACTTGCTTTTTTTATTTGTTAATCGGAGAGGATCCTTACATACCATGCAATATTTTATTGATATGCTTAGTCACCTGTTGCGCCCAACTACACCTCCATGTGGCCCACGTGCTATACTTGAGTTAATAGGACAGCTTCATACATTATTTGGTAGGAGAAAACTTCATATGAGAACTATCTTACCTTGGACTATTCCATTCTCTTAAAAAAACTCTACTTTCCATGCTTTGCTCAGCCCACTTAACCATGCAAATACTTTTTATGCTATTTAATTCCATATTCTTTATTATATACCCTTCCAAGAGGCTTTAAAATCTATGCAAGCCTAATAACCCATTTTGGTTTAATGCAGATATTCTTATACATGGACTCAAATGGGCTTAGCCCTTGGTCTACATCTTCAAATTACCTATAAAAAAGAATTTAAGAAATATTAAATATTAATCAATAAATATTAAATATTAATAATTTGAGTACTTCTCATATAATGTTTGTATCTTGATCACACCCCCAAACTTGGTTTTTACTCGTCCCCGAGTAAAATAGATAAATCAACAATGTGTAACAACTTATCCAAGAAGTGAAAATTATCTTGCTAATTTTAAAATCAGTTGCTATCTGATT
Source organism: Areca catechu (assembly GCA_021397845.1). NCBI lineage: Eukaryota > Viridiplantae > Streptophyta > Magnoliopsida > Arecales > Arecaceae > Areca > Areca catechu. Next base: position 132,094,162 of record CM038038.1, on the reverse strand, counting down.
AGACTATAAAAAGATATTTCATCGAATTACCAATTTCATCCATTTGTAAGTAAAGCCCATAAAAGTTTCAAGAGCTCTTTTCCCAACTTTACTTCACTCTTTAGATCCTCTAACTTTGGTTTTGGTGTAGTATCAGTTTATTTAGTCCCCTTCTTTTTTTTTGAAGTAATAATATAGAGTCAGTGTAATGCCCTTAGGCTAATGACTCCCAAACCAGTTGGCTTTAGGACATTAGGTATAAAACATCCTTTTGGCTTACTGACTCGAGTCAAAAAGGTTACATGTTAAACTGTCTTTACAAAAAGTTTCTTTGCATCCTCACCTTTTGACGCGAACTACAACGCTTACTTAGACATGGCTACTCAGTGAGAGATGCTAAAGATCTTATTTATTAAATTTTAAAGAGGACTTTTATGATTCTTTGATATTTCCACCTATTATAAAATAGATTCTTATCAAGATCAATGGTCAAAAAGATCTGAAATTATTCAAAATTTTTTTTGTCTAAATCCTACCATTTATTGGGCTTCCTTGATAATTCATCACTCAGTATCTCTAAAATTATCTAAATCGTTAATTATTCATCATTTAGAAAGCTTGATTATTTTCAAATCGAGACAAAATTTGGAATACAAAGACGGATTAAAGTTCTACTCGAGGATTAGTTTAATTAAATTATCCTCTCAACTTAATTTTCATTCTTCCTAATGGAAGAGGATACTAGTAATGTAACTTAAATGACAAGGAAGGATACCACCTGAAAGGGTACTCGAGCATTGATTATTCTTTTATTGCCATACTCTCAATTTAACTTTTTTTTTTTTTTGGATTTTTCTAAAAAAAGAAAAGCACATCGTTAAAAATAAAAAGCATAAACTGAGTTACCTTCCAGGAATGCTAAGTTTAAAATCTTCAATCAGACTCTAAGAGGGAGTTACTGATATTGATATTGAACTTGGTTGTATCTCTCAAGATTTGCAAAAGACAGGATCAATCAGGAGGCCTTGTCATCAAGGCAGAAAAACATTCGTAGAGTATTTTACGATGATTGTCCCTCAACTGTTGAATGCATTGGGCAAGCATGCTAGACCAAGATTTTAAAATATAATTATAATTTTGTCAATTATTAGGAAGGGATTGTGTGTTGGGTCGAGAGTGGGGGTGGCGGCTTAAAAATTTTTCTAACTCTAGAAGGATCCACCTTAGTCCCTTTCTCTCGGGTATGATATGTCTTGATATCATCCTTCTTGATAGAATTTTATCCAAGTTAACTATAAATCTATCTCCATACATCATTTTAGGATGATAGATAGATTTTGGAAACGATCATCGAAAGTAGTACCTATGGAGAAATCAGTTATAAAATTTTCAAGATTGCTATCTTTTATTTTATTGATATCCCATCCAACAGTTTTTTTTTGCATTTTTAGAACACCAACTATTTGGTTTTCTTGGTCAGGGATCACCGGTAGGGTAGACAGAAAGCGGCTTCATTTCTAGATCCTGTGGTGATTCTAACAAGGAAGTATCGTGGGGCTAAGTATATTGAGTAGATTATTCATTCTTGTGATATATCCGTGTATATTAAAATTATCTATCCTAAATCTAACGACTTCCAGGGACGAATTGGAGGTGTGGCTTTTCCTGTTATGTTATTCTGTTATGGTTCATGGGAAGCCTCAATCAATTCCATCATCTCGTCAATTTCTTCTTCCATTCCAAAGAAAAGTGAAAAATTCTAGGTCACTTGGAAGGGGCCATAGATGAGTAGGATAATGATGGAAGTAGTTCGTTCCACTAGTTTGATTTCTTTGTCTCAGTCGAATTATCTATATGGGTCTCTAAGATAGTGCAGGGTTGTTCCGTGACCAGTTTATTCTTAAGAGTTGTGGTCGATTGTTCAGAAAAAATTAAAGGATCATTAAAATCTTCAACTTGATAGTGTCCCTCTAAATTATTATTAAAATCTCCAGCTTGGTAATATCTCTTTAAGTTACTCTCGGACTGACTAGGCAATATTCCTTCCTCTCAATTATCTTTTATTAATAATCGAGTAGTCTGATTAAGATCATCGATAGATTGCTGCTGAAATATGATTAGTTGGCGACATTAGGCAAATCTATCAACTTCTGGGTTAGTCTGAGGGGTAGGTGGGTTTTGACTAATTTTTTCGATCCGATCTATTGTTTGTAGCAAGGATTTAGGTCCCGGCGGGACGTCTTGTGGGACACCAGGACAGGGTACCATCTCATGTGTTGGGACAGGGCGTCCCAACGTCCCAATCGGGATATCTTGGGACATCCCTTGTTCCATGAAAAAATCGGGACAGCCCTGTTCCACGGGATTTAAAATCTTGGTTTGTAGAACCTTCTCTTGAAAATATAGATTATTATATTAAGAGAAGGTTGACAATATTAACAGGGCTAATCGTAATAAAGTGCATTTATGAATGGAGGTTTTTGGGGTACCGAGATAACCACTGGGTGTGGTTGTCACGAAAAATCTGGTTGAGCCTCCCAATCTGGATTGTAAGTATCAAAGTTTAGGTTTTTTCCTGGTCTGTGGGCCATATAAGTTCGATCATGATAAATTTAGTCTTACGGGAATTGGTACATGGCTGGGTATTTTATTTATTTATTTATTTATTTTAGAGAGGAGAAGGGGGAAGAAGAGAGAAGAAAGATAAAGGAGAAGTCTGATGCGACCCTAAGGAGTCCTAGAGCTAAGAGAGATAGAGAAAAAGTATTAATTAAAGTTCCAGGTTAATCGAAAATAAGTTAGCAATCAATGGATTCTATATCTTAGGATTTCTTAGTTCTAGATAGCTACTAACTGTTCAAAGATTATCTTTGAGCACTCCAAGTCCAAGATCAATTAACTGACTCGGCTAAGTAAGTGTAAGGTTGGTAGGGTCCCCTCATTGCTTATCTTAGATACCAATAAAATTGGCCAGGTAAGCGAACGGAACCAATTAAAGAACCACCTCTTGTCCCTGAACCACTTGCCTTGGACACCGAGCAACTACTAACCGATCTGAACTCGGTCCAATTCTAGGATTTCCTTGTCCTATTAAGCTTGAAATTCTTAGGGCTGACATCTAATTAATTTTAATAATTAAGGTCTAGGTCAATGCATATGCAGGGTGATGATTTATGGACTAAGGGTGATGAACTTTTCACCTTGTCTAATTAATGAGTTATGCCCTTAAAGTCAATTATGGAGAGATGCAAAGCAACAAAAAAGGTGTCCAAACTAATAAATAAAATAAAATTAATTATTTTTTAAAATTTGATGGTTAAGTCTCTAATTTTCTAATAATTTATGAGGATGTCAAAATTTTATTTTTTTTTGAATTTTGGAATTTTTTAGATTTTTATTTTTTTGAATTTTTTTAAAGTATGTTCAACCTTTTTATATTCCAGGACAACCATTCAACATAACTAGAAATTATGCCAGGACAACCTTATATCAGGATACTCAAGATTGATAAATACTAACTACTAATTTTTGAAATTTTTTTTTTTGATTTTTTTAAAAATAAACATGCCAAAGGTTCCTGGCAACGGTGCCAAAAATCTTATATGCATTGTTACGCATCGATTTTAGTACCTTAATTTCACTATTCTTAGATAGAGTAGCGGGAGTAAGGGTCGAATCTACAGAAACTTTTAAGTTATTTTAAAAAATGCATGATAAAATAATATAAATCAAACAAAATGAGAATTCACAGAGAATCTAATCAAGATATAATCTATCTTAACAAGAGTACGGTCCGTACCCGCAGATCACAGCTCGTTCCTTTTAGGAATAGATCAGTCAAACATTATAAGCAATAATTTTTTTTTAATTTCATGACGTTAAACAAATACAACTCATAATTAACTAAAATAAATTTCTAAAAATAAGCATTCCTCTTCCCTGGGATCATGCTTCCCATGAAAACTCGGCAGAGATCGGAAGGTAAAGCACCATCGCATGGATAGACCGGAGCAGATGGAATAGCCGTGCGGTGCGGTTAGCAGCAGATCAGGGGCGATGCGGTGAAGACTGGGGAACCACCAAGTGGAGAGTGGATGGGATGTTAAAATAATGGGGAGTGCAGAGAGATTATGGAAGTGGATGGGAGAATTGGAGGGGAAGTGGAGGGAATGATGGAAGGAGCGCAGAATGGAGCAGGTAATAAGTGGAAGGGATCCAGGAATTGATAGATGGAGCGCGGAATGGTGTGTGGAGGAAGAAAATAGGTATCCCCTACACTCTCTGTCGTTCCTTTTAAAGTCTTGGAGAGAGACGTCTTCTCCGAATGCCATTCTCGTTCCATCACGATCCATTCCCTATTTCTAGGGATTCATTTTGTTTGTGCCATTCCAACTCCAACAGTAGCGCCACATCCTAACCATCTTCTGTTCAGAACCTATCCAATAACTGCAATGAAGTAGATCCATCGCCTATCCAACAAACCCCGTTCCATCATTCTGTTCGTTACTGCTTCAGGCTAACATCAACTAGTTTGAAATTCCAATGCTTTTCCTCTGCATTCATTCCGTGTTATGCAAGTCCAATCCTCTATTTCAGCATTGGAACCTAACATATCGCCTCCACGGTTGTTTCATGTTAAAGCCAGCATCGCAGAAATCCTGCAATCTATCCTCTTGCTTCATTCAATGTGATCCTTTCCGTTCTGAAATGAGTTCCTAAAATCCAGAATCTTTATGTTTATTTAAGCTTCCGCCTTTTCTATTCCTCGCATTCGTTTGAACTAAAAGCGGCCTCTCCGTGAAGATATGTTCTAGCCATTCAACAACTGTCTTTATGATCTTCTTTGCGACCACTTTGCCACTCTGTTTCAAATCCCTTCAAAGCCGTGTTGGTTTCTCCTCTAGATCCTGCTCTGTTTTTCTATCTTCCAGCATCGATCTGGTCAAGATATTCAGCAACCAATAGATCAAAATCTAAGACCTTCCTCAAGTCCGTTCCGCCCATGTCCCAACTACCGGTGTCCGTTCGAACGTGGAGAATGGTGTGCTACATTATTTCTTTATTTGATGAAGTCCTTGGTCGTCTTCTCTTGCTGGTGGTCCATGGCTATAGTTCATGGACTGAGAGGAATGGCACAGATGGACCGTTCCCAATTTTCCTGGACTGAGCACCAATTACTTCGTAACTTGCTGGTGGGAAAGAGGCTTCACTTGCTTTTTTTATTTGTTAATGGGAGAGGACCCTTACATAGCATGCAATATTTTATTGCTATGCTTAGTCACCTATTGCACCCGACTACACCTCCATGTGACCCACGTGCCATACTTGAGTTAATGGAACAGCTTCACACATTATTTGGTGGGAGAAACTTTATCTGATCTATTCCATTTTCTTTTAAAAAAATTATACTTTCCATATAGGCTCAGCCCACTTAACCATGCAAATACAAATACTTTTTATGCTATTTAATTCCATATACTTTATTATATGTCCTTCCAAGAGGCTTTAAAATCTGTGCAAGCCTAATAATCCATTTTGGCCTAATGCAGATGTTCTTATACATGGACTCAGACGGGCTTAGCCCTTGGTCTACATCTTCAAATTACCTATAAAAGAATTTAAGAAGTATCAAATATTAATCAATAAATATTAAATATTAGTTGATTCATACTTCATTGCGGTTAAACATTATAAAGACCTCATAAATGATCCCATAATTACTTATTTCGCTATCCAAATTCTTCAAGTCTTATCCCCATCTGCATTATCCCCATCTGCATGGAGATATAATCCAAACAATTTATAAGAACTTTCTCAAAATTTTAACTCTTAATATTACAATTATTATTGGGACTATCGGAATGTATGGTATCTTGCATTTTTGTTTCAAAATTAATATCATAGACATTCCTGGCTTTTTTATTTTAAAGCAGAAGTTAAGTATCATTTTCTTTACTAGTTTGCAAATCGATGGGGTTACTATCTCGACTAAAAAAATATTCCCATCAAATATCCTAGAAGGTTTGGATATCTATCAACAAAAAATTATATTGTATGGAAAAGGCAAAATATTTTCGATTCTCCTGCTTAATTTGTCTTGGTATAGATTATTTGTTAGAAATATGTGCTAGTTTTAAACTAAAATTTTCAACGATCATTTGGAAGGAAATTCAAAATCAAATAGTGATTAGAGTTCAACCCAAAGAAAGCCACCAAAATAAAAATCATTGAATGGTTCTCCAAAAATCCTCAAGCATCGGTGGTGGTAATTGAGCTTCTATAGCAAGATTTTTTTAAACAGAAAAGATCATCAAGTTCAAAGCTAGCATCAACAAAATCTAAACTAGAATACCAAAAAAAATATTAAAAACTTCTTCAAAACTTGATAGCAAAAAAAAAGTCGAAAGTATTCAAAGCCTCTCATCTACAGACTATGCAGGAAGCAATGAAAACTAATTACAACGTGCAAGTCTGAAACAGCACAAATATCAAAGCAGTCAACATAAATATCATAGTATAAATATGAAAGCAATTTTTCTAGGATTTTAGATAGAGTTTTCTGTAACTTATCAAAGTAGTTGACGAAAATGTACTTGCAAAGAATCAAAACCGACTTAGTAATAGACTTACTCAAAAAAACACTATCAAAAGTATACTTTCAAAGAATCAAAGTTAGTTAAAATAACTCAGCAATGGATCACATTCAGAAAAGCCAGTCAAAAATGACTTAACAAAGGATGACAGTATTCAACAAAGCACCAAAATCAGTCAAAATCATCTTAGCAAAGGACAAAAGTATTCACTGCTAAGGCAGTAGCCCGGTTGGTTAGAGGCCTTGCCTCATTACCAACTGGTCATGGGTTCGAGACATGATCCCAGCAGTGACTCGATTAAATTTAGGATTTTTCCTGGGACCCATGATCGCTGGTGTGAGTAAGAGGTCAGGGTCTCCCTTTTTATTTCTGTTCTATTTCTATTCTACTAGCCGACGCCTTAGTGGTGTCACCTTTAGATGGGAAAAGATTTGCAAATTTATCCCCCCATCCCTTTTTTCAATAAAAAAAAAGAGGACAAAAATATTCAACAAAATACCAATAAACCATCGAACTTAAGCAATGAAGTCCAAAGAGTAACCCGGAGAACTTCTATAAAAAAAGGATAGAAGTTTTGAAAAAAAACTTTATCCTATATTCCAAATTTCCAAGAAAAAGGTTGAAAGTGTATCAAAAAATCATAAAGTTTTCCAAATGTAAGCTATTATCATTCTCAATAAAATCTCTATTTTCCATTCCAAAAATCCTTAATTTGTATTTTATTCAAATGCAGTGATCATGGAATACTCACAATATTGATAAAAGGGTATAATATTTCAAAATTTTTATGCAATTGTTTATCTTCCTCAATCTTATGTGTAGATTTGTTTATCTTCCTCAATCTTATATACAATTGTTGTGATAGAAGTGAAAACCTGTCTAACATAAGATTGTCTTAGATTGGTATTCGCCAATATGAAAGATTGTCCTAGATGCGATATCCATTTCAATCTTTTTGATATGCATTGTCTTCAATGTTTATTTTTCGAAATAACATGTTTGTTTGTTTTCCAAATTAAATTGCAATTAATCTCGTTCTTATCCTCCACTATCTCTATTTATATTAATATAAATATTAAATATATTAATATTATTTTAATATTGTGATCTAAATTTTTGTTATAATATATTAATATTATATTATATTAATATTATTTTTTATACAAAGTTTGGGAGCAAAAAAAGTATGGTCTTATATCTTCTGAAGGTATAATAGGTATTTTATACAATTTTTCCAGCAAAGTGGATGCTCAGCCAAACCTAAGTCACTTTGAAATAATCACTTTTTCATGATCAACCAAATATGCTAAATCCTATTTTCAGGAATTAACTTTCTATAGGAGGCGAACCAAACGAGAGTCCTTAGTTGTTTGTAGGAAGGAAGATTGACATAAATATGGAAAGAAAGTCGAGCTCTTTTCTAGGGGGAAATGATATTGCAAGTTCAAAAGAAACCTAGCGTTTCTTTATCAAGAAAGATGGGTTGAATTTTTTATAAAGATTTGATCTTAGAAAAAACCCTGACAAATTGTCTGTGATTATTTGCCATTGCATGGTTCAACTTTTTTTAATGTACTTTCTTTTAGCGATTGGAAATTCTGAGAAAATAGAAATCATTGTTAATTTTTTAGGATATCTATATTAGAGGTACAACTCTTGCAGGCTGTATATTCTTTAGCTTGTGAAGCTGTCAAGGAAAACAGATCTGGAACTTGTGTATCTTCCAAGTGAAGCACTCAATCTGTGAAAGTTCAACTCTTTTGATTTGATTTAGTTAAGTTAACACAGGAGACAACCTACATGCTTTATTACATCTATTACTTTAGCCTAAACTAAAGAATAAACATATATTTTATGTAGGCAGTATATGTCGGTGCCTGGGAATTCAGGGACCAATGTTGACGGCCTGTCTGCCTCAGGCCCTCAACTACTTCGCTGTTTTAAATGAAGTATTCTACTAAACCTCTTACAGTTCTTTGATTTTTCACATTTTTAGATATGCAAAATAACAACCAAAATGTCTGTCAACGGCTGCAAATTTTATTATGTGAACAGAATTACACAAAATAAAACCTAGGTTTAAATTTATACATATCAAAAAACTCTAGAACTTCCAAATGATCTTGGAGATTATAACTTCTTGTACCATAAAATATGACTTGAACGTAAACATCTACAAATTATATGTACTCGTTTGAGGATAAAATTCCCAATCTGTCGATGCTTTCTATGTAAATGTTGAGTGTAACTGGTGCATCATCTATAATTAACTTTTCTGATACATTATTATATTTGATCATATGTGAATGGTTTGCTGCATACTGAGTGTGAAGAACTACTTTTGGGCAACTAGTTTATTCCGAATCAAGAAACATTAGACTTGCATGCATTGGTTGTGAGAGGAGATACTTGCATGATTCCTAAGATTAGAGAATCTGCTTGTAAAAGAAAGGAAGATAGCTGTTGGTTTTGACACTGAGAATGGTTGTTGGTTTTGCCCTTGGTTTTCTTAAACATGACAAAGTTCTCTCCTGGGAGTTTGTATGTAATGCTTTGTTTCATTTTCAAGTTTCAGATGGTATCAGAAGTGCAGTTTTTGAGGTAGGAAAATATATAAAAGCTGTAAAGGTTTTAGTGTCATCATTGTTGGTATCTATATAAGCTAAATAAATTGCTAGCATATATCGAGTCTTACATCATGTGGCATAATCTTGAATTGTTGAAGTTCCAAATGTTAGATTCTAGACTCCTGATAACTTTTGTTTTTGAGTTTCATACTTGTTTCAATTTTAGCACTAGCTTGTTTATGGCACTCGATTTTATTGATGAGTTGTTATATTGGTACTAAAGCGACAGCAGCAGCCTCAGCAGATCCGCAGAATGGCATCTACAGTGGCTGCTCGCCAACAAGCAGTCTCGCAAGAGCATCAACAGCAAACATGTGCACCATCCAACCCCACAGAGAGCCAGTTGCAACAACCCACTAAGGCAGGTGCCCCTCCACCAGCCCCTCTGGTTGCCCCGCCATCAAACTCACCAGCACTCGCCAGCTTGCCTAGTTCTGAAGCCACCGCTCTTCCTGCTCCACCAGGTGATGGCGAAGCAATGCAGATAGAAGTGGCCGATGCTGCATCCAAGGAAGACACAAATCTTTCCGCACAAGAGACTCCCATGGAAGAGGCAATCCGCGTGACCCGTGGTAGGTTGAGAAAAAGATCTGCTACTGCCGGTCCCTCAGTTCGTTAGTAGCATCTCTTGCTTGCTTGCTCTCTCAACATTTCCTTGAGCATTGCTTGTTTGTTGGTAGGGTGGAATCATGGGGTGATTGACTTGAGTGCATTCTTTTTAATCCATGAACACATGTAAATAACCTAGAACGAGGTGGAGGTGTGTGTACTGACAAGCATCTAGTGGATGAGTTGAGAGGGTAAATGATGCTTGGTGGTGGCGTTGATGATATCCATGCAAGTAGCTGTTTGGTTCTTGAACTGCTTCTGCTTCTGGATATATGGCAGCATGGGGGACCAGGAAGGTGATGAAGCCGAGGATTAACTCCATTTATGATGAATGGATGCAAAAATGAAACAAGAAATTGTATGCACATGATCGAATTCTCAATCCTTTAGAGGCTGGGGCATAATCATGATTCCTTGCGCTGTTGCAGAGTCATTTTGCCTGCCTTCGTAATTGTCGTTGGTATTGGTTGCTTTGAAATTTAGTAATGACAATCAGGGGTGGCATCTATCATTTCCTTCGGTATTACTGCTATTGCTGTTATTACCTCTTTGATGGGTGACTGATGCAATATCTTCATTATGTTTTAGGGCTGTCGGCATTCATGTCTAATTTTCTACTGGCTTGGCATCGTTTTCACGGCCTCGGTTACAATTTCCTTGTGCTGTTCCATTCATTGTAAAAATCAAAATACCTGATTCTTTAGTTTTATAATGGTCCTGTGGAACCTCTGAAGCAAGCTAGAAAAATGTGGCCATCAATATGTCATAATCACTGATCATCTGCCCAGACCAATTGTCTTCCCTTCACCCCCTCATTTAGGTAAGCACGCTTCATTTTCAGCTTGTTTTTATCCAGTTTTGCTGGCAAATCAACACAGTAACATTCAAGGTGGAAGGATTACTAACTGGGCTTGTGAGGTGATCATCTTTTATGTCAAGTGGAAGTAAGACAACCATCCGACTTTCCGTCAGTGAATTTGTATGATGCATTGACAAATTTTTTCCCTTCTAGAAGGAATGTGAATGCTGAATACTTGTGCCAAATACTTGGTACCCATTCATTCCAAACTAACGATAAATTGCATGGCAAAAGACAAAAGGCCTCAAAACACATGAAAAAATTACCAAGTGACCCATCTAGTTCGGGGTTAAACCGGACCAACTAACGATAAATTGCATGGCAAAATCTAGTACAGGGTTAAACCGGACCAACTAACGATAAATTGCATGGCAAAAGAAAAGAGACCTCAAAACACAAGAAAGAATTACGAAGTGACCCATCTAGTTCAGGGTTAAACCGGACCAATTTTTCAATCACTGCCATCTGCAGATCAAGTGACAGACCGTGCTTGCATAGGCCTAATGCGGTACAAGGACAGCATCCCTTCGAATCAGGAAAGCTGCGTTAGGAGGATTGGGCCACCCAGTTCAAACCAAACTCGGAAGCATCCCTGACTCAAGCAACAAAAATAAAGACGACATTGGTACGGGACAAGTAGCTTACCTTGCCGGCAAGCCATCATCAAGCAAAAATGAGTTCAGAAATGCAATCCATTACTGTTGCTCATTTTATCTCTGAGCTGCAATTAATGGAAAATCTGAATGTAAATCTAAATTGAAAACCGCCGCCACAATAACATTACTGATAAACTATTTATAAGCCTTTTATTTGATCATTGTAGAATTAATACGAAGGACCATTAAAATTTACAATTTCACAAATCTTCCGTAGGACCACCCAACCCCATCTGGGCTATTTATCCTTGATTGTGCAGCCTATTATGATCTGTACATCCCAGGGGTATCCCCTGGCAGGCATGCACAGGAAATCAGTCAAGCCTTTGGTCACCGAACTTGAAGCTCCAAGGCTGTAGTATAGCCTCATTTACAATGAAATGCTGATCCAGAGGTCTTCCCTCTTTGATGTTATTATGCATTTAGTGATGGTAGAGTGAAATGGTTTGTGGTCATTCTCCAAAGCGGTCCAGCTAAAGTGGTACTTCATATTAAACGCCCTATATGCATCTATAGGAAAGAACATCAAGAAGGGTAATTGGGCCCTAATTCAAGGATATATTCAGTTCTCCATATGTCTGAAACACTGACTCCGGGATCTGATGAAAACCAGTAATCAGTGTCCATCTGCAATGACAAGCATATAATAATATCAGCAATCTATTAGCAGATCTGATCCAACTTTGTGGCCTATGTATATAGGCTTACATCATCATCCGATGGGACAATCTTCACAATGCCACCCATGCATTCCCGCGAGGCAGTTGAACCCGAAGAGTTAGAATGAGTGGCCTGGTCTTGTCCCTGCTCAGATGTTCCACCTTTATGCTTGCCCTTTGGCTGAAAAGACGTATCATTCTTGCAGCTACTCTCGACACAAAAATCCAATGCAGCTGGCTGCTGGTTTTGATTTGAAGCCTTGTATATCTCTCCATGATTGCTGTTAACAAGATGAGAGCCTGCATCATAATTCAAAATTCTCTAAAAGGAAAAACAAAACGGACAGCAATTTTAGTACTCCCTTCAGAAAGTACCTGATCAAGTACATATCAACAGGACCCATTAAGCTTCTGAAAAGTAATTGGTATCGTCTTTGTGGAAAATCAAGAACCTATTCAAAAAAATAATGTCATCAAAATCTGCCTAACTCATAAAGTCTCACCTTATCCATTATGTCTTGCCCACCTCATCAGGATCTGGAACTTCAATACTAGTTCCATGAGGTGCTTTTATTGCAATTAGACTAGAATCCTGTCATGACAGACAAGACTTGGAACATTTAGATACAAGATAAGATCAAATGGCAAGAAATCCAAGTTACGAGGGGTCCAGAAAGCCAAACCTCAAAGCAAGGAAGGTTATTGATATCATCATTGGTGAGATAGAGCCATCTAAACAGATTAATGACCATGAGAATTCAGTTAATGAATAAAATACCACCAAAAAAATTTGCAAAGCCAAGAAACATAAACAATTTGAGTTTACTTTTGGCTGTTGTCTTCGGTCAGAATTCTGATATTATCTTGCACATCTCTGCAAAGAAACAGACTTTGGTTAATACATGGAAAAAATACAGTTTCATTCTCTGTGTTTTCCTGAGAACACACCTGATCATTCCATCCAGCCTGCAATCTTCTGTACACAGAGTTTCAACTTCAACCTGTGAAAATGTTATGATGAAAATTAATGACTATAAATGATTAGTTATTATCAGCAAAATTTGAAAAGAGGAAAAGTATAAACTAACATTTCATCTTGTTTCTGCTATCAGCCCACTTAACAACCAAAATCGAAACCGTAATAAGACTTTTTCAGCATTGCATTATAAGTTCACAATTAACCATATTTATTTATTTATCAATGGAGATTTGTACCAATTGGAGAAGTGCATGGGGAAAAAAAGATTTTCTCCAATTCATATAGTTGCTAATGAAACCATGCTGGGCGGAGGACCAAGGGGTCAAGTTGGTAGGGGTCTGAAACTTAGACTCCATAAATCCAAACATGTAATAGATCAATATATGAGTCAACATATAATGACAACTAAAAGAGTAAACCGAGAAGTAAATAAACCTTCTATTTTAAACTTGCATGCAATAATAACATCAATGAGGAAAAATGTGTGGTACTTCAGTAAAACGGCCTGGGCACTTAACAATCATTGTTTCACAACAAAACAGTTCAGAAATTAAGTGCCATCAATTGTAATAAGGTGCTTTTGATAGGGGACACTCTAAGAACAATTGTGCCAGGTGCTACAACATAATAGCTGACACAAGGACAATTTTTAGAGTGCCATGGAATGTCATGCCATGCATTACCATGTCATACAAAAAAAAATGAGACCTAGCGACTAGTGTCCTAGGGTGTCCAAAAAAAATGTGACCTAGTGACTAGTGTCCAAGGTTGTCCACCCCAGATTTCCAAAAAACTGAAGTGTTAATATACCATTGGTCACATCTCCATTTGTATATGGTTTTAAAAAAAAAAATTCAGGTATTTTAGGTCCAGGCTTCTACGATTAATCTAATCTTGGGCCAGATAGGTGTAATCTGGAACTAGGGATGCAAAAGAATTGGTTGGATGATCAAGTTGCTGGCTAACTTGGAAGTAACATTGAGCATAAGCAAGATCCATGGCACATTGGTAGGACTACAAATTGAGCAGGTTGGACTGGGCCAAATATCTGCTGGGGTTAGCCAACATTGAGGGCTTAGCCCAAGCTCCGTCCCACAACTAATCCAACAAATCTCAGATCAAGCCCAGTGCACAAGTCTGAGTTGAGATTGAGCTAGCCCAAGTGATATACTGGCTTGGCTTGGCCCAAAATCAAGAAACAAGTCAAAAATAGCATGACCAATTAGATCTAAGTTGCCTTTTTTTCTTAATTGTATTTAACAAAACTAAGAGATTGCATAGATAAACCTGGTGCATACATATTGGGAATTAAAGTGCAACCAATATCTCTTCTTGTGCTAATCATCTGTCTATCAGACACATTGATTCTTGCACATAAGCATGCATCATATTTCACACTCAGGCCAACTTGGGCTAGGCTAAACTGCTAGCTCAAGCTTACCTGTTCAGGTCAAACCAGATTTTTCAAGCCCAAAACAGTCCAACTTAATGATAATTTAGCCCAGCCAATAAATAATACAGGCTTAAAAAGGCCATGGGTTAGCACAACCCAAAATGCATCCTTATACATAGGGTTGGGTAGGCTTGGCTTGAGCTATGAGCTTAAAGTATCATCATGTCAAAGATCAATGCTGAATGAACCCCATGGTGACCTAACCCATCGTGTCATAATTTGTCATGGCATTTCCTCTCACCCTTGCCTTTAATCATGCCACCAATGCCTTGGGCATGCAACAAGCTGGAGGAAAGAGATGAGCGGCCATGGGCTTCAAATTAGCAAATAGTTCTTTCCTCCTCTCACTTCCTCTTACCCTCTCCACCTCTTTGTTATGGGAGAGGAGAGCTCGACCGTTCAAGCCTTCAAGGTGTTACTACCTAAAATCTGATGGCAAAGGGTCACAGATCGAGTTGAACTAGGTTGAATGATTACAGGGTCAAGGTGGGCTTGGCTAATATTTGCTAGGTTGCGGCTACGATAAGTCAAATTTGGGATGAGGTATCTTTGCAACAATGTTGTATTGTGTTGACCTTGACCAATTCCTGATCTAGCCTATTTGCATCCCCAGCTTGAACCAAGCCCAGCATGTAGGTTGATTTATATAGAAAGGATTGATCTATCAAATTCAACATTGTCGACAATGTTACTTTGTTGCCATGAGACCTTTCTATGTCATCATGGGAATAATTCAAGAGAGTGACTTATTATCTTCCTCTTCGTAAATGGTTTTCATCCTCCCTCTCTGACAAAGTAATTTGAAGATAAATGCTTTATTCTTTTGTTACTGAAAAATTTCTCACCAGGGCCCTAGGTTGGCTTTTCCATCCACCACCTTGGCCAGCCAGCTCCCCACTAATTGCTTGCAATAACCTCCTATGACTGAACCTATTTCCAACTCATTCTTTGTCGGAGAGACTTTAATACCTAGCTACCCATGGAAACCCACATAGCTCATGCGTATCCCTATCATTTTGCTCATTTAATGGAGGGGGATCTCTATTCCATGCTACTCAAGCTCTTGACCTAAATGCCAAACCCATGACCTTCTTTAAGAGGAACAAAAGGAGTTAAGCTAAATTTGAACCCAAGCCTAGCTTGGAAATTCGAATTCGAGCACCCTAGTAAATTGATTTTGGTTAGCCATGGGTGGTTGGCCCAAGTTAAGCTTAAGATTCTTAATCAACCCCTTCTATGAATCAAACCTAAGGCCTAGTCCATCAATGAAAGTACACAAACCATGAGTTTTTCACATAGGAAAGTGGTGATCCAAGCTAAATCCGTAAGCACAGCACCTTTTTTCTTTCTTATTGATATAAATTACATCAATGTTTTATAACTTATAATTTCTAAATTCTTAAAAGAAAGCATGCCAAAGAAGCTTTCATATCATACATAGAAGGAACAAAGATCATATTTGTAAAACAAGCAACCTTATTAAGTCAAGCAGAGTCCTATCATACATTGCATTACAATTAATTCTATTGTTACAGACATCAGAAGAATTATACCAAGTCAGATATAGCTCTTTAGACCAAAAGATGGAGCATAACTATTCCTATGATAAATCATTGACACTTGTCATAGGTTGTGCCTACGCATGCTGCAACACACTGTCATAGGTTGGATAGCTTGACATCAATTTCACAAGCAATACAGCATGAAACAGTATCATCCCTTATCTCATAATAAAGGATAGTTTGAGTAGCTATCGATTCAGAAAAGTACTTTATCTATTACAGTTGTTTTATTTAAATGAAAGAAATGTGCATGAAGGAAAAATATCTAAACTTAGTTAAATGATTGATTCTGCTACAGTCAAACTTATGTCCCTTTTATCCTATTTTTCTTATTGATATATCATCTTGAACCTTTTACAGTTGGGCATCAAAATTTTAAAAGTTTCAAAAATCTACACATTGTCAAATCCTTAAAATACTCCCTACTCCCTAGATTCACAAAAGTCATAAGAAAACATATAAATTACAAACTATATAGACTAGAAGCCAAAATACAATAATAGCAGATTTTAGTTGAAGATTGGTATACATGCATATGCTATGATACTATGATGCATAATGCTTTATGATTTTAGTTGATAATTTAATATTATCCTGCATCAAAATACTTGAGATACCATAACCATCAAGCGTTGTGCCAACCATTCAGAATCAAAGCATTGTGGCTCCTCATGTACCAACCAC
The DNA here is from genome assembly GCA_021397845.1 of Areca catechu. Lineage (NCBI taxonomy): Eukaryota > Viridiplantae > Streptophyta > Magnoliopsida > Arecales > Arecaceae > Areca > Areca catechu. The sequence goes on along the minus strand of CM038038.1, from coordinate 132,077,502 downwards.
TCCTATTTAGAGCTGCATCTAATTTTATTTCAAGTTTTTCCATATCCTTTATCTCTAGTTCAATCCTTGTTACCCAAGGCCTTCCCCTCTTCCTATATCTTTCAACAAAGATTGAGGTAGCCTTATTACTGGAGGCCCCTTAAATTTTTGTTGCACATGCCCTTACCATCTCAATTGATTCTCCACCACTCTTGTACTCATTTATTATTCCATCCTTTCTATTTTTACCACACATCCATCTCAAGACTTGTATTACTACAACATTTAACTTTTCTTTTCTTGGACCCTCCTAATTGCCCAACACTTGGAGCCACACAAGATTGCAAACCTTGTCATCATACTATAATTTGCATTCCATATATATCAACCACTCTATTGTATCTTGTCTAATAATCTTGGCTTGGTCCTAATTTTCATCTTTACTTCTACAAAAAAAATACATTTACTATAACCTATTCATGTTTTGCTGATTTTTAAGGCTCTTATCCAGTAAAGCATTTTCCAGAAATCCAATTTAGTATTTAATCCTTCTTTCCCATTAGTCAAATCAACTATAGGTTACACCATGGAACATCTTTCTATATAATTTGGCATTATCTATAGTGAGTTTTAAAAATATGAGCATAGTGTTGTTCCTCGGAGTTAGACCAAGTTAAATCCTTGTGCCTTTCCTAGAGACTTGAAATTTCTAGATACACTATTGCAAGTTGCCAACCTAATCCAAGAAATGGCTAAATGCCAGAATGTGCCGTACTAGCTGTACATGGGCACAATACAATGGTTGTATGGTTGTGTCACTAACCAACACAACATTATTAGAGTTCTTTAATCATTTGAGGTTATTTCAGCCAAAGCATAAAGCCTAGTTCTGAATACTTAATCCTAGGACCAGATACATTCAGAACTCAAAGTCATTGTCCTAGTCAAATTAAGTTTGAAGCCCATCTTTCTATCCTTAATGAGGAGAAATCCAACAATCAATATTTCGTACACCTCATTAGTTCATCTTTATTTGTTTATACAAGCTTTATTTATGTTCTTAAATATATCTTGAATTATCACCTTATCAAACCATTTATATATCAATAAAATATATTTTCTGATGTGTGTTGTAAAGTGATTGCAAAATAAAAATAAAGATCCAAAATGGAAACAATAATTCAACAAATGTATATGAATGCCAAAAACAAAGAGTTGGTACATGTCTTCTATTTGTTTGGAGAATTTTTTTTTCATCAAGTCTTATTTAATCAGTTTCAAAATCATTTATTGATGACAGAGAAAATTTGACATGACAAAACTTATTATCATCCAGTACTCGTATACTTTTAGTCATGATGAACAATGTTATATGACTAACCACTCATTGCTACATAGCTTTTGTAGCCACCTATATCTATAAATAAGAGAGTAAATCTCCTCATGGGCTTTTAATGACCTCAAATGGTGAGTGATCCAGCAAAACTGATAACAAGTTGAGCAAGTGCCATGCATCCAACCTTCCACTACACTTCACTTCTATTATAAACATGAATTTTACATGATGACAATCAGCCTTCCATGCACTGACTTTGTATCTGCAATTCCCTTATTGTAATCGATGTACTCATCAACTACAAAGCATGATGATCTACTATAGTATTGTACATGAGTCCCCGTTCTAATTTTAGAGACCACAACATGATCCCACATGCTTTTCAATAACATCTCCGAAACTTTATAGAAACCAAAGCTAAAAAACATGGGATTGTCCCTCAAATCCAATCATTTCCATGATACCACAAAAAAAAGGTCTTCACTGCACTCCACTGCCAATTTCATTTCCTCCTTTGTATGCATGTTTTATATGGTTTTGCCCTTTCTTAGAGCTACTGAACTCTAGATATTTCATAACTAAAACCACCTCCAACTTATCTGTTCCAACTAACTCCTTTAAAAATTTTATATTTTTTCTTTACCCAAAAAACAATTATATTTTTTCACCTTATAGTTATACAATTTGGTGAGATACATGTTATTCATTATTACATACTTAAACACCTCCACTTCTTAAACCCTTTCCAGGGCATGATAATAAATTCTGCTCTATTTGATACGGCTCCACCCTTAACACATGTCCTCCACTGCTATCTGAGTGGAAGTGTGCAAGAAGAGGAAAAATTAGGAGGAGCTATTGGCTTTGGGATGAACATCCCCATTCATCACCATGTGAAATGATAAGTCCTATAAGTATATTTATAAAAGCATCACTTTATAAATTAATTAATCATTATTTCCTAAGAATTGATGCTTTTCATTATGTTATTGCAAGAAAGATGCATGCCAATGAAAATAGCCCGATTTGCACAATAAAAGGAGGAAAATTGGACACAAATTGAACCTAAATTGAACCAGGAGTAAAGACCCAAAGTTAAAAATCAATTTAGTCCAATATTTGGGCCAAACCAAGTTGAATCGGGCCTAGATAATAACCAAATTCGGCCCAAAATACTTCCCCAAACTGGTTGGTCCATGGTACTTCCCCAAACTGGCCAATCCACCATGGACCAGCCAGTATCTTCAATCCTTAGGGGATGCGTGGACCATTGAGGCGCACAGAGAAATTTTCACACGGTCTCTATCTATGGCTTGGCGCAGTCTAGCACCTGGTTCCGTCGATGACGAGTGGCAGCAGTGGCGCAGTGGAAGGGATGATCCAATGGTAGACGAAGCCGTTGGTTGCAGAGAAGAGTTTGCGATTGTTTCAAGGCATGGGGATCAACAGCAGAGACGGAGACAACAGCAGCGATGGCGGTGCAAGCAATGGTAGAGCATAGGAGTGGTTCCGGCGAAGCTTCCGAGTGCACGATTGGATGGTGGCGGCATTCTTCCGGGTGATCTGGCTATCTTGGGAGCAATCAATTATGAGGAAAAAGCTAGGCATTGTCACTGTCAATGGCTAAGCAATGGCCTAAAGGAAGATTGGATGGGTATGATCAAAGCTGATTGGAGGAAGCTTCTAGGAGCAGCCTAATGCACGATCCGATGGTAGATCAAGCCTAATCTAACAGTCAAAAGCACTCTCGCGAACAAAAGGCTGTACGTGATAAAATTATAATTGGAGGATTTGGATTGGGATTTTGAATGTAATTGGGCTCTCTTCATGGCAGACACTTCCTTTTGTCCCTCTATGTCTTATGTTAATCAAGCTCCCATCCATCCATCTATAATTTAGCCAATAAATCTTAGCCATTAATCTGCTCTCTTTATTTAGTCTCACATCGAAAAAATACAAAGACCTCTTCCCTCCTAACACCTATAAAAAAGCTCTCTTATCTCCACCTTAAGGCATCAACCTTTGAAATCCTTCTAGAGCCTTGCATAGAGAAAGAGGAAGGGAAGATCATGCATGGCTAAGGAGTTTTTTCTTCGGAGAGTAGATGAGGTTTTTAGTATTTATATTTTATAAGTTTTCTTTATGTAATTAGTGCTTGATTGTAATAACTTGCATTACATGAATAAAATTCTTTTTTATTACTTTTCAAGTACTGTTCTTATTATTAGACTATAATTAGATTTTAAAATGGCTTATGATTATGTAGAGATGAGTTATAATCCAAGGATACAAATCGTGCTCAGCAAAATAATCAGAATCTAGTTGTAGGTTATTTTATATCCATAATTCGAGCCTTTGAATAGCCTATGGCTATAAAGGGACAGATTTGGAGTTCATACCCAACGAGATAGTTTATGCTCGGGATCAATCATAATTTAAAATAATTACATATTGAAGAACTACTTAATATAATACTAAAAATTGAATCAAAACCCAAAATACCTTTAATATTCTATTTAATCTCTTGCTTATTAGTTTAATTTTTATTTTTATTTTCATTCATATTCCCACTTTTTCTTCTTTTTGTAATCTAATTAAAAAGCCAACAAAAATCCTAATCAAATTGTGGACATAACCCCAACTAATCTCTGAGGATACGATCACGACTCACTACTAGCTATATAGAGTTTTGAATCGGTGAATTATTTTTGACCGCCTACAACAGTGATCAAACTTGTCAACTCATCAATACGGAGCCATATAGAATTATAGGGTTATAATCTAGTACAAGCTCCATTAAGTACCATCAAAGAAAAACATAGCCCCTAATGTTGCCAAACCTCACCACCGTCATACATAAAACATCTAAACTTAATATTGCTCCCAAATAAGTTAACTGCTCTAATCAAGCACAAACCTCTTTAGTTCACACTAATCATTGATATTTGAGATTTTCTTTTTCCTTTTTTTTTATTTGAAAGCCCAGGCACATATTGAACACATTACAAAACAAAGCGTCTCAACTCTTAATTGGTCAAATGTTGAAAATCAAGGTAACCTATAATTACACTTCCAAACATGGTTATCTTGAATGCTGAGCATGTTTTCTTATGAAAACAAATTTCAAAGCCCTCATGCATTTATTGGAAAACAATATAGAGAATACACTAGTTTAGCAAGGTAAATATTTTAATGGGAAGAAGGTGCCAATACTTGAAGAAGGAGAGGCCCCTAGATGCTGAAGCTGAATGGTGGGTGGCTTTTAACAAAGCTCAAGTTGAGCATGAAAGAATAACCCAATCATCCTCTATATATTAACATCCTAGAACACAAGTAAACAAACAAATACACATGCCAAACGCAGCACCATTTCAGCGATGTGCTATAATGACAAATAAAGACTACCTATAAGTGCAACTCACTGCATGCTCATTGTGGAAATGACTAAAATGATCAGAAATATATTCTAACATAGGCTAGAACAACAAAAATTAGAAATACAGCTAGGAGGAAGTCTTTCCAATATCAAGATGCACTAAGATTACAGTGTATTCTCTTATCTATCACCCACAAAGCATGTAAAAGCTGCTGATAAAATATGTTAGAAGTGTGCTTCATCAATGCTAATTATTTCAAACTAAAAGCAAGCTAAAAGAAAATTATCAAACTGAAAAATGGGGGCAGGAGAAAGGGGGTGGCTCCTTTAACAGTATTTGACATTAAATGAGTACCTTCAATGCAGTAAGTTGATCATCCAGCTCCTTGGGCCTTGACATATCAACTCCCCTTTCCACAGATGTTTTTGTTAGTAAATCACTTTAATTAATGAAGAGAAGAAAAAAGACAGGGTTCTGGTGAATACTTCCAACGTATCTTATTCTTCAAATTTTTTTCGATCAATCCTACTCCTTCAAGAACATTTGTTATATCATAAATCCTCCTCTTTTGGACCTGCCAGAGCAATTAAAAAGGTATCCAGAGAACTTACAAAACGCTCATTCTTGGCACCAGAATATCAATAACAGAGAAAATTAGAAAAAATGGAAGACAGTATATATGAAGCATCACAAGAGTCACACATCCAAAATTTCTGCTGCTCTGTTCAAATCAAGAGTCCCATCATTAGCTTGCTGAAGCAGATTGATGAATTTCTTTGTCAACAAACCTGTCAAGTCATATTAACCCTTAATAGACATCCAAGTATCCAACAGTGCTTCACAAAATAGTACTAACAGAAGTTTCTGATACAATCATCCTAATAACTATCTCAGCGCAATATTTACCTAGAGAACTGTCATAGCGGCAGCTGCTAGGATTTAAGATATTTGAAAGGTTCCCTGCACAAATGTAGCATTGCCAATCATTATCATATTTTATTTTGTAAGAGCACAAAAATGTCCCTTTTATTTCTCTTCAATCCTAACAGGTAAGCATAACCAAAACTAAATGCCATTGTCAACCAAATAAGATATGAACACTGTCCACATGATATCTGGAACTAATACTGTATATGGAAGCATGAAGCACAACAACCATAGGTTCCCCAAGAATCGCCCTCAGCTGGTCCAGGCAACCGATGCTGTACTGCCTTTTTATGTTTTGGAGGCTTTGTTTTTCTTGGACGCTTGACACCTGTTCCTGACTCAGTTGGAAGTATATGAGATCCGGTTTCTTCCTTCTGCCTTTGTCCAATAGGCCCTTCACCACTATCAACTTTGTCTATTTTTGTTCCATTTGTTTGTTTTTTTACCTGAAAAAAATGAAATACATATCCATAACAAATAATTGATGACAAATCCAAAAATGAAAGCATAAAAGAACAAGAAGTTAACATTACTTTCAGAGATCACAGGAAAAACAAATCAACAAGTGTACTCTTGCGTACTTGTGCATCACTCTGTAGTTGTCACTGTCAGATGACTACCAATAATTTTTTATTCATTATACGAGGTAAGCAGGAATGCTGACTCAAAGAGCAGTGCGTCACAAAAAAGGACAAGTAAAAATGGCTTAGCAACAAATTAAAGCTAAATAGCCAGAGCACCTGCATGGCCAGAACTGTCAAGGGGTGGGCTTCCAAACATATTTATATTAAAAGGAGAGTACAGCACTTAGAATTCTTCCACCCAAATTATAACCAATAACAATATGAAACAGAAAACAAAATGTCATGATAAATGAGATAACATAAATTGATTTTACTTAAAAAATGTTTCAAGTGGTTGTCAATATCTGATACCAAAACACTAATGTTTCTTGAAACTTCAAATTTCAGAGTTTCTGGAGTTCCCATAATTCTGGACAGTAAATGAGTGACATGAATGGACAACACTACTAGAAATTCTAGAAATGGAGTCTCCTCTCCTGCTTATGTCAGCAAATAGTGCTGGCTGTTGACATGATTTATTCAGGATCTTCTTAAAAATCATCATATTTTTACTTGTTACTTTTAACCACTCAACTGTTTCAAGTGTTGAACAATAAAATCCTGAAGTATCGGACCCTTCTATTAGAAGTCATCATATTTTTATTGCTTTCATCACTGTGTTATTGAGACACCGAGCACAGAAGCCAATTTTTGAAGTCTCCCAAAGCTTCCAGCACTTGAAACTCAAAACATAACATATTACACGAATTTTGATATCCATATGTCAAAATATGTTGACATAGACTAAGTTGACTAATCAATGGTAATTCTCATTAAATCACAATCAATGAGGTTAAACAAGTGTTCAAAGTCAAAAACAACTTTCAAAAGTCAGGAAAGAGAAATCTAAGTTGAGAACAAATCAAGCTATATTATTCTATTTATTTTGTAGCTAAGGATTAATTTGAGACTTTAGGTTACAAAAAACTGTTAAAGGTCTTCAAGGTAGTAATAGTGATGGAATACACATCCCTTCTATGTTTGCTCATAGATTACAGGTGGAACTAATCAAATTTGATGACTGCATGAACTCACCTAGATCAATTTCTACATTCTCTTCACATAAAACAATCAAATATTAAAACACATCTCTAATCCAGAACAAGGCTATTGTTAAGATAATATAATCCAAAACAAACCACCTAATAGAAAAGGACTTCCCAAACATCAATCTTATAACAGGCATGTATGCAACGAGGGACAAATCATCAACTCAAAAGCCTTGCAATAGACACCATGAGTAACATTGGTGCTCCAAACTTATTGGCTATGTGTCATGTGGCCATTTCAAATTCGTTAACTCGTCACTTTACCATAAGACCAAATTATGCATTAGATGCATAAAGACATTTTAACCCATCACCAGCTTCCCAAACATCCGAAAAGGATCTACAATAATTAGTTTCTTAACTCTAGTAGTAAATTCAAAAGGTAGACTTACATATAACTGCCATAGCAACCACACATGAAGTACTCAACATAACAAATTAAGATGTCCATGTCCAGTCAATTTTTCAAAAATATCATGGACAAATATAATATTAATTCATCGAATTAACATTTCTTTTCATTTTCCCAAGTAGGCAAAAGGATGTGTCATCAAGGATGTCAAATGAAATGTCCAAAATCCTAACCTAAGCAGCCATAAGCAACTCACTAAGTCAACCAATGACAATAGATAACCATACCATACCAAACATAGGCATCCAAAGTTATTTTACAAACAAAGAATAATCTGGATATCCATTAGATATAAAGAATCAAAATACTTAATAGTGTTCCCATTTACAATACAAAAACCAAGGGCCAAATAACATGGAGCGCTATTCAGAGCCTTAATTTTGAGTTCTATCTTAAGTTCTTCCACACATGCCACTTGTGTCACATATTGCATGTCACACAAATTCTTTTTTCATAAACCGATGTAACCTACCAATATATGTGCTAATTTCTCAGCATTAATAAAGGCAATTAAGAGAGTTACTTGGCAACCACTAAGTTAAACATCAAAGAAAAGAAATAAGCACATTTCTGCAACGTTATTCCAGACGTTCACATGAATGATATGCAAGAGAATCTATCAAATGTCTCTTTATAGTTATTCCAGAAATTCGGTGCAAGTGAAAAAAGGTGAGCATCTCAGTTATCTCTGTTGAGCCAACAATAATATTGTGACAGCCTATATAAACATATTGCATTGAACTGCTGCAGTTTGGATATTTAGCAAGTAGACTACAATCTCAACCAAAGGTGTAGAATCTCTTCGCTTAAGCATCTTTTATTGCACATACTTAAGTGCAATTGAAGATGTGAAGATCAAGTTGATGCAATGCATGATCATAAACTACATCAACAGCCATCAAGCAAATAAATGACATGTAACCATCACAAAATCAGGTCAATTAACGACCAATTTATTAAGTCTGCACATATGCAGTTGCAAATCCACAGGTCACATGGAAAAATAATGAAAACTAAGAATTCATTATCAATCATTTACAAATGTGAAATCTGAAACATTCTATCATATTATGTCACTCAATCACATTAATCTTGTGTACTGTTTTTAGTTTAGCCTTTTGTTGAACAATAATCATGTTCACCTCCACAAATAGTCACCACATCTAATATTCTAGCACATCCTCCATAGACGTGGGAATCAAAATTCAATTGAAAACTTTTGCTTGGCCAATTCCCAATGTACTCTGATGGTTTTGTGTTGTTGTATCGACAAATCAAATTTAAGAAAGAGAATTGCTGAAAAAAGAGGCCCAATAATTACAATCTACAGCTATTTGTGGATTAGAGTTGCAAAACAACCTCCTGGGAGACCACATACACAATCAGCAAAGTCCACCCACCACCCATCACATCCATCTACAATCTACACAGTGTTAGCAGCTATACTCTTATAGCTAGGATTTCCCCTTGCACAATATGACATTTTTCTAAGGGTCTAGCACAATAACTTTGTCAATATAGTAATGACAACTCCTTTATTGCCTAGGATGCTCTACTTTGTAAACATATTCAAAGCATTAACTCAACATTCTGATGCATCGTGCCACTAGAACTTAAGACTGTGTCAACTTGAAAACCATAGGATATATCAAAAATCCCTCCCGTCACCCAGAACAATACACATATACCGGACAAGAATTTGTTCAAAAGGCCTTTTTCTTCTTTCTTTTTTTTTTTTGTCTTGACCTTAAATGTTGCGCCACCAGACTAATCAAAGGCATCATGTTTCCCTATCTCTCCACAGAATGATATATTATCTCGGATCACAAAACCAAGAGGAAGAAATACCACGATTCCATAAGCTATAAAACCTCATGGAATCAAAACGGCAATAGATCATCATCGTTATCATCAAGCGAACAATTTCAAGAACATCATTCCGAGAAGAAACGAACAAAAGAAAATCAAAAAACTATATGACCGTGAATCAAGAGAAGATTGAAAGGAATAAGTGAAAGGGAGAAACATCCAGATGATCATGAAAGATCGGAAGAGAATAGACGAGAGAAAGAAAACCAAGAAGACGACAGAAGCTAGCAAGCTAGTAGAGACGAGAATGGCAGCACTCACGGAGTCATCGGGGGCAGAGATCCGATCGTCGTCGGCAGGTCCAGGCGATCGGCGGGAGAGGAGGTGGGGATCGAATGCGAGGGCGGGGGAGAAGGGGAAGTGGTGGGGGGCGGGGTGGAGGATCTGTTGCGCGTGCTGGTGGGACGACGGAAGCCGGAGTTCGGTCGGCGGGAGGCTGGAGCCCTCGACCTCGGACATGGCGAGCGAGATGAAGGAAGCGTGGAAGGCACGGGGTAGGGTTTTGAAGGGAGAGGGAAACAAGATGGACGGGGAGGAGGGGGGAAATTAGGCCGGTGGCGGGATTTTGGTTTTATTTTTATATTTTTTGACTTGTTGATGAATGTGCGCGTTGTCCTTCGGTGTAGTCAGTGAGTGGTGTTCTGGTTGTACCTTTCGCGACGTCGACCGTTCGATCGCGTGCCACACAATTATCAAAGCATTCCAAACTCCTCTTCCTTCATGCGTCCACCTGTACTGATGTCGATTCAACGGCGGATTCGAGCGAAGGAAGGTGAATCATCTTTCGCGCGCAAAATACAACCACCGTCTTTGAGTCGGAGACAAATCAGGGGGCGGTGGTGGAGAGCAACGAAACGAACGCGCAGGACTCGAAATGCCAGGAACGCAACTTTAACGCTCACAAATCCAATCAAGAAAAAAACAACGGGAAATCATGTTATAAGAAGCCAATTGTCTCGTGACACGTGCAGAGGATCCCTTTGGTCCGGCGCGCTTGGGTTGCTGTCGTTTAAGTCACGAAACGAAACGGTGGGAAATAGGGAGCGGGGGGGCATGCGGCGAGTTCAATCCGCTTGGCCGGCATTTTAGCTTGGGCTCCGGGTTGGCTGCGGTCAAGTGATCCGTGGCGGCATTGATTTCTCATCGCCTTCCCTTGATAGCGACGGAAAGGAAAAGACCAAAAAAAACAAAAACAAGGGCAAGGCTACGCGATACGAAGTTACGTTTTCTTTGATAACGGCAGCGCGCTCGATAATTATAACCTACACCGCCTGCCCCGATATCCGGGTGCATCATGCGAATCACTCGTCTCGGAAAATTATGACATGCAGCATGATAATACTCATGTACATCATCAATTAAAACGATATATTATTATAGGCTAATTATTAAGACCAATTAAGATTATAAATGGATCGGATTGATACATGATCCGATCCAACCTGATCCATTTAGATTTTATGCAATCTATTTTATGGATCCTAAAATTAGATCAATACTATTTTTCGAGTCGGGTCTAGATTTATTAAATTTTGACTCGATTCGACTCGAATATATTGATACTATTAGGATCATATCTATTTGGATCTTGGAATTATAATTTAAAATTTATATGAAACTTATTTTTAAAATAGAAATAAAATTATAACTATTTTTATATCTTAATTTATTTTAAAAATAATATTATTTGTTATCTATTTTATGATTAATAATAATCGGTTATGTAATAATTAAAATATGATTATCTATATTTTATCTATATCATATTTAGATCTATTTTTTTTTAGATTATAATCGGATTATTTATGGATCCGATCCGAGCCGATCCATTTTTTTAGTGGATTGGATATAGATCTAATATTAAAAAAAACTGTATCGAATTGAGATCGCTGATGACACTATCTGATCCAACCCATTTGCACTCTTAATGCCAATACATCTTCACATGCATAATTATAACCGTACATCAGTGCAGGCTTTTTGAAAATAAAAAAAAAAAACAAACATCTTCTTGATATTTTGTTTAAATGACCGTAGTTCAAGGTCTTACATGTGATCAAAATATCCTATCAGGCGTTGCTCTTATCACGTTATATATAATCACCAGTAAGCACAATTTGATGCTGGCCAGGCTCTGGTCTACAAAAAAATGTACATCCTACCTCGTCTAATCCAATCACTGATCTTGTCTTTTTGACTAATCCTACATTTTACATTAACCAGAACTCTGCCTGCATTACCCCAACCCAATGTGACGTGGACAATTTTTTTTTTTTTTGATTGAAAACGTGGACATTTCTCACAGTCAACCTTTTTTTTATCTGATGCTTTCTTTGACACGAAAAGTTAATATTATTCTTATAACTGAGCGCACGATCGTGAAGTTTTTTTATTAGAAGTTCGATAATTGTTCAATTGATTGCGCCTCCGATCTTCCAGATGGCGTGAAACTGTTACTATCCATCAAAGGCATTAAGCATGTCGATGTCCGTCCGATTAGGCCAAGCCCAACGATATATTTAAGCCTAGCCTGAAAAATATATGAACTCTTTATTTAGGTCTAAACTTGGTCCATAATTTTTTAGGCTTAGCTTGTAGCCCAACTCAATGTTGGCTCGACTAGATAAGCCTCAAGCTAGCTAGGACCTAAATCTAGCCCTAATTTGCCAGTGATTCCAATACTGCCAATGAAGGCAAGAGAGGCAAAAAGGGTGGGTTGTGGATGGTTCAAGCTTGATAGATTAGGATTTGATGAGTGAGAATGGATAAGGATAATTTGAGAGGCCAAAATTATGATACACTAAAAATTATTAGAATGGAATTCAAAACCAGAGAACAAGAGTTTAAGGAAATTAAGGTTCAAAAGGGTGGGAAGCCTTAGACTTCAGGAGGGAGAAGAGAAGATTCGCTATATATAGGAGAGTGGTGTACTCACCAATGCTATCAATGCTATCAATGCCATTGTAAAAGGTTTACGAGCGCTGCTACATGCACTCTTTGCCGGGTGTTAGAAACATGGAGCGAAGAGAGGAGCTGAGGTGATTCGAAAGTGATATTTGCACATCTCTCAAAGCAACCATCAATCATTTATATATATATATATATATATTTGTTTTTTTACTTGTACAAATTTTAAAATAACAACGGATAATCTTAATGAATTTCATCTATCTACATTGACCTCAAAGAAAATATTGATGATTCTCAAAACAACTACGGAATCAAGATTATCAATCCACCTGTACAAATCAGCAATCCATATATTCATTTACGTGTACAAATCTTTAAACAACTGCATGGGTTATCTAAACATCCATCTATCTACATAGATCTCAAAATAATAAGTAGATGATCGGATTATTTATCTACCTACTCAGATCTTAATCTAAATATCTATCCATTTGTATGGATCTTAAAATCATCGATCCATATGTTTATTTGTCTACATAAATCTCAAAAGCATATGTGTGGATGATCTAGAACGTTCATCGACCTGCACAAATCTTCAAAGATATTAGAATAGGCTGAGAGAGAGAGAGAGAGAGGGGAACGTTTTCATCGATTGGAATATTAGACGAATGCCATCCATTGTAGGAGAGTCGAAGGATCATGTTGGAACCGTTTGAAAATTTGAATGTCTGTTGGAAACTTTTTAAAATCGATGGGTATTTTGGAGATTGGTCCAAGGTCGAGGGGGCGTCTCTGTAATTTAAAAAAAAAAAATCAATGTAAAGCCGGCCGCCCCACGTGTCCCAACCAGGTGCTCGTGTCGCTTGCCACCTTTCCTCCCCTCGTTCCCCTCCACAAACCCACCGTCGTCGCCTCTTCGCATTACCCAAAAGCACAAAAAGCCAAGAGGGCTCGAAGGAGAGGAGCCATAAAGGCAGAGAAAGGGCCAAGGAAAAAACAGAAGGTCAGAAGGAGATCACAGGATTCACACTCCCAGCACTCTTCCTTGTTTTCTTCTTTCCTTTATATCAGTCTCTGCCACACGTACGTACGGCTTAATTAATAAATAGAGTTGGGGGAGGGAGCGGGTAAATGGCTAGTTGGCTGCGGAGGAGGAAGAGCGGGGAGAGGAAGAAGGGAGGGGAAGAGAAAAAGGTGGTGCTGGACGGGACGGAGATAACGGAGCTGGTGGAGAACAAGGAGGCCTTCACCAGCTTCGTGGAGCACAAGTTCCGGGAGCTAGACGCCGACCACGACGGCAAGCTCTCCGTCGAGGAGCTCCAGCCCGCCGTTGCCGACATCGGCGCCGCCCTCGGCCTTCCAGCACAGGGCACCTCGCCGGATTCCGACCGCATCTTCTCCGAGGTATCCCTCTCCACCACCACCATCTGCTCGGAATATTCTCACCCTTTTTTGTCCTCTACATAATGGAGCGAATCAGCCGATCGGGCTACTCTAGGGTTTTGTCGTGGGTATTATTTGGGCCGGCAAGCTGACACGTGGCGTGGGCCCCACCGAGATTAGGGCGGTTTTTGTTATTTGGTGTCGCGGAGATTGACAGCAAATCACCTTCCGAGATTCCCAACCGCCGCAATTCCTGACCACAGACTGCAGGAGTGTTCTGGAAGGTAGCAGGGAATTTCAAAAGATTCGGAACGTCAACGCCTCAGATCGATCAGTTTCGCGATCCTAAAGAAAAAAAAAAAAAAATTATTATAATTTTGCTTTAATTATTGCAAATAATTGGAGCAAAAATATTCTAAAAGTTTATTTGGATATTTTCTGAGAGCCTTTAGGTTGCAGGAAGAAAAAACTCTTCGATTTTTTTTTCCCCTTCTCTACAGAATTTGTGCTGGGAGGAGTTTGGTCGATTCAGAGACATGTATTTAAATCCTTAAATGGACGGTCCAATTCTACAGAATTTTTAGCTTAATCATGTAGGAATAGCCAATAGGCTCTAAAGAGTATGTTATGTTTAATCTACACCCATCCACTGAATGTATCTATGATCACGATACGAGTAGGGGACTTCTATCTACTTATTTACTGCCAGACCTGCTGTAGGATATACTCTATGCCTAGCCGAGATCAATGCAAGCCTTTCTTTACCATATGGATGAGATGATCAAGTAATGCTATCTTTTGTTCACCATTGAATAGCCTGGATTCAGTCTGTAATTTTCTATGTTGATTTGGGATGGTGATCACCTTAGCATGTCATCTCGTAATATGATTCTTATAGCTCTGTTTCTACATTCTCTGCGTTTTGCAAATTTAGCTTCCAAAACGGAGAATGGGTAAAAATGAGAAGGGTGGAATTTATTTAACTTATATCTGTGCATTAATCTACCCAAGTAATGATGTCTCTGTACTATTATCTGAAGGTTTTGAATGAATTCACGCATGGAAAGCAAGAAGTAGTGAGCAAGTCTGAGTTCAAGGTGGTTCTTGCTGATATTTTGTTGGGCATGGCAGCTGGGCTTAAAAGGGATCCTATCGTGATCTTGAGGATTGATGGAGAAGATCTGAAGGAGTTTGTTGAGAGCCCAAGATTTGAACCAAAGGCAATTGCCATATTTTCACAGGTGGAGTCAGCAAATGAGCTTCTCCACAAGTGCTTGACAGTGGGTCTTCAACAACTCAGGGTTGAGCATGGCATGCCACCAGCTTCTGACTCTTGGGTAATTGAGAGCACTTAATCATATATCTCTATATGCACTTGCACTCATATCTTGCATATGATATGATAAGGAGTTGTAATGTTTGCACTTCTCAATTTTACGAGGACTGTTAAGCACAACATGTCTTGGTAGTGGAAACATGTGCTCATGATAAAAATACTTCTAGATGAGAATACTGACCCATCAAGCTTTGAAGCCGGAGACATGATTCTATGGTTTTGTATTTATATAACAAGCCATATTTTTTTAATGGTTATAGGTCATAAGCAACATTGTGGAACCTGCATTACAATCACTTTCTACCAGCCGGCTTGAACAACCTGCTTCTCAAGAGATCTTCTTAGAAGAATTTAAGAAGCTTTTGAACAGCATCATCCAACACCTCCAGGAGCACCCTATCATCGTTGCCCACAATGAAAACACTTTCGATGGGAGTGGCATCAAGAGACTATTGTCCAACAAATTTGAATTGGAAAAGGTTGATTTAAATATCAACACCATGCTTTTAAATATATTAATTAAATTGCCTTTAATATATATCTTTTTCCATGCTTTTTCAATTGAAGTTGTTACATAGATATGTTTATTTTGCATTTTGAATAAGTTGGTTGGCTTGTTTGGACACACTTGCATGTATAGACCAAAGTTGAGTAGGGGTGTGGAAGGGAGGGGAGGGGGTGCGGGGTGTTGGCGGTGGTGAAGTTTTGCAACTTGGGATGTTGCATCATCCACAGAAAATAGGAACGGTAGAAATTGCCTTTTAAAAGGATTCCGACATCCTTTCTTTCTCTTTTTGGGGAGATTGTGCAATCCAGGCATCCCCTGGTTGGACGTTAGTTAGATTTCCATGGTGACAACATGCATGCATCAAACAGGCCCTCGAGAAATTTTTTTTTTTTTTTTGCTACTTTGAAGATCTTACTTAAGAAAATATGGGGTTGTCTATTAGTTTTTAAGTGGGAGTTGCTACAGAAACTAATGCCTTTTGCTTTTTATATCAAATTTCTTATACATGGAGTATGGACATGATAGATATGAATATAAGATAAGCTATTCTTTTGTCTATTGCTTTAGTGAAAATGAAATTACAGAACTGCTAAGAGACATAAAACAGGCATTTGTTGTGATCAATGTTGTAGCTGGGTTGGCCGTTCTGTGTCATATACAAGGGACTCATGGGTCAAAAAATTGTTTAGGATAATGTGGACTAGGTATGCATATGGTTACTCCAACCTTGTCAATATTGACTCAATGCACACTTGCTCATAGGCATAATTGGTTTGGAAATCTGGAAAAGGTTTTCGAGGTTTATTTTCCAAATTAGCTTCATTTGTAATTATGTTTGTAAAGCCATTTTTTAATTTGACGGAATGCACCATCTGAGATTTGATTTGTTTTTATAGGTCTAAATCCAAGAAGCCCAAATCTGGCACGGGTTGTGGCAGAGTTTTCCAAGTAACACAAGGACTCTCTCTCTCTCTCACACACACCCCCTCGACCAAGGAAGGAAGTGCAGAGCAAACCCTGGCGCACTCTTGGTGTTGCCATACCCTCTCCTTAGCTTGATTTGTTTTTATAGGTCTAAATCCAAGAAGCCCAAATCTGGCACGGGTTGTGGCAGAGTTTTCCAAGTAACACAAGGACTCTCTCTCTCTCACACACAGGCCCCCTCAACCAAGGAGGGAAGTGGAGAGCAAACCCTGGCGCAGTCTAGGTGTTGCCATACCCTCTCCTTAGCTTTATTATGCACCTAGTAAAAATACTTTGTGCTTTTCTTGGATGATTTGGAAAGCTGTAGATCAATTAGAGCTGCATTCTCCATAATTAAAGGCCCTAGAGATGATCAGGTACGAAATTGCATCAAACCTTAAGTACTGCAATTAGTATAGTCTTCCACCATTTTCTTTTGGGGCAGGAGGGGGGATCTGATTCCATGATTTCCATCTAATCGCATTATGCCTCGATGTTGGATATTGTAGAGATGGATCTTGTGTTTAAACTTGCTTGGGCACATTTACAAACAGATCTTATGTTAAACAACTAGCACTGTTCATGATGTGATTATAATCACTTATCTGCATCTGTCATGCAATAGTTTAGCTTGGGTTTGACATTATTCAGACCACAACAAGTAGTAGTGCCATTAGGTCTGAGGACTATTTGTTGAAGGAGACTAAAACATGAAATTACACATCCATGCATGTGTAAATCTTCACTGCCCAATGATTGAAGAGATGAAAAAATAAACTGGATTGACCATGTACCATGACTAATTGATCATCTTGAGAACCATTAGATAATTTTGTATTACATAATTTGAAAACTTTCCCCATCATTCTTCACAAAGTACAAGCAATTGTCTCTCATCATATTCCTTTACTAGAATATGAATTTACCTGGAAGAAAAAAATATTCTAATCTTCATTAAACATTAAATTGTGGGTGAATACAGTTGTTGGATTCGGTGTGGAGAGACCTACCGAAGGATCGCCATCAGAAAACAACAAAGGACTATCTTCGTGTTGCACTAGATGGGATGGCTTCCTCTGCAGACTTACCTCCTTATGGTGCTGTTGTTCAGGTAATCTACATGCTTAAATAAATTCAAATTAGAACATCGGGTATATGATCTGTTGGGAGCTTGAGGACTTGTAGAGAAATTCTGAGAAACAGCTGGAGAAAGACACTGTATCTAGTCTGCCATATTGAAGACTAACAAATACAAACTTCAAAGTAAGAAACTAGGCTATTGCCCAATGACTGCACACCTCCTTCATCTGGGAGGAAGTTTGTGATTTGGAACCTTGAGCTGTTTCCTGAACATTTGACTAAGACAATTCTATTCATGATGGTCCTGCCATTATTTTAAGAAAAATGGAAAGTTAAAATTCATAGTAGGTTAGAAATGCATAAAATAAGTGCATACATATTTTTGTATATAGTATTGGTGCAAAAAATCTATGACATTTTTTTCCTAATAGATCCTTTAAAGTAGAAAATAGTTATTTTCATATTGCAACAACTGAATGTTCAATTCTCATTTGTGATGGTCACAAAATGTTATCAATTATAGTCACATTCCACCACAGGATATATTTGAGCTAGTTGGTTGGTCTCTCTGTCTTATATGTAACCTTGGTTATACTTAAGGAGGCCTTTGGTATGTGGTGATCAATCTAAGATCAAGGTTAATGCAAGTGGAGGTGATGAGATCACAGCATGTAATTGCATTTGATAATTGTATGTGGTAGTGATCCTAAATTATCCTCACTCCTCAAATCATCACTCAATCCAATGATGGTATATCCGTCCTTGAGGTCGGGAATCTAAGATCACCTTTGAGCATGTGATCTTAGATTGAATTTGCAGACAAAAATACCCCTTAGTTCATAAAAAAGATATATCAATACACCATTGATTTATTATATCAATATTATATATCTGATATTATATTATATAAATATTATATTTGTGATAGATATTATATTATAATATATTATTAATCATATTATTGTCATGTCATGATTGAATGATAATTTTAAATTAGAGTAGAAATATCTTATTATACTTTATATTTATATAATGAAATTATTTAATATATTATTTCTATTTTTGCCTTATTTTTGATCAAAAAAATAATAGCATTGATAAATAATATATTATAAGTACAAATAAAATATTAATTCTATAATAACAATTAATATTTTTTTATAGGATTAATAATTTGTAAGAATAATAAATATATTTTTAGAATATATCAATAATAAATATATTAATATTTTATTATAATATTGTATATTATTAATAAATATATTTCTATGGAATATGTGAGGGACAGTTTTGGTATTATATGGCTAGTAATTTTGGATTTCTAGGGAATACCAAACATGTCACTTGTAAATATTTGGGGATCTTTAATCATTGTACCATGACTTATCAAACACAGTTTTTTTTTTTTTTTTTTTTGAGATGAAGGGGGCTTATGTGCTCCTCGTCTAGTAAAGTATAAAGTGAATATTTACAATATAGCCAAGGGGCTTTTGTTGCAGAATAGTGGTGAGTGCAGAGAAAGGAAGCATGGGCAAGAGAGCTGCTTAACCCATGCATGTTACTGGATCCACATGAAGCACTATTGTGAGTTCTTTTGAAGAGCCAAGGTTGTAATCTTCGTGGACAAGGTGTAGAATATAGTTTCCAAAGCCATCCACAGACTGTGGTTTAGTTTATGCCAGATTTTGGTTCAGCTGCCTCCTTAGATCTAAAAACTCTTCTTTATGATTTAGAATATTCCAGTTTTCAAAGACGGTGGTCATTTGCTTGGCAACTTGTAAGGCCAAGAGTGCTTGGAAGTTGAAGACCCTGTTATTGCACTGTAGCCAAATGCACCAGTAGCATATTGCTATGAGTGAGCAAAGGGCTTTGTTTGCTATGGATTTGGGTAAGCCCCATCTCCAATCCCCCGAGAGGTCATCTAGCCCGGTTGGCTGATGGTAGTTTTTAATCCAATGAAGCAACTGTGTTCAAATCAAGCATGAGAAGTGGCAAGCCACCAATGGATGTTCAGTTGTTTCAAAGTGGCTTCCACACAAGGGGCAAGATCTTGAACCTTGCACTCCTTTCTTTGCCAAGGTATCTGCAATAAGGGTTTTTCTATGGAAACATAACCAGTTAAAATCTTTTACCTTTTCGGGGATTGGTAGTTTCCATATTATCAAAGCATTTTGTGATCTGGTTCCTCCATGTTTCAAGAAATGGTAGCAGTTTTTAACCCAAAAATACTGTTAGTGCTCCACCTTCAGCACCTACAATCTCTTTCACCAGATAGATGAGTTGTTCGGATAGTTGAGAGTAGTAATCTTAGATTGTTCAAAGCCGTGGTTGGCATAGGGGTTGACAAGTTATTCAGGGCATCATCGTGATTGAAGAAGTCTTCTATGCTACATTCCTGGTTGTTAGCAAAGAGAAATAAGTGAGGGATTAGTGATGAGGCACACCATTAATCCATGTGTTCGACCAAAATGCTGTTTCTTCACCACTTCCAATTTTAACTATGACAGAAGCTTGAAATAATTTGAAGTTCTTTAGGATTCCTTTCCAAAATGGTCATGCAGCTCTGAGTGTTTTTAGCGAAGGCTTTGTTGGAGGTTTGCTACAATAGTATATTCACTGTATCAAATCTTTGCCAAAGGGAACATTCATCATTAAAGTACTTCCACCACCATTTAATAAGCAAAGCTTGGTTTGCCGTATGGAGGTCTACTCTCCCTAATCCTCCAACATCTTTGGATCTGCAGACTTGGTCCCAAGCAGCTAGGTGCTTAATCCTACTACACTGCCCATGATCTTCCCAAAGAAAATTTTTACATATTCGATCAATCCTATGAATGACTGCTTCTGGAATTCGAAGTATGGACATCCAATATAAGAGAATGGCTCTTTGAACCGCATTGATCAATGTTAGCTGCCTGGCAAGAGTCAGTGTGTTCCTTTTCCATCCAGCCAACTTTTTGTCAATTTTTTCAAGTGGAAATCTCAAGTCGCCTATCCTTAATGTTGAGGAGTGCAACAGAATTCCAAGTGATCGGTAAAACTGATGTCAGGCAGCCAAGTATTGAAGCATAGCTATCGATTTCCTCAGCAGATATACCAATTCTAATCATCTTCATTTTATGGAAGTTAATCTTAAGTCCTGTCATCAATTCAAGCGAGTGCAGAATAACCTTCAAAATACTGATCTGCTCCTTGGAAGCTTCACAAAAGATGATGGTGTTGTCAGCAAATTGCAACCATCGAATCTTTTCGATGATGTCCAGATGTCCAATACCTGATACTGAACTTTCCTTTGCAGCCACATAAATCGTTAATATGTACAAATTCCTCTTCTCTTTAGAAGAAACATGCCTCCAGATTTTATTTATAGACCTGTTAGATAATATACAACCATCTAACGATAGAAGGCTTTTTTTTTTTTTTTTCTGTTATCCTATTTTTTAAGAAAAATCAAGTGCTGACCATCTCTTTAATATTCCAATATATTTTCTTTCATAAATTTTTCTTCAAATTATTGTTCCCTTTATATCTGCTTATGTTCTTCCTAAGTGATTGATTCTCGAAACATTTTATAAATATATTATGACACCATGGGATGTTGGATATGTACTTTATAATAATTCCGTTTAATTGTTCGCATCGAGCTGAAAGATCGAATGTCTTAAAAAGTGGATTAATAATTTACTATCATTTCAAGGTTGTAATGGTCTGGTTACTGTTTCAGGTTGATGCTGTTGTGAATGACGCCTTCAAACTGGTAAATGCAGACGATGGGAAGATCGTGGATGAAGCAGAGTTCAAGAAAACATTAACTGAGATTCTTGGCAGCCTTATGCTGCAGTTGGAGGGCAACCCCATATCTGTTTCATCCAACTCAGTGGTTCATGGGCCTCTAGAGTCTTCATCTACCCTCTTTCCTCCATCAACCTTGTCAAGTTCACAAAATCCGGGTGAATAACCTAGATCAATAGTAAAAGAACGAACACCACCTTCATAGAAGTTATCTAATCTCCTTAATATTTAATGGAGAGGTTGATATTATGCTGTATTTGTCTCCTCAATTCACACTCTCATTTTCCCACAGGTTTTTGGGGCAGAAAATTATAATACATATATGTCCGTTAGGCAGCTATTATTTCCGTACCGAAAAGTCTGCAAATGATAATAATAGGTTAAAGGAAATGCTCTAATATTTATGGTTAACAAACTTAGATTTATAATAAGCAAGTTAGTGTCATGGTCCAGGAAACATTTTGTCTGTGCTATGAAAATAGAAAAATGAAATTGCCTTAAAAATTCAGAGGTTGGATCTAAAGAGGAGGAGTATCTTCCTTTGGAGGAAGGGTGATTCGAAGCTGGAACTCGGGTTGGTTACTCGCTTTGGAGGAAACTATGGTTCCAAAATTTACAGGAAGCTATGGTTCCAAAACTTAGACAGGTTTGGCTGTAGGAAACTGAAACTGCAGAAACTCTTCCAAAACCTTCACCAAAAATATCCTTGAAATATTGCAGAAAGCAATCCCGTATATCATTTTCACTGCATAAAATCCCCCGGGTCTGATCCAAAACTAACTATAAAATTAACTCCTTCTCCCGTTTGATTGAAACTTTATCCAGGTCCCCTTGACTTAACATCTCCTTCGAGTCCCACTACAAATGTGCGGTAGCTTGGCAGCCTTTGTTTTTTCAGATCCATTTCCATGATTATTTCAATATCCAAGTCCTACGTGTCGGCAGAGATTAATGATGGGAGACTATTGATGGCGGGGGATTCTAGTCTTTTTGAACTCTCCGTTTCATAAGCTGAGCTAAAAACGGCTTAAACAATTATTACCTATACCATATAAAAGCTAAGCGTAGAAAAGATTTTTATTGAAAAAAATTATAAATTACCATGCTAGTAGCGTGGTTAGTTAAGCTTGTATATATAATCACAGTTCAAAAAATGATCCTGCAGGTGACTGGATTAGTCATAGTTGAAGAAATGATCCCACGGATGACTCGATTAAATTCCAGAAAAATTCTGGATGTATATGACTGGAAGGCAGAGCGCGACTAAAATTTCGATGTTGTAATGGAGTTAAACTAACATACTCACCAGCCAACGGGAAGGATATACGAAAAATTTACGATCCAAATCGAACAAAGACCTAACGGGTTGGAACCCGAATAAGGAGCTACACCATGAAGGTCCCCCCCCCCACCCCCCCTCCTACTCTTTTTTTCTATATATATAAAAAAAAAAAAGACTATAAATTAAATTCATGATGAAACGAAGATATTGGTCACCCACCATGATTTCAAGAAGGTGAAGAACATGGTAAGCTGGATCGCATTCTTTGTTGTAAAATATTTTGAAAACTTGATTTGATGACAGGACGACGCTCTCCCCTAAATCATGCAGAACTTTTTGTTTCTCAATCTTTTGAACCGTTCTCGTACCAAGAGGGGTGTTCCTGCTGGTTTATACACACACCAAAAAAAAAAAAAAAAAAAAAAAGTTTTCGTTACCGTCAATAAAGCATCTCTAAAAGCTTTGTCCAAGAAGCAACGCATTGGTGTCTAGCATATATTATGATACTTGTACCAGCGCCTATTGAATGTGCTTCAGTTACTTATAACATACAATATTTATTATACATTTATACACTTGAATTGAAACTCCCTGTAGTCGCTGACGGTGAGCCACTGAGGTCACGGTTCATATGACCCCAAACTTTCTGTTCCCAAAATTCCCTGCGCTTTCTCCTACCAAGCGTTTTTTTAAGCGCATGCATCCCACGTGCTATATTCCAGTTCAATTAACATAACTTCATATAAATATCAAAAAATCTATTTATTGACTGTAATTGTCGCAGGTGGCTACAAAATTCATCCTAAACGTGATACTATAAATAATACAAAACACATCTCATCCCATTGATAGAACTCTCCACAAGAAAATAAATTAGGAGAGTACCTCAGCCGGTCTCCATCGTTATGTAAGTCTTCCAACATTTTCCTGATTGCCAAGAGAAAAACACAAGGCCTTGGGATCAAAGCCGTCAATTATTTCCATTGCAAGTTTCGCTGCTGCAAATTCTAATTCCACTTAAAATGTAACCACCAAATGCACTCATCTGCATCATTGGATGGGTGCGTGAAGGAAGAACCTGCAACAGCATTTGGAAGAAAAAGAAATATTCATTTAGGCATCCGTACAGGCAAAATATGTTTAGCTTGAATCTAAAATATAAAGACCAAGACTACCTAACATGCATTATAACCAAGTTAGACAAAATATAAATGAATACCTATTAAAGAAAGTTTAGTATCTATTCCATTAATAGTGATAACCAAAATTCTTGTTTTAACAATGATCTGGCTGGAGTTTAGAGATACACTCATCCCTCCAGTAACATTCACAAGCGTCCCAAGATTTTGGGGAAAGTTTCACAGCAAATGGTGACTGGATGATGTCACACGAGATCTAATAAACAAATGCTTTTTACCCATGAGGAGGCATCATGGCAAATCCCCTGACAATTACAGGTAAGAAAAATGTAATTGTTACTGAAAGTTTGTCAGGTCCCATGGTGGCTAAATTTGCTCATTTGAACTAAACGTGTCTTTAGAATGGCCAAAAATTATAAACAATGAAGAGATGACGCCAAAGAGAGGAAAATAAAGATTTGCATGTACATTACTGCTTTTAGCCATTAAACTGTACCTCATGCTAGTGAACGCGCACAGGCACTTACATGTTCATGGTGGGATAATGACTTTACATATAACCACATTAGAAAGTCTGACCTGATATTCACGAAGCCAAGGCTCTGAAATTTGCAAATTAATGGCCATTCTCGAAGTTTGCAGTCTGTGCATAGATGTTGCAAGAGGCTGCAAATTTCATGACCGATAGGATAAGTAAGATCGATAAACAGAAACAATCTTCCAACTGCATGGTTAAGATAGAGCAATAACAAAAACGAACAAACCAATAGGACATGGTGCCACAAGTGTACTGTAGCTTGCATATAAAATAACTGCTAACTCTAGTCATATGAAATATATAGTCACCTGAAGGAATTGGTGATAAATTGCAAATGGTGCAGAATATGACAAAAGTGGTAGCAGATCTTGAACTAAGCTCTCCACCTCCAGTTCTGGAGCAGCAACTATCAAGCTGCACAACAAATTACCAAGAATGAGAATAAGATCTTGCTTCAACCATATTCAGTTTATACCTCACCTGCTAAAGCCTTTTTCCTTCCATAACTTTATAAGTTCTGGTGATGCCCTCCTCCCGGGATTGACTGACTTGCAACAGGTAGAAGTGTTGTTCCCATTTCTGCAATCTACAATGACAGCATAACATGAATTTGTGCTCATAACATCTGGCAGATCACTTACAGAAAAATTTTAAAAAAATGCTTTTCTGCGAGATAACTAACAGTTCACCTGGCAAAGAATCTCCTTCCTGGACAACAGGATCTTCAGATAAAGCCATTGAACTTTTGGAAGCACATTCAATCAGCAAAGAATCCTCAGTTTGTGATTGTTTTTCTGAAGATTGGATATTCTCATGTGATTTGGAGTTTTCTTGGTCAAGGCTTTGTGAAGAACAGAGATCAGAAAAAGGTGCCTGAACAATCCTGCATTTGATGGAATATCACACAACTGAATTTGCAAAAAATATGGATTTCTACTTATTTAATAATCAACATAAACCAAAGTGATGGTCAGATGAGTATTCCATTGTCAAAACTCCATAAAATAAGTTAATGTATAACCACTTGCATGAATTAGGAACATTGTTAGCCAATCAGGGAATTTGTCAAGTCGGTGTGCAATAAGGCAAAGTGAATACTTGGCTATAGCCTAGCCAATGAGCAATGCCAATCACCTGACAATATATATATATATATATATATGTGTGTGTGTGTGTGTGTGTGTGTGTGTGTGTGGCTAATGAAAGAAGTGAACATCTGCAAGAAAAAATTAAAACTATAACACTATGCAACCAAGCATCAACTGGTTATGTATTTCAAATACGAGGGTGGCAGTTGCAAAAGGGATGCAAACATTTGGAGCGGTAAAGATAGAATAGAGAGTGGTCATTCCAATAAGAAAGAAAGATTGATAAGCCATAAGAACAAAATGAAATACTGGTAGGCTGAGAGAAGAGCCTAAGAGTTAATGAGTTAATAGGCCAAATGAGACTAGGTAATCTGAAGGATAAAAAACAAGTCAAAGCTATCAGCAGTAGAAAGTAGGAGTGAAGAGGGATAGCACAGTACGGGATATGAATAAGGGTGGCCCTACTAGCAGCTCGCAATCACCATGCATAAGAACCGTAACATTGGTACCTTTAACGTTTAGTATGTAGTTAGACAAACATGGCTGTGTAAGCTGTAGACAAGAAGGACAAACAGGTGCAGCAGAAGATGTGAAGATGAGATTGAGATGGAAAATATTATTAGAACTAATTGGCAGATAGAATGGATGATAAGCTCAACCAACATCCACACAGTCTTCACAAAAAAATACCTAGAACAGAGATATGTAGTATCAAAGGTTGCAGATGAAACAAAAGAACATTTTCGCTCAACAATACCACTCCACTGATGAATATGGCAACCAAGGAGCAAAGATAAATCTACTCACATAAGGAACACAAGTCATGGGATGAGTGCTCATCTCTATAGGAAAGTAAGTAAAAACCCTTAAGATTGTCATGCCTGACACTTCTGATACATGCCAGAATAAACCAAGCAACCCAGATCTACCGATTTAGTTTTTAATCCCAGCACGACAAAATTTCTTTGGCTGGCATATTGATTTGCTTATTAAAGGAGAGATTTCCTTGTACACTAACAGTCCTCCCTCACTTTTAGCTAGCAGACTGAATATAAATCACAGATGAACCATCATACTGTCAAAAGAATGCATACCTGCTGCATATTTCACTACTGAAATTGAACATTCTCACTATATCTGAAGGGTAGGGCATTGATTGAAAATAAGTACCACAGATGTAGCCTATACCTGTCACATAGAAAACAGAATTCTCAACAATCCTTGCTCTATACATAATTATATAGTATGATTCATCCTGAAGAAGAAAACAAATTCATATATAGGACAACTTTAAAAACACATAAGAGCTGCGATAGTGCACTAACAGCACTTTGCAAATACTAAATGGGCAAAAAGATTAAGCATAAGAAAAGAAAACTTATTAAAACATGGAATTATTGCCAGGCTACTTTACTAGGATAATAGCTGTCACTCAATACATTTGTACATTGTGCCTTCCCAGAAGCATGGCACCAATTCATGAATACTATATGTCAGGTTGAATTCTAGTACTTGTGCATTGTGCATGAATCCGTGGGATGCATAATATGCGTCATAACCAATGCTTCATAGGAAAGGACATAGTCAACCAGTTACCTGGATTGATTTAGATGAAAAATAATATGTAAATTGATTCCCATCTCCAAAAGTAATTATCATCAATTCCATAGTCAAACGAACATTTTTAGTCAATTATTTAACTTAATAGTATGCCTAAAACAAATGTCATCGGGAATTTGATTGGAGTTCAAGCTACAATGTCTTGTCCAACTTCAAAAATCCATGACGGTTATGTATCCAAGTCAGATCTATATCAAACACTTGGGTACTCGTGAAGTTCTATGGTAGCCACTTTAAAAGATAGGAAGAGAATTGAGCTCTTCTAACAACGAGTTTGATCCTCAATTTTGATGTTAGAAATGAGTACTTTTCCTTTGGGGAGATTAGTCAAGGATGCAAGCTTTGAAACAATATAGCAAAAAATATTTTTCATATGCTTGAGTTAATTGGGAACTGTGAGAAATGTTGCCGCCTGGATCGCCGTGGCCGGTAGCTCTTGTGTGGCCTAGGTGCGTGGACTCCGTGCCAGCGTCACCGGGCTCGTTGGTCGGAGACGATCAAGGGGAACATAGTCGTAGTTGGGATGAAAGGGGCTTGGTACTGTCATGGCCCTCCTGTGGGCCTCTTCGGTGAGGAGTAGTCTTCCTACTTATCGTCCCTCCGCCGGGCGATACCTGCAAAACAGGGGAGACCTGCGCCGGGGATTCCGGCAAAGGCACTCCGACGATCAAGTCAGTGAGACGATCGAAGGAAATAAGAGACCTCTGAGACGGAGAGCTTGGGGGACTCTTCGCTCCCAGAGGGTGATGGATCATACCAGAATGAAGAGAGTACGTCCCCCCCTCCCCCTTACCTCTTCCCGCTGCTCTCATATAGACGAGCGGCTCTTGGTGTTCAGAGGGGCACGTTCTTCTTGGCGTAGGCCTGTGAAGCCTCCGCAGGCCTAGGAGGCTTAGGTAGGCTTGGTCAGCTTCCCCTTTCTTGATGGCTCAGAAGATTTGGCAGAGAAGCCCAGCGCCTCGAATGTGGCGCTATTCACTAGTTAGTGCAAACAGTAGCTTAGGGAACTTAAGCGCGTACCTTTCTTTGCAGGCGGCGTGTCAGGCGGCGCGTCCAGGACCCACGTGGAGGGGGATCCATGGAAAGAGCGCCGGGCCCATGCGGGTGGGCCCCTTGGAAAACGCGCGGGGCCCACGAGAGACCGAACTGCACGGTGCTCCCAGCGACCGAGCTGGACTGTGTCGCCAAAGTGCCGGGCTAGCCGGGGCGCCGCTTCAAGTTGCCATGCGGGCACGCGGACCAAAAGAAGGCCCGCGGGGGCCTTCATGCACGCTGATCAAGGCGATGTGCGAGGCCCCATGCACGTGAGTGCGAACCCATGTGTTGCGGACCCATACGTTGCTTTGGTCAAAGCCAGACCGCGGAAAGGCGGAGCTGGACCGCGGGCGTGCTGGGGCGCGGAGCAGGTGGACGGACCTGGCACCACGCGGGTGTGCTGAACTGGGCATGCGGGAGCGTGGGTGTGCCGAACCGAGCGACATGCAGGCGTGCTGAACTGGGCACCATGCGTGCCGCACGTGTCGGTGCCGCTGTGGGCGGAAGGGCCAGACCGGGGCACCAGATCAGAGCTGGAGCGGGGCCTTGCTGCCCTGGACGCGGGGGCACCGAGATAGGGTCCCGCCGGGCTGAGTCGGAGCGGGCGGAAGCAGCTAGGGGCGGAGCCGGAGGAGGCGGAGCGAGGCCCTGCGACCCTGGACACGGGAGCGCCGAGCTGGGGTCCCGCCGGGCTGAGTCGGAGCGGGCGGAAGCAGCCAGGGGCGGAGCCGGAGGAGGCGGAGCGAGGCCCTGCGACCCTGGACACGGGAGCGCCGAGCTGGGGTCCCGCCGGGCTGAGTCGGAGCGGGCGGAAGCAGCTAGGGGCGGAGCCGGAGGAGGCGGAGCGAGGCCCTGCGACCCTGGACACGGGAGCGCCGAGCTGGGGTCCCGCCGGGCTGAGGTCGGCTGGATGCCGGAGCGGGCGCGGAAGGGGCTGAGGTCGGCTTGCGGGCCTGCTGGCGCGGGGTTGCTGTGTTGAGGTCGGCGCGCGAGCCTGCTGGCGCGGGGTCGCTGTGCCGAGGTAGCGCGCGGGCCTGCTAGTGCGGTGTTTCGCCATACCGGACGGAGGCGAGGCGGAGGCCTTTGCGGGTGAGCTGGGTGCCGTTGCCGAGGTGGGCGCGCGGGCATGCTAGGCACCGTTGTCGAGGTGAGCGCGCCGGCCTGCTGGCGCGGGCATGAGCCTGGTTGGGCCCAGTCTTGCTTAAAATGGGATCGCTGAAGTACTATCCTAGCCAGGCCGATGCGGGCCGGTCGTGGTGCTGACCTGGCCTGGTCATGGTGGGCTAGCCAAGGAACCGACCTGGTCGCTTCAGGAGCTGATCTCTTCAGGTGGAC
This sequence comes from Areca catechu, assembly GCA_021397845.1. Classification (NCBI taxonomy): domain Eukaryota; kingdom Viridiplantae; phylum Streptophyta; class Magnoliopsida; order Arecales; family Arecaceae; genus Areca; species Areca catechu. The sequence continues at coordinate 132,047,921 of CM038038.1, read as the reverse complement.
CCATCGTTGTGTCAGGGCCGAATGGATTGGTCACCACCATAACAAGAAACATATATTTAAAGATCCTAACCAAAAATATCTTTTTAATATTTTCTTTTAATATTTAAATAAATAATGTTTAAAGGGGTGTGCGTGTATAAGTATATATATATATATAATTTAGTCAAAATTACTTTTTCTGTACCTCATGTATCTTTTTTTCCTCCTATCCAGTCAGACATTGCATACATGTCTGACTCTGATTCTCATATCCACGTCCATGCAACATTGGCTGCAATATGGAATACTAATTTCCGCAGAAAATAATGTGAACAAGTTTAAACTCTGTATTCTATCAATATTAATTCATAAAACCAGAACAACAAGCATTAGTCATCTATTGTACTCAGCTTTTATTGTAGCCTTAGACCATCTTTGGTGCATCTTCAAGCATGGCTGTGTTATCTTCCCCCCAACAATACCAACCATGATAAGGCAGTTATTTTTGGAAGTATTTGGTATAAAATAATTGTGGTACAAACATTATAGAAATGCAACATTCTGTTCACACGCTTTGGCAGTTTCTATTCTAAATCCAGAATATTGTGAACACTGAAAACTAGAACTACCTCCCAATCGTTCTGCAATAGCTCCAGTAAGTAGACCTCCAACCATATCCACGACAAGGACATCTGAGTATGCACCAACATTAGCCATTGAAAGTAGGAGAGATAGTGTGTCTATCCGCAAAAACCTGAGGATCATAAAAGGAGAGCATCATTGAAGAGAAATGGTGCTTATAAAGCAATAATTCATTAGCTATTGCTAAGGGGATATGCTAATTGTACATGTAAACACGCAACTATCAGAAAAAAATGTTATGTCATGGCAATTTCTTTTGTTAAAATGAAGCACACTCACAGAGAAAAGTTGTTACCATTATGCAAACAGATTTTATTTCTTGAAGGAAAAAGGACAATAAATAAAGCACATCAAATCAATTGTAACTTTGAGAATTCCCTGTTGAAAGCATATAAGTATTTACATTAGATTAATTGGATTTTTTTTCCCATTAGTTTATAGATGTCCAACCCGATGCTGTCAAAATCCTCTGACATACTTACAGCCATAAATCAAGAGAACACACCATTACCAGATCTTATGACTATTGAAACAAATTATAATTCACAATCATGTAAATAAACGTCAAGGCTGAATTAGCGCGTGTGAGTTGTGCAGCCTATATATAAGCTTCCCAAAGTATTAGCAGTACAAGCAAAACTATAACATGTTAGTCTTTGTAGATACAACCATATATCCAATAAGTTTTACCAGGAATCTTGAGATTATTCATGTCATCAATACGTAAATCAAGAAATAAGGTTTTGGTTCATATGACTGATAATTCAAAACTGCACAAAGCATATGTGGTACAATAACTAGCACATATTTTCAATTAATTATAATGATGGATTCTGTAGATTACTTAACAAACAATTTCATATGTTCAAAATACGAATAATAGTATAAAATGATGAAAATAGATCCACTTTTTTCAAAAAAAAAGGAAAAAGTATCTGCACATCTTAGTACTTTGAAATATCTGACCATCTTTGCATGCTAGCGTGTGCCAAGCATCAGCACAGGTAAAGATAGCGTAAGATTCAGGTACCGCCACAAATCAATCTGCACCGGTTGTATTGCACGGTACTGGCACCATACCAACACGTGCAGTACATAATTTTTGATATGCTGATGCATAGAGGCATGCCATGTGTCAGTTCAATACCATATCATACTGGCTCGTACTGTACTAGTAACATGCTGTATGGTTACCAGCACTTGAAAACTTGATTCTTATCATGTTGGTCCTAGCAAGAAGATTGCATGATGTGCAATATTTCCATCCTTGTCTCGAAGACCACGGGGCTTGAAGAGCAAAGGTCTGAATGTGACAAATACTAGGTGAATCCAACAGAGTAATTGCACCACACACACTTAAACAAGTCATCACCTCTTTTTATAAGGTATTCATATAATGCACATGTACAAACATAAGCAACTACAACAGTCATACATACAAATAAAATCATATGCAATGAAAAAAACATGTCACTCTTCACACACAACATGGTCTTCAACAGAAAAGAATGACAAATCAAGACTTGTAAAACCAACTTCAACTAAACAGGCTGTTTGTTGGTTACAAAAAAAAAACAAAAAAACAAAAACAAATACAAATACAAACTATTCAACACAAGACAATTGCAAGATGTAATCCACTCAAGCAATTATAAATACAAGGGCCAGAATTAAACAAAAAAGTTGTCCACATATTAACTCGTCAAAATACACGACAAGATGACAATGTTTTATTCCATCATGGTTGAGCATCAACAATATATACTATATCTCCAAAGCAATGCCACAAACAACTGATATCTAAATAGAGATAACAAAGAACACAGAAATTTTGATTATAGTTACCCTATCCGAGCTGTATATTTCTTGAAATATGTCTCACATATACTGCAAAACAAACAAAAGGAGCATAACAAGGAAAAGGAATAAGTTACACACAAAAATAAATTCGACCGCAGATCAATTTTTTTAAAAAAAAGAATTGGTAAAAACTCATGCCAAAGTAAACCTGGTTCTGGCACAATACAGATATGATAGTGGTATCATTAAGATAATACACTGCCTAAGCAAGCATGACATTGTCTTCTTAAATTTCAATATATTTTAATCTATCATGAAGCATGATTACATTATGGTATTTCAATATCTAGAATCTACTACCATAATTGTTTCAGGACAGATATGCATTCCTTTGATGCAACAGACATCAGAAGAAAATAATTATAGCATCAACAAAGTCTACTATTTTTAATATTAATTAAAGCAATAAACATTAATAGCAATAACGTAACCTTCTCTACAGGATAGTATATGAAACACCATAGCTTAGAAGCGAACTTGTTCGAAAAGCTTTAAAAGTAGTGATTTTTTTTTTTAAGTCCAATGTGTTATCAAAATTTTATAAAAAAAGCCTTTTGGATAAACAGTATAATTGATCAAAAAATGTTGCAAATAATTCATGAAATATCCTACAATTAGTATGACCTCTCACTGAGGCACATGTGGCACTTTTACATATGAATCTTTTTCAAGTTCTTATGTCCAACAGTACTTCGATTTATTTAATATATTGTTGGACTACAAATATCACATGAATTGAGAACATTATCTGGACGGCAAATATCACAGAAAATGAGCACATTATATGGACTACAAATATCACAGAAAATGAGCATACTACTGTCAAGAGGAGCTTTCCAGAGCTTAAAATGATAATTATTCATAAATATGAATAATGAGTCATTTAAATATTCTTCCAACATACTTTCTATTCTGAGTTTAAGATGTTGTAAACTAATGTCTTGGATGGTTTTGCTAAAATATCTACAGATCTGCAACAGCACAGCTCTTATGAGAAATTAGCTGTTTACATTGGTCTGATAAAATGAAAGCTTTGCTAATTTAACCAAGAACAATTGAATTGATTAAAGAAACCCTTGTGATATGCATAATAGTTTTGGGCATTGTTATGCATGTCCAATTGAAAATCTTGAATTGTTTGCCCTCAAAAAGAGTGCAGTAATACATGAAAAGATGATAGGTGTTTAACCAAAATCCTAAATTAAATCAAAAAGAAAAAAATTACAGCATTTCCTCACTGTGATCTCCATCAGTTCTTTTAAAATATCAATAGAAAAGAAAAGCAGAAAACTAAAATGTCTCGGAATTATATATCAATTTTCACATTATAAGGAAAAGAAAGCACCCCTATATCTTAAAACAGCATTTTACTTTGTGACATTGAGCCTGAAAGATGGAATTTAAGGAAATTTTGTATAATGGTTAATTCTAAACCATAGCATACAATTTTCGTTGGAGCTGGTAGTGCATTATCATGATTACAGTTATAAAAGTTTCCAGATAGAGAATCAGGATCGTAATTGAAAATTGACACTAACAAATGCATCATACTTTATTTTCTTTGCTGTTTTATTTCCTAGATCCATAGAAAAAATCCTTTCGCTTCCAAATGATGTTCTTTATAAACTATTCCAGCTTCCATCAGACATCTAATTGTTACACTCCTTTATAAAGGATCATGTACAAGCAAAAAACACCAAGCATCAATATACATCAAGCATCAAACTAATTCAAGAACCCAGATAAGAAAGCTTGGTTACATATCACATGAAAAAATAGTTAAAAAGTAAGTTACAATAGCTGATTGGTAGTTGTTGAAGATACAAATTACACCATGTTATGCCATATTGGTCTGTATTGGTGCATACTGGTTACCATGCCAGTACTGAACTGGGATGTGGTGCAAGGGATGTAACAAATATCAGTATGCCAAAAACCAAACCCCTGTACCGAGTGTACTGACACTACACCAAGATGGTACATGAACCGACTTTGTGAACTTTGAATTATGCCATACTGAAAAAACTTAGTATCCCTCCAGGTATTCTGCGGTTCCACTTAAAGGTAATAGATCAAGGAAATACTTATGATGCAGAATAGAAATATTTAATGGAAAAACATTAAATTTTATTTAGACACTGGTGAATCTCATTTTGCTTGTGCACCTTCCAAAGAATTTATTACTGTCAAAGCATGAAACTAATATCAAAACAAAACCAAATTAACTTTAAATGACAGTTTTATATGCAATAAGCAGAAGTCAAATTTGTTACCTTCGAGTAGAAGGGCGCCTTAGAAGTACCTTAGGAGCATATTTCTTCTGTTTCTTAAGCTTGTATTTCTCCTGCAGATGGACTTTTTTATCAGAATTTTCAAATAACAAGGTTTCCTAAACTTTTGACATTACACTCACCTGTGAAAAAGCAGTTTTCTTTCCAAATGTCGAGCTGTTAGCTATAAGAGCTTCCACAATTTCATCACCAGTTGCACCATCCCTGATCAGAGAAAAGAAACATTGAATGTCAATACAGTGGGCCAACCAATACATATAATAATTAAATGCTGAGATAAATGAATACTTGATGTTGTTAAAAACAAAATTTTCACATTCTATTACTATAAAGTCCAACTGAATTCTGAGAGTTACTTTTCAAGACAAGCAAGAACTGATGCTTACAGTTGCAACCTTCATATCAGTTAACCAGACTGAACTAATTAGGAAATATTTTCATTTTTTTTCACATTCATATATTACTTTACTAATTTGCAACCTTGGTAGAATCCATTATTAACAGAATCACAGATTTTGTGAAATTTCAAACATCTAGTTCAGAAATTGTCCAAACAACAATGTGAACCTCCCAAGAGAGAAAGGAGGAAGTCCCTTCAGGACAGTAGAATATCATAATCAACATACATACAATCATGGGATTTTTTAACCCAAAAAGGGTACAACCATAATTAAGTAGCTACTTCCACCAACCTTCAGTCCACTTCATCGAATTTTGCTTTCGATGAATACCTACAATAAGCCATGTTCTGTAACATGGTCTAGCATCATGTAGTGTCAAATTCACCCACTATAATGTCACACAATTTTCAATGAATTTTGCTTTGGGAGGTGGTTTTGAGATATCACAAAGGCAAATTGACATAGAGCCTCTATATATTTTCATTGGAGCTTAAAGTCCTAATAAAAAAATTGGATCTGCACATGTACAAATCAAGGGGAACACACAGGCATGCACGCGCTTTAAGGGCGCACGCACACATGCACATATATATATGTACATATATACAATTGTATACAAATAAAGATTTTAAATCCTGGATAAAGCTGTCCCAGTTTTTTTATGGAATGGAACCGGACACGCCCCCATCCCAATACTTGGGACAAGGGATGTCCCAAGACATGCTAATCAAGATGGTAAGACAATGGTGAAATAGTCCTATCTCAACACTTGGGTTGGTAGCCACAAGACATCTAGCCGAGACTTGAGTTTTTAATACATATACAAAAATATACATAAACATTCACATATCCTGCATATAAGATGACATCTTCAAAATTTGCAAATATTCGTGTTCCACCTATCAATTATTATATCGAGAGTAACCTATATTTATTTTTAAAAAAACATTAACTATCTAATTAGCTATCTTGTCGTTAACTATCACACACACTTTTTCCTCCTTTCCCAATCAGATTGGATTTCTTTCATAAAACTCCTAAACAAATTGGACTCCATCTATTTCTTTAATTCTGACTCCCACATATATTGCACTCTCAAATTTGACACCCAAACAAATCGGACAACTACTCACTCTCTCCTCTCTTCCCTTAAACATGCATTGCACATGCCTGGTTGCTAGTGCACGTGTATGTAACTATGTATGCATATATCTAAAATTCTAAATATACATACATATAAATGTTTATACACACGGGCATGCATGCATATACATACATGCATTGCACGTTAGGGGCCCTTTGGATCTGCCAAATTTAACCTTTGAGGGAATAATAATTAGTTACACAAAAAACAAAAACCTTTCTTATATTATCACTACAAACATGGGTAATTTTGAAAACTAATTTCCGCATAATCTTAGCAACAAATCTTAAGTCTAACACCTTATAATGGTAATTTTTTTCCCTCTCTAGCCATTCCATATCTTGACAACCCAATCTTATTATTTTAAACTAACACCAACAATTGAAAATCTTGAATACTATTTTGTTTTGAATTTTAAAAAGTTTCTATACAAAAATCTCCTAGGTTGCGTTTGGTGCATTGCTAGGCAATCTTGAAAGGTAATGTACATTGCCAGCAATGTGAATTGCTAGCAATGTAGATTATTGTATTTGGTACATACAAGTAATACAGTATATTGTAAAATCAAATTACCAAACCATCCTAAAATTAAATTTATATTATATTTATAAAAATATTTTTTATTTATTTTATCTATTTATTAAATATTTTTTCTTCTTTTTTTCTCCTCTCCTTCGATTTACCCCACCCATGGTGCCACCCACCCCCGCCGGCATCGCCCACCCCCTTCCCCCCTCGCCTTCTTCTCCTTCTTCACGGCGCCGCCCACCCTCTCCCCTGGCCCTGCCAACACTACCCACCCCCTCCCCCTCCCTTGCCCTTGTCGGCACTGCCTACCCCCTCCCCCCTTTTTGTGGACAAAAATCTTGCAGTGGGTGGGACCGACGTCAACAATCCAGTGGACCTCCTCAAGGATGTCGAGGTGCTTCACGGCGGCGTCACGGAGGATCTTGATAAGTTGATCCTTGGGGAATGGTTCGAGAAGCTTCTGGATGAGGCAAGGTCGTCCACCGCATCCTCGTCCTCATCGCCCGCAACGTCGTTGCCAGTGCTGAAGCATAGGAGCGGATTACAATTGGGAGTGGCGAAGGATTCGGAGATCTGCTCGTTGGTGGCGGGTGATTTTTGGTTGATGGGCTCTTCTTCTTCTTCGAAGAGCTCTTCTTCGTTGATGGGCTGGTGGACGATCGATGGGTGGGGCACCGTCAATGGAGAGAGGGTAGCACGAAAAGGAAGAGAAGGGAGAGGGGAAAAGGTAATTTTGTCTAAAAAAATATCTAAGATATGGTAATCCAAATTACTACCCTTTCCTCTTGAGAGGTAATCTAAATGACCAAGCAATCTGGATTGCCATTAAAAAAAAGTACCAAACGCAATAACATAGTGGGGCCTTTTTAAATTGCTTGTAATCTGGATGGATTGCCTGCTACCAAATGCAATCCTATAGTATTTCTAGAGAGAAGTACATGTTTCCCATACCTTGTCTCAAATAGGATCCAATCATATCCTTTTCTTAATTTAACTAAAACCCAGTAATTTAAATTATGTTTTCAAAAAAAAAAATCTATATCAAATTAGAATCTCAAAAAAGTAATTTTATCTAAGGTGATAATATCTAGCAAATACATAACTTTGGATTCAAAAGGACTAGCTCTATATTTAACATGCAGTAAAAATATCAAAAAATTATCTATTATTAAATTGTGCCTTTATATTTTTTGCTATATTTTTCATTATTGCATGTGCATGAGAGGATCCTATTGAAGAAATGGTCAAGGGTCAGCTCCACAAAGTAGTTGAGGGTGAAGGGGCACGAAAGGAGGAGGAGGAGAAGGATAACAACCCTTGTTTAGTAACTTGTGAATTTCTTATAGAAGCTCCCAATGTTCTTTTGGAATGCATAAATCAGTAAACAGCTAATAAATAGTCTAAGTACCTAAAAAACTTGCAATAAATAGGCCAATGAAAGAATGAGAATAACTGGTGAATTTCATTTTGAGATGGAGAATGTCTTCATAATGCTTAAAGTTTAGTATGCATTCTTCAATAACATGGTTTTGATGGCAGTAATGGTGCTTTGAACATTTTTTTGAATTGGCAAAATAGAAGATGCAGACTCCCCCCGAATAAAATCCTAGATAGTCTCCTGGTTGTCCACTAGTATTAGAAGGTGGTTACATCTGAATCTCCTTCTTTATGTTCTAATGGTACATATTTGTAGTCCACCAAATAACACCACCTTACATATGGTTAAAGAGGAAGACCCTCGATTCTGGTGCACCAATTGTTACATGAACAAGTGATAAAAAATAACATTTCTAACCAACATAAACTTATGCAGGGCTTACACAAAAATAAATTATAACAAATGACCAAAACATAACAGAAAGTATTAGAAGACAGCAAAAATTATCTCCAAACCTCCTCATTGCATCTATATCATTGCTAGACAGACTTTGAGCTGTGTTATTGTCAATCAATGATCTATTATCTTTAAGTTCATATATTGATTGCCCATCATCACTTTCTTGCATGCAATTATCTGCAGGTTGTAAAGAGGGCTGGTGATTATAGTTGTCAAGTAAAAAAGTCAAAGAAGGAGATAACTAAAACACAAAAATAACAGCATGAGCCAGCATAACTTTTGGTTGTAATTAGGACTTTCACATTTGTACTCTGACTAAAGTTCAAAAGGTAACTAATCGCATACCTATATCTTCTACATTAATATGAACAAAACAGCATTATGGGTCTTGCCTAATGCACTTTTTTGTAATATCCAATCTAAAGCATAAAACACAATGCAAGAAGAAGTATCTTATTTCACTGATAAGGATAGGCCATCTACAACTATGAAGTAAAAGAAGTTCATAGGTAAATGAAGTCTTTGGGATCATTATATTTGATTAACTTTTCATTATCCATCCAATGACACATTGGGAAGAAATTTCCAAAAGCAATAAAGCAGGCAATGCTAATGTAGAACATGTCTAGGACTAATATGTCCAATATTGGTCTAAATATTGTTTTTGGTTGCTCAGTAATGTTATTAGAAGTCCAGGGCAGCTTCAAGTCAAATTAAATATCAACCCAAAACAAAGAAAGCAGACAATATTGAACCATTTTGGTCAAATCTAGTTTTGGCACATCCTATCAACTTAGTTGGAATATTTGGGGTAATGATCAAATTAAATTTATCCCACAAGTGTGCATGTCAAGTCCAAATTATGACAAATTTAAGTATGAGCTAGGTTGAGCCATCAGCTGCTTTTGAGTCTACTTGACCCACGTGCACTTTTAAAAGTCAAGCAAAGAATTGCGCTATAAGAATCAAAGGAAGCTAACAGGATGTAGATGTTTCATGGAGGAAGGACAACGAGAACTTAAATTGCCATAGAACAGACCTTTAGGAACAAGCACATTAAAAAGGGGTCCAAGGCACAGACCGGAATAAATTGCCCGCTCACACTACTTGATGTGACAGGGTCGTTGACGTGGAGTGGGCAAATTGACGTGGAGTCCCCATCAGACGCCATGCTGAATTTTCAACATGGGCCCCTTCGCTGGGCTGAGCTGTCCCAGAACAACGGGATCGCTGCCGAAGTCGAGCTCCGTTCTCCGCCAGGTCCGTCACCGCCAGGCCGGGACGCCTAGACCGGAGCCGAGCATAAGTCCCCACCCAAGGCAGGCCCCTTAGGATCGGGTCCCGTGGTCAGGAATCGAGCCCAAGTCTCCTCCGCCACGAGAAGCCCCTCCGAGGTCAGGTCCCCTGGGTTGGGCTGCGCCCCACCCACCTCCGTCAGGTCGAGCTCGCCCGAAGCCGAGGTCAACTGGTCCGGAGTCGAGCTCAGCCCTCCTCCGCCCAGCTGAGCCACCTCAAGGCGAAGCCCCTCGGAGTTGGACCCCATCTCTCCAGCTCGGGCAGAGGCACCAACCGGCAAAGAAGAGGCGCCTCCCCTCCAAGGACAATGGCGGGCCTCCCGAGGGCCGTACTGCAGTGCCTACCATGCCGCAATTAATACCCACAGTCGACACACACCAGAAGGGAAGGAAACTCACATCAAGGCGCCATGCTCTCCACCAACCTGTCGTACTACCAAGAAAAGGATCCAGCCAAAGGGCGGCGGCCCGCCGATCGAAGTCCTCCCAGGCTTCCCGGAACGGGGCAAGCAGAGAAAATGTCAGAGCGCATGGAAGCTTCCCCAGCCATCTGACAGGAAAGGCGTCCCGTCCACGGCACGATACCTCGTCGCGCACGTCTGACAACATGGGAAGATCCCGAGGCAAGCCAAAGTAAAAACCCAGCCAGAGTAAGCCAAAAGCAAGCAAGGCAAAAAAACCACAGGAACGAGTGAGAGAAAAGGGGGAGAAGGGCCACACAGGAGGACTCTACCACCTCGGCCATCACCTCTCCCAGCCCGCTCTCACTTCCATTTACACTACACTCACTCCTCCTAGCGTGGAGCTCATCCCGAGGGGCTCGACCAGGAGGATCTGTTCCCCTGGATCGTCACTGACTTGACCGTTGGAGTGCCCCCGCCAGAATCCCCGGCCCGGATCACTGACGCTGTTTCTTGCAAGTCCCGAGGCACAGGAGGCATACCGAGGAGGCGGACGGGCGACCATCGACGCCACCAGCAGCTACGGGCCACGACGATCCTGGCGACAACAAATTGGCACACGAGGTAGGGGACGGGGCCGCGAAGCAGAACGATTTCTGATCCGGTTCAAGCCCCACTTGAATAGCTCATCGGGAGGATGGTGACCACTCGAGCGAGGGGGGCCTCTCCCAGCCGTGTGCCAGAATCCCCTTCCCACGGGAACCCACACGATCCGGGAACGGAACCACCCACTTCGGTTCAACCGCCTCGGCTAGAAGTCCAGCTGACCGCGCTCGTCCAGCAGATGCACACTCTCACTGCCGCAGTGCGCTAGCTCCAGCACCAGCATCGGTCCTTGGCTACTCACCAGCAGCCAAAGACCCCCGCGGCCCATGCCGCAGCACCCCGTAACAGCCTGCGTTCCTTCCATGGAAGGCTTTCGCAGCCGCAGGCCGTTACTGACCCCCGGGGTAGTCGTCAAACCCCGGTGAAGCGACAATGGGCCGGGTCCGCCGACGAAGAGAGCTGCTCACCACACCTTGACCGGGGGGCATCTAAACCCCGCCAAGACAGGAAGGGCAAAGCCCCTCGTCACGGGCACCACGCACCCGCATCATCTTCCCCGCCTCTCTCCGCAGAGGGGTCGACGGATGAAGCCATCAGGCGCATGGTGGAGAAGCGCCTGGAGGACCATGATCGCAAGCTGGCGGAGTTATCCCACCGGTTTGCTAACTTGCCTGGCTCTGCTAGCGAGCCGCTGGGCTATGACGCCCGCCCTCCGTTCTCCCAGGAGATCCAAGCGGAGCCGATTCCCCGTCGGTTCCGCATGCCGCAGGTGGACCCTTACAACAGGAACACCGTCCCCCTGGACCACCTGGAAAGTTACCAAGCCCTCATGAGGATCCAGGGGGCCACTGACGCTTTTCTGTGCATCACCTTTCCTGCTACTCTCCGGAAGGCGGCCCGAGTGTGGTTTGCCCGCCTTGAACCGGAAAGCATCAACTCCTTTGCTCAGCTAGGACAGAGGTTCGTGGCTCACTTCGATGCCTGTCGGAAAATGCCACGAGAGGCAGACAGCCTCTTCTCCATCAGGCAGCAGGACCACGAGCCGCTGCGGGATTATGCGGCTCGCTTCAAGGCCGCCACGCTGGAGATCTACAACCTGGAGGAACTTGTCACAATGCTGGCTCTGAAGCGAGGGCTCAGGACTTCTCGCATGACCTACTCGCTCGACAAGAAGCCCCCGAAGACTTACTCCGAGCTCCTCTTTCGAGCTCAGAAGTACATCCGCACCGAGGAGACGGATCGTACGAGGCGGGAGCTCGACGGAAAGCCGCTGAAGGAGCCGGTGCCCGCCGAGGTGCCTGGGACACGGAGGCCGGGACCAAGGCCAAGAGGCGCTCCCATCTCTGAGGGGAGTTTTACTCCCCTCGCCGCGAGAACGAAGATCCTCATGGAGATCGAAGGCGAGACCTACCTGAGACGCCCGCTGCCATTGAAACCGTCCTCTGGCCGTGACAAGACGAAGTACTGCCATTTCCATCACGACCACGACCACGACACCGAGGAATGCCGCAATCCCAAGTGGGAGATCGAAGAGCTCCACCATTGAAACCGTCCTCTGGCCGTGACAAGATGAAGTACTGTCGTTTCCACCGTGACCACGATCACGACACCGAAGAATGCCGCAATCTCAAGTGGGAGATCGAAGAGCTCATCAGGAGGGGCTACCTCAGAAGATATGTGGGGGGCATACCTCAAGCAGAATCTCAGGCGCTCGTCGCCCTCCCACCAGTTACGGCAATCGACAATCGCCCTACTGAGAAACCGGTGGGGATGATACGCTGGGGAGCCGAGCGCGCGCGCAAGAGGGCTCGGGGGGCAGGGCATCCTGAGGTTGTACTCTCCTTATGAGGGAAGGGAAAGACGGGGAGAAAAATGTAAATAATGATACCTTGGTCATCGAGATGACGATCGCGAAGCATCCTGTAAAATGCATCATGGTAGATAGTGGAAGCTCCACGGATATGCTTTTCTACGATGCCTTCTCCAGGATGAACCTTTCTTCTGTTCAGCTCAAGCCTGTACACATCCCCTTGTTGGTTTCACAGGAGATTCCGTAAGAGTGAAGGGAGAAATCACTCTCCAAATCACTGCCGGGACCCCGCCTCGGCAGAGTACCGTCATGATGACGTTCACGGTTGTCAGGCTTCCTTCGGCCTACAATGCAATTTTGGGCCGACCTGGGCTCAACTTCCTCGACGCTGTTGTATCTACCAAGAGGTTACTTGTGCAATTCCCAACCCCTTGTGGTATTGGGGAGATGAGGGGCGCACCCCGATTGGTGCAGCACTGCTTCCAAACTCTCCCCGGGGCCCGGGCACCCGAGGAGGACTCCAAGGCGGACGAACTCGACTAGAGGATTCAGGATCCTAGAGGAGGCCTGGTCGAGCACCTACTTCCTTACCAGCTCAGGACTAACCAGACGAAGACAATGCAAATCGGAGCCCAACTGCCCGAGAAGGAGAAGGCTCTACTGTTGAAGTTCCTGCAGGCGAATGCAGATGTGTTCGCTGGGACAGCGGCGGACATACCATGCATTCCCCCTGAAATCATCACCCACAAGCTCAGCATCGATCCGAAGCACAGGCCGGTTCGACAGAAGAAGAGAAGCTTTGCCCCAGAAAGGCAGGCGGCCATCAACGAAGAAGTGGAGAAACTCTTAGCCACCGGCTTCGTTCGAGAGGTACAATACCCGAGCTGGCTGGCGAACGTGGTGATGATGAAGAAGAACAACAGCAAGTGAAGGATATGTGTAGACTACACCGACCTTAACAAGGCGTGCCCGAAGGACAGCTTTCCTCTACCAAAGATAGATCAGTTAGTGGATGCCACCTCAGGGCACAGGCTGCTCTCCTTCATGGATGCGTTCTCCGGGTACAATCAGATCCGGATGCACCCAAGGGACGAGGAGCACACCGCCTTCGTCACTGACCGAGGGACGTATTGCTACCGGTTGATGTCCTTTGGCCTAAAGAACGCTGGGGCCACGTACCAATGTCTGGTCAACAAGGTCTTCAAGGACCAGATTGGTCGGAACATGCAAGTGTACGTGGACGACATGCTCGTTATGAGCAAGCCGAGCTCAGACCACGTCGCCGACCTCGCCGAAGCCTTTCATAATCTCCGAAAGCACCAAATGAAGCTCAACCCGGCAAAATGCGCTTTCGGGGTGGCGGCCGGAAAGTTCCTCGGCTTTATGGTCACCCAGAGAGGCATCAAAGCGAACCCGGAGAAAGTCCAGGCGATCCTTGATATGGAGCATCCAACATCCAAGAAACAAGTCCAACGCTTGACTGGGCGGGTTGCAGCCTTAAGCTGGTTCATCTCAAGGTCGGCCAACCGCTGACTCCCCTTTTTTAAGGCGTTGCGCAAGATGCACGACTTCACCTGGACCGAAGAGTGCAAGGTGGCCTTTGAAGAGCTGAAGGAGTTCCTGGCCTCCCCACCTCTGCTATCTAGACCAGAAGAAGGGGAAGAGCTTCTACTCTACCTGGCGATCACACCCGGGGCCGTCAGCTCGGTCCTCGTCCATACGAATCAGGACGGATCCCAAAAGCTGGTGTACTACACCAGCAAAATCCTCCGTGATACGGAGATCAGGTATACTCGCTCCGAGAAACTCATTTTTGCACTAATCATGTCTGCTAAGCGCCTCAGGCCCTATGTCCAAGCGCATCCCATCGCGATTATGACCAATCAGCCGCTGAGGACCATACTAGGCCGCCCTGAAACCTCTGAGAGACTGGCTAAATGGTCCCTGACGCTGAACGAGTTCAACATCGCGTATCGGCCGAGGTCATCGCAGAAGGCTCAAGTCCTAGTCGACTTTTTGGTTGAGTGTACAGACAGGGCCCGCCGAGGAGCCAGAGCGGACGGCCCCGGAGTGCCAAGCTGAGCCTGGACCGCGGGAGGACCCTTGGATCTCCACGTGGAGGACGCCTCCAATTCCGGCGAAAGCGGAGCGGACCTCATCCTCGCCAATTCAGACGGAGTTGTGATGGAATGCACTCTTCGCTTCAAGTTCGCCGCCACAAACAACCAGACGGAGTATGAAGCGCTCCTCGCAGGCCTAAAGGTATCCCGCGAGCTGGGCGTGCAAAGCCTGAAGGATTTCACCGACTCCCAACTGGTTGCTAGATTAGTTTCCGGAGAGTACGAGGCCCGAAATCCCCAGATGGTGAAGTACCTGGAGAGGGTCCGTACGAACACGGCGGGCTTCCGTCACTTCCGCATTTTTCACATCCCCCGCGGAGAAAATGCTCATGCGGATGCACTGTCGAGGTTCGCAACCCTACCAGGCTCGTCGCTGGGGCGCGCCTACGTCGAGTACCTTGAGAATCCAAGCTATGAAAGCCCAGAGAAGGTGCAACAAGTAGCCAGCGAGCCGAGCTGGATGGACAGGTACATCAAGTACATCCAGGACGGCCTCCTACCAGAGGACCACAAAGAAGCCGGCCTCATCAGAAGAAAAGCCACCCGTTTTGTTCTAATGGACAGTCAGCTCTACCGCCGATCTTACTCATACCCACTCCTGAAGTGCCTCAGATCCACAGAGGCAGTCTTGGTGCTCCGGGAGGTACACGAGGACCTCTGTGGGAACCATGTAGGGGGGGAGGACTATGGCGTACAAGGCTATTCGCCAGGGATACTTTTGGGAGACGATGAGAGAAAACGCTGCCGACTTCATCAAGAAGTATGATAAATGCCAACGCCATTCCCACATACAGCGTCTGCCGGCGACACCGATCTCCCAACTGTCATCCCCTTGGCCTTTTGCACAGTGGGAGATGGACATTCTAGGACCGTTTCTCACCGCGCCAGGACAACGGAAGTTTCTGCTGATGACGATCGACTACTTCACCAAATGGATCGAAGCGGAGCCGCTAGCTCGGATTACAGAAGCTAATGTTCGACAATTCTTCTGAAAGTCTGTCATCTGCCGCTTCGGACTCCCCAATTGCGTCATCACCGACAACAGGCGACAGTTCGACAACCGGGAGTTCGAAAGGTTCTGCGCCATGCACGGCATCCAACACAGGTTCACCTCGGTAGCTCACCCCCAGACAAATGGGGAAGCCGAGGTGACTAATCGGACTATTCTACAAGGACTTCGCACCAGGTTGGACCAAGCCAAGGGCAGATGGGTAGAGGAGCTTCCAAGCATCTAATGGGTCTACCACACAACGTCCAGAACGGCAACGGGCGAAACACCCTTCAACCTCGTCTTCGACACTGAGGCAGTAATCCCAATCGAGCTCGGCGTGCCCACACTGCGAGTACAGCAGTACGACGAGGCGCAGAATTCGGCGCACCTCCTGCTCAATTTAGACCTCCTAGAAGAAACAAGAGACAAAGCCAGACTTCGGATGGCGGCATATCGGCAACGAGTTGCCCGATATTACAACGCGCGACTGAAGTTGAAAATTTTTCGACCTGGCGACCTGGTACTGCGCCGAGCCGAAGCATCTCAACCCCGGGAGTGCGGCAAGCTCTCGCCGAACTGGGAAGGCCCTTATAAAGTGGTCGAGGCCCTGTCAGACGGGGCCTACTATCTCGAGGACCTGGATGGCGCCAGGTTTCCCAGGACATGGAATGCCTGTAATTTGAGGAGATACTATCAGTAGTGTAAGTTTTTCCTCCATTAAAATAAAGACTTTCCTTTGCACAACAGGTTACTTGCCTTGCAGGAATGTCACTATCCGGAGCCCGGCTCCAAGGCATCCAAGATCCGGAGCCCAGCTCTCCGGCCAGCCCGTCTTCGAGCCCAGCTCCAAGACGACAAGCCCGGAGCCACCGTTCTCCGGCACCAAAGCCTCGAGCCCAACTCCAAGGCATCCAAGATCTGGAGCCCAGCTCTGCAGCCAGCCCGTCTTCGAGCCCAGCTCCAAGATGACAAGCCCAGAGCCACCGTTCTCCGGCACCAAAGCCTCGAGCCCAGCTCCAAGGCATCCAAGATCCGGAGCCCAGCTCTCCGACCAGCACGTCTTTGAGCCCAGCTCCAAGACGACAAGCCCGGAGAAAAGTCCTCCGGCACCAAGACCTGAGAAGCCCTCAAGCACCCAAGCCCGGAGAAAAATCCTCCGGCACCAAGACCTGAGAAGCCCTCAGGCTTTCAAGCCTCGAGCTTAGCTCCAAGGCATTCAAGACCTAAGAAGCCCTCAGGCACCCAAGCCCGGAGAAAAGTCTTCCGGCACCAAGACCTGAGAAGCTCTTAGGCGTTCAAGCCTCGAGCCTAGCTCCAAGGCACTCAAGCCCTGAGCCCCTATTCTCAGGGGCTCAAGCCCGGAGCAACCGTTCTCCGGCACCAAAGCCTCGAGCCCAGCTCCAAGGCATCCAAGACCCGGAGCCCAGCTCTCTGGCCAACATGTTCTCAAGCCCAACTCCAAGGCTGTGAGACTCGAGCTCATACAAGATAGAGCCCCCCTCTCTAACCTCTCCTCACCAAAAGAAAAAAGAGGAGAGAAAAAAAGAGAAGAGGAGGAGAGGGGAGAAAGCATTCACACAACAAAAAAAGAAAGAGTTGTACTAATTGGAACATTTTTCATTACTTAAAAAGTATTACACTATCTCCCGGGCCCTAACAAGCCGGGCAGCTTGGTCCAACAAAAAGGAAAAAATTTATAGGGGGTCCTACTCTACTGAGCCGACTCCTTCCCTGGACGACGCACGGCTGGGACTTCACCCTCCTCTACCTTCGCTGCGGGGGCACCTTCCTGGGCGGCCTTCGCCGGGGGGACTTGTTCAGTTGCTGATGCCGCCGGGGCCAACTCAGCTGCCTCTGCCAGCAACCCTGGTTCTGCCGTCATCGCCGCCGAGGTCGGCTCGACATGGCCCGGTGCCGCCGAGGCCGCCTCCGGGAGAGGCTCGACTGGAGCGACTCCCTGCCCCACTGCAGCCGGCGCCGGAATTGGAGCCTTCCTACCAGGGATCCGGAGCGCGGCCAACTGCTCCTCGAAAAGGATCCCCCGTAGTTGGGAGCGGCAGTAGGCGAACCCCTTGGCAAAGGAGTCCGTCGCCTCCTCGTTGAAATCCTTTATGTACTCAGGGAAGGCCTTGAAATTGGCCACCGCATCGGTGACCTCCTTCCTTGCGGTCTCTGCCCGGCGCCTTGCCTCGACCAGCTGCTCTCCCGCGCGCTCGGTCTGGCGGATCGCCATCGCCATCCCCTTCTCTGCAGTCTCAGTAGAACGGGTGGCGACGGCAGCAGCTTTCTCCTCCACCTTCGCGGCTCGCTTCTCAGCGATCGCTGCCTTCTTTTCGGCGGAGATGACCCTTTCCCTTGCCGCCTCCGACTCGGCCTGGAGCTCCTTCAACCGGGTCCTCTTCGCCTCGAGCTCTCCCTCGAGCTCCTTCCTGATCCTTACGGCATCGACGACCTCAGCCGTGAGGCTCTTAACCTTCAGGTTAGCCTCCCGGGTCTCCTCGTCCTTCCGACCTGCCTCGGTCCTCAGGGACTCGAGTTCCGCCTGCCGCTCCTTGTCCCTCTTGGCCTAGTTACGGTAGAAGTCCCGGATGAGGATCAGTTCCCTGCCTTGCTACATCAAAGAAAGCACGTCAGCTACGATGCCAAAGAAGGTTAGGAGTAATAGAAGGGCGAGGAGAAACTTACGATGTAGAGGTTGGCGAAGGACGAGCTGACGACGTCACCAAGAAGTCTCCCACTCCCTTCCCACTGGACGCAGGATTGGACTGAGAAGTCCATCATCTGCTCAACGAGGCTTGGGTCATTTATCAGGGAGACGTTGGGCCCCAACCTAAAGGGGACTCGGCGGTAGTCCCTATCCTTCTTCTCCGCCGACTCAGACCCCTCAGCGACAGAAAACGCCTTCAACGTCAATTGCGAGCTCGGCGTCGCTTCGGACCGCACCGTAGGCGCCGACCTCACTTCCCTCGGCTCCCCGTCCTCCTCGACTTCGACGACCTCCAGAGGGGGGGCTGTCATCCTTGCAGCAGCAGCAGCTGACCTGGCCCGGACAACCACCTCGGGCTCGGGCACCGAAGCCGGGTCGCGCTGCCCTGAAGGCTCCGGGACGGGCTCAGCCACCCTCTTCCACCTCCGCTCGGAAATCGGTGCATCTAGCCCGGCCTGCACCGGCCTCGCACCGTCATCTGTACGAGTCCTCTTCGGAGCGGGCTCGCCGGCCTCAGCTGCCTGCTCTCGCTCCTCGGAGAATGAGAGCAGCTCATCCATGAGAACTTCATGCTTGCACCAAGGAAGACACAGTTAACCCCAAGTTCATAAAAAAAAAAAGAAGAAGAAAAAAGAAAGAGAGAGAAAGAGAAGGGTTGGCCAAGCCGAACTCACCCGACTCCTGCGTCGAGCCGACCCCGGCCTCATGGAGATTCCGCTCCGACAGCAGGACCTCGAGCGAAGGGATCTCGGCCGATCTAAGCAGCTCGTACAGGTCGAGGTCAGCTGCTTCAACGAAGGAGTTCCGGTTGGGAGACCGATTTGGGTCGCTCCAAATCCAATCGATCCCTTCAACCGAGGCGAAAAAATACCTACTCTTCCATCCCTTGATGGAAGAGGGGAGCTCAAACCTAATGCCCCGAGGGCGAGAAGAAAAAGACCACCACCCCTCTTCGGTAAGGTGGCGTTTCAGGGTGAAAAAGGCCATGAACAAAGAAAAATGGGCAACGACCCCGTAGAAGTGACACAGAACAATGAAACAAAAGATCGTTCTGATGGCATTCGGAACCAACTGGACGGGAACAAGACGATAGTTGGCTAGAAAAGAAAGGAAAAAGGGATGAACACGAAATCGGAGGCCCCCGGCGAAGGTCTCTTCATAGAAGGCGATTCGACGAGAGCCACTAGAAGTGACCCGCTCCCCCGAACGAGGAACATAAAAATGGATGAACTCGAGGATGTCGTAAGCACCCCGGTTGGTCGCGAGATCCTCGGCGGTGATCACCGAAGCAATCCCCCCAGGACCTGTTGACCGAGGAGGTTCGAGAGCAGGAGCAGGAAGAAGAGATAAGCGAGGTGGGGGAGCGGACCCGGGTTCCCTAATGGCTATGGGAACGTAGGAAGGCCTCCTACTAAACTCATAGCGCGCCGCCTCCCTTTCCTCGTCGGAGGAAGGAGTTCTCGGCCGGGAAGGTCCAGCCTTGGCTTGGCAAGAAGGACGGAAGTTCGGGCCGAAGCGGTCCATAGAAGAAGAAGAGGACGGAGGAAGACCTAAGATGACCCCTAATCGACAAGGTGGGAGAAGAGGAAGGAACTGACCTGCTAAGAGTCCGGGAGGACGAAAACAACCGGAAAAGAAAGAAAGGGGAACCTCTGTACGACGTCGGGCGTGAAAGATTTGAAAAGAGGTAAATCCTAGAAAATTTACCTTTCTTTTCGAAGCAACCTACGCCTGACCGAACCATTATGGCTCTCCTAAGAGATGCTCGCCACGTGTCGCCGATCGACGGGTCCAGCGCCTCAATCCGACTGTGGCCTCTCTGACTTCCGTGCCCGCCGTAACTGCTCCTCAGACGTGGCCGCGTGGCACTCCCGCACAGGCTCGAAGGACAGTCGCGCGAAGCATCGCCGATATCGGTCATTATTGCACCAGATCTCTTCATCTTTCCACGTCATCACTGTAATTACTACCTTCGCCCCGAGCACCGCATGCCAACGGGCCTCAGGAGTGGGGGGCAAATGATGTGATGGGGTCGCTGACGTGAAGTGGGCAAATGACGTGGAGTCCCCATCAAATGCCATGCTGGATTTTCAACATGGGCCCCTTCGCCGGGCTAAGTTGCCCAAGAACAACGGGGTCGCTGCAGAAGTCGAGCTCCGTCCTCCGCCAGGTCGGTCCCTGCCAGGCCGGGACGCCTAGGCCGGAGCCGAGCATAAGTCCCCACCCAAGGCGGGCCCCTTAGGATCGGGCCCCGTGGTCAGGAATCGAGCCCAAGTCTCCTCTGCCACGAGGAGCCCCTCCGAGGTCAGGTCCCCTGGACTGGGCTGCGCCCCACCCACCTCCGTCAGGTCGAGCTCGCCTGAAGCCGAGGTCAGCTGGTCCGGAGTCGAGCTCAGCCCTCCTCCGTCCAGCTGAGCCACCTCGAGGCGAAGCCCCTCGGAGTTAGGCCCCATCTCTCCAGCTCGGTCAGAGGCACCAATCGCCAAGGAAGCAGCACCTCCCCTCCAAGGACAATGGCGGACCTCCCAAGGGCCGTACTGCAGTGCCTATCATGTCGCAATTAATATCCACAGCCATCACTCACACCAGAAGGGAAGGAAACTCATATCAAGGCGTCATGCTCTCCACCAACCTGCCGTACTACCAGGAAAAGGATCCAGCTAGAGAGCGCGAGTCTCGAGGGTGGCGGCCCGCCGATCGAAGTCCTTCCAGGCTTTCCGGAACGGGGCAAGCAGAGAGAATGTCAGAGCGCATGGAAGCTTTCCCAGCCATCTAACAGGAAAGGTGTTCCGTCCACGGCACGATACCTCGTCGCGTACGTCTGACGATACGAGGAGATTCCGAGGCAAGCAGAGTAAAAACCTAGCCAGAATAAGCCGAAAGCAAGCAAGGCAAAAAACCACGGGAACGGACGAGAGAAAAAGGGAAGAAGGGCCACATAGGAAGACTCTGCCACCTCGGCCATCACCTCTTCCGGCCCTCTCTCACTTCCATTTATACTACACTCACTCCTCCTAGCATGGCGCTCATCCCGAGGAGCTCGATCAGGAGGATCTGTTCCCCCGGATTGTCACTGACTTGACCATCGGAATGTCCCCTCGGAATTCCCGGCCTGGATCACTGATGCTGTTCCTTGCAGATCCCGAGACACAGGAGGCATACCGAGAAGGCGGACGGACGACCATCGACGCCACTAGCAGCTACGAGTCACGACGATCCTGTCAGCAACACTACTGATTGCCAATTTTTTTTTAAAAAAAATTATATTGTTTAAGGCCACAACTTGGCGGAGCTATTAAACGCCGAGTTCTGAAAAGAATCAACGAGCATGAGCTCAGGCCTTTTCATTCATATTTGAAGGTGAGTGTTCGAGGATAAATTCATACAATACAATGAGATAATAAAAATGTTGAAAGCCAGAAGAAGAAAAAATAGTCAAGAAAAGGGTGACCGTGGGACGGAGCAGAGGAAGAAGCGATGCGCGTCAGATGGGGACCGTTGGGGCCGGTGTCGACACGGAACAACGAACCAAAGGGGCAGCCGATCAAGGGGCTCAAGAAGCACTTCTTGTTCCCAATCTTCAAAGTCCTGAAGAGAAGAAGAAGTAAAAAAAAAAGAAAACTCTATCATATGGGAGTCTTCAACCTTCCAAGAAATATAAGAACCAGAATCCAAGAAAAAGAACGAACGCGGCGGGGGAGAGCCGGGCGAAGACGAGGCGGTCGCCGTCGTTGATGTCGAGGAGGACGCTGCAGCCCTCCCACGTCGTCCTCGGATTCGGAGGACGCAGGGCCTCCTCCGCCTGATGGCATCTGCCTTCTTCGGCCATTGGCCACCGATGGTAAAGATTGCGGGTTTTGAGTGGGAGCTTCGGAGGGAAATGTAGCCTTCCTTCTCTTTAGAAGGGGGCGGAGGTCGAAAGAGGGAGACAAAACCCTGGAAGCCGGAGCGGAGGGCAGGGAGGGGTTTGAGAGACGGGATCAACTTGCCCTCGACGGTTGATGGATGTTGCTGGAGTCGTAGGATTCGAATCGCATCCCTCGCTTGTCTCGAATCTCTATGTTCTCCGGTCCGATGTGTTGGGTAACTTGGGCTTCATAAAGGCCGTCAGATGGATGTTGTCGGTTGCTCCATTCCGGCTTTCTTTCGGAGTGCGCTTCATTGGGGTCGACGGACCTTGGTCCACTGGACCGCGATTTTTAGAGTTCTGGGCCACCATCAATGACACGTATCCTTAAGTTGTCGGCCGGGCAGATAGTCTGGCCGGCTTGGTATGAAATATTTTGGTAGTATGCTGTTGCCATGTGCATCACATTTTATGGCATGGATATAACGGCCTTTCGGTGCACTTTTGATTAAATTTTCCCCCTTGTCCTTTAATCATGGCTATTTGTGGCCATTTATGTTTTGCATGATAGCCATGATTCTATATAGAGTTGTTAACTGGTCGGGTTCAGGTCGGAATCCAGATATTCAGATCCGGATTCGATCTTAGGTATTGGACCTATACCCGGACCCGAATACCCGACAGATCTCATTTTGAGATACCAGATCCGGATCCGAATGGATCTCAAGTATCCAGACCTGAACCTGGACCTGAATGGGTATACCACCACCCATCTCCCTTTCGACGAACCCTACCACGATCCGGTGGACGCTATCCAGATCAACGATCTACTCACTGGAGTAGTCCACCAGTTCAACGACGAGGAGGTTGGCGACGACAAACTTGTCGAGCGCCGCGGATATCCGGTGCTCAAGCTCCCGCTGGCAGGTGCGAAGGTCGTGAGGAAGATGGCATCATGGAGGAGGCAACAGAGGAAACTGATGAGGAGGGCATCATTGGGGACCATGGCAGGGAGGAGGGCGGCGAGGGACTCAAGGAAGGCGCTCTGGCAGGGGCGAAGGTCGGCAGTGGCAGCGGTGTCGAGGATGGTGTTGGGGTGAGCGGTGCCGGAGAGGGGGAGGAGGTATGGGATGTTGCGCTCGGCATAGGCGACGGTGACGACGGCAGCAAGGGATTTGGGGAGGCACCGCAGGATTGCATGACGAAGAGGACCTTTTGGAGGGAGTCGAGCTGAGGGCTGCAAGCTCCACTGCCCACCACTCAGGCGGGATCCTCGTCAAGGGTAGGAAGGATTTGGCCATTTGGAGCTGTTGTTGAACGGAAAAAACCCAGGGCAATCGAACCGAGAGGGCCTTTTATATCAAAAATAGTTGATTTTGAACCCTTAGATTAAAATCTAATGGTTCATAATAATATAAATATATAAATATATTTATATTATTTTATATAATCGGTTTCCATGTCTTTCGGGTCTGGATATTAAATATCCAGATCTAGATCTATTTAATTATAGCTAAACGGGTCCGAGTAAATAGATCCAAATTTAATACCAGACTCGGACCCGTTGGGTTAATACCCGTGGGTCTCGGATCCAGACCCGATCCATTGACAGCTCTAATTCTATATGGAAGTACTTGTCTCGTGAGATTGTGAGGGCTAGAGTTGGTGGTGCGGAGAAAGAATAAAAATCATATGGGGAGAACACCAGAGAAAATATTATAGGACGGGTACCCTATTTTGCCAGATTTTCCTTGATATCAATCTTTAAAAAAAAAAATCTAAAAGTCAAAAGACTTTTTTCTACAAAGTTGTTTATCTCATAATTAAAAAAAAAATAATATTTTTTTCTTTCTTGTTTTCAAAACATGCTTTTTATCAATGTGTACTACATAACGATATGATATGTACAAAAAAAAAATAATTATTATTAAGTCAATACATATTATTAAATAAATTAATATATAATTTTTAGAATATAAAATTTATTAATAATTAATAGATGGTCAAGTATATATACTTAATAAATTAGTTATCTAACAATCCAATACACGTCTCTAAGCAAATTGATATTTAATTTTTGATTAATTTATTTTATCAATGCACACTATATGGCATGGTGATAATAATTATCAACTTTCTGATACATATTATAAACTTTTTTATACGTATCTAATATACTAATGCTGATTTGGTTAATAAAATTTTTAGATCTTTGTCAATATCATGGGATCCAAAGGTGACGGCAATCCAAAATGCTAAAGATGTAGAAACCTTGTATTTAAAGGAGCTCATCGGTTCACTCATAATCTATGAGTTGAACTTACAGCAAAAGGAAGTGGATGCTGATGAAAAAAAGAAAATAATCGTCTTTAAATTCATTATACAAGATGAGTCTTCAAGTGAGGAGTCAGAAGACAGTGAATATGAAAATGAGATGGAATTTTTGGCTCATAAATTTCGAAGATTCATGAAAAAAAGGGCCAAAAAGAAATACACAAAGAAGGCAATGATGGCTACATGGAGCGAAAGCGAAGACTCTAGTTCAGAAGAAGAACAAATTCAAAAATTAGCCAATCTTTGCTTTATAGCAAATGAGACAAATTCTAAGACCAAAAATGATTTTACTTTCGATGAATTATATGATGCTTTTAAAGATCTTGTGCATGAATATAAATTGTTAAAAATTGAGTACAAGAAATTAAAGAAATATGCTAATTCATTTTCTTTTGAAAATAACAATCTTGGAATTAAAAATAAAGATTTAAAAGCCAAGGTTGCTATTTTGCAAAATGAAAAGAATGATTTTTTCTAAAGAAAAAGAGATTTTGGAAAAAAAATTGTTGATTTGAAAAATTTATAAAATAAGTTTTCAAATGAAAAAAATATTTTATTAAATGAAATAGAAATTTTAAAAAGATTCAAGATTTTTATATCAAATGATGTGCTTTTAATGAAAAACAAAAATCTTGAGTTAAAGAACAAAAATTTCTTTGTTACTACTTCTTCCAATATTGCTTGCTTTAAATATGAAGAATTTGGACTTAATGCATATCCTTGTAGATTAAAAAAAAATTGGATTCCAAAAGGAACTATAGTTACTAACCCTAAAGGATCCAAGAAAGTTTGGGTACCAAAATTGTCCATCTAGTTTATTTTGCAGGAGTGTCTTACAGCCCAACATGAAGAAATGAAGTTTTTTAAAGGTCACTGTACAAGACAATACAATGAGTGGACAAGCTATATTTTGGACTAAATGGTAAAGGAAGGATTATACATATTGGTAAATTCTAAACATTTCCTTCTATAATTGAAAATGTAGTTGAATATTTGTTATAAATATAGCATTAATTACTTTGAAAATTATTTTAAATGATTAATTGGAATCAAGTTTAGACTTATAATCATTAGTTATGATCATAAACTTTTTGATGTAGATGAATTTCACGCTCTCATGATCAAACTTATGATTATTAGACTTTCACTTAATTTTGATTAATATAGTTTTAAACTATTTTAAGTGAAATATTATGATTTATGTGTTTTTATTATTGGCATCTATGTTTAAGTTAGAAATAATTTGGATCAAGTATAGAACTGATAATTAAGGGTTACATTTAAGAAAAAGATATGCATATTAATAAACCCTTGCTCCAGTAGCTAGACTTGCTATTAAAATACTTATAGCATTTGTATGGATATCAAATCATTTCAAATGTATTTTAAATCATACTAAAAATTTTTAAATGATCAATCCTTTGTATTTTAAAAATCATGTATATCTTGAAAATCTCAAATCTTGATGCTTGTACTTTCATGTTTCATTCCTCAATGAATGCATATTTTTAAGGAAGAATAATATTTAGAGAGAGCATCCGAAGATTTGTTATCATATATGATGCTTTCAATATTTTCTTTGATATCATGCTTTACTTAAATTGCTCTAATACTCCTCATTGTTTTCAGATATAATTCCTTGAGGGGAGTTACATTCAATAGGAGCTAAGCAGGGAGTTACATTTAATTGGTATCAAGATTTATTAAGAATCTTAAAAAAGGAGAGAAAAGAGCTCCTAGTAACTGCTTTGGATTGGGTTAGTCACCATGGCCATCCGGTCATAGGAGCTAAGTAAGGTTTAAAGACCCTCTCTTTCTATTTAATGGGATCTTTTATAACGTGTTGAGGTACCACTGTAGCCTTATCCCATGAACAAGTGAGGTGAATGAATTGTTGTCTTAATCATACCTTGGTTATGCATATTAGAGCTAATATATATTGAATTATTTTTTTACATGTGCATGTCATTTTTGTGGTATCATGTTTAATTAGTATCATATTTAATTGATACCATGATTAATTGATTTCATGTATTAATTTTGATAATCTACTTGTTATTCTGTCCACCTTCATTCCAATTTTGTATTGTCTTTCATCTTTTTTCATGATGACAAAAAAGGGGAGAAATATATTAAGTATGAAAAGGAGAAATATATGATAAACATTAAAAATTATAAGAGAAATGAAAGAAAGGGCAAGAAAGGAAGAAGAAAGCAAAATATTATAATCTTAAGGGAAGAATTAGCAAGGGAAAGAATGTTTAAAAAATTTGAATGATTTTTGAAAATATTTTTAAAATCATATTTTGAGGGGGAGCTTGATACTCATTAATTTTGAGCTTACATGTCTATTTTATTGTTAATCTTTTTAAGTTTATCCTGTTCATATACTTAAAGATTTTGTCATCATCAAAAAGGAGGAGATTGTTGACTTTGGTATTGATTTTGATGATTGACAAAATACTTAAGTATATATGAGTACTAATTATATTTTTAAGTGTATTTATCAGATCTTAGTACTCATCCATGTTGAATGAAAAAATGCTTGTATTTCAGTTGAAGAAGTCCTTCAAATTCATGGAATTTCAAGTTATAAGGACTTTCAAACATAAGGAAGACTTGGAAGGACTTAAAGTTTGATTTTGGAGAAGTTTCAGCAAGTTTCAACACTGGCACAAGCAAGTGTCGACTCATGAAGAAGTTAAAGTATCGACTCAAGGCCCGAGAACAAGAAAAATACAAAACAGTGTCAAACCAGAATTTTTGCCTTGAGCTGACCTAAGTGTCGACTCAGGTGAAGTGTTGACTCAAGAGATCGACTCATGAAAAAAATTCCGGAAATTCAAGTGTCGATACTTAATGTAAACCCTAGTTTTTTAGAAGTACATAATTGATTCCAACTTACTTCAAACTGCTAGTTTTTCATCCCCAACAGTCATAAACGGTCATCTATAGGTTGGAGAGCTATATAAACACCAAAAATCAAATGGGGAAGCAATCATTTGGTGAGATTATTAAATATCCTTCAAGGATTCAAGAGTTGAGTGGTTCAAGCCTTCAAGCTTCCAAAGATAAGAAAGTTGATCCAAGTCCACAACACCATGTTTCATTCAAAGGCTTCAACAAATTGAAAACAAGTTTCTTCAACATCATCCAAGGGCTTCAAAGAGATACTTGCTTTATTTTACGAAGTTTTAGTGTATTCTTTACTTTCATTCTTATATTGTTGTATCAAGGTTTTTGGTGAGTATTGGAAAACCAAAGAAGTTTTGGTAAGCCTTGGAAAACCAAAAAGGTTGTTGGTTAGCCTTTGTGTAAAACCAACATAGGTTGTTGTGAGCCCGCAAAACCAACAAGGTTTTTGGTTAGCCGTGAAAACCAAGAGGTTGTTGGTTAGCCTAAGTTAGAAAACCAACAAGAGGTTTGACTTGTGAGCATGGTGAAAACAACTTGGATTTGATTAGTGAGCCCGAAAAACTAATCAACTGTAATCTTGATGATTATAGTGAAATTTCCAAGGAGAACTTTGGGAGTGGATGTAGGTGCTTGGAATACATCAAACCATTATAAATCCTTATGTTTGCGTGTGATTACTTTTTTTGTTACTTGCTCTTACATACTTGCATTTAATTTATTGTTATCCGCTGCATATCTCTTAGAGCTAAATCACTTTGTTTCATAAACACTTCAAGACTAGCACATAATTATTTTAAATTTTTAAAAGATCCAATTCACCCCCTCTCTTGTGCTCCATTTCTGGACAACAACTTTCTACATTGCATAACATCCCATAGATATCAGGTACTTCGTATACTTCATTTATAAAATCTATTTCTAAAACCCTCCAGGTAAGTTTTTTTTTAGAAGGCCTTTTTTACAAGGCTTTCCTTAGGCAAGCTTTCCAAAAAGTCTTGAGCCCTTTGAAGGACTCAACAGTCTCCCAAAGTCATCTAAAACTTTCGATCACTATTCGGATGAGAGATAGGACTATCTTGCCTTGTCTAAGCCTTACTCACTTTCTCGAGTCTCATTAATGCTCATCTCTATATGCTTCATCACAACCATTTGCCACTTCCACTACCTCATCTACGCTCCATCACATCTATTTGCCACTTCTACTACCTCATTTATGCTCCATGCATCCACCTGCCACTTTCACTACCTTACTTAGCCTACATTCCACCATATCTACTTGTCACTTTCACTGTCTCACATATGCTTTACCACATCTACTTGTAAAGATGGTAATGAGCCTGGTTTGGACCGGGTGCATAACTATCCAAATCCAAATCCAAATATTCAACAAACTACCCAAACCTGGCCCAAACACTTTCGGAATTGGATTTTTTTCATTCAAATCCATCTCAATCGGGTATTGGGTAATTCGGATTTATCTGGCCCGAACCCAATTTAGTCATATTAATTGCAGTTAACCCAAATTGAGAATGAGATCCATAATTTTTCAACAAGTTAATAATAATAGAGATGGTCTCTGGATCACTTGGTTGATAATCCCACCACAGTGAGGCCCTCGTCTGTCGATCACTGCACGATGCTTCCACCCTCCCCGCCACCCTCTTCATCGATGGTGCCCTCTCCCTCGGTCCCTTATTTATGAAAAATAATGATTAGGATAAAGAATTTAAGTATTTTAAAATTTAATAAATAATAAATAATAATATCTATTTAATATAATATATATTAATTATATATATAAATATTAAAATAATTTAGGTCGGGTTCGGGTTGGATGCATATCTATCTAGTCCCGATCCAAATCCAAAGTTAAGCATTCGAGTTTTATCCAAACCCAGCCCAAACCCAGTCAAAATATTAACTACCCAAACTAATTGGATTGGGCCAGGTCGGGTACCCCTGGATTTGGATTTTGTTGCCATCCCTATCTACTCGTCATTTCTATTACCTCATCAGCTCTCACTTCACGGTTACACCATTCATATAGAAGTTATAGTTTCTTTTCTTTTTTATTTATTTTTATGAGGAATTGATTTATATATCAGAGAGTCCATCACAAAAAAACTATCCTATCATCATCCGTCTTCCATGCCTACTTTATTTTACAGATTTCAAAATATCCATACTTGATGGAGGAAACTTGGAGCCGCTCTATTCAATAACCATATGTAGCTTGCACCATCGAGTCTCAAACGAAACCGCAATATAAATAATTAAAAAATAATAAATTTTATCCAATAATTTTTAAATATGCGAGACTTCTATCATTCCATTTAAATATCTATTATAAATAAAGATCCATTTAAGTATGCCAGGTTCAATCGCGTCCGTAGGAAGCTTGTAATTTATAGACCCGTGGTAAAATATGGGCCGGGGACGTCAACTCCCTTGAAAATTAGTCCCACCTTTGCCTTGCTCCCCGTCCCAGTCCTGTTATTTGCTTCTCCCGGGTCTTCTCCTCCTCCTCCTTGAAACCATGTCGATCATTACCATGTTCCCTGTATTAATATATTCAAAGCGATCTCCAATGGCCGAGCTATCGTCCGCTAGCTCCCTTCCGTTCCTCTGTCCAACTCCACCTCTGCTACGACCGCACGGTGGTGGCTGTGGATCGGAGAGGACGAGGAAGGAGTTTGGTTGGAGGGAGGTAGAGAGCTCGCGGGTTACGGGTTGTTTACGATATGGTCAGGATCTCAAAGGATAGAAAGAAGAAGAAGAGGAGCGGGGGGGAGGAATGGAGTGGTACGGATTCGGAATTTACGACAGATTGTTTCATTAGCGAGATGTTGGCCCGGTCAGCGCTGTTCATCATGCTTCCGCAAAAATCGACCTTCGGTTTTTCTCCAGAAACCGGTGCACAAGATTCAAATGCAAACTATTCACAGAGACCACGGTGCAAAGTCCAGTACAACCATTCCTCTCTCTCTCTCTCTCTCTCTCTCTCTTTTGTTGACATAGAAAGGACCAAGGAGGAAGCAAAAGCATCCCCAATTTATTGAGAATAAACCATTTAAAGAAAAAAAAATAGAGGTACAAATAGTTGAAAGAAAGAAAATCGAAACCGAAACCAAGAACGTACACCCAGCAACAATTAAACAATAATGAGAGGATCGGAGACAAAACATTCATATTTATTCTTCAGAAAACAGCAAAAGAGGATACATTTATTGTTCGAAAACATAGATGGGGCATCCTTCCCTTTCCACCCTACCTTTCTTAGTAAGACATAAAAAGCAAAAAAAAATAAAAATAAAAGGACAGGATAAATAAATAAAAAAAAAAAAAAAAACCGCTATCACTTGTACTCCATTTGTCTTGCATGCTATGCCTTGATCTTCTCCTGTGAAGCACAAACAAAGAGACCTGCGACCGATTCAGTTGAAATTCAGTATACCACTTCTTGCCATCACCTTCCACTTCTTCTTGGAACTACCGATATCCACGGAAAGCACCGGTGCCGGCATCTGGCGCTCCACCTTCCCGTCATCTCCTTCCTCGAGAGAGCCTTTCCCCTTCGACTGCATGAAATTAATAGGCCATGCACCACAAATATATATATTTTTTGGGATATATATCAAGAAAAGTTCATGACAAATATATAGCTAATCATGCTAAAGATGATGAAATTAGCAGATCGTTAGAATTTAGATTTCACCTTGTCATCAGAGACACGCGAATTCCCTTCCCCAGCCTTCTTTCTAGGCTTCCGTATGGTAGCACGTCCGGTTTGCATGAAGTGACGAACTCTTTTCATTGACCGGAGTTTCCTGCCGGTCTTGCCCTGGATATAATACTGCAACACCCAACAATTAATTATTTCCTTCATACATGTCACACGAAACAGCATGCTTTCTTGCCTTTTATCTAAGAAGGAATTAATAAATCTAACGAAACTCGAGATTGCCAGTACTAAATTGTAAGTCCAGCAACGTAGGATATCTGTATATAGAAACCAAGGACATGGAAATCAGGATGGCTTGGGTTAATTGACCGAGTGGGCCGAGTTGTACGTGTAATTTAAATACAGTGCACTCGGTTCGTTGGCCAACCCAGATGTCACCACCGAGTTTATGATTCGGCACCTTGGAAGAGAGTTCTGGCTTCTGTCGACATGATGTAAAACAAAAAATTACGAAAAGAAAAGGATGTCCAACTGTATCGATCCAAGTTCCCATCCAAAAAGATCGGTCAAATTTAAACTATTATTTCTATTTTTGAATCCTGCATGTTATAATTATTAATATTTATTCATTACTTAGCTAATATGGAATTAATATACGTACGTCCATGTAGGTGGTACCTTTAATTTCTTATAATATCTAAATTAACCCATATTAATTAAAATGTCTTATAGTCCACTTGGATATTATAGATTAGTTCTATTTTGATATCATTCATAGTAATTTAAAATCTTATCCAAAAAAAAAACATACCAAAAGTTATTATTTGAATTTCTTGTTCCGTACAAGCATGCAAAATGTATCCATCGCATAAATAATGCGGGACTGAATACATATCTATAAAATGTTATTCATATCATAGGAATGGAAATGAAGGATAGTATAAATTTCTAGATCGAGGTTAATTTATATATTTTTTAAAGAATTTAGATATACCTTATCCATCTGTCCAGCGGTCTTTCCCAATTGTCTTGTCTTCCAGATGACATACCAATCATCAGGAAGATCTTTAGGTCGTGGAACCACCTTGCCATCCTCTGGTGCATGGATGGGTACAGCTGCAGCCAATCCTTCCCCACCCTGATCCGCTGCTGCTTCCACGAAAGCCGGATCAAACGTCCCAGCAGCTGGAACGTTTGTAGGATTTAATGCCATCGTTTCCTCGGCTGGGACGTTTGTAGGATTTATTGCCACCGTTTCCTCGGCTGGGACGTTTGTAGGATTTATTGCCATCGTTTCCTCGGCTGGGACGTTTGTAGGATTTATTGCCACCGTTTCCTCGGCTGGGACGTTTGTAGGATTTATTGCCACCGTTTCCTCGGCTGGGACGTTTGTAGGATTTATTGCCATCGTTTCCTCGGCTGGGACGTTTGTAGGATTTATCGCCACCGTTTCCTCCGTGGCTGCTATCACATTACCCATACTTCCCTTTCCGTTCTCATCACCAAGCTCCATTTTTTCATTTGTAGATTTTGCTTCGGATTCGCTATCACCGTCTGTCAGCACGGAATCCACAAACTTATTCGCTTCCTCGACTTCGGCAGGGGTCAGTTCTGGGCCATGCGTCCTCTGGGGAGCGGCCTGGAAAATTGACTTCCAGTCAAACGCATCAGGCATGCTAAAGGAACTTGGGATGGGACTCAACAGCATATTAAGAACGGGAGGTTTGTCGAGGGATAAAAAGTTCAAGGAGGAGAAAGGCATTCTGGAGAAATTAAGGGATCTTCTTTGAATTACAACTCCAAGAATTAGGAGAAAATGGATGATCTCGCTACCTGTACCTTTCTTTTTCTTTTCTTTTCTTTTTTTTTAATTTTTCTCTCTCTCTCTCGTTGGATTCGGTATTTATAAAGTGTATTCGATGATTAGAGGAGAGAAATTATCACCGGAGTTGAGGGCATTTTTATCTAGAATTCGATAGAGCGAATAAATTAAAGTTAATCCACTTTGCGCTGGATCGGATAGTGATCGAGAGGGATTGAACGTGAAGCGAGTTTGGCCGCGCCTTATCCCTTTGCATTGTTTAGTTTCCTCTTATAAAAATCATCTACTGACCATATGGAATTTAATTAGACCATTCCGATGTGCCGATTAAATACAATTTGCAGTCATTTATATTTGCAACGTGCAATGAATTTATTGATACCATGGATTTAGACCTGAACTTCGACAGGGTACATAGCATCAAGCATGGAATTATAGAAAGCTGATCTTAGCAAATCCTTTTCACCATATCATCATTTTAAATGCTTGATAAATTTTTTTTGTCGGTAAACAAAAACTATTTATTGTTTTTTTTTAAAAAAAGGTAAATATCTCTAAGGACTGGATACATCTCATCAAATAATCTCAGTTTTCTTGTGGTGTTGTTTAATTTCCCGACTCTCGATCCTAGCATTTAAAGCAACCATGCACTCAAAGATTTGCAAACCAAGGGAAAGTGACCCGATTAGATCATGTTCATTCTGGTCCTGGGGGATGCTCCAAGATCTTTTCATGATATCATCTTTTCTGATTTTGTTAGATGTATTTATTTTAAAACTCTCAATTAATACACCAATTTACCAAAAAAAAAAAAAAAAAAGGCTTGCTTTTTAGATGCCTCTTTTATCTGTATTCACAATACTACCATGGAAAGGATTAGGCTTCATACCTGCATAACAAGACAAACAGTCAATGCACCAGATTCAAAAAAAAGGATTCTAAAAATATTTTTATACGTACATATATACAAATTATTTTGCATATTCCTGATTTAATTCATTTTAGATAATTAAAAGTTACGAACAATTAATACAAAAGGATAGAAACTCAAAAGCTAGCTTGGGACTAAGATACGTATCAGGCTAATCAAAATTATGAAAAGTTCTAATGCAAAGTTCTTCATTTGGTTTAACAACATATTTAATAATTTGCATAAAAAATTGGATGCCCATTCAAAATATACAACACAAATAAGTATTTTATTAGCATTTTCATTTCCAAAAATATAGTAAAGAAGAAGTTACTGACACATGAAATACATGCGAAACCTGCAAGTCAATTTTTTTTTATCCTTGTTGATATTTTGTGTTGATGGCTTCTGCAACACATGCATATGTATAGGTTTAGAGATTGTTTGAAAGATAAAAAAATAAAAAATAATAATAATAAAAAAGACAATGAATATGATGACATAAATATAAACTGGCTGGCAGGTAAAGCTAGAAACCACGATGGCCACCAAACAAAGATGGTATATAATAGGAAGCAAAAAATGAGGATTTTAAATAATCTAACAACAGCATGCTGAACAATTTCATCTAAAATTTGAGAGATCTATGAGGAAGTTGGAAAGAAAGAAAAAGTTTGGAAGCCACCTTGAAAATAGAAAAATCACACCAAGATCTCTTTGAAACTCGTTTTTAGTGATGTGCAGTGGCTTTTTAATTTTTAAATATCCAAGTAAGCTTCTACATATTTTCGTTTGCTTTCCACTCATTTCCATATGTTTCATAGGAATTGAATGGAATCCATTGCCGAGAAATGTAATTTAGGACAGTGAGATCTTTTAAAGAATAATAGATTATGAATTAAAAATGATAAGTAAAAAAGTGTTATCATAATCAAGCTGCAACTATTAGATCTTCCACAATATTAAAACTATGGAGTTGCATTCGTTAATGATATGATGTTGTATGTATAGCATCAAGAACATCAATAATCTTTACTCAAAAAAAAAAAAAAAAGGTCATATAGTGAAGACATGTTATGTAACTAAGGATTCGGGTCCAGGCAGAACATTCCACGGAATACCGGGACAGGAAATTATCTC
This sequence comes from Areca catechu, assembly GCA_021397845.1. NCBI lineage: Eukaryota > Viridiplantae > Streptophyta > Magnoliopsida > Arecales > Arecaceae > Areca > Areca catechu. The sequence continues at coordinate 132,012,658 of CM038038.1, read as the reverse complement.
ATGTGTCGGGACAGGACATCCCGCTAGCGTCCCGGTATTTCAATCGAGATATCTTGGAACATCTCTTGTCCCGAGTTCGGGATGGGGCAGGATGCCGACGCATCCCGTTTCAGGAAAAAACTTGAACAGCCATATTCCATGAAATTTAAAACCTTGTATGTAACGTTAAAGAAATAAAATAATATTAATCATATAAATTGAGATAAAAAATCACATACCTCTGCTTCTTGGTTGGCTATCAAACATTTGTCTTCACCATCTTGATTTTCTGCTTAGGTGAGTTGTGTAAGTTAATGATATCATGTTGCACATAGTATCAAGACAATCAATAATTTGTACCTTGGAAAATAAAAAGAAAAGTAATGGTGAAGACATGTTATGTTATCTACTCTTTGTTGCTAACTTGATTTGTGAAAGTGATTGAAGCATTGTAAACGATTCTCTCCACTACTTTTGCTTCCCTGTAATGTCTTCGAATAAGAAAGGATAGAATCGATTTCGATCCATCATTTTTGAACTATTTTTCTTTCACTTGTATAATAAACCTAACACTCTGATAGGACTCGCTCTATCTTAGATCTTGCAAAATCTTCTAGGAAGAGGGGGTGAGGGTAGGAACGGGTGTTGTAGCGGCGGCGATACCTAAACCCTAAATTGTAGATGCTTGAATAAAGAGAAAAAAAGGTGAATTTATAACTTGAAATCATTAAAATAACTCGCAACCATATATTTGCTTAACCGGCTCCTACAAATCGTCATCCATACATACATACATATATATATATATATAGTATTAGCATTAAGCGTGGTTTGTGGATTATTGATCAATAGTCCATAGAAATCGAGGGTGCATTTAGTTCATGCTTGTAATCATAATCAGACTTGACTAGAATGGAATCAAAATGGCCATATCCCTTAACATATTTGGTTCATGGCAAAAATTAGAATCAAAAATGGAATTTAAATCCTATGGAAGATTAGGAATTATGTTTCAGGGGATCGAGGCATTTCTATTCTTCCTTGAGAATGAAAATGAAACTTTTCATAACCAAATAATTGAAATGGAAGTCACTTATTTCTTATCCCATTCCAAAGCTTAACTCTTCCCAACCAAATATGTCCTGAGTGTAATAAATTTTTCTAAAGATAAAGAAATTATCTATCATCACAACCAACATATACATCTCTATTATAAGGATAAGATGATTAAATTGTTGACATCCTTAAAAATTAATCTTATAATATGAGTTATCAGAGTTTTTGGTAATGTGTGTCCATATATGCTACATTATATCTATTCTACATTAACCATTAACCCTATCCTGTGAAGTTCTGAGAAGTAGCCTACAAGAAGTGGATCATTTTTGGAGACAGAAGATAGTAACAATTTAAATTCTCATATGCTACATTTGGGCATCTTCACCATTGTGGCTAATTGGTACATGCATTTCTTACCATAAGTAGAAATTAATTGCTTCCATTGGAAAAAAAAAAAAATTCTCCACAATTGCATCACTACGTTTCCTAATTTTGCATGTTTCTTTACAATATACTCTGTGCATATGTCATTTGGCTTGCTTGACAACCTGGTCTTTGATAAGAGTGCATGTGGAGCAAATTAGGCTAAGCTTAACTTGAACCAAACCTAGCCTACTAGCTTGAAGTATGTGATGGAAGTTCACTAAGTACTAGAAGTGCTTCTCTCATAGAATGAAATAAATCACCATAGGAGATACACAAATATTTTTGCATTAGTTTCTAAGATTCTTTTAAAAAGTTTTCTCAACTTTTCCCATTGGCTTTTTAATGAAATCTCTTCAAAGTACACATACGAATCAAGAAAATATTGGATAACTTATTTCCTTGTTATAATTTACAAAAAAAAAATTATATTTGTAATTAGAGAGTTACAAAAGGGATTAGCTAAATTAGAAAGCCGTATATGAATGATCATGATTCATCTCATTGGATTAAGTTGTCACGCCCCGAAACCAGCACCAGAATCGGCACGCGACCGGCCGCACAAATCCTAGGTTTTATCCTAGAGATCATGCAAGCCCTGGGTACACAAGAGTCACTTACCTCAAAAAAATCTCATTCATCACCCAGCCAAATATCTGCACAACTCTGTAAAAGAAGAAAGTAAGGTTATGAGCTCTATAACCCAGTAAGGTTCCCTCACAATCACATCAGTATTAATATAAATACTGAAAGCAGCAATATCGTAATCATATAACGGGAAACGATAAATTCTTCGGTCACGCAATCCAAAAAAAAACCAATCACATATCAAGAATATCAAAAAACCTTTCATAACATTATATTTCCTTTATATATTTTCATTAACTTTTTCTCTTCTTTAGGGTTCTGGACTAGTCATTGTCATGCGACATCCATGACTGGCAACCACACTATCAACCATGTATTATAAGCCCATAGCAAGGCTAGCTCACGTACAAAGCCCGTGACTCTAGCTGTTCCATGTTTTAAACGCCCATGGCCGGCTATTCTTCGTACGAAGCCCGTGGCTCCGAAAACTTCAGATCCATGACTAGTCCAAACACCGTTATCACTTTAACCATCAACATTATTTTATCAAATCGTATCACGATGTCAAACCTGAAATCTCAAATCTTTCGATGACCGACATCACGGTCCAATCCATCAAATATAATTTTTGTCCGATAAACACAATATCCAGAAATATAAAATAATAACAACCATGGTCATATTGTTTTTCATAAAAACCCAACTACACCATGCAATAATAAATCGTGCATACCAATGCTCATGTACTCGGATCAAAATCATGCCTTGTAAAATAATATATAGACTGGTGATCACGTCCAGAATCCTTACCTTCAACCGCTAATCCCAAGTATCCGGTATCAATCTATACCCGAAATTCGTCCAAATCCTTCCTGCTCAAAAGGTTGATCTCCTGTAATAAATAAATTCATTCAATCCAAATCTTAGTTTTAATAATTTTAAGGAAGAAGGTTATCCCTGATTTTCTCTTTCCTCATCTTCCAAACCAAAATCCCTTCCCTCTCCCCTTATCTCTCTTCTCCTCTTTCTCTTTCTTCCTTCTTCTCTCCTCTTTTCCCTTCTCTTTCTATCTCTTCTCCTCTTTTCTTGGCTCTCTGCAAGCTCTTCCCTGCTTCCTATCGACGTCCTGGTTAAAAAGAGGATAAAAACTAATCCAAAATCACCTCAAACGTAACCTAAGAAGTCCAAAAGCATCAAAATATCTTCCTGGCTGTCTGATTTGAGATCAACGCCTCAAACCACGTCCAAATCCGAATCCAAAAGCACCTAATCAAGCTTAAACTCTCTCGGATTAATCTCAACCATTCGATCGAACGATCGGACGGTCCAGATCGCTCAGAAACCCCATGGATAGCCGTGAATCGCGCAAAACGGGCTGGGAAATGCCCAGGAAATGCATGGAAAATGCCCACGCAACGGCCGCTTCCGGCCGGGCTGAGCCCAGCTCCTGCGAGTGTCGCACGCGAGGGCCTCGACCGCGCCTCGAACGCGCCTGCAACGGGCCGGGCCGCGCTTCGTGTGCCTGCCCGCGCATCGCCTCCGCTCGCACTCCGTGTCGCCTGCACGCCCGCGTGCTCGCTCGCCCGCGCTCGCCCGCATGCATGCACCCGCGCGCTCGCTCGCCGCGCGCTCGCCCGCATGCAAGCGCCCCACGCGGTCCCGCTTGCCGTTCGCCCGCACGCCCTCTACGCATCCCGCGTGCTGGGCCGAGTAGGGGTCTGGGCCGGTCCAATGGGTGGGCCGGCGGGCTTAAATTTTTTTTTTTTCTTTCCGAGTCGTTACATAAGTAAATAGAGATTGGAACCGCCAACGTGGATCACCCACCCTCCAAATTGGCCTTTTGATTCTATGACATGCCTCCCTCTAAAGCTTCTTTGGCCTAAGATTTAGCACCAAATTTTTTGATGGTTAATGTAGTGTCGTAGCTAGTCGGGTTACTTAATTTCCTGAATTTTCACAAAGTCTTTTCTATATGGAATTATGCTTCATATATAACTTACTATATTCTCAAATGATGAAGGTGGGAAAATGATGATAATTATGATAATTATTGTGGACAGATGACAAGGGGCTTCTTTAATCCCACATCAGTTGTGAATCAAAGAAAACTCTAGCTTATGTATATTGAGAGAGTCTTCTTTTTCATGTAAGGTATCTTTTGGAATGGAGTAGGAGGGTCATAAGCATTCTATTTAGTCCATCTCTAGCAATAAAACTATGAGGCCTACAAATTAAAACGGACAATACCTTGCATGCATATGATAAGAAGGACCAATCTTCAGATAACCATGAGCTAGTCCTGATCGTAACAGATTGGTACTGTCACGTTTCGAATCCAGTATCGGAATCAGCTACGTGACCGGCTGCACAAACCCTAGAATTTATCCTAGAGATTATGCAAGGCCTAGATACACAACAATTCAAACATATCCGATTTAAATTAATATTATATAAACAAATCAATAACAAATGTACAATTCAGTATTTAAATCGATGTCATTAATTGGTCTACTGACTCACAAACATCAGTAACCGAAACTAACTAACTAACTAGCTCAACAATTATAAAGCTCCATCTCACGCCCAGCCCAGATCCTCTTTAAGTATCCTGAATATCTGAAAGAAAACAAATGATAGGGAGTGAGCTATATAGCCCAGTAAGGGTTCCAAATGATCACCAATAATAATATACATGTATATGAAAACAACAAAACATTAGCATAACATGTGACAAAATCAAACAATTCAGATTTCATGTTTAACCAAAAACTTTGAATTTTTTTTTTTACATTTTTTTCTTTTAGAATTTCCAATTATTTAACCATTATCTTTAGGGTTCTGGACTAGCCACGGTCACACTCCAGCCTGTGACTGGCACACTATTGTCACACTCCAGCCTGTGACGGGCACACTGTTGTCACACTCCAGCCCGTGACGGGCACACAAATTGTCACACTCCAGCCTGTGACGGGCACACTGAGAAACCACGGTACCGCCGTGGCATGGCTAGTCCAAACACCAGTTCACTTAACACTTTATCATTTCTTCTCACATAGTCGGATCATGTCACTTTCCAACGATCGATATCACGATCAAACACATTTCAAGATCACTTGGCAAATGCAAACAACAATACAACAAACTCGTTCCGTAACCCGGAAATCAAATCATGTCATTCAAAAACTACCATGCATGAAAAATATTTAATATATGCTCGGATCAAATCAGGTAATGTAAAATATTAATATTACGGGTGATCAAGTTTAGAAGTCCTTACAATTCAACTATCCATGCCTGTACTAATCCGTACTCGAAATCGGTGTGACGCCTTCTCGCTCAGGACTGATTCTCTACATAGATAAATATTTTAATTAAAACTAAATTCTCAATTTTTTCTCAAATCTTAAAAAAAAAATCCCTGATTTTCTCTCTTTTCCTTCTCTCCCTTCATTCTCTCTCCTCCTTCTCTCTCCTCTTTCTATCTCCTCTTTCTCTCTCCTCCTTCTCTCTCCTCTTATCATATATATATATATATATATATATATATATATATATATATATATATTATTTTATTTTATTTTATTTTATTTTTTCTGGCCGTATAGAAACCCCCCCCCTTTTTTTTCCCTTCTTCTTTCTTTCTCTTTTCTTTTCTTTCTTCCGAACCCCTGTGTTTCTTCCTCAGCCGGCCAAACCGGCCTCTCACTTCCTCCCCCACCTGCCGGCAACCACTCCGTGGTTGTCGCAGGGCCCTCACGGACCAATGGCAGGCGGTGGCGGCGGCGGCGACGGTGAACAGTCCAAACCAAACCGAAACAGAAAAAATCCAAAAAAAACAACCAAAAATCCTTTCAAAATTGCAAATAAAAAGAAAGGACTCACCGGGCGGCATTGGGGAACTTCCGGTTGCTCGTCGGAGAGGGAGAGAGAGCGTGATGGTGGCTTTAGGGGCGGCGGTGATGGATTTTTAAAGAAAAAAACGAGAGTTCCCTCGCCGTTTAAAACCCTACCACCGAGTCCCAAAATCCCACGAATCCGACGCCGACCTCCTCCCACTCCCCTCACGACTCTCCCACCGAGTTTTCCGACGAAAACTCCGGCCGGCTAGGGAGATCTCCCCTCCCCTGTTTTCAGTCTTCTCCCCGTCTCCGCCTCTTTCTTTTTTTTTTTTCCATTTGGGTTGAAGTCGGCTGGGTCTGCCAACTTCAGCCCAAGCCCATGTTACAGGTACCATATGTGGGATGCCCCAGCAATCTTAAACCTAGACTCCTCCTTGACCGGGAGGCTATGTTGTGGGTATAAGACGAGGGGCCTTTTTAGTCCTACAACGGTTGTAAGTTAAGAAAAACTCTGGCTTATGTATGTTAAGAGAGTCGGTGCCTTTTGGAATAGAATATGAGGGTCATAAGCATTCCGTTTGATCCATCTTCGGGAGCCAAACCGTGAGTCTTACAAGCCAAAGCCGACAATGCTTTGCATATATATGGTAAGGAGGACCAACTTTTGTATAATTATGAGCTATCCTTGATCACAACAATAATGTTAATTAAGTTCAAGATTTCATGATAATGTCATTTCTATCTAACAATAAAATATCACATGAAGTAGTTGTAACAACAATATTTCCTGTTACATATTTCTTGTGTTTCATAGGTAACAATGATAGGATGATCTAGTGCCATTGGGAAATTATAATGAGTAAAATCTTCCTTTTTACTTAAGTATTGTCGTATCTCTTATTGTCCACATCTCATGAACATAATCCGAATTGACCACTGCTATCTTTTAGGATTTTGGACTAATTACTATTATGCTTTGGCCCATGATTGGTAACCTCAAGATTGACCAGGCTATTCTACGTATTATCCACCCGTAGCTCGGTGATTTCACGTACTATTTGCTTGTGGCTCAGTGATCCAATGTATTATCTACCCGTGGCTCAGCAATCTCACGTATTAACCATCCATGGCTCGATAATCTCACATATTATTTATCCGTGACTCGGCTATTCTTTATTTAGCATAGCTAGTCCAAACACTTTTTTCTTGATTATCAATTTATCAAATCTTAACATAGCATCTGTCAAATCGTAGTCATTTCAAAATTTTTCAATAATCGGTATCATGATCCAAATCATCCAAAAAATAATCATGTTGATACAAACATATTATACGAGAACTATAAATAATCATACTTGTGATTCATAAAATAAATATATATCACGAGAAACTAAAGTCATGTAGTGCATAAATAATCATACATACCAATGATTATGTCCAATGATCAAATTATACAATATAAATATATATATATAAACTAGTGATTGTATCTAAGAATCCTTACTTTTACTGGGAACATATTTAATACGCCTGATATCAGTCTGTACTCGGATCCTTGACCTAGGTACTACGAAACTCACTCAATGCAACCCTATTCAGAAAATTATTCTCATACATAATAATCTTATTTTTTAATAAATAATTTCATGGTATGGTAGTTATCGGTTTAGAACCCTTTATCATTTTATCAGCAATCCATCCACTGATCCCTAATCTTAACTTCACAACTTCCCTAATCGTTAGAAAAGAAAAATTTTTAAAGAGAGAAAATTATAGAAAGAGAAAGTAAAGAGATTAGAGAGAGAAAGTGGAGAGAAAAACTAGAGAGATGGAAGAGAGAGAAGGGAGGAATTTTTTTTTCTTTTCAACTCTTCTTTATCTTTTTTTCTCCTTCTCTTTTTTTTCTTTTCTTTTTCTTCTCCTCTTCTTTTCTTTCTTCTCCTAAGTTCCTTGTTCTCCTCCCCTTAAATCCAAGGGATCTCACTAGAAGGAGTTGGCCGTGGCTAGAGTCCATGATGGCACGGCCACTAGGTTCGATCTAGTGTTCAACAGTGATGGTAGCTCCGAAAAAACAAGAAAAAGGGATGGAACGGGGTTTTATTTTTTTATGATATAATCTGGTAATTGCTGGCTAAAAACAAGACATGAGGCCATAGAAAAAAGAGAAATAGAGAGAGGAAGGAGGGTGGGTTTATCTTGGTATCCGGCGATGCCACCCACTTCGATGACGATGAGAAGAATTGAGACTTCTATGATCTTGACATTCGATGGATAAAATGGGAAGGTCCTCTCCTCCTTAAATTGGGCTGCAAGAGAGGAGCGAGACTCTCTCCTCGTTGCATTTGGGTCTCCGATCGAAAGTCTACTCGGAAAAGAAGACTCTCAATGGAATTTTTTTTTTTTTTTTTTTTGAATGAGCCGAATATTACAAATGGTGATCTTTGTTGCATTCATATATGAAGTTAAGACTCGGCTCTTAGAACTCGGAAATAATTATAACAACTGGACCAAATATTTCACATGGTGCCAGAGGCTTCTGACAAGATAGGCCATAACACCTAAACTGAGGTAACAATTACTTTTTCTATGAGCCATTGCCGTACCTAGTGGATCTTTTCTGCTTAAAACCCTTAAATTAATTAATTAACTGAGAACCCAATAATGCAAGGAAACCTTTTATCGAGGATGGTGCCGCGTAGTTCTGGCAAATGGAAGCATTTTTTTTTTAAAAATAAAACGGTGCATTCAACATAAAATTCAAATATAAATACAGTTGAAATAGTCAGAAAAAATAATATCTACGTGACAACCCAGAAAAAAAAAAAAAAAATTGAACCACCGCGCGGCCCAGTGACAGCCAGGCACGGGAGCAGGCGGCCGATCACGCGGCGCACGACGCGCATGTACGAGTGCGAGGGAAATGCGGACGCGCGGACGGGCATGCGAGGCGCGGCCCAGCCCGTTGCAGGCGCTGGGCTCGGTCAAGCAAAAAGCAGCCGTTTCACGTACATTTTCCACACGTTTCTCAGCCCGTTTTACATAATTTACAACGATCCATAAAATTTTTGAACGATCTAGATTGTCCGACCACTGATCATCCGATCGAATGATCGAGATTAATTTGAGGGAGTCTAGTCTTGATTAGATACTTTTGGATTCGATTTAGATGCGGTTTGAGACATTGATCTCAAATCAAACGGCCAGGATGTTATTTTGATGGTTTTGAACTTCATATGTTACGTTTGAGGTGATTTTTAGATTGGTTTTTCTTCTCTTTTTAACCAGGACGTCGATATGAAGCAGGGAAGAGCCTGCAGAGAGCCAAGAAAAGAGGAGAAGAGAGAGAAAGAGAAGGGAAAAGAGGAGAGAAGAAGGAAGAAAGAGAAAGAGGAGAAGAGAGAATGGGAGAGGGAAGAGATTTTGGTTTGGAAGATGAGGAAAGAGAAAATCAGGGATAACGTTATTCCTCAAAATTTGTGAAACTAGAATTTGATTTGAATAAATTTATTTATTATTGTAGGAAATCAATCTTTTGAGCAGGAAAAATTTGGACGAATTTCGGGTATAGATTGATACCGGATATTTGGGATTAGCGATTGAAGATAAAGATTCTGGATATGATCACCAGTTCTATATATTATTTTACATGGCATGATTTTATCCACGCATATGAGTATTGGCATGCATGTTTGGTTGCATCGTATACTTTGATTTCTCGATGATGGATAATGTGTTGATATTACTAATTATGTTTCCATGTATCATGTTTATTCGAGTAAGTTAACTTTTTAATGGTTTGGACCGTGATGCCGGTCATCGAAAGATTTGAGATGACGTGATTTGACAGTATGATTGATTTGATAAAGTGATAACAAAGAGAGTACGGTGTTTGGACTAGCCATGCCACGGGATCGTGGAATTCTGAGGTAGCCTGAGCCACGGACTTTGTACGTGAGCTAGCTTGACCACGAAGAATGGTCGATTATGAAACTAGCCTGACCACGAGGAATGGTCGATAAGACTAGCCTGACCACGAATAAAAGGTCGATTAATGGGCTTGTACAATGCTAGTTTGGCCACGGTGGATATCAAATGGCCGATTATGAAATTACTAGTCATAGGTTGGAGCATGACCGTGGCTAGTCCAGAACTCTGAAGAATAAGAATGATTAAATTGAAAACTTGAAAAGGGAACATGATTTTGCAAAAAGGTTTTGTCGTATATGATATTTGAGTTGTTTCGTTGCATGGTATGATGTGTACTCTTATATCCTTGCTATTTTCAAATTATTACTATTGATGGTGACTGTTTGGAGACCTTACTGGGCTGTAGAGCTCAGAACCCTACTTTCTTCTTTCACAGAGTCATGCAGATATTTGGCTTGGTGATGTATGAGGTTTTCTTGAGGTAAGTGACTCTTGTGTACCCAGGCCTTGCATGATCTCTAGGATAAAATCTAGGGTTTGTGCAGCCGGTCGCGTGCCGATCCCAGTGCTGGTTTCGGGGCCTGACAGAATGGTATCGGAGCTTAGGTTATGATCACTTGGGATGGTGATATAAGTGGATAATGATAATAATGATATGATGGTTATTAGGATATGATAAGAATTGTGACAGATCTTAGTTATGATGATTTGGGGACTGTAGCAAAGTGATTATGATAGATATGAGTGATATTGAATTCAGGTCATGATTGTTTGAAACTGTGCTATAAGAGATTAAGGAATTAACATGATGATTAGTAAGACATGACAGAAATTTTTGGAAGGATTTATTAGTGAACCTAGATGGTTTAGTAAATTATATCAGAGTGCACAGTGGAAGCATAGTGATTTAGGAGTGTTTTGATGCGAGCACTGATTCAGATCTCAATCAAGCTAATTTCGAGGACGAAATTATTTTAACGGGGGAATAATGTAACAACCAAGAAAAAAAAAGGATTCGAACCACCGCGCGGTGCAGCGATAGCCAGGCGCGGGAGCAGGCGGGCGATCACGCGGTGCACGAGCGCGTGCACGGGTGCGAGGGGAGCGCGGGCGCGCACGATGCACGGGCAGGCGTGCGCGAGGAGCGACCCAGGCCCATGCGCGCGAGCTAGGGCTGGAAATGGGCCGGCTCAAAGCCCATTGGGCCGGCCCAAAGACTATATTTTAAAAATTTTTGGACCGAATCCGGGCATTCCTTTGGCCCAAAAATTAAATGGACTCTATTTTACAGCCCTATGACTAGTCGAATATGCTTAAATTTTCATCCACAGCCTGAATCAATTTCAGGCCGGCCCGAAGTTTATTGAGCTGGCCCAGTCCAATTCTAAACAATGGGCTTTTAGGCCAGCCCATTTCCAACCCTAGCGCGGGCGCTGGGCTCGGCCCAGCCGGAAGCAGCCGTCGCGTCGGCGTTTCCCATACATTTCTCACGCATTCCCAGTCCGTTTCGCGCGGTTCATGATGGTCCATGGGGTTTCTGAGCGATCTGGATTGTCCGATCGTCCGATCGAATGGCTGAGATTAATCCGATGGAGTTTAGACTTGATTAGGTGCTTTTGGATTTAGATTTGGACGCGGTTTGAGGCGTTGATCTCAAATCAAATGGCCAGGGTGTTATTTTGATGGTTTTGAACTTCATAGGTTACATTTGAGGTGATTTTTGGATTGGTTTTTCTCCTCTTTTTAACCAGGACGTCGATAAGAAGCAGGGAAGAGCCTGCAGAGAGCCAAGAAAAGAGGAGAAGAGAGAGAAAGAGAAGGGAAAAGAGGAGAGGAGAAGGAAGAAAGAGAAAGAGAAGAAGAGAGAGAAGGGGAGAGGGAAGGGATTTTGGTTTGGAAGACGAGGAAAGAGAAAATCAGGGATAAACTTCTTCCTCAATATTTGTGAAACTAGAATTTAATTTGAATGAATTTATTTATTATTGTAGGAGATCAATCTTTTGAGCAGGAAGAATTTGGATGAATTTTGGGTATAGATTGATACCGAAAATTTGGGATTAGCGATTAAAGGTAAGGATTATGGACATGATCACCATTCTATACATTATTTTACATGGCATGATTTTATTCGCGCATATGAGCATTGGCATGCATGTTTGGTTGCATTGTATACTTTGATATCTCGAGGGTGGATAATATGTTGAGATTACTAATTATGTTTCCATGTATCATGTTTATTCGTGTAAGTTAACTTTTTAATAGTTTGGACCGTGATGCCGGTCATCGAAAGATTTGAGATGACGTGATTTGACAGTATGATTGATTTGATAAAGTGATAACAAAGAAAGTATGGTGTTTGGACTAGCCATGCCACGGGATCATAGAATTCTGAGTTAGCCTGAGCCACGGGCTTTGTACGTGAGCTAGCTTGACCACGTGGAATGGTCGATTATGAAACTAGCCTGACCACGAGGAATGGTCGATGAGACTAGCCTGACAACGAATTAAAAGTCGATTAACGGACTTGTACAAGGCTAGTTTGGCCACGGCGAATAGCAAATGATCGATTATGAGATTACCAGTCATGAGTTGGAGCATGACCGTGACTAGTCCAGAACTCTGAAGAAGAAGGATTATTAAATTGAAAACTTGAAAAGGGAACATGATTTTGTAAAAAAGTTTTGTCGTATGTGACATTTGAGTTGTTTCGTTGCATGGTATGATGTGTACTCTTATATCCTTGCTATTTTCAAATTATTATTATTGATGATGACTGTTTGGAGACCTTACTGGACTGTAGAGCTCACAACCCTACTTTCTTCTTTCACATAGTCGTGCAGATATTTGGCTTGGTGATGTATGAGGTTTTCTTGAGGTAAGTGATTCTTGTGTACCCAGGCCTTGCATGATCTCTAGGATAAAATCTAGAGTTTGTGCGGCCGGTCGCGTGCCGATCCCGGTGCTGGTTTCGGGGCGTGACAATCTCGCAGTGGCTCCGGGACATCCCGAGGAAGTCCATAAGTTTTCACCTGAATGGTAAGTGACAAAAGAGGCTATCCAATTCATCGCCGACTTAGCCTTCCGGTACACATGCCTGACCATAAATATAGAACAGTCCTGTAAAAGAAAATCAATATTTTAAAGAAGGTGATGCATGGTAAAAAACTCGAGAATCCCTGTATCTAAGAGATGACCATAGCAGAATCTCCCTCGAGAATGATGTATTCCATCCGAAGAACCCTCCTGGCATAGATAATACCAACAACGGTGAGAGTGAGATGCATTATAGCTTGAACTTAATAAATATGTTCGATCTACCGTATCATCATTCAAGACAAAACATTGTAATAACTTGCATTTTGTTCTTCTACATTTCGCTTGGAGTAATATAATCATGTCCTATTAATTTATAGTCTCGGTATATGTTCTTGTCGGTGACTATTTCAGTGAGCGAGACAAACAAGAATAAGAACCGCATGCCTTCTTTTCTTGACTCGATTCCTCGAGATGATCTAAACACAAACCATTGCTATGCCTCCCAAAATGCCAACTAAATGAAGAATCTAGGGTTCATCGTTAGTTTGGTAAAATCTATAGATATGTTAGTAATTAGCTCCTCAGAGTCTATATCTGGGAAGAGTTGCATCATCATTTTACGACAGCGTTGTATCATTCTAAAAGGTGAGACCTCACCCTGGTAATTTAGCATATGGGATGTAATGACCCATAAAAAAGAGAAGAAGAAGAAGAAGAGCGCGGACGCGCGGTAACGCGGGCACGCGGGCGACACATGGCGAGCACAGGCGATGCGCAGGCACGCGGTGCCGGCCCGGCCCATCGCGGGCGCGCGGTTGCGCGGCCCAGGCCCACACGTGCGGCGCGCACGTGCGCGTGGTCTCGGCCCAGCCCGAGCGCGGCTATCGCGTGGGCGTTTCCCACGTGTTTTCCAGGCGTTTCCCAGCCTTTCTCGCGGTGCATTGCGGTCCATGGGATTTCTGAGTGATATGGACCGTCCGATCGTCTGATCGAATGGCTGAGATTGATCCAAGGAGTTTAGGCTTGATAGGTGCTTTTGATTCGGATTTGGATGTGGTTTGTGGCGTCGATCTTAGATCTGATGGCTGGGAAGATATTTTAATGGTTTTGAACTTCCTAGGTTACGTTTGAGGTAATTTTGGATGGGTTTTTCTCCTCTTTTTTAACCAGGACGTCGATAGAAAGTAGGGAAGAGCCTGCAGGGCCATAAAAGAGAGGAGAAGAGAGAGAAAGAGAAGGGAAAAAAGAGAAGAAGGAAGAAAGAGAAGAGGAGAGATAGAGAAAGGGAGAGGGAAGGGATTTTGGGTTGGAAGATGAGGGAAGAGAAAATCGGGGGGGAACCGATTTGATAAATTTATTTATTTGATAAATTTATTCTTATTGTAGGAGATCAATCTTTTGAGGCAGGAGGATTTGGATGAATTTCGGGTATAGATTGATACCGATATTTTGGATTAGCAGTTGAAGGTAAGGAATTCTGTACTGATCATTACTTTATGCATGAATTTATTATGGCCTGGCTTGATCTAAGCATATATTTATATGTAATTGCATGTGTGGTACTATATGACATGGCATAGTTGTTTTCTTGTGATAGACATTGTAGTTTTATCATTTTCTTGTCATTATTTTCATGCATGATATTATAAAGAAAATTGATATCCGGATGGTTGGACCATGATACCGGATTTCTAAATAGATTGAACCATGAAACCGGATATCGAGTGGGTTGCACCACGATATTGGTTATTAAAATGAGTTTGCCCACGATATCGATTATCGAGTGGGTTGGACCCCGATACCGATTATCGAGAGGTTTAAAAAGATATGTTTTGACAAGTGTTAATGAAGTAATACGGTTTTGGGTCTAGCCATGCTACGGTAGCACCGTGGTTATACAGCCTGAGCCATGGGCTTTGTACGTGGAAGTCGGCCATGGGCAGATAGTACGTGGGACAGCCGAGCCACGGGCTTAGTACGTGAGCAGGACCGACCATAGTATGCATGATCGCTTTGCGGTTGCCAGTCATGGGCTGGTACATGACCGTGGCTAGTCCAGAACCTAAAGATAAGGTTCAATAATGGGAATCCTAAAGGTAAATAATGGAATCAATAATGGAAATCCTGTAAGGATAAAAAAGTAAAGATATAAAAGTTTTATAATACATGAGGCTTAAATCATTTGATTGAATGACATAACATACTGGTACTTTATTATTTCAGAAATTTATATTATTACTTGGAGTGATCATATGGATACCTTACTGGACTGTAGAGCTCACAACATACTTTCTTCTTTTACAGAGTCGTGCAGATACTTGGCTTGGTGATGAGTGAGGTTTTCTTGAAGTAAGTGACTCTTGTGTACCCAGGCCTTGCATGATCTCTAGGGTAAAACCTAGGGTTTGTGCGGCCGGTCGCGTGCTGATTCCGGTACCGGATTTGGGGCGTAACAGAATGGTATTAGAGCTTAGATTTATGATTGTTGCCGATCTAGCTGCCGCGCCTGTAGCTTTAGAGCTGGTGATTTGATCAGACCGTCTCGCCTCGAGGTCTCCGGGCTCCCGATCCTGCAAGACAAGATCAGAAATCTTGGCCGGGGATCCCGGCGAGGGAGCATCGACGGTCAAGTTAGAAAACGGCGAGATGGAATAGAGTCTCCAAGGTGAGCCCCCGAAGGAGTCCCAGGCTTAGAGATTGTCTTAGCAAAAAGGTCTCAGGAAGAATGGAAATCGGGCCAATTTCCTTCACCGAGCTTGCGCCAAGGGACCCCTTTCAGAATCTTGGATCCTGCTCTTGGTGCCTTTTCTTTTCCCAGCCTTTTTTTCCTTTACCTGGTTGTCCGCTCTTCCCATCCTTTTATCCCATCACGCTGCCTCTGGCTTCCCGCCCTTGGGAGGCTCCCTCTTTGCTTTCACCTCCTTCTCTCCCTCTCTTTCCCCTTTCCCCTTTGGGTCCAAGAACCCGGCGGCCTCCTTGTCTTGCTTGCCGAGCCTAGCGAGGAAAGGGTAGAGGGGGGACGCCGGCCAGACCCTGGGACCGAGCGCGAGCGCTCTCCTTCCCAGGCGCCGACAACGCCCGTTACCGGGTCCTGTCTTGCCAGGACTTCGCCTCTCGGCTACGGAACCTGTCGGGCCGATGTAAACGAGGTTTCGCGCGTTGCTGCCGATCTTACTGGCGCTCCTCTCGAGGTACGGCGCGCGCTGCTCGAGGGGTGGTCTCGGAACCCGTGCTCCTGCTTCTCGGCGACCTCACCATGCTGGGTAGCCGACCTCGGCCAAGGTGGGCCCCTCCTAGGAGGACACCTAGCGGAGCGGCAGAGGAGCGCTCGACTTCGGCCGAGGTGGACCTGTGTCTGGGTGCCACCTGGCGAAGGAGCAAGAGGGCCCGGCTCAACCTCAGCTGAGGTGGAACCGTCTCAGGGTGCCACTCGGCGAGGGGGCAAGGGGCCGCCGGCTTCGACCGAGGTGGACCCCTCCTGGGCGGACACCTGGCGGAGCGGCAGAGGGGCACTCGACTTCGGCCGAGGTGGACCCCTCCTGGGCGGACACCTGGCGAAGGAGTAAGAGGGCCGGCTCGACCTCGGCCGAGGTGGAACCGTCTCAGGGCGCCACTCGGCGAGGGGGCAAGGGGCCGCCGGCTTCGGCCGAGGTGGACCCCTCCTCGGACACCAGGCGGAGCGGCAGAGGGGCGCTCGACTTCGGCCGAGGTGGACCCCTCCTGGGCGACACCTGGCAAATGAGCGAGAGGGCCCGGCTCGACCTCGGCCGAGGGTGAACCGTCTCAAGGCGCCACTCAGCGAGGGGGCAAGGGGCCACCGGCTTCGGCCGAGGTGGACCCCTCCTGGGCGGACACCTAGCGAAGCGGCAGAGGGGAGCTCGACTTCGGCCGAGGTGGACCCCTCCTGGGCGGACAGCTGGCGATGGAGCAAGAGGGCCCGGCTCGACCTCGGTCGAGGTGAAACCGTCTCAGGGCGCCACTCTCGACGAGGGGCAAGGGGCCGCCGGCTTCGCCGAGGTGGACCCCTCTTGGCGGACACCTGGCGGAGAGGTAGAGGGCGCTCGACTTCGACCGAGGTGGACCCCTCCTGGGCGGACACCTGGCGAAGGAGCAAGAGGGCCCGGCTCGACCTCGACCGAGGTGGACCTCTCAGGCGCCCCTCTGCGAGGTGGCAAGGAGCCGCCGGCTTCGGCCGAGTGGACCCCTCCTGGGCGGACACCTGGGGAGCAAGAGGGCCCGGCCGACCTCGACCGAGTGGAACCGCTGGCGCCCTCGCGAGGTGGCAAGGACCGCCGCTCTTGGGTAACAGTGCCCCCCACCCCTCCTGGGCGGCACGTGTCGAAGGAGAAGAGGGCCCCGGCCCAATCCCTCACTTCGTCGAGTGGAGCCACATCGCTCTCCGATCGCATTTATGCATCGCTTCGAAGGGAGGTCGTTCCTCGTAACCGAAGCGTCGATGTCGGGCGTGCGTCCGCGGCATCCATCTGGTGGTCCGGAACAGAATGAGGGGTACGACCGCTGTCGATCGAATTTTGAAAAGGAGGGGGACTTTCCGGAACGAGGCCCTTTCCCTTTCTCGCGCTCCGCCGGCAGTTGCAGTGGCTATCCTTCACTTCATTGGGTTGCCGCTTCTTTGCACAATGTGTTTCGGTGAGTGCCTTTGTCTGCTTCCTTCCCCTCCCTTTCCTTAGAATTCTCTTCGCCATTTCCTTCCATGGCGCGCCGTCGTCATGTTTCATCTAATTCGGACGAGGTCAGTCCGTCCCGGCCAAGGACTCCATTCTCCTCTTCCTCGGAAGGGGAGGTGATCCCAGAAGAGATCCGCAGGCGGCTCCAGCTTGGGGGTGTAACCATAGGCATCCCTAGGGGTCCTAGGTCTCCCCTATAGTTTCCGCGTCCCTCTCTTCTCTTCCTCCTCTGCCATTTTCTGCGGTCCTTCGGTCACGTCTCATCGATGACCAAAGGTGATCTTTCTTTGCTCCGGGAAGTCTATGGCATCCCGGAATCGATCATCTTTCTCTCCGCAGTCCGGGATCGCGTCACTTAAGCGGCCCCGGGCGAATAGCCTTCTACGAAGACTTCCTCTCGGGGGTCTCGGTTCCCCTACATCCTTTCTTCCTCCTTTCTCAGTCATTACCGCCTGGTCCCGACCCAGTTGGCTCCAAACGTCATCGGGTCTTCTTCGCCTTCATTGTCTTTTCACTTCCACGGGTTCGTTGCCCGTTTCTCCCTCTTCAGGACTCTTTTCACCCTGAAGCGTTATTCCACGATGATGGCTGGTGGTATATTTCACCTCGACCTAGGTGTCTCCGGTTCGACCTCCCTTCCTCTATTAAGGATTGGAAGAACGGTTTTTTTGCCTCGGTCGAGGATATCGACTGGGCCTGGAGCGAGCCAGATCGGTCCCCAAACGAAACTCCCAAGTCGAGCTGGCGGACCAAGAGGCCTATTCCTTGCTGCTGAGCGACGCGGTCCCTACGCTCGATGTTCTGCTCTTAGAGCAGAACTTGTTCGAGATGAGGATCAGTCCCATCCGGGAGCCGGGTGAGGCTCAGCCTTCCTTTCTACTCCGCACCTCCCCCCTTTCTCCCTTTTTCTTTTTAACTAGGCTGACGACCTCCGTTTTCTTCAGGTATGAAGTTCTCATTGGAAAACCTCCTGGAGGGTGCTGCTCAGAGGGACATTGCGAGGGAGATGAGCCCGCGGCGAAGAGGGCTCGCATCGAGGCGAGCCGGGAGGCCGTGTCGATTCCCGCCTCCGGTCCAGTGGCGGCAGCTCCGCATCCATGCCACCTTGGGCCTGGGCTGCCGACATTCCTGTCATCGGCCTCGACAGGGCTGCAGAAGAGGGAGGGCCAGCTCCCCTCGGGCAGCGCCCGCCTCCCGCTGCTCCGACGGCGCCCCCAGTGGCTCCAGCTGCCCGTCGGTGGCAGTTCCACCCGGCGGGGGGACGGTCGCTACCGCTGTGCTGATCTATCGCCCCGCCGTCGAATCTCACCAGCCGGTGCTTCGTGATCCATGACCAGGGCCTCGTGGAGAGGGTCATAGAGTTCGCTTGCACCTCCTGGGACCGCCGACTGAGGGGCGGCCGGGACTACGCCGACGCCCTGCTCGGGATCCTCCCGCAGCTCTTCATGGTAAGTCCCGGACTCGGAACCCTCCCTTTTAAAGTTCCAGTTGGATTTTGACTGACCTCTCTTTCTCTGGTGCAGATCGGGATCGACGTACTACTGCGGGAATTTCTCGCAGGGTACGCCAAGAAGGATGCCGAGAAGGAGGAGAAGCTCGACAAACTCGCGTCCGTCGTGAAGGACCTCATGGAGAAGGGGGTCGAGATGTGGGAGAACATCCAGGCCCTTCAATCCGACCTGGCGCACGCCGAGGGGCGCATCAAAGAATTGGAGACCTCTCTGTCTGAGAAGGATCTCCAACAAGCGCCGCGTGGAGGAGGACGCAGCGGAGAAGGCTCGCCTCCGAGCTCAGTCCAGTCGCTGGAGCGCCGGTGGAGGAGGTCAGAGGGAGCGAACGCAGCCAAGGAGCGGAGCTCTACGTCAACGGGCTGCTGGAAGCATCAAGGGGAGGCACAGGAGGTCCCGAAATCCGGGCCTCCGAGGAGTATATCGCAGAGTTCGGGAGGCCGTCGTGGACTCCTTCCTGAAGGGGTTCCAGGTGTGCCGAGAGAAGGTGGGCTCCTTCTACCGAGCTCGACCTCAGCGGGGTTGTCCTTGGCGGAAGGAGGCAGGAGCCCAGCGGCAAGGCGCCAGTGGCAGCAGGCGATGCGGCTGCAACTCCAGAGCAGCCCCGAGCAGCCACCATCGACGGTGCAGGTGGAGAGTGCGCACCCCGCCCGAGGACAGTGCCACCACGCCAAAGTAGCTTCCACTTGTATTTCTTTTATTTCTGCTTCACTTCTCTCTCTTTTTTTTTTTTTTTGAGACTCCCGCCTGTCGGGACTCCTTCGTTGTAATCCTCCTTCAAGTTAATGAAGAATCTCCTCTTTGCCAAGTCCCAACCTTGTCTTCTCTGTGTTCTCTTCTTCTTTTTTTTTTTTGAGGATCCGGCTGTCGGGACTCCTTCGTTGTAATCCTCCAAGTTAATGAAGAATCTTTCATTGCCAAGTCCCAACCTTGTCTTCTCTGTGTTCTCTTCTTTTTTTTTTTGTTGAGACGAGGGTTGGTTTCAAGTGCCGAGAATAAGTCCCGTGGTTTGCTCCGCGCTGAGCTCGCGGGTAAATTGAGTCCCTCCCAGCAATCAGATCGAAGTTCGGAGCTTTCGGGTTGGACGCCGGTGGAGCAGGCCTTGCGCGAGTCCTTCGAGCTTGCCGGGTGTTCTCCATGATTGCGTGGGCGAGCTTGGCTCTGCCCCGCCTTCCGGATCGAAGTCCGGGACTTCCAGACTGAACCCCGGGCACAGGCTTTATCCGAGCCCTGCGCGGCTTGCCGAGCTATTTTCTGTGATTGCATGGGCGAGCTTGGCTCTGCACCGCCTTTCGAATCGAAGTCCGGGACTTCGGACTGAACCCCGGGGCCACAAGCTTTATTCGAGCCTGCGCGGCTTGCCGAGCTGTTCTCCGTGATTGCATGGACGAGCTTAGCTCTGCCCCGCCTTCCGGACTGAAGTCCGGGACTTCCATACTGAACCCGGGGCCGCAGGCTTTATCCGACCTGTGCGGCTTGCCGAGCTGTTCTCCATGATTGCGTGTCGAGCTGGCTTGCCCGCCTTTCGGATCAAAGTCTGGACTTCGGACTGAACCCCGGGCCGCTGGCTTTATCCGAGCCCTGCGCTGCTTGCCGAGTGTTCTCTGTGATTGGTGAGTGAGCGGCTCGCCCGCCTTCCGGACCGAAGTCCGGGACTTCTCGTCTTCTCGGGTCTTCAGCACAGCCATGTTCGCCGAACCCAGAGCTAAGTTTTCTCTTCCTACGATGTGAGAAAAGCATTTGAAGTAAAAGAATTTATTGCAGGAGTTCGAGGAACTTACATTATTGGTAATACATCCTCAGGTTTGAGGCATTCCAGGTCCGAGGGAACCTGGACCCTCCAACTCCTCCAGGTAATAGACCCCATGAGGGAGAACTTTCGCCACTCTGTACGGACCCTCCCAGTTCGGGGAGAGCTTCCCACACTCCCGTGGCTGGGAAGCTTCAGCACGCCGGAGCACCAGATCTCCTGGGCGAAAGGACTTCGGTCGCACCCGTGAGTTGTAGTACCTGGCCACTCGCTGCCTGTACGCCGCCATCTGGACTCGGGCCTTGTCCCTCATCTCCTCAAGGAGGTCCAGGTTCAGCATCATCCTGGCGGGGTTCTCCACTTCGTCATACTGCTCCATGCGCAAGGTGGGTAGGTTGAGCTCAATCGGGATAACCGCCTTGGCTCCGAAGACGAGGTTGAACAGGGTCTCGTCGGTGGCCATCCTCGGGGTGGTGTGGTACGCCCACAAGACGCTCGGGAGCTCTTCTGCCCAACCACCCTTGGCCTGATCCAGCCTCGTTCGGAGGCCTTGCAAGATGGTCCTATTCATCACCTCGGCTTCTCCATTTGTCTGCGGATGCGCCATCGAGGTGAAGCGATGGTAGATGCCGAGGTCGCTGTAGAATTCTTCAAACTCTCGATAGTTGAATTGACGTCCATTATCGGTGATAATGGTATGGGGGAGGCCGAAACGGCAAATAATTGACTTCCAGAGAAACTTGACGACGTTTGCCTCCGTGATCCATGCCAAGGGTTCGGCCTTGACCTACTTCGTGAAGTAGTCGATGGCCACGATCAGGAACTTCCACTGTCCGGATGCCGGGAGAAAGGGTCCTAAGAGATCCATCCCCACTGGGCGAACGGCCACGGAGCCGAGAGCTGGGAAAGCGGAGTGGAGGGCTGCCGCTGCACCACGGCGTGCCACTGGCACCGATCACACCTCTTCACGAAGTCGGCGGCATCCTCCTTCATCGTCTCCCAGAAATAACCTTGGCGGAGGGCCTTATACGCTAGCGCTCTGCCCCCTACGTGGTTCCCACAGATGCCCTCGTGGATTTCCTGAAGTACGAGTGCGGCCTCCGCGGGTCTCAGGCATTTGAGGAGGGGGTAGGAGTAGAACCTCCGATACAGCTGCCCATCCATTAGGACGAACCGCGTGGCCTTCTTTTTGATAAGGCGGGCCACCGCGCGGTCTTCCAGTAAGGTGCCGCCGGTAATGTACTCGGCGTACTTGTCCATCCAGCTGTGCTCTTGGCTGACCTGCTGGACCTCCACAGGGGTCTCATAGCTCGGGGCCTTGAGACGCTCAACATGAGCTCAGCCCAGCAACGAGTCCGGCAGGGTTGCCAGCCGGGATAGAGCGTCCGCGCGAGCATTTTCCTCACGGGGTATGTGGAAGATGCTGAAGCACCGAAACATGGCCGTGCTCGTTCTCACGAGCTCCAGGTATTTGGCTATTTGAGGGTCGTGCACGCCATACTCTCCGAAGATCTGTCCGGCCACCAGCTGGGAATCAGTGAAGGCCTTGAGGTTGTCAATGCCCAACTCGTAGGACACTCTCAGCCCGGCGAGGAGTTCCTCGTACTCCGCCTGGTTGTTAGTTGCGGCGAACTGGAAACGGAGTACACATTCGACGACGACCCCATCGCCGTTGGCGAGGATGAGGCCGGCTCCGCTCCCACCAGAGTTCGAGGCTCCGTCCACATGAAGGATCCACACGTCCTCCTCGGGTCCCGGTTTCAACTGCCGATCCAGAGGGTCCTCCTCTGTCCCTTTGCCTAGGCCTGCGCACTCGACCAAGAAGTCGGCGAGCACTTGCGCTTTTATGGCTGACCTTGGACGATAAGCGATGTCGAACTCGCTGAGCTTAAGTGCCCACTTCGCCAATCGCCCGGATGTGTCGGGTCGGCTGAGTATCACTTTCAGCGGCTGATTAGTCAGGACGGCAATGGGATGTGCTTGGAAATAGGGCCTGAGATGCTGGGCAAACACTATTAATGCAAAAATGAGCTTTTCAGATCGGGAATACCTGAGCTCCGCATTGCGGAGGAGTTTGCTTGTGTAGTACACCGGTCTCTGAACTCCCTGGTCGTCGGTCCGAACCAGGACCGAGCTGACGGCCTCCGGGGTGACCGCTAGGTAGAGGACGAGCTCCTCTCCTTCTTCAGGCCTGAAAAGCAGTGGGGGCGATGCAAGCATCTTTTTCAGCTCGTCGAACGCCTCCTGACACTCCTCGATCCAGGCGAAGTCGCTCATCTTCCTCAGCACTTTGAAGAAGGGCCGACAGCGGTCGGCCGACCTCGAGATAAATCGACTCAAAGCGGCTATCCGGCCAGTGAGCCGCTGCACTTGCTTCTTGGAGGTAGGTTGCTCCATGTCCAAGATGGCCTGGACCTTTTCCGGGTTGGCCTCTATCCCTCTTTGGGTCACCATGAACCCTAGGAATTTTTCGACGGAGACACCGAAGGCGCACTTCGCCGGGTTCAGCTTCATCTGGTGAAGTCGGAGGTTGCTGAAGGTCTCCGACAGGTCGCCAACATGATCCGAAAGGGGCTTGCTCATTATCAGCATATCATCCACGTACACCTCCATGTTGCGGCCGATCTGATCCTTGAAGACCTTGTTGACCAATCGCTGGTACGTGGCCCCGGCATTCTTGAGGCCAAACGGCATCATCTTGTAACAGTAAGTTCCGCGGTCGGTGATGAAGGCGGTGTGCTCTTCGTCTTCCGGGTGTATTCGAATCTGGTTGTACCCGGAGAAGGCATCTATGAAAGAGAGGAGGCGATGCCCCGAAGTGGTGTCCATCAGCTGGTCAATCTTCGGAAGAGGGAAGCTATCCTTCAAGCAGGCTCGGTTGAGGTCGGTGTAGTCCACACAAATCCTCCACTTGCCACTACTCTTCTTCACCATTACCACATTCGCCAACCAGCTGGGATATTGTATTTCCCGCATGAAGCCGGCGGCGAGGAGCTTCTCTACCTCTTCGTTGATGGCCCTCTGCCTTTCTGCGGTGAAGCTCCTCTTCTTCTGGCGGACCGGGCGACACCTCGGATCCACGTTCAGCCTGTGGGTGATGACTTCAGGGGGGATGCCCGGCATGTCGACCGCGGACCATGCAAACACATCCGCATTCATGCGGAGGAAATCCAGCAGGCGGGTCTGCTCCTCCTCTGGGAGCTGGGCCCCCACCTGCACGGTCTTCTGAGGGTCCGAACCGAAAGGATACGTCAGCAGATGTTCCACGGGTCCTCCCTGGGTTCCTTCTCCCTTAAGTTGAGGTCGTCGACGTCGGGGCCGAGCCCGGTGCCTCGGGCACCCGGGACCGCCTGAAGGCAATGCTGGATTGGCTAGGTCGTCCCCCTCATCACCCCAGGCCCGCAGGCCGTGGGGAATTGTACTAGCAACCACTTCGTGGAAATCATGGCGTCCAGCTGGTTGAGCCCCGGACGACCGAGGATCGCGTTATAAGGCGAGGGGAGCTTGACGACGGTGAACGTCATCATGACTGTGGTCTGTCGAGGTGGGGATCCAGCAGTGACAGGGAGAGTAATCTCCCCTTTAACCCCCACCGAGTCCCCGGTAAAGCCCACAAGGGGGGTGTGCACCGGCCTTAGCTAATCATGAGATAGGTTCATTCGGAAAAAAGCATCATAAAAAAGCACGTCAACAGAGCTCTCACTATCTACCATAATGCGATGTACAGGATGCTTCGCGATGATCATCTCGACCACCACAGCATCATTATTTACATTTTTGTTTTCATTCCCCTCCTCAGAAGGGGATACATTCTCCGGGTTCCCCACCTCCCGGGCTCTCTTTGTTGCCCGCCCAATTCCACAAGAGACCATGCCCACTGGCTTCTCCGTCGGGCGATTATCGATCGCAGGGATCGGGGGTAGGGCTGCGAGCAGCTGTCCCTCCACCGGAGCCTCGTTCCTCACGAACTTCCTGAGGTAGCCTCTTTTAATCAGCTCCTCGATTTCCCGCTTCAGATTGTGACACTCCTCCGTGATGTCCATGCTCGCGGTAGAACTGGCAGTACTTCAACTTGTTGCGGGTGCTCCTTGGATTCTGAGGGGGAGGTCGGCGGAGGTAGTGCTCACCCTCAATTTCCATGAGGATCTTCGTTCTGGGAGCAAGGAGAGGGATGAAACTTCACTCCGGGGCGGCTCCGCCCTTCGGCTTCGGATTCGGACGGGGGTCAGCAGGTGGCCCGGGCCTTCGGGTCCCGGGAACGTCTATCGGGGCTGGCTTCTTCAAGGTCCTCCCGTCTAGTTCCCGCCGGGTGCGATCGGCCTCCTCCGCTCGGATGTACTTGTGGACATGAAGGAGGAGCTCAGAATACGTCCTGGGGGGTTTCTTGTCCAGAAAATAAGTCAGGCGGGACGTCTTGAGCCAGCGCTTTAATGCCAGCATGGCAACGGGCTCGTCCAGGTTGTAGATTTCCAAGGCAGCGATCTTGAAGCGGGTAACATAGTCCCGAAGCAGCTCCTGGTCCTGCTGGCGGATGGAGAAGAGGCTGTCCACCCCTCTCGGCACCTTCTGACAAGCGTCGAAGTGCGCCACGAACTTTCCTTCCAATTGATGGAAGGAGCAAATAGATCCCGGCTCGAGGCGGGTGAACCAGACTCGAGCAGCCTTCCGGAGGGTAGCGGGGAAGGCGATGCATAAAAGAGCATCCGTGGCCCCCTAGACCCTCATGAGAGCCTTGTAGCTCTCTAGATGGTCCAAAAGGTCGGTGGTCCCATCGTAGGGATCGACCTGTGGCATGCGGAACTGACTCGGGATCGGCTCCTCTTGGATTTCCCGGGAGAAGGGTGGCCGGGAATCGTACCCCGTCGGGTCCATCGAGGAGTTCTGTAGGTCGGCAAATCGGCGGGCGAACTCCGCCAGTTTGCGCTCGTGCTCCTCCAAGCGCCTCTCGGCCTGGCATCTGATGGCCTCATCAGTGGAATCTTCCACCGAGGCCGCTGGTGAAGGGGGCGCCGATCGGTCTCGGCGGGGGGCTTTGCCTCGACGTCGTTCACTACGGCACATCGTCTCGGCATCATCGGCCAGGGATCAACTCTCGTGATCCACCGAACCGGAGTAATTTCTCTTTGCGGGGGTCTAGTGGCTCCCGCGGGGTTTGGAGGCTGCCCGCAGTTGGGATGGCCTGCCGTGGATAGAGCGCAGGCTTCCGCGCGGCCCCGCGGCCCAAGCCGCGGGGGTCCCTGGCTGGGGCTGCGTGGCTAAGGAGCGCTGCTGGTGCTATAGCTGCTGAACTGCTGTAGTCAGGGTTTGCAGCTGTTGGATGATAGCTGCAAAATGTCCGTCCACCGAGGTCAGCTGTGGTGGAAGAGGAGATGGAGCAGGAAGCTCCCTCTCCGGGCTGCGTGGCCCCTGAGGGGAGGGGACCTCCCCTACTCGGCTAGTGGATGCTTCACGCCCGCGTGTGACCACCATGGCCGGAGCGCACTTCGTCCCACAAAGAACTAGCTCGCACTGGGGGTGTTGTCCTGCCCCCTTACCTGGCGTGCCAATCTGTTGCCGATCTCGTCGCCGCGCCTGTAGCTTCAGAGCTGGTGATTTGATCAGATCGTCTCACCTCGAGGTCTCTGGGCTCCCGATCCTGCAAGACAAGGTCAGAAACCTTGGCCGGGGATCCCGGCGAGGGAGCTCCGACGGTCAAGTTAGAAAACGGCGAGATGGAATAGAGTCTCCAAGGTGGGCCCCCGAAGGAGTCCCAGGCTTAGAGATTGTCTTGGCAAAAAGGTCTCAGGAAGAATGGAAATTGGGCCAAGTTCCTTCACCGAGCTTGCGCCACGGGACCCCTCTCGGGATCTTGGATCCTGCTCTTGGTGCCTTTTCTTTTCCCAACATTTTTTCCCCTTACCTGGTCGTCCGCTCTTCCCATCCTTTTATTCCATCACGCTGCCATTCCAGAAACAAGGGAGCTCATGCCAATAGTGAGGCCCTCGCATCGCCATTACAACCAGCATTGCCACCTCTATTGGCTACAGAGATAGGCATGGATTAGTTCAATACACTAGTCCAACAGGTGCGCATCCCAGTCGCTACCATTCATACAACACAGCGAAACGTCCAGTAAGAGGGATAACCTATTCCTATTCCATAACAATAGCCCCGTTTTGGGGCTCAGTAGTCATGGCCACCTCCCGCGGCGTCTCTTTTTTCATGAAATCTTGAATAGAGAAGGCATATGCAATGGAATAGGCCCATAAGCCAAAGCGACCCAACGAACACAAGGTGGAGTTCTATTTTCTTTTATTTCATCCAGAGATGATACCTCCTGCATAAAGAAAAGAAGAAAGAAAAAAAGGGGGTGGCATCTCTCTCATTCTGGTCGGTTCAATCTCCTATATAAGAAAAGAAGAAAGAGAGAAGGGGGTGGCATCTCTCTCTTTTTGACTCTCATCACTTCCATGTCCTTTGTATAAGAAAAGGTGAGAGGTGGTGCCCTCTTCGATCTTTGACCCATCATTGCCTTCCATCAAGACTTCTTGAAGTTTCATTTCCACTTCACCCGCAGAAAGCCAGCAGCTGCTGTCTCCTCCCCATGGCAAGTTACCGGGCCATCTCAACCTCCTCTCCACCCATGGAAAGTCATCGGCCACCGTCTCCTCCTCGTGGCAAGCCATCGGAGGCCATCGGTCTACCTCCTCTTTGCTTGCAAGAAGCTCGCCAGCCCTTTATTAATTTTACCAGTACCTTCTTCGACATCGATGCCGGTCTCCCATAGGCCACCATAAGGGCTCCTATAGGAGTGTTATCTTTAGCCTTGATGACCACCTCAAAAGGTCTTGTTGCACTACTATCTAGGTCGACGATCATCTCGATCGTGGAAAGGCCTCATCGTGCAATCATCTCAGCCCCTCCTTTGGCTCGGTCCCAACTAGGCTTGCGATTACCTCAACCACAAAAGGCCCTCGTCAGTGACTGCCTTGGCCTCTTTTTGGCTCATTCGAGATGCATTAGTGGCTACCTCGAGTGCGAAATCATGATGATCATAGCTTGGTTCAAGCTACATTATAGATTGCTTCGATAATAGAACAGTCTGTGACACCATTCATCACCATGGTTAGGAGTTCATCACTTCAGGCCTAAAACTCTGTCTCCCCATGTCGATCCTTTTTTGCTCAGATAGTGCCAAGGCTTTATCTCATAGCTCGAATTCAGCCATGCTAGCCATTGTTTCAGCTCCATTATCTTTCAGCCTTAGTTGCACCTCAACAGGCTAGCTCTTCTCTTTGGGGTTTTGTAGCTGCCTCGGCCACAAAACAGCAATGTCCAAAAGGATGACCTGTGGCACTTTGGCAAGGCCACAACCTTGGAGTGCCTTAACCTCGGCCATAAAAGGCCCTGTCATGCGATCGACTCGACCTTCTTTGACTCATCCCAGATACATTGGTGACCACCTCAAAGCTTCTTCTTTGGTGCCAGCACCCCATTCTTCTACTCCATCTGGACCCCAACCGACTGCATGAAGGTGGAAACCTACTATGTTGCCTATAAGGAGCAGTTTGAGCTCGGGACTGAGACTTATGGATTTGCAGTCTAGAGTTTCTTGAGGAGACGAGGGCGGGCATATAGGAGCTTCAGATTCTCACCCCATTACTCCTTCGAGGTAATTACTAAAGTGAGGGATGCCCTCACCATGAAAAAAGTTCGGCATCGATAGCTCGACCTTGACTTCGGCTCTACCAACCGCTCCACCGACTTCACTCTTGCCATCGACCTTGGCCTTCGCCTCATCCACGATGATGCCGGTTGTGTCGAGGAGGTGGGTAGCACTATCATGGTCTTCTTCCTCGATCTCACCCACCATACCCACCTTACATGCCACGTGTCCTTGGTTTCACCTCTTCATACCACCATCTCTCTGGGTGGATCGGCGATTGCCTTAGCCATGAAGCAATGATGTCCAAAGGGATACAGGAGCAACACTTAGGCAAGGCTACCAAAACTCATGATCTCTCTGCACTAGTGATGCTGCAAGCCTATGAGCATAAGTATTTAACCAACTGGCCCTCTACGCCGATCTGTGCTTCTTTGATAACCATGCTCACCTGCCACCTTTGTATCCTTGGTTTGCAACCTCTACGCCCTTTGACTCACCATCTTGGCCAGTTGCTCCACCTATGCCACCTCCTTCCGCCCAACCTTGGTTGGCTGGATCGACAACCACCTCAATTGCGAAAAGGCCTTGTCACCATGGTCAACAAGTCTTTCAGTAATCGAACTTCAAGTCTGATCTTTCCAAAAGCTTTAGGTCATCGGCTCTCAAAAGCTCTGGGGGATCCTATCGCGACATCGGCAATCCTAATGGCAGCACCAAAATATTTTGCCACATGGTGCTAGTTAGAGAGCATGGCCTTTACCAAACTGCAGGAAAGACCTTAACCTGGAAAAAATGCTTGGACAAGGATCAAGCAATCACTCATTGCATCCTATGCCAGTAAGACTATTCTAAACAAATCTCTGTTCATGTTTATTTTTCTTAATGAAGGATACTGGTACTACCGAGCGGGTACCTCTTCAACTAGACCACCTCAGTCGCAACCTTTGGCTTGGCGATCGGCCCAACTTCAGCGCATCATCAATGAGGTAGTTTTTCATTTATTGGATCGATGACTACCTCGATCGCAAGGTCATTGTAAGCGGGGCTTGATTTCGACTGCATTGGCGATTGCCAGCCCCACTGTCCACTCTGCCATCTTTTGCCTTTGTGGTGCCTCAGCAGACCAAATCTTTGGGTGGCTCTGCAACTACCCAGGGAGCAAAGCTACACCATCCAAAAATGGTACAACTGAGATAGATGCACCAGTGAAAGCATCATCAATATTTCAAACCTCAGCATAGCCATAACTTTAGCAATGCCTCCAACACCACTGACTCCTTGCACAACACTTGACCCATATGATTTCTAGCATGCGGCAAACTCCCCACATTGCTGTTCACATCGACATGGCCAACATGGTTCCACATCCCAATTAAAGGAGATACCTCACTTTTAGCATTTGCAATGCCTTCTTCATCCTTGCTAAGATTGTTGGGAGCAACCGACTAGGCATCATTACCTCACTGAAAGGAGTATTGTTGGGTTGATGAGCTCACAGTGACAAGTACCTTGAGCTTACCTGGTGCACGTGCTTTGTCTCGGCTTTGATCTCCTCGACGTCATTGGCAATTTTATGGCAATGGCACCTTTAGGAAGTAGAGAGGACTCAAAGTAATCCATGTCGAGACAAATATCAAGCCCAAGGCTAAGATGGGGGTTAGTCTCCTGAAGTTGACAATAGATGACCACCCAAAAGCTGAGCTCTTAAAACCAAAAGATGAGGAAGTCGAGCCACCTACCACTCTGACCTTCTTTCTAGAAGGTCTGCAAGTAGCCACCCTACAGCATGTTATTGGGGGATGGTTCAGTGGTGAATTTAGAAACCAGGCATGTGGACGCCCTTTCACGTGGAAGGTGCTCATTAAGACTTGATATCAGACTCGGTAAACATATTCTTAAGACATCCTCCTCCATCGACTCATTACCTAAACTCCTATCTAAATTTAATCTTTCTAAAGAACTCCTATCTATTGCTCTGACCTTCTTTCTAGCAGGACCACAAGACTACAAAAAACTACAGGAAACTAACTAGAGCCTGGGGCAATGAATACTAAATTGGGGTTGGTTCAGTAATGCATCCAGAAGCTTGCAACCTATTGCTTGACATAGCTAGATGGAAAGTCTTTGCCTCGTTCGTGGAGTTCTGAAAACCTTTGAGGGCACCACTAGTAGTATATTCTTTTTATTTAAATAAATGATTTGCAATTACTATATCTTCTTGTAAATTCAGCAGGTCAGAGGTTCCACTCTTCTTATATATCAGAAAGCAATGTGCCCGACGTCCAATGCTTGAAAGCCTAGAACCAAGCTATAATTTCAACTCTTGAAAGCCTTGGACTGGGATAATATCGGAGAGCTACATGCTTGACGTTCAATGTTCAAAAATCTTGGATCGAGCCATAATTTCAACTTCTAAAAACCTTGGACTGGGACAATATCGAAGAGCTAAGTACCCAATGTCCAATGCTCAAAAGTCTTGGATTAAGCCATAATTTTAACTTCTAAAAGTCTTGGACTAGGATAATGTCGAAGAGCTACGCGCCCGACATGCAATGCTTGAAAGTCTTGGACCAAGTCATAATTTTAACTCTTGAAAATCTTGGACCGGGATAATATTAGAGAGCTACGCACCCAACGTCCAATACTCGAAAGTCTTGAACCGAGCTATAACTTCAACTCTTAAAAGTCTTGGATCGAGATAACATCGGAGAGCATGCGCCCAATATCTAATGCTCAAAAATCTTGGGCCGAGCCGTAACTTCAACTCCCAAAAATCTTAGACCAGGACAATGTTGGAGAGCTACATGCCCGACGTCCAATGCTCGAAAGCCTTCGATTGAGTTTTAATTTCAATGCCTGAAAGCTATGGGTCGGGCCTCTCAAATTTTAACTCTCAAAATTTTTGGACTAGGACAATGTCGAAGAGCTATGCGCCCGATACCTAATTCTCGAAAGCCTTTGGCTGAGTCTCAATTTCAATGCTTAGAAATCTTGGACCAGGCCTCTTAATTTTAACTTTCGAAAGTCTTAGATCGAGATAACTTCGGAGAGCTATGCGCCTAATGTTCAATACTTGAAAGCCTTTGACGGAACCTTAATTTGAATGCCTGAAAGTCTTAGGCCAGGTCTCTTGATTTCATCTACCGAAAGCCTTGGACCGGGATAACCTATGCACCTGACGTCCAACACTCAAAAGCCTTTGTTTGACCATCAATTTAATGTCTGAAAGCTTTGAACCAGGTAGCTTAATTTCAACTCCCAAAAATCTTGGACGGGGATAACGTTGGAGAGCTATTTGCCAATATCTAATGCTCGAAAGTCTTTGACCGAGCTATAAGTATAATACCCATAAACCTTTAGCCAGGCCTCTTAGCATCAACTTCCGAAAGCCTTTGGTCCAACTCAAAGACTGGAAGATCGGCACCCTTTAATATATGTCTCTGATTGGCTCGACATTCTCTAATATATGTCTCGGATTGGCTCGGCATGCTCTAATATATGCGATGGATTGACTTAGCATTCTCTAATATATGTCATGAATTGGCTAGGTATTCTCTAATATTCGTCTTGGATTGACTCGGCATTTTTAAATATTTGCCTCGGATTGACTTACCATTCTTAAATGATCACTTGGATCATAATCGACATTTTCGAATTATTACTTAGAGCCTTGTTTTTCCAAGTAGAGCCTTCAATTTTTTATTAGCCATCTTAGCCTCATAATCGGCTTTAATCTTGGATATCTCTTCTTCGGCCTTTTATTATCTGGCTTTTCACTTGGCCTCCTTTACTGTAACAATATTATTATTAGCCTTCTTAATGTGGCATTCATGGATAAATTTTACAAAATTATGGTAGACCATTGTTTACTGGCTAGCCAATGATGATATACCGGTATCGCTTATGCAAGATATGATACATTGTCAACTTAGGAGCGAGTATCTTTAAGTTCGAGATACAGTTTAGTGATACTCCCTTCATCTGACTCCTTCCAAGCTCAAACTCGAGAGTAGAAGGTACTGTTATGGGAGGATATTTTTAGAGTCTCGAACCTATAGTGATAAGGCACTTCATGTCGGGCTAAGGCATTAAGCCAAGACATAGTGACCGGAGCATCTTCATATAAGCCTCAAATTGGGTTAGCTAACTTATATGCAGAATTAAGATTTTTTCATGCCAAGCTGTCAGGTTTTACTATAAAGCTCCCATGCCCCAAATACCTCAGGGAAGCAATCTTTTTCACTCTCATTACTTTCCATTTGTTTCAAATCGCCGACCTGAGCATTGGAGTATTTGCACTGGACCCCTCCTGGCTATGCACTTTTTTGCAGGTTACTCCAGCAGTAATCCCAACCAATCAAATTAGTGACCACACAAAGATGAGAAAACACATCATAACAAATGTTGATTAGCTCAATTCAGTACCTCCTATGACAGGCAAACGAAGAAGAATGCAAGCGAGCCTAGCACATACTTGACCTGCAAAACCAAGATGAAGAGCACCCAACCGTATGTACCTAACAGCATCGACCTTCTCATCACTTAGAAAGTCTAATGATTATAAGCTACATAGCATTCAAAGGGATCATAATGGGAGCAACAGGAGATGTGGGGATGATGACCACCTACTTCAAAAAACAAACATTCCTAGAATACTAATTATTTGGAAAGAGGAATGAAGGTCCCCCTCAATGATACTGGCACATGTATGATGTCCCTGACCTTTATCCTCCTCTTCTTTTTCTAAGCTTGGTGAGGTGACATATCTTTCTCACAGGATAAATGGCCTTTCACAACCAATGCACTGCATCATCTATGCAGTCATCTGTTTCATCTCCTCGATGTCCAGGCTCCAAGGACAGAGCTTTATGGTGCAAGTGAGCCACAAGGGCAGGAATACAAGGGCAGCTGGGGTGGTACCCAAGCTTAATATATGGCCAACAAAGCTCTTTGGTCGCTTCTGCAAGATCCTTGTGGGCTTCTTCTCTCTTCCATCCAAGCCTCCGACGATCACCCATCAGAGAGTTGACGAACATCCCGATATCCCGAAAAGATCTTCTAGTTCGCTGCATCTCTATCCGCTAACATCTCACTACGATGAGGCCATCACGGATTGCATAGAATTCTTTAACAAGTCATCTAAAAGTACAGGATTAAGCGGTCAGAATTTTGAAGATTCTGTTTGAAATTTCGGTACCCAGCTTCTCTTCCTCTTTTTTCTTTACTCGATGTTTGTAGCTCATGTTCATGTGTGATGAATGTAAAACTAAGAGTTCTGGGCTGTATATTATTTGGCAGAAATGAAGTGTGAATGGAAATGATAATTGCAGCTAGAATGCCGGAGAACTGTCTGAAATTATACTTCCCAATGCTTAAAGTTTTCTGTTTGAAATCGATGATCGAGAAGCAAATTGAATGATGAACAGATCCTTGTTTATTTCGTACATTATCGATTTATTATAGTCGATATATAACATGGTAAGACCCACCTGCGATATTATTGCAAGAAATGCTCTCTCTCTCTTACCATCCAAAGAGTATACAAATCAAAGTATCTGGTGATACTGGAAATATATGACTAGAAAATTTTTCACAAAAAAATGAAGCTATCCTTTGATTATTTAGGCACGGATGTGGATATATATGAATCATCTTCAACATTGTCATATGGACCTTGAGCTTAAGGTGATGAACCCTCTCCATAACTCTTCTTCTTAGTGAAAATTGCTCTTATCAATGGGATCAATGGCTTCTTTTTCTTCTTCATCATTGGCACAGTTTCCTTCTCCACGGAAACTAGCCTTTCCAGCACTTGCTCCTCTGTGTTTATGACTTGGGCCAGGGATGGGGGGTTGGCGAACGTAACATACCTCTTCTTTTGGAACTCGAATCCTTCGTTCATTGTTGGTTCCTCAATTTCAATCTCGGTTAAATTCTCGACAAACTTTAGGTCCTCAGTCTCCGAATCTATGGCTTTTTGCTCGGATTCTCTAGCTTTCGATTGCTTGAGCTCCATCTTAGTTTGCTCAAGCTCTTCTCTGAGGTAGGTGAGGCAGTTCGCCATCTTTAGGCTTTCTTCGCGTGCCTGCTCGAGCTTTTGCTTTGTTTCTTCTAGCTCTGCCATTATAGATCCCAGTTGCGAGGCACCATGCACATTCTTGCTCGCTGCAGCTCGAATCTATTTAGTTAAAGAAAAGGGAGGGGGTCAGTTTCCATGAAGAAACCATTTTTTTTTTTTTTTTTTTTTTGTGAGGATACCATGAAGAAACTTTGATGCATCATAAAAAGCATTTCAAAAAATCAACCAGTATTCTATCTGCTTTAAAGCCGGCCTTGTGTTGCTAATTAACATTTACTTCAACCATGATCAGCGAAATTCTTTAATATGACAAGAAAAAGTTAATGCGACGACCCATCAAGGACCCTTTTTCTAGGTTAAGATCCTCCTGTGTCAGGTGGTTGTTCGGAGTGCCATGATGAGGAGGCATTCCTTCCATTTGAGGGCTATCTTGTTGGAAACCCAACTGATCTAGGTTAATAAAGTTGGTTAATGTAAAACTTCGCTTCTGGCAGGCCAAACACATTCAGCCTTTATATATATATAACTTAAAATACTGTGAATTTTGATGGGAATAGCTGACATTACTAACAATCAACCATGATCACAAATTCTATTAATTGGAAATAATTTAACAGTCAAGATTTCACTACTCAGGGAAACACCAGAATGTTCATTAAAAGATTCAACAGTCTCCAAAAGAGTACTGCATCTTTCCCTCTATTCCATCGTTAAAAAAAAGAATCATATTATTTACCTCATGTAACTGTATATATATATATACACACACACATATCCGGACAAATTTATTGACAAACTTGTCACTAACTAAAATAAATGCTGATGTTAAATTATATGTCATGCGTACCTAAGGCAAACCCAATTCATCAATATCGAAGCAAATTGTGAATTATGGCCCCGGACCTGAATTGAACAACCCACCCGAACTTTTAAAAAACCAATGAACTCATGAAGTCATCACCATCTTATTACGTCTCTTTGATAATCTAGCATGGCGGTCCCACTCTAATGAAAACCCTAATCTTAATTAAACCAATAACAAAAAAACCTTTTTTTTTCCATCTCAGTCCTAAATTCTTTGTCTCTTAACTTAGCCAAAGGACATCATTTTTTTTAAAAAAAAAAAAAAAGCAGCAGCACTATATATATATATATAGAAAGAGAGAGAGAGAGAGAGAGAGAGAGAGAGAGAGAGAGAGAGAGAGAGAGAGAGAGAGAGAGAGAGAGAGAGAGAGAGAGAGAGAGAGAGAGAGAGAGAGAGAGATGATTACCTCATTAAGCCGGTTTGCATAGACCTCGCCGGCTAAGACCCTTTCTCCAAAGAGCATGACGGCCTGCTTCACGGACTCAAAAGGTTTGCTCGTGTCAATCTCGGCTCTCCCCGCGACAGCAACACTCTCTTCGGTATCCATGCTTGACAACCCAAACCTCTTTAATGACAACGATGCATATATGCGGATAGCTAGTGTTATTATATATTGATGGATATATAGGTGTGGTAGGGATAAGACAAGGATATTGATGGATAGCTAGAAGTGAGAGGTAGGAATGGTGGAGATGGTGGGAAGAAGTGGGAAAGTCGTTAGAGAAGAGGAGGGAGGGAGGATGGAGGTGGGTTTGCTTTAGGGCATAATCAAATGATAGTGCTTCGTTACTTCGCGTCCACTTCACTGGTATTCCGTTAATTGATGGGGAAGCCTCCTTGTTGGGTTTGTGTCCAGATTGGAGTGATCGGATGAGCCTTATCCCTTGGATGGAAGGGCGGGGAAAGAGATGGTTGACCTAAGAATAAGATCGTTGGATATCCTGCCATAAACCAGGAATGTTTGTCTCTACGTAGTGCAGTACTGCTGGTGAAAGAGAGAAATTAGACGGGCATTTCGCATAGAACTATATGGGTAGTTTAGATCATAATGACATCATCTCTTTTGTTTGTTTTTTTTTTAAAAAAAATCTTGTGGGGATAGCTTGGGAATTAGTTGAAGACTGAAAAGCAGTAAGAATGGAAAAGAGGATTCCCTATGAGGATTGGCTTTAGGTCACTCGCTTGACATCAGGGCCAAGCAATTGTAAATGGGCCTCGTGGAAAAGCTGGTAGGGCTGAAGAACATTTCTCCTTTTGGATCCAAGCACGGCCCGAAGTTGAGGGGGAAGTGACAGCTCCTGGAAAATAAAAAGGGAACTTCTTATTTGATTAGAATTTTAAGATAATAAAAAATGAAAAAAAAAAAAATCATGGAAAGATACTTTTTCATATTTTATAAAAAGTGAAAATCTACGAGAAAAGTGGATTTTAGGACTTTCTAATGGAAAAGAATTGATGATACTCTTTTATTTCCAAAAATACTTTTAAGATTAATGACTAAGATTTTGTAAAATATGGAGGGATGATCAAGATAAAATAATAAATAATGATATATATACCAAAATCATATAATATTTTAATAAATTTATATTTATATTATATTTTAATATTTTAATAGTGATATACTAATATAATATTTTTCATTAATATTAATATAATACTTATATTAATATTTATATTAACATAATATTATACTTATATCTATATTAATAAATATATTATGTTAAAACATTAGTATTATATAAATATGTATATGTTAGTGCTATATTAATATAATAAATTATTATGATCCAATGTTATATCATCATATATTTATTTAATATATATTATCATAAATATAATATTATTATTTATATAAAATTTGGGAGAAAAAACGTATGGTTTTATATTTATTAAAGGTATAATTGATATTTTATATAGCTTTTCTAAAAAAAGTAGATGCTCGACCAAATATAAACTAATCCTGAAATAAGCTACTTTTTCTTGATCGATCTATTTTTAGAATGTAACTTTCTAGAAAGTTATTTCCGAGAAAGTTTTTGTTTTCTGTAATAGAATTTTTCCTGCAAATGAAACAAATCCAAAGTAAAGTATTTCATTATAATCTTACAAAAGCAACACCTCGAGCCTTAATTTGCTTAGATCGAGGATGCAAGCTGACTTGGAAATTAAAACTATCAATCCACGCAGCTTCTGCATGCCCCTTGCAAAATTTGCTAAGAAATTTGCTACCCGGTTTACTTCCCTCTAGATACGGCGACAATAGAAATTAGACAGTGTAGCACAAGAGAGAACTTAGGCTGCCCTCTAAACAATCAAGAATGTCTATCGAATTCATCCTAGCACCGATCTTGTGCAGGCAATTGCATTTGAAACCTTGGGGGCAGTCTACTACTGCCTTGGTCTAAAAGCTGAGTTGCTTCGGCTGGTCCACAAGCCCATTACAAATTAAAAAGTCCGACAAGGCGACAACAAGCCAACAAGTGAAAAATGTTCCTTAAAAGGCTAACCAGTTGAGGCAACTTTCCTATAAGCATGAGCAAAACCTGTTAGGAGATGCATGCTAACCACTTAATTTGCACCACTGCTTTCTCTCTCCTTTCTCTTTATTTATCTTCCAACTAAAATTAAATATTAAATTTCTTTCATCTTTAAAGGGGTTTTAACTTTGATTCATATTAAATTCTAGTGTTGATTCATGCAGCAGTCTAATTTGATCAAGGTAGCCTCATAGGTACATGATTTTCATGATGATCGAGGTATTTTATATATGTAAAATAAGTAACTAGTGTGGAGTTATATATTATATTTTATATTTTGGTAGAATTTTAATGTCTTGGAATGACTGAACAATGCATGACATATATTAAATATGATCATTTGGGTTAGTGAGAAACAATGATCGGCTAATGTAGTAAGAGCCACACATAAAAAAAAGAAAGAAAAAAAAGAAAGAGGAGAGAGAGTGAGTGAGAGAGAGAGAGAGTTGCAGGTTGGCTCATGCATATCGAAAATTTTTATATGAAACATCAAAACCTGTAATTGTAGTACTTTCAAAGAAACACTGTTTACTAACTTTGTTATGCACTCTTCGGGCGATAGGCAGTCTATGTCTAGGTAATTATGCTTATTCCCGAGTTCTTTTTGGTTTTTCCTCAAATACTTGCTAGACGAATGGCAACCGAGGAAAATATTATCGTGCTACTGATCATCGACCGCTGGAAGCTGAAGGAGTCCACCTAGATCGAGGTCGGCCGATCCTTCGCTCCTTCGCCAGGTGGCCCCCGGAGACGGGCCCACCTCGATCGAAGCCAGGCGACCTCCTGCCACCTCGCCAGGTGTCCACCCAGGAGGGATCCACCTAGGCCGAGGTCGGCCGATCCTTCGCTCCTCCGACAGGTGGCCCCCGGGGACGGGTCCGCCTCGGCCGAGGTCAGGCCGCCCGTACGGAGAAGGTCCCAGGGAAGGAGGCGCAGGCCCCGAGGTCATCCCTCGGGCCGTACGCATCATAGACGGCGCCCCGTACGGATGGCGGCGGCACGCGAAACACCATTTGCATCGGCCCGACAAGTCCCGCAGCCGAGAGACGCGATTCTGACAAAACAGGCCCCATAGACGGATGGCGCCCATACTTGGAAAAGAGAGCGCTCTCACTGGGCCCGAGGTCTGACCGGCCGCCTTACCAGCGCCGCCTCCCCCCCCTTTCTGTCTTTGCCTTTTCCCTGTTGGGCTCGGCGGACGAGGTAGGAAAGCCGCCTGGCCCTCCTCACCGAAAAGGGAAAAGAGAAAGGGACGGGGGAGGGGAGCCTCCCAGGGGGAGAAGACAGGCGAACGGCGGGAGGAGATAAAAAGGAAGGAAGCTGGGACGACAAGGTAAGCGGACAAGCCTGGGGACAAGGAAGAAGCAGCGGCAAAAGGCCTCGCTCCGAGAGTGAGATCCGAGGTCTCGAGAGGGGATCGCTTGGCGTGAGCTCGGCAAGGAGGCCCGGCCGAATTTCTGGTCCCCATTGCACCTTTCTTACTAGTAAATTCTCTAAGTCTGGAACCCCTTAGGGGGTCCGTCTTGGAGAATCTGTTCCTTCTCGTCATCTACTGACTTGACCGTCGGAGCTCCCTCGCCGAGATCCCCGGCCAGGGTCTTCTAACCCCTTCTTGCAGGTTCTCCGCAGCCAGGGAGGCTCCCTTGCCAGGCGGTCAGGGAGGATCCACGGATCCGAGGCGCGGGCGCGGCGACGAGAGCGGCAACAAATGCTACATGAAACTCTACCTCTTACACCAATCATTCTCGCCGCCATTTTAGTAATAAATCTATTTAATTCATGAATTTATTTTTTATGATATTTGATTTTTTTTACTATACTTGTCTCTCTTTCTAATGTTTAACATTGTTTTACATAATAATATAAATTATAGAATCAATATTTTTTAATGAATATACGAGTTTTTAATAAATTTAATTTAAAAATATTTTAAAAATTTGATTTTACATTACCAGTAATCTGATTGTCATATCAAATAAGTCAATCAAGATTCATAGTAATTTTACTGCAATATTATATGCGTGTACTAAACATAGTAATCAACATTATCGAGTACCGACAATGCATATTACTGGCAATTCAGAATTACCTGGCAATGCACCAAACATAGCTTTAATAGTAAAGTTATCAAACCGTGGTTGTTGTATCGCCTTCAAGAATAACAACGATGTTGGCAACGACACCACCACTTCTTTCTCCGTTCCCACCGGATAAGATATCATCAAATAATTTTAAGCTCGGTGGCTATCTTTCATTAAGCACTCCATAACCCTGCTGACCGCCTTCTCATCACCATCACCACGAGAATGCCTTGTTAGTATCATCTTGCATTTCATCTTTGAATCCAATAACTAAATCATGATGGACCATGCTGTTATTCGATTTTTACTTGGAACTTTA
Organism: Areca catechu; assembly: GCA_021397845.1. NCBI lineage: Eukaryota > Viridiplantae > Streptophyta > Magnoliopsida > Arecales > Arecaceae > Areca > Areca catechu. The sequence continues at coordinate 131,972,332 of CM038038.1, read as the reverse complement.
AGTACAGGAAAGTCAATGGTAGATGATGCTTCTAACTAGTATGAAGTATATACTTGTTAGGAGAAATTAATGGCGAGTTATGCTTCAATCAAGCTTTACAGTATCCCATTCTCATTCTTTATTTAGTCGAAGGTCGAGCCCAAATGTTAGCGTTTATATACGCGAAGGCGAAACCCACATAATACTGGAACTGAGCAAATTTACCACCCGATCAAAATATTAAGCAGAAATTTAGGCAAAATATTGGCTACAAAAGATATGGATGAGCACAACCGGATCAAAATCAAGTAGAGCTCTAATTTGTTGCATCAAATGTAGTAAAATTGAAGGCCCAGGCCTATCCAGCAATCCTGTCTTCTTAGATGGGCTGCTTCATTGTGCGTTGATGGGCCTATAGAATCACAGAATAATTTGCTTCGAACAAGTCCATTCAGATGTGCCATATGTTCTAGTGCCTGTACACCGGACTGGGAGTTACCCAAACTTCCATCACACTTGTTGATCTCTACTCTTCATGGATGACTGACTTTTCTAAAAAGGATATGCGCACTTCATTTCTTATATGCTAATACGTGCAATGGCTTGGGGTTTTTTTTTGGAGAGAGAGGAATGCTGTAAGTTTCCTTTACAGGAGATCTCTCCTCATTGATCTCCGTCATCCTAAAAGGCCTTCAACTACTCAAGCATTGGTCTCACGCTCGCACCAGGGGAAGCATGCTCGCATAAAGAGAGGAGGAAGAGGTTGCTATGGATGGGAATCAAATCCAGCAACGAGACCACGGGAGAGGTCCATAGCATCCATGGAGATGATTATTTGAGTAAAGAGCTCCAGGAGAATACAGCTAAAGTCAACAACCAGACCTCAATATATTTATCAAAACCACTTCACCACTGGTCTTTTTGATAAAATTCTACATGAACTTCAAGATTGATAAATATAGCTATAAAAAAAATTTATTGATAAAAAAAAATATAATTTATTTTTTATTTTATTTAAGATTTTTGGTATCATTTTGGATCATCCAATTCCAAATATATTGCCAAAAAGCCGGTAGGGTCCTGTCATTAAAAATAATTAAAAATTTTATTAAATCGGTATGATATAGTACGGTACTATATCGATGTATTTTATCCGATTCAGCCTAGTTCAAGTTCGATTTGAACTGATTTGAATCCGACCTGGATCGAGTAATATAGGCACGAAAGAGGTCTGATATTGATGGAGTATTTCTTGATTTTATCTTTACCTATATATATATATAATAATCGATTTTACGAATGGCGTACGAGCTCGCGCCCATATATAGCTTGCGGATGTCGATTTCATCAACTGATCATTCGTAGCCAGCTGTATAAATCTGTAGCTCCCGTACCAATTTCCAACTGGCAACCAGCGAGACCGGACCGCTTCCCAATCCGATTTAATCCTCCCCGCACCAAACGCTCCCGGCCATTGGATCCCATGACCGCCCGCGGGAACGGAGCTCATTTCGATCGACTCTTACCCCTTTCGGATCCCGCCCGGTCCATCCCCGCAACCTGTGGCGCCAATCTAGCTCCCCCGCCCACCGAAGCCTCACCATCCCCTCGAATCCCGTAGCCCAGATTACACGGAGAAAACGTTGGGGTGGCCTATCCGGGCGGGACGCGTACCATCCCCTCCCTCCTATTTCACTTCCCTCCCGTTCCCCTTGGCCCTTCAATCCCCGTCTCCCCTCAAAACCCTCATAATTTCTTCCCCAAGCCCTAGATCTCTGATCCAACTCCCTTCACGTTCCCTCTCCGAAGGACCGTCTTTTAGGGTCCATCATGGGCTCGGAGATCCCTCCCTCCTCCGCCGCCGTCGCGGATGTCGCCGGCGAAGGGCCTCCGCCATTCAAGATCTTTATAGGGTACGACCCCCGGGAGGACGCCGCCTTCGAGGTGTGCCGCCATTCCCTCCTGAAGCACTCCTCTGTGCCGCTCGAGATCCACCCCATCAAGCAGTCGGACCTCCGCGCTGCCGGGCTTTTCTGGCGGGAGCGCGGCCCCACCGAGAGCACCGAGTTCTCCTTCACCCGCTTTCTCACCCCCTACCTCGCCGGATTCCAGGGTTGGGTCATGTTCGTCGACTGCGACTTCCTCTACCTCGCCGACATCAAGGAATTGATCGCCCTGATCGACGACAGGTACGCGATCATGTGCGTCCATCACGAGTACGCCCCCAAGGAGGCCACCAAGATGGACGGCGCCGTCCAGACGGTGTACCCGCGCAAGAACTGGTCGTCCATGGTGCTTTACAACTGCGGCCACCACAAGAACCGGGCGGTGCTCACCCCAGAGGCCGTCAGCACCCAGACCGGGGCCTTCCTCCACCGCTTCACGTGGCTCGACGACGCCGAGATCGGCGAGATCCCCTTCGTCTGGAACTACCTCGTCGGTCACAACAAGGTCGATCCTGACGACCCCACCACGTTCCCGAAGGCGATCCATTACACCATGGGCGGGCCGTGGTTTGAGAGGTACAAGGATTGCGAGTTCGCCGAGCTCTGGCTCGAGGAGCTGGAGGAGTTGAACAAGGAGAAGAAGAAGATAGCCGATGCTTAGGTGATAATGATAAAGATTTCATGGGACAGGTAGTAAGATTAAAATTCCTGTTAATCAGTATTCTACCATTTTTTTTGTTGTGAATTTTTTACCTATGGTTGTTTTGTGGATTCTGGATCATGATACGGTACCAGTAGATTGATTATTCCTGTTCTGTAATAAGTGAAGGGAAATGGGCAATGTGGCTTATTATGGCTTGTAAAGTTTAATTAGTGCTTCCCATTGATTTGGATTCGTGTGTTTTGATGCCGTTTATTGTTCTTTAACTCATCAAGGAGCAATTTTTTTTGTCATTACATTGAAAGTGTTTTAATTATCAGGTCTTTCATCATTACAATTGAAAGAATTATGAATTATTTATTTTCATCATAGATAAGATTGCCTAAATTTCTTGTTTATCTTGTGGATTGCATTTTTAATTCCCCTTGACTCTAAGGGTAAGAGACAACCGTATTGACTTCTTCTTCTTTTTTCTTTTTCTTTTTTTTTTTTTTTTGCTACTGAAGCTTGGTTGTAGACAGACTAAATATTGATTAAGTTATGGATTTTTTTTTCTTTGCAAGTATTTATGCAGGCACGCTTTGGTATTTTGCATAGCAACTGAGAATATACGATAGAAAGGAAAAATAAGTGGCACACTGAAGGCTTTTCAATTCTTTCAACTGCTTGAAAGAGCTTTTCCAACATGATTAGGGTTGTAATCCTTCAAATTCAGACTAGAGGACAAATAAATTTGCTTAGTAACTAATGCAATAGGAATTCTTTTGTCATCAGCATATTGTGGACATCTATTAACCATCAGAATCTAATTATTTGTTTGTTCTCATGTTTCAAACTGTTGGACTGGCACCTTTGTAGTTTACTTTTTTGAAATGGAAAATGGTCCTTCACAAGTCCAAGCTTGAGGACAAGCTTGGCACCACAAAAATGCTTGATGAGTGCAAAATCTGTTCCGACACATAAGGAATTATCTGCAGATGATAAAAAGAATTTGTGCAATCCACATAATAATCTCTTAAAAAGAACCAAGAATTCCAATAAAACTTCTGAAATAAAAAACTTTTTATTATATAAATGGACCAGGTTGGATCAAGTTGTATTTTCCAGATTGTAAATCTTGAAGTACACAAAATGTTTTGTATTTAAATCATTTAGTGGTTTTGCCTGTGACATTGATTTGATATTTATATTGAAACATTTCTTTTTCATGGATGACAAAAGTCAGGAATTCAAAATTGTGTATATTCTAATAGAACAACTCAAAAAGAAGCGTCTATAGATATGTATAATTCATTTTGTTTCAATTTCATACAAAATTGTGTATATTCTAATAGAACAACTCAAAAAGAAGCGTCTATAGATATGTATAATTCATTTTGTTTCAATTTCATACATAATGTATGAACCAGGGTTTCATATAATGTTAGTGAGTTGAATGGCATATGATGAGGTATGTTGTATAAGAAAATACGAATTCTACTGTCTAGAAATCTTTCAATTTAATGAAAGCATTATAAACTGCAAAATCATATCATCAGTGGCTCCAAAATGGCAGAAATATTTCATTCTGAGTTCGGAGGAGAAAGATACTTACAGGTTTGCTGTGATAATATCCAGAATGAAGCTCTTTTTTATGTTAGCTGTTTTTTTTTTATTAGGGCCCATCCGGACATGCTCCTAGATATGTCTTTAAAGTTTTTTTTTCCTTTTTTTTTTTCCTTTCAAATTTTATTTTGTTTACTGCAGATTTAACGAATCTATATTCTTGTAGTTTTAATGGTTCATTAAATACCGGTGATATTTTCTGAACTCCAGGCAGATTCCTGAAACTTTTTTTTAAAAATTAATGTTTTCTTTTCTAATAGTCATTGTCAATTTATGTAGGGCCATCAAACTTTTGCAAGCCCTTATCGTTTTCTCCGCATCAAGTTTCCTAGTGGGTTACAGGTGTTTTATAATCCATAAAATGTGGAGGGATTATATTTTAAGCGGAAAATTTTCAGTTTAAGCAAGCATCTTCCGAGTGGAGCACCATAATGGTCGCCTTTACTTTACATCTTCATTGTTCTGTGTTCGTTCCGGGTTGTGGCTGGTTGTTGCAATTGACATGCTGTTACCTTTTGGATGGTGCTTAGCTTCCAGTCTATTGTTTCCTTGAGCTTCCCTTTGCCCCGTTTCATCTGCAGCTGCTGATTGTATGTCAGGCCCCCTTTTCGGTTCTCTAACATATTGGTTTTACATTTATTTTTCCTATCGATTTCTACGTCAATGTTTAGCTTTGTTTATTCATTTTATAACTGTTCCTTGGTTGTGAAATAAAATATTATTCGAAATGAAAGTAAAAGTCACAGCTGGTCGTGCTATTTTGTCGACAGGCCCTTCTTTTAGTGTTTGATCTTGACCAATATTTACGGTGATCACTTTTCTCTTAAACACCTGAGTTTTATTAGAAAAATATCATGAGTGGTTATTATAACGATACCCAGCTGGATGACGTTTTTCTTGATCAATGCCTGTACTTGTTCGCTGAAGTTCCTTCATAAGGCTGTCCAGGACTGGCAGTGGGCAATCATACTCTGGTAGTTCCTTTTTCTGTCGGCTATGGTGATCAGGACAGCATGGGTTTTAGTTCCATCACTTAAATCTGCCAAAGAATTATCCATGTAGCCTTCATTCTTTTGTTTAATCATGGAACAACCAGAGCACAACGTTGTGTAATATTTTTAAATTTGATACAGCTTATAGCCATATAATTCATTGTGATTTACGAGTGCTGTGTAGCTAGTAGACAATCACATCAGAGTCCTAATATTTTGGTTCGATCATGCAAACGTTGATACAGTTTTTTTTTTTACTTTAACCATGCAGGAGGAGCGACCGAATCTTCTTGTTTTTACTTTAACCATGCAGAAGGAGCTACCGAATCTCCGTTTGGCTTTTTTTACTTTAACCAGGAGGAGCTACCGAATCTTCTTGTGCTGACTCTAATTTTTTTTAGGATTTTGGCTTTCTTGTCTGAGTGCAATTTTTTCATTTTTTTCATTTGAAGAAACATGTGAATAAAAATATTTTTGAAATTTCAAAAAGGCTGTCTGCCCTCGATTTGGACCCTGCAGTGCAAAATTTATGCATTTTTTATTTGTCTGGCAAGGTATATAGAACTCACGGGACATTAACTCTTTGCTATTTGACCCTTGTTTTGATATGCTATTTGACCCTTGTTTTGATAAATTCCCAGAGTTCTGTTGCATTTTTTTTAAGGATCCGTTTGGCTTTCCTTGGATCTACTTCTCGTACAATTTTTTCATTTGAAGAAAGAATAAAAAATATTTTTGAAATTTCAAAAAGGCTGTCTGCCCTCGATTTGGACCCTGCAGTGCAAAATTTATGCATTTTTTATTTGTCTGGCAAGGTATATAGAACTCACGGGACATGTAACTCTTTGCTATTTGACCCTTGTTTTGATAAATTTAGTTCTGTTGGATGCTGCCGCTGGGTTTTATTTTTCAGTATGTTCGCTTTCTCTTGCCAAAGGCCGCGTAAGATATCCACTTTTGGTTATTTGACCCCTTTTTTTTTTTTGATAAATTTGACCCTTGTTTTGATAAATTTCCAGAGTTCTGTTGGACTCTGATAAATTTCCAGAGTTCTGTTGGATGCTGCCGCTGGTTTTTATTTTTCAGTATGTATACCCACTTTTGGGGTTTTATTTTTCAGTGTGCATGGGGCGTTGTCGGTGCCGCGGTTCGCTTTCTCTTGCCAGGGGCCGTTTTATTTTTCAGTGTGCATGGGGCGTTGTCGGTGCCGCGGTTCGCTTTCTCTTGCCAGGGGCCGCGTTCGCTTTCTCTTGCCAGGGGCCGCGTTCGCTTTCTCTTGCCAGGGGCCGTTTTATTTTTCAGTGTGCATGGGGCGTTGTCGGTGCTGCGGTTCGCTTTCTCTTGCCAGGGGCCGCGTAAGATACCCACTTTTGTGTTATGGGAGCTTGTCAGGCCATTACCTCGTTTGGTCGGTGTGGTTGGACGAAGTTTTATTTTCCGTGTTGTAATGGGCTAGAAGTCGAGTTAATGGTCGGTGTGGTTGGACGAAGTTTTATTTTCCGTGTTGTAATGGGGCAGAAGTGGTACGAGCCATGGGTCACGGAAAAAGGACTTCCTTTCTTAAATTCTTTTAACCTTCCGAAATACAAGATTTCTTGCATTAGATTAGCTAACATATAGACACATGCATATAACTAAAATTTGTTCGACTAAAAACCGCTAGGCTATGCTTTAAGCCATGAATCTCTATAGTAATTAGTAAATTGCGGAAAGATTATTTACCGTACCACTTGTTTATATTATTTGTTTAACAAGTTGATCTGCAATTGCCATCAAAATTATCATCATCCGAAGCCCTCACAGGCATTCTAATAAAATAAAAGGAAACTATTATTTTTTTAATTATTAGCTTACAGGTTACAAATACAAAACGAAATGATTCAACCCATCCTATGAAATAAAACATCGATGCAAATAAAACATTGATGCAGAAATATAAAGATGGCATTAAATATAGGGGTTGATTGCGAAATATAAAGATGACATTAAATATAAGGGTTATCCTCTAGGATTCAGCTGAAAAAAATCTAGCATCTTGAATCAAATATTTTCGGTTTATAGAAGTCGCTATGCCGGGTTTATTCTTTTTTTATCCTTTTTGTTTATTAAAAAAAACTTAACCAATAATGTCTCAAAACAGTCCCCAAATTTTTTTTTTTAATATATTATTTATGAGAATGGGAGCGAGGGCCACCTAGTTATATTAAAGTAAAAACAGTATGTACAGATCCGAAGAAGTGCTACAGTCGACAAATTACAAAGACCTCAGTTATATCAAAATTCTAAGCAGTGCTTGAAAGGAGGCAGCCGTCAAGCAAAATGGCTATTGGAATGCAGTGCGCTATCGTTTGGCCGAGCGTGAAAGCTTAAAAAACTGAAGGTTACTTGGAACCTTGTTTTACTCCAATATTCTTATGACCTCAATAAGATCGTCACTTCAAATCTAAAACTGCTGCTAACAAGCCTTGTTTCAGTTTACCAGAGCAATAGGGATCCAAGCCTCTGGAGCTTCAATGAAGCCCTTATATGTCACCTCGTGCACGAAGGCTTTCAACTGAAAACCAGTGCTAAGGAGAGCTAGACTTTTTTATTTAGGTGACAAGTGGGATGTTACATCTGGGTCCAAGACCTGTACCAGGCATACATCCCACATCCCGGTTTAAAGTCTAAACTAGACGTATAATAGATGACTGCATATCCTTAGGATTTAATCCCATTATATATACAAAACCTATCTTTTAATTTTCAAACTATTCAAAATACTAAAAAATAATAAAATAATAATGATTCCAACTTCTTGACTACTAAATATAATAAATAAGTCTAATCCATAAAAAATTCATCCAATTAGTAAGCTCTTCATAACATGATCGCAAATCCCGGCTATTCTATAGCATCTAAAAAAAAAAGTAATGAGCTATACGAGTCTAGTAAATTACCATAATTGCTAGTTCACAAAATATAAAATTAAATAATTATTCATAGAACATATGCCCATGAAATATATTAGGCCAATCAATATAAATTTTCAAGTATGCATATTTGAAAACAATATGTTTTAAAAAAATAATCAAGGATAGCCATCCACTCCCACTCCTGCTCTCCTAGTTCCTCTGACTATGGCCATGATCGACCCGTAACTAGTCCCGAAAGAGACTAGATCATGACTATACATATCGTCCATTGATCATATGTCACTGATCATCCTACTGGAGGTCCAAAAGGATACTAGTTCTCATATTACACGAGAAAACATGCATTCTTAGCATGTGCCAGCGATAACCCCACCTGACTAGGTCCAGAAAGAAACTAGCTCTTGATTATACATACCGTCCATCAGTCATGTACCGGTGATTGCCCCATTAGAGGTCCAAAAGAGAACTAGATCCTAACTCATGTGATCACAGTCGAACTAGAGAGCACTACAATCAACAAATAACATATTTTTCGATGCAAATTAGTATAATCATTTTCAAATACTTATGCAAATTAATGCAAAATATTGATATTTTGTCGAATCATATCCATGTATAGCATATATAAAGTATTTATTTGAACAACATAACAATAATTAAGCCCTTAAATCAAATCAAACATAGTAAAATTACTAGGAATAGAGATAACTTACTAAAAATTGATTCTATCATAAATGCACATTTCAAATCCTAGATTCGGTACTCCTTTTTTGATAAAGATGATAAAGGCTCTGATAAAATAAGTTACTTATACAATTAACCCTTAATCCAAAAAAAGAAGACAAAAATAGAGATTTTTAGTCTGGTCTAAGTCTAGGCTTGATCTAGATATCCATTTGGATCCGATCGATGCGATTGAGTTAATTAGCAATGAAACTATCTAAATACCTTATAATTATTGCTCAATCAAAGAATTGGTTTCATAAAATTTAGATCTCTCTTTTCAAATATTTATTTATTTATTTTGCTCTTTTTTTCTCTTTCTCTTTCTTTCCTCCTCTCTCTCCTCTTCTCTCTCCTCTTTCTCTCTTGTCTCTCCTCTTTCTCTCTCCTCTTTTCTTTCTCCCTCCTCTTCTCTCTCATATTTCTCTCCCCTCCACTCTCCCCTTTCTCTCCCCTCTTTTCTCTCTTCTCTTTTTTCTTTTTCTTTTTCTTTTCTTTTTTTCTTTCTCTATCTTCCTTTCTCTTCTTTGGCTCGGCTCGAACAAGCCTTCCATGAACCCAGAGAACCAAGGGAGGAAAAAGAGGGATCAAGGTGGTGGCTCGATGGAGCACAGCTGGAATGGGGTGGGGTTCGGGGCGATGCAGTCGGTGGTGATCTGTCTACCAATAAAGAAATTGAAGGAAGAAAAAAATAATGGAGCATTGTCTCTTGCTACCACCATGGCATCATCCAAAACCACAAAAAAAATCATAGAGGAAGGAAGGAGGCTTACTGGTGATGGCAAGGAAGCAGCCTGCGATGCCGATTTCCGATGGTGAAAGGGCCCAAAATCCTTCAAAATTCTTGGATCAAAAAGGCAAAGAGGGGGTTTGGGAGAAAGATGGGAGTCCTTAGGTGGCAAAGGCTTGACTGTGGCAACCTAATGCTCATTGAAGATGGGAAAGAAGGTGGTGGAGGCTTGGTTATGGCCTGATTTGAGATGATGAAGGGGGTTTTAAAGAGAGGGTTTAAAGAGGATAACCTAGGCTCATGGGAGATAAATCTAGCCATTCGAGAGTCTCGTTGACCCTCGACACTCCTCCAATCGTCTTCTACCCATCCATGGCATCATTGCCGATCTTTCCGACAAGCTTCTTGCTCGAACAAGCAGGGGATGAAGTCCCTTGTTTCGGGTGAATTTTTTTTGGTTTTGGGTTGAAGTCAGCTGGGTCTGCTGACTTTGGCCCAGAAAGGGCCTATTAGTCCTGGGTTCTCACATGGGGTCAAAATGATGTATGCTAAACTGAATGGTGATGAAGATGTACATTAAGTTTGTCCCCAATTGTTTTTCTAGAGCTTGTAGGTGAAATCGCATGTCAAGAAGAGATGGCTAGTTGTTTCATCATGCTCTCCACAAAGTATACAATGACTAGGTGCTGGGATTTTTTATCGCACATCTTTTTTTGTGGAGTTTCAAAACTCCATGGCCGAACGCCCATGCGAGCGCAGGGGCGCACTCCGCGCGCGGCCATTCAACCATTTGCTTCCGTTCCTTTTTTAATTCTTTAATTATTTCCTTTAAATGATCTAATGGCTATTTTTTATTTAATGACATAACAGCTATTTTGAGGGCCTTTTGGAAATTTTTTCTAGAATTTTGAGCCTATTAATAGGCCTTTATCCCAGCCCTTCAATGCATCCAAGAATTCCAAGCTCTTCCTCTCCTATATTTCTCTTTTCCAAATTTTCAAAAATTCTCTCTTTTCTGTATTTTTTTGGTTGAAGACAAGCTGATCGGCGTTCATTCGAGATAGTGCCATCAGCGAACGTTGGTGCATTGGCTTTCGAATTATACCTTGGAGGAGAGTGTATGGTCTATTCGTTATTCGCATGAGAAGAGAGACCAAATCTCCTTTTGGACAGTGATTCTATCCACCTCCTAGGCCAGGCTTCCAAACCTTGTTTTATCTTTAATATTTTAAATTATTTATCATATCAAAATTAATCTATCACATACACCACAAAAAAATATATTTTTAAATATTTTAAAGTCACATAAATACATATATATTTTCATACATTATAAGAAACAATCTAAAGAAGACTTGTAAATAGTTTGTAATGTATGCATATAAATATAATTATTTATATTTAATTATAGTTTATTTATCTTATAAATTTTATATTTATATATATATAATCTGATTATCTATAATATCATATCTATTCCTTTTGCATTGTGCAAAATTAATTGAAGATTCCCACTAAATCTGTACTGCAACATGAAAATTAAATTTTAAAAGACTACACAAACAAATTAATCAAAACCTTTATGATTTAGAGAAAAATAACTTAAATAAAAATTTTAACAAACTACAAGTTTGATCACATTGATGATCATTTAATAAAACTTTAATTTCAAAAAAAAGAAGACATCTTTAGGAACATATACAAGAAAAATAAATAAATAAATAAATAAATATTTAAATTATTTAAATAAACTTTTAATAAAATTATTTTTATTTTTCAGATCTTCTTTTTTGAACCAGATCTAGATCCATTGGCAACCCTTAAAGATGGGATCATTAGCCTAAAACCCGAAAAGTTTGATGGATTCCATTTTAGGAGGTGGCAAAGCCAAATAAAATTTTAGCTAATCACTTTAAGACTTTGGTCAGTGATCAATCAGTCTACCAATTCTTTTAGTTCAACCACATCTACTATTCCAAAAGAGGACTACCTGTATAAAGATAGAATTCTTAGTATCCTTTCCGACTCACTCTATAATATTTTCCTGTCAGCTAAGAGTGCGAAGGAATCATGCGATACTTTAGAATTTGAGTGTGGCCTTGATGATATTGGGATTGAACGATTTAACACTGTATTCCTTAAGTATAATATGGTAGAAGACAAACCCATCAATGACTATCTTCATCAATTCCAAGAGTATCTTAGAAAATCCCAAGCCAATAGAGATAGATTCGTAGAAGGATTTAAGATCTCTAGCCTTCTGGATAAAATACCTCCTTCTTGGAATGGCTTTATCAAAGGTCAGCTCCAAAAGCAAGGAGAGCTAACCCTAGTCCAACTTTTAAACTCAATCATGATAGAAAACCAACATAGATCTAAAACCCAACAAACTAGAAGTCCAAGTGTCAAAGCTAACCTAATCCAATAATACCAGATCAACAATAATACTTGATGTGGCAAGAAGCTGACGTGTTATCCCTGTCAAACGCCATGTCAGAAAAGCTGCCACGGTGGATGCGCCACCTCGGACTCCTTGGCCAGGCCAAGCTCCCCCAGGATGACGAGATGGCCCGTCAAAGCCAAGTTCAGTCCTCCACCAGGTCGGCACCCGCAAGCCCGGGATGCCTAGGCCGGAGTCGAGCGACCTCCTTCACCAGATTGAGCCTCCTGGATCGGAGTCGAGCCCAGCTCTCCTCCATCGGGTCGAGCTCCTCCGAGGCTGAGCCCTCTGAGCAGGAGTTGCGTGCTGACCTCCTCCACCAGATTGAGCTCCTTCGAGGCCGAGCCCCCTGGACTGGAGTCGAGCCCAGCCCTCCTCTGCCAGGTCGAGCCCCTCCGAGGTCAAGCCCTCTGAGCAAGAGTCGAGCCTTCCTCTGCCGGGTTGAGCCCCTTCGAGGTCGAGCCCCCTGGGCCAGAGTTGAGTCCAACCCTCCTCCGCTAGATCGAGCCCCTCGGAAATTGAGCCCCCCGGGTCAAGCCCCCATGGGGTCGAGCCCCTTTGGTTTGGAGTCGAGCTTAGCCCTCCTCCATCGAAGTGGAGCTCCTCCGAGGCCTAACCCCTCGGAGCCAAGTCCCAGCTCTCCAGTTCGGCGACCACCTCGGACGATGCCGCCGGCCACCGAGAGAGCGAAGCCACCCTTCCAAGGCACCGGCAAGCCACCCGAGGACTATGAAGAGGCACCCATCAAATCATAATAATTGCTTGCAACAGCCGCTTAACCAGAAGAGGAAGAAGCTCCCTGACCAAGGCACCATGCTCTCCACCAACCGCCTGCATCGTCCAAAAAAGAAAGTCAACCAGGGAATTCAAATCTCGTGGGCGGCGGTCCCCTGATCGTGCCAAGTTTTTCGAAATGGAGCGACCGGAAGGAATGTCAAAGCGTGTGACAGCTTCTCCTATCACAAACTGGGAAAGGCGTCTCATCCATGGCACGGAACACCACCGCACGCACCTGCTAGTGCGGGGGAGATCCTGAGGTAAATGTTCAACAACCACCTGGACTTAAAAGAACCCTCGACACCCCCAGTGGGGAGGTAAGCAAGCTAAACCAAAAAACACCCAAGCAAGCAAGGGAGAAGAGGCCACACAGGAGAACCTCTAAGGAGACTGAGAATTCAAGGCTCTCAGAGATCTACAAGAAGGATCGCCCGAACATAGCCATCCTTCTCCAGTTCACCTCGGCCACTACCTCTCCCAGCTTACTTGCATCCTCACTCACACACCATTCACTCCTCCTAGTGTGGAGTCCATCTTAGGGGCTCGACCACGAGGATCTGTTCCCCTGGATCGTCACTGACTTGACGTCGGAGTGCCCCCGTCGGAATCCTCGACCTGGGTCTCTAACCCCTGTTTTGCAGGTCCCAACAAGCAGGCCGATCCCGAGGAGATGAGGGGCAATCCGACACCGACAGCAACTACGGGCCACGACGATCTTGGCGGCAACAGATTGGCACGCCAGGAAGGGGGAGGAACGGCAGGACGCATTTTGATCCAACCTAAATCCCCTGCAAGTAGCTCACCGGGAGGATGATGACGACGCGAGCGAGAGAAGTCTCCACCAGCCATGCAGGAGATCCCCTTCCCGAGGGGACCCGCACAGTCTAGAAGGGGAGCATCCCGCTCTTGCACAACCACCTCTGGTAGACATCCAACTGGCCACACTCGCCCAGCAGATGCAGATCCTTACCACGATGGTGCACTAGCTCCAGTATTAGCAACGGTTCATGGCTACCCACCAGTAGCCAGGGACCCCCGCGGTCCACGCCGCGGCACCCCGCGATAGCCTGCGTTCCTTCCAATAAAGGTCTTCGCAACCACAGGCCATCACCGATCACCGTGGTAGTCACTTGACTCCGGCGAAGAGACAACAGGCCGGATCTGCTGATAGGGAGAGCCGATCCCTAACCCTCAAGCGAGTAACAGCCATACCCCGTCGAGGTCGAAAAGGCAAGACCCCCTTCATGGATATCGTCCCATGTCACCTTCTACGTCTCCTTCAGCCTCAGCGGAGGGTTCAACCGATGAGGCCATTAGGCACACAGCTGAGAAGCACCTGGAGGAGCATGAGCGCAAGTTGGTGGAACAATCTCACCGGTTTGTAAACATGCAGGGCTCTACCGACGAGCCAACGGGCTATGACGCCCATCCCCCCTTCTCCCGAGAGGTCCAAGAGGAATCGATTTCTAGCTGGTTCCATATGCCACAGGTAGATCCCTACGACGGGACCACCGACCCCTTGGACCACCTAGAAAGCTACAAGGCCCTCATAAGGGTCCAGGGGGCCATCGACGCCCTTTTTTGCATTGCCTTCCCAGCAACCCTCCGGAAGGCGGCTCGGGTTTGGTTCACCCATCTTGAGCCCGAGAACATCGGCTCTTTCACTCAGCTGGAGCGGAAGTTCGTGGCCCACTTTGATGCCTGTTGGAAGGTGCCGCGAGAAGCAAACAACCTCTTCTCCATCCGGCAGCAGGATCGTGAGCCCTTACAGGACTACGTGGCCCGTTTCAAGCTTGCCGCATTGGAGATTTACAATCTTGACGAGCCAGTCGCCATGCTGGCACTGAAGCGAGGGCTCAGGATCTCCCGCCTGACCTACTCGCTCGACAAGAAGCCCCCCAAGACATACTCCAAGCTCCTCCTTCGTGCTCAAAGTACGTCCGTGCTGAGAAGGCAGACCGTACAAGAAGGGAGCTAGACGGGAAGCTGCTGAAAAAGCCAACTCCCGTCGAGGCATCCGGGATGCGGAAGCCAGGATCCCAAGCTCTGAACTTCCACCAGGCATCGAGACCAAGGTGTGCACCTGCTCAAGAGGAGAGATTTACCCCTCTCTGCGCCCCGAGGATGAAGATCCTCATGAAAATTGAGGGTGAGCCCTACTTCAAGCACCCATCTCTGATGAGGCCGTCCATTGGCCGTGACAAGACGAAGTATTATTGCTACCACCGTGACCATGGCCACGACACCGAGGAATGCCATAACCTCAAGAAGGAAATAGAATAACTCATCAAGAGAGGCTACCTTGGAAGGTTCGTGGGGGGCAGACCTCCAGCTGAACCTCATGCGCTCATCGCTCTTCCACCAGTACCTGCGATTGACAACCGCCCTACCGAGAAGCCAGTAGGGATGATTTGCTGGGGAGTCGAGCGCGCATCCAAGAGAGCTCGGGGGGCAGGGTGCTCTGAGAATGTACTCTCCTTTATAAGGAAAGGGAGAAATGGGAAAGAAAATGTAAATAATGATGCCGTGGTCGTCGAGATGACGATCACGAAACATCATGTAAAATGCATCATGGTTGATAGTGGGAGCTCCACATATGTGCTTTTTTATGATGCCTTCTCCAAAATGAACTTATCCTCCGCTCAGCTCAGGCCTATGCACACACCCCTTGTCGGCTTCACGGGAGATTCTGTGAAGATTGAGGGAGAGATTACTCTCCCTGTCACTGCCGAGACCCCACCCCAGCAGAGTACTGTTGTGATGACCTTTACTGTTGTCAGGCTCCCTTCAGCCTCCAACATGATTCTGGGACGACCTGGACTCAACCTTCTCGACATCGTCATCTTCACAAGGTGGCTGTTGGTGCAGTTCCTAACCCTGTACAGTGACGGGGAGTAAGGGGTACATCTCAACCGATTCAGCATTGTTTCCAGACTCTCCCTAGAGCCAAGGTCCTCGAGGATGACCCCAGGGTGGACGACCCCGGGCTCCCTCTCACCCCCCTTCCGGCCTTCCCCCATCTCCGATCAAAACACCAAAAAAAAAGTTTAGAGGACAAACCATACCTTGGGTCCTTGAGGCTTAGCCGCTTGGGCTCCTGATCCTGATTCGATCCCCGACTACCAAGTGCCGACGAAGGGCCGGACCATCGGAGGCAACTGGGATCCTGGATCTAGGAAGACCAAAATCGAAAGAGTGGGGAAGGGAACAGTCGAGCAGGGGAAGGAAGAAGCTTTGAAAGTTGAAACCGAACTGGCCACTGGGATTGATTGATTTTTAGAAAAGAAAGGGAGAGACTTAAAAATCTAATGGGAACTTGTACAATTTTTTTAACCATCCTATCATGTAAAAAAAGCTATAAAAAATATATTAGATTTTTTATTCAATTTCCTATGTTGATAGATCGAGAGAGGAATCACTCTGAACTCAGGCAGAAAGCAAAACGGGAAACCAATAAAATAATTAAATATTTAAACTTTATTACTTATTAGTTTATTTAATGGGAAAGGGAAACACTGAAATAGAAAAAAATAAAAATTGAAAAGAATAAAAAAGATAATTTATAATAAATAAATAATAATTAAAGTATTGATTCATGTTTTATGTTTGTAATTTTTTATTACATTTATTTATAATAAATAAATAATAATTGAAGTATTGAGCTATGTTTGTTTGTTTGTAATTTTTATTGTACTAATTTTTTTATTTAATTATTTGTACCTTCATCTTGTACTTTATATTTTGTCCTTTCATAGATTATGAAAATGGCCTCTCAAGAAAATATACCATCCATGGGTGATTCAATTCCTCAAACAACCGGAATAAAAAAAAAAAGTGATCCTGCATGGAATCATTGTAGAGAAGCTCTTGAACTTAGTGGTAATAGTAAAAGAATAAAGTTAGCATGTTTATATTGTGCAAAGGTATTTGCTGGTGGTAGGATCAATCGCTTCAAACAACATCTTGCGGGAATAAAAAGGAGAAGTAAAGCCATGCCGTAAGGTACCGGTGGATATTCGCCATCAAATGATACAAAATATTCAAACTATTGGTGAGAAGAAAAAAAGCAAAGAAAATGGGTGAAGATTACAATCCCTTTAGTACAAGGCATAGGGAATATGAGGAGCAAGTATATAAGCAAGTAGGGGAAGATGATGACAATGACATACAAGAAATTTCATGTCCAACCTCATCAAACAAGTGTACAAGTAATGTAAAAAGTATAGTTTGTGGAAGTAGCCGAGTTCAAGTGACAAATACAAGTGGAAAAGGAAAACAACCAATGACATAATTGGGAATTATTTCATGCCAAGAACAATACCTGGTGCTCAACCAACTATAAAAAGCTTGTTGCAAAACAAAGAAGCAGTTGAAAGGTACGATCTTGTAGTGGCAAAATGGATGATATATGCATGGGTACCATTTAATGCAATGAACTCCAAGTATTATCAATCCATGATATATGCCATAGCTATTATAGGCCCTGGTTACAAAGCTCCAAATTTTCACTTTATTCGTGGTTATTTGTTAACCAAGAATGTTGATGATGTAAAAAAGTATGTTGAAAGTTTTCGTGCCACATGGAAGAGAACCAGATGCACAATTATGACTGATGGGTGGACAGATCAGTGTAGGAGAACTTTGATTAATTTTTTAGTTTATTATCCTCGAGGGATTGTATTTTTGAAAAGTGTGGATGCTTCAGATACCTCGAAGATAGCTGATATGTTATATAAGTTATTAAAAAAATTTGTCATATCTGTTGGTCAGGAAAATGTGGTTCATATAGTGATTGATAATGCTGCAAATTATGTTGCTGCTAGTAAAAAGTTAGAACAAGATTTTTCTGCATTATTTTGGTCACCTTGTGCTTCTCATTGCCTTAATCTCATCATGTAAGATATTGAGAAATTAGCTTCAGTCAAGGATATAGTAGCCCATGCTGCAGATATTATAAAATATATTTATAACTATTATTATCCTTTGTATTTGATGAAAAAATTTACTGGTGGAAATGAGATAATTCGTCCAGCATCCACACATTTTGCTACAAACTTTATTACTTTACAAAGCATATTAGGCTACAAAGATGCATTAAAAGCAATGGTGACTTCTAGAGAGTGGGCAAATTTAGCTTATACTAAGGATAGTAAAGGAAAAATGTTTGTTGATGATATACTTAATTCCATTTTTTGGAATAATGTGCAACCATTGTTAAACTAACAAAGCCTTTAATTCAGGTTTTGAGGATTGTTAATAGTGATGATAGACCTTCAATGGGTTACTTATATTATGCTATGCATCAAGCTAGAAATGAAATGATCAAGAGATTTAGAAGGAGAAAGGCTACAGTGGAACCTTATTTAAAGATAATTGATTTCCGGTGGGATTTGCAATTACACCAAAATCTTCATGCAGCTGGATTTTGGTTGAATCCATATTTTCAATATGATTCAGAGCTTATGGAGAAACATCCTCATAGTATTTCTAGACTTTTAGATGTAGTAGAGAGGTATTCATTTGGTAATCCAACTTTGCAAGAAAAATTAATGGATGAGATAAGATTATTTAGAAATGCAGAGTATGACTTTGGACGCTCATCAGCTATAAATAATCGAAATCGCTTGGCTCCAGGTAAGCTTTTACATTAGTTTTATCTTTATACTTTCATTTATATAAAGTTTATTGACTTTATTTAATTACATTCTATTTTAACAAATAGAATATTTTATATTCAGATAAATGGTGGGTTACCTATGGATGTTGTGCACTTAATTTGCAAAAGTTGGCTATTCGTGTCTTAAGCCAAACTTGTAGTGCATCTGGGTGTGAGAGAAATTGAAGTATTTTTGAACATATTCATTTTAAAAAGTGAAATAGGTTAAAGCATCAAAGGCTTAATGATCCAGTATTTGTACACTACAATTTAAGACTACAATAAAGATAATTTTATTATAAATGATATACAATTATTTTTATTTACTTTTTGTTTTATAATTTTTAAATTAATAAATATTAAATGCATATTTTATTTCAAGGGTCGGAACTATGATCCTATTGACTTTGAATTGTTTGGTGACAATGATGTATGGGTGTTAGTTGATGAGCCATCAGATTAACTAATGAAGAATTGGAGACCTTTCATCGTGAATTGGCATCGTGTTCTATTCAAGAAAATGATAATGAAGGTGAGAAAATTTTATTATATAGTTTATGAATAAAATATTATTACAATTTCAGGAGATGTGATT
Organism: Areca catechu; assembly: GCA_021397845.1. Taxonomy (NCBI): domain Eukaryota; kingdom Viridiplantae; phylum Streptophyta; class Magnoliopsida; order Arecales; family Arecaceae; genus Areca; species Areca catechu. The sequence continues at coordinate 131,953,313 of CM038038.1, read as the reverse complement.
TATCTTTTTAACTTTGTAGATATATTGAACTTGAAAGATTTAGAGGGCGATGATGGTGAAAGTGATGGAAATGATTTCAATGCAAGGGAAGATGGAAGAGATAGGAATATTACTACTCAAGAAGATATTTTTTCAAATATTGATATAAATTTTAGTCCATGAGCTTGAATCTTTATGTTGTCTATTTTTTATCATTTCAAAGTTTTTTAATAGACATTGATTTTGGTTGTTGGACATGGACATAAAATAGTTATTTGTTTATTAAAACTTTTTATTTTGCTAGTAGATATGGAATGTTATATTTTAAAGTTTAATTTACTTGTTATTATTAGTTTGTGACTTTATGCAATTAAATCTTTATATTCATGAATGTGTTACTTTAATTATTTATATTTATGGAATTATAGTTATGTTTTATTGATATTTTAATGTTTATAATATTGAAATATATATTATCAGGATCATTGTTGTATTACTGAACATAAATAAGTTAATGAATGTTAATTTTTTTGTTCTGTGCATTGACCCGCCGGTTGAACCGGTGACCCGATGACCTAGTATCTTGTCCGGGTCAATGTCCGGGCTGGATTTAATAACATTGAGAGTAACGATGTGAGAAATAACTCCTTGATATGAGAAGAAACTGTAAAAGTTTTTGGTTTGAAAATATACCATTTGTGTCTCATCTCCAAATCACCTTATCCTCAAGGATAAACCAACATTTTGCAATAGATTAGAGAGCTGTCGAAATCTGAGTTCACAATTAGCATTCAGCACATCTCTGAAGTGCTCTCCTGAGCTTGCTGCACTGAGATAATCTGCTACTGACATAAATGTGCTCAATGACAACACAAAAAAGTCAGGAAAAAAAAATCTTTGAGTGATCCCCAGATTTAATATGCAATATCTACCACTAGGTATAAGGTTAGTTCATCTTATTGAAATTTCAGGGAAAAGAATATCATTGCTTTTTCAATTTCAGAACAAGTGAAAAGCTAGGAGTATAACTTGTCAGGTAGAAACAAACATTCCATAAATGCACATGCGTACCTACATTTTATTCATATTCTATTTAATAGATTCTTAATTTAATATTATATCCTTAAAACATATTATTAATTATTATGAATTTTGATTCTTGCCATTTAAGGCAAGAGACTTGATCGATTTTGCAAAATGTTAGTGATGCATATTAATGATGCTTCTATTAAAATACTGGATCATTATTAAAGTTCATTGCTTAATATGTAATATATAATAATAACATTAATATTAATAAGCTTGGTTATATTAAATTTTATTATTTAATATGCAATAAAAAATTGGCTACTAAAGCCTTTTATCTATTATAATTTCTTACGTTATCATGCTTCATTCCAAAAATAGTTGAAAAAAAAGAGAAAAAAATCTACCTTGCACCAAAATTAGTAATGAAAGTTTTGCTTAGTGATAAAAGTTAATTGCTTAATCTAAAATAAAAATTTAGTCATCGAATCCTTTTATTTATTATAATTTATTATATTATTATTTATATTTTAAGAACTTTGAAAATGGATAAAAATCATACTTTGCATATCACGAAGGTTATATGCTAGTTCACAACTATTTATAAATGCCAAGTTGGTGATATATTTTTGGATGAAATATAAAAAATGTTTTTGTAATATAGAAATTTAATATAAAAAGTAAAAAGAGTGTACAATGCATGTCTCTAATATAAAAATTTCATAGAAGTATAATTTTTTATGTTCTTTCATTGATAATTTGCATCATGTCAAATGCTAACGATCAACAAATAGAGAAATAGAGAAGTTATAAATCAAGCATATATTTTACTATGCATGCTTTTGTTTGGGAAAAAAATCTACCATGACACTACCCTACCATAACACACTATCCTTCTATATTTGCTCTTGCATGATTTTATATATATATATATATATATATATATATATATATATATATATATATATATATATATATATATATGCAGTTGTCAACCTATGTGCACTTACAAGATAAACCCATTCCATAAAAGACACATGATCTTTTACCATGTATGGCTGTAAATAAGCTGAACATGGACAAGCTAAATTTAGCTCAGGTTTGTATTGTTTTGTGATTAAGTCGGGCCTGCCATGAACCAACTCATTTAGTTTCAATTAGAACTTGAGCACAAACTGTTTAAAAGATCCAGTGACTGATTAAAATCTTTCCAAATGTTCATTCAAGTAATCCAAGCTAATAATCTTAATAATATGTTAATTTTATAGTTGAAATATATTTTTATTTATTATATATAATTTATATTAATTATAATGAATAAATATACCAAATATTTCTTATAGGATAAATTATAATTAAAAAATATTATATGAATTATTTATATATTCATATTTCGGGTTAAATCAAGCCGAGTTCAACTAAGCTTGAGTTTTAGCTCGGTCACTTTGCAAGCCGTTGCGGGCCGCATTTCGGTCCGCACACGGGCGGGCTCACGCGAACAACTCGCTCGTTTGACACAGCTAGTAGCATGGATCGCAGAACACCGACATTGATCCAAAAACCCTTCGACACGTGTAAGTGACGGGTGGAAAAGCGAGAACGAGCGAAAGGTCCACCAGGCCGGTCGCCTCGGCAAATCGAGGGAAGACTCGCGGCCCCGAAATCGGTGACCTGGGAAAGCCCTCGTCCACCTCTGTCTCTCTCCCGCCTTCCACCCGAAAATCCCCTTCTCTAGTCTCTCTCTCGTCCCCTAACGATATGGTACCTCCTAATTCCCCTTCTAAGTCTTCTTCTTGGTCAAATGATCTTTCTTTGTTTTGATTTGATATGCGATGTATGATCGAAACGAATCGAATCGGAATGGCAGATCCGCTTCATATTGCTGCAGAATCGGCAGGGCAAGACGCGTCTGGCCAAGTACTACGTCCCTCTCGAGGATTCCGAGAAGCACAAGGTCGAGTACGAGGTAATTTTGGCTTTCCTCTTCGCAAACCCTTTCTTGATATCCCTCTGGGTATGCGTTCTTGAGAAAACTTTGTTGATCTTTACAAATTTTCTTGATTAAAGGCGGTAACTTTCTTCTATCCTCAGTTTGTTTTCTAGATTAAAAACGTCATTTCTTTCTTGTCCGGATTTCCCAGGTCCATCGGCTTGTGGTTAACAGGGACCCCAAGTTCACCAACTTTGTTGAGGTACGAAAAAAAATTCCAACCGTAGTTGTTGTTTTTATTCTTATTTTTAAATCAGCTGCCCACGTCAATGGAAAAGAAGATTTTTTTCTAAAAAAAAAATTTAGCCGAATAGAAAAGATCGGTTAGAAAAGGGAGAAATTGAGGGTGATTCCGACGGCCCGTTGGAATCATGAAACCTTTTTTTGCTTATATAGTTCGGATCCATGGATTTGGACTTTCTGTGGAACAAAGTCTTCATGAATCTTCTTTGGTATATATGTCGTGGTGTGAAACTATTTCTTATGGTCGTAAAAGTTTTTGTTTTGAATCTCTTGATGGAACAGTCCAGCAGATCATGCACTTTCTAGGCGTTTATTGCGCTGAATAATGTGTCTTTTGCATGAATCTGAAAAGGGCAGTATGTATTTCATGTGACAATTTAAACGTGGAATGATGGCGTTATAAAGTTGACAGATGTGCTTTTGTAGGTCAGGGTAAAAATTCTTTCAAGCTGGCAAATTACTTATGTAGTTGGAATACTTACACTGAGATAACTATATAGAGTCCATTCGATTGTCGAACATAATAATTTGTTATAAGTTCATATTACAAAACATGGGAACATTGGGGAGAATTGGTTTTGCTAAGTGTTTTTCTAACACAATTCGACATAGAATGATATGCCAGTCCAATATGCAAAAAGGAAGGTGAAAAAGAGAGAATGAGAAATGAAGAGGTAAAGGGACCAGGAAATCAAGATCCTGGTCCTACTTCTACTTTGTAGCTTGAAAGGAATGATTTTAGTTTTGCAGAATTGCCCAGCTTGTATATAAAACATAAAATAGGTATATACACAGTTATTATGCATATGGAAGAATGTTTTGTACATAGAGTTTCTAAATGTATGGAGGATGTTTAAGTAAATACTTGTTGAAGGATGCATTATGTATGTAGAAATTGATGTTGTATTATCATATATCGTATTTGAAAAGCCCTCAAAAAGAAAAAAAAACTATAACACAAATTGGTCCCTGGAAAAAATATTAGGCATATCTGTACATAAAATATTATTTAACAGAAGGCCAGATTTTTAGAACTGTGCTATGTTGGAACAGTTCAGTGCACAGGCTACTAGTTAGGGGACTCAAGTCTAAAGGTCCGGATATGAAGTGAATTAGTTGGTTTTAAAGAAGTTTATCCCTTTTCAATTTCATTGTTTGAGTGATGGTGTTTTAAACATCCATTAAACATTGCTGGGCAATGGTAATGTTTTCTTTTTAAGAAAAGAGGATTTCCTTGGAGTTTTATGATTTTTTTAATATTTGACTGTCATTCAAGAGATAAACTAGGTAGAATTACTGGTTGTAGCATTTAGGGTTTTGTTTATAAATGTGGTAAAATGGGTACTATCTAATTTTGATTGCCTCAATGTATTTAGTTTAGAGTTACCACCAAGATCATCATCATTGTGTATCTAAAAAGATTTTTTTTTTTTGCCTTTTCAATTTTTCAGTCATTTACCAATGCCACTTGGCTGTTGGCAATTAGTTGGATTGTCTTGAACCAAACAATTGTTGACCTAAGATGATCTGAAACTAACGCATTTCCAATTTGATCAAACCTGTCTTTCATAGTTTTATCCATTTATTGTCATGGATCACTGCTATAGGGTCGAAAATTGATTGGTACCATTTTGTATATTGTAATTTTTCAATGTCAATATCTCCCTATTCTGGTTTATGGAAAAATTGTTCCATAAACTAACTTATTAACTGGTGGTACCAACTCGTTCAACCTAGTACAATAATTATCTTATGAGTTGGTTTAGCCCAATACAAAATAGTTTAAGCTGATTCAAGACTGTGGAGTCATTGAGGCATTGTTTTTACACCAACTTTAAGGCTTAAAGCATATTCTTTAGATGTGGTAATTGACATTTAAAGCAGCATATTGGTCTTACACCTATTCTAACTCAAAAGGAAGAAGAAAAGGAGAGAGGAAAAGAAAAGGACAAGGAAGCGAGGAGAAAAAAATAGGAGAAGATTCATTTAGGAGCTGTTTGGTTGATAAGCTATATTAAAACGGGAATATCCAAAAGACAACAAATTAATAGTGCAAAAATGGTTGTTGGGTTGTTTTCTATAAATTCTTTTACACCAAATATAGGAAGTTGTAAGACATGATAAATGTGTTTTATGAAAATGGGTCTCCCCCTGTTTTTCATATAGCCTGTTTTATAGAGAATTATGCTTTATAATAATTATCTGCTTTAGGAAAACTCACGGGCACCAAACAACCCCTAGAAAATCTGCATGCCTTTTTCTACTAGTTGAAATAAAAGGATTCTTGTATGCAAAAACTTGCCACTGATAGTTTTATTTTTTTGGAAAGAAAATCAAAATCTGTTCAGCTCCTAAGGAATTATTTAGGGGAGCCTAAAGAATCTGTTGGTTTTTTTTAGTGAATCCACAACCTAGGTAAGGACTTTCCTGCCATCAATCAGGAAAAATTACATCTGATGTCATCAAGCTTTAAAGTTAATGGCTCGCTGCCGGAAACATTCAAAATGCATCCCTTGCTGTTGTTGCACATAAATCATAGCATGTTTCTGTCTTATATTTATTAGAGCACACATATTTGTTCCAGAGATAATTTATTTGCTGACCAAAAGTTCAAGAATAAGCATGTGCCTGACTTCCAATGGTGAGATCAGCATAGTGCTGAAACTTATTCTGAAATTCAACGGTTTACTCATCCTAGACATATCTATAACATGTAATGGTTGCTTTTAACTGGCATAATTTGTTTTGCATTGTGTATTGATTATAATCTTTTACATTTAATAAAGATTGTAAATCTATATACCTTTTTCTAGGTGATTGCGGTGGGGGGAGAGGGACCAGAAAGGTGGTGTTGAGATTGTTGTGTATTTGTTGTTGGGTAAATGGGCATGATAAGGAGACTTTAGATGACTACACAACCATCAGATATTTGAAAATTCAAAACTTCGTATTACAATATGTAAAATTGCTTGGTCATTTCTGCATCCTTCGATCTTTGCTGCACATGGCAATCCATGTAAATGGGTTATCTCAATGTGCTACTTCTATGCCTCTAATATTTGTTATTTTTGTTCCTTCCTTCCAAGTTGTACCAGTGCCTGTCCTGTTTGTGGGCTTCTGCTTAACATCTTGATAAATACAGCATTGCTGGCCCTTATTGCTGATTTGTTAATTTTCCCTAATATAGCAGAGGCATTTCTCAATCTAGTAAGCAGAGGCATTTCTCAATCTAGTAACAGCAAAGGAGCACCTCTCCACTTCATCCCTTCAACTTTAATGTTTTTATACATGTGTTCATCTATCTGTTAACATTGAAATAAAGAAAATTTTTTACTATTTATCTTTAGATTTATGGTGTTGACTGACCAATTGTTGATTTGATTCTGTACATAACATGCATGTTATTATTTGGAGCTATTGTTCTGACATTAGAAAGTTTCAATCCCTTTGTGTGTCTCAGGTGTTATCCTGATTTACTGTTTTATTGCTTTGCATTATCACTCTTGTGTGGCTGTAATTTGATGCATTTTTGCTTGCAGTTCCGGACGCACAAGATTATTTACAGAAGATATGCAGGACTCTTCTTTTCAATGTGTGTTGATATCACTGACAATGAGTTAGCATACTTGGAGTGCATCCATCTATTCGTGGAGATATTGGATCATTTTTTCAGCAATGTGTGTGAATTAGATTTGGTATTTAATTTTCACAAGGTATGCACCCCCTTCACAAACCTAAAATGCTTTACGTGGGTTATGTTTAGTCAATTACCTTCAGTAGCAGCTCATTTAAGTTTACATTGTAGTAATCTTATTGTTGCCTCATTTTGTAACTTTGGCTTTGTACTCAGTTTCCATATTAATGCATCTAGATATTAAAGTGGATGCTGTCTTTCTTGAGCTGAATTATCACATGATGAACATAATACTTCTTTAATCTGGCAGAAATTTAGTTTTTATTTGTTGATTTATTCTTATTTGTGGGTGAACAAGATTTGTTGCTGACATCCTTGGCATATATCCTTTTAGATCTGATCATGTAATCATAGCATTCTTTTATCTTGCAACATTCTTTTAAAAGATTGATTGGTTTAAGGATTTAGTTTTGCATTGGCAGTTAAATGTTTTTAATGGGTTGATCCACTTTATGAGTCTTCTGTTGCAAGTACCAAGTGGCTATAGTAAATTAGATGTCACAAAGGCTTTAGAAAATTATGCTTCTTTAATAGGAACTGAATTTCTACACCAGCTTTGTGTGACTAGGAAACAAAAATATCTTTTGCAATAGCTAGGCATTCTGACAGACTAATTGGTTAAGGTTTAATTTTTAGAGACAACAGAATCTTTTGTGATAAAGTTATTTATGTTTTTAAAACTTAATTATATGAAATAACCATCTGATTTTCACTCACAATATATTTTTACCTGTTTAGGTATATCTCATATTGGATGAGTTCATTCTTGCTGGGGAGCTTCAAGAAACAAGCAAGAAGGTAATCTTCATTTATTAAACCTCTTTCTGATTTATAAAACTTTTTATAGAGTATCATGCAAATGTTATGCATGTTATGTATTGAGAATAATGAACTTTATCCTTTCCCACAAAATTTTACATGCAATTTTTTGTTGGAAAAAAAAATCTGTCGTAGAAAATGCACTTTAATCTATTTAGATTTATCTTTTTTTATTACTATCTGTCTATTGGAGTTTGCTTCCTGAGAATGCTTTTTTTCACAATTAACTTACTGACCATCTTTGGCTCATCAGTCATGCTGTCATTTGTTAGTCTTCTTTTGTATCTGTTTTTCTTTTCCCTGGTACAGTTAGCTACAGGTAGCCATCAGACTCAGATACCTTGAGATATAGGAAGCTTGCTAAATTTTCTGGTTTTACATGTGTGCGCATATATTGAAAGCTTGTCAAGAAAATTTGGACCTAGCAAGTAGTTTTAAGTTAGTCTCATTTTGACACAACTTAACGTTTCTATAAACATTTGCTTTAAATATTGAGAAGCTTATCTGTCTATATTAGTTCAACTAACCTTGTCGTAGTTATCTATTCAATTTTTTAAACTTTAGTTATGGCCATTTTTTATTTGATCAGTTTGTTTTTACTCATTTTGTCTTAAGATTATATACACAATGTTTTCCTATATTTTGATATATTTTAAGAATTGATGCAGAGAACTGGTGAAAAGTGTGAAAAATCTGTACCTGGTCTTGGCCGGGTGCACCGTTTATATAATTATTTAGTTGCTTACCTGCCTACTAGTTGTGGCTATTACATGGCATTTTTTGGTTCACCCAGTATGCTGGTCAATATGTCATGACTGATATTACATTTACAACATCAAAATTGAAAAAGTGATATTGAAAAGTCTTATTAAAATAAATAATCAGGATTAATCAAAAAACTTATACAAAATCTAAATTGGTTTAAATAGATAAAATAATTAAACTTTAATCTATTTAGATTTATCTTTTTTTATTACTATCTGTCTATTGGAGTTTGCTTCCTGAGAATGCTTTTTTTCACAATTAACTTACTGACCATCTTTGGCTCATCAGTCATGCTGTCATTTGTTAGTCTTCTTTTGTATCTGTTTTTCTTTTCCCTGGTACAGTTAGCTACAGGTAGCCATCAGACTCAGATACCTTGAGATATAGGAAGCTTGCTAAATTTTCTGGTTTTACATGTGTGCGCATATATTGAAAGCTTGTCAAGAAAATTTGGACCTAGCAAGTAGTTTTAAGTTAGTCTCATTTTGACACAACTTAACGTTTCTATAAACATTTGCTTTAAATATTGAGAAGCTTATCTGTCTATATTAGTTCAACTAACCTTGTCGTAGTTATCTATTCAATTTTTTAAACTTTAGTTATGGCCATTTTTTATTTGATCAGTTTGTTTTTACTCATTTTGTCTTAAGATTATATACACAATGTTTTCCTATATTTTGATATATTTTAAGAATTGATGCAGAGAACTGGTGAAAAGTGTGAAAAATCTGTACCTGGTCTTGGCCGGGTGCACCGTTTGTATAATTATTTAGTTGCTTACCTGCCTACTAGTTGTGGCTATTACATGGCATTTTTTGGTTCACCCAGTATGCTGGTCAATATGTCATGACTGATATTACATTTACAACATCAAAATTGAAAAAGTGATATTGAAAAGTCTTATTAAAATAAATAATCAGGATTAATCAAAAAACTTATACAAAATCTAAATTGGTTTAAATAGATAAAATAAATAAATAAATTTTTAAATAAAATAAATAAAATAAATTTCCTGAGCTTATTAAATAAATAATCAGGATAAAGTAGGAAAAGTTGTAGGAAAGATATGAAAAGTAATTTGGTTTTAACATTATTTTCTAGCAGATACCAAGTCTAGCATCATAAAACTTTGGCAATTTCTGTTGGTTCATATTCATAATGCGTGTTAACTAATCAAAAAAAAAAAATTCTTCTGGGAATGATTCTTTTTTAATTTCAGTAGTAAAGGAATAGTATACATGTTTTACCAAAAGAATAGTCACATATTCGCCCAAAATATCAGTCTCATAGATGTTTTTTCAAAGAGAGCCTTTCTCGACCTTGCTACTCTTCACTCCAGTTTCTAATGCTTCCCTACTATTTTCCTTTAAATATCAAAATGAAGGAGCCGGCATGTTGCTCTGGAAATTATTTAGAGATCTAAGGAATATTTTTGAACCCAAATGAGGCATTAAATGAGCGTTTGAAAATCCAAACAGCCCAAATGAACCTGACACAGTTGTATTGGTCGGTAGTGTTGGCCTGTACTGGGCTATGCTTACCGGTATCACCGGTTTAGCCAATATATGGTGATACAAACTGGTGTTTTCCCTTGAGCTATCTAACTGTTGGTTCAAGAGGGAACACCAGACTGATATAGCTGGTACAGGTACAAAGCAGCTGGTGCAACCGGAAATGTGTGGTACTCGACCGCATACATAAAACTGATGAATGATGTAAAATTTTAGTTTTTTAGGCCCATCAAGTAACTAGCAGAATGGTCAAGTTGAAATTTCCAGTTGTGCATAAGTTGGAATATTTGTAATGCCCTGCATGCACCAAAATGATCAAGTTCTTGCTTTTGCCATTGCAAAAAAAAACTAGCAGGCACAACATTATTAACTAAATAAGCCCTGAAGGCCGGGTAACTTTTCTTCTCCATTTCTGTCTTTTGCTCTTTCTTGTTTGTTTTATATGATTCAGGTATCCAGGTAATATGAAGTTCTTCACATGCAAAAATTAAGCTACTTTTTCTCACAATACAAGAGCCAGTTTGTGTGAAAACCCAAATAAGTTTGTGTATTTTGTTGTAAACATGCAGGCGATCATTGAGAGGATGGGGGAGTTGGAAAAGCAAGAATGAAAACTAGGTGAGGTTCTGAAGACTGGGAATTCATTCTGGAATTGTTATTGTTGGTACATGCTGTATCCTGCAGTCCTGCAGTCCAGTTCTGGAGCTGGTCTGGCTTTACTGCATCTTAGAGAATTGGAGGGAAAACAAACAAAGAAAAAGAGATGTGTCATTTGTTCAATTGTTATTGATTAGCGTACCCTGTGTCAGTTGTGGGCCTGCATGATTCCTTCATCACTCATACACACTGTCTGTCATGTTTTTCGTGACCACTGTATGTCATGTTTCATTTCACGTACTATCTCGAGATGCACATGAAATTGGATTAGTTTTTATGGCTGTTTAATCTGCCGATCAGATCTTTATTTGGTTTTTCTGATAATGAGATTGTGAGAAGAATATTACAGAGCTTAAGAAGGGTCATTGATGGTTACCTTGTTCGCGAGTTCGTGTTGTTTGGGTGCATGTTTGTAATTGGCGTCGCCCTTTTTTTTCTCTTGGTTCAGTCAAGTAATTTCTCAACAATTTCTGAACGTTGTCTTTCAGCAATGTTTACTTGCTAAAACGGAAACTGCAGTGGCAAAGATAAGCTCCTAGATGCCTGATTCACCAATTTGCGGAACTATGTTCTCTCTTTTTTACGAATTATGTTCGCTTGGGCAGATTTAGAAAATATTTTTGAGCAAATTTGGATGTCAAAATCAATCTTAATTAGCTGTAAGTTTGATAGATGATCCTGATTCATCATCAACATGTATAATATAGATTCAGTATAAAGGAGAACCAGGAGAAATGCATGGAGACTTGGCACATCAAGGAATTAGTCAAATATCTTTTCATGTTAGACCAGACTAGTAGTGCAAAAATAATTATCTTGCACTAGTTCACCAGGTTACTGAGGCAAATTGAAATGAGAGCCAACGGTTTCATAGGCAGATCATCAACCATGTGCACCCATAAGTTTCACGTGCATGAGATTTTTATTTGTTTAGGGACCTCTTCGTCCCGGTTATAATCTCAACAACCAGAATACAAGTACAAGATCTTATGTCAAATACCATCAAAACAGCCATATGTTCTCTTTTAGATTGATTCCTGTCGATGGATGAGGTTAACCGGAAGAAACCGATTCGAAATGAAGTTTTGCATGCTGTGAACTCCAGTTGCTAGAATCTAAGCTTCTCCCATTTAATATCTGAGGTATGACCAAAGTAAGAATGGAAGGAAATCAAAACACAACTCAGTTCAATGGAAAGACAGATTATTTTTTCTAAAAACGTATATTCAACCGTGTAACCACTCTAAACAGAAATTTGCAGTGAATCTGCATGATCACACATTGCATTTTTTGGTGAAACCTGAAAGAATCCCCGGTTACCATACATAATGTACAACTGTGTGGAGATAAAGCTCCGCATGATAAAAGCATTTAGTTAGTTGGTTGTGACTGCTCTCTTCATGATTTAAGATGGTCTCTCTGTACAATCCTGAGAATGAAAACTTTTCTGATCTTCTGGTGGTTCATTGCAATTGGTAACACGAGCAAACTTGTGCAAGCTAGACCCATAAGATGAATCCTTAAATTTCGGAGACAGCATCAATTCACTCCCTCATCCATCACCGACAGTCTCCGTTTTGAACTACTACTTTTTGAGGATTGCTAATGCCAGTTGGACTGGGCACATTGCGTGAACTCATGCTTGCAGTTTTTAGGAGTCGGCGGAATTCATCCAAGCTTATCCTGCCATCCTTGTCAATGTCGGCCTCCTCTAGTAGTGGGTCAATGGAGCCCCTCAAACCTGTGTGCTGCAAACATTGTAGCACAAGGGAGAATCAGGTTGTAATTTTAACCTACAATTTCTTCACTGTTATACAGGGATGGAACTTGGTCTCAAGCTTGGTATTAATCCGTATCATCAAAAAATTGTAGAATTCAAAAATGCAATCATGCTGTGAGAGATTTTAAACCGGCACAACAATAATTAGGCAAGGATACCATTTGAAGTTCTTCAGTTGTGATATATCCATCTCCATCCACGTCGAACTTATTGAAAGCAGATTGCGAAACTGTTTGCCACTTTTCAGAGTCATGTTCCACTAACTGATGCACATGCACGGTTGCTGCAACAAATTCCGAGAAATCTACGAGTCCATCCGTGTTGCTGTCTATCTGCTCCAAAAGGACGAACAAGAACAAGTCATTCATCTTCTCGCTTCTACTACATAGCAAGGAAGTAATGATTTTCATTTCCATCTGATAGTGAATGCCTATTGGAAATAAGGAATATACAATTGCTCGGCTATTTCCTACAATGTGTACCAAGTCATTCATCTTCTTGCTTCTACTACATGTCACATCCTTGATCTCCTCTATGGACATTGAATTTATGACTGCGTTAGTGATTGTTGCAACAAAAGATAAGAATAGTCCATCATATGATACCGATGTATTATATCAACTTGCAGCTTGTGCTATGAAATTACTGATCCATAAAACCTTAAATTTGCATGTCAAGATAGAAGCTTTCAGTGCCACATGAAATCATCAGTTCTAAACTATCAAGCATGTAAAATAAACATAACTATGTCAAGTTAGATGGCAAAAATATATCAGATATATGTGATGTAGACTATCAGCTCGCTGGGACAATTGTTATACTAAAAACTCAGACTTGTTTGGTACCTTCAAAATGTCATCAGTCCTACAACTAAATAAATTATCATAGAAACTTAGAAAGTGCAGGAATATATAAAATGCAGCCTTTGTTTTCTGTTCTTATGCAATATATCATCCCTCAAAAATCATAATTAGAGATAAGGCAAGTCAATTTTGTTTCTACATATACTTTTGCCCCCAAAGTGCCAAATCTTTGCTCTGTTTCAACTATCAGAACATAGAACCAGAAACACTTGCCAGAATAGTGCATACCGATGGTTTAAATATTGGAAAGTAGAAAACCCTGCCAGGAAAGTGCATACCAAGGGTTTAAATATCGGCACTGGGGCCCATCTTGGTTTGCTCCTAGGATACTATGAAATTGGGATCGGACAGTATGGTTAGGACAGATCGAAACAATCATTAACAAGAATAAAATGAGAAAAATATGTCGAGGTCTGTCCATCTTGACTGTCCTAGTGCATCCCAAGTCCCAAACTGTCGGGATGCAACCAGGATGGTTGGGACATCTCGGCTCGAGAGACAACTGGTGTTCCACACCCATACTGTGTACCATTTTCTTCCTGAACTGGTATTTAACTGGCTGGCCGATACTGTCTGGACATGAATCCTTGATGCATACCATAATAAAACGATGTACAAGGAAGCATAGCACGGGAATGAAAGTTTGTAGGGGCAGGCGCCTACCGCCTCAATAATTTCTAGAACATGAGGTTCCTTCAATCTCCAAGGAAGATCTTTTGCAAGAGCCTGGACAAAATTGCTACAACAATTATGAGTCTGAATTGAAAAGCATAAGATTTGCATAAACTTTAATCAAAACTTGATAGCGATTGATTACTTCTCAGTGACACCTATCTATTGAAAATGACTCGTCTTTGTGGCAAAAGGTTAAAGTGATGCTAAACTTGTAAATGTATGTTAGTCTGATTGCTAAGAGAGTCATCAATAACATTAATATAACCAGATTACAGATTAACAGGTCATTTCTCAGAGGAACTTAAGTACAAATTTCATATTGGTACAAGCTAGATATCACCATTTGTTCTTGTGACCCATAAAACACCACAAAACTCCAGATAGGGAAAGATCCTCAAGAAAGTAAGAAAACAATTTCCAGGGCATGCCAGTTAAATATTCCACATGTTACATGAGAAGAGAAGCCATTCTCCGATTGAGCCTTTATATTTCTGTAAAAAGTTCTAACAAGGACAACACCTAATACTCATCGCAGAAGAAAATTAACAAGCACAACATTTTCCAGTTGACAATCATTGAAAAAGAATCCCATTTCCCAAATATGCATAGCCCTTTTAATAGTAATCTGATATTGTTCAGCAGATAGCTCTCCACTTAAATTTTGGATTTTTTTGCAATTGCTTTTACATAATCTTTTTAACTGCAGAAAATTTAGATGTTTCACTAATGCAGTGAATTTGCTGATGCAAGTTTCAGAAAGGACATCTATTACTATCTTTTAAAGCGAACTATGATGAAAGGAGTATGGCCTCATGACTCTAACATCATTGTACCAAGAGGGTATTACGTCAGGTGGTCAAGGCTAACAAAGCACTAAACAAAACAATAAATAATTTCTTTTGTCCTGTTGACATAAATCACCACAATCATGACGTGTATACGACTTAGGGATGACATTTCACATACTTATCTATCAAAATGATGCTGACACTATTTTAAAATTACTAGTTGCAGGCATCATATAAGTGATCAAGAACTGTGTAGAAGTGGGAAATTTAGGTATCCAGATGTTCCCATATTCTTTTCTGCATGCTTTCTAGGGTGCATGGTACAGGATATGCTACAAATTGGATCAGAGGTGCTAATAAATCACCTGTTTATCCATTGTGGGAAAGCAGAAATTTACAATCTAAAGGCTCAAAATAGATACCTCCAAAAATGGAAATTAATGTTATCAGTTGGGATATAGTGATTAACCTTAACCTTAAGCAAAATATTTTATTCAATGCAGTTTCAGTTTTATGAACCAAAATTGATTCCACCAAAGTTATAAACCTGGTTCTCAACATCACATCAACTAAGCCATAAATGGCACCTGAAAATTCAACAAGCCGATCTGGTTATATTTTAATAATGACATAAGCATCCAATTTAAGTTTCCAAAAACTTTATTTGATGAAGTCAGGTTTAGAATCCAATTTCTCATTGGATTGAACTTGGACATAGCTAATTCATATCCAAAAACCCGATTGTTGCCGCCTATATCGCCGTGGTCTGTAGCTCTGACATGGCGCGAGTGAACTAGGTCCTTTCTTGTGACTTCGCGGCCGGTAGACCCTACAAAAAAGAGGAGACCCGGGCCAGGGATCCCGGCGGGGACACTTCGACGGTCAAGTCAGTAGGACGATCAAGGAAAATAGATCCTCTAAGGCGGAGGCTTGAGCCACCCCCACGTAGAGGAGGAAAAAATATGAGATGAAAAGAAAAGAGTTGGAAGTTAGAGTGTGTGGGGAGGTTCTCTCTGTTTGGTCCCTTCCTCCTTGTTCTCTTTCTTTCTCTTACCGTTCCCCCCTTGCCGGAGGTCCCTCTTTTCATTATATAGAAAGTTGTTGGCCCAGACTGGATCTGGAGCCTTGCTGGGACGTCCCTTTCCCGGTATCCCCCTTGGGTGGGGTTTCTTTTTGCCAGAATTCTCCCCTTTGACCGATCCCCGGAGGGGGCCCCTCCTATTAGGGCATTCGTTGGTGTGTTGCAGGGCTTGTCCCCCTAGCGGAGTGGTCTTCTGCAGAGAATCGAGTACCGCGCCATGGAGCCCCGAGCCATGGTCGAGCACTTCCATTTTCGGGGAGACCGTCGGCATGTCGCAGGGCCTGGGGCTTTGACAGGATACCTTTCTTGGAGAAGACAGGCGGCATGCCACGGGAACCAGAGCCCCAGTGGGACACGCACTCGGCAGAGGATGCGAGCGGCGTGCTGCAAAGCTTGGAACTTGGTAGAGCACGCATTGCATAGGGTGTGCCGGTGGTGTGCCGCATGGCTTGAAATCCTTGGTGGAACACACGTCACTCTCAAGAGTCGCGGACAATTTGGGTGGGACGTCATGGAGCCTTCATGCTGCGACTTGAATTCCTTCTGCTCTTGTTTCTTGGGAGCTGCACCTCGCTTCTAGCAGCCCCTTTGACCGCGGTTGGGGGTGCGTTAGACGGGAGCTCGACCTCGGGCGGGAGCTCGACCTCGGACGGGAGCTCGACCTTGGACGGGAGCTCGACCTCAAGCAGGAGCTTGACCTCGGACAGCCCAGGTGGTGCCTCCTACCACCACGATGCCTGGTCGGAACCCATACGAGGGCCAAGTCAGCGGCTCGCCACGTCACATGCCTCCGTGGATGCTACGTGGGCGGCTCTCTGCATCAAATGCCCCCCACATGATGGCTTCCTGGGGTTCCGGGTGAAGGGAGTAATGATCTGTTGACGTGGAGGGCCACACACCTAGGTCATTAAAGCCTATACTCCCAAATGATCCGCAGATCGTGCACGTGTCAATCCAGAGTTGCCACGCCAGCAAAAACGTCAACTCGAGGCGACGCCTTTTCGTTTCCCGACGCGGCACTCCAGAGGTCGAAGCGTTCGGGCTAGCAGGGGGTGGCACGTGTCCAAACCCTACTGGTCGGCATAATGGAGGGTCACATCATTCGGCTGCTTGGATTTTGAATTGGGATTTTTCCATTTCGTCCGAACGGCCCACCCCTTCATTTTCGCCTCAGAGACCTTCGAGCAGAAAAAGGAGAGCGGAGGAAAGAAAGAGGGGAAACTCCATACCCATTGAGTCCTCTGCAGGTTAGTTCCTCATCCATTCCTCTTTCCTTTAGGTTCGTGTCGAGGGGTTCCCCTCATCCTTAGGTCCCCTACTCTACTTTGTTCCTCCCTTCTTCACCATAAGTTCCTCAGGGAGCAATCGTCATCCTCAAAGGTATGACCTGGCCCGCCATGGCATGACGAAGGCATCACGGGCGGGGCCTCCTTCTGGAGTAGCAAGGAGGATGTCCCCTTTAGGATCCCATGGGATCCCCGACAGATGGTGGACCCCCACACCCAGTACTTGCCTCCCCCTCCTTCGTCTCCTAACCCAGACGACCGATCCGTCTGGGGTCGCTTCGACGATGTCGAAGATGGATGCCCTCTGGCTCCGGGGCATCTACGGGATCCCAGATACCATTCGGATCTTGGTCCCGGACCCAAGGGAGCGAGTCACCTCCGGCGAGCCGGGCCAAGTCGCCTTGTACAAGTTCTTCTCGGCAAGGTTCCGGCTTTCCCTTCACCCCTTCATCCTCTCTTTTCTGGACCATTAAAAGTTAATCTCGGCCTAGTGAACCCCAAACTCTTTTAGGATCATCACCTCCTTCATAGTGCTATGTCATTTCCACGGCATTGTGGCTAGATTCTCCTTGTTCAGGGCTCTATTTATCCTGAAACGCCACCCCATGAAAAGGGGGTGGTTGGTTGCTCCTCGGCCTGAGATCCTTAAGTTCGACCTGCCTACTTCCATCAAGGGATGGAAGAGCAGGTACATCTTCGCCTCCATTGAGGGGGTAAACTGGGTATGGAGTGACCCTGACCGCACGCCCAACCAGGACGCCTCAGTGAAGCCCGCTGACTGGGAGGTGTACGACCAGCTCGTCACCTCGAAGGTCCTTGCGGGAGGGATCTCTCCGAGTAGAACCTATTCGATGCCGGTGTCAGCCTGATCCGGTCCCTAGGTAAGCTTTTGAATTTTAACATTTCCTGCGATTCAGGATGACTGATTGGGTCTTTGTCTTGTGCAGATATGAAGTTTTCGATGGACCGGCTCAAACAGATGACCCACAAGCGGTCATCATCGTCACGACCTTGCGAGGAGTCGGCAAAGAGGTCGCGAGAGGAGTCGAAAGGAAGGCCTCATGAGGGGCCTTCGGCTTGCCCTGGAGAGGATAGGTCCCAAGACATTCCGGTGCTAGCTGCAGGGTCAGCAAGGCCTGCATCCTCGGGGCTGCTCAGGAGTGCCGAGCCAGAGGAGGGTACGCCACGGGCCCCTCCCCCGGAGGCTCCAGAGATCATGGAGGTACCGCTGTCTCCCGAGACTGAAGCTGCGCCCGTCCAGGGGGAGATCCCAGTGCCACCTGCGTCCGCCACAGTGCCGGAGGCTTGTCCAGTGAGCCCGGAGGCGGCGGGGCCATCATCCTCTGTAATGGCCCCGCCTCTAAGGATGGCTAGGGGGGCTGCTCCATTACCGCCCGACGCGTCGATGACTCACGATGCCAAACTGGCGGAGAGGCTGTTAGGATTCGTCCTGCAGCCTCGGGACCGGCTGGAGAGGGCCGGTTGCACTTTGGGTGACACCATCGATGGGATCTTCCCCCAGCTGCTTATGGTAAGCGCTTCTTCCTTCTTTTCTCTCTTTTTGTTAATCCACTGCACTGCAAATTGCTCAGGACACGTACCTAATTAAAGACGCGTGCCGAGCGCTGCTCCGGCGGGATGCTGCGTCCAGCACCAAGGCCGACGCTGTCGAGGCCCGTATCCGAGTCCTGGAGGACCAGTTGTGAGATGTTGAGATGCAGGTCCAGAGCTTAGAGGTCGACCTCTGGGACTCCCGAGACACCGTGGGCAGGGACGAACCACACCAACTTTTTAAGGGGTGCAAAAAAATTTTTCAATTGAATACCCATCAACTAAGAAAAGTTTTTTTCTCTATGATGCAAAGTTTGGTATCTTTGCAATCCAAACCACACTAATCATTCTCAGGAGAATGCTAGAAAAATGTTCATTTAGCAAAAAACCAAAATATGATATACTTGCAAATAGAGGATTCAAAATAAAAAAGATAGATCACAGACCATCAATAAAAACACACTAAGATTGATACGAAAGCCTACATCTATATGTTCGATAATTCTTGCAACTTCGTCAAATTTTTAATCTACCAAAAAATCAACTAAAAAAAATCTCAAATACGGCGCAGTGAGAGAATCTACAAATTCCTTATAACAAATATCCTAAAAAAAATAAAGAGGGGAAAAAATTAAGAATACAAATTTGCAATATTACATTTGGTCACCCCCGCAAAAAAAAAAGTGGAAGAAGAAAGAAGCACGAGATTAGAGGATACAAAAGCAAAATTACAATCATAAACTTAGTTTCTAAAAAAAATATAAAAGAAAAAAACTATAAAAAAAGAAATTACGGCAAGCCAACCGATTATACCTTTTTGCTCTAGACTCTAGAGATGTTGAGATCGAAGACAAAGGGCTTCTTTTGGTCAACGGTGTTCCGGACCTTCTCCGGCGAAGCAACCGCCCGGCCGTCAGCAAAGCCACGAAGGAGACGACGGCTGGGGTGGTGCCGCGACAGGTGGGTGGGGCCATGGGGACAGCGGCCAGTGGGTGCCCTGTCGAGGACGGTGGCGGCCGGCGGGTGCTAGGTGGGGTTTGGGCTTTGGGATTTTGGAGAAGCAGATGGCAGCACCTCTCAAATGAGTTTTTTTTTTAACAAGATTTTTTAGAGAATTTTTTTCATTGATTTTTTTTTATAGGACTCAATTTTGATTTTTTTTTGAAATTTCTTTATAGATTTTTTTGGAATTATTTTTGAAAAATTTGAGGGGGCCAAATACCTATTATAGAAATTTATTTTAAATAAATTTAATATATAAAGTGGCTTATGAAAAAATTAGGGGGCCCAAGGCCCCCCCTTGCCACCCCGGTGGTCCGCCGCTGACCGTGGGTGACTTGGAGCTACGCATAAAAGGGCACGACGCCAAGCTGGTAGAGGAGTATGCCACCATGTTGGAGGGATAGCTCGCCAGGGCTACCTCCAAGGCACTCTGCCTGGAGGGACGGATTCACAACCTCCAGGTTTAGCTGGACGCCGCGGAGGGTCGGGCCATGGCGGTGGAGGAGGCTGCTGCAGCGGTGGCGGTGATGGAGGCCGCGAAGGAGGCGGCTGAATCTGTGCAGTGCTACAAGGCCTCGGCATCATTTGAAGATAAGGTCCGGGAAGCAGTCTACGATGCATTCATCAAAGGCTTTGAAGAATACAAAAAGATGGCGCAGCTCTTCCACCTCCCCGACCTTCATGACATCGTCCCGATCGAGCCCGAGGACTCAGGCGATGTAGAATCGCCGACTGAGGCAATCTCGACCGAGCTTCCGGGTCCAGAGGGGGCGAAGACCTGCGACACAGCCTTGCCAGCCCTACCTCCAGCACCCCAGCCAATCGCGCCCGGCCCGGCGCCAACCCGGCAAAGTTCCGTGAAGGAAACTATGGAGCATACTATGGCAGAGACCGAGAAGCTGATAGAGGCCACCATAAAGGCCACAGAGTCGGGCAGCGCTCCAGCCTCGCACCAGCCATAGAGTCCTTCTCACCCCCTCTTTTTCCTTTCTTATCCTTTTGTACATGAGAGTTTCGTTGAACCCCCAGCCCGTCGGGGGTTCATATGTAAATAAACTTTGAAAAAATGAAATATATATTACTTCTTCAAACTTGAGTCTCCTCTTGTATGGAATGGAAAGTTTTTTTTTCCTTTCCCTGTATCTTTCTACATTCTTGCCTTTTTTCTTCACCAAACTTGGAGTCGGGCAGATGTCTAGCTTTGAGAGGACGAAGGCGGACTAGGTGGCCAAAGGGTCATTCCATTTTGTCCTGAAAGGAAAGATTTACATCATTGGTAGTACATCCTCAAGTTCGCAGTATTCCACGTCCGGGAGAACTGGACCCCGTCGAGGTTGGCGATCTTGTATGCTCCTTGAGAGGAGGCTTCGACCACCCGATAGGGGCCTTCCTAGTTGGGGATAGCTTACCGCATTGGCTAGATTGGAAAACTTCTGCTTGCTTGAGGACAAGGT
Source organism: Areca catechu (assembly GCA_021397845.1). NCBI lineage: Eukaryota > Viridiplantae > Streptophyta > Magnoliopsida > Arecales > Arecaceae > Areca > Areca catechu. The sequence goes on along the minus strand of CM038038.1, from coordinate 131,932,149 downwards.
CGCCTGGACAAAAGGTCTTGGACCGAACACGAGTTGTAGTAGCGGGCCACCCACTGTCGGTACGCCGCCATGCAGAGTCATGCCTTGTTTCTTGTCTCGTCCAGTAGGTCGAGGTTGAGGAGGAGGCGCGCGGGATTGTCAGCCTCATTGTATTGCCGTACTCGCAACGTGGGCAAGCCCACTTCAACCGAGATCACCACTTCTGTATCCAAGACCAATCTGAAGGGCGTCTCACCCGTTGCTATCTTAAGCATTGTGTGATAGGCCCACAGCACACTGGATAGCTCGTCAGCCCACCGACCCTTTGTCTCGTCCAACCGGGTGCGGAGTCCTTGGAGAATGGTCTGATTCGTCACTTCGGCCTCTTTGTTGGTCTAGGGGTGAGCCACCAACATGAAGCGATGGCGGATGTTCAGGTTGGCACAGAACTTTTCGAAAGCTTGGTTGTCGAACTACCACCCATTATCCGTAATGATGGTGTGGGGAAGCTTGAAATAGTAGATGATTGACTTCTAGAAGAAAGACCTTATTTTGTCCTCAGTGATCCGGGCCAGGGGTTTTGCCTCCACCCACTTGGTGAAGTAGTCGATGACGACGATCAGATACTTCCTTTGGCCGGGCACTAGGGGAAAAGGACCTAGGATGTCTATTCCCTATTGGGCAAATGGCTATGGGGAGGAGAGCTGGAATAGCAGAGAAGCCGGCTGTCGCTAAATATGGGCATGCCTCTGACAGCGATCACATTTCCGTACAAACTCGGCCGCGTTCTCCCGCATAGTTTCCCAGTAGTACCCCTACCGAAGGGTTTTATAGACCAGTGTCCTGCCCCCCACATGGTTCCCGTAGACACCCTCATGTATTTTTCGGAGGACATAGAGAGCTTCCGAGAGTTTCAAACACTTCAGTAGGGGGTAAAAGAAAGGCCTTCGATAGAACTGCCCATCCATGAGCATAAAGCAAGCGGCCTTCGGCTTAAGAAGACCGGCCTCCATGCGGTCTTCGGGTAAAGTTCCGTCAACTATGTATCTGATATAAGGATCCATCCAGCTCGTCTCAGGGTCAACCTGCTGGACCTCGCCTGCGATCTCGTAGCTGGGGGGCCTTCAGATATTCAACGAAGGTGTGCCCCAGCAACGACTCTAGCAGGGTGGCAAGCTTGGAGAGACATCGGCGCGAGAATTCTCTGTGCAGGGTATATGAGAAATGCTGAAGTACTGGAGATTCGTTGTATATGAGTGTACTCTTTCCAAATACTTCGCCATCATAGGATCTTGCGCTTCATACTCGCTTGAGACTTGACCCATCACAAGCTGTGAATCCGTGAAAACCTTCAGACTCGTCATGCCCAGCTCGCGGGATACCTTCAGCCCCGCGAGGAGCGCTTCGTATTTGGCATGGTTGTTGGTTGGCTTGAAGAGGAAGTGCAGCGCATACTCGACGACGACCCCGTCGGAGTTGGTGAGAATGAGCCCGGCTCCACTTCCTCTGGCGTTGGACACGCCATCAACATGGAGGATCCATGCCATCTCCCTCGTAGATGAGCTCCGCTCGAGCTCAGCTGGTTCACTCATCTCCTTCTAGTCCTCGTCCGCCCAGGTGCATTCCACCAGGAAGTCGGCCAGGACTTGGACCTTTTGAGTCGACCTCGGACGATAGATGATGTCAAACTCGCTGAACTTCATCGCCCACTTAGCCAGGCGCCTCGACATATCCGGGCAGCTTAAAATCGCCCTCAATGGTTGGTCAGTAAGGACCGCGATTGGGTGCACTTGGAAAAAGGGCCTGAGATGCTGCGCAGACACTGAGTAAAAAAATAATCTTTTCTGGTCGAGTGTACCTGGTTTCCGCACCACGAAGTAGCTTGCTGGTATAGTAAACCGGTCACTAAAGGCCATCCTTATCGGTACAAACCAGCATTAAGCTGACTGCTTCTAGGAAAACCGCCAGGTACAATAGGAGCTCCTCGGGCTCCGGCCTGGACAGTAGTGGCAGAGAGACGAGAAGCCTCTTCAGCCCCTCGAACGCCCCCCGATATTACTTCGTCCAGGCGAAGTCATACATCTTTCACAGGGCCTTGAAGAACGGCCGACAGCGCTAGACGGAGCACGAGATGAAGCGGCTTAAGGCAGCGACGCGTCTAGTTAAGCGCTGGACTTCCTTCTTGAACGTAGGGTGCCTCATGTCCATGATCGCCTAGATCTTCTCCGGGTTGGCCTCGATCCCTCGCTAGGTGACCATGAATTCTAGGAACTTTTCCGCCGCGATGCGGAACACGCACTTGGCGGATTCAGCTTCATCTGATAGAGATGGAGGTTGTTAAAGGCCTCCGCCAAATCGATGATGTGATCCGACTCTTGGTCACTCATAACGAGCATGTCGTCCACATAGACCCGCATGTTGCAGCCTATTTAGTCTCCGAAAACCTTGCTAACCAAGCGCTGGTACATTGCCCCCGCATTTTTAAGGCCGAATGGCACCACCTTATAGCAGTACGTACCTCTGTCGATAATGAACGCCATGTTTTCCTCATCCTCTGGGTGCATATGGATCTGATTATACTCGGAGAATACATCCATGAAGCTGAGGAGCTTGTGTTCTGAGGTTGCATCCCCGAGCTGGTCGATCTTAGGGAGCAGGAAGCTGTCCTTCGGGCATGTCCGATTGAGGTCGGTGTAATCCATACAGATCCTCCACTTCCCGGTGGCCTTCTTGACCATCACCACATTTGCCAGCCAGTCGAAGTACCGTACCTCGCGGAGGAAAGCCTGCGGCAAGGAGTTTCTCGACCTCTTTGTCGATTGCCTTCTGCCTCTCTGGGATGAAGCTTTTCTTCTACTGGACCGGACGGCTATTGGGGTTGACCTTCAACCTGTGAGTGATAACTTCCGAGAGATCCTGGGCATATCCGCAACAGTCCAGGCAAAGACGTCAGCATTGGCCTGCAAAAAGTTGAGTAACCTGGCCTTCTCCTCGGCCAGCAGGGCTCCCACTTGCATCGTCTTCAACGGGTCCTCGCCTAGGGGGAAGGATAGCAGTAATTCGACTGGCCTGCCCTTTGGCTCCAGCTCCGCTTGGCCTAGTTGATCAATGGTCGGACTCCATTCAGCCCCTTGGGCTCCTAAGATAGCCTGCAAGCAATGCTGGACCAACTGTCGGGATCCCCTCATTTTCTCGATCCCCTATGGGGTGGGAAACAAAACGAGCCGCTTCGTGGAGATGATGGCGTCAAGCAGGTTAAGCCCAGGGCATCCCAGGATCATGTTATAGGACGAAGGGAGCCTTACAATGGTGAATGTTGCCATCACAGTACTCTGCCGGGGTGGTGTTCCGGTGGTGACCGGGAAGGTAATTTCTCCCTCTACCCTAACAGAATCTTCGGTAAAGCCAATGAGGGGCGTGAACATAGGCCTTATCAGGTCAGCAAACAAGTTCATTCTTGCGAAAGCATCATAAAAAAAGGATATCAACTGAGCTTCCACTATCAATCATGATTCTTTTTACACAATACCCAGCTATTGTCATTTCTACAACAACGACGTCATTGTTCGGGTTGTCCACCTTGGCTGACCTCTCTCCCACATAGGGAAGTACATCATCAGTCCTCTCTATCTCTAGCCCTCTTTGATTTTCTCCCTGCCCCCAGAAGATCATTTCCACCAACTTCTCCGTGGGTTGGTTGTCGATGGCCGGTGACCGGTGGCCAGGCTTCTTCGCCCCTGGCCCCTTGGGGGGCTCCTCCCTCCACGTACTTTCCGAGGTAACCTCGTCTGATTAGATCCTCGATCTCCCTCTTCAAGTGGCGCATTCCTCGATATCATGGCCGTGGTCACGGTGAAAATAACAGTACCTGAACTTGTCACATCCACCGGAAGCCTTAGTGGGGGAGGGCGATGTAGGAAGTGCTCGTCCTCGATCTCCATCAGGATCTTTGCTCTCGGGACAAGGAGAGGCATGTACTTCTCTTCTTTAACAGGATCAGTCCTAGGTCGAGGACCTGCCCGAGGGGTCGAGGTAGCCTTTTGCACCAAGGGGTTGGCCGCCTCCCCCCAAGGCTTGCCTCTTCAAGGGCCTCCCGTCCAACTCTTTCTTGGTGTGATTGGCTTCCTCCGCCCGAATGTACTTGTGGATAAGGAGGAGCTCCAAGTAGAACTTTGGAGGCTTATTGTCGAGGGAGTAGGTGAAGCAAAAGATCTTGAGCCCTCTCTTTAGTGCCAGCATGGCGACAAGCTCGTCGAGATTGTAAATCTCCAGGATAGCTACTTTAAACCGAAACACAATCCTGAAGGGACTCGCGGTCCTGTTGTTGGATAGAGAAGAAGCTATCTGCCTCATGTGACACCTTCCTACAAGCATCGAAATGTGCCACGAACTTTCTCTCCAGCTACTCAAAGAAGTCAATGCTCCTTGGCTCGAGACGGGAGTACCAGACTCGGGCCACCTTGCAGAGCGTAGCTAAGAAAGCGACATGGACAAGGGCGTCGGTGGCTCCTTGGACCTACATGAGAGCCTTGTAACTTTCCAGGTGGTCGAGAAGATCCGTGATCCCATCATAGGGATCCACCTGGGGCATGCGGAACTGGCTGGAAACCAGTTCCTCTTGGATTCCGAGAGAGATGGACGGGGTGTCATAACCCGTGGGCTCACATGGGGAACCCTGAATCTCGGCAAACTAGTGGGCCAAATCAGCCAGTCTGCGCTCTTGCTCCTCGAGGTGCCTCTCTGCTTGGCAGTGGATGGCCTCTCTATGGATCCCTTTACAGAGGTCGTTAGGAAAGAAGAGGGCGCGGACCGGAGAAACTCACACTTGAGCTCCTGGCCATGTCAGCACTGTCGATGCGATATTGCACCATGGTCCGAGACCGGAGAGCGGCTCTCCCAGCCGATCGGACCGCCTTGATGCCTCCCAGCCATCTAAGGGCTTTCTCGCGGGTAAGAGACTACACGCGACGGCCCCTCCTGGAAAGACCTGAGGCTGGCACGGGGATCGGCGATGTGGGCCGCTGGCATCCCAGGCTACTGCTGTGTTGCCAGGGACCGGTGGCGCTGGTGCAGTTGATGCACTACCGCAGCCAAGGTCTGGACCTGTTGCATAAGTGCAGCGATCTGCACCGATTGATTAGCCATAGATGGCGGTGGAGGGAGAGGAAGCTCCGCCTCTTGACTGTGCCTGTCGCTGCAATTGGATGGGTCCCCCATGCGGCTGGGAAGGCTTCTCGCGCTCGGGTTACCACCATGAGATCTCTAGGGGCTCCTTACGTCCGCGATCCCCCTTTCCTGGCATGCCAATCTATTACCGCCTAGATCGCCATGGCCTGTAGCTCTGACGTGGCGCAGGTGAACCAGGTCCTTTCTCGTGACTTCGTGACCGGTAGAACTTGTAAAAAAGAGGATATCCATACCAGGAATCCCGACAGGGACACTCCGACGGTCAAGTCAGTAGAACGATCAAAGGAAACAGATCCTCTAATATGGAGGCTTGAGCCGCCCCCGCGTAAAGGAAAAAAAATGAGATGAAAAGAAAAGAGCTGGAAGTTAGAGTGTGCAGGGAGGTTCTCTCTATTTGGTCCCTTGCCCCTTATTCTCTTTCTTTCTCTTACCGTCCCCCCTTGCCGGAGGTCCCTCTTTCCATTGTATAGGAAGTTGTTGGCCCAGACTAGATCTGGAGCCTCGCTGGAACGTCCCTTTCTCGGTATCCCCCTTGGGTGGGGTTTCTTTTTGCCAGAATTCTCCCCTCTGACCGGTCCCCGGAGGGGGCCCCTCCTATTGGGGCATTCGTCAGCATGTTGCAGGGCTTGTCCCCCTAGCGGAGCGGTCTTCTGCAGAGGATGCGAGTACCACGCCACAGAGCCCTGAGCCATGGTCGAGCACTTCCATTTTTGGGAAGACCATTGCCATGTCACAGGGCCTGGGGCTTTGACAGGATACCTCTCTTAGAGAAGACACAGGCGGCATGCTACGGGAACCAGAGCCCCAGTGGGACATGCACCCGGCAGAGGATGCGGGCAGTGTGCTGTAGACCTTGGAACTTGGTAGAGCACGTGTTACGCAGGGTGTGCTGGTGGTGTGCCGCAGGGCCTGAAACCCTTGGTGGAACACGAGTCACTCTCAAGAGTCACGGACAATCTGGGTGGGACATCGTGGAGCCTTCATGCTGCGACTTGAATTCCTTCTACTCTTGTTTCCTGGGAGCCGCACCTCGCTTCTGGCAGCCCCTTTGGTCGCGGTTGGGGATGCGTCTTCTTGTCCTCAGGGACCCATCCTCAGACGAAAGCTCGATCTTGGATGGGAGCTCGACCTCAGACAGGAGCTCGACCTCGGACGGGAGCTCGACCTCAAGCAGGAGCTCGACCTCGGATAGGCCAGGTGGTACCTCCTGCCACCACGATGCCTGGTCAGAACCCATACGGGGGCCAAGTCAGCGGCTCGCCATGTCACATGCCTCCGTGGATGCTACGTGGGCGACTCTCCGCATCATCGATAACCAAACATATATACGCATGCTACATAATATGTAAAATCAGGGTTCTCCGAACCGTGCCGAACTGGCCAATTCGGGGTGTACCGAACCGGACCAGCGACCGGCCGGCACGGTTTGGCTTTATAAAACGGCACAGCCCCATTTAAAATAAAAAAAAAAACCTTACCGCACCGAACCGGGCCCGAACCGGCCGATTCGGCCCGGTTCGGCTCAGTACGGCTTGGGAAGAGGGGGGGCAAATTTTTTTGTTGGTGTCACATGGCTACTGTAGCCATGTGACATTTTGTCAGGGGGGAGATACCTTTCCTTTTAATTAAGGAAAGGCACAGAGAGCTCTTACGAGCTCTCTGTGTCCTCTGCTGCAGCGCACCGTAGAAGGAAAAGCAGAAAAAAAAAATTCGTGGATCAATTTCAACCCAATTCAACTGCAAAAATCGAAGGGATAGGTAGAATCAAGGTTCGTATACCTTTTTTTTTCCGTATTTTCGTCTTTCGTAGCGTTAAATTTTGTTAAAATCCGTGCAAATTAGAAAATTAAGAAATGCTGTCAAAATTTATTTGTTGGCAATGATTTTAGAGTATATGGTAAATCTAGGATAGATCTACACAATGATACTAAAATCTTAATTTTTTTGTTAAGTATATAATTTTTTAAATTAAAAATTAATTTCGGATTAATAAATTAATTTTTAAAAAAAATAATTTTAAAAAAAACTTTAATTATAAATTATTTATCTATGGCTTGTAAGCTACTCTCACTATAAATTTCATGTCGATTTATTCAAGTTTTGTGCATCTCATGAATAGTGCCCGTAAATTTTAAATTGAAAAAAAATTGACTTTTAATGCATTTATAGGATCTTAAAAAAATATATGTAGCATGTATGATAGAATTCTACATGAATCTAAAATTTAAATTTTTTTTATTTTTTTTTATTTTTTGAATTTTTTAAATAAAAAAAATTAAAAAATAAATTAAAATTTAAAAATTAGGTTAATAAAGTGTTAATTAATAAAGATTATTATTGATTTTATATGTAATTTAAATATTCATGTATGGATCCATCAAGGAGGAAGAAGGATCCGGAGCGGGACATTGGCTGGTTACATAGAGAGATGCTTTCGGATGGGCATCACTGAAGGTGTAAATAGTGCAATACTGAATTCAAAGGTGGGGGTAACAAGGTTGAAGCAGCACTTGGCTGGTGGCTATCCTGATGTATCTGCATGCCGACAGTGTCCACAGGAGGTCCGTCAGTTGATGAAGAAACATTTTGCTGATTTTAAAGCTGGGAAGGAAAGAGCAGCAAAGAAAAAGGCAGAGGTGGACCGTAGAGCCGCAGAGCCACCTTATCACTCCAGGGAGTCAGAGAAAGCATCTATTCCTTCTGATGAGGAGGCATAGATGGAGGCTGCTATTCAGGCGAGCTTGTATGAGCAGAGGAGCAGGAGGAGGCAGCCAGGCATAGACAGCGATTCGGGCCATCAGCTTTTGAGTCAGGATCGGATCCGTTTCTACTAGTGCTCCAGGAGAGTCTGAGACACAGTTTAGGAGGACCTCCTCAGTCAGAGAGCCCGTCAGGAGAGGCACCGGCCGTATTGCATCCATGTTGGGAGCATTTGGCAGTAGGAGGAAGTCTTCCAGGCCCAAGGACATTCTAGAGGGAGCCACTATCCATGATGTCGATCCACATGCATTTTCCAGTAGAGATTCCAAGCAATAGAGGATTGACACAATACTGAAAAAGGATAAGAAGAAGGATATGTGACGGGCCATCTCTTCCTGGTTTCATTTCAGTCATATCCCAGTCCATGCAGCAGACAATTCTTATTATCGCTCTGCTATTTCATCTATACAGGCTGCTGGTGCAGGTGTAGATCCTCCAGCATCGAGAAAAATCTATAGTCATCTTCTGGACAGCAATAAGGATGAGCTAGAAGGATGGATATCCTTATATCAGAGCAAGTGGCCTGTGTATGGATTGACGGTGATGTGAAATGGTTGGACTGGTCCTACTAGACGAAGCATCATCAATTTTTTGACTTATTGTGATAGGAAGACTTTTTTCAGAAGTCTATTGATGCTTCAGATCAGGTGCACGACGCCAGTTATATCCAGATGATTGATCAGGTGGGAGAGCATAATGTCGTGCAGGTAATCACTGATAATGGATAACAGTACAGGGCCGCAGGGCAGATCTTGATGGAGCGGCGGCCGTATATTTTCTGGACCCCTTGTGCTGCACATTGTATAGACCTCATGTTGATGGATATTGGTAAAATTCGCAAGGTACAGAAGATTGTTGAGCTAGCACAGTCTATCACCAGATTTATATATAACCATCCATGGGTCTTATCATTGATGAGGAGCTTTACAGGAAGGAAAATATTGAGACCGGGGGTCACACGGTTTGCAACTAATTACATTGCACTTGATAGTCTTCTTAGCAAGAAAGCAGAGCTGCGTCAGATGTTTATCAATCAGGACTGGCAGGAGAGCAGATATGCCGGGACAAATACTAAGGGAAGCAATGTAGAGAATTTAGTGACGAGACAGACATTCTGGCAGCGGGCTGAGAGGGTAGTGGAGGCTATCAAGCCTCTACATGAGGTACTTCGTGCCGTGGACTCCGAGAGGTATGCTCAAATGGGCTTCTTATATTTCATGATGCAAAGGAAAAAAGAAAAGATCCAGGAGGCAGATCCATCACATGCATATGAGTATATCCGGATAATTAATGGACAATGGAGTTATCAAATGAGTTCGGATTTACATCTAGCAGGTACGTAGTATTTTATGAAGTCCCTAAAAATTAAGTTTCAATTAGATTCACACAAGTACGCTTGACTGATTCTTAAAATATATGTGCAGCTTACTATCTAAATCCGAGATTTCAGTACTCCGTACCGGACATTACCATGGATAAGGATCTTATGTCTGCCCTGCACAATGTTATATATAAGATGGAGCCTGATCCAGATATCGCTGCTATGTGCCTTGAAGAAGTAAGTTAGGTTGAAATTATTGAATGATTTTTAATAGCATTAATTTCAACAAGCTAACAAATTTTTTTCTGGCAGACGAAATTTTTTAGAGAAGGCACAGATTCATTTGGATCCACTGTAGCGGTCAGAAGTAAATCAAAGATGAATCCTAGTAGGTACTACTAAGGAGTAAGTCTCATATTATATCAGGATTAAATTTTTTATTTTGCCAAATCTAAAATTCTAAATGATGTAATGTCTTTTGCAGCTGAATGGTGGGTGCATTTTGGTGGATCTGCTAAAAATTTGAAGGTTCTTGCAGTGAAGATCCTCTCCCAGACAGTGTCCTCCAGTGGATGTGAGCACAACTGGTCTACATTTGGTCTTATCCACTCCAAACAGAGGAACCGTCTGAAACAGAAACGCCTCAACAATCTTGTGTATGTAGACTATAATTTAAGGTTGAGGCTAAAATATATTCAGGAAGTAGAATTGAAATATCCCGATTCCATTGCAAGTTCATATATTGATGAGGATGAATATCCATTGATTGGGTGGGTCATGGGTCAGCAGCAGCAGCCAAAGCTTGATAAGCCAGGATCGCCTACTCGACCAGCCAGTTTTATAGCTAGTGAGGCTGGGGTGGATGCTGGACAATGAGCAACAAGTCATATTCCTCACAGGGCTCCAGCAGATACAGCACATTGTCCGTCCCCACCATCTAGTAGACCTGGAGATTAGAGGAAAAGGAAAGGCAGTTGCCCCTCCATCGGAGCACCCAGTCCACTCAGATTCAGATACCAGAGACTGATGATAGTGTTTCAGATAGTAGAGGATCTAGTGATCAGGGAGGGGCAGGAGGACAGGAGTCGCAGCCATCTAGTCCTATTCGATTCACCGGGGAGTCGCAGTTTTTCTATGCCATGCAGGATACAGATCATGGAGCACCATCTGATAGATCTCGTGGTGATATGATTCCATATAGGCGACGGGCTCCGCGTGGTCGTTCGGAACACAATACAGCTGTAGATCTTGCACGTGGAGTAGGATCCTTGGATGTATCTGTATCATCATCATATTCAGGATCCTCTTATCTGTAGCTACCGGCAGTTTCTGGTCTATATGATCCATATGGTGCATCCGAGACGTCAGCATACAGTGGTTATTATCCCGGAACATCTTATGCATCTGATTTTGTTGCTGGTATATTTGGATTTTCCCCTGCACCTGCACTGCCATATCGTCAGTCTCTGAACAGCTCTCAGAGTCGGGACATCAGAGAAAGATCTACGATTAGTTATGACCCATCATGCATACCTCCTGAGATGAGCTTAGAGGAGTATCATGCTGCCTGGCAAGAGGGACATGCCGAATTTCCTACATAGTACATACATGATCCCTATATTTATGGACATCGTCACTCTACCCGATTCTAGACATTGGTATGTAATTATATATTTATGCCACATTTTACTTTCATTAATTGCTGATAATCTTAGTTTAATTATCATTATTTTTTATTTCAATTGAAAATAGTCCTAAATATTAGTATTTAGTCTTAAACCCTAAAGCGGTACGCCATCCTAAACCCTAAATCCTAAACCGGTCTAAACCCTAAATCCTAAAGCCTTAAAAAATAAACCCTAAACCCTTAAAAATTAAAATAAAAATCTTAAAATTACAAAAAAATAAAAAAAAAATCAAAAAAAAAAATTGGGGCATACCGATTTGAACCAGTATGCCCTCCTGTACCGTGTGTCGGCACGGTACGGTTCGATACCGAACCAATACCAGCCGGCCACCGGTATGGTACCCAGTACCGGTACCAGAAACCTTGTATAAAATATATAAATATAGGAATATAAAGAGGATTGGCTACATGACTTGCATTGATCCCTTGACTCTAGGATAGGCTATCTGACCTGTATTTATTCCTTAACTTTCGCCCACTGCCATTTCAGCTCCTAAATCCTAGCTAACACTCAGCAATCAATTCCATTTGAATCAAATCAAACATAAATGGAAACCTAAATCCGATTACATTTTTTTAAAAAACCAACAATTTACTTACCATATTAGCATACATGGTTGTTATACTTAATATTTTCTTAAAAGTCATAACTTTATTAAAAATTTAAAAAATCAAAAAAATAGCTGCAATAAGAAGCCAAAGATACAGCCTGTGCTGAATTGAACCTCAAAAATTCTTGAATCGAACTCAAATCTAACAATTAATCAAGTCTGGATTTGAGGTAGGAGCTTACACATTTTGATTCATCCGAATCCAAATTCGAGCTCCTATCTTACCGAGCTTAGTTGCAGATATAGCATGGATCCTACCTGGGTCCGGTCAAGTTACAACCTCAATGTCAACCCTCCGATTTGTATCAACTACTAGCAACGTAACTCTATACAAGAGGGGCACATTGTGAAACCTATAAACTCAATTTGCTAGTGGGAACCTACCTCACCAATTACATGGTATAAGCTAATGCAAAGGAGCAACCTCCAACCCCCTCCTTTGATATGAAAAGAGTAGAGACAAGCAGGTTCCAGGATGTAGTAAAGCATTTTGGCACATTTTAATGTAATAGCTTGGAGCAAATATAAGAAATATAAAAGAGCGGACATGGTAGACATACTAGTGCAGAAGGTCAACTACTATAATACGAGCTCAACTAGACAGGCAACTATGATTCTACTATCAAGGATAAGGTTAACAAAAATGACATTTGGTATGTTTTAGCCATGTCCATGAGGTTTAGCTTGACTAGGATATAATTGAAATGTACGCATGACCTTCTTATCCAACACATTTTTAACATGGATATCTAAAAATCCAAAGCATTTCTGTTATCTTCAACAAATGTTGAGTAACTGCATGGTATCTCATACCAAATCTCTATCCATGTTAATATCCAGTATCATAGGCAGCATTCTAATTCCACTAACAATAAATTCTTTAGAGTGGCGTCAACAAATAATAATGAAATATAAAATGGTTTTCAATATCATCTGATTTGGTACCTCTTGAATGTCTTTCCAGCATGAAGAAAATAGCATATTTTACTTCACTACCCTAGAGAGGTTTTGAAAAGAAAATTTGCATCCTCTAACTTTGAGTGTGTACAAAGATTTTGAATCTCATTGATTTTTTCCCATTATTACTAATAGCATCAACAATAAGAGAAGGTCAAAGTAGAAGCCTCTGATGACATGCAAAGAATCAAGTTTTAGTTTTCCAGAAGAATGAAGACTTTTAAAAATAAAACATTATGCACCTTAAAGAATTTAGATTGTATATCATTTTCTTCCCTTCTACATACTTACCACTATATTTTCCATATCAGTTAAAAGTGATAAACTATGTAAAGGATCAACTGCAAGTTCCTCGGTCCCAATTTTTTAAACAGCAATAGGAACTCATTGTTTTGTCAAAGGACCGAACCAGTCCATACAGGAAACCTAAAAGCTGTTTCTTCTGTGGTCTAAAGAGAATTTTAGGCCTTGGTTGTAAGTTAGGTACATAACTCCAGAGCCCTCAATAGGTAGTGTTGGTTTTTTCTTTCATCATGGATCAAGGAAGCATCTAGAGATTTCTATGGTGTTTGTGGGCAATTGTAATTCAGATTATTGCAATTTATCCACTTTACAATAATCATCTAGCATAGTTCAAAATTTAAAGTTTTCTTTATTTTTCTCTATCAATCAGAAATAACAATACTACACTAGACAGCTAGCATTACAGAATGAAAATACTTCAAAGAATTACCAAAATTGATGTTTTATTTATTAGGAAAATGTAGAAATAAGCCATCAGAAAGTCTGTTGTTCAGATCTACAAATATGTCAGATGGTTTAGAAATACTATGTTCAACAACAGGGAATGGCCTGGAAAAATGAAGTCATGAGACAGAGCAAAAGTTTTTGAAATTAAATAAATCTTCAGTCAATGGCTGGAAGGTAATGAGTTTTTAAACATAGGAAAAACAAATTTGCATAGAACACCATCAGAATTTGTCAAATAACTTGTGAAGATCGTAATTTTCATGCTGAATATTAAGAAGAACCTACATGTCTCATTTCTTCAAGACTGATTGCACCATTTTTATCCACATCAATTGCATTAAACTGGTCATGAAGTGATGCCAGCTCGTCCTCATTTAGTGCACTCGCCAATGCCTGCATTACCCATTCCATAGAAAAATTTGAAACAAGATATTTGCAATATACTTGTACACACAATGTTTTATGCTTCAATTTTTTAGAAATAGTTTAAATTTATTTACCCTCAGTGCAAACTGCTTAAAACGGCTGTACTTCACGAATTGGCGCATGTTATTAAGCACAGATATATCTAGTGGGATTTCTGATGCATCTCCCCCTTCTCTCACCCATGCATGTGCTGCAAAAGTGGGGGAGAAGAGGCCAGAAGCACATCAGTAAAGAAGTTAAGATACGAAAAGAAATAAAACATAACAAAAAAAAAAACAAAATGATCAAAATTGCACAGTACAAGATCATGCATATAAGCTTGAGAAATATTTTAAAGATTTAAATAGATACTACTACTACTACACAAGTTTTTCCATAAAATTCCATGACTAGAAGAGATGTTTTTAGTAATTCAACAACCCATGGATGCATCATGTATCTTTGATAGATTGCCTGGCCTAAAATTTAAAGAGTGCAAATTAATGCATACACAAAGCCTGCGCAGCAGTCAATCTTGCACGAGGATCCTTAACTAATAACTTCTTTACAAAATCCTTGGCACTGTTGCTTATGCTTGGCCAAGGCTTCTGACGAAAATCTGGTTTGTTCTTTAGCACCTGCAAACCAACAGAATAAGAACAATTCTGTAGCATCCCCAGAAATGTAATGGCAGTTAAACGAAGAACATGATACATAGTTTTCATAACATATCAATGAAAGCTACAAGAAGCTGTTAAATTTCACTTCCATGGATTAAAATAGTTTTAGTAATCCCAAAAAAATAGTATCTGAAGATGAGTACACAGCCCAAGACCAAGTTTAATTATTGCAACAGCAAAGCATCACAAGCAAATAGCAAAAAATGAACATAAACATTAATATCACCATTACATTTTGGGGTGGTTATGATTGTATGATTTTACCTCCCTGAGAATTCCATCCTCAGTTTTATCCCAGAAGGGGCGCCTTCCACAAAGCAAAATGTAGGTTATGACGCCTATGCTCCAAACATCTGATTCAGGACCAGACCTACGTTTCAAGACTTCCGGGGCCACATAGTAGGCACTGCCAACAAGGTCATGGAATCTCTTCCCTGAAATGTCATATCTATACAGCTACATATCAACTATTTCTTTTTTGATGCGATACATATCAACTATTTCATCTCTCAAAAGTTCCAATTTCACATAAACATGCAGAAACACAGATTGAACAAAACATAGAAGTTTGCAAAGATTGGAGATGCTTCCCATGCACACCTGGCTTGATAAAATTTGAAAGGCCAAAATCTGTTGCTTTCAGGGGTGAGTCCTCTTTTGTCGTTTTGAAAAGGAAGTTCTGCAAAGGTCAAATGTGTAGGATGTTGTACTGCCTAGTACACAACAAACTTCAACTATCACAAGATCATAATCTCTAACAACTGCTTCATGCATTCAAACTGTACCTCAGGCTTCATGTCTCGATGAACCAAACCATGCAAATGACACTCAGCTGCAACTTTAAGCATCTGCCGCACTACTATTGCAGCATCTTTCTCAGTGTAACGGCTATCCTTTCTGCAGAGAATTTGTTCAAGATCAGCTCAATTAAACTGAAAAAGTTATTAGATAGGTGCTTAACGTATTAATTAACAAGCAATGGAGTCTAAGCAACGAAAGTGATTCACATCTTAACTTCGAAAGAGAACTGTTATTCCATAAGAGAATATGTGATTATTTTGTTTTAAATCAGTTCCTTTTTTCATTTAAAGAAAAGTAGGCAGTCTTACTTGGCCAATATTCGATCCAGCAATTCACCACCCTCACATAATCTGATAAAAAGTGCACAAAGAAAAAGTCATCATGACCATCATTTTGTTAAAGAAGAAATGGAACTGCTACCATAAGGTTAGCTCTGTAAAAACTTTAAGATAGTCTCAGCAGAGAAGTCAAAGAATAGTGTTGAGATCAAACTCAACACCAAGATACAGTTCGTTAAGTTGCTCTAAAACATACCTGAATACTGACCATTTTGGTGGCCAGGCCACAGGTCAACGATGTAAACATGGATTGACCCAGACAACTCAAATAAAGAAATTAATATAAATAAACAAACCTGTGGACTGAAAAAGGTCCTCAAACCATCCAGGTTGAGCTACAGGTGGTTGAAACTAAGTTGTCTTTTACAAAAGAAGACCTTATCCTGACCTGGCCTGTCCTTTATTTTTTAACAACAGTTCAAACAGATTGACCTTTTGAGGTAATCATTGGTTTTCAAACACTAAAGAGGCTCATGGAGAACTACAAAATAGTATTTTGCACATCTTACATTGATATATATGCTACATGCCCAATTCACGAAGTATTGTAATGCCTCTGAAGATAACAAATTACCAATATACCTCTTTCTTCTTTTCTTTCCTTTTTCCTTTTTTTTTCCCAAGAAATACAGTATGAGTGCCACCTTCCAGGATCAAACCTGGAATCTCTGCCCAGCGCATGCACTGAGGAGAGGGGTGCCAACCAGTGGTCCTGTTGGCCGATATACCAGTAAAGAAGAATCTACCTTACATGATCTCATTGTTAGAAAAATAAGATAAAACTTCTTTAGAAAATTCATGTTAAGATATACCATATAAAAACAATAAAATCACCCACATACACAGCATCTGAACTTCAGCAATAAAAGTTTACCAGTTATAAACAAATAACTGAAGCAACAGGAATGAATGTAACAGTTCTAGAAAAGTTTTTACAAAAAAGGAAGCAAGCAAATCATGTTCGGCAGTGATGAGAAAAGACAAGGAATGCAATTCCCTTTATATCATGTTATATTTTAGTTTCATTTATGCATATGAGCATAAAATCACGATTTCATTCCCATAATGGGTCGATGAAAGATACTACCATCTAGACAAATGACTGTTGAAACATGATGGCACAAGACAGCTAGTCTAATGATAAGAAAACTTACTCCATAACTATATAAACATAAGAATCATCTTCAAATGCATTATGGAAGTGGACAACATTCTCATGTCCTTTAAGGGCTTTGAGTATCTTCACTTCACGCTTAACATCCTCAACAGCAACAGGACGGACCATCTGCCAAGAGACACATATACCTTATATTGATCAATAAAACATTTACGAGCAGGTAATTTGATGCCTCATGAAATTCAAATATTCTCTACCAGTAGTTAAAGTTAAACATAGTAACAACTGTTCTGTCCATTGTAAAATCAGAAAGATATAAATCAGCAGAAAAGCATATTTGCGAGCTGCTTGGCTTCATTTACTTTTTCTTTCTTCAAAATGGGAGGCCATTATCTATATATTTCCAAATTTTGGGAATGTAACCTTATCAGCAAGTTTCAGGGGCCAAAACAGTGGGGAGTGATACTCTTCATCCAGAAAATAAACAGTGGGGAAACAGTTTTTCTTGTAAACAAAATGCATGAAATATTTTCAATCTGGAGTTCATGTTGCTTCATTAGACAAAAGACAGACAAACAAATATGTCAAACTATTGAACAAGAAAAGAAAACCTAAAACACTAGAATAAATTTCACCATCAATAATAGAGAGATAAAATTCATACATGCACAAAATTAATGGATGGAAATCCTTTAGGGCATTCCAAGGCTTAATGAAGTGCATGTTACTTCACTTGCTAAGGATTAGCAATATGTGCAGCAATAGCCTAAGATGCAGGTACTTTCTGATTAACATGTCCAATTGTCCACCCCTAGATTTAGATCAGGGGAAGATTTATAACAGTGTCTATTTTAAAAAATAATTTCTGATGACCTTTTTTCTATTTAAAATAAAGGGACATGACAAATTTTTTGCCACTTGTCATATGATATGTCTTGTCTGATATGCACACACTTCAGTAAGTTCGTACTAACAATAGTGCACCATTGGCACGGCAAGTATAAGGTTGCACCAAACCATACAGCATTTGTGTATACGCACCTTTAGATCAACTACCCACAGGAAGTGCTCTTGCTGCACCGGACTATTTTCCTTTTCTTTTCATAGAATTGGTTGGGCGAAGTTGGGTGCCGTAAGGTTTTCCTTTTCTTTTCATAGAATTGATTGGGCGAAGTTGGGTGCCGTAAGGATGTAGGGAAGAATGGCTGCTTCTCTTTCTAGCTTGAAACAACAGACATGCAATGGATGGTGCATGACATGGTAGTGGCTAGAGATGATCAGCAAAACTTTTATTGTTTTTCTAGGAGACATGAATCATACAATGTTAAACCTCAAAGGTTTTACATAAACTATATTATAGATCAAGAACTGGTCTACACAATAAAGTTAGGACTTAGGAGGATTATTAAAAAGGATAATTAGAAGTTTCCTCAGCACTGAAAGATTAAAAGTTTGTTCTATATTTTTTGTTTGATGTAGTTTACCTTTCAGGTATACCATCTTTTGATCCTTTTATGGAGTAAGGTATGGGCTAAATTTCTGTAGTTACTTTTAGACTGTCTATACTATTGTTGCCATAATCTGTTAATTTTGTTTACAAGAACTTTAGATAGCAATAGACTCACAGCTTTTCCATTGTCAGATTACAAGTTCACAAGAATTGCTGCTAACAGTTCCTCCATTTGTCATAATCACAAGATGCAACTATGCAGGACATACACAGCGATTTGAAGCTTGAATGGAGGTGAGTTCTCCGTTGGTGAATAAATAGGGAATTCCAATATACCAACATAGTGCATATTGATGCAACAAATAATCAACTAATCGAATCAATGCATCCGGAACTCCAGAAATCAAAGGAAAAACTAAAAAAGCATGACTTCAAAACTATATACTGTAGATTTTGTTTTGAAAAAATATTTATTTCTCTCTGATACAAATGCAAATCTGCAGTTTAAGTCACTCAATCAACTCTATGATAAAAAATGCATCAAGAAAGAAACTTTCTGCAAAAGAGGAAAAAAATTAAAATAAAAACCCAGGTCTTGCGGAATTACCTTGCTCTTGTCGATCCTCTTGACGGCCAACCGGTCCCCACCGGCCTTATCGGTGGCGATGAAGGTATACCCGAACTGGCCGTGCCCCAGGAACTTCCCGATCGCGTACCGGTTCTCGAAATCCTTGTCGTACCCAAAGTCCATCCTTTTCCCGTACGGCACCTTCGCTGCCGCATCCTGCAGCTTACCCGGTCGGTTATGCGCCACCGGCTGGCCCTGCTGCCCGCCGGCAGCGGAGGCGTTGCTGCTGTTGGAGCCGCTGACCTTGGCCGCACACGACAAGCACGAGCCCATCGCCTCCTCCTCTTCTCTTCGTCCGCCTCAAAAGAGATTACCATCAATAGATCACAAAACGCAGAATACTTTCAAGAAAGGAGAACGAGAAGAGGGCTAAAAGGGTGAGATATAGACGGATCGAAAGGGGAAAGGGAGAGCTTTGGCGAGGGAGAGGATCCCTGATCCTCTTGTCGATCCTCTCAACCAGAAGCAGACAAAGGAGGAGACCTTGTTTGGACGTTGGAGAGAAGACAAAGGAGGAGACTTTGTCTGGACGTTGGAGATGTTTTTTTTTTTTTTTTTTTTCGCGCGCGTTGGGGGTGATAAAGCGGTGTATTCAATTAGGAGAACGAGTGTGTACATAATCCAAAAGGTCAGAGAGAAAGGGATTCCTAAGTTGTAGGATGGCTATATGTCAATCCGAACATAAAATTGGTTCACAGTGAAAAGCAATATAGGAAGCAATTTAATAAATTACTGTATTAGCCTTTCGAAAGATATGACGGATCGTCACAAATGCACAACCCTATATTCCGAAGAAGGGGATGAACCGAAGGCAATCTTAGTGACTGCCGCATCCAGGCAATAACTATCATAGAATCTTCCTCGATAATGAGATAGTCAATGCGGAGAATATGGCGGGCATAGCGAATCCCAGTCCAAGCAGCCATCAGCTCAACACTCGTAATCGAGGAGGAGATAGAAGGAAGGCCTCCCGCCGCCAGGAACCCAAGACGGAAGCCTCTGATGACGAAAGCAGAACCTCCCTGCCTATCATGAAGGCTCCCGTCAAAACTAATGGTGAAGAAGGACGGAGGAGGGGGTTCCCAGGAGATAAAAATTCGCTGGGATACTCGGGGAGCAGAAAAGAAACCCCGGATCTCCGACATGTCCACCGTAGAACAGAACTCCAGGGAGCTAGCCCTAGCTCTCTCAACAATCATCCTGGGAGAACATCTACCAGAATTGAAGAGCAGATCATTCATGGATATCCAAATGTGATAAGCAATATACGCCTGGAAGGATATGAAAGAAGAGTCTGCTCCCAACCACAAGGAGGAGAGGAAGGCCTGTACAACATCATGCTCCTGGCGAGGAAAGGAGTCCATCCTAGCCCGTCGCCACACAGAAAGAGCTTGGTTGCATAGAAATAGAGCGTGGGCAAGCGTCACACACTCAGCGCCACACACAGGACAGGCAGATGGTATATACAAGCCTCTCCTAAGCAAAAGGTCCCGCGTGGGGAGCCGGCAACCCTCCAGAGAAACAAGGAGACCCTCGGATGAACTGGCAATAACTAGATCCAAGCTAAGTCTCGAGTAACGGTAGGCTGCTGGCAAACAATAGGCATCAACGCTGACAGCAATACCCGCGTCTGAGTAGTCTGTCTCCAGACTCTGATGTCGAGGCAAGGAAAGATGGGTAGAGAGATGGCTAAGACTCGATTATCCAGAATCTGGCCAAAGAGAGAGAATACCATATGACTGTCCCATTGAGACTGACCTATAATGATGAGATCAGAAATAGATATAGTCGGAGAGATATCTATCAAGACAAACGTCGGCCATCTACTCAATGGGATGTCAGAATTCCAAGGATCTTGCATGAGGTCAATAGACGAACCATCCCCTACCACCCAGGAAAGATGAGAAAAAATAAGCGATATCCTGGCCAGCATCTGATGCCAGATCACCGATCCGTGGCGAGGCCGAGGAAGTGGCGTAGCCGGATCAAGATGGATGTCCCCATATCTGGCTCTTATGAAGGATCCCCATAAAGAAGACGAGCTAAAAAAGTATCTCGCCACATGCCTGGCTAGCGGGGCCTCCCATCTAGAAATGAGAGAGTGGATCCCCAAGCCCCCAAGCTGCGTCGGCAAACAAACGATGTCACATCTCATCAAATGAATCTTCCGTCGAGCGAAAGAGGAATCCCAGACGAAGGCCCGACTCATCTGCTCCAACTAAAGAATAATTGACTTAGGAATGACTGCATGCGAAAGAAGATGTCCAGGTAGAGAAGTAAGGACGGAACGGATGAGAGTGATCCTGGCCATAGAAGAGAGAGAGCGACCTTGCCAGCCATCGATCCTCTCCCTGAAAGCCAGCACCATCGGAGCGCAGTCTGCCATCATAAGCCGAGAGCCAGATATAGGGACACCAAGGTAGGACATAGGACCATGGCACTCTGCTATCCCCAAAATATCCCGAATCCTGTGGCGAGCATGGGTAGGGGTCTTAGGGCTAAAATAAATAGCAGATTTATGCAAATTAAACCTCTGACCCGAAGCAAGGCAGTAGAGCTCCAAAATCCTATGGAATCCCCTAGCAGAGTAAGCCGAAGTCGGAGGAGCATCCGAACTAGGAGAATACGGCTAAATGATCGAGTCCCGGACCGCTGCTTGCAGCGCTCGTGATAGGAAGTCAGCACAAATAATGAATAGATAGGATGAGAGTGGACAACTTTGACGAAGATCCATAATAGAGCAGAAGAACTCAGTAGGAGAACCATTAACCAAGAGGGAGAATGATGGAGAGATAATACATGAAAGAATCCTGGATATCCAATGCGGGTGAAAGCCAAAATCCTCCAAAGCACGAAACAAGAAATCTAAGTTAACACAGTCATAAACTCGTTCCATGTCGAGCTTAATAGCTATAAGGCTCTAGTGTACTGAAGCTCGACGGAGATTATATATAAATTCATGAGCAAGGAGAATGTGATCAGAAATACCACGGTCCGATATGAAGGTACCCTGCTCCTGACATATGAGATGAGGAAGGATCGGTCGCATCCTGATAGCCATCAGTTTTGCACAAATTTTATATAGGGTATTACGAGCAGGCTGCGATGCATCCAGGTGTTTAGGAATAAGAGCAATATATATTTGTTTCCATGATAGCAGAAAAAGAAAGGAGGAAATCCATCCAGTCCAAAAATTTTATCTTTTTCAAGAGATCAAAAAATAGATTTGATATCTTTCAAGCACCTGACTCAAGCAAAAAAATTTTGAAAAGGAGAAATCATAACTGAAATGGGGAAAGAAAAGTTAAAAGACGGATTGGATAGGAGGGGGGCGTCCACTTTATTTTATTTTATTTTATTTATGTGGCGAGACTTTGTTCCCTCATCCCCGCCCTCGTCCCCCGTGGATGGAATTAATAAAGTAAAAATAATGGAGATGGAGTGGGTGGTGGGGTTATGGGAGAGAGTGCGAGGACATCAAGAAGCGAGAGCACACGTAAAAATAAGAAAACTTCTTTTTCATGCGTTGTTATCATAGTTGGGCGTTTGGTATTCAAAATTGTACCCAGAAAAAAATAAAAAATAAAATTAAAAAAAAAAACATCTAAACTTTTCTGTCGGCGTCGGCTATCGCAGTCGGCGTCGAGTTGGCTGGACTTCTATTCTAAAAAGTTGGCTAGACTTTTTCTCCCGCCCTTTTTTTTTAATTCCTGGGAGATTTTTTTTTTTTTTTTTGCCTGGACGGATAGCATTCAGTTTGCGCTACCGTTGCTGACGGACATAGGACAAAAACGCACTCATCCGCGATCGCGCCTACCCAACGGCTTGGTGATTGTCTTGGGGAGGGTAGGGAAGGGTTGGAATCACACATGTGAACCAATGGGAACGTCCGGAAAAGAAAGTCCCTGGGTGGTTCGGGCGTACAATCACGTGGCTCCACGTGTGCATTGGTTGACATGTCACTTTTTCTACATGTGACTGCTTTTAGACGTTCTCTCAAAAAAGACAATTCTTTTATTAGTTAGTGTTTACCTTGGAGAGATGCCGACTTGACGTCTCGTGGAAACGAAGATTTTTTTTTAAAAAATTTATTTTTAACCGGCAGTTCGGGAACGAAGATTTTTCAGTGACCTGCGTATCATTTGAGGTTGATATACAGACAGTGCAAGATCCATCATCTTCGTAAATAAATCCAAAGGCCGATATTGAACTGCTTGACATCATATTCCAGTTTTTCATTTTATTTTATTTTATTTTAATGAGAACATCATATTCGAGCATTGATGCGTCATGTTTCTCGGGCTGCATAGAAGGCAGAGTAAAGAGAAATGCACGTGGGTAGAAAGGGGCCGATGAATATACAATCATCCATGATAACCAGTTCCTCGATGGTATATTCTCGTATTGTCCCAATTGTTTCTTTTTAATAAAGTCATGGAGCGTTTAAGGGGACCTCACGGGCTTCTGCTGGTAGGTCGGAGCACTTTGATGCGCCAAAGAAAGTTCGGGGGACCCTTGCAAAAGAGCCTTATCTTTAGGCTTAAAGTAATCCCTAGTCTGCGCTTCTCTTTCACAGTAGTTTCACACCTGGAACAAGCTTCCTAGGTTTGCACTACGATCCTTGGAAACGCAGTAAACGGACACTTGCAAGCGAGCTGTGAGACCTAAGAAAGTCCCAAAACTGAACTAATCATGTATGCCTCGGTCCTAGCTCACTTGCCCAAAAGCACAATTGCATGCTGAACAGGGTACAGAAGCCAACAATATTCCTGGAAAAAGGAACCAGACATCATTAGCAACACAATTTTAAGCCGGCTAATCCGCTTACAGAAGGAACTTGACATCATTAGAAACACAGATATTATGTAATCTAACTGACCACTCCGGCTCTGGCCCTAGAAAGCTTGCTTTGTCCTTGATTGCTCAAGAATTCCCACCCAAGAAGGACAGCCTACTGCACCGAAAACAGTCGAGGTATGAAGTCATGTACGGCAAGGTCGCCAATAGGCCGGGCGAGGACACTGTCTTGACAAGCCTATTAGCGACCCATTGGTCTGGCTCAACAATCTAGGTTTGATCCTGGTTATCAGGCTACATCAATAGGCCAAATTACAGGGTTTTTGGGGGAGGGAAAAGGGGAAAGCGAGCGATGCTGAGCGCTCGGGCTTTCGAAATATATAGCAAACTGGAAACAGGGTTCGATTTGAATCAGGTGGTGGATGGGATCGTTAAACGAACAGCGGAGGAGCACGATAGTCTACCACAATGTGATTGACGGTCACGGACGAACACCCATCAAAATTCTCGCTCTCGGCTCCAGGCTACCGTAAAAATTTGTATATAAAAATATATATATATATTTTTAAAAACAAATATATATTTTGTTTTGATAGAACAAGATATTCGTACAACTCTGATATAAATAAAATAAAAAAAATTTAAAAAAAATGCAGGAATGGGATCAATATAGATCTCGTATCAGTTCAAAGTGCATACACCATTAAAGTGATAGCACAATTGGTAAGTGCTCATGTTTAGGCCTCTCCAATCATGGATTTGAGGTGTGTCATGAATTTTTTCTGGAACACGTGATTGGGGATAGAAGGGAGCATTCTACTTTCTCAGCTTAGTGGGATCAAGTTGATGTACTCATCTTCGGGTGGGGATGGTATTGCAAAAAAAATAGCTACCCGAATCGAACATGACTTGGCACTCGATTAAATCCAGGAATTTTTCCTGGGGCACGTGATTGGGGATAGGAGGGAGCATTCTACTTTCTCAGCTTAGTGGGATCGGGTTGGGGATAGGAGGGTGCATTCTACTTTCTCAGCTTAGTGGGATCAGGTTGATGTGGAGCATTCTACTTTCTCAGCTTAGTGGGATCAGGTTGATGTACTCATCTTCGGGTGGGGACGGTATTGCGAAAAAAATAGCTACCCAAATCGAACATGACTTGGCAAGGCCGGGACCCAGTGGAGACAGCTAGAGCGGGGATTTTCCTCCCCCCATCCCTTTTCTATACCAAAAAAAAAAAAAAAAACCATTGCCTTCCTACCAGAGTCCTCCTGGCCTAGGTGTGTGTGGCAGCTGGTTTAGCTCATCTCTTTCCCTAGGATGATGATGGCGTGTGTGGCAGATAGCTGGTGTTGCCGATCTCGCCGCCGCGCCTGTGGCTTCAGAGCCGCTGATTTGATTAGACTGTCTCGCCCCGAGGTCTCCTGGCTCCCAGTCCTGCAAGACAAGGTCAGAAGCCCTGGCCGGGAATCCCGGTAAGGGAGCTCCGACGGTCAAGTTAGAAAACGGCGAGAGGGAACAGAGTCTCCAAGACGGGCCCCCGAAGGAGTTCCAGACTTAGAGTGATGCAGAACGAAAACTCTGATACAAAAAATGATGCCAAACGAATATGTGGAATGCGGAAGCAAATTATGATTAATATATTTTTTTTATATATATTTTCAGAAGTCGGCTTTGACTCAAAGGAAAGATAAACTAATGCTGAAAGAAACTAAGAAATGACAGAAAGCACAATTAAAATGAGTGGAATATCAGAGTAACTCAGAAGTAGGATCGCTGGAGATTGAGAAACCCCCAGACCTAGGGTTTACTCCTCTTTCAAGAAACAGACGAAGAGAGAAGAGAAGGTTTTATACCTGACTGTGATATCTCTCGTTGCTTCGATTGAAGGACTCTCTCGAGCAGATTATAGGATCCTTGGAGATGGGGTATCTTCGCAATGGATCCTCGGATTGTAGTCCTATGGCAAGGTTGGCCTTCTTCTCGAACTCAGGATCTGGAAGAAGAAGAACAAAAGAAGAACCAGAAACTCAAAGAAAGACACTGACCTGAGGACTTAATGAAGATTGTTAGGTGTAAAAGTTCCGGAGATCTTGATATTGATCTGACTCTCCTTTTGAACTGGCTCTGTAGTTGAAACAGTTGATCTGAACTTGGATGCTGGTGACCGACTTCGATGTGGAAGAGAGGGGCCGTGGGATGAAGATGGAAAATTAGGGTTTGGTGGTGGTGGAGTAGAGATGGGTGGACTAAGCTAGGGTTTTGGGGTTGGAGATCTCACACCTCCTCAAGGTTCCTGCGGAACCCGGAATTACTCCCTCACGGAGCTCAACACTTGAATACAAGTGCGGAAGAGAGAAACACAAAGTTGCTCACAAAGAAATTAATTTCATTCATCATTATTATGAAAACTTACAAGAGGGGTCTATTTTATAGACCTTTACAAGAAATCAAGTTTTTACATCTTCCCATGTGGGACTAATGGGATGGACTCTCAAATTAGGCGTGTAGAATCAAATCCTCCTCATAATGGCCGGCCAAAAGCTTCCTTAAATGTTGATTGGTGGCTCCAAATGGCAAGAAGATGGCGCCTCCTAGCCTTGCTCTTCAAGACAAGCATTTTCCTTCCATGCTTGGTTTTATTTGGAAGTATTTGTGTGCCTCCTAGTCTTGCTCCCCAAGTGTTGCTCCTTTCTTTTCATAGCTTGGTTCTTATGGAAATTGTTTTGGGCGCCCCCTTGGATTGAGGATCCTAGATTGATCTCTCCTTAAGTGGCGCATGAAAGAAGGGACCTGCTTTCTTGTGGTGTGGGGACCAAGGCACACTGGGCAAGGGATGTGGCGCCTCATGGGCTCTGGCGTGTGGCTGGGAGTGTGGCGCCCACTTGCTTGGGCCTTGGCTTGGCTAGAAAAAACTGGCACCAACCTGGAGAAGACCTAGACCACTACTAGGACTTGCACTGAGTCAACATGACTCAACAAAATTTAAATTGCAGGGAAATACAGACTTAATATTAAAATTGAGTTGACCAAGTCAACCCTTATTACAAACCCTAATCTTCGGGCAAGGTCATTCAGAGATCCAGATGGAATCCTGAAGTCTTCTTCTGATTCAGGTGCCCGCACCATAGAGATCGTGCTTAGCAAGAAAAGTCTCAGGAAGAGTAGAAATCTGGCCGAGTTCCTCCACCGGGCTTGCGCCAAGTGTCCCCTTTCGGGATCTTGGGTCCTGCTCTTGGTGCTTTTCCTTTTCCCAGCCTCTGTTTCTTGCTTACCTGGTCGTTCGCTCTTCCCATCCTTTTATCCCATCACGCTGCCTTTCGGTTCCCGCCTTCGGGAGGCCCCCTCTTTGCTTTCACCTCCTTCCCTCCCTCTCTTTCTCCTTTCCCTTTTGGGTCAAAGAACCCGGCGGCCTCCTCGCCTTCCTTGCCGGGCCTAGCGAGGAAAGAGTAGAGGGAGGACGCCGGCCAGACCGCCGCCAGACCTTGGGCCGAGCGTTAGCGCTCTCCTTCCAAGGCGCCGACAACGCCCGCTACCGGGTCCTGTTTTGTCAGGACTTCGCCTCTCGACTGCGGAACCTGTTGGGCCGATGTAAGCGAGGTTTCACGTGCCGCCGCCGACCGTACTGGCACTTCTCTCAGAGTACTGCGCACACCGCTCGAGGGGCAGTCTCGGAACTCGTGCTCCTGCTCCTCGGAGGCCTCTCCGCTCAGGTTGGCCGGCCCCGGCCGAGGTGGGCCCCTCCTGGGCGGACACCTGGCGGAGCGGCAGAGAGGCGCTTGACTTCGGCCGAGGTGGACCCGTCTCCGAGCGCCACCTGGCGAAGGAGCAAGAGGGCCCAGCTCGACCTCGGCCGAGGTAGGACCGTCTCAGGGTGCCACCTGGCGAGGGAGCAAGGAGCCGCCGGCTTCGGCCGAGGTGGGCCCCTCCTGGGCGGACACCTGGCGGAGCGGCAGAGAGGCGCTCGACTTCGACCGAGGTGGACCCGTCTCCGGGCGCCACCTGGCGAAGGAGCGGGAGGGCCCGGCTCGACCTCGGTCGAGGTGGGACCGTCTCGGGGCACCACCTGGCGAGGGAGCAAGGGGTCGCCGGCTTCGGTCGAGGTGGGCCCCTCCTGGGCGGACACCTGGCGGAGCGGCAGAGAGGTGCTCGACTTCGGCCGAGTTGGACCCGTCTTCGGGCGCCACCTGGCGAAGGAGCGAGAGGGCCCGGCTCGACCTCGGTCGAGGTGGGACCGTCTCAGGGCGCCACCTGGCGAGGGAGCAAAGGGGGCCGCCAGCTTCGGCCGAGGTGGGCCCCTCCTGGGCGGACATCTGGCGGAGCGACAGAGAGGCGCTCGACTTCGGCCGAGGTGGACCCGTCTCCGGGCGCCACCTGGCGAAGGAGCGAGAGGGCCCGGCTCGACCTCGGCCGAGGTGGGACCGTCTCAGGGTGCCACCTGGCGAGGGAGCAAGGGGCCGCCGGCTTCGACCGAGGTGGGCCCCTCCTGGGCGAACACCTGGCGAAGCGGCAGAGAGGTGCTCGACTTCGGCCGAGGTGGACCCGTCTTAGGGCGCCACCTGGCGAGGGAGCAAAGGGGCCGCCGGCTTCGACCGAGGTGGGCCCCTCCTGGGCGTACACCTGGCGGAGCGGCAGAGAGGCGCTCGACTTCGACCGTGGCGGAGCCACATCCGACCTTGCCAGGCCGATCCCGTTCTGCCAAAAAACTCCACGTGGCTCGAATCACGCTCGGCGGAATCTGAGATACGCCACGTCATCGTAATGACCGTAACAGCTGGTTTAGCTCATCTCTTTTTCCAAGATGCTGATTCTCATGACTCATTCATTGGGATCCTGCGATTGGCTAATGCCACTCTATCTGCAACTCTCCTGGCCTATACTGCTTATTATATCTGGCACTCCCCGTGGCTTACTGCCCAGCATGCCACTGCTTCTGCTATTGAGTTTCACAAATTGACTAAGAGATTGACTGATTTTTGAGGTTCCTGCCCCGCTCTTTGAGCATCCTACCGAGTTTCATCTCTTGGGAACCCCCTCCTCCGTCCTTCTTCACAATTAGTTTTGACGGCAGTCTTCGTCACAGATCCGGAGGTGCTGCCTTCGTCATCAGGGACTCTAGCTTGGATTTCTATGCAGCTGGTGGAGTATCTCTTGTCGACCCTTCCATCCCTATGACGGAACTGTATGCCGCTTGAGCTGGCATCAGATATGCTTGTCAG
This sequence comes from Areca catechu, assembly GCA_021397845.1. Classification (NCBI taxonomy): domain Eukaryota; kingdom Viridiplantae; phylum Streptophyta; class Magnoliopsida; order Arecales; family Arecaceae; genus Areca; species Areca catechu. Next base: position 131,903,465 of record CM038038.1, on the reverse strand, counting down.
ATTCTTCACTTGGACCATCTCATCATCGAGGGAGATTCTTTGATGGTCATCTCGTGGATCCGACAGTCCTTATTGCATCCTTCGGCTCATCCTGTTATTCGAGACATTGGACTCCTACAGGAATGCACTTCGATCATCATTTAACATATCTATAGGGAGACTAACTCAACTGCAGACTGGGTCGTCTCCTTTATTGCTCGTCATTTCATTTCTGTATTTTGGTTTGACTGGTGGACTTTTCCTGTACAGCTTCAGGATATTATACTTTTTGACTTTTTTGGTTATGTTCATTCTCGTTTTGTTTAATGAATACATCGTTCTATCAAAAAAATTAAAAAAAAAAAAGATAAAAAAAGAAAAGTTTGAAATGGTATATTCAAATCAACTTCAACATGCATCGAAGCTCACAAGAGCACCTGCGCAACTTTGGTCCGTTTTGATGGCAAACTCCAAACCTTGTCTATTGTTTTTGAAATCTGTTTTTCTTTGTATCGTGTACATTCTTTTTACCGACTCTTCTATCTTATGCTTCTTCTGATATACATAAATCTACTTTTTCCAATAATATTTGGTGGCTAATGGAGCTTGAACTCCTTAATTTCCATTCTCATCGGGGGCGGATAAAAAAGAAACAAAGAAACCCAAATTGTGGACAGAGTTGAAGTGGACCATGGGTCAGTATGGTCGATATGCAATCTTAGTGATGTGGTAAGATCGCTGATGTGGAGTCCTTGTCAGATATAGTCGGACGCCACGTTGGCAGAAGCTGCCACATCAGACCCTCTCTTCGGGGCTCCTTCGTCGGATGGGTCCCTCAAGGTCGAGCCCATCCTGGTCAGAGTCGAGCCCCCTCTCTTCGAGTTCCTTCGCCGGGCGGCTCCCTCGAGGTCGAGCCTGCCCTGGCCGGAGTCGAGCTCCCGCTCATTGAGCTTCTTCACCGGGCGGCTCTCCCAAGGTCAAGCCCGTACTGGCCGGAGTCAAGCTCCCACTCCTCGAGCTCCTTCGCCAGGCGGCTCCTCCGAGGTCAAGCCCGTCCTGGCCGGAATCGAGCTCCCGTTCTTCGAGCTCCTTTGCCGAGCAGCTCCCTCGAGGTCGAGCCCGCCCTGGCCGGAGTCGAGCTCCCGCTTCTTGAGCTCCTTCGCCGGGCGGCTCCCATGAGATCGAGCCCTCCCTGGTCGGAGTCGAGCCCTCTCTCTTAGAGCTCCTTTGCCGGGCGGCTCCCTCGAGGTTGAGCCCACCTCGACCAAAATCGTGCTCTTTCACCTCAGACCAAGCTCTCTTTGGACGAGAAGACTAGCAACCGGAGGCTGTCCCTGTGGCCAAAGCCCATAGTGCTTCGGGGGATTTAGAAGCAGAAGGAAGAGGATGCCACCACCTCCGTTGGGCGGCGGTGCGCCACCCAAGAACCATTGAGGGGCACCTCCCAGGATGCCATGATTACTCCCGCTACTATTTACACTTGATAGGAAAGGGTGCCCTAGCCAAGGCACTACACTTCCCAGCCGATAATTTGCACCACCCGAAAGAGGAAACCATGCCAGAAGATTCAAACCACGGGACAGCTGCTTCTAGATCGAGGCCCTGCCAAATTTCTCGAAGTAGAGCGACCGGCTGGGAGGTCAAAGCCTGTGACATAACTCCCTATCATGGATGGGAAAAGACACCCAGGTATACGACACGGAGAGCTGCTGAACGCTGACTTTCCGGCACCTGCAGAGAGGGAGGAACCCGAGATAGGTTGCTGGAGGGATCCATGGTCTAAAAAAAACTTCCAAAGGTCTTCGAAGAAGGTAAGCAAACAAGGGCAAGCGAACGAGAAAACAACTGAGAGGTAGAGTGCTCTGGGACTATCGGAGACTCACCGAAAAAGTCTCGATGGATACAGTCACCATAGCTCAAGCTTTCCTCCATCGCTGTCTCTCTCACCCTACTCTTTTTTTCAAAAGCAAAATCTCCTCCTCCTAGCGTGGAGTCCGACCAAGGGACCCACAAGGGAGGATCTGCTCTCCTAGATCGTCACTGACTTAATCGTGGAGTGCCCCCGCCGGGATCCTCGGCCCGGGTCTCCTCTTTTTTGCAGGTCTAGGCGCGTGGATTGGGTTTTGGATGATGAGTTCGGCAGCCGGTGCTATCTCCAAGCTACAGGACACAGCGGTGTAGGTGGCAACAGATTGGCGCACCAGGTAGGGGGCAGGACGCAGTCTGATTCAAGCCAATCACCTCACGTGCAACTCCACCCGAAGCATGGTGATGACCTGTGCGCGGGAGGTCTCCACCAGTCGCACGAGAGACCTCCCTTCTCACGGGGGCCCACACAGTCCATACAGGGAGCCCTACGCTCCACCGCAAGTGCCTCCGGTGGATGTCCAATTGGCAGCGCTCGCCCAGCAGATGAAGTTTCTGACTACGGCAGTGCGACAGTTGCAGCATCAACACCGGTCCCTGGCCATCCATCTATAGACAGGGACCCCTGCGACCCAAGTCACCGTACCCCGTGATAGCCTGCATTCCTTCTAAGGAAGGTCATCGCTACTGTGGGCCTTGATTGATCCCCAAAGAAGTCACTGGACCCCGGCGAAGGGGCAATGGACTGGGTCTGTCGACCGAGAGAGCCGATCTTCGACCCTCGAGCAGGCCGATGCTAAGCACTGCTGAGGTCATCGAGGCAAGGCCCCCCGTCGCGACCCCCCTCAACTATCATCTTCATCTCCTCCGATAGCCTCGGCGGAAGGCTCCACCGATGAGGCCATCAGGCGCATGGCTGAGAAGCGCCTGGAGGAGTAGGAGTGCAAGCTGGTGGAACTATTCCACCAGTTTGCAAACTTGCAGGGCACCTCCTACGAGCCGGCAAGCCATGACGCCCATCCCCCCTTCTCCCAAGAAATTCAAGAGGAGCCAATCCCAGGTTGGTTCCGCATGTCGTGGGTGGATCTCTATGATGGGACCACCGATCCTCTGGACCACATTGAGAGCTACAAGGCTATCATGAGGGTCCAAGGGGCGACTGATGCCCTCTTTTGCATCACCTTCCCAGCCACTCTTCAAAAGGCCGCTCTGGTCTGGTTTGCCCGACTCGAGCTTGAAAGCATCAACTCCTTCGTGCAGCTAGAAAGGAGGTTCGTGGCTCACTTCGATGCCTACCGGAAGGTGCCATGAAAAGTAAACAGTCTTTTCTCCGTCAGGCAGCAGGATCACGAACCCTTGCGAGACTGTGACTCGCTTCAAGGTTACCGCACTGGAGATCTATAACTTGGATGAACCAGTCGCCATGTTGGCACTAAAAAGAGGGCTCAGGACCTTCCATCTAACCTATTTCCTGGATAAAAAGCCATCGAAGATGTACTTCGATCTCCTCGTTCGCGTTCACAAGTATATCCATCCGAGGAGGCGGACCATACGAGGAGGGAGCTAGACGGGAAGCCACTGAAGAAGCAACCTCTAGGGGAGACTTCCGGGCCATGGAAGCCCAGACTGACCCCGAATTTTTGACCAGGGCCGAAGTCGAAGAACGGCCCCATCCCAGAAGAAAGATACATACCTCTCATCGTCCCAAGGTCGAAGATCCTCATGGAGATTGAGGGCGAGCATTACTTGCACCGCCCTCCCTCGTTGAGGCCATCCAACGATTGTGACAAGACAAAGTCCTGCCAATTTCACTGCGACCACGATCATGACACCGAGAAATGCCACCATCTCAAGAGAGAAATTGAAGATCTGATAAGGAGAGGCTACCTCGAAAAATTCATGGGGGGAAGTCTCCAGTGAAACCTCAGGCACTTGTTGCTCTTTCTCATGTCCCTGCAGTCGACAACCGACCCACCGAGAAGCTTATGGATATGATATGTTGGAAAATAGAGTGCGCCCCTAAGAGGACTCAGGAGGGGGAGAGGTTGGAAAATGTACTCTCCTTTATAAGGGAGGAGGGATCTAGAAACCAAATATAAACAATGATGCCGTGGTCGTCGAGATGACGATTGCCAGGCATCCTGTAAAATGGATTATAGTCGATAGTGAAAGTTCGACTGATATCCTTTTTTACGATGCTTTCTCCAGGATGAACCTGTCCTCTACTTAATTGAGGCCCGTTCACACCCCTCTTGTCAATTTTACCGGGAACTCCATGGGAGTTGAAGGAGAGATCACTCTCCCTGTTACTACCGAGTCACCACCTCGGTAGAGTATTGTCATAATGACTTTTACGATTGTTAGGCTTCCTTCGGCCTACAACATGATCCTCGACTACCTTGGGCTCAATCTGCTCGACGCGGTCATCTCTACCAAGCGGCTATTGGTGCAATTCTCCATCCCTTATGGTGTGGGAGAAATGAGGGGGGCACCTCAGTCGATTCAGCACTGCCTGCAAGCTGTCCCAGGGGCTAGATGATCCGAGGAGGACCCCAGCATCGACGACCTTGACCAGAGGGTGCAAGATCCCAAGGGTGGCCCAATTGAACGCTTGTTGACATATCTACTTTGAACAAACCCGATAAAGATGGTGCAGATAGGGGCCAAGCTACAAGAGGAGCGGGCCTACTTATTGAGTTTCCTCCGGGCGAATGCGAACTTGTTTGCCTGGACAGCGGCATACATGCCTAGGATACTCCTTGATATCATCACTCATAGGTTGAGCATCGACCCGAAGTACCACCCTGTCTAGTAGAAAAAGAGATGCTTCACCCCGGAGAGGCAACGAGCGATCAACGAGGAGGTGGAGAAGCTCCTCGTAGCTGTCTTCGCTCGCGAAGTGCAGTATCATAGCTGGCTAGTGAATGTGGTCATGGTCAAGAAGAACAACGGAAAGTGGAGGATCTGCGTGGACTACACCGACCTCAACCGAGCATGCCCGAAGGACAGCTTCCTACTTCCGAAAATCAATCAACTGATAGACACCATCTCGGGGCACCGCTTACTCTCCTTCATGGATGCATTCTCCGGGTACAATCAAATTCGGATGCACCCAGAGGACGAGGATCACACTATCTTCATAACAGATCGAGGGACGTACTGCTATCGGATGATGCCTTTCGGCCTAAAGAATGCTAGCGCCACATACCAACAGCTGGTCAATCGGGTCTTTAAGGACAAGTCTATGCGGACGACATGCTCGTCATGAGCAAGTGAGGTCAGACCACATCATCGACTTGGCGGAGGCCTTCAAAAACCTTTGCTTGTACCAGATGAAGCTGAACTCGGTGAAGTGCGCTTTCGGTGTGGCCGTAGAAAAGTTTCTAGGCTTTATGATCACCCAGAGGGGGATAGAAGCCAACCCTGAGAAGGTTCGAGCAATTGTCGACATGGAGCACCCCACATCGAAGAAGCAAGTCCAGCGCCTCACAAGCCGGATCACTATCTTGAGCCGGTTCATCTCACGATCTGCTGACCGTTGCTTGCCTTTCTTCAAGGTGCTGTGCAAGGTGCATGACTTCACCTGGACGGAGGAGTGTAAGGAAGCATTCGAGGAGTTGAAGAAGTCCTTGGCATCACCACCGCTACTCTCGAGGTCGGAGGATGGAGAGGAACTCTTGTTGTACCGGCGGTCACCCCATGGGCCGTTAGCTCGGTCCTTGTCCATACAGACGAGGACGGAGCTCATAATCTGGTGCATTATGCCAACAAACACTTCCGAGATGAAGAGATCAAGTACACACATTCCAAAAAATTAATTTTTGCCCTTATAATGTCTGCTCGGCATCTTAGGTCGTATTTCCAAGTACACCCAATCATGGTCCTGACGGACCAACCATTGAGGGCCGTGCTCAGTCACCTGATACTTCCGGGCATTTGGCCAAGTGGGCTCTGAAATTCAGTGAGTCCGACATCACGAACCGATCGAGACCATCTCAGAAGGCCCAGGTGTTGGCTGATTTCCTAGTCGAGTGTGCGGGATGGGCAAGGAACCGGAGGAGATCCCCTTGGAGCGCTAGGCAGAGCTCGAAACCGAGGAGGAGGTCTGGGTCCTCCACGTAGACGGCGCATCCAACTCAGGAGGGAGCAGAGCAGGCCTCATCTTCGCTAATAGCGATGGGGTTGTAGCTGAGTGCGCGCTCTGTTTCTAGTTTACAGTAACCAACAACCAGGCGGAGTATGAGGCACTCTTCATGGGACTGAGAGTCTCTCGCGAGCTGGGTGTACCTAACCTAATGGCCTTCACCGACTCCTAGCTGGTGGCCGGGCAGGTCTCAAGAGAATTGAAGGCATACAGCGTCAACCGGCGGTGCCACTCTCCCAGCTCTCGCCCCCTGCCCACTTGCATAATAGGGGATGGACATCTTTGGTCCCTTTCCTCCCGCGTCTGGACAGCGCAGGTTCCTGATAGTGGCCATAAACTACTTCACCAAATAGGTGGAGGCAGAGCCACTAGCATGGATTACTGAAGCCAAGGTTAGCCAATTCTTCTAGAAGTCAATCATCTGCCGCTTCAGGCTCTCCCACGCCATTATCACTGATAACGGATGACAGTTCGACAATCGGAAGTTTGAGGAGTTCTGTGCCAGCCTCAATATCCATCATCACTTCACCTCGGTGGCTCACCCTCAGACCAACGGAGAGGCCGAGGTGACCAATCGAACTATCCTCCAGGGACTCCGAACCAGACTGGACCAGGCCAAGGGCAGGTGGGTTGAAGAGCTCCCCAGTGTTCTTTGGGCCTACCACACAATGCCCTGAACGGCCACAGATGAGATGCCTTTCAACCTCATTTTTGGCACCGAGGCCATAGTCTCGGTGGAACTTGGTGTGCCCACGCTCCGGGCGGAGCAATACGATGAAGCTGAAAACCCGTCTCGCCTTCTACTCAACTTAGACCTTCTCGAGAAAACGAGAGATAAGGCTCGACTCCGGATGGCAGCCTACCAACAGCGGGTAGCCCGGTATTATAACACGCGGGTAAGGCTGAAGATCTTTTGCCCGGGCGATTTGGTATTGCGGCGGGCTAAAGTCTCTCAACCTCGGGAGTGTGGCAAGCTCTTCCTGAATTGGGAAGGCCCTTACAAGGTGGTCAAAGCTCTCCCCCACGGAGCCTACTACCTTACCGAGCTCGATGGTGCCCGGTTCCTATGAACTTGGAATGCTAGCAATTTGAGGATGTACTATCAATGATGTAAGGCCTTCTCTCATTAATGAAATAATTCCTTTTGGTACAAATTGTCTTTGCCTTGCAGGAATATTACTGCTCGACCCAAGTTTGGCAGACGAAGCTGGGAAACTCTTAAAGCCCCACACCTCAAGCTGGAAAACTTTTGAAGCCCCGCACCTCGAGTCGAAAAACTCCTGAAGTCTCGTACCTCGAAGCTGGGAAACTCCTGAAGCCCCGCACCTCGAAGCCGGGAGACTCTAGAAGCCCTCCAGCTCAGTTTTATTCCAGGTACTTGGAGACAGTTTCACCTGGATTCACTCAGGCCTCCTCGAAGTGCCCATCGGCCCCTGGCCCTGCCAGGAAGAACCTGGAATACACAACTAGCTTTGAGGAGATGCATGAAGCCCCTTTACCTCATTTTCGACATGGTGAAGATGACTCAAAAACTTAAGACTTCTTTTCTTAACCGCCCTCGTACCCAGAGCTCTACAGGGAAGAGCTGAAGACTTGATACCCTACGGTGTGGCGTTGCAACAAAAACATCTATATCGGCGGTTGCAAAAAAAAAGAAACAAGAAGAAGAGAAGAGAAAAAGAAGAACTCAGTGAACAGAAGGAAGATTTTCATTGATTCGGGAGTAAAAGATTACATTGTTCAGGGACCCCCGACAGGCCAGGCAGTCCGAAGACAAAAGGAAAAAACACAAAGGACTACTCCACCGGCTCCTTCCCGGAGCGATGCTGGGGCACGCCGGCGTCCTCTCAGACTCTCACCGGAGAAGCTGCTTCGGTGGTGGCCATCGGCTCTTCCACCACCGCATCGGCTGCGGCCTCACTCGAGTCCTCGATTGGAGTATCTGGAAAGATGAGCCCATCCAAGTTTAGCTCTGGAAAGAGCTGGGCTGCCCGTGAACGACAGAACTCGTAGCCTTTGAGGAACAAGTCCGTGGTTGCCTCTTGGACCTCGTCAGCATATTCCACCAAGGCCTTGAAATCTGGCACTGCCTCGCGGCTTCCGTTTTGGTAGCCTCCATCAAGGCCACCGCCCTCGCAGCCTTTTCTTCAGCGGCGGTAGCCCGTGCCCGCACCGCCTCCAACTGAGCCCGGAGGTCTTGAGATTGCTTTGCCGCCTGGGCTGCCTCAGCCTTGAGCTCTTCCAATCGAGCTACCTCAGCCTTGAGCTCTTTGGCCCGTGCTTGACCCGGTCCTTCTCTCGGGCCAGGGACGCTTCGAGGTCCTTGATGTGCCTCTCAGCATTTGCCACCTCGGCTCGGAGCTCCCTGTTCTTCTCCTCCATGGCTTAGGCCCTGTCAGTTTTCTCCCTGGCCTCAGCTGCCAGCGCCATGATCTCCTACTCCTTTAAGTTTTCCCTTCTGGCCCACTGGAGCAGTAATCGCGGATGAGCAAAAGGTCCATCCCGAGCTGCACCAACGAAGATGTTAGCCATGCAAAAAAGAAGAAGAAGAAGAAAAAGAAAAGAAAAGATCCTACCATGAAGAGGTGAGGGAAGGTGCCGAGGATGGCATCTTGCAGTGATCTCTCTCCCCTTTCGCACTGGTCGCACGACTGGATGGTGAAGTCCATCATGCACGCGGCCAGGAAAAGGTCATAGATGACTGAGGAGTTTGGTGCCACCTCGATGGACACCCTTCGGGAGCCAGTCCTCGACTTCGCCGGGACTGCCACTGTGCCCCCGGGAGTGGCCAAGGATGTCTCCGAGCCCCTGTTGGAGCTCGCCGCCACACCGGATGGTGTCGTCGATGACAGCTCCCTCCTCTCATCTCCTTCCACTTCCATCTCAATGACTTCGGGAGGTGGGGCCACAGCAACAGCAGCAACAGCGGGCCGAGCTCGCGCATCCGCATCGGACTCCCGAACTGGAGGTGGAATATGCTACCTTGGTGGTTCGGTGACTGGTTCGATTGCCCTTCCACTTGGGTCGGAGCCTGCAGCAGGCCCAGGCCTCGTACTGGGCTCATTCCAGGCCCTCTTCGATGGAGACTCCCTAGGTCCCGCCGGTGCGCTCCTCTTTTGGGAGGACTAGATGAGTTGCTTCATCAAAAACTTCATGCCTGCAAAGAGAAGAAAACCAAGATCAGCCTCAAACCCGAAGAGACCTACAAGAGAAGAAAGGAAGGTTTATACCAAACTCATCCAACTCTCGGATTGGGCTGACCCCGGCTTTGAATAGGTTCTGCTTCGATAGCAGAATCTCAAGAGCAGGAATTTGGTCGGCAATGAGTTGGTCGTAAATCTCCCGATCAACCGCTTCGACCTTGGAATTTCGATTTGGAGCCCGATCCGGATCACTCCAGGCCTAGTCAACTCCTTCAACGGAAGCAAAGAAGTACTTGCTCTTCCATCCTTTGATGGAAGAGGGGAGTTTGAATTTAATGTCCTTTGGGTGAGGAGAGATGAACCACCACCCGTCCTCGGTCGGGTGGCGTTTCAGGGTATAAAAGGCCCTGAACAAAGAAAAATGGGCAATGATCCCATGAAAATGGCAGAAGATAATGAAGCAAAAAATGGTCCTAACCGCATTTGGGACTAGTTGAGCAGGGAAAAGGTGGTAGTTGCTGAGTACAGAAAGGAAAAAAAGATGGAAAGGAAAACGAAGACCCCCTGCAAGGGATTTCTCGTAGAGGATAATCCGGCCCGGGCCACTGGAGGTGACCCGTTCTCCCGGTCTTGGGACCAAGAGCCGGATAGAGTCTGGGATACCGAAAGCTTTCCAGATTATTGAAATGTCCTTCCTGGTCATCACCGAAGTGATGCCTCCGGGCCCAGTCGAACGAGAAGGGTCGGAAGGGACTTCAGGAACAGAGGGAGGAGGAAGGCGAGTCCTGGGCTCTCCTATCACTATCTCGGTGGGGCGAAGGCCTCTACAAACATGGAGAGGAACTTCTTCCTCCTAATCGGAGGAAGGAGTCCTCGATTAAGAGGGCCTGGCCTCGTTGGGGTTGCTGAAAGGATGATGACTCCAACCCAAGTGGGTCATCCTAAGGCAGAATGAAGAAGGAAGGGAGGAAGAAGGAAAATGGGGTCTGGAGAGGTCTTAGGGATGAACTCAACCTAACCAAAGAAGAGAAAGGACAAAGGAAAATGAACCTGATGGCCTTGAAGGTAAGGGACACTCTAGGGAGGGGAGGAAGAAGGCTCTGGTCCATCGGCGGGCGTGAAGAATTTGAAAGGAATGATGTTCCAGGAAACTTTCTTTCTTTTCGAAATGGCCAGACAGTAACTGTACCCCCCTCAGAACCGCCTCCGTCGGATTACTGCCACGTGTCGAGATCAGCGAGGAGCGATGCTTCGATTTGCCAAAAATCATTTCGGGTTCTGCATTGGTCATTATGCTTCATCGGACATGCTGACATGTCATCCCCACATTGATCGTAATGCCAGTTCTGTGAAGCGGTGGCAATCGTGGCATTAATGGCACTTGATTTTCATCTTTCCATGTCAGCTCTGCATTTACTCCCTTCGCCCCGAATGCAGCGCGCCAACGGGACTTGGAAGTGGGGGGCAAATGATATGGCAAGATTGCTGACATGGAGTCCCTGTCAGATCCAGCCGGATGCCACGTTGGCAGAAGCTACCACGTTAGACCCTCTCTTCGGGCTCCTTCGCCGGGCGGCTCCCTCAAGGTCGAGCTCGCCCTGGCTGGAGTCGAGCCCCCTCTCTTTGAGCTTCTTCATCTATCGGCTCCCTCGAGGTCGAGCCCGCCCTAGCCAAAGTCGAGCTTATGCTCTTCGAACTCCTTCACCGGGCAGCTCCCTCAAGGTCGAGTCCGCCCTGGCCGGAGTTGAGCCCCCTCTCTTCGAGCTCCTTCGTCGGGCGGCTCCCTCGAGGTCAAGCCCACCCTGATCGGAGTTGAGCTCCCGCTCTTCGAGCTTCTTCGCCGGGCAGCTCCCCTGAGGTCGAGCCCATCCTGGCCGGAGTCGAGCTCCCGCTCCTCGAGCTCCTTCGTTGGGTGACTCCCTCGAGGTCAAGCCCATCCTGGTTGTAGTCGAGCTCTCGCTCCTCGAGCTCCTTCGCCGGGCGGCTCCCTCGAGGTCGAGCCCGCCCTGGTCAGAGTCGAGCCCGTTCTCTTCGAGCTCCTTCATCGGGCAGCTCCCTCGAGGTTGAGCCCATCTCGATCGAAGTCGAGCTTTTTCTCTTCGTACCAAGATCTCTTCAGACGAGAGGACCAGCAGCCAGAGGCCGTCCCCGTGGTCAAAGCCCACAGCACTTCGGGGGATTCGGAAGCGGGAGGAAGAGGACGCCACCACCTCCCTTGGGCGACGGTGCGCCACCCAAGAACCACGGAGGGGCACCCCTTAGGATGCCATGATTACTCCCGCTACTATTACACCAGATAGGAAAGGGCGTCCCGGCCAAGGCACTACACTTTTCAGCCGACCTTTTGCACCACCCGAAAGAGGAAACCATGCCAGAAGATTCAAAGCAGGGGACGACTGCTCCCAGATCGAGTCCCTGCCAAATTTTTCGTAGAGCTACCGGCTGGGAGGTCAGAGCCTGCGACATAACTTCCTATCATGGATGGAGAAAGACACACGGGCGCACGGCATAGAGAGCTGTTGAACGTTGACCTTCTGGCACTTGCAAAGAGGGAGGAACCCGAGGTAGGTGGCTAGAGGGATCCATGGCCTAAAAGGAACTTTCAAAGATCTTCGAAGGAGATAGCAAATAAGGGTAAGCGAACGGGAAAGCAACCAAGAGACAGAGCGCTCTGGGGTTATCGAAGACTCATCAAAAAAGTCTCGACAGACACAGCCATCATAGCTCAAGCTTTCCTCTACCACTGCCTCTCTCACGATACTCTTTCTTTCCAAAGCCAAATCTCCTCCTCCTAGCACGGAGTCCGATCAAGGGACTCACAGGGGAGGATCTGTTTTCCTATATCGCTTCTGACTTGATCATCGTAGTGTCCCCGCCGGGATCTCCGATCCGGGTCTCCTCTTTTTTGCAGGTCCGGACACATGGACTGAATTTCGGATGACGAGGTCGGCAGCCGGCATCATATCCAAACTACAGGCTATGATGGTATAGACGCCAATACTTAGCAACAGCAATTGTTGCAGGCCGGCCTGTGGTCATTTAGTATAGTTGTATACAGGCGGCTCAACTTAATGTTATCTAATTTTATGCGTCCCCACGTATTCATCTAGCCAATATGGCTAGCTGGCAAACAAGTTCATAAGGAAAGGTCGGACAGCTTCACCTGGACTGGATCTTCTATCGAGAAAAGATGCGAGTGGTACTGCTTTCATTCGGTTGATGTAATTTCCACATTGCTGCTACCAAAATAAATAAATTAATAAATAAATAAAAATTAACTATCAAAACGTACTACTTGGTGAGTTGCGGCTTATGGAAATGAAGCAGAAAGAAATATGAAGCCAAAAGAAATGAGTCACGTACTTCGATTGTAGGAAGTTTCAGGTTGCAATTGATCAGGTACTATTTGAGAAACAGGTGACAAGAGATCTAGCTGATGGGCACGAGTGGTCTGCTGGTTGGCCAGCTTCCATGGAGTATTACTTGCAGGGAAAGAGCTTCGGGTTGCTCTTTCGGAAGAGGAATATTCAACATGTCAATTTCTTGCCTACCACCAAGCAAAAACGAATCTTCTTTAGAGAGAGAGAGAGAGAGAGAGGACAAAAAAAAAAAAGCTAAAACAAGTGGGCATCTCTTTTCCGGTTTTCCCTGGTTCAGAAAGCATTTTGCTCGCTACTGTATCGTGAATGCGACTTGAAATTCTTATTATATTTATTTTGATATAGAATTTATTTAATATTTTATGAAAATATTAAGATTATGCGAGGGATGCTGGTCTCCTTATCCAAATTTGGTGCTTGGATGCATCTGCTGCATTTTGCCCTTTCTGGCTATTTTCGATACTTGGCTTTCATTCTTTTCCTTATTTCCTTCCTTTTTATCAGAAATTAATAAAATATTGATGATCATTATTTTTTTAAAAAAAATTTAAGGCAAGAGAGATGAATGTGATTAATTGGGGTATGCATTTGCTCCATGGCCATGTCGCATGATCATTAAGTACCGCAGGAACTTGCAAATTAATATGAATACGATTCATAAGGCCATTGCTTTCGTTCCAAGGACCAATCTCGCACGTACCCATGGTTTCTCCGCTTTGCAATACCTCATGTTTCCGTTAGACCCATTTTAGCGCTCACAGAAAAATTCTTTGTACGCCATTTATGATAAAAATAAATATATTTTACATAACTTTTATTTTTTAATATATATTTAATACTTGCAGCCAAGTTAAAATATAATTTTTTTTATTTACAAGGAGTCATAAAAAAGAAATTTTTTTATCATTTAAAAATTTAAAAAAATTTTAATAACAAAAATATTTTTTTATGATAACTTATTTTAAAAAATTATAAATTAGTCATAGAATATTATAGTTGATCGCAAAATGTCATAATTTTTTTTAAAAAAAATTATCATCAAAATGATAGTTCGGTTAGAATGACCTTGTCTTATTTCTAGACGACTCGTGATGAAAAGAGGTCATGCAAATCTAAGTATACCGTATCAAACGTTACTTTCATGGTTATGCTGGATATGCCTCCCATCCTTTTAACTTATAAAAGAAAATATAATTTTATCATTTAAAATTTTAAATAAAAATAATAAAAATAATTATAAAATATATGTTAGAAAATGATGATTTATGTGATCAAATTAAATAGAGTGACCAGTTTTTTTTTATGTGCAAAAAAAAATTTCTTGACATATGGATGTCTTTTTTCTTCGTCCGGTAATCATGAACAAAGAATCTCTCCAAACAGGTTAAATAAAGTCATGGCTTACAAAATGGACCGGTGCACCTTAAATATCTTCAACTAGGATTGGAAATGGGCTGGGCTGGACTGGGCCACATCCCAACTCAAGCTCAGCCTGAAAAAATATTTCGGGTTTTGAATCGGCTTAAGCTCGAAATTTTTTCAAAACATCAAGCCTGAGCCCGACCCGAGCTCGAGCCTGAGCTTGGCTCAAGCCTGAGCCCAATTAGGCCGGCTCGAATAAAACATAAATGACAAAAAAAAATTGTTTCGCTGGAGCACGGGGAGCGTGAGGGCACCAGAACGGGGAAAGTGAGATTGGAGCCGGGGAGGGTGGTTGCGAGGTCATGCAGGAGGTAAGGGGTTGGATGGGGCACCGGGGCGGGGGAGGCCGGGAGAGAGATCAGAGTCCGAGAGGGGTCACAAGGCCATCGGGTGCAGGCACTGGGACTGGAAGAGGGAGATCGAAGTCGGAGGGGGGCTGCAGGGTCACATGGGGGAGGGGGTGGGGGCGTTAGGTGCGAGCATTGGGGCCGGGGAACGGAGATTGGAGTTGGGGGGCAGCGTCACCGGTGCGATTATGGAGCGCTGACCGAGGGAAAAAGATCGGAGCTGGAGGGAGCATCGCCGACCTGCCGTCGAGTACCATCGAGTGGATCGGGTGATTTGAGATGGACTAGGAAACGAGAGAGAATGGAAAAGTCGAGAAGGCGCCAGATGAAAAGAGAAATAAAAGAAGAATCGGACTGGACTGGGTTTGGGTCGAGTTTAGTTTGGGCTAGTTTCAGGCCGGTTCGGGCCATGTCAAAGGGATGCTTGAATCCGGCCCAAAAATTGAACGAGCTATAATATAAGGCCCGAAGCCCGGTCAGATTTATTTGAAATCTGATCCAAAACTCGATCTGATTTCAAGCTGACTCGAAGCCCATCGGGCCGGGCCGGCATGGTTCTAGCCTTAGCTCCAATGTGCATACGAAAAAAAGAACCACCTACTGCTAAGACGGTTGTGGGTTCAAGGTATGATCTCAGCAGTGACATGATTAAATCCAGGATTTTTTTTGGAATTCATGATTGTTGATGTGAACGAGAGATTAGAGTCTTCATCTTCATATCCATTCTACCAACCGACGTCTTAGTACATCGAACATTATCCGACATGATAGAGGCTTACTGGGATAGCTATACCGAGATTTATCCTCCCTATCTTTTGCTTTAAAATAAAATAAAATAAAATAATAATAATAATAATAATAATAATTAAAAAAAAAAAAAAAAAAAACACTACTCACGCCTCTTACCCATTTACTTACTCGACTGCTTTTCCGTCTTATCAGGCACCGCGCACCGCACTCTTGCGAGCTAAATCAGCCCACTGCAAATGTGTTACCCACCTGGGCCTGCCACGGCTCCATTTTCACATATCATCTCCATCAACACCATAACGTAACAATAAATAAAAAAAGGGCGCAAATTCCTTCCTTTCCTGCCACTGCCACAAGCATCGATTCGACGCACTTTACAAGTTCCAACACAAAAAAAAGTATAGCATCAAATCCTCTCACGCATCGATGCATGATCATCCCAAAGAATCTGATCACTACCTTTTTATATTCTCAGGCATCCCCTTTGGCGATTTAAAGGCGGCTAGCCAGTACACTCTTAACGAGCAAAAGCAAGCATGGGGTGGTTCTTTCGTGAGAGGAGAGGAACCCAATGGAAGCAAGGGTGGGTGGAGCAGTTCCTGTCCTCCAGCTCCCTCCCTCCTCCCTCTCTCATCCTCATCTTCGCGATCGTGATACTCTTCCTCTCTATCTCATGCCACATAGACTACAGGACTCAGCTGCGGCGCACCGAGGTTGGCTTTCGCCTCCTCCTCTTCCTCCTCCCCGTCACGCTCATCGTCGTTGCTAGTTGTGTGCTTTTGGATAGGAGTTTCCTCTTCCGGCTACGGCCTGAGCACGAGTCGATCCACCGGGCTGGCAGCTCACCGTGGGGGGTCGCTGTGCTGGTGGTGGTGCTCTTGTTGATGATCTCCTATCAGTCTTCCTTCCACTCTCGGTGGTTCCGTCCGTTGTGGAATGTGGATTAACATATTAGCCGTCTCCTGCACATCGTATTGGCTATCCATCCCATGATGGACGACCAGCAGATAACG
This sequence comes from Areca catechu, assembly GCA_021397845.1. NCBI lineage: Eukaryota > Viridiplantae > Streptophyta > Magnoliopsida > Arecales > Arecaceae > Areca > Areca catechu. Next base: position 131,887,421 of record CM038038.1, on the reverse strand, counting down.
TGCAACGTATATATATATATATAAATTCTGTCCATACCCATACGCTCTCGATGTTTGCTGGCCGTCAATTGTATATATATATATATACAGCGCGCGTTATACTGGCAGTCTATTGTATATTGATGCACCGTATGTACCCCGTAGTAGGATTAGTTAGCATCATCCCTGTCTTCTATTTTAGCTTTTATATATATATATATATATATATATATATATATATATATATATTCAAAACTCCTGGTTTTGTAAAGAAAAAATAAACAGCATGTCGAGATGTGCTTGGAGTTTGAATTTGCCACTTGGGCGTGTGAATGACCATAGATGTTTTGCTTTCAATCCTGGCCCAAAATTTGAAGTTTGCATCAGTATAAATTGGCTGAATCTTATTATCTTGGCTCATGTTATCCTCGGCTGGTATTATATTGATCGTTATGATCCGGTAGATCCCGAAGGTATTGGCCAATAACTTGCTACAATGTCCCTTTTCATTTTTTCTTTTCTTCGAAATCTCTGTTTTTCCAAAAAAATATTGAATTGTCTTGATTAGTAATTTAATTACATAATGACTGCAGAGCTAATTTATATTATTTTAACCATATCAACTAACATGATATTTATATAACTTCCGAAATATCAAGAGCGTTTTGATCCAGCTAATTTATTTGTTTATTTTTCCATCTTGACCGAGATAAATAGATATTTTCATTTTAAATACTCATTTTGGGATACATGATCCATCAGAACCAGTTATTTCTAATATAACAACATCTGAATATTTATATACTCATCGAGATATTAGACTTTGTTTCGATATAACCGTGCTAGCCAATGAAAGGTAATTGACCAGATAATAAAATGGAAAGAGAAGAAAATATGCTAAATATGTATCTAATAAATTAGATGTAAGATTTAGACTTGACTGTCTACAAGGTTGAATTGATAAAAAGCCCTACAAACTTTAGGTTTACTCTGGAACTCAATTTACTTTCCTTAATCAAGAAGAAAGGCATTTGAGTTTTAGTTAACACTTAACAGAGTTAAATAAAAGAATTAGCATGGTATCTTTAAAAGCTAAAGGTGTTTGATTCCTTCTCCATCTTTTCCCCCTCTGGCTGAATTATATGTTATAGGACAAGATTTGGATATCCTGGATTGTGTCCTGTCCTCCATATGATATCCATTGGTTTAAATTTGTTGCATGACATGACAGAATTATTTAACTTTCTTCTTGCAGAGTAATATTGAAAATAACAATCTCATTTTTGTTCAATTAGAGACTATTTGATTGCTTTGCATCTCTGAACATAGCTGTAACATAAAATGCTGCATTTGTATCTATAGGTGTTTGTTTGTTTTTTTTTTTGATAAACCAAAAAGGATGAAGGGAGGGGGGCGAACCCTCCCGTGTAGCTTCCCGCTCGGGTCCCAATCTGTTATATCTTTGTTCGATTCGGGCTATAAATTTTTCGTGTGCTCTTCCCATCAACTGGATGAGTACGTTAGCTTAACCTCACTACGGCACCGGAGTTTCGGCCGCTCAGCCTTCCAGTCACGTGTCCCAGAATTAATCTGAAATTTAATTAAGTCATCCGCGGGATCATTCTTCGAATCCGTGACCAATGAATTATACACAAAAGCTGAATCATACCTTAACCAACCGTGCTAGCACCGTAATGATTTTATAGGTTTTTGTTTGACTTGCTTGCATATGAATATTGCAACTGTACTTTCCATGCTTGGTTGTTTAATGCAGAAAGAATGTGATCATCATGCAAGTGACATGATAAACTTCCACTAATATTATTATATAAGAGGCACAAGTACTGATACTAAGAAGCCACCTAAACCTAAGTATGAGCAAAAAGTCGAGTTCGATTAAATAGTAGCTGAAGCTTATTTCCCCTTAAACAAAGAATAAGTACTAGCAGAAGCTGATTGCTGACATAACATTCTATGAATGCAGAACAGAGAAAATGAACATAGTTAAAGTACAATTGAAACTGCGTCGCTCATCTCTAATTAACTCAAAAAATGCTTCTATAAACTGATTCTGACTTTATTAGCTCATATATAGCTAATACATGATCCCGTAATTATAACATGCAAGCAGGTACCATTTCACAATACTGAAAGCCAATACGTATGATTAAATTTTGTACGGTTGGAATTAAGAGCCGAAACATGTTCAAATTGAGGAAAACTGGAAACACTACATGTTGCGGAATAGATCGCAGTGAAATATGAAATTCATAGAAAAGAAAGAAAAATTTGGTAAAAAATAAATTACAGCACAAGCAAATACAAGGGATTACGTGGTTCGGAGACTCCTATTCCTACGTCTATGGCCGCACAAGAATAAATATCCACTATAAAAGATTTACAGAAAGTTTACAGGATGCTCACCTCAGCCTTCAAACAAGAGAAGAAAAGAAGAAAACAAAAAAATAAATTATCCCAAAAAAATATCTCTTACCCGGAAATAATTTCTTCGTGGAAGATCTCTTGCCTCCCCAGTTTTCTCTCTTTCTCTCTCTTTCTCTGCTTTTTTTTCTCTCTTAGAAAAAGTCTTCAGGGCTGCTCTCTGCGTCCTCTGCGTCCAATTAATCGCTCACAAGCTTCCTACGGCTTTTAAAGAGCCGAACAGGAGAAGAAACCAACTCCAGAAGACCTAAAACACCTAAAACCAACTCCAGCCGTTTGATCGAAGATCAAGAGCCTGAATCGTGCCAAAAAATAGCGCCAGATCAAGCATAAAAGAGGTCGGATCCATCTCAGCCGTTCGATCGAGCCATCAGATGGTCCAGATCAAAAGAAACATCATGGACCACGCGTAAACTGCGCGAAATGCACGGGGAAACGCGTGGGAAATGCAGGGAAACGCCCAAGGGAGCCACCGCTGCCGCTTGGGCCGGGTCCACGCGCACCCGCGCGCGCTGCGCGTGGGCCTAGGCCGCGCTTCGCGCGCCGGGCCTGGGCCGGTGTGCCTGCCCGCGCGCCTTCGCGCCCACCCGCGTGCGCTCGCGCGCTCACCCACCTGCACGCGCCTGGGCTGGGCCTGGCCCAATCTGGCCATCCAATCCTTTTTTTTTTTTTTTTTGATTGGGCTGGGCTACTGGGTGTTGGATAAGGCTCCACGCCTAACAACTCTCCCACTTGAAAACTTAGACACAATATCAGCATCCACCTGAAAAACAAAACAAACTTCCAAAACAAAAGTTAGTATCTTGTGCGGCGCCTCCAATCAATTAGCTCCGGAGGCCAATTGAGGCCATACACAGCCCCAATTTCTCTGCAGTGCCACCTTTGTCAGCATATCTGCTAAATTCTTTAGGCTATGAATTTTTTTCAGTGACAAACATCCATCTTCAAGCAATACCCTGATGAAATGATATCTCAGCTGTATATGCTTCGTTCTCGCATGGAACATTGAATTCTTTGCAAGATGAATAGCACTCTGACTGTCACAAAACAGTACACTGTAACTCTGCTCTCTACCAAGCTCCTTCAGCAAATTTTGCAGCCAGATCATCTCCTTACTAGCTTCAGTGATTGCCACATACTCTACCTCGGTGGTGAAAAGAGCTACGATCTTCTGCAGTTGAGAGATCCAACTCACCGCTGTCCCGCCAATAGTAAACACATACCCAGTCGTGCTCCTCCTCGTATCGGCATCGCCACCCAGGTCTGCATCCACATATCCCTGTAAAGTCAAACTGCCCCTCCTGTAGCATAGGCCGACATCCTTGGTACCTTTAAGATATCGCAGGATCCATTTGACAGCTTCCCAGTGTTGCTTGCCTGGATTTACCATGTACCTGCTCACAGCTCCCATTGCATGTGCAATATCCGGTCTTGTGCAAACCATCGCGTACATCAAGCTGCCAACGGCTGAAGCATACAGAACCCTGGCCATTCTCTTCAGCTCATCATCAACCTTGGATGATTGTTCCTTTGAAAGCTTGAAATGTGCAGCCAAAGGTGTCTTCACCGGCTTTGCATCTGACATGTTAAATCTGTCCAACACCTTTTCAATATAGCTACTTTGAATCAACTTCAGTGTGCCCGCCGCTCTGTCTCTTTCGATCCTCAATCCAAGTATCTGCTTTGCTGCGCCCATGTTCTTCATTGCAAATTCTTTAGATAGCTCTCACTTCCATCTTTCAATCTCTTATATGTCTGGCCCAGCAATTAACATATCATCAACATATAAGAGTAATATCATGAAACTATCTTCGAATATCTTGAAATAACATCAATGATCCTCCTAGCATCTAGCAAACCTAGCATCTAGCAAAACCATTGTTGATCATGAATCCATCAAACTTCTTGTACCATAACCTGGGGGCTTGTTTTAAACCATACAAGTTTTTTCTCAGCTTGCATACTTGATCTTCTTTATCAGGGACCTCGAAGCCAACAGGCTGCTGCATGTAAATATCTTCATCTATCTCACTGTGCAGAAAGGCAGTAGTAACATCCAGTTGCTCTGGTCCTCCGCAGCTACAATGCTCAGAACAACTCGAATCGTAGAGAGCTTGACAATAAGAGAAAAAATCTCGGTATAATCTATACCCTCTTTCTATTGGAATCCTTTCACGACCAGCCTTGCCTTGTACCTCTTACTGCCATCGGGTTCCTCTTTGACCTTGTAGACCCATTTATTATGCAGTGCTTTCTTTCCATCCGATAGTGTGCTGAGCTTCCATGTCTTGTTCTTTATCAAGGATTGCATCTCATCCTTCATCGCCAGCTCCCACTTGACCGAATCTTTGCTCTCCATGGCCTCGTCAAAGCACTCTGGCTCCCCTCCATCTGTCAACAGCAGGTAATGTAACGAGGGTGAGTACCTTACACGTGGTTTCGGGGTCCTTGTAGATCTTCTCAGTTGAGGTGTCTCAGGCTCAAGCTCTGGAACTCTTGCTCCCTCGGCAATGTCCTCCTCAGTGATCTCTTCCAACTCTACTTGCTCTTTCTCCTTGTCTGCCTCTTCTGCTCTATCTGGAACACCTCGGTCCTTGTACAGGCTTCTCTCATTGAACACCACGTCCTTGCTCCTGATAATTTTCCTGTCCTCCTCGCTCCAGAGCTTATAACCAAAATCATCAGTGCCATCACCAATGAAGAAGCACTTCTTCGACTTTGCATCTAGCTTGTCTCTCTTCTCAGCATTGATGTGGACATAGGAGACACAGTCGAAGACCTTCAGTGAGATAAGTTTGTTGATTTACCTGTCCACTCTTTTTCAGGGATCTTAAAATTAAGAGGGACGGAGAGACCTCTATTAATCAGGTAGGTAAGCAGTGCTAACTACCTCAGCCCAAAACATCTTGGGCAATCCAGCCTGGAGCCTCATGCTCCTCGCTCTCTCGTTCAGGGTATGGTTCATGCGCTCAGCTATCCCATTTTGTTGTGGCGTACTCGGGATAGTCTTCTCCATCTTGATCCCATTAGCTGCGTAGAACTCCTTGAACACGGTACTATTATACTCGTCTCCATTATCTGACCTTAGCTACTTGATCTTTTGTCCAGACTCATTTTCCACTAAACTTTTCCATTTCCTGAAAGTGTCAAACACATTAGATTTATTCTGCAGAAAATAAACCCATACCTTCATAGTAGAATCGTCGATAAATGTCACATAATAATTTGAGCCTCCAAGGGATGCCACTGGAGAGGGACCCCAGACATCGGTATGAACTAGCTCCAGCTTTTTCGATCTTGGTACTCTGCATGTCTTGATGAAGCTGACTCTCTTCTGCTTCCCAAGAACACAATGCTCGCAGAAACCAACATCCATCGTTTTCAGACCAGCTAGCTTGCCCTTCTTCTGTAATACTTGCATTCCTTTTTGCCCCATGTGACCCAGACGGTAGTGCCACAACTCTGAGTCTGCCTGTGCCAAAGCCACTGCGTCTTTCATGTTACCAGTCATATAGAGGGTGCACAACTTGCTTCCATGTGCTATCACCATAGCACCCTTAACGATCTCCCAGGAGCCGCCAACAAAAGTTATGACATAACCCTCCGAGTCCAGTTGCCTGATTGAGATCAAGTTTTTCTTTAAATCAGGAACATGTCTGACATTTTTCAGCTTCCATACCGACTGATTCGGCATCTTGATATGAACATCATCTCTCCCATGATGTCCAAAGGCTCATCATCTGCCAGATAAACCTTTCCGAAATTACCAGCTGTATAATTTCTCATGCATTCCATCTGTGAGGTAGAGTGAAACGAAACACCAGAGTCTAGGATCCATGACTCCATCGGATTGTCCACACTGAGAAACAAAGCATCTTCAGTATTCTCGGTCATTGCATTGACTGACTCTTCCTTCTGTCCTTTGTTCTTTCTTGCCCCGCAGTTTTTCCTGGTATGCCCCTTCTTACTGCAGTGCCAACAACCATCACCCCTAGGTCTTGATTGGCTCCTCTACATGGATTTGGATCTCACGCGGTTGTTGCTACGTTGTGCAGTCCTCTCTGTGCCTTCTTGGGTCGTCAAGGCAGATCCAGAGCTCCCACTGGCTTCTTTTCTCCTGATATCTTCACTGAGAATCAGGTTACGGACATCTTCAAATTTTAACTTGTTTGATTCGCAGGAATTGCTAACAGCTATCACAGTTGCACCCCAACTCTCGGGCAAAGATGATAAGAGGATCAAAGCACAGACTTCATCCTCAAAACTGATGTCGACAGAACTTAACTGACTGGTAATCAAATTAAATTCATTGATATAATCCGTGACAGACGCACTTTCTCTCATCTTGAAAATAAACAGACGACGCATAAGATAAACTTTATTGGAGGCCGAAGGCTTCTCATACATGTCACACAGAGCCTTCATCAAACCTGCTGTCATCTTTTCCTCCAGATAATTGAACACGACATTCTTGGCCAACGTCAGCCGAATAACTCCCAAAGCCTGGCGGTCCAGCAAATCCCAGTCATTTTGCCACACATCGGCAGGTTTTACACCAAACAGCGGTTGGTGAAGCTTCTTTTGATACACATAATCCTCTATCTGCATCTTCCAGAAGCTGAAATCCTTTCCATCAAACCTGTCGATCTTAACTTTTTCTTTGTCTCCTGCCATTGCTCCTACTGAAACCTGGTGCTCTGATACCAGTTGTTGTGGAATAAATCGCAGTGAAATATGAAATTCACAAAAAAGAAAGGAAAACCTGGCAAAAAATAAATCACAGCACAAGCAAACACAAGGGATTACGTGGTTCGGAGACTCCTGCTCCTACGTCCACGTCCGCACAAGAACAAATCCCACTATAAAAGATTTACAGGAAGTTTACAGGATGCTCACCTCAGCCTTCAAACAAGAGAAGAAAAGAAGAAAACAAAAAAATAAATTATCCCAAAAAAATATCTCTTATCCGGAAATAATTTCTTGGTGGAAGATCTCTTGCCTCCCAAGTTTTCTCTCTTTCTCTGCTTTTTTTTCTCTCTTGGAAAAAGTCTTCAGGGCTGCTCTCTACGTCCTCTGCGTCCAATTAATCGCTCACAGGCTTCCTACGACTTTTAAAGAACCGAACAGGAGAAGAACCAACTCCAGAAAACCTAAAACATCCAAAACCAACTCCAGCCGTCCGATCGAAGATCAAGAGCCCAAATCGTGCCAAAAAACAGCGCCAGATCAAGCCTAAAAGAGGTCAGATCCATCTCAGCCGTCCGATCGAGCCATCGGACGGTCCAGATCAAAAGAACGCCGTGGACCACGCGTACACTACGTGAAACGCATGGGGAAACGCATGGGAAATGCGGGGAAACGCCCAAGGGAACCACCGCTGCTGCTTGGGCCGGGCCAACGCGCGCCCGCGCGCGCTGCGCATGGGCCTGGGCCGCGCTCTGTGCGCTCAGTGCACCGGGCTTGGGCCGGTGCGCCCGCCCGCACGTGCCTTCGCGCCCGCCCGCGTGCGCTCGCGTGCTCGCCCACCTGCGCGCGCCTGGGCCGGGCATGGCCCAATCCGACCATCCAATCCTTTTTTTTTTTTTTGAATTGGGCTGGGCTACTGGGTGTTGGATTCGGCTCCATGCCTAACACTACATGCATCTATATCTCAACATAGCTGACATGTAAATAATAAACCATATTCTTAAATTACTGGTTTGCATCGAATCCTCGATCAGCATCTTATACTTTCTTCTTTGTGCATCATGATGTAAGCAGATATGAAATCGGGAATTGAAAATTAAAACAATTCATGGGATGGAACTGCATCATCTTTGCAGATCTTCTATGCCTGAAGGTGTTAGGAACCTATCAGACACAAACAAGTAGTTCAATAACACATCTAGATAAGTAGATGACACTAAATCCAACATAAGAATTAAATGTTACCCATCAGGTACTCCTAGCCAAAGATGAAGCATGGCCTCATGTTTGTAACCACGATAACTATTTGGGCTTGGCAGCATGGTGTATTTCTGATCCATGAATTCCACTTTCTCCTTCTCATTCGTGCCTTCCAAGCAGCTGCCTTTCGGCCTCTGAGGCCACTCATGCCTCCCGCATCCATAGGAGTTTGGCCCCAAAGAGCAGAAAGCTAGCGGACCGTCCATGCAAGCACGTATGCTTATATCTATCCTGTCCCATGCCTTGGGAGATCCTCTTGGATAGTGCTTCACTATTTTCTGGCAAATTAACAAGACTGTGACTAAAATAGGGATCTAAGTATTCAGATTATGCAGTTGAAAAGTAGTTAAATTTGTATATGTGGGAGAGAAGGGAAAAAAAAAAAAAAAGAAGGAAAAACATGATTTGTCTAGGATTTTGTGATGCTCTCAAGCCTTGGAGAGACTTGGAAGGCTATGGCAGGGATGTTCGAGGATCTCTGGAGCTTGGGGGCGTATCCCAAGTGGGTCATGGAGGTGTTCCAGGGGATACTCTGAATCTGAGATTGAGAGAACATGTGAGTCAGTTGAGTCCAGGTTTGAGTGTTTTCTCATGTATGTGACTTAGGGAGGAGTTTTTGAGAGATTGTAACATAACTCTGTTTGTGGATTATGAGGTTTTAGGTCCAGAGGTATACGGTTCCATTTTGGTTTAAGAGGGGTGTGCATGGTCTCTCTTTCTCATCGTGAGGAATCAGCGTGAGGGTTACATCACGCGGAAGAAGGGCTTGGACGTGGGTGTTCCACAGGCTTGGAGAAGGGAACCGAGCATGAGGGAGTCCTGGGTTTCAGAGAGGAGGCTGGTTTCTTGTATCCTGTATCAAGATCTTCTCCAAGGATAATAATACAATCTCTTTTCTCCTAATCTCTTATGTATATCTTCTCATACTTCTTGGTTTAAAAGAAGGCTGCCATCATCGCGTCAGGATCTCTCTCACGTTGCTTCCACGGCATATACTCTGATCCGGGGATTTATAACAAGTGGTATCAGAGCAGGTTCGAGCGTGGAGAGAGGTGTTTTCTATCCCAAGATCCCGTTGAGGTTTCTCCAGGTTTTTGGAGAAAGGTTCAAATCTAGGGTTTTCTTAAGGTGTTGAGAGGAAGGATAAGATCTGAGGTTGCTGTTCATCCCCTTTTCTTCAGGTTCCTTCTTCAAGTTTTTTTTTTTTTCAATCTTTCGCTATTGTGATTGTTTTGGATCATGGAAGGTAGCGGGGTGAAGATTGGTGTGGAGAAGTTTGATGGGAAAGGGAGTTTCACCATATGAAAGGTTATGGTGGAAGACTTGCTGGTTCAGATGGGATTAGATCTGGCTTTGGAAGATAGGTCAGGGGGTATGAATGACAATGAGTGGATGCCCTTGAAGAAAAGGACATGTGACATAATTAGGACTTATCTGGCGGATGAGATTTTGTATGGCGTGTTAGAGGAGAAGACACCTAGAGATTGTGGTCGAGGTTGCACACCTTGTATATGGGGAAGAATATGTGCAACAAGTTGGTGCTGAAGAAGCAACTGTATAGCCTTCGGATGCAAGAGGGTGAGGATGTTGCGGGATACATTCAGCGATTCGACCGGATGAGCATGGATTTGCTCAACATTGGGATGAATTTAGAAGATGAAGATAAAATTTTGCTACTTTTATTTTCACTACTTGGGACCTTCGATCCATTGGTGACTACACTGCTGTATGGTAAGGAGACGCTGGTGTATGAGGAGATCATATCAGTGCTAAGGTCCAATGAGCAGAGAACAGATGACGAAGAGGGAGGTCTTCCAGGAGGGTTTGGCTATGTCAGAGAGGCCAAGGAAATGAAAAAAAAAAAGGTGAACAGGTGGATCGAGTACAGTCCAGGAAAGATAGCATGGCGGGAAAGTGCTACAGGTATGGTGTAGCATGGCACTTTAAGCGGGAGTGTCCGCTTAGTAAGAAGTACAAGGATGGAGAAAAGGAAAGTCCATATTTTTCAGGTTCAGTCGCTGGGTCAAAGGAAGAGTCGGATGAGCTCTTGATTTCAGAGGAGCTTGCAGGAGGCAGTGTATCCGAAACGATCTCGGAGGGGTCCGCGGGTTGCGGAGGGTCCGAGGAGGCAGAGACGAGGTTTGAGGTGCAGAGACAGACTCAACAGGGCAGCGTTGAGTTGCTGGCCTCGAGATTTCATTTTGTGGTATCAGGTGGACTTCAGTTTTAGGTAAAGCACCGGGGAGAGGTGGCTTCACGGGTGGAGCAGGTTTCGACACGAGGTCAAAGCATAGTGGTGCACAAGGAGGAGTCACATCCTAGAACCAGTGCCATGGGTGCACCGAGGCAGGTGGAGCAGTGTGCACAGGTAGTCAGGCATGGTTCTGAGGAGATGGTGTCAGGTAGAGCTCTAATTACAGCAAGTGCCGGTTCAAGTTCGCTGGGGTCTCTCTAGGAAAGTTCAAGGAAAAGACTGATGCAGTTGCTAGGTAGAAGGAAGGCTACAATGGTGGTGCCAGGATACAAGCAAAGATCTTCAGCAGCAGAGACGGTCATCCCAAAGGCCTCCAAGGGTGCACAGCAGCTGAAGGATGTTAGCAGAGGCAAGGAGATCCGCACAAGGAGTTGTCGGGACACGCAGTTACAGCGGGGTTGTGCAGGATGATATTGCCAGGTTTACCAAGGCTTGGGGGCACCAAGGTGGAGATTGTAGGATTTTGTGGTGCTCCCAAGCCTTGGAGAGACTTGAGAGGCCATGACAGGGATGTTTGAGGATCCTTGGGGCTTGGGGGCGTGTCTCAAGCGGGTCCTGGAGGTGTTCCAGGGAATACTCTAAATTTGAGTTGAGAGAACATGTGAGTCAGTTGGGTCAGGGGGCTTGACTCAGGTTTGAGTGTTTTCTCATGTATGTGACTTAGGAGAGAGTTTTTGAAACATTGTAACATCACCCGGTTTGTGGGTTATGAGGTTTTAGGTCCAGAGATGTAGTCGGTTTCCTTTTGGTTTAAAAGGGGTATGCATGGTCTCTCTTTCTCACCGTGAGGAATCAGCGTGAGGGTTACATCACGCGGAAGAAGGGCTTGGACGTGGGTATTCCATTGGCTTGGAAAAGGGAACCGAGCGTGAGGAAGTCCGCAGGTTTGTGAGTTTCTTTCTGCGTTTCAGAGAGGAGGCTGGTGTCTTGTATCATGTATCAAGATCTTCTCTAAGGATAATAATACAATATATTTTCTCCCAATCTCTTATGTATATTTTCTCCTGCTTCTTTATGAATCAAGAAGGCTGTCTCGTCAGGATTTTTCTCATGGTGCTTCCGTGGCTAGACGCCGATCCAAGATTCGCAACAAGTGGTATCAATTCCTAGATTCTATACAATTTATAGGCTAGATATTGGAACATATATATATATAATTACATTTCATGATGCATCTTTCATGGGCCTGACCGTTGCATGAATGAGTGAACATGGATTACTTGGTCTCGATTTGTTCATTTTTTTCGAGCTTGCTTAACTGCTGTTCTTTTGTAAAGAACAACAAATTAATGAAACATAATGTGAAAGATAAACTATAAAGCAGAGATGAACCTAACAGTTTTTCCATAGTGCATGAAGTTAGCTCCTCAAATCTCTCTGCGTGCAATGTGGCTACTTACAAGCTTTATGCAAGAGGCTCTATCTGAAGCACTTTATCTCAAATATGCATAAACAATTAATGTTCTTATTTTCCATGCAAAAAAGAACAAAAGTTAATAACCGAACAACTATGCAACTCTAACATGATTGTACAACACTATGATGAATTGAGTAAAACTTTTCTGGGATATTACCTTCTCACTTTTGAAGCTTTAGAATGAATCTGGAATCAGCTAATGATTTGAACGGATGCGTGATACATCAAAAAGCCTATAGTTTCAATTGAATCCACTGAGAGGCCCATGCAGAGGGCGATAAAACACATGATGCTCGTCACCGGCTTCATCTCCATAGCCAAGAAGGAGTCATATTACTGGTGTCTCTTTTTGGAAGCATTCCACGGCATAGAATGCTTAAGAATATCGAATCTACATGCAAGTGTGCCAACTGACAGGGGATGCCATGGAATAAAGAAGAAAATTTGTATATTTAGATCCATCACTATTTTCAAATAATTTATCAAATGTTTTTGATTTTCATTCCAAATATCATCTAGTATTAGTACATTTCTATTTATATTTAAAAATAAATAATAATTCTTTTCTCAAACCGGGCCGGTCATGCCCAAGGAGAAGACTTGGGTGAACCAGGTGATGATCCGCCTGGATCATCAGACAGTGGAGGCCTACAAAGGCAGAATTTGTTCCACGACATGATTCCCAATAACTTGTACCAAAGCCGGAGGATAGTTACGAGCTTCCTCTTCCCATGCCCAGTTTAGTTTTGATAAGAATGCGAGACTCCATGTTTTTTCCATTCCTACCAATCTTCCAAATTGTAGCACTCTCTTTGCAATCAAATCTTCAGTCAAGCAGGTCATCCATACCCTTGTTAGAAGTTGCCATCCATTACTAGTCATTAATGGAGTTGATAGTTCCAATAGTTGGTAATTCCAGCTTCCAATATTATTTAATGGAGTTGATGGTTTCTATAAAATTTGGTTGGTCTTTCAATATTCTTATTAACGAATCTGTTAGTTTCTCTAGGTAAGAACTGTCAGTTTTGATATATTTATGTCGAGATCAATGAAAAATCAATTGAGTCTTTATTCCAAATCTGATAAGGTTTTAATCCTGTCAACCCTGATCTTCATGAGACCAAACACCGTTCAGCAACCCTACCGCTCCTCCCTCAGAAACAAAGAGAGCTACAGCAAAAAGAGATTTTTGAGAAAATAGCTAGCAACCAAGATTGCACTTCAATCCTCTATAGCTAGTACTTAAACATGAAACCACTTCTCGACGTACTTCATGTTTAAACATCTTTGGACCAAAAAGCCACGGTGTTCAGAAAGAAATTACGATGACACGCACCTTATTTCTCGTGTCATTCCAAGACTCGATCATTGGAAGCAGCACCTTTTTTTTTTTAAGTGTCGATGAGTTCCTCTCTACCATGCGGCACCCGAGCAAACCTCATGCTCTATATATAAAACAAATAAATGTTGGCGGGAAACTTCGCGCAACCGTATGTATGTCAGCGCTCCCCCGCTCCCACACTTTAATGGTGTTGGTGAGGAAGGAACCGCCTGCTCTACAAAACAAACAAGCGTTGGCGGAAAACTTTTTGCGACCTTCGCAGCTCTCACAGCCCGCCTAAGGTCGCCATTTAATAGCGGATGCGAAATCCCCCACCACTTCGCTTTGGTCCATATACATGGGAGTCTCGACCGGGATAATCCTATTTTATGGATACCAATTGGAACGCTTTACACTGGAAGAAATGGACGTTCTTGATCTCTGGAATAACCTGCTTGAGATCACTGATATAGCTTCAGATACACATACACCTTCAACCATGTTCCCCTACAATAAACCATGACGAAAGCCTTAATTGTTGAGTATTAATTTTATAGCAACATTCGATCCGATTTTCTTCATCTCCAGAGCCACATGCCTGCTGTCAAACTCGATTGAAATTAGCACCAGCTCCAAGTGACTGCCAATTTTATTTTACGGACAAAAAATCAGTAACAAAATGGTTACCAGTATCGTCTCTGAAGAGGTGAGGGGAAAAAAAAAAAAAAAGGGTTATCATCCCCACCCTGGATGGCGAAATATGAAAATTGCAAAGCATACCTCATCCAAATGGTCGGGCAGACATGCTGAGAAGGCACTTTTTAAAGTTTTAACGGCTTAGAAAGGTGGTCCCTAGTCCAGCATGGCTTCGGAACCCAGGCCTCATCCGATGGCCCAAAAATGATACCTAATGAAATTTTTTAATCAGGATCATCAATTCTCGGCTGGTGATTCTCAATTAAAACAGACAACAAAAACAATACTGACTGAAAGCTAATTAGACGTCAAATTACAGAAAAACTACATGCACTGGCTTAAAGTAAAATGGGTCCAAAGTCCACTTTCAACTTCTCTCATCACGAATGACCATTATTTCAGCACAGGAGGTAACATGTCAAACATCCTCCAGTTGGTTCGATATGGGAGTTTTGAGCAAAACTTTAAACAAAGCATGAACCAGCACGCAGTGAAGTACACTGCTTAAAGGAGGAAGGTAACAAAATTCCGTCGCTGGCTTCATATCAGACAGGCTGCATCCCTTCATTCAGTGATGACCCTTTGCCTCAACCTTTTTGTGAGACTTTGCCTTTGCCTGGAGAAGTCAAAAGGAAAATATGACATTAGCTACAATCAAGTGAAAAACAGTATGACCAATTGCAAGCAGTATGACATGCATTACCACCTCAGGAGTGGATAGGGCTAGACTCACTAATTCTGCCTTTTCAGAAAGAAAAAGGGGGAAAGGAAAGAAGAACACTGGCGTGATTACATTCATCAAACCTTGTCTCAATTATTTCTGCGGTATTACAAATCATCCATGAGGCATTCCCTTTCCAGGCATATTACGTGTTCCTGAAGACTGCAGTAATAGTTATGATTACAGATGTTAGTTTGCAACACTAGCTTAACAAAACACCCACCCAATAAAGCCTGCTTTTTCTTTACCTGATATAACTTTCATCCCATATACCATGTGCGGTTCCACTTGTTTACAGTAATCTGCCACATCAGGAAGCATTGCTTCCACATTACTTTTAAATTATAAATTTACAACATAAATTGTGGAAAGAAGTGTCACCCACAAACCAATAGCTTTCTATGTATCTCCTCATCCTCAACACAGTAGAAAGCACATCTTTTGTCGCCATGGATCCTCCCTTATGCAGTGATCTTAGACAAGCTTCTCACACAAAAACTAGTCCATTTGAACAATTGGATCTTGCGTGATGCCATAGTATTCATGTCTTCCAACATTTCAGTGTTCTTGCACTTGCAAGCACAAAATGTTTTGCCATAAGAAGAATATGGCAACTTATGAGACTATTGCCTCTATGCAGAATAATCATATTGTGATGAAAAAATGAAAAGGTGGTTATCCCATTTGCCGCTCCCCCTCCCCCCTCCCCAAAAACCATCATAGTCTATCTGTTTCTCCATTATGGACAATATTTCACTAGAACCAGATTTGTTTTGCTCATGACATCTCAAAGTCACTTCCAACTCAAACTGCCATAAGCTTCTTTGGGGTCACCCTCATAGTGGAAACTAGCTTTCATCTTCACGTATTGAGTTTCTAATGATACATATAGACCAACAGAAAGTAGGTGCTTATATTTCATATCCATACTTTCTATCAAGACCAACTAAGATTTCACAATTCCAATCTAGTAAGGTGACTGGATTATGATCCTTCATGCCCAAAACAAATCCTCCCTATTTGTGAGAAAAAACTAGTAGCAGAAACTTTTTTATCTTGGGTGCCGCATCTTGATCCCCGCTGTCACTTAATATTGCATCCACAATCTTTTTCAATAACTACTATATTTTGTTGAAATCAAGCTCCAATCATTCTAGAACATGAACGTGGACATTTATTGGAGAGAAGCAAGCTTTACTGAACTTCAGGAAGAAGGGGTTGCCGCAAGAAAATGGAGATGAAATTTTCTACAGTGCTTTATCAACTAGTCATAAAGTTGAAGAGAGAAAAGACAGAGAAAGAGTATCCTCAGAAAATGGAACAAA
Organism: Areca catechu; assembly: GCA_021397845.1. Lineage (NCBI taxonomy): Eukaryota > Viridiplantae > Streptophyta > Magnoliopsida > Arecales > Arecaceae > Areca > Areca catechu. The sequence continues at coordinate 131,871,320 of CM038038.1, read as the reverse complement.
CCCTAGAAGACTGAAAGTGGAGGAGAATGGAAAGAAAAATCAGTCCTTCCTTTCCACGAGTGGGAATTATGATCTCAGTAGCTTGATAGCTCTATTATCAGCTCCAGACAGTCTCAGTTAGCTACAAAAAGTGGTCTACGTTGCTAAATGATCGATCATAAACATGACATATAAAACAATTAAAGGAACTCTTAAAAGCTGGAGATACCAGAACTTAAGGGTAACAAAAAAATAATTTTTCATTTATTGATTCTTCTATATGGTTTTACAAGGAGAATGGATCCTATAAAAAATTCTATTATTTGGACCTAGACATGATCACAAAAATGAGAGTAGTGGGCAACATTATCTGGACACATGACATAGTGTTAAGTGTTCAAGTCTCTAGAAGAGTTTGACAAAAAATTGGACATGAAGACAGATCTATCTATATATGTGGCTGTAAATATGTTCAGGTGTATGTATATAATGAATAATTCGTTAGACCAACTGCCCTTCAATGCAAGATAATCAATAAAACTTTTGCTAAAACATTGTGTTAGACTTGAAAGCTCTTATCTAGCATAAAGAATGCAGATAATACTCACCCGTCTACACACATAAACAAAAATCTTTCTATAACAGTTTCTAGACAAAGTATATAAATTGAGAATGGAGTTCTCTAGGTCTCATAGTTGCTTCTATTTTGATGTACAACCCCACCCTCAGTTTAAGCTCAACTGTAAAGGGATCTAGTGACAAAGTTTGATGGGCTCTTAGCTCAGTTTTTACAAATTCACATCATTCAACTGCAGCATCCAAACTCTCTTTTACATTACTACTACAAGAAATGCAATTTTGCAACATTCCTTGTAATAGCAGCACGCCATTCTGAAACCTTAAATACTTAAACTAGCTAATGTGATATGATATCTATTTCATACATTAATTATCCCCTCATGATAAATTTTTTTTTTTAAAAAAAATCACCAACTATCCCAACATCAACAGGTTCCTAGAAGATTACATAACAAATGCAAAATCAAGCAAAGAAGTATAATATGATCAGCCCTAAATCAAGCAAGATGCCACCAAAGTCATATAATAACAAAAAACTACTTGAATAGTCATAACTTAATGAAGAAAGATATCGTCACGATAATCTAGGTTATTGCCTAATAATTTGTTAATATTGTAAAAAGTCAAGAATGAAAATATCAATCTAAACTCTATCAAAAAGGAGAAAAAAACAAACAAACAACTTCCACAATAAAACAATATTTGTTTTCTTCAAATGATATGTAAACAATCAAAATTAATACAAAATACACTGCATAATTTGTATTTTTGAACATTAAGCACAAGTCCTTTGCATAATGAATAGTTGAATTCAGGGGTGGACCACACCAATTTTTTTAGGGGGGGTCAAAAAAATATTAACCTATCTTAAGCAGTATTCTCTTGCCAAGTTATTCCTAAACTTCATCTAATCAACTCAAACCACACGAAATATTAATTACATTTACTTTATCATGCCATAACCTTCACATATTCTACATCTTTCCACATTGTTTAGCATTTCGACTCACAAAAAAAAAAAACCATTACGTGGAACTTCTTTTTTGAAAAAATCAATTCTTAATAAGATAAGGAATGGATGTACCAAAATTATTAGATTAAGTGGCTTACCGCTGTTACCAAGGAGCAAAAACTTCAGAAGAGGGCCAAGAGACTGTTGTTATGGTGGCGTGTCGGCTCTAGCATCACCACGTTGAACTACATGAGGAACCGAAGAAGAGTCACCATCGAAGAGAGGAGACGACGGATGGCCGGGATGGGGTTTGGGGCCTTTGGGCTTCGGGACTTTGGAGTTGAAAGAGATGGCTGGGGTCGACCGTCGGCGAAGGAGACGGCGGGTGGGGTGGCGCCGTAACGGGTGGGGGCAGTGGGTGCCTTGTCGGGGGCGACGACGGCCGACAGGTGGGATTTGGTTGAGCTTCGAGATTTTTTAGGAGGAGACTGCTGGCTGCTATGGTGGCCGTCGACGAAGGAGACCTGTGGCGGGTGGGCTGGCATCGCGATGGGTGGGGTCAGCGTGTGCCATGTCGGGGACGGCGGCAGCCAGCGCAATCTGGTTTGGGCTTCAGGATTTTAGAGAAGAAGGAGATGGCGATCAGCTGCGCCTCTCAAGTTCACCCTTTTTTTTTTAACAAGATTTTTTGGAATTTTTTTTTGGTGCAGGGAGAATTTTTTTTACTGATTTTTACTCTATTTCGATTTTGTTTTTGAAATCTTTTTACCGATCTTTTAAGAAATATTTTTGAGGAATGGAGGGGGGGCCAAATACCTATTCTATATTAACTTATTTTAAACAAACGAAGTTATTCATTTATTTATTGAAAAAATTAGGGGGGCCAAGGCCCTCCCTTGCCCCCCCACCCGACGATCCGCCCCTGGTTGAAATCTAAGGTTTTATGGCCCATATGAAGAAACCTAGGTGTTAGAGGTTTGACACATGGAAGCAGCCTCTCCCCAAACCCCATGTGCTAGGAGCCTCATGCATTGGGACACCCTTTTTTATTACAAGGCATCTAATGATTTCATCACATTCTATTATCATTCAACTAGAGTTGAAAACGGGCCAGCTGATATACAACCATATCCATTTTGCATCCTATTCAAATTAGATTCAAATACAATTTTCTGTATCCAAGTACATTTGGATATGGATATGGATCTTAAGGATCTTTTGAATCTAGATCCAAATATCCTTATACAACCCAATCCTTAAAAGACATCAAAATAACACCTAAAGCTGGCATCAAATCCCTAATTTTTTGTTTGGTTGATAGCTTTATTATACTTAAAATCTATTCATGTCATCAAATGGAGTTATTTGGAGTAAATTGTGATAATTTCAATAATCAATTTTTTTATAAAATGATCATTTTTCCTTTGATACAAAATGGAAAAAAATGCATACTTTATTTTATACTTTATGATATTTTCAAAATCTTACTATTTAAAATAATAAAACATCAATATTTTCTACATATTCTTGTGTTATATACATACTTTTACTTTTTTAAATTACATAATTCAAGATTATTTTCTAGTTGTATTGTAATTAAAGAGTAGTGTGGGATATAAATCCATGCAACTTGAATGGTGGTAATAATGTAAAAAATTTATTATTGTTTTATATTATATTATATTTTTAAATTTTTAATTCTTAATTTTTTTTTTTAATGCAAAACCCATTGATGGTTCAACCAATAACTCCATGACCCAGACTCTTGGCTAGTCTCTGTATTGAGTTTAAGAACCATGACTTGGACCTACTTACTTATCTTTGCACTGCATGTGATCTGTATGGTCAATCCTTCTCCCATCTGTTAAAATTATATCATTGATGCTACTATTATTAATGAATTCCACTCAAAATCTCACTTATATCCAAAATAATATCCAACTTATATCCATGTAGATAGAAAAATATGGATATAACTAATATTTGATTTATATCCATGTTTATTTAAAATAAATATGAATATGTTTACTATGCAATTTGTATCATTATTCATTTATAACAATTATAGATACAGATTTTGGTATCCATTTACTATCCATATCCATCATATCTACTGAAAAAAATATGGACATAGATATGGATATACTAGTATTTGATCTGTTTTTAGCCCTACATTCAACTATGTTTTAGTGGTCAGGAAAGCTCTTTAAAAGAATCCTACATGTTAATATAATACCATGCTCATAACAACCCCCCCCCCCCTGTGGTGCGTCTCCCAAAATAAAAAAAAAGAAGAAATCACCATATCATAAAGCATAACTGATTAAAATTTTACTTTTAACTCAAAACACAAGGCTTGTAGACTAGATCCTAAACGGTTTTGCTTTTGCCCTTCACAAGAAAATGGCACTAGCTGATTTAAGATCCATGCAAATGCTCATTTAAGTCTGAGATTTGATATGAACATTGAAAGAAGTGGAGAGGTTTATAAAGGCAACTCTACAATCTATATTTCAGGAGTGAAATCATTGATGCCCAACAGATTGAATGCACAACTAAAAGAGTACAAAAAAATTTAGTATTCAAGCTTCATTCTCTGCAATTAGCTTTCTTTTACATAAAATAGAGGAAACAAACACCTCAAAACCACCCAATTATTTGTTAAGACCCTAAAAGATTTCTAATAACTATCCTAAGTAAATAACACATAGGGCTCTCAGTTGGGCATAAACAATCTCTTTTTGCTCCAGTAAACTTCCAAAAGAAAGAGCCCAAAAGAAGTCTTCTATTATTTTTTATTTTTTTTACCATAGGGTTCTGATATTGCATCTCTATTGATAAAGTTCATTCAAAAATATCCATCACCTAGCTATTCCAAATAGCATCCTCAGGAGAAAATTTCCAAGCAGCCCATCTTATTTAATAGGCCTAAACATTCTCCCAGCTGACCCAACCCAAAGCCCACCATGTTTGATCCTCTAGGCCTGGATGGGATAAATTTTACTATTGAAACAACTCTTGAATACCCAGTCCTTACTGCTGTTCCAATACATATGAATTTCAATTTAATATATATATATATATATATACAGCTTTTAGTTATGCTTAAAAGTATGTCCAGTAATGTGCACTCTAGTCAATTTTCATGCCATCCATCTGCAGCACCAGATGCATAGATCTCATAAAGAAGAGCAGTTTTGTCCTTGACTAAACAAACAATCTAATTATTTAAACAGCAAAAGGTCTAGTCACTTAAATCATAGAATCACAGGAACTATCTTAAATATGAAGTACATATACAATTGTAGCATATTGTCAAAACCTACCTTGCAAATCATAATTATCACAGAAAATAATGTCGACTTAATTTTTTCAAGCTAGTCCAAAATATCACGGTCTCACATCAGATAACACGTTTAACGAAACAATTTACATTTAGGGAATCTGACCTTAAGCATGGGAGCAGAATAGGTGCTAACAAGTTTCACCCTGTTTCCCCTGCAACCGAAAACAAACCAACCCCATCACCCCCATCACACGCACCAGAAAACAAAGATCTCCAAATTTATTTCTGAGTTTTGCTTCCCACGTCACACACAGCTCCTTCATTCTTAAGAAAGAACTTACCCGAAAAAAGTTGTTAGTTGTTTGTGATCCCACGAGAAAAAAAAAACGATCATTTAAGTTGGTATTCAGCAGGCTGACAGGAGAAAAATCATGGATTTGCGAAGGAAGGAAACACCCAATACTCCTTTCATGAGACATCTCCCAAGAAGACATGCGATAACTGCTCCAAGAAGCCTAGAATTAAGCTTTAACACGTCTAAATACAACCTCAAACGTGATAATTGGTCAAGCTCCGACCTGAATACCTTTTCCTAAGCAGATGAAGGACTAACTTCCACAAATTAAAAAAAGAAAAGAAAAAGAAAAAAGACAACAAGAGATAAGAACAATGAAAGCAGTAAAAATTAGACGAAAATGGACAACAATGAGCACAAAAGAATGATATCATCGATTCATGCGAGAAATTACAAAAAGATTGAATCGGATGGGATTAAAGGGATGGAAGTGAACATACCTTGAGATAGGAGAGCTTCATACTCCCATAAACAACGCCAAAGGTAAAGGCCGAGACACGAGCCACCTGTTGGAGCCAGAAAGGGAAGGACTAAGGTGGAGAAGAAATTGACAAAGAAGAGGGAGGACGGGAGAGAATGAGAGCCGTACAAAAGCAAGGGTGCTGACGCCCGAGTAGGGGCCTGGAACCGCCATGGAAAGAGTGAAAACAGTACTGCGGCGGAAGCAGCCGTGGACGGAGATCCGAGGACGGGCAAGAAGGGGCTCTCGACTCTGGCGAAGCACTCGGGAATGCCGGTTGCCTAAAGCCCTAGGGAGGGCATTCTGGAGGGCTAGTACGGTCAATCGATGCGAGCCCAAACCAACCCAACCCCAGGTGAAACGGGCTGGGTTTTATGACAAGGGCCCCCAAAGAAAAAAAAAAAAAACACCCGTTGGAACCTCCACCTCCCCACTTCGTTCTCTCTCTCACCCTCTGGACACGCTTCAGGCAAAAGAAAAGACGCGAAGAAAAAGATGGCATCAGAGGAGCAGGTGAAGGCGTCTCACATCCTGCTAAAGCACGAGGGGTCGCGGCGGAAGGCCTCCTGGAAGGACCCCGACGGTCGCATCATCTCCGCCACCACCAGGGACGCCGCTGTCCGCCAGCTCCGCGCCCTCCGCGAGGACATCCTCGCCGGCAAAGCCCGCTTCGAGGATGTCGCCGCCCGCTACTCCGACTGCAGCTCCGCCAAGCGCGGCGGCGATCTAGGTCAGCCCCTCCCCCATCCGATCCGATGGTCCGATGCTAGGGTTCGGGTTTTCTTGATCGTCGGGACTCGGTTGCTCCATCCTATGATTTGTATTTCTTTGATGCGTTTGTCGCTGCTTTAGAACTGATCCTCTTTTCTTTTTTTGTATTTTTTTTGTCCCCTTGATAAGATTAGACTTTTTCTTGATTTTCTTGCTGTTTGTTAATTGTTTTGGATGCATGGAGGGTGATTCTCAATCTCAATTTCAAAGACATGATAAGACTTGATGCAAGACTCTAATTTGGATTCTTTCTGCCGCTGCTTTTAGCATAGAAATACTTTCTTGGGTTCGAAGTTTTATGTAGAAAATTCAAATTTCTTAACTGGTGGCTGTTAACAGTGAAAGTTAAAGGTTTTGATGGTCGAGGGTCATGTAGATCAACAACAAATTATGAATGCTCTGCGAAAGTTAATTTCTTGATTTGTTACAATGAGGGCGTGAAACACGATAGTCATAATTTGGAGAGGAGGATAGGGCAGAGACGAGAGCATGGGGTTAAAATGTTGCATTGCAGAGATGATATATGCAATTGCTTTAGATTTACACCATAGTCATAAATTGTTTAAAATATTTTCATGTTCAAAATAATTTATCCTGTGATTCTCTCTGCAGGAAGCAAAATTATTGCCTTAGAGAGTGTTGTGCTTGTCCTTGTATAATGAATGTTTGAAAAGTAACAAAAGCATTCTACAAGGTTCATAAACATGAAGCACAAAATTATATGGTGCGGTTAGCCGTGACATCACTTTTTAATAATTCTATTTTTTTTAAAAAAAATAAAATTGATTGTTAATCATCATTTTAGTGATTCTAGTATGTGTAACTTTTCCTGTAGTCTATAGATAAATTAAAGTGACTTTTATGTGGTTGGATGAGATGCATCCTTTGGTTTGAAGCCTCATATAATACTATATTAGGGAAGCCTCATAATACTATATTAGGCATTTGAATAATAGAACTGACTTGTTCACGATTTTTTGAAGATGTAATTACTGCAAGGTGTTACCCATGTTGTTGGAAGTTGATGTTTCATCTATGAATGGTTTATACAGATGTTGTACATAGCATGGAATCCATAATGGAGATGATCATAGGTCGGACCATAATGAACTCATGGCTATTCTTTTTTCATTGTTAATTCATATAACATTTTGCTGTAATACAAAAAATTGATATGTGAAGCATGCTATTCTTCTGACCGTCTTTGTAAAATTCATGAAGACAACAAATCCTGTTGATAGTTGATTGTGCTTGGTAATATGGTCAATGTTCCAAAAGTTTGCTTTACCAATCAAATTCCACTATAGCATGAGCCTTCTAGTCCATGCAGTATTGCCTGCCTTTTATCATATTTTGAAGATTTTTAAATTTCATCAGCATATGGACAAATCAGACACATCTCAAGAAGCATCTCTCCCCTTCATAGATTGGTTTTTGAAACCCTGCAGAACCCCACAATCATCTCTCTTTTCATCCACTATCTCTAAATTTATCGATTCCTTTTGTTGTCATTCCAGTATCTTGTGTAGTGTATCCCATGGATGGATATATTTACTCCTTGTCCTTGTTTTGTTAACTTCTTCTCTTACCTCCTTGCACACATTCTGAAAAACAATTAAAATAAATGGTCCACATATTTGTTGGTTGTCAACTCCGGGTGGGACATTATTTTCCATTAGTTGTTTTTAACAGTGTAATTCACATGCCTTGTTATTGTTTAACTGTATATATTTTGCTGTTCTTGGAATGATAAGTGGTCCTCATTGCATCTCGAGTATATTTTATCAACAATTGCAGAGACAGGGATATATAATAGATGGTTTTCTTTGAGTGTTGTATGAATGCCGTGTAGTAGTGAGGTTTGAGAGAACCTTTAGTTGCCTGAACCCCTCCTTTTCTTTTTCAAATAAAAGAAACCATAGTGTAGTGTAATTAATGGCCCCCCTTAGGATGCAGATTGATGACAGAATTTCAAGAGATTAAAGGAATCTTCCTCGCTATAAGCTGGTTCTGTAAGAGCTGCAGGCTCCATAAGAAGTGTGAAGGCAACATAATAAATGATGTCTCATGGCTGACACTCTGCAGCAGCGTTACTATTTGTATCATATAACCATCAGCTTCTTGGTTTAAGTAATGTACCAAAGAGTGTCAGCCATGAGAACGGGAAGATGGGAATGAAACTAAGTAGCTTCTTAAGTACATTCTGATTCATTATATCCTCAAATTTGTTTGCTTGTCAAGTTTTAAGGAATGCATCTTTCATGCGTATGATAGCTCGATAAACATATCCATTCTTCTCTCTTTTTTTTCCAGCCTTGTTGAGTATTGAGGCATTGACCCTGGCGTTCTTTTTTGCGCTGGTCTTCTGACCACGGTATTTTACACTGCTGCAGGCTGTTTTGGGAGGAGACAGATGCAGAAACCCTTTGAAGAAGCAACCTTTGCCCTTAAAGTGGGTGAGATGAGCGACATCGTGGACACTGACAGTGGCGTCCATATCATCCTGCGAACTGGTTGATGGCCAGGCGGCCGGTCTTAAGCTTGGGCCTGGCCTTCCCTGACTATTTGCAAGCCGATGCCTTCTTTCTCTTCTTTCATAGATAGGGGCTATGATATTATTTTATTGCTGCAAAAACCTTGAAACCTTTTATATAAACATGATCGATGCAGACTTTTGTGTGCTGAGCGGTCGGTAACAAGATTTGACATTGAATTGCAAATGTTTGTAAGCCATCAACTGTAAACCTTTGTAGAGTATCTTGAAATTGTCAATTTGTTGATGTTGTTATTATATCCTCCCATAGCATCTCCTCCTGTAGGATCACGGTACATGTGATGCTTGATAGAGGTGATATGGACTTGGAGAGAGGTTGGCACGTATCATAGCCTTGGACAGATCACAGATGCATGGATTAGCAAATTTCTTGTGCAGCAAAGGTGATAAATGTATTAGACCTATCTATTTGTTCTATGATTCCCTTAATCGTTTTTTTTTTTTTTTTCCTGCAACATACCAATCTTTGCTTGAGATGATCACCGACTGCATTTATGCTCAACCTTCTTCATAAATTTTTTGATTATAAAAAAGGAATTTAAAAACCAAAATCCCCTACAAAAACATCGGGCTTCTATCAAGGCAAGAAGTCAAAAGAATCTATGAAAGGTCAAAACCATATTTTAGTGGGCCAACATATCCAGGGAACCCGGACCAGATCGAGTCCCAGCGTGGTGTTACCGTATGTTCTCTATTAGAATGAAATGTTTGAACAAACAAGTACATAGATATTGATATGGTGATTTAAAAAAAAAGGATCTTTTTCATTTTTTTGTTGGACAAGAGGTGCAAAAGTCTTACCCGCTAGCTCGCTTACTGCAACACTACTCACATATTCAGACACTTAGACAAAGAAGTCTTTCATGTTGCAAGCAAAAGTTTTGCTTTAATTATCCATAGACAATGCAAATTATACATGCAATTATATTTTATACTTTAAATGCAATAAACAGCATCCGATTTGAGTTTTCCATATTCCCATTATTAGGTTAGCTAAACCCCTCCGGAGAGAGGGATATCCTACTCAATCCTTTGACCCCGTTATTATAGGACTGCTGAACTGGGCCAAGAGACTCAAGTAGTATTGATTTCTTGGTGTGAAAAGTTCTTGATCAGGCTGGACCCAAGGTGGGTCCTCAGGGTTCTCTGAGTAGCTGCCCGGTTGATAGCAAAAGCAAATGAAGAAAGACTTTGCTAATATGTTACAATCAAAACCCAGAAATTTAATAATCTGCTGAAAAAAATTACATCTTAGGTTCCTTCATTCATTAATAATACAAGTATACACCCGAGTGCTATCAACACCGACTCTCTCACACAAATAAAAAACAAGGCCAAATTTAAATACATAAATCCTTCACACAATGTTAATGTATGTGTACAATCATGACTCTTTTCCCTAATCATTTATCATTCCACAAATTACAGTCATAAGCCACACTTTCATCGTGATCAAAAGCCACACTGCAGGAAGAAAAAATCACAATACTCTGAAGCAGCTGTCAACAACCTTGCTACAAGTCTTCAATGGGTAATGGGGTCCTCATACATAAATTACTAACAAGGGCTGATCATCTTTGCCATCTCCTCTCTGAAACAGGAAGATTTAAGATTTCAAGATCTGATTCACTTCAACCAAGACACCGTGCCGAGGAAATTTTTTTTTTAAAAAAAAAACTCAAGAAACTCATCACATTAGAAATGAACAACATCAATTCATAACTTTTTGGGAAAATTGTTTTCTAATAAATAAATATTTACTTGCTAAATGACCTTTTATGAGATTTTCTATTAAGAGATTAAATGTACGATTCATTTGTTTCCATGTTGTATAACAGAAATACCAGGCAGGACTCATTCTCCTGAAAGACTTCATTCAGTTCATTGTTTAAGGAGAACTTAAGCAGGCAATTAACTTAAATGACTTTAGCTGAAACTATTTCTCCAACTTCTGGCCGTGTATATGTTCTCTTGCCTACTGACAGTGAAGTTTGAAGCAACCACTACATGCACGAGAAATGTCAGATCTACTCAAACATCGGTAGAGGTTGGCCCCACCAGACAAGTTGCATGACATGCTGGCATGCATGACCCCACCAGACAAGTTGCATGACATGCTGGCATTTGGTGTGAACCTAAGACAAATTGGGAATGTGTTGATTCCAAGTAAAGATAGTTTAATCAACAGCATCTGTTGATCAAACTTTCCTCTTCAGATAAATTAAAATTGATTTATTTGTGTTGAGAAATCCGGGAATATGCTTCCAATATGGTCAATGTCTATCAAAACATGGGAATGTATATTATTATACACTTCAGAACTGATTATACTAGCCTGTTAGTACAGCTAGATAATAACCCTAGTATTTGCAGCTAGCCTTTGCCTTTGATAATGAAACATATATGCATGTGAGATCAAGATGTTACCAGCAGAGTTCTGAGGAGAATGGGTGCTGTTCCTCTTTAGATTCTGCTGTGCTTGTGGTGTTGACTTCTGCATGTGCGGGGATGAATCCTGCTTCGCATCTCCAATAGGTAGGGAGTGTCTCTTCTTCATGTGGTCATCATTGTCATGGACATTTGTGCTTGCTTTCAGAGAGATGATGTCATGAACCTTGGCCCTTGCAGATTCAGTGGCTTGCATATATCTTGGAAGGGTGTTGCTGCTACTGTCCCTGGGCTCATGATCATCATGATCAGGTTTAGCCATCCCAAATGAGATATGTCTTTTAGCATTCTTTGCATCCTTTGGCAGATGTTCTGTGCTTTTTCTTGAACCTGAGTCATTCTTTGGAATTGATGGTGAGTTCTTGCGTGCCAACTGAGATCTCTGCTTTTGAGCATGGATATTGTTTTCTGCCTTGCTTGTTTTAGATTTTACCGAGATCTGGCTTGATGGTGTCTTATGCAACTCTGGAGCAGTTACATGGCTTCTGGGAGAACCCTCTGGTGATAAACTACAAATTTGTGCATCTTTCAGATTTTCAACTCGAATCTCAATGCTTGATGTTGTTGACTCTGCTGGCAGTTGATCCTCCTGTTTTGAATCAACAGCAGCAACATTCCTGAACAAATTTTCATGACTTTCCTTAAGTTTTTTTGGCTGTAACACATCTGACTCCGAGCAGCAAAATTTTGTGTCAGAATTCATATTTTCATTACTTAACGCACTAGCAGCACTGTCAGCCAAATTACAATTTCCTTTCTGCAAAACTCCAACTTTAAGTACATTATCCTTGTCATCAACTCCAGATCCTTCCGGCAAGTCAAACGTCGAAGGGGCAGATATCTCAGTGCCACATTCTGAATCAGAATTATCAACTTGACCATGAGATCTTGAGTTTTCTATCATGCTATCCTCCTCAGTCTTTGTCGGAGAATTAACTTGAGGATGAACTCCAGCACCTCGATTAACATAAGTGACAGAGCTGCTCGCAGTAGAAGCTGAGCTCAGTTCCTCAAATTTTGATTGTACAGCAGAAAATGCTGGACTGAATGCCTTTCTTGACCTCAATGCACACTTTTTTCCTTGAGTCTCCAGTGGTTCGCAGGTTACCCCTTCAATGATACACTTTTGGTTTTCCATGTCAAATCCAGGCTTGGTGGAATTGTTATCAAGTAAGGACTGTGAAGTTGCATCTGATTGTGCTGGTACTTGACTTTTGACAGAATCAAAAGTCTCCTCAAGTCCCCCAGTTTTCAAATTCTTTTCCTTCATGCCTGAAGTCTCACTCTCACACTGGGACTGCTGTTGGTCATTTTCTGCTACAGAGCCGATTTCTTGATTTGAAACAGACACAGGGACATTAATTTGATATTCAGCAAAATTTTCATATATTATATCTACTTCACCTTCAACTGATGCTGGAGAATTTTCATATATTATATCTACTTCACCTTCAACCGATGCTGGAGAATTTTCATATATTATATCTACTTCACCTTCAACTGATGCTGGATAATTTTCATATATTATATCTACTTCACCTTCAACTGATGCTGGAGATTCATTGTTCTCTTCCATCATGCCTGAAGTCTTACTCTCATACTGGGACTGTTCTTGGTCATCTTTTGTTATGGAACTGTTGCTTTGATTAGAAATGGATACAGAACTATGAACTTCGTATTCAGCAGAATCTTTCTTTATTAAATCTCCTTCACCTTCAATTGCTAGTGCTGATTTACCGGGAGATGACTTTGAATCTGATGCTATAGAGGCGACAGTGTGAGGAACAATGTTTACTACTTCGGAAGCAGCAAAGTTGGTGCTTTCTTTCTCCCCCTGATCATCTTTCTCCTGCTGCTGCTCTATTTCTGAAGACATCACAACCATCCACCTCTCCAACCATTTCCATGCTGAATCAGATCTCAAAGGATCACAACTGACATGAATGGGTTTTGTCTTGGGCATCGACTCCAAAAGCTTGCAGTGAAGTGTAAAACTATAAGCTTCTATTTGAAAGATAAAATACAAACAGAAATCCTTCACTAAAATTGGAAAGTCGAAAAGGAATCAGTAAGTCATACCAGACGAGCAAATGCATTGGAAAGTAATTTCTCAGTTGAAGTATATGCTGTATCTGATTTTATGCCACCGTTAATCTGAAATGAGAAACAAGGTCAAAATTAATTTGCATATGAAACACCAAGATATGTGGTTCCAAAGAAGGAAAATCTAGCTTCCAATGACAATTTATAAAAAACAAACAAAAAGTTAAACTTTCAAGGAAGATATATCTCCAATTAGCAGTTACCATTTGTACAGATTTGATGGCCTAGTTGGAAAAGTAGAGAAAGACACGGTGAAGTAAATAACAAAACATGTGGATTGAAAAGGATGTCTAAGTCTCAACAGTGGGCAAGCACAGCAGAACTTGGTTCTGAGGTTAGAAAAGAAAGAACATCAGCCACCAAAATTTCACACCTTGTTGACAGAGCATTAGTTGGTCCAATTAGCATTTGAAAATAGCCAACACAGGATTGGAAGAGACCAGTCAACTAAAATTTTTAATCTTGTGCTAGAATTAGTCCAAAACCCAACTGATACAAGTTCTGAACATTAGTTGTCACATATAAAGCAACCACAGTTGTTATGGGAAAGAAATATTGAACAAGGAATGAGGCTGAAGCATCAGCAAAAGATTCTACATCGAGGAATCTACCTGGATTTTCTCATCAAGCTTCTCTTCTGCAGCAAACCTCTCTAGTTGATGTGCATGGCGAGCCCGTACAAGAGCTTGCATTTTGATAATGGCTTGTACACATCGCAAAGTTCCCACAGCTTGTCTCCTGACAAGATGACCACGTACAGCAGCTTGCAACTTGACAACATTCTTATGTTTCTCAAGTTCTTTTTGAGCCTGTAAGTAGTTTAATAAGTCAAGAAAAATACAATTTCAACCCACCTTTGGGCATCATGGAAAATTAAAATCTAAATAAGCAAAGTACCAAGTATCCCCTGATAGAAGCCTGGATGATGATAACATCTTCCTGGAAATTGTTATCAAAGGTGGTTGTAACTTCAGAAGCAAGCAGCCCATCAGATACTCCTGGAACAATTACAGCTGGTAATGGAGGTGTTTCATTTGTAGGTTGTAGCCTGGGGGGGGTTTGCGGAACAGACAACTGTACTGTATCAGCTACTTCTGAATTAACTGCAGCTGATAATGGGGGTTTTTCATTTATCTCTTCTAGTATGGGTGGGCTTTCTTGATGAGGTGATTCCTTTCCCCGGTGGGAGTTATTTGTCATGGTTTCTGGTATATTCATGTTAAAACCAGGTTCTGAGATCATGGAATGCCTAGAGGATCTCTTTCGGAAACTCCACCTCCCTTTATCTGGCGATGCTTTGCTCTAAAAAGATCGAACACAAAAATGAGGATAAAATGGGTAGGAAAAAAACATATTAAGATTAACTTAATGTGTTGCATTCAGCAACTAAAAATGAGGATAAAAAAGCTAGGAAAAGGAAAAAACACATTAAGATTAACTTATCTTAGTAAAAGAGTTAAAGTTATATATGGCCTTCATTAAATTTTAGAATAGCCATCGAAATATGTTTTACATAAACAAATCCTACTAAAGCCATAAAAAGAGTATTAGCGAAGAAATAAACTTAACAAAACAAAGGCATGAAAGGGGAAAAAAAGTTTTTTTGAGAGAAGGAAAATAAATGAAATTGTTTCTGTATCACATTTAATAGGGATTTTGAAAGGGAAGGAATGGTTTTTTTGGCATATTTATAGTCAGAAGAGGGTGAAAAAATTATTGGAGACTTCTCATAGCTCCCCTTAAAGGTGGGCATCCTGTACATAATTCACCTAAGGGTACCAAACAATACCATTTACTTGAATGTTATCTAATCATTTGGATTAAGTTATTATTTCACATGAAATTGCTAAATTCATTGAAATTGTTTAAGTCAAAACTCAATAACTGTGACCAAGAACGAAATTGAAACCGATACTTTTTTTTATTAAGGTATTAAAACATGATCATCTCCAAAGAAAATAACAGTTTTCAGTATCTTAACTCTATGGTGGTGATCGTGAAGTTTCTAGTCCAATTTGACAGGCGTACTATGTTGGACATGGCAGCCTGGCACTCTTAGATGAATATATTTGCAGTATGTATTTTCATTTTTGGTCTTTTATCCTCCATGTTATGATAATCTTACAGTCGCATCTTTAAACACAAATTGCTAGGCCATGGTTAGAATTTTTGGCTGAAAAAGATATATCCCAGATACAGCTTATCAAAGGTTCTGGTTTTGACAAGAGCTACCAAACCAGCCAAACCACATAAAAGGGATTCCATTGTTTTGGTGCATTTCCTCCAAATACTCTTGCTTTTCCACTTGATGTAAGAAAACACAGATCTGGTTACCAATCTTCAGATTTTGAATGATTGAATTCAAATTCTACAAGATTTTGGTCTTTATAAGCAGACTTGGATCCAGCACCTCTATTTTTCATAAAATTGTAATATCTCTATCAAGGTCTTAAATTGTGGCTCTTGCTGGTCCATGCCAGCCAACATTAGAATACTAGCACTAAGGTCAGAAAGACCCTTACGGAATCATTTTTGTATTTTCAACCCCAAAATAATTTTTTAAGCCTTAATTTTTTGTTTCACCATGGCACAATATTGCATGTGCTGTGCCAACCAGTGACCAGTACTTGAAAGCTCTTTTCTAACAAAGATTGAGCATTCAGCCTTATCTGGCTTACATGAATCCCCAAATTCAACATATTAGTAAAAGCATTATCATTTCCCGAAAAATCTAGAAGAAGGCATTTTTGTATAAGCATGTAAGTTGTTACTAATAGTTAATGAAAACATAAGCTTGGGAAAAAAGCAATATTTACCCCCAAAAATATCTCAAAGAACTAGCTCTTATCCATTTTAAGAATAATTAAGCAAAAAGGCATAACCATAGATGTCAAGTCTTCTCAGAAGTACATGGATCCTTATTTGCCAATAATTCCTACTTAAGGCTACCTACCTACTATTCGAAATCCCTAGGAACGTTGTCAACAAGCAAAGTGTCAAAAACAGTATCCATGTACCACTTAACACACCTACCCACCAGATTACACCTCGTGTTATTCTGTTCGAACAAAGGGAACAACCTACACTAATCATCTGCAATGAGACATTACTTTATCGATTTTTCTCCTTCCGATCCCTCATCCATATATTGTTTCAAGTAAAGCCCCCCTCCATCCCCCCCCTTTTTTTTGTTTCTATTACTTTTTCTTAGAAATGCTTAGATCCAAACAGATCACTCTTTTCACCCCCAAACTCCGTGCGGATTACCCAGCAAAAATGGAGTTCATCGAACACTTGCACGGCCCGGACCTGCTAATGGAGTAAAGAATCTAGTCTGAATCCAAATTAAATCCGGCTCAAGAATTAGATATCACCTCAAACTACAAGACTCTGCTCTCTGCTACACTGGAGGAGCAACCGAAACATAGCCTAGTTTCCTAAGGAACACTTGAGAACACTTGAGAAGGAAAAAAAATTAAAATTAAAAAAAAAAAAAAACAAAGAAAAAGAGAAAAGATAGCGCTACCTCCACCGATGCTGGATTGTCGCCGCCGGCTACATCGCCGCTGCACGTCATGAACTTGAAGCACGAGATCGTCGAAGATCTGGCCATCCTGGCTATCTTCCGTTCTCTCTCTCTCTGGGCGAGATCCTTTTCTTCCCCCGGTTTGATCGATCTTTTTTTATATGGTGATGGCACGTTAAATAGTTAAGGGGTATCTTCTTTAAGAAACGCAAACGGCTCCGCTCCCTCCGTGTATTTATTGTTTATTGGCGTTGCGTGCGTCGATGTCAGACGTTGGGATTTTACAGCCTCTACACCGTAATAATTCGATTCACAATTTCGCCTGCCACCCGGCATTCATACATCTCGGCGGTCCTGCACCGGGGCGATACGCGCGCGGTGGCCGTATCGGCTCTATGTCGCACCCACTAACGGTACCGTCTCAGTTTATATGTATAAAATTTCCTCCTTACGCGTCTCATTGCACTGCTACAATGTTTGAGTTGGACGCGTCACCAAATAAACGTACTTCCAGGTGGCCTTTGACTAGTTTCTTAAGCTATCTAATGCCATCAAACACCGTATACGTCGCACCAATTAGTAGTAGTTGCACGTTCCGACTCCCTGCATGGTAGAATTATTGTTTTTGTGAGCACATCGTGGTGGTGCCCAAATCCTGCTCAATGATGGTGGAGGCCTAGAGAAGCAAAGATGCTGGGGAAAGCACAAATCAATATGATATGGAGAAAGATGGAACATCTATTTATCATGGAAAGATGTCGATATGTATATAAAAAAAATAAATAAATAGATAAATAAATGATATCCGGATTGGTTATGATCGAACCCGGCCTTCAATATTTAAATTAGATAAGATATTTGAACGACAAGAAAAAAAGACATTCCACCCATGGTGCCACTTCTACATATCTTTATTTCATTTTGGACCCTCCTAGTACCATTAGCTCATGAATTCATATATTTAGATGGTCCTCATCCTCAATTCACACCTGGTTTGACATGGACAATATAGTTGTAGTATCTCCAAGATTACCTTTGTGCAATGCTAGTTATTCATTTTACCTAGAGTTTATACTTCATTCTCAGTACCACTCACATAGTCCTCAAGATAGACATCTAGCAGGCTCTTAATTCTCTTTTGTGCCTCCAACCAAGACTCCTAAACGCATTTTTCCATCGGTTTGTCTTCGTGGTAAACATCCCTTTGTCTTTTAACATCTCAAACATCTCAAAATTTCCTCACCGTGAGGACAACTGTAAAGTCTCTAAAGTGGCTGGTCAAAAGAAATATTTCACGGTGGAGGGTCCTAATCTGGCAGCCAAAGGTAGCCGGTCACAAGATAAGCAAGAAGAATAAAGAAAAGGGATCGAGAAGATGGTCCTTTTGGTTACATAACTCTCTAGAACAGTTCTCTCTCAGCCAACTGCTAACAAGTTCGGTGGGGTGCGTGGTTTTCTTGTTATTTGACTAAATATGTATTTTAGTTGAGGGTGTACAAGGATTTTTTCTTTTGTTTTTTTGTTTTTATAAAAAATATGCTAGCTTCTTAATATCCGGAAACCGTGAGAACAATCAATCACAATTTCATGCCATGATGTTAGTAGCAGTATGGATGTTTTCAACTGTCATCAATTGTTTTGCTTAATATGAGCAACTTAATGCTATGTTCATGGAAGCATGAATGCCCCACTTAAACTCCATCATACTAATTCAGTGAAAAATTGGAATCTGTGCTTCGTTTTTTTTTTTTTTTTTTAAATACAGAAGCACTTGCTGTCCTTCTAATGCATTATGAGGAGAGAGAACTATAATTTGTTTAAAATTATTACGCTAAACATACGTCATGTTTTGTATATAAACAAGCCACAAGAGCAGTCTAGAGAGAGGTAGAGAGAAGGAGGTCTGTTACTTATGAAAAGAAGGTCGAATATATTTATAATTTGTTCTTTTGAAGAAGAAAAATTGATTTATAATTTGTTATATTTATCTTAAAGAAACAAAATAATTCATGGGCTAGAGAGTCAATATAAACTTTAACTTTTCGAGCACTTCCATCGGGCAAATGTATTCAAGACAAATGCCCAACATAACATGAGAAAGGGAGTTGGGACTTTGGAAAGGTTAATTGTTTCAGTCTATCATTATTCAGTAATTATCCAGTTTCTTCTCTACTCTCCTTCATTATTACTACTAGTTTCCCAAGTCGGCCAATTGACATCTTTATGTTCTTCATGAGTAAAAATTAGCTGATGCATGCATCTCATCCAAATCCAACCCCATAGCCGAAATGTGGGACAGGTTATCAGGCTACCAACCTCCATGGAACACCTTGGAGAATTCATACGTTACATTACCAGAACCCAGATTCCATTTAGAGCAAGAAATTAAAAAATTGTAAATCAAATCTATCGTATCATATGCCTTATATTGAACTTACATTTGGCCTCTGGTGCAACTCAAATCATGTATAAACCAATGTCTGTAACCATAAGGCGCCCAGGACACAGCACAGAACAAGAACCTGAGTACATTACCCCAGTGAAAAAAAAGCAACGGTTGAAATTCAAAAAGCAATGCTCATTATTTGTTATCTTTGTTGCTGAAGTACAAGGAAAGAACAATTCTATTATTGCATTCTTGAAACTTGTCCAGTGATCAAATTTAGGAGATTGCAACTTAAATCCAACCTACCAACCATAAGGAAGGAGAGACCGGACCTTCTAACGGTTTATAGGTTACAATCTTTCTCTAACCCTGCCCCTTTCTAAACAAACTGTAGGCCCATTGACATATTTATTTCTTCATGATTAGATGCTTGCTTATGCATGCATGTCAAACTATTACTGCATTTCTTATCAGTTGATCTGTCAGCGTCTTCCCACAGTTTTTATTAGTTAACCTGTCTGAAAATTTTCTCTGTCAACCTGAAAACAATCCAAAACCTACTTTTGGAAGACCCTGAAACAAAATTGAACACTCAATCTCTTGTTCAATTATAACTTTTGGCTGTAAGGAACTGCTGCCTCTTTTCTAAAGAGGTCAGAGTACAGAAGAGAGATTTCTAAACAAAAATCCAGAGAGTATGATGACGACTTGTCATCGTTCTCCGGCATATTGGAGCTTGCAGAGCCCACATACCACATGGAAAAAGTAGGCTGCTGACTGGTTTGCCATGAATTGTACCCTTCAACAAACCTTTGCAAGATGGCATTTGTGGGAAAAGCAATGATCTGGTCCCATGGGCATGACCTTATTTCTTCCACTCTGACAAGAGCTGTCAATCTATCTGTGTATTCTTCAAGCTCAAACAATCTCTTAGATGGAAGCCATCTAAATACTGATGTGGTTGTTCTCGTTTACCACCATGTCACTTGATGCACGCTACTACAAGTGAAGGTCCGTGTGACCTTCTTTCCAAGATATCATGATCTCTCATGAAAGAACACCAGGTTAAAACCCATTGAGTTACTCAAATATTTCAATTTACTGAAGAACTTTTGCTAGTTGAGATCATATGCAAGAGAGTTACGTTTTCTTCCAGCCCAAAAGAAGTGAAAACCATCTTTAAATCGTTTGTACCAATGTCTCCTTGAGTACTTGACATTTTTATTTGCGTAATACTAGAATTTGAGGTATGATAGCCAAAGAATTGCACACTTAATTTCTCATGGAAATGGGGGTTGACAGAAGCTCACATTGGTGAGGTTAGATCATGAGTCAACTTCAATTCTCATATCTCTTTCTACAAGTAGATGACTGAAGTCCTCAAAGGTTAAGGTAGAGCTCGCCCAGGTTTAATTTTTGGCAGTGCTGCTTTTTGGGGAGGTTGAGCTAGCAGAATCGTCAACTGGAACTCACAACCTAACAAACCATATCTGCAAGATAGCATCATGCCTTTTTTTTTCTTCAGAAAATATTATAGGAGTAGTATAGAAGTTCTTTGTAACAGGTGAATTAGGCTTATCTCAAGCTTGGCTTGCTTTATAGTTGAGTTAAGATTGAGATAGCTCGTTTGTTTCCAGCTGAACTCAAGCTATTCAAAAATAGCTTATTCAACTAAGAGATCTAATTAGAGCTGAAGGTCCTCCAAAGCTTTCATTTATAGTTTTTGGAGTACTTTTATCATATTGTTGTAACCAAAATAATTCTTTTTTATTATATTTTAATTTTTATAATAATAATAATAATAATAATAATAATATATGTAATATATTAAATATTAAATATTTATATTTTATATTTTATATTAAATTTGAGTCAAGTTCAAACAAACTAAGTTAGCTCTAACTTGATGCGCTGTCGACTAACTGGACAAGCTGAATTCGAGATAACTTTTCATTCGAACACAAACTAGCTCGTGAGATCACTCATTTGACAATCGTATAGATGTTCATACGAGACTCTATCAAAAATATTAGATGATAGTTAGGACAAGAAAAATTGATTAAGAGAACAAAAATTATATAATTAGTTGGACGTTCCATGTTAAATAATCCACCTCCTTTTAATGTGCTAGCTTTCCAAGAAAGAGTCCGAGTTTATATTATATATAGAAGTTGAGCCACTTAGACACCATGTTAGACTGAGGAATGGCTTACTGCTGAACGACACATTGTTCCAGTCCGAAATCTTAGAGCACCCTAAGACCTCCAAACAGAGAAACATATTAACTACTTAACAAATTATTTTTCCTTCTATGTTCTACCATTTTGGCTATCTGGCATTCATGAAGCAAGCTTGAACGAATAGATTAGGATTCTGATCAACTACTTGAAATGAAGTCAAGTATATTAGTGTTGATCAACAAAAAGCACAAATGTTATTGGTGATGAGCATGAGCTTTCTTTTCCCTCAATAATTTTATATTAGTTGTACAATGCACTATCATTTTCTTTTAGTTACACATGCAT
This sequence comes from Areca catechu, assembly GCA_021397845.1. Lineage (NCBI taxonomy): Eukaryota > Viridiplantae > Streptophyta > Magnoliopsida > Arecales > Arecaceae > Areca > Areca catechu. The sequence continues at coordinate 131,849,396 of CM038038.1, read as the reverse complement.
TGGATCTATTAATATGTGAAAAATAATTTAAAAGAAAAAAGATATCTGCCAAGCAATCAATTTATAAATTGACTCGTTTGATTATAGATGCTGTCAATCCACCGCTTAGAGACCGAAGCACAAGTGGGTAAATGTTTCCAGTTTGCACGAGCTACGTGCAAACAATAATTTCAAATTCCTACCAAAAAAAAAAAAAAACAATAATTTCAAATTACCTTGGATATATAATGATTCAGAAGCTGATTGATGATATCATTGAAGTAACTAATTGAGTGCAATGGGGTGTGGCGTGTTGGATCATGTGTCATCTGGTTCAATAGGAAGCAACTGAGTGCGTGTAATCAAGATGGCTAGGTTTACACTACATTGGCTAGGTTTGGGTTGACTTGGATGAGATCAAGTATAATTCGGTATGATTGGGTGTAACTAGATGCAACCAAATGGCTGGGATGATGTCAAGCTTGGTATGATCTGGTTGGAGTAGGTCGGAGTGGGTGAGATTAGGTTGGATTCGGTAGATGTTGACTAAGATTGGGTTGAAGTAGATGGGATTATGTTGGCTTGATATTGGGATGTGTGATAATTAAGCTCAAATAACCGGTAGGGGAAGTGATAAACTAAGATAGGTCTGGGATTGATTTGGATTGGGTTCAAATAGAATAGAATTGGCTTGGATGTAGTTTGGGTTGGGATTTGATCCAATTAAATAAAGGATTTTTTTTTAGGTTTCCCCTCCTCAATTTTAGAATTTACATAAATATCCTTCTAAAATTTATATTTACATGTATATTCTTGTAAAATCTTATTTTTACATGTATGCCTTTCCTATAATGGTACTGCTAACATCTTTATCTAAAAATATATTTTTTTTTAAAAAATAAATACTAATAAAAATTATTAAATGATATTATTGTCCTGAAAAAGAATGATGGGTTAATGGGTCCTGAAAGAACCCACCCGATCCGTTTTGCTTCTCCTCTCTCCGATTCGATGCTTCCTCCCCTCCTAAACCGCCGGCACCTTAATCTGCTGAAGCCCACCCGAACCGCTGGCCATAGGCCTTCCCCGTACTCTCCATCTTAGTCCTCCTCACTTGGCTCTCCCTCATCCTCCAAAGCCCCGGCGGCGTCGCCTTCGACCTTTGCTCCCCGCCTCTCCCTTCCAGGCCTAGAGGTAGTGTCATTCCCAGATCACCAGAGCGGTGGCTTCTCAACCCATCACCATGGGCTTGGAGACCGGGATCCATGGTAAGTGTTTCCATGACCTAACGGTGACGACGCCCTGCTCCTCCACCCTCCCCGATACTACCATCTTCCTGAAGTGGTCGCATGCCTTCTCCATCCTCCTCTCCATCTTTGTCCTCCTCACCTGGCTCTCCCTTAACTTCCAAAGCCCTGGTGGCACCACTTTCAACCTTCGCTCCCTCACCTCTCCCTCCCAAGTCCAAGGGCAGTGTCGTTCCTAGATTGCTAGGGATCGGAGGGGGTGACTTCCCAACCCCATCACCGTGGCCAAGATCCATGTAAATGCTCCGCATCTGGATGGCCCGTGAAGCCACAAATGGAAGGACTCCTAGGCACCAATGATCCCTCTTCCCCTCCTCCTCCGCAAACCGGATCATCCCTCTTCCCCTCTCCACTCTTCAAGGTGAGCATCTTTCTAGCTTTTTGATTGATATTTTGCTTAGACTAAGCTAAAGTATTTTATCAATTTTATCTCTAATTTTTTTTATGGTTGATAAACTCTGTTTCATGCTTAATATTTGGAGGTTATTTTAAAAAAATTAATAATTCTACAATAATAACATATTATTTTGGAAGATGAGAAAGCTTTTTAGTTGATATTGACTGCTATTGTTATGATGACCTGTATGATGATATAGTGCATATATTCAATTTAAAGTTTGAACAGACCATAAAAATTTGGCCTATGATTTGACATTTATTACTTAAGTCTTATATGATTCTAGGCACATATCCGCATATCATAAACTAATGAGTTTATTTAAGGAGTATAAAGATTTGGAGTGTTTCTTATTTATCACAAAAGAGAATAATGGTATACAACTTTCTCAATGAATACTATGTAGCCAAGACCAAAGGTAGAATAAAAGTGAGCATCTAGCTTCACTGGGGACTGATATTGAGATAAATGATGAAACTATGTTTCAAGAGGAGCAAGAATCAAATATTGAAATTTATGATTCCGAGAGTAGTTATGATAGTATTTAGAGTAGTGATTTTATTTCTAATGATGATGATGATATCATAGAATTGAGTGAGAGACATATGAGATAGATAATGACAATCCTGATTTGTTTGTAAGAGCAAAATATACAAGTTGAGAACACTTCAAGGTGGCATTAAGTCATTATGCTATATTGAATAAATTTGATGTAAGGGTTCTCAAAAGTGAGCTAGGTAGAATGACTGTAAGCTACAAAAATGAAGCTTGTAATTGGAGACTCCATGCTTTGCTATTATGTGATAGTCACACATTTCAAGTATTATGGTCGAAATACTAATTCTTTTCATTATAGTATATATCAATAACATTGCATGTATTAATATGTTCTTGTGATCGTTATGTAGGTCAAAAATTGAAATAACCTCATACATGCTCATCTGTGAACAAGTATGGCAATAAGATGGCTATATAGTTTTGGATACGTAACCTGGTAATTAGTTGGCTAAGGAAAGAGGGCGACCTATCATCTATTGAACTATGAAGGAGATTATTAGAGTTCCATCATCTTGAGCTTCCATATCATAAAATTTGGCAAGGATCTTGCTATATCTATGATTCATGGAAATTAAGCAGATTCTTTTGATAGAATAGAGGATTTCAAGGAGAAACTTTTGAGAAGAAATCCAGGCAATATAGTAAAGCTGCTATTAGAGTGGTTCATGACAAGCACTATTTCCACTGCTTCTTTGTTTCTCGAAGAGCTTGTAGTATGGGCTTTTTAGTTGGTTGTAGATCTCTTGTAGGCCTGGATGGCTACCACTTAAAGGAAAAGTCTTGAGGTGTACCGATGGCCGCTACAGTACTCAATGAAAATAATAGTTTATTTTTTATGACTTTTGGTATAACAGAATCTAAAAATGGTAATGGCTAGGCTTGATTTTTGGAGGCACTTAAAGAAGCAATTGGAACTCTAGAAGGTTTAGTGGTTGTATCTGATTGATAAAAAGGACTGGAAGATGTAGTACAATATATATTCCTCTAGCGAAACATAGAAAATGCATGAGGCACCTATATAAAAATTTTTAAACAAAGTTTCTAGGAGACTAGTTTAAGATTAATGAAGGGATAGGAAGCTGCTAGGGCATTTACTAAAGTTTAGCATGATGATGTTATGGATCAAATTAAAAAGGTTAGTGTTGGCTGGGCCAGCTCGCATCCTCGTGGTTCGTCCGGATATAGGGTCTGGGCCCACGGGGATGTGAGTGCCACTGGTAAGGCGGGTCTGGTGCCACATCAACGTCCCTTCGTTGGTGCTGTGGTGCTTGTCTCCAGCGAGCTGACTCGAGGTTTAGTACTTTGGGTTGCTCTTGCGGGGGTCAGCGGCGAGTCGACTCGAGTGCTCGGGGTTGCTGCGCTGCTGGTTTAAGAGAGATAAACCGGCCTCTTATAATAGGGACGTTCCTTTTATAAGAATGATTAGGGGCATCGATCCAACAACTGGTATCAGAGCTGAGGTCTCGGGTTCGAGTCTTCGCACGGGAAAAAAACTTGGTCGTTTCGCTGGGGGGATTGTTGGCTGGGCCAGCTCGCACCCTCGTGGTTCGTCTGGATATAGGGTATAGGCCCACGGGGATGTGGATGCCACCAGTAAGGCGGGTCTGGTGCCACGTCAACGTCCCTTGGTTGGTGCTGTGGTGCTCGTCTCCAGCAAGCCAACTCGAGGTTTAGTACTCTGGGTTGCTCTTGCGGGGGTCGGCAGGGAGTCGACTCGAGTGCCCGGGGTTGCTGCGCTGCTGGTTTAAGAGAGATAAACCGGCCTCTTATAATAGAGACGTTCATTTTATAAGAATGGTTAGGGGCATTGATCCAACAGTTAGCTTGGAGGCATTTAAGTATCATAGTGCGGAAAATATTGGTTTATAGAGTATATCTCAATTTGGCATCACAACTAAGTGCCCCTGTATAATGAACAATATTTTGGAGTCATTAAATGCCTAGATTTATGAGGCTAGACAAAGACCAGTACTTGATTATTAGTGAGGCAAAAAATTATGGTGAAGATGGAAGCTAGAAGGAGAATGGCTATCTGTTGGAAGGGAAATTTAATTCCTTTAGTAATAAAATATATTAGAGATATCAGCTTTAAGCTAGATGATTATAATATTTACAGAACTAGCAATTATAAAGTAGAAGTAATTGAGACTAATAGAAGATATGAAGTAAATCTAAATGAACAAAGATGATCTTGTCATGTGTAGAAGGTGTCGGACATACCTTGTATGCATGCTGCAACCTTTATTTGTAGTTGAAGAGATGAAATTTTAAAAATTTATGTCTCTGAGTATTTCACTATTGCAAAGTACAAAACTACTTATGCATTAGAAATTGGAATATTACCTGATAAAGGCCAATGGATAAAAGTTGATATTGGATGCAAAGTACCGCCTCCTAAGCTTAGTCTAAGATCTCCAGAAAGACCAAAGAAAAAGAAAATTAGAGGTACAAATAAGAATACATTCAAAAAAAAATGCATAAGTACAAGCGAGTGAGCTTGAGCATCATGTAAAGACTTGTAAAAATGCAGTAATAGAGGAATCTCAAGCTTCAATATCATTATCTTCTGCAGTGAAGAAGCATGGGATGTAACATATAGCATTAGTTTGATTATAATATTTGTCATATATCACTTACTTCTCGTTCAAAAAATTGCAGGCTTAAAGGAAATAGCTAAAGAGGAAAAATGCCAATAATAGGAGGTACACATGCAGTATTTATATCATCTAAAGAGGAAAAAAATCAAAGATGACCCCGCAAACAAGTTAAAATAATGGAAACTTCAGATAGAGAAGTAATGCCTATCTACAATCTTGATTAGTATGTGATTATGTGTTTCAACTTTCTTATCTTATTTTCTTTCAAGTTATTTGGATCATTATTATGATAATTACTAAACATAATTTATTAGGCGGTATAGTGTTTAATAGAGTTAAATCTTATTATTATTATTATTTTGGCTAATTGCATATTTTATCACATGATTTTGCTAGAGTAACGGAGATTATGTTGCCTTCTATAATGATGAATGCAATATCCTACAAAGAATATGAGCTTGTGAAGCATGTCGCCAATAAAATAGTGATGAGTTTTGATTATGACTTTATTAGGAACAATATTGTTTGTGTACACTTTTTTTTTTTTTTTTTGATCAACTGGAAAGAGAACATTACACAATCCTAGAATAGATACAACCCATAGAATCAGTTCATAGAATATCATGAAATTTCTCTGGCATATCAGCTAATAAAGACCAGGTAATGCCAGAGTGATTCGTCACAAAATACGCCACCTAGTCAGAAGCCGAGTTGGCTTCCCGATAGACATGCCTGACAAACAATCCAGAACATAATCGCAGAAGCAATACGATATCCCGGAGCAAAGGATGAATTGGGGAGCAATGGAAGGCCGGACGGATCCAGGTGATAACCGTCAATAAGTCTCCCTCGACTATAAGATGGTCCAGATGTAACACCCTCGTAGCATACCGAATCCCCACCCAGGCTCCATGAAGCTCCGCCATGGGGACAGTAGGATTAAAAAGTCGACTTCCACCAGCAGCTAGAAATCCTACACCGGTTGCCCTAATTACAAAAATAGCTCCACCAGTAGAGCCTCTGACACACCTATCAAAGCTGACAGTGGCATAGGTCGGAGGAGGGGGCTCCCAAGAAAAAAAATACCCGGCGAGGTGCTCGAAGAGCAGAATCAGAGCCTCAGGGAACAAGTGTTAGAGTTGAAAAGTAGAGCATTCTGGGAGAGCTATATATGATATGCAAGGTAAGTAACAAACACAGGAGAGGTCGAGGAAGGAGGATGACGAAGAAAATGAAGGAAGGTATCAATCACATCATCGTCATGGCACCAAGTGTATCCGGCTAAGAACCACACCCGTTGAGCTCGACTACAATAAAATAAGGAGTGCCGAATGGTCTCTTTGTCAGCACCACAGATTGGGCAGAAAGAATGAAGGTGGAGACCCCGCATAGATAGTATAGCTCTCATGGGGAGGTATCTCCAAGCCACCCGCCAGATAAAGTGCTGCACTCTGGGGTGTACATGAAGAGACCAAATCCACTTCGCCTGTATGCCAATCTGGACCTCCGGGCAATAAATGGAATACAAATCAGCCAGAGGAGCCGAAGTAGAGGAGGAAGATCTCCAAACTAGAACATCAGGAGAAGGACTGACCCGAATATCGATAGATAAGATTCTATCTCCCAGAATCTGTCCAAAGTAGTGAATAATAATATCAGGATCCCAGGTCTGCTCTCCCGGAATAAGAAGATCAGCAATGGATGAGGAAAGAGGCATATCCTTAGAAATAAAGGTAGGCCACATATCCAAGGCTATCTCAGAAATTCAGGGATCCGCAAAAAGCCTGATAGAAGCACCATCTCCCACAATCCATCTCATATGATGCATGACATAAAGGGCCCTCCTCTGCATTTCTCTCCATATTGCCGACCCACGCTGGAGTAAGAGCCGGTCCCGGCCTCCAAAGATCGGAGATCATATATATTCCACATAAATATAGACCATAAGCTATGGGGTGATAGGAAAAGATGGGTAACATGACAGGCCAGAAGAGCCTCCCTCCTCACTAAGATGGACTGGATATCCAACCCACCATCATTGATCGGCCGACAGATATAATGCCACCCCACCACATTGTTTGGTAATGATAGTACAAGTGAAATTACTTGTACATTTTTTTTCATTACCCGTTCTTCATTGCTTTTAATTTGTAGTAATTATGCAGTAATCTATATTTCAAAGTATACAAATTAACAAGTGGAATTGTTAATTTGACAATTTTTCTGCTCGCTAGCTACTGGCTGATTAGAATGACCTGGCCCCTTGTAATGCGTGGCATTATCTATTACATTGTGGAACCACAATTACCATAAAAGAATGTGCTGAAAGATGGTCCATGTCAATTACAGTTTTGTCCGGCTCATGGATTTGACCGGGAGACGCAGGCCCATGTTCCCTTTCTATGTACCCGTGTGGAGTCGGTTTGGAGACTGACAGATTTTGGAGCTATCTTCCAGTAAGATGGTGACTTGGTGGATTCTTTTCTTACATCTTTGAGCTCCGACCTGACCGGTTTCTCCACTTCCTTCAGGGCATACCTTACCTATTATATCTGGATCTCCAGAAATGAGTTTCTTTTTAACTCAGTCAGGTATTTTCCTAGGATGACTGTTGAGAAAGCCAGGGCTTCTGCTTTGGAGTTTCGGGGTTCGACTATGAGGTCTTCGGAGTTCTGGGTTCCTCTTCGGCTCTGCGAGCATCCCGGAAAGTGTTTGTTTCCTGGGAACCCCGTCCTCCGCATACCTTCACTATTAGCTTCGACAGGAGCCTTCGCAATGGATAGGGGGTGTAGGTTTTGTTATTCGTGATCATAGACTTAGGTTTCTTGCTGGAGGGTTGCCGATTTTTGATTCCTCAATCTCGGTGTGGAGCTGCTGGCGGCTTGGACAGGGATTCGTTATGCCCGACAGATCCTCCATCTGGATTCTTTGATCATTGAGGGAGACTAGCGACGGTCATCTCCTGGATCATGAGTGCATAGTGTTCTATGTATATACATCCCATTATCCGGGACATATGCTTTCTTCTCCGGGGATGTTCTTACATTGCTGTTCGCCATATCTTTAGGGAGGCTAACTCGGTAGCCGACTGGGTTGCCTCCTTTGTTGCCTACCATGCGGGTTCTATTTTGTGGCTAGACTGGTATGTAGCTCCTGTATAGTTTAGAAATTTTATTTTTTCGGACTTTCTTGATTGTATTCATTCACGTTCTTTTTAATGGATATACCGTTTTAGCTATAAAAAAAAAAAAAATCCTTCGCAGGGCCAGCAACACTTGGGGCAGATTGAGGAGACTTAAATTATAGACCTGAACATGGAGAGATTAGCCGGTGGCTCTAGCTTTACTGCAGGCTTATTCAAGTGCTTTCAACCAAAGTCTGATGGTGCTGGCTTTGGTCTTCCTCTCCCTCTCTTCTTCTTCTTCTTCTTCTTTCTTTTTTTTTTTTTTTTTTTTTTTTTTTTTTTTTTTTTTTTTAATGACCAACTCTTCTTAATATGATGTCAGATCTTTTTAAATTTTCATCTGACATGTCAATACCTTTTTATTTAGTTCTATATATATCATTTTTTTAATAAAAAAAAGATACGGAGTTAGATCCCGGGCATGGTTCTCTAGACGGTTCTCCATCCGAAGATGAGTACGTCAACTATCACTGGTGTCAGCCGAGTGAATGAAATTTATTATATATATTCCTAACTTTTTCATTATCATCAACGAACAGGAATTCTAGAATTATTTTATTATTATTTTTTAAAAAATTTTATTTTTGAACTATTTTTTATGAAAACTGTATCACTCATCAGTGATATCACTTTTTCATAATTTTTTTTAATAACCAGATTTTCTGTGAGTACATTCTGTCTGAATAATTCTTATATATATATTATGGTTCATGGACTTGGCTATTTATACATGCATGCTTTCTCGTACTTGTCACTGTTTCCTCCACTCGGGCAGCCGTTCTGGTGCATAGATGCATGTTGGCTCTGAACGTCGACGTTCCTTATAATATTTATAAAAAAATCTTGACGTTGATAATTTCAGTGAGCCTGGAATGAACCAGTGTACCTTAATAGTTTATTAGTCGTGGAAATATTAAAATTCACAAGCTAATGAAATATTTATAAGGAAAATTGCTTAGAGAGAGAAAAATAGGGGGAAAGAAATGATGGTATGCGATTAACCACGCTGCCATTCATATACGGAAATAAATAGTACACTAAAAATATGGATAATTTGTAGAAAGATATTAAGCAGTGAAGCTTTCCGTATTATATTTTTTTGATTAATTTATGATACATTATTCATTCTATTTATATAAAAAAAATTAATATATTTCAAATCTTATCATCTAATTAAAATAATATAAAATATATAAAAATTAAAAAAATATAATTTATTTACATCTATATCCTTCTAAATATTCAAATTTATATAAATATTTCTATAAATTTGATATATATATATATATAAATATTTCTTTTTACATATTTTTTATTAAAATATTTCAATCATTTTAATTTTAAAAAATTAATCATTTAAAGATATTAGATGATATATGTATATATGTAAAAATAAAAAAGAATATGCATGCAAAAATAAATTTTTATGAGGATATACATATCAATACAACTTTTAAGAGGATATTCATATAAATTTTAAAATTTAGAAGGATATACATGTAAAAATTATTTATCCTGCTATAATTGGAAGTTGTTTATCATATGTCTTTCTTTACTAAAGACCAAAGAGTGAGAAAATATCTTAGCAAAGTTTAAGATCTATCATTTATTAAATAATTATTAATATCAAAGGTTTATTGAAGATTAATATCCTAGTCTTGCATTTTTATTGTTTTTTATATTTTTTGTTTCTTTATTTATTAGTAAAATACTAGTGAAGATTGATGCTGGAAATAGCATTCCAAAACTTGGAAAGCTTCTACAAACAATTTCAAAAAATATGTAGTTTATTTTTCGTCTAGGGTTTTTGAGGATAAAAAATAGAAAACAAAAGCAAGATGCAATGGGTCCTAATTGATGAGGGAATTATGCGAAATTGTGAGGGGAAACTTAAACCAAAGTCGGCATCTGAGGTGCCGTGTCGGTGGTCCCGCCAACAATTGCTCGAGGCAACGGCCCCGCTACAAGTTGGATCTTGGATGCGCCCAAAATTGAACCCCTCCTCCAAAATCGCAAAAGGAGGCTCCAACGGTCCTCTTTCCCTCCTCGAGTCTGTCCTCTCTTCGCTCTCTCGCTTGCTCGCTCGAAATCTATCCCCCTCCCTGGCTGTGCGAATCGATGGGCGGCCACCAGAATTCGCGTATGTCATCCTCCGACCGCCGCCAGTGGCAGCGGATCTTTGGGACCCTGGTGGAGATGCTGCAGTCCCGGCAGTCGCAGATCGAAACCCTAGCCGACGACCGCAAGTTCCTGGAGCGCTACATCCAGACACAGCACAACCGCTGGGCCTCCAAAGCCCGCCTCCTCGAATCCCACATTTCTCAGGTTCAAACATAATGCCGGATCGAAACCCTAACCCCAGTCCTAATTGCGATCTTTCGAATGTTTCTTCTTAAAATTGTTCTTTTCTTGGGTTCACAGATGAAGAAGGAGGACAGGAAGAATCGTCGGGTCCAGGCAGCCAAGTTGGATCTCATGGTCGGGATGAAGGAGAGGGAGGCTTTGTGCTACAATATTCAATACGGTTGGATACCTTTCTTTCTTTTTCTTGTTTTCTTCACACCCCCCCCCCCCCCCCCCCCCCCTCCTATTGTTTCTTTTTAAGGTTGACGGATTTTCCCATCTTTTTGACATAAATTTTCTTTTTTTCTTTTTTTAAAGATTTTCCCCCAACCTATTGAGCCTATTTGTAGATGAATGAGTGCTTTTGTTTTTTGTATTTTGTATTTTTTCTTTTTTGAGAAAGTAGAGAACAAAACACCCAGTGTGTTCTTCAGAACGTAACAATAAAAATTTTGTTTTAATTTCTTGAATTGCTACTATAATTGTCATTTCTGTTTGTAATTATTCTGATTAATATTTTTCACTCTTTTTATTCTAAGCTATGTTAATGTTACAGAACTTGCCGAGAACGATTTGGAGGACTTCCACGCTTGTGTGGAGACTCTGAGTGCCCAAATTTCAGAGCTGAAGGTACTATTACGGTTTGACATGCTTTTTCTTCAATTTAGCCTGCCAAAGTGCTTTCAAGTCCTTGAAGTTCAAATAATAGTAATTGTTTCTTTGACCATTGGGCATCTGTTCTATAGGAAAAACTAAAAGGTGGGGAAGTTCATAATGGAAGGGCTGGGCTAACCGAGGCAAAGCCTGTAGGAAATCCCAAGAAAGATGATCGGTGCAACACTGCCTTGGTAGGTGAGATTCAGAAGCTAAAACATGCTTACAAAAGGCTTAGCTCAGAAAAGGAGGCTGAGGTCTCTGCCTTGTTGACAGAGAAGGATTTTGTGTGGAACCAGTTCAAGGATACAGAAAAGAACTACACCGGTCTCCTTAAGAGCAAGAGAATAGAAGTTGAACAATCTGAGGATGCCATGGAGAAGCTTCTTGGTGATCTAGAGAAGTTGCAATCATCAGTCAATGAGAAGGATGAGACTATTGCTGGATTAGAGGCTGAGAGGGCTAGGCTAGAATTTGATCTGAGACGGCAAACTCAAGAAGCCGAAGAAGCTAATGCAAAGCTAGAACAGCTTCAGCTTGATGTGAAGCAGATGCGAACTTTGGCCAAAGAGAAGGATGAAACAATCACAAAGTTAAGAAGCAACCTTGCAAAGATTGAGAAGGATGCCACCAAAAGTACTAACAGGAAATCTGGAGTCTCTAAGGATTTGGATTCTTGGAGGAACTCAAGAAATGCATCAGTCACACCAGTAGAGAGTTGTGTAAGGAGTTCTCAGAAACGTAACTTGGAAAATGCAAGAAGTGATGTAAGTCAAAAGCATAAACGTGATAATGAAAATTCTGCTGCATCACGGGTCTCCAGTGCATTTAACGTAAGTATTAGCAAGTTACTTTGGATTCTCCCTTTTTTAACTTTTTTACATTTTTTTTTTTGTGTGCATGTAAGCTGACATTCCTACCCTGAGTATCAGTTCAGTTATCATATTATACATGTTATGCATCTCATCAAATATGAAATTCATAATAAGCTAGACTGTAAGTGGAAGTCACGCCACCAAATTCAATGTTTGTGCAATGATTCTGTTTTTGTTTTGTTTTGTTTTTTTGAAGCCATTAGGTATTGATGGCATTTCAATCCACCAAATCAGTTGTCTTATATAAGCAACAGAAGCTACTCTCTGTACCACTTCTCGAACAAAAACTGACATAGTAATTTACATAATCGTTGTAGAAGATGCTGGCTCATTGGTCTATTCTTCTGTCTATGGAATTATGTAAGCCAGCTAACAAATTTATAATGGTATATAGGCATGGTTGATTACTTTTGGCATGAAGTTAAAAGTAGATGAACATTTGATGCTTAAGAAAGAGCTGTTTGTGCAATATAATATTTTCCTTATGGCAGTGCACAGGTCATGTTCTCTATCTAGTCAAGCTTAAATCTACATCGACATGTCTTTGTACAGTGAAATTCTTTTCATACATCATCTGATTGCAAATTTTGTATTATGATGACATTTAATTTTTTTGTGATGACATTGAACACCCACAACAATAACCAGATAGAGAATTAGCAAAGCAAAGAGAACTTGTGCGATTTTTCATCCCAGGGCACATCTTCTCCATGCTTTTCCTTTGCTTCTATAATAGGTGTCTTTTGCCCTGCTATCACTTATCACTTGTACCTATGAACTTGACTCCTTTTGTCATGTCGTCTTCTGCATGTTGGTCACTTGTGAGCCATAATCTTAAATTGATATGTTGTTATGTGATGCATTTATTATTTGTCCTATTGTCCATAAACTTGGCTCCATTTATCTAGCAACCTTTTGTAGCTCGGTCATATGGCAATCCTCTTAGATGTTCTTGTTTGTTGATGCAAAGTATTTCTACGCGGGCAGACATGCCATTATTGCCAATATCATGCAGGACCTTTGAGATGCATTACCCAATCCTTAAATAAAGAAGTTAGTATACAAAAGGCATGCTGATAGGAGTCCAATGGTTTTCGACAGTCCTATTTTGAAAGTTTGTGGTCCTTTTGTAGATTGGAGATTAATTTGGTATAATATGGTCGCCAGAAATCTGAAAGTTGGATTTGGGTTTCACCATATTCAGCAGGGGCAGGTTTTGCCTAAGGGTACACCATGTCCATGAACACCATTAATGGTGTACCTAGTCACAACCTGACTTGTCTTTTGTGCTATGGGACATGGAGCTTAGCATCTAATTTCGTAGAGACTAGTTTTTTCACTTATTAATTAACAATTGATCAGTGAAAGATAGTGGTATTAAGTGTTTTTTGATAACTTGATGCGTCATAGTGAGAATAACCTACCTTTAAACAATGCCTATCATATATTCTTGCATTTTGTGGAGCATCTCCCTTGTCTTTTATATACTTCTAATCTATATTTATAGCTGAACCAGAATTAATGGACTAAGACTTGTTTATTCTTACAGCATCATTTTATCAAATTTATAATTTATTCTCTGTAGAGTCATCAAATGATTCCTAGGACTTGATGATTTTGTATCAAGGACTTGGTATGTTGCATACCAAGTAAATCTAATAGTCTATTAATGCTTAGAAGCATGCGCCTTTCAATGCATCATATTGTGCATATTGGCTTTCTTATTGTGAGAGTTATTTTTCATTTTAATTCATGACAAATAATTTGTGGAGGGATAATTAATACATAAAATGTCATTTAGAAATTTATAGTTGATATATTCTTTTTATCTTTCCATGTACTTACTGTTGTAGTGGGAGGGCATCATTAGTTGAGTCAAGGAAAACTCTAACTTATATAGGAAAAGATATTTTTTTTATGTGAGGTGCCTTTTTATTGGAATCCAAAGGATAAAATCATGAGACCCATGGACCAGAGTGGATAATCCTTGGCCACAACATTGGTACACCAAGAAGGGGACAAAACCTATGACTACAATAAACCTATGACTATAATGCACCTTCGGCCATGCATAGACCCCCCTGGGGGCTATGGTAATAATGAGGAAGGCACCTTCCACCCGTTTGTAGGCTTCCTCTTGATCGGGGGGAGGCTATGTTATGGTATGAGGGCATTATTAGTTCTACATTAGTTGTGAGTTAAAAGAAACTCTCGCTTATAAAGAAAAAGATACTTTTTCTATGTGAGATGCCTTTTGGATTGGATTTCAACGGATAAAATCATGAGGCCTACGGGCTAGAGTGGACAATACCCCATGTGCTGAGCCATGAGCCCTTGGCTGCAACACTTATCATGCCACCCTGTTTTAGTATGAATATTTTCTACATATACTTAATACAAGATATGAAATATAGTTTTATATTTTCAATTTGCCTAAGTGATTATAAGTACTAGGATGGCCTAGTTGTTACACCTAGCCCAACCGACTAGTAGATGCTTGGCATTAAAATGGTATGATTTATTACACTTTTAAATACTTTATAATTTATAGTTGAGACTACAAAATTTCCAAACAGCAAGATATGAAACCTCGATGATTAATATTTAGGGGAACAACAAAATGCACATCAAAACGTTATCTTGTCCCTCTTCTATATCATTACACATGTTGTTGTGAAGCTTTGGATCATTATGATGGGGTTAGCCTCCTACCGAGCTGGAGATCGATAAGATGCTGATATAGTCACCTCTTCACCTGGACCTGCAAAAGGAAGTCCACACTCATCAGGGATTTTCTAGTAGGGGATCTCCGATGCTTAAGTCAGTCGGAGCTTGAGAATAATAGATAGAAGAGTGAATGAGAGCTTAGAGTTTACCTAAGGGTCTCCTCTTCCCTTCTTTTTATGGAGGAAGTTTGTTAGGTAGTTTGTAATCATATTTTGTATTTGTTAGATAGTTTGTAACTACCTTATCTATTTGTTAGGTAGTTTGTAACCACCTTATGTGTTTGTTGAAGGTGGAGAATCTCAATTGGTTATAACCAAATAGTGGAGTTATCAATAGCCCACATGCTAATGATGTCATAGAGATCATGGGCTATTTTAGTCTCGGATCAGTAAGAATCCAATGTAGACATTGGTATGTAGACAATGATAGGGAGCAATCAGGCTATAGACTGACCTCAGGATTGGTTATTTACTTATGTCTATTGATGTCCTTTGCATTCAGCTTCTACAATACTTATCAATTGACATAGATTGCCATCCGATCTCTAGCTATCTCGGTGGTGACTAATGTGTACTCACCATGTTATCTGGATAGGTGATTGATTCCCTTTGTAACATTTACATATATCAGAGTTTTCTTGCATCCATCTTCTGTATGGTTGACTGCCACAAGATCATTGTTTATATGACCTAGATGAATTTCTCACATGTTGCTTGCTATTGAAAAAAAATTATATATCTATCAATTAGATCGTATGGAAACTTTGCAAAGATTTCTTCATTCAGAATTGCTGCCTTCAGTTGATTGGCGTATACACAACTCTCTGTGGTTTGACTCGTTCCTTTTCATTTCTTTGATTGGGTTGAAATTACACGGGCCCTTTTTTTCCCTCTCAATTAAGCAACATGATGACTTTTTCTCCGTAATTAAGTGTCAATTTACTCCATTCTTTCCTCTCTTCACTCACATCTATCAGCAGATACCTAGTCTCTAAGCTTGTATACCAGAGTAATGATCCGTGCCCCTAAGCAATCATAGTCTACTGCAAAATTGGCCACCCAAATTGCCAGAACATTACAGATGTTGGCCTTATCAAACCCAAATCTATGGGAAAGATCCTTTGCAATAATCAGTATTTGCATTTAGGTGCACCAAACAATCCAGATTATAGAAAGTATTCATAACTTAAATTTGGGTTTAATGAAGCCTGTCTTGCTAGATCATGTATGAAATCCATGGAAGCAACTCTTTCTGAGTTATTTCTCTTAATCTGCTTGGAGAGTCTGCATTTATTGTTTCTAGTTGGAGAGCATTGTCTTTGTATAGAGGGTACAATAGGGTCACATTGTCATAGGTTAATTATGGTTTTCTTATTTGCAAGGAATAAATTCTCACAATGAAGCTTCCTTTGTAGATGCTAAGATTACCCGTACCATTTCTTATTGTATGTCTAAAGACATTTTCAGGTGCTCTACATATATTCAGCCAATCAAGCAGCTGAACATCACACTTGCCACAAAAAAAAACTTTAATTTTTCCAATTTGTTGTAATTTGCTGCTTCTCTTATGGTCATTGAGCTCCATAGATTCTCATTATTAGGTTAGTTTTCTATCACCATATTTCCAGAAAAACCTTAATGCTGTGCTTGTGCTTAGTCATCATGTATGACTCATTCATTATGTAAATTTATTGTTTTCAATTAAACTTACAATTATACTTTTAGACAGTATGCTCCTCCAACTAGGGTATGGATGCTTGCATCTATGTACTATATGCAATCTCTCATCTAATTTAATATGGGCTGTGAATACTATGGAGATGGGCTCTGCTAGTTATGTTAATGGATTCAAATTTCTTTTATCCAATTTTAGATGGAGATGGCAATGTTATTTTTTTTTTTGAGGTTGACCTAACAAGATTACAATTATCACCAGGGACTTTGGCGATGTTCATCTGGGAGACAAACAAGGACGTTTTCCCCAGTAGACAGCCCAAGGTTGTTCTCTGCTAATTTCAAGGTTCCAAAATTGAAGAGCTTCTCTACTGCAATTCTGTAATTTAATACCAATACCTTATGTACTTTTCTTGTATTTTGTCCCAATTTTATCAATTTATTGAATAGTTTGATGTTTTATGACCTTTTTTATTTCGTAAACTACATATATTTGGTGTCTTAAATATATTCCAAGCCTTGTTTCAAATATCTAGTTATGGCTTTTTTAAAAAAAGTTGGTGTTTTGCCTTGTTTGTATATCACTGCCAGTGATTCTCTTACTATAATTCTGGGCAGTCATTCAACCTTTTCATCTTGGCTATGAATTCAGCCTTTCCTTCCTCGGGATTGTGATCAAGAATTATGATTTATCTTGGTCTTTTGGTATGTTGATTTAGGATATGTAGGCCTTTTTAGTGATAGCATACAGAATCCGGAATATGATAACAGAGAGAACAAGGATTTAAAACCAGGTAGATCAGTAGGTATTGTAACATTGTGACAAAAAACAAGCATCAATTGTAATGGCCATTACATTACAATACCAATCATCATACTGATAGCAGCGCATACCAACTGTACTATACTAATCAGCATTGATCAATGCTGATAATTTTTATTCTTTTTGATGCTTTCTAGTTTGGGTATATATCATCAATAACCATACCAATGCCACAAGATCTCGGTGCTGACCCAACTGGACTTTAAGGCCACATGTATTTTTTCCTGTATGCTTTAATTAATCAAAATTATTATTACACAAAAGAACATTACAAATTTGAATTTTCACGTGCTTACCCTATTGACCTAAACAGAGATCAGCACAAGATAAGAGTAAGAGTTGAAGGGGAAAGGAGAACTTCGAATCTACCATACAGTAGAGCAAAGAAAGCAAAGCCATCCATGGACTATTATTACCCTCTCAAAAACTATATGTCTAGGACTAGCTCCCAAATTCCAGACAGCAGTGGAGAATAATCAAGATGGTTTTACGTAGCTTCGAATCCAAACAGCAATCCTCCAACCTTTTCATGCAAAAGGTCCTTCCCAAGACGTTTAAATGACTGCTAACGAATTTTTTTTTTAAATAATACAAAAAAAATTACGAAAATAGATGTTCTCAAATATATTTACGGAAATAGATATTTTTCTATCCACGTGGCAGAAAAATACCCTCTCCGACCAAATGGATGACACGTGGCGAACGGCGAGCGGCCAGCTAGACTGAATTTGCCTTTGGCAAAGACGAATTCAACTTGGAAAATCGTCTTTGCTAAAGCCGATTTCAGGTGTACGTGGACTGCATTCGGCGAATAAGAGCGACAAGTGACGTTAACCTGATTTGGACACGTGGCGGCAGATGGTGAATTTGTCTTTGCCAGAGATGATTTCAAATTGACTTGAATTCATCTTTAGCAAAGGCAATTTCAAAATGGCTTGAATTCGTCCTTGCCAGAGATGATTTCAAATTAAGCCAGAATTTTTTTAAAAAAATATTATTATAAAACTAATTTAATATTACATTAAAATTACGTTTTTTGCCAAATTTTTTTATATAATTATATTAAAATTATAAATTAAAAATAATATAATTAGTTTCAAGTCCGGGTTCGTGCATTACGTACCGATAAACCCTAAACGCGCGACCGATGTCGTAAACCCCAAATCTTCTAATTCCTATACCCTAAATCCTAAATCCTGGATCGTAAATCTTAAACCCTAAACCAATCTTAGACTGAAAATAAAAAACCCCTTGAATTTTTTGTTAAATAATATTTTTTTTATTAAATATTTACGGAATTGGTGTAATTTGATATTTTTTTGCGAGAATAGGTGTTATGGATTACGTGGATTGTACGGATACGAGGGAAAGATTTTAGGTATGGACGTGGTAGCCAGGTCGAGTTGAAATCGTCTTTGACAAAGATGAGTTCAACCTTTCTAATACAGTGAATTTTTTTTATTAACCTAATTAGTATTAAATATATATAATTTAAATAATAAATAAGAATTAAAATAAGTTGTAATATATATTATGTTATAATTAGTAGTATGTGTGGTAGGACTGGGGGCTTGACCGGAGGCAGAACCTAGGGCTGGACCGATGGCCGAACCCTAGAGGCCGAACCGACGGCAAGACCAATGGCAGGACTGGGGGCCGGACCGGTGGCAGGATTGGTGGCCTGACCTTGACACCCGGACCGGTGGTACTGGGCTCTAGCCATCGGATCGACGGTAAGACTGATGGCAGTAAGGGGGCCGGACCGGTGGCAGGATTGGGAGCTGGACCCTGGCAACCGTATCATTGTAAATAATTTTTTTTACATTATTATTAAAAAATTTTCATTCGTGATGACTTATCATTCCCACTTCCACGACTCGATGTAAATAAATTTTTTTACTAACACCAAACCCCTAAACACTTAAACCATAAACTATCGACCGAACTGGTGCGAAACTGGGAATCATACTAACACCGGGTTGTCGACCGAAGTGGTATCGAGCTGGATATCATTTCAATCTATATATTTTCTTTGTCTTAATTATTGTATTATACTTCATAATTGTTGTTGCTGTTACCATTGATGAGAAGTTGATGCCACATGAGAAATCATGAATTTGATAATTAAATTCCATTTCAAAATATAGTTTTACAAATACAATACATAAAAAAAAATAATGGTCCTAGGTCCCACATGGTGGCAGTCTCTTCCTGCGTGGAGGCTGGACAAGACGAGGTGGAGGTGCAACTTCAGCTGGTGGCTGATGCTCTATCATATGCTCCACGACCTGGGATGCCTGCTGTGCCGACACGTGATACGATGAACCCTCGCCATAGGCCTGTCCTCGATGTCCGGAATAATCATGCTGCATCATGTAGTCCGGTGCAGCGGTATACTCAAAATGTGCAGCAACAACTTCAGTAGATGTGAACTCGAGCATCGAATATAGAGATGTACTATAATGTCGAGTACCTCATCCATGCTGGAATGATGGAGGTGCTCCCGATTAAGATGCATAGTGGTAAGGCGAAGGAGTCTCGTACTCTCTGTCGACCCTTTGATAAAACTCCCATAATGGGACACGTGCATGCTCGCCAACAGTATGAAGGACAGAATGATAAACATCCATAACAGTTTGGGAGTTCGTCGCTATGTAATCTGGCTGAGCAAGCTGAAGTATCTTCGTGATGGCACTGCTCTGTAAGATAAAAATAAATAATAAATTTCAAAAAATATTAAATTTAATATTAATAAATATCAAAACTTAAATTTCTTACCATATAATCATTAACCGTGTCAGGATGAGTGATGAATTGACGCGTGATGCTGCGGTACCACTGCATATAGGGATCATGATAATCCATGATACCATCATCTGGAGCACCATCTACAATATGATCATGTTGACTCATCCATAAATGAACAAACTCATGATAGGGATCATGATAATCCATGATACCATCATCTGGAGCACCATCTACAATATGATCATGTTGACTCATCCATAAATGAACAAACTCATGATGAGTGGCGGACCAGTCCTGGTCGGGTCGTCCCCTCAGATCGATATGGTGCAGAGCCGAATGCGTATCAACCTGCTCAGGCATGACCTGTCGAATCCTGAACTGGTACCTCACTCTATCAGGTAAGTGCCACTCCACTATATAAAAACAAATAAGTGGCACTCGAGCACACCAGATCTGCTGACCATCCAGACAGTAATCTGGTAACTGTACAAGTACTTTGGCAGAATATGGTTGCCATATCACATGTTCATAAATAATTTAAAGCATAATTCGATAAACAAAAACATATAAGACTTGTCAATCGTTTTAAAAAAAAGTAAGCACTAATGATTACCTCGTCTACTCTCAGGTGATCTATCAAGTAATGATAAGAAGAGACCACATGTGTCGGTATCTGTGTCACAAAAATTGTCTCTCCATCTGTAAATTAAATTTATTAAATTTGTTAAATAAGTCAATAAATATTATACACAGTATAAAATTTAATATAAACACAGAACTCACCGCATCCCTAAAGGACCATGTGGTAAAGCAGCTCCATAGTCATCAAAATCGATCATCGGATCTGGAGCCTGTCGCTGTAACCTGCATGGTGCAAGGATCGGGAATCTATCCCATGCTCACAGCTGTAGTAGAAGTAATGGACTAGCAATGTCATTGGCATCTCTCCTGCTCGCCCTACACATCTCTTTGTACAACCATGCGAGCCCTGCGCTACCCCAACTATAATGTTCAGCATCATCCAAATCTGCCAGTAGGGGTAGAAACATGAGATGCATCATATTCCCAGATTTATTCATAAATAGACACTCACCCATTAGCTGCAGAATATATACTCGAGCATAGCGCTGTATGGCTATCTCGTCGGCATCAATATCTAACTGCTGAAACTGCTCGGTAAGCTAGACTAAACTCAGTCGCGATCCCTGGAGTCAACCCTGTGGTGGGATAATCCCTAATAAATCATGACAGAGCTGTCCATAATCTATCCGTGTAGAACCTGTCACTGGTAAACCATCAACTGGCAAGCCTAACTGAATGACAATGTCCTAGAAGGTGATGCTGAGCTCTCCCTGGAAGAAATGAAAAGTGTGTCTCTGGGCGCCAATGCTCGACAAGAGCAGTGATCAAATGCCAGTCCAATTTAATGAAACCAATACGAGCAAGTCCATAAAAACCAGAATGCATCAACAAAGGCAAAAGGCATCGATCTAGCGATATCGATCTACGCATAACCATCTCCCATCGATGATAATGCAAAATGGCAGTATCCTGACCCTCCCATATCAGAGACGATCTATGTACCTCTTGATCGTATAATACAATATGATCGGAAGGACCGGGATCCATAACTGTGATATACAATAACTTGAACGAAATGAAATAAATTATCATAAACACCACTAAACATGATATTTTTCTTAGAAATTTAATTAGAACATATGATTATAATAAGTATAATACAAAATCTAACTTAAAAAAGAAATGACATGAAGCATAATATAAAGTATTGATATGAACCATGAATAATTTATCTTAAACCATAGAATTGTATTACAATTCAACAAACATAATACAAAGCAATGACATGAACCACGAACATCCAATAGGACTCCTGAAGCAACAACATAATCCAGTCCTGAAACTACAACATAATTTAAGCAATGAAAATAATGAGTACAATTATATTAATTAATAAATAAACATCAAATGAATAATAGAAATAAGTGATGTACCTTAAAATTAATGTGCAATTTGACTACTATCTTTTTACTGATGTGGTTGTAAAAGTCTTGGATATGATCGTCTGTCATGCCCTTCCTCCTTACAGATTGTACACCTACATTTGTTACCAGCTTCTCAGACATCTATATCATTTCTAATCCTTATGGACCGTGGCCTATCTTTTTTGTCATAATCTATTGATATCAGGAATAATGATACCATGTCCACCTTGTTTTTGCCAATATTCTTCGTGAGGAATTGGTTGAAATTGTGGTGCATATATGTGATGATAATCTTGTAATGTGTATCACCGATCAATGTATCTATAAAAATCAATGGCAACATATGCACAAGCAGGCATGACATGAGAACAAGATAAATGATAACATTGCCATTTTTGACACACATGTTTGCTGGGATAGACGAACAACCTACAACATCAAAAACTTTAATTCGGCATGTACACAATAAAATATATAATATATTTTCAATAATACATATTGATAGTAGGTACTTGTGTATTGTTGCCTCTGTTCATGTTATGACCATGTCTAGCAGTTTGGACTTGGAATAGGTCATTTCCTTTATCGAACCTTGTAATTCTATGCGATATTGCTTTAGCTTGCTTGGAAATAACATGTCCCGTGATAAATGGAGTAAACCTTTCGTTCCTATCCATTGCCTCATTTGTTTGGGCACGTTAACCTTCAAAGTATGACACAAGCTGAAAGAATATCAACTGCACCAATGTTGTTATTGGCAGGAATCAAGCATTTTTCAATACTCCATTGAAACATTCGGATATGATAGTTGTCATCATCCCATACCGTCGTCCGTCATCATGTGAATTGTCCATTTCGATAAAGGAATTTCATTCAGCCACTGAACAGCTTCTGGATTAAATTTTTCAATGTTCGTCATATATTTCTGAAATTTTCTAGGCTGCAATTGCATTCCAGCTTTTTTCACTACATCCCTTAGTTTGGGATCATGAAATCTTGAATTAAAATTACTTGCTACATGACACAGGTAATATACATGATATGCATTCGGTGGCTGCCAACCAAGATATTCATTCTGTACTGCAGTGAGAATACTAGCATGTTGATCATAAATTAGACAAATTTCCTAACGTGATGTAACAAACTGTCTGATGTAAGCAAAGAACCAACCTCAGGTATCAGCTGACTCTTTATCAATAATACCAAATGCAAGCGGAAATATATGATTATTTCCATCTACAATAGTTGCAATCAACAGCTTCTCCTTATACTTTCTATACATGAAAGTAGCATCCATACTTATAACCGGACGACAGTACTTAAACCCTTCAATTGAGGGTCTAAAGGCCCAGAATACACGATCAAACTGAGCACAAGCTGGAATGCCGGTAGGAGTGCTGATAAATTTTACCTAGGAATTGGGATTAAAATGTTCTACAGCATGTAACCATTTCGAAAGTAATTAATATGACATATCCCAATCACCGAATAACATTGCTATCGCCTTCTGCTTGACTTTCCACAATTTCCTATAACTTGGTGTATAGTTGTACTTGTTTTTTATCACTGCACCTAGTCCAGCAACAGCAATTGTAGGAACTTCTTTCACTAAGTCCCTTATTTTATTTGCAATTAATGTGGAGTCCATCCCAGAATGATCCTGAGACATCATTGCAGATAGGCATGTATGAGGACCAGTGTATCATGAGATCTCAAAGTAATCATGACGTTTAATAGCTCTCACCATCCATTGACATCCCGAATCTCTGTTTTACATTTTACAAGCCATAGATTTGGATTAGACTCAATAACCTTAAATTCATGATGTCTTTCAACAGAATACTGCTTTATTGCAGTCTATAATTTTGCCTTATCTGTAAAGCGAAGTTCTTTACGCAATTCCTCATCCCTTTGCCATATAACATTTTATTCCTGAAATGAAGAATACATTGAAACATTCGCAGCATCCCAATCAATCTGGGTGAATGTTCTAGATGGAGCTTCAAATGCAGAATAGTTTAGAACAGGTGTGCCCTCTGGACTCATACTGGGTGTGAAGTTCCAGCTTTATTACCTTCATCAGCCAAATCATGCTCACCTTTATCATCATTCTCATTAAAAAGTTGATTATCCAGATGCACCGTATCATCAGTAGCTGTATATACTGATACTGCTCTAATATTAGTTTCAGGTACAATACTATCCACCGTATGTAACGGGGATACTGGATAAACTGAACCAATATTTTTCACTTCATTAGCTACGATGTTTGGAGTACAGTATGAAACCTGTTCAGTTACATGGGTTGTTGCTATATTTCGAGCAGCTTCTTCATAGTCATCCTGAGAACAGACAGGTTCAGGAGCTTCTACAGTTTGGATATCTATGTATAACTCTGCACCTGATATACATTAATATGAATTGATAGTTAAAAACATAATCTCCATATCTTCATTATCGATTAGTGGAATGGGTTCATATTTTATAGATGTCGGCTGGACAACTTATGGATATCTATAGATGATCAATAAATTTTTTATAGTTCTATCAATATGCAGAACTCTATATATTTTGTTCTCCAACTCTTAAAATGTCATACCAGAATTTATTCTAATTGCTTTTTTTGGACCCTGGTTGTACTCAATCACATTTGGTCCATTGATAATATAACCATTAATATAACATAATGCTGTGATTGTTTCTCCCATTATGCCCTATATGTTTAACCAACAAAATATATTTAGAAATGTTCAATGCACTGCAAATTTTATCGAATTATATACGCAATATCAGCTAGCAATCATAACACAAATAAGTAAGACAAAAATCGTAGTACATGTTTCTAATGACATCACTAACATAATAATATATGCATCCTATCACCAATTAATAGATAAAGATAGGTCCTATCCCATTCAGGAATTGCATTAATATTACATATCACTTTACAACATATAAATGATGTGCAATAGAGATCGAATAAAATTTTGGCAACATCTCCCCTTAGTTCTACGCATATAAATATTTATGTATGTGGAGAACAAAAGGAAAATGCTGCACGAAATTTTATTCGATCTCCATTGCACATCATTTGCATACTGTAAAGTAATCTGTAAAATTATTTACAATTTCTAAACCGTCCACATTGGATAATCAATTGATTAATGTGCATGGTTCTAAGGTCCATACAAAATTAAAAATAATATATGGATACTATAAATTATGCATATTAATCAATTGACGGGTCTACGATTCAATGCAATGCAAATTTTATCAAATTAATTTCGAAATATCGGATTAGTAAACTACCAAATTATATACAAATTTATTTTTTGATGTTTATATCATTATATAAAATTTTTAAATTAATTATGTATAAAATATTTTAAAATTTTGATGTAAATTTAATAATCAACTCAAAACATAAAAAAATATTCATAATCATTAAATATTTTTTTAATATTTATATTTATAATTTTAATTTTTATATTTAATTATTATTTATTCTAGCATTATCAATAAAAATATTATTATGATTATATCAAATAATAACAACAACATAATTAAATAACTAATAATAACATTTAAACAACTAACATAATAAATTCTGAAAATATTATATCATTATATATGCTTAAAAGCTGGCCCTAAGCACGTACCGATTTCGGGTTGGCCCGAAGTCCATTGGGCTGGCCTTGCCTAGTTCCAGAAAATGGACTTTGGACCGGCCCAGTTCCTTCCCTAATCAAAACATAAAAAAATATATTCATAATTATTAATTATTTTTTAATATTTATATTTACAACTTTAATTTTGAATTTAATTATTATTTATTCTAGCATTATATATTACTTTTTGATATATTATCAATAACAACAACATACTTAAATTACTAATAATAATATTTAAACAATTAACATAATAATATCTATAATTATTATACTAGGTTTTTCTTAGATTATTTTAATTTAATCATGATTAATCAGTATATTAACTAAAATAACAACATTAAATTTAAAAAATTATAATAAATTCATACAACATAATTAAAGAATTTTTTAAGTTTATTTTAATTTAATCAACACTATTCAATATTTTAACTAAAACAACAACATTATATTCAAAAAACTACAACAAAATCATGCAACATAATTACATTACAAAAAAATAATATTTACACAATAAATATAACACCATCTAAAAAAAATACCTGTATTTTTTTTAACTGCAAGATCTAGCAATCCCGAATATTCACCATAAATTAACATAGATCGGATCTAGAAAAAAAAAGGATCTAAATGAAATTAAAATATTATGGGACAAAAAAAAATTACCTTCAAACCGGACTCGAATCTGCCACCTGTCCTCCACCAGATCGAGCCCCTCCAGGATCGAGCCCTATGATCAGAGTCGAGCTCAGCCCTCACCCGCCACGTGGAGTCTCTCTCCGAGGTCGAGCCCTCTGGGCTGGAGCCGCCACCTATCCTCCACCAGATCGAGCCCCTCCGGGATCGAGCCCTGTGGTCGGAGTCGAGCTCAACCCTCACCCGCCACGTGGAGTCTCTCTTCGAGGTCGAGCCCTCTAGGCCGGAGCCGCCACTTGTCCACCACCAGATCGAGCCCCTCCGGGATCGAGCCCTGTGGTCGGAGTCGAGCTCAGCCCTCACCCACCACGTGGAGTATCTCTCCGAGGTCGAGCCCTCTGGGCTGGAGCCGCCACCTGTCCTCCACCAGATTGAGCCCCTCCGGGATCGAGCCCTGTGGTCGGAGTCAAGCTCAGCCCTCACTCGCCACGTGGAGTCTCTCTTCGAGGTCGAGCCCTTTGGGTTGGAGCCACCACCTGTCCTCCTCCAGATCGAGCCCCTCCGGGATCGAGCCCTGTGGTCGGAGTCGAGCTCAGCCCTCACCCGCCACGTGGAGTCTCTCTCCGAGGTCGAGCCCTTTGGATCGGAGCCGCCACCTGTCCTCTACCAGATGGAGCCCTACCTCCCCTGCTTGGCCTCCAGCTCGGGCAAAGGCGACTGCAGACGGGAGGACAGTCCTATCACCCCAGGACACCGGAAGCCACCCAAGGATCGCTGAGTAGTGCCCACCATATCGCAATAACTGCCTGCCCGCCACTTACATCAGAAACAAGGGAAACACCCTGATCAAGGCACCACACCCTCCATCGGCAGCCCGTACTGCCAGAGGGATGGGCCAGCCAAAGGGCACGAATCCCGGGGGCGACGGCCCATGGATCGAGGCTCTGCCAAGTTTCCTGGAACGGAGTGACCGGAGAGAATGTTAAAGTGAATGGAAGTTTCCCCTACCATATGTTAGGAAGGGCATCCCGTCTACAGCACGATATCCCGCCGAACGCGCCTGCTAGCCCAGCAGGAATCTCAAGGCAAGCGCCCAACAGTCACCTTGACTACAAAGAGCAATCGACACCCCCGAAGGGGGAGGTAACAAAAACAAAAACTCAACTCAACTCAAGAAAATACAAGAAATACAAGAAAATGACCAGGTGCAAGCTCAATCAGAAGGGCGACGCACCACCACCACTCTAAGTAAACAAAGGAGGAATGGTTACGCAGAGAATCCCTCTAGCTCCGCCGTCGCCCTCCTACACACTTTCATCTTGTTCTCATACCATCAACTCCTCTTAGCATGGAGTCCATCAAGAGGGGCTCGACCAGGAGGATCTGTTCCCCTGGATTGTCACTGACTTGACCATCGGAGTGCTCCCATCGGAATCCCCGGCCCGGGTCACTAACCCTGTTTTTGCAGGTCTTATAGGACAGGACCTCTCAGGAGCATCAAGTCACGCACTCTGATGTCGACAGCAGCTATAGGCCACGACGATTTTGGTGATAACAGATTGGCACGCCAGGAAGGGGGCCGGCGATTGGTCCGGTCTAAGCCGTCCCCCATTCTTCTTACAAGAAGTCCTATGAAGGGATGGTGACAATACGAGCGAGAGAGGCTTCCACCAGCCGTGCGGGGGACTCCCCATCTCGGGGGAACCTGTACCACCAGGAGGTGGAGCCACCCGTTCCAGTCCAACCACCTCCACCGGAACCCCAGCTGGCCGCACTCGCCCAGTAGATGCAAATCCTTGCCACGGCAGTGCGCCAGCTCCAACATCAACACCGGTCCTTGGCTACCCACCAGCAGCAAGGAACCCCCGCGGCCCATGCCGTAGCCTCTCGCAACAGCCTGCGCTCCTTCCAGGGAAGGCCTTCGTAGCCGCGGGCCACTACTGACAACCGGGGTAGCCATCAAACTCCAATGAAGAGACAACGAGCTGGCTCTGCCGACAGGGAGAGCCGCTCGCCAAACCTCGAGCGGGTGGCATCCAAGCCCCACCAAGGTAGAAGAGGCAAGACCCCCCATCACGGAGACCACACACCCATGTCACCTTCTTCGTCTCCTTCGACGAAGGGGTCTATTGATGAAGCCATCGAGCGCATGGCGGAAAAGTGCCTGGAGAAATATGAGCGCAAGCTGGCGGAGTTCTCCCGCCGGTTTGCCAACATGCAGGGCTCCACTAGTGAGCCATCAGGCTACGATGCCCGTCTCCCATTCTTCCAAGAAATCCAAACGGAGCCGATCCCGCACCGGTTCCACATGCCGCAGGTGGATCCTTACGACGGGACCACCGACCCCCTGGACCACCTGGAAAGTTACAAGGCCCTAATGAGGGTCCAGGGGACCACCGATGCTCTCCTTTGCATCACTTTCCCCGCAACTCTCTGGAAGGCAGCCCGGGTATGGTTCACCCACCTGGAGCCAGAGAGCATCAGCTCTTTCGCTCAGTTGGGACAGAAGTTCGTGGCCCACTTCGACGCTTGCCAGAAGGTGCCACAAGAGGCAGACAACCTCTTCTCCATCAGGCAGCAGGACCGCGAGCCCCTACGGGACTACGTGACCCGTTTCAAGGCTGCCATGCTGGAAATCTATAGTCTTGATGAGCCAGTTGCCATGCTGGCACTGAAACGAGGGCTCAGGACCTCCTGCCTGACCTACTCGCTCGACAAGAAGCCCTCCAAGACTTACATCGAACTCCTTCGAGCTCAGAAGTATATCTGCACCGAGAAGGTGGATCGTACCAGACGAGAGCTCGACGGCAAGCTGCTGAAGAAGCTGGCCCCTGCTGAAGCATCTGGGGCATGGAAGCCGGGACCGCCAGCTCCGAGCCCCCGCCAAGGACCAAAATCGATGGGCCCTCCCATTCCTGAAGGGAGTTACACCCCCCTGCTCGCCCCAAGAGCAAAGATTCTCATGGAGATTGAGGGCGAGAACTATCTGAGGCGCCCGCCCTCGTTGAAACCATCTGCTAGCCGTGACAAATCGAAGTATTGTCACTTCCATCACGACCATGGCCACGACATCGAGGAATGCCGCAACCTCAAGTGGGAGATCGAAGAACTCATCAAGAGGGGCTACCTCGGGAGTTTTGTGGGGGACAGACTTCAAGCAGAATCTCAGGTGCTCGTTGCTCGCCCTCCAGTTCCAGCTGTCGACAACCGCCCTACCGAGAAGCCGGTAGGGATGATAAGTTGGGGAGCTGGGGGCGCGCCTAAGAAGGCACGGAGGGCAGGGTATTCTGAAAATGTACTCCCCTTTATGAGGGAAAGAGAAGATGGGGGAGAAATGTAAATAATGATGCCGTGGTCATCGAGATGACGATCGTGAAGCATCCTGTAAGATGGATCATGGTTGATAGTGGAAGCTCCACTGATGTGCTTTTTTACGATGCCTTCTCCAGGATGGATCTCTTCCATGCTCAACTTAAGCCTGTGCACACCCCCCTTGTTGGTTTCACAAGTGATTCTGTAAGGGTAGAGGGAGAAATAACTCTCCCAGTCATCGTCGGGACCCCATCTTGGTAGAGTATAGTCATGATGACTTTCACGGTTGTCAGGCTTCCCTCAGCCTACAACGTGATTCTGGGCCGACCTGGACTCAACCTACTCGACGCCGTCGTCTCCACCAAAAGGTTGCTCGTCCAGTTCCCAACTCCCTATGGTATCGGGGAAATAAGGGGAGCACCCTAGCCAGTGTACCACTGCTTTCAAACCCTCCCTAGAGCCATAACTCCGGAGGTCGGTCCCAAGACGGACGACCTCGATCAAAGGGCTCAGGACCCTAGAAGAGGCCCGGCCGAGCATCTACTCTCTTATCCACTCGGAGATGACCCCACGAAGATGGTGCAGATTGGAGCCCAGCTACCCGAGAAGGAGAGGGCTCAACTGTTGGAGTTCTTGCGGATCAATGTAGATGTGTTCGCCTAGACAGCGGCGGACATACCAGGTATTCCTTCTGACATCATTACTCATAAACTGAGTGTTGATCCAAGGCACAGGCCAGTCCGACAGAAGAAAAGAAGCTTCACCCCGGAGAGGCAGGCAGCCATCAAGAAGTAGACAAACTCCTAGCCACCGGTTTCATCCGAGAGGTCCAATATCCGAGCAGGTTGGCGAATGTGGTGATGGTAAAGAAGAATAATGACAAGTGAAGGATCTGTGTGGACTACACCGACCTCAACAAAGCATGCCCGAAGGATAGCTTCCCTTTATTGAAGATTGACCAGCTGGTGGATGCCTCCTCTGGCCACAGGCTGCTCTCCTTTATGGATGCATTCTCCGTATACAACCAGATCCGCATGCACCCAGAGGACGAGAAGCACACCACCTTCGTCACCGACCAAGGGACATACTACTACAGGATAATGCCCTTTGGCCTGAAGAATGCTGGGACCATGTACCAACATCTGGTCAACAAGGTCTTCAAAGACCAGATTGGCCGGAACATGCAAGTATATGTGGAGGACATGCTGGTAATGAGTAAGCAGAGCTCGGACTATGTCGCCGACCTCGTCGAAGCTTTCCACAACCTCCAGAAACATCATATGAAGCTCAACCCAGCAAAGTGCGCCTTTGGAGTGGCAGCCAGGAAGTTTCTCGGCTTTATGGTCACCCAGAGGGACATCGAGGCGAGCCTGGAGAAGGTCCAGGCAATCGTCGACATGAAGCATCCCATGTCCAAGAAGCAAGTCCAGTGCCTAACGGGGTGCGTCGTCGCCCTGAGCTGGTTTATCTCGAGGTCGGCCGATCGTTGCCTTCCCTTTTTCAAGGCGCTGTGCAAGATGCACGACTTCACCTGGACGGAGGAGTGCATGACGGCCTTCGAGGAGCTGAAGAAGTTTCTCGCTTCTCCCCCATTGCTCTCCAGGCCGGAAGAAGGGGAGGAGCTCCTGCTCTATCTAGCGGTTACACCCATAGCCGTCAGCTTAGTTCTTGTTTGTACAGACGAGGACAAAAACAAAGAGCAATCGACACCCCCGAAGGGGGAGGTAACAAAAACAAAATCTCAACTCAACTCAACTCAAGAAAATACAAGCAATACAAAAAAAAGACCAGGTGCAAGCTCAATCAGAAGGGCGACGCACCACCACCACTCTAAGTAAACAAAGGAGGAATGGTTACACAGAGAATCCCTATAGCTCCGCCGTCGCCCTCCTACACACTTTCATCTTGTTCTTATACTATCAACTCCTCCTAGCATGGAGTCCATCAAGAGGGGCTCGACCAGGAGGATCTGTTCTCCTGGATCGTCATTGACTTGATCGTCGGAGTGCCCTCGCCGGAATCCCCGGCTCGGGTCACTAATCCCATTTTGCAGGTCTTGTAGGACAGGACCTCTCAGGAGCATCAAGTCACGCACTCCGGTGCCGACAGCAACTACAGGCCACAGCGATCTTGGCGGCAATAGTGATAATTATAAACTTTAGTTAGATGCCATGAAATATGAGATGAAATCTATGTATAAAAATCAAGTCTGGGAACTTGTCGAATTACCTGAAAAGTTTAAGCCCATTAGTTATAAGTGAATTTTTTAAACCAAACAAGACTCCAAAGATAATATCGAAAGATATAAGACTAGACTTGTAACAAAGAGAATCACTCAAAAAAAGGCATCGATTATTTTAAAATATTTTTATCGATTTCTAAAAAGAATTTATTCAGAATTATTATGATATTAATAGCTTATTTTGATTTAGAGCTATATCAAATGGATGCCAAAATTGCATTTTTGAATAAAGATTTACAAGAAGACGTGTATATGGAATAGCCAAAAGGATTTTCAATACAAGAAAATAAAAGATTGGTATGTGTTGGGACAAATTAAATGAATCACTTTATAAAAGACCATATTAGGCCCCAAAGCCGAAGAGATGGTAAGTGATCGATCAGCTTATGAAGGTCGATCAACTCACATGGCCGATCAACTCACAAGGTCAGCCTACTCACAAGGCCGACCTACTTATAAGGCCGATCAACTCACAAGGCCGACCGACTCACAAAGCTGATCACATGCAAAGATCGACCGACACATGAGGGCCGACCATCACATAGTGGCCGATCCATCATAAAAAAAATGAAGACGATAAGAAATGAGATAATTATGCTATCAGAAAACTAATTACCATTATTACAAGCACGAGTTAGTTTCTAACGGAACTAACCATCCGAGGCCCATCTAACTGAATTCAATTAAGGCCCAAGCCTATAAATACCGGTAAATGGGGGCCTCCGGAGGTAAGTGAGATCATCTAGCTGAAATACTATCTTATTTTTTAGCCCTCTTTCTTGAGATTTCTATATCTGTTCATCCAAACCCTTGCTGACTTAAACATCGAAGTGTCCCCTACCGGAATCCCTCTAGTGAGTGGGTCTATTTTGCAGGTTCTCGAGGAGTCCAATAGAGCGAGCCCCGATGGTGTGAGAAGTCACACTGGTTCAGCCACAACAGTATGTAAATTAAAGAAATCCATATATGATCTTAAAAAGCTTATAGGCAATGGTACTTAAAGATTAATGATGTCATTGCATCTTTCGGATTTAAAAAAAAATATTGATGGTCAATGTATATATCTGAAGGTGAATGTGAGTAAATTTATATTTTTAGTTCTATATGTGAATGATATTTTACTAGCCAGCAATAATTTGGATATCTTGTATGAAACTAAAAAATTTCTTTTGAATATTTTGATATGAAAGATATGAAAGATGTTTCTTATATTCTTGGTATAGAAACCCATCGTAACAAAAGTAAGAGGTTGCTTGGTTTATCCCAGAAAAATTATATTACTGGAATCTTAAAAAGATTTGGAATGTCAAGCTGCTCATCAAGTGAAGTGCCAATTATTAAAGATGATAAATTCAGTAAATTTTAATATCCTAGGAACGGGATTGTAAGAAATTAGATAAATGATATACCTTATGTATCTGTAGTGGGTAGTCAGATGTATGCTCAAGTATGTACTCATCATGATATTAGTTTTGCTCTGGAATGCTTGGCAAATATCAAAGTGATTTAGGTATGGCCACTAGAAGGTTGCCAAGAAAGTGATATGATATCTTCAGAAAACTAAAGACTACATACTCACTTATAGAATAAACGATTAGTTGGAGATGATCGATTATTTAGATGTAGATTATACCGGTTGCCTTGATAGCAGAAAGTCTATATCAGGCTATATTTTTCTATTGACTAGTGGAGCAATCTCATGGAAGAGCACAAAATAGTGTATTACTGCTTACTCTACTATGGAAGCTGAATATATAAGCACTATGAGGCTTCTTCGCATATTTTATGGTTGAGAAAATTTATCTTAGGGCTAAGAATTATGGATTCTATTTTCAAGTCACTGAGAATTATTATGATAATTCTGCTACAGTTTCATTCTTTAACGATGGCAAGATTACCAATGCAAACAAATATATTGATATTAAATATCTTGCAGTAAATGAGGGAATTAGTGGTCATCAAGTATATATTGATCTTATTGGTACTGCTTGTATATTAGCTGATCCATTGACTATATGTTTAGTATCCAAGATTTTTAAAGAGCATGTAAAACCTATAAATGTTTATCATTGGGATATTTAATTCATAATAGACACTTATTTAAGATATCTTAATAGTTTATTGACTACTATTACTTTTGTTTAATTATTGTTTGTATACATTATGATAACTTTTATCAAAATTAAAATAAATAAAAGGATCATTTATATGACATTATAGTGGGACTATTATGATAGGTATTATAATTTTGATAGCCTATGTACTCCAGTATATAAGACTAGATTAAGTAAGAATTGTAGATGTCATGATACATGGAAGGAAGTATATCAATCAAGATATATAACCATCATAATCTACATTAGTAATTTTTTACTTAATCAAAATATAAAAGATTAGTTATGCAATAGATAATTAGACAAATTTTTTAAAATGAGTGCACTTATTGAATCAATTGAAATTCAGTACTATTATTTTAATTTTAAAAATTAAAATATTTTTTAAAAGTTTTTTTAAAAATGTTAATATAAGCCAATTGAGAGAATGTTAGATTTAAAATCTAATTTATGGCCTAATTATCATCTTATCATGTTTAAATTTTGAATCAATCATATGTATTGGATCAAAGTCCAAGTGATTAAAGAAAACTATTCATAATGAAACTAACCAAATAGAACCAGAGTGAAACTCTAACTAAGTTTTCAGTCTTCTGATGGGAGAGACATATATAGCTATAAATATAAAGGTTACTTGGTCTCTTTTTCCAACTCTCATAATAGCGGTGAACGATTTCCTATTGATCGTCTATATAAGGAGAAGAGGGTGAGAAAAGAGAAGACCAATCACCTCGCGATAAGGAGAGACATCTCAAGGACAACACGATCTACAGACTGTGATAATGGCTTAAGGTATACCTTTCATAATTTATAGTTTTGTATATACATAAAATCACGATCTAGGTATAAAGGATTAAAGGTTTTCGCAACAATGGATTCACTTCTTCCTATCGTTTTATAGCACCACCACCTTTGATAGCCACCCTGAACAAGTCGACAACAAATAAATTAAATAAATGAAAAAAAGGAAAAGGGATGGAGAGAGTGGATGACGATGGAGGCATCGTCCATGTTTTTTCTCACTTTAGGCCAGCCATAGGTGGTATTCCACTGTTTAAGGTTCTGGTAAGCTAGAGACCGCTAGCTCTTATCAATCGACATTTATCCCTTTAATCGCTGGAAGGGAGGCTGTCAGGTTGTGGAAATGAAGCTGGCGGTCCACCAATTGAAGTCTTTCAATGGCAGCAGCTGAGATTCAACAAGGGGTCATGATTTTGGCCCCCTCCATCGATCCCCATTGAATCACCGGCACATCGATGGTTAGGAGGATGTTTTAGGATAGCATCGATGTTTGGAGTTAGCCATTAGTGAAGAATCGCCAAGGTAGGGGTCACCGATCATAGAGTTTCCTACCCTGATTGGTGAAAGGGCGGAGGAGGAAGAAGAAAGGGATTTGGGTTGTTGGGTTTTGGGATTTGGGCTTTGACCCATAAACCCAGATCTATTAAGTACCAGCCATTAGCCCATAATAAATTGACTAAACCAAACCAAATTGAGTGGAATTAATTTAGTTTAAGAGAGTTTTGCAATTTAGTCCTGATAAAGTGATTTATTATATAAAAGTCCTTTCAAAATTGCATTTTAGTTCCTATCATAAAGTTTATTGCATAAGGTTTTCTAAATTATTTTTATGCTCTCATAATAAAATTTTATTACATAAAGATTCTTTCATAATTATGATAAGGTCCCTGTCTTATAATTTTATTACATAAAAGTCTACAA
Source organism: Areca catechu (assembly GCA_021397845.1). Classification (NCBI taxonomy): domain Eukaryota; kingdom Viridiplantae; phylum Streptophyta; class Magnoliopsida; order Arecales; family Arecaceae; genus Areca; species Areca catechu. The sequence goes on along the minus strand of CM038038.1, from coordinate 131,813,831 downwards.
AGTTATTGATTATATGCTATTTAATTTATTTAGATGCAAATAAAGTATTATGGACTTATTATCGTATTCTTGATGATATATTCATTCTAAAGTTTATTAACACTATTTATAAACAATTGAAATCTTTTTATTTGATTGATTTAATGCAATCATAAAAGTAATCATGAACATGAAAAACTAGAAATTTTCTATAAAATATAAATTTGGATAAATATGATGGATCTAATAAAATTTTAATAGTATCATAATTGCGTCTAAGCTATTGAAATTAGTAGTGACAATTAGGTCAAGTCAAGTATAAATGGATTGGGTCAGATACGGGTCAAGCCAGAAAAAATCAAACCTGAACCCGACTTGTTTATCAAACAAGTTAGGTTTTGAAATCCAAACATGTCCTATTTAATAAACAGATTGTCCAACCCAATTTAATTAACATGTTTATTAAATAGGTTAACCAGGTCAAACTTGAATCATCTAATCCAGTTAACTGAGCCATCAAATCCAATTAAAAAAATAAAAAAATATATACAGACAAGGATGGAAATTACTAGAAGGGTCTTTAAGCTGGGATCTTTGAGCATCAAATCCTCTTAGAGATGCTTTCCTTGCAAGAATCTCTCCCCTGCATAGTCCTGTTCATGTTGGGATTTTCGAACCCCATCCCTCATCTCCCATGTTTTCTCTCTCTTCGAACCAACCCCACCTCCTCCCATGCCACTGTGGCCTCTTCTTCCCTCCACCTTCCCGACTCTGATTGACTCCCCTCCTCCCCCGACCCGACACTGTCTATACCCACTAGTTACTCTCTCTCTCCCTCTTTCTACCTTGCACTGCCTCGACTGTCATGGCTTGCCAACCATCACTATTGTTGTCATTGACGATTGCTTTGTTGCCCGCTCCCGCCTCTTCATTGACATCTATGCCATCAACCATGCCACCAGCCTTGCTGCCTCTCTGCTAATGCCACTCTTGGCCACCTTGCCACTCCCCCTCATCCCCAACCGGATAGGACATGACGGCGATGCAAGAGAGAGGAAAAATAAAACAACCCTAATGGCCTAATTATGATAGACTGGGAAATATCTAGGACCAAGAAATTGGGATTTGGGAAATAGCAAGGAGAGTGAATGGTTTTAACATCATGATTGGCGGGTGCTGCAATCCAAATTCTAAATGAGCCCTAGCCCAAGTGGCATTTTTGCATCAACTAGCCCACTTATCCAACCAATTTATTTAAACAGGTTAAACGAGTTGAGCTCTTAAATCTGAACCCAATCCAAATATTAAACAGGTTAAATCGATCAACCTGTTTACGATCTAAACTTGTTTAATTCAAATCCAAACTTAATTATGATGGTCGGGTCATATTTTGCCACCGCTAACTAAAAAATATAATTGCTTTCAAAGAAACATCTTCATATTTAATGTTTAGACGGGTAAAATGGTAGAATATATATTAGATTAAGTTTGCAAATTCATATTCAAAAGTATGGTGTTTACTTGCATCTAATGCGCATGTTTTAATAGTTTTACTTGTGATAATGATATATCACTAAATGGGTATAGCCATTAACATATTATGGCACTCGTTTAAAGAAGAGATATAATGATGCACCTAGTTGCCTACCAATATTCAAATTAAGAATTTTTTAACAGGTACCGATACCAATATCAATCATCGGCCAGTACGGTATAGTATCAGTTTGGTACTATACTGATAATGATAGGAGTAGGCATGCTGGTCAAACCAGCTTGCCAATTTTTTTCTTTTTAAATTTTTAATGTATGTAATTAATATTTTAGGATTTCTTTAATGATTTTAAATTTAAATTAATATCTTTCTATCATGTTACTTGTTTTTCTAAATACTTTTCTATCTTTATATAACGTGCTTTTCTTTATTTTCATGTAATAGCTATAGCTAAATTATCTTGAATCATAGATAATTATTATAATATACTATTATGATATAAAATAATTAATATTATTTTTTCTCATATTATCCATTTTTTTAATGTGCTTATGCATTTTTATCTTTATATAGTATACTTTCTTCCATTTTCATATGATTGCATGATAAAAAATAGTTACTTATTTTTTGAAATATCTATTATGGTATGAAATAGTTAATATACTTAATTATTTTCTTAAATATCTTAATATCTTTTTATCTTTATATAATATATTTTTCTTCATTTTTATATAATAGCCATGGTTGAATCATCTTAAATCATGGATGATTTCTATAAAATATATTATTATGGAATGAAATGGTTAATATGATTTTTTTATGTGTTATTCCTTTTTTTTAAATATGTTGATGCATTTATATCTTTATATAATATACTTTTTTCCATTTTTATATGATAGTACAAGAAAAAATATGGTTACTTCTTTTTCTAAATATCTATTATGTGATGAAATGACTAATGTGGTTACTTATTTTCTTAAATATATTGATGCCTTTTTATCTTTATATAATATGATTTTTTCTATTTTTATGTAATAGCCATAGCTGAAGCAATGAAATATAGTAGTATGGTATAAAATAACTAATATGTTTCTTATACTATCACTTTTTTATCTAAATATATTAATGCATTTCTATCTATATATAATCATAGTTGTGTTTTTTTTTCATTTTCATATAATAGTTATAGTGGTACAATACTTTTCCAGAATAATGGCTAAGTTAGGATATTCATAAGTATCTACTAAGCAATTCAAGCAAGAAATTCTAAGCAAGTATTTTACAAGCAAAAAACTTGTAAACTTTGATAACTATGATATTCATGATTGAAAAGTCTACTAGAAATTTTAAGTAGAAATAAATAATAAATTATTATAAATCCTTCCAAATAAAATGCATTGACTTTCACCAATATTGTTTTAAGGAATTAAGAAATAATTTTTTAATAAAAATCAATCAACTTAAAAATAGGATATGGACTCAATCATATTTGGTAGATTTAGATTATATTATTATTAAAATTTTTGATAAATTATTCATCTAAAATTAATTACTTCAAAAGATTTATATGGATGAAACAAGATATTTATAAGTTTTTGCAATGACAAATAGGAATAAGCTCTACTATAATTAATCTTTAATTTTTTATATTTCTCTTATATTTTTTCTTTTTTTTACAACGGAAACAATTCAAAAGAGAGGAGAAATCTTGGCCAAAATATCCAGTTCAGCCTAAAACCAGGCATAATCATCGGGTTTGATGCGGTTTCTACTACTAGTTTGGCTCCCAAATTGATTTTTATAATTGCATCAACCTAGCTCAAGCTCGGTATGGTTCGATACAGGTTGAACTAGATACTTCAGCATAGTTCTAAAAACCTTATTTCCAATCGCTTCATTTAACTCTTGATGAAATCCAATATGACTGGGCAAATTACAGGATCCATCCTTTCATGTGATAAGGGACGTGAATCTTGAATTTTATGGAGTAGCAATTTATAAGCTCTGACAAGGGCCAGCATTCTGATAACAAGATTAATCTCCATAAAATATACAGGCAAAATTGATATATGTGGGCATATTATAAAGATGAGGGATATTGCAGCGCAATTAAATAATATTAAGGTTTCCATATCATGGATAAGTACAAACAAAATTGTCACTACATCCACTACAGAAGTAAATTATGCAACATGTTATGAGACTGCCTTATAAGCCATCTGGTTGCGTAACTTGATCACTTAACTTATAGTTGTTGACTCTATTAGTAGACCAATCAAAATATATTATGATAATAATTTTATAGTAAAATTCTTCAATAATATAATTAAAGAGTACAAGTACTTGTAAGCATATTAGTGTTTAATACTCTGCTCTTGATGAAATAATAAAGGACATTATAGTGTCTATGGAACATATTAGTACAAAATTGATGATTACAATTCCGCTAAGGATTCCGAGATTTTCAATGATCATGTGGATCATATAGGACTAAATACTCATTTTTGATTAATATACATAGGATACTATGTATAAAGTCATCATATTAGATTTTATAATAAAGTTCAATTTAATTTATTTTATAATAATCAACTATTTATCATTTTATTTAAATAAGGCCAAAGAATAGGTATAAAGTTTTGTCTATTCATAAAGTAAAATTTTACATAAAAAACTTAATTATGAAGTATTATTAATGTTGTGATGCATGGAAGGTCATGTATTTACTTATAATGCATTTACCATCATAATTTACATTGATGATTATTTTGTAATCAAGTATACAGTGACTATCCCATAGAGTTAAGTTTTTAAATATAACCATGTTAGTTTTTCAATTATCAATTCTAGATAAAATTTTATTGAATTAAATAATTAACATGAAGATGATTGTGTTAGATTGAGACAAGTGAAAGAATGTTGGAATTTGTCCAATTAACTCCATTCAGATGTGGCCTATACTAATATGAATCAAGATTTATTTTATATATTTTCATTCGGTTGAATTCTGACTAAAAATAAATTTTTGATAAAATGATAAAAATATATTTAATAATTATTATGATAAAGTTAAACTCTATATAATCATCAGGATAATACCAATCTCAATCTACATGATTGATTCAGATACTCTCTGTTGGATAAGACATGTTATAATAGAATACCCTTTGTGAACTTGGTTTCCAACGACATGTTATAATGGAATACCCTTTGTGAACTTGGTTTCCAACGACATGTTATAATGAGATTCTTCTCATCGAGAATACTCGGAATTGGAATTGAGAAACCAAGGTATTGCTGGGCAGCGAGAAGCACATTCAGCATCTAGATCTTTTCTTTTGTTAGACTGATTCCAGTGATCAGGAACGGTATCAATGGCTTTTTCTTCGTGTGCGTTATATTATCCCAAGCTGTATAAAAAGAGAGGATGGAAGAAAATGCTTTTAACATTAGAACCTGATACAATTATATATATATATATATATATATATATATATATATATATATATATATATATATATATATATGTTGGGGCTAATGTGGTGCTCCAAGTCTAATTTGTTAAACCAGGTCTGAAAACTGGTTTATAATTTCCAGGGATCCGAGTCAGGTTAGGTCAAGGTTTTGATCCAGGATAGAGAGAATAAATGAGATATGGGTGTACATAGGCTCGGGTTTGAGTTTTCTCGAGTGACTCGGAGGGAAAGTTTTTTAAGGCTAGGTCGGTTGTGACCTAGGGTTAGTTTGTTTTGTATATAAAGAACGACAGGAACGTCGAGAAATAAGACGAGAAGATGCGATCCCTTTTCTCCTCCAAAACCCTAGTCTCTCTTCTTATCTTCTGGTTCTCTCTCGTGTGTGCAGCCCCATGGGGGCTCGCCTCCGCGACGGGAGCGGATGGCGCACCTCATCTCTTCCCTGGTGATTGTTTCCTTTCCGCTATGGCAGCATCAAGGAGGATCCTGGGCATTCTGTGGAGCGGGTTTGCTCCAACAATTGGTATCAGAGCCGATCTTGATGCGATGGCGTGAAGGACGCAGGAAAGAGGACTCGCGGTGGTGGTGTAGATCTCTGGTTTCGAGATCTGGAGGTGAGGGCTCGCTGCCCTCTCTGGAAACACAGAGAGGATCTGGGCAATGCAGGGTCGCAGAGCGTGGGCGCGGAGCAGCGCATGGCTCGGTCGCGGTGCAGAGGCGCGGGCTCAGTCGCGGGCGCAACGCAGTGAGGAGAAGACAGTGGCGCAGGGCGCTGGTGCGACCGCAGCGCAGGGCGACGGCTCGCTGATCGCGGGCGCTGGCGTAGTGCATGGCACGACCGTGGCGCAGGGCAACGCGGCTCGCTGGTCGCGGGCGTGGGTGCGGATGGGCGCAAGGCGAGGGCATGGTGTTGGCGCGGGCGCGGCGCAGGGCTCTAGCGCGGTCCCAGGGCGCGGGCTCGCCTGTCGTAGCGCTCGGCGGAGAGCGCAGGTTCGTCGGCGACAGTGGGGAGTGGCAGCAAGTTCGCGCGGGCTCGATTGCCATTGGTTCCGGATGCAGCGGGCTGTGGAGGATCCGATCGGGTGCAACACGACCGCGCGGGCAGTCACCGGAGTCCAGGTACGACAGCTGGGGGGTGACTGCAATGGTCAGAGGAGCTGTGGTCCACGGTTTCTGCCATGGACTGACAGCCATGGTAGCCGGTGGACCGGCTTGGCACGCGTGGACCATTGGGCCGGTTCACGGTGGACCGGCAGTTCAAGCATCTCATGTCACTCTTTGCTTTGAAATTCATGCTGATGGATTTTCGTCAATTCCGGGCTCAATTGAACTCCGATTTGAGTCCCGTCTACACCGTTGGACTCCATTTTTCGAGCTCTTCATGTTGAGCTAGATTAGATCCAATGGTGGAGTCAGATCACTAGTGTTGCGTATGTGGAGATCGTAGTGCAGCGGCTGTATGTGCGGGCAGCACATGCAGGATGGTTCTATCTTTGGCACTCCTTGACGGACAAAGGTTCATGGTGTCGGGAGCAGTGTGGAGGTCTGCTGGTTGGAGCGGGTCTCACCAAGGATGATGATGGATCTGGCGGCGGAGCGAGATGAGTCGATCGGAGTAGTACCCAGGTAGTACATGGTTTGTGTGGAGATCATAGTGCAGTGGTCGTGTATGCTTGTAGCAGTTGATCGGAGCAGATCCGATGGTGCAGGAGCTCACGATGGTGGTGCAGATCTGCGGGGTCTATACTATGGAGTGATTGCAGGTCGGGTGATCTGTGGTTCAGCACAGGTGGAGCGATACGTACCGGGGATCTTTCAGAGCATGAGTGGTAGCTCCATCGGTAGTGGACCAGGCTCTTGGTCACTATGGAGGAGAACGATCGGTAGTACTCCAGCTACCTTGATCGTGATGGAGCTGGACGTGGGTGGTATCTCGCATGGTTGGAGAGGAGTCTCGGGAGATGGATATCTCAGGAAGACTGGAGTACATCAGCAGAGGCGGTGTCAGGGGCAGCTCAGGGAGACAAGAGACAGTCTCAAGGAGCGCCGGAGGTATCGAGCAGTCGTGAGTGTCCTGGTATGGCGGCTTTTGCCTAAGGATAGAGACTGGAGCTGATGGGACTGGCAGCTCAGGGAGACCGGGGATAGGTCTCAGGGAGCGCCAGGGATATCATGCAGCCGGGAGACAGGCTGGGACATAATGGAGCAGCCGCTGGAGATGGTTGCTAGGTCAGTCGCTGGGTTAGAGGAGTTGGGATGAGCTCCTGGATTTCAGAGGTTCCTACGAGGTTGCAGAGTATCCGAAACGGTCTCGGAGGGGTCCGCGGAGATGCGGAGAATCCGAGGAGGCAGCGACTGGGTACGAGGTTCATGTGTAGGCTCAGCAGGGCAGCGTTGAGTTGCTAGCCTCGGGGTTGACTTCTATAGCATCAGGTGGACTTTTGTTTCAGGTGGAGCACTGGTTGGAGGTGTCTTCACGACTGAAGAGAGAGCTTTGGTACGAGTTCAGAGCGGGAGGTGCAGGGATACTGGCCAGATCCTAGCACGAGCGCTAGGGATACACTTAGCCAGGTAGAGCAGAGTGTGCAATGATTGGCGTGGCTCTGTGGAGACAGTGTCAGGTGAAGCTCTGGGTGGAGTGAGTGCCGGTTCAGGATCGTTGCGGGTCTTTTTAGGAAGTCCAGGGTGAGTGATGCAGCTGCTTAGCAGAAGGGAACCTACAATACAGATCTCAAGTTGGTGCTATGGAGCAGGTACAGGTTAGTCATAATGAACTTGTATTGATCTTCAGCTATGGAGGCGGTCATCCCAAAGGTCTCTAAGGGAGCTCAGAAGCTGAAGAGGTCTGATATTGGCGTTAGGTTTGCACAGCTATCTGGATGTACTACGGAAGCACGGGTTAGTGTTGCAGTCACGGGGACAGAGCAGGAAGACATCAGTTCAAGGTCAGGAGTGCGGTAGAGTACGAGTCTCAAGAGCTGAGGAGCACGGGTCGATGTTCCAGCTAGGGAGGCGAGGTGGCTTCGACAGGAAGATGTCAGCTCTGGAGGCAGCAGGAAGGGTGCAAACGGTCACACGGAGCTTATCAAGACTTATAGCACAAAGGTGGAGATTGTTGGGACTAATGTGGTGATCCAAGTCTTGATTGGAGTCACACAAGTCTGAAAACTGGTTTATAAGTTTCCAAGGATCTGAGTAAAGTTGGATCAGGATTTTGATCCAGGATAGAAAGAACTAATGAGACAAGGATGTACATGGGCTCGGGTTTGAGCTTTCTCGAGTGACTCGGAGGGAGAGTTTTTTAGGACTAGGTCGGTTGTGACCTAGAATTTATTTTGTATATAAAGAACGACGGGAATGTCGAGAAATAAGACGAGAAGACACGATCCCTTTTCTCCTCCAAAACCCTAGCTTCTCTTCTCATCTTCTGGTTCTCTCTCGTGTGTGCAGTCCCATGAGAGCTCGCCTCCGTGACGGGAGTGGATGGCGCGCTCCATCTCTTTTCTGGTGATTGTTCTCTTTTCGCCATTGCGACATCACGAAAGATCCTGGACATTCCGTGAAGCGAGTTTGCTCTAATATATATATATATATATATATATATAAAGAATGATACTTATTTAATAGGAGTTGGATATATACCCTGTAGGATGTGGTGCCAAGGCTTTGAACCTGCTTACAAGGACCCGGTTGTCCCGAGAATCAGCAACACCCAATGGCAAATACAATACTGGCCTCCAAGTGGCAGCTACTTGATGCAGGCCTAGATCTCTCTGTTTACAAACCATGCACGTTGAAACCTGTTCTTGCAGCATCGATCAGAAAGAAGGTGAAGCATAATGACCGAAACAACCTTGACCTGGTTCCGTTCCATACACGTGTTTAAATATGCGACATGGTAAACAGGAAATAAGAGGGTGGTTACATTATAGAAAGTGTATATATTTGACATTCCTTTTCCAATTAGATAAATAATACAATCATGTCACTTTTGCCGGCAACAATTTCTAAGAACTTTTACAAAACTACTGGTTGTGAGGAGGTGGGTAGCTTGGTGAAGCCATAGAAAACCAAGCACCTGGCTGGCAGTGATGTCTGGATGGATCCCTTTGCTACTTTATTTCCATCTCACAACCTCCTTCATTGCTTTGCAAACCTCCTGGCCAGTCCAAAAATGACTGCCTTGGTCAACAGGCCATGGTCGAGGGTACAAGCTAGGGCCACAGCACCCCCAATTACAAGGAACTTGGGTATGTTCCCTGTCTGATGCTTCTGTTTCTCTGGTTCTACTATTTCCGAAGATGAACAGGTGCCCACTTCTAATGATCTTAGATCATCAGCATTGAAGTTGGTGTTGATTTGTGCCATAACAGCACACTGTGATAGTGGCTCGTCAGACCTCCTGGTGATCTGGTAGGCGCGCAGACCACGATCCATCCTTTTAACAGAACCCCACATTGCCTTCCCGATACCCAGTTTTGCTATCTCCCGTGGGATGCCCATGTCCTCGTGATGGAACAGTAGCACCTCACAGGCAGTCAACTGGCCATCCCCTCTCCTTGACTCGACTGTTAACAAGTAACAGAGTAAATACACTAGTTATTCAAACGGCTCTAGGGAATTTTTAAAAGGCATTTGCCGATTCATATATTTATGGAAGAAGAAAAACAACAGTACAAGAATGGGCTTCAAACCTGCACGAATGCACCAGCTGGAATGGAACAAGTCAACACGCCTGGGTTTGTTGCGTCTAGGTACAGAGTGGCATGGCACTCCCTGAAACATAAGACCAGATGTCAGAGATTTCTGAGGATAATAAACAAAAGACTGGTCAAAAAGTATATAGGACATGTGACGATAAAGTGAGATCTGTTGTTGCTAGTAGCCAATTCAAATGCCAGGCATGCTCTATTCACGTTTGCAACAGACAGCACATTGCATCATTTTGTTATTGTCATTTACACACAACTTACAAAGTTCTTTGACTTTACCCCTTCTAGTAAATTAGGCAACAAAATGATGATGATAGTCTCAAGCAGGACAATGTGAACAAAATTCAGTGCAAATGAAGATTCAATCTTCAGCAGAAACTACACAACAAGACATTAGAGGGAAGAGAGCATATGGTTGGACAACCATCAAAGATATACCAGCCAGATAATGCTAGAACTTGAATAAAATGATTCTGCAGACTTTGATAGTCAGACAGGAAGTGGGCCCTAGAAACATATTTGGCCGAAATTGAAGTACTTTAAGCAGCAGACTATACGAAAATACCTGTCTCAGATCTATAATATTGTTAGTGATTCCAAAAGATGGCTAGATTAAAGCAGTGCAACTCAGAGAGCAGGAAGCAACTTCATCTTCATATCGAGACTTACCGGTTAAGAACGGATAAGAAGAAGGGGCAGAAAACCTAAACAAGACTATGGAGGATCAAGAGATAATCTATAGCATTCGAGAAAAGATGTCCAGAAGGCATGGGAATTTTAGTCCACTGAAGCAAGCCTTCAAATTCTTAAAGCCAAAAAAAGGATGACGTTGATGGAAGAGATGGTGACATAGCAGATTGAGAAAGCTCAGTTGGCAGTATACTTAAGCATAGGATAATGCTTTGAATGATAATAACAACGATCTAGTGGATGCTAAAAATAAGTTTTTTCTCCAACAAGGTTAATTCTCTCTATAGTCTATATTAATAATAAGCACAGGGAAGGCAAACAGAATACAGTGACTGAAATTCTTAGATGTTCAAGGTTTGTCCAACCAACTGTGAGTGAAACCTGCAGTAACTCCACTAGGACTTGCAAAGTGAAAGCAGCTGCTTTAGTGCACTCAGTTCAGAATGAAAACATCAGTTTCAATAGCACAATTTTGAAGAGGTGAGCAAATAATGCAATGGTTGCACTTTAAACAACATAAGAACATAAGATTTTTATTTTTTAAGAAAATGACGAAAGAGATGATCTTTCTCGGATATACATGCAGAAAATTTTCACAACACTTTCTTGTTTTCCTTCTTTTAGTATTAACCTAATTTCCCAGGTTTATGGAAAAGAATCCTTCCTGTTATATATAAAACTCACATCTCAAGTATGATGAAATGGAACCATTTCTTAAACAGGACTTTTGGAGCAGTTAATCAATATTTTCATTTAAACTAACTCAATTTTAGCTGCATGTTAAACAGCTGTACCAAAATTAGGAAACTCATTAACTCCTAAATGTGCCTCAAGAAAGTTTTGCATGTTATCCATCATCTAAAAGCGGCATGAACACGATGCCATTTGGAACTACTAAGTTATACAGCAGTAATTTTAGAATTAGAGAGTATAGAATAAGCAATTAGGTGATTGTCTTCAGAGTTTAAATATTCATGTTTTGCATGATTCTTTAAGCAACACAAGCTGTACATACTCTATTTAATCTAACTGCTACTAGAATTACTTTATGTTCAAGCATCATTAACATCATTCTCATCAGATAACCAATTTTTCTTCATTTCAACTAATAAACTGCCATCTTGGCAAGAGATTGAATCTCACAATATCTACCGCAAGGAAAACTAAGTTTTTTTTTCCTTATGCTTAACTTGCAAGGAGAATCTCATATAAATATGGTCAGTAGAATAAGCTAAAATATGACTTGTTAAAGCTTGGAACTTGTATAACAAATTTTTGACATAATGTCAACCCCTATATGTTAGGTGCTAACATATATACAAGAACCGTAGATGGAAACTGGAACCTGCATTACTAGTTACACAATTCAGGTTTATGTAAACAGAGTGCAATCTTCCAATGACTTTCCAAAATTACAATGAGTTTAAATGACGAGAGCAGCAACCAAATCCATTTTACAGGAAGCCAGACTACAATGCAGTCTCAATAACTGATAATATATAAGTAAAATACACTGAGTTGTCCATTAAGAGTTTTCTAGTATCTTCATTTAGCTGGAAGGAACAGACACAAACCTATAAATTAGAATTATGATTAGAATTACGATCACCGATCAGTATAAAAAAGTAACCACACACTACACATTTCTCATTAAGTTCAATGCAAAAAAGAAAGGGAAAAAATACACGCCAAACAAACTTACAAGAAATATAATATTTCTTAATAACAGAAATCCTAAATATAAGCAATTTTCAGACAAGGGATAAAACAATATGCTCCTACATATTCCTCTACCCATAAACCCTATGGTTCATCTCATGTTTCAAGAGGTGAATTCCATTAGAAAGACAAAGGCATCCGAACATTTCCATCAGAAAAACGATAAAAGCATATGAACATGATGAATTTGTAGAAAACAACTAAAGGCTAAACCAGATGCACTTCTACTATCCATTTCCCTCCTTACCTTTGTCACACAGTAATATGTTCTTCCCGATTCCCATATCCGACGGCCAATAGTGTACTCTCTATCACTGCAGAAGAAGGGGAACTGCAGAGCAGGAGAGAAAAGAAGAAATAAAAAACATAAGCAAACACAATGAAGGACCCTGATTCTTAGCATCCAAAGAAGTCTCATGAAAGAGCTCACACCTTTCGAATCCAGTGAACTAACATCGTCCCTGTTGTTGGACATTCCTTTAGTGTTTCATGGTAGAGGAGCATGTCATCCCACCCATTCTTGACCCGGAACTCATCATCCCAAAAGAAGTCCCTCACAATCTCGGGTGTTGCATCCTCAAAAACAGTTCTACAGCGATATTGTGGAGGACCCGTCTAGTACGAATTGAACAAATGTTTGCATACCAGAGTCATCATACAAGACCAAAAAAACATAGCACATAAGCCAAATTATAGCAGAACCAAACATTTCCAGTTTTCCAATTGAAACTGCTCTTGATGAAAAACCTACTTCGGCATACCTGAGGATCTCTCCGCCATGCTTGATAGCTCATGTTCGGCAAGGACCGGTCCATCATTTGGTGCCACACCGGCCCCCCATCGGTCACCTGGACGAGCTGGATGAGGTGCTTTAAATCTTTCTCCGTCACCGCCACTTTCTCACTTTTGCCATCTGGAGAACTGCATAATCCGCAACCATCAAACATCCGAATGGCAAACCATAATTCCATAAGCTCAGGACAGATCAAAACCCTCGATTAACCGACCTACCTCACTACAACCATGTTTGCCTCCTGTCCCGAACTCTTGTCGAAAACCGAAGAACCGATGCTACTTGGTAGCCGAGCCTCGAGAGGATCGACGCTCGACGTCTCCGAGGGAGGCAGATGGCGACCACCCAGACCGACATTATCCCCACCAACCAGACCAGCCGCCCATCTCGGCCTCCACGTCCACCCCACAAAAAGCCCTACAAGAACCGCGATCCAGAGAGGGGCGGCGAACAAGACGAGCTCGGCGACGACTTTTCCGACGGTGGGCTTGCTCAAGATCTCAATCAGCGCATCCAGAATCAACCCCATCTATCTATAATATATCTACCTATCCACCTATCAGGGATTGATAACTCTAAGAATACAAACAGCTGCAAGAACCAAAATGAAATCCTCAGGTTCAATCGGCCGCTTTTGTATCCAGAGAGGGGGAAAAAAAAATTACAAGAAGAAGAACAGGTCGTGTAGGAGAGAGGTGGAGGAATGGAGAAAGAGAGAGGAAGATAGAAGGCTAGGGGGATGGCTGTATCTAAGATCTGTGAAGAGTTCAAGAGAGAAGATAAACAATAAGGAACTTAGAAACTATAATTCAAAGCAACAGCAAGACTTTTCCTTAGGATGTTAGCAGATGAAATTTCTCAATCTCTAGGATGTGAACGAAAAAAGAGACTGAAATGAAGGGTAATGTCCTATCGGTTATTGGCTTGGAGGCGGGGAATGGAAGAGAAGGGTAGAGGGGAGAGTTTTATATGGGAGGGAATGGGATTTGGGCGGGGGGGGGGGGTGTTATTTGGACGGCGTCCTCGTTTGTCACGTTTGCTGACCCGGAAGCAGTGGGCGCGTCGCGAGAGCGCGTACACCAAACCTTTTTCACTTTGAATTGGCAGTTAAAATCGACGATGAGGACCGGTTGAGCGTGAATACTATACACGCGTTGATCGACGACGGTGGTAGAGATGAAATGGACGGTAAAATCGCAAGTCCAAGTTTGATTCCGGGCGATGGTCTCCTTTTAGTATATATATATATATATATATATATATATTAGTTGGACCAGGCCCACTAGTTTAATGGTGAATCAGTCCAACTGCGGAACAATACACATCATCCTTTCGATTTTCTTTCTTTCTATTTTTTTTTTAAAGATCGCTGCATCATCCAACCAATACTTTCTCCACTAGCGAAAGTTATTTAATAAACTTTGGTTGCAACGCCCGTTGAAACTAAAGGAATAACTTAAATTTTCATGGACAACTCGGAGCATGGAAAATGCGAGTCGAATGGAACGAACGGGAAGGACTTTTTGGATGTTGTGCACGGGAAAGCATGATTTTGATAGAATTTGAATCACTTAGAGAGGTTTCTTTCGATTTTTTTTTTTATTTATTTCTTTGACCATTGGAGGTTCCCATGCCATCTTGCAAAGCTTATCTCTTGTCGGTACCTAGTGATTTCCTTGCTTTTTTATTAGGAGTTTTGCACGTGGATTCCTTTCACAAAGAATCATAAGATATTTTAATGACAAAATAAGTCTAATGTGTTAGTATAAAAGCGGTTAACAGGAAGTAAACAAAATTTGTCGAAACGGAGAACGAGATCAATGGTGTAGACACCTATATGTAAAGAATCCCTCGATGGAAACGAGCGTCACATGTTATAGAAATTCCATCTAATAAGAGACTCAAAATGTATGGGAAAGAGTTGAGCTGTGCTCTTTCTCGAGCATTGCTTCCTTTGCTTCTTTTTACTTGAAAGAATGGATTTAAAAAAAAAAAAAAAAATGGACCCGTGCTATAACAATGTAAATCCAAATTTTTGGAATGCCGAACCTAGAATATCTTAATCATAATCATGTATTTGAATTTTAAAAAATATGTGAAGGCAAAAACTTAGTTAAATTGGATGCTTCTAGATAGCATATAACAACATTACTTTGAAATTATACCTATTTGTTTCACATTTTCTTAATAAATGTCTTTTAATTCGTAGATAATCTAGCTACTAAAAAAAATAAAATCAAAAAGTGCAAATCTTCACTGGAATCACTTACGACTGATTCTGCATCATTAACTCAAATGAGAATACACGTGTTTCAACTTTGGTGGACGTACAACCGTTAGAAGCAAAATTTTAAGTACTGTTGATTAGGCTCGTATTAGGTTTTCAACTTTCTAGTATACTATTTAGTACTTGGGACGATGATGCCCAATTCCTTCATGAATGAAGAGCATACAGTGATTATTTAAAAATTTTGCTCACATTGCTTATCGAGAAAAGGTAGTATCAAAATTTTATTTTTCATAAATTTTACTGGTAGCATATCTAAATATTAGAAATTTAGAACCAAGATCAACATCCAACTCAAAGCAGCGCTTTGCAGCTTTTCCCAAAATATTGTCTTTCTGAAAGAAGGGTGTGGGCATTTGCAAATCGTCTCACAGTGGTCTTCCATATCCTCACATACCTAAATCATTGACGTGCCAATGATTGATCCACATTTCTATGTACCTTTCTCGATGTCTAGTGAGATACGCCCCCGGTCTGCCTCCAATAATTCGACCGCATTCCTCCTCACCTTATTTGATACAACTCAGGTTTTGAAGCCCATTAAAATTGCACCCGCCAGCTCGATCGATCAATTGCTACATGACACATCACATGCTGAATTGGAAGCCGAACAACGAATATCTAGATAAATAGTGCAGACAATTTATAGTTCGGCACAATCTCCGCATACCAGATAAGAATGATATAACTATTCGAAGTAATGGATAAAAAAATATAACGGCTTCTCCGGAGCTTTTGTTGCTGGATCACGATGGATTATCACCCTCCTCTCTATATAAAAATCAAGACAAACGATCTCGGTTGCAGCTCATTGTTTGTATTCTTAAATCTTCAATACTCCATTAGAATTCTACATTGCCCAAACATAGAAAGATGTCCGCCAGATACGTTCCAACAATATATATATATATATATATGGTTATTTTTCTTTATTTATTAATTGAAATTCATATTGCTCGGTCTGGTTTGAGCCGAGCCTACCGATCTTTCATTGATCACATCGATCCAACTCCATCAGGTTGGATTTTGGACGGTAAAAGGATCCGTTATTATACTGCCTTCAACACATCCGCCATACACGTGGACATGTCTTGCCCATCCCATGATGCCATTGCAATCCCGTGTCAGACCTCTGTGAATTGAAATGATCCATGTACTGGCTCACCGCGGCTAGCTTGACAAACTGAAGCTGGCTTACGTCAACGGTTATCCAGGGCCATTCAGATCTACCGCCACGCCAAGACGCGTCGCCATTCAGCATTCAATCTTCCAAGGGTACGGATCACGGTCCTGGTCCCCGGTCCTGGTCGTGGGTAGGTCCGGCTCGGCAATGCACGGTCTCTACTCGTGGGTGGATAAACCCATCCCCACTAATTCGTCTCTATGTTAGGTGATGGCACTGTCCTCTTATATCAGAACACACTCTCAAACTGGTCCCAAGAACTCGCTCCTCTGAAAAAACCTCACAAACACCTGCAAATTATATAACGAGGAAACCATGAGATTCAACCGCTAAGTTTTGCAAATGGTAAACTGCTCTTCGTAACAGGATAGCGTCGGAGAGTTTGGTGGCTAAAGTGGCAGCGAGACAAAATAATGGTAGTTGGATAAAGATCCATGTAACTATTATCCCTGTAACATGACCTATCTTCACAAGACTGATGGTCATATACTAAAACTGTGTGTGATTTTTTAATTGGCTGCTGCTCTGAGATTTTAACCTACGGAATAGAAATCAAAGAATAATTTAAAAAATCCATACAGCTTTAATAAAGAACAAAAAAAAATTACTAGAACAAAAAAAAAAAAAAAAAAAAATTGATATAAAATATTAAAAGCAAATCAATATGATCGAACTGGATTTCTGGATGGATTCATGAACTGGGCAGTTCATTTGAACATGGCTAATCCATAAGTTCAGAAAAAAAAATCCATCCCAATTTTGATATATTATCCAAACAAATCCGAAAAAAAATATTACATGCTTCGAAAACTCTATAGCACTACCAGCTTTCTCTGCAACTTGATCCAGCCCAATCTCGTTACTTCCATTTATGTAAAGGCGGTAAGGCACAAAAAATTATTTATAAATATTTCGATAAAAAAAATATTTTTAAATTCAAACAAAAAAGGAAACGATGCATGAAAAACACGGTTCCAGCTCTGCATACCTTGCAATCCCTTCACACGGTTCCGTCCGTGTCCAAAGGAAACGCCCCTCAAGTCCTCAACAATAGCATATCTCCAAATCCCTCCTCTAAAAAGTCCGAGTTATCCAGCCATCAAGTTACTCTGATTCAGTTATTATTTTCCATACAAAATAGCAGTGTATTTTGCCAACTACCAGGAGAATTAAGGAGCAGAGGTGAAGTATTGAAAAGAGTAGAACTAGTTGGGGACCATGCTTCGACGGCCTCAACTGCTTCAAGATTTTTGTTTCCTACTGAATCATGAATCCTTCACGGCTAAAAAGCGAGGGACTGATTCCATTAGTTTGTTCTTGCATGTCTAATAGAGAAAATTACAGCGAGAACTATGGTCTCTTAAGTTCATGAATGCTAGATTTGCTCATACAATTATGTTTAGCCACACGATTATAAATATATAATGATGGAGAGGATGTCAGTGGGAGACCATGGTCTCAAAACAGTGAAGCCCATCGAACTCTGGTGCGAACCATGGCAGCATCAGCCCGTTTTGCTGCTGCTGCTCCCGCTGCGACTTCTTTATTGATGCTCCGGAAGATTTTGGTTCATCGTTCCCTACCTTATTCTCATCTCTTCCATTCTTCATCCCGATCCAGCGACGAAAAGGCCATCGTTGGGAGAGCTTATCATTGTCGGAGGAGAAGTTGGGACCTGGGTGAAGAACAGACGCCAGAGGCTTCTCCATGGCAGAACAGGGTGATCTAAAGCTTTGGACAGAGAGAAGTAAAAGATCAGGCGAAGGCGGCCGTAGGAGAGAGCGGAGCTTCCTTTTTATAGGTCAAGATTACGACCGTTGCAATCCCAGTCCGAGGGAGAACAGTAAGTGCCCGGCGAACGGTGCGTTGGACCGGATCCGTTTCCTTTCACGCAAGCTGCGCCTTGGTTCCTGGAATTGTTAAAGAGTAGCCTCCTCGTAACCCAAGAGTGCATTGAAGGATGGCGACCCGGACGGGCGTAGCTCACGTGAAAGCGTTCGCTTTCGGCGCAAGTGGAAGGTGTCGATTAACGGCGAAGCAACGATATTCCGGTTTATCACGGATGCTTGTCGATCGAGTTTCTTTTGGTTTGTATTATTAATTAGGAGGAAGCTTTTCCAGTTTAGTTTTTGAATACCAAAATTAATTAAAATTTATAAAATAATAATGGCCCGTCTTCTTAATGGTGATGATTGTGGTTTTGCTACTGTTTGTTGTTTCTTTTATGGTAGGTTATTGTTTATCATTCTTGTACCTTTGCTTCTAATCGTCTCATGCGTAGGCAATTAAAAGCTTGCATCGCCATACAATAATAGTAGCCAAAATTGGCAACAACTCTTTGAGATGAGTCCTCCGAATTTCTTAACTTGGCTGAGCCGACAGTGAAGATGAGATTAAAGAACATACCTTTGGGCTTGCTAATTAGAAGGCCCATGGTATCTATCAAGAATGTATAAAAATATTAAAAGATATATTATTTAAAATATTTGATTATTAGAATAGGAAGTATATTATTTAGAATATTTTATATAATTTTTAAAATTACTAGAATATTCTATACGGTCTTTAAGATTGCTAGCATATTCTGTATGATCTCTAGAATTGCTAGAATATTCAACATGATCCTTAAAATTGATAGAATCATATCATAATTTTCAGTATTTTAGAATATTTTTAAATCATATTTTTTCCAGACTCTTCCAAGATCTCAATAATGCTTTAGTAGATTTGATGCGGTTGAATTACAACTTCATCACCCTTTCACCAAGAAAACTGAACTACAGTTGGAGATTCCAGTCAATAAGCCATGCCGATAGAATCATGAAAATTGTATCCGAGGTTCTCTTAAACGGACACGTTGATTGTCTTGTTTCCAGCTCCCAATTAGCCTTTATCAAAGATAGAGGTATACATGATGGCTTTGTTAGTGCCACTAAAACTCTTTTTCCATTTGCAAGCGTACGAAGCAACAGGGTATCATCTACAAGCTCGATTTTTTTATAAAAAAAAACAGTCGATAGGGCTAACTGGAATTTTCCTAAACAATCTACTCAAGGCTATATGTTCTGGGGTTAAGTGGTGTTCTGCTATCTCTCTCTCTCTGCCTCCAAAGTCCAAACTTAATAAACTATTTCTTCTGATCGATGGCAAGAACGAGAAATGGATCCATTACAATAGGGGTCTTAAGAAAGGAGGCACTCTCTCTCCATTGTTATTCATCCTGATTGTTGATGTATTGGAATTCAATAGCTTGCTTCTGAAAACTTGTTCTGTAGAATTGGCCCCAGCTACATCAATGGATTTTTTTTTTAAAAAAAAAAAAAAATGATAAAGGGAGGCTGAAAAGAGCCATCCAATTTTTATTAATAAAGATAAAAGAATTCGCATCTTGGAAGGGAGAACGAGATTAGTTAGAGAGATAAAAGGGATGAATAATAAGAATCCCAATGAAAATCAAACGATAGGAAGAGATGTAAAGAATATTCTTGATTTTGTTCTAAATTCTTCTAAAAACTGGTAGCTTTTTTTGATTGCACAGAATAGACCATTCATTGAAATTTTGAAGACCAACATGAGTAATAGAAGTGATGGAGAATTGCTTGTTAAGAAAAATCCAAGCACTTCTCTCCTTCCAAACAGCCCTAATCATCACCACAAACAACATGAAAATAAAAGGCTGAAATTGCTTTGAGAAATTTCTAGGTCTTCAATATATATTAACATCAATGACACTAATTAGCGAGCTGACGCTCTTCATATATTTATGTTGGAGTTCATGCTACATTCTTTTCGATTAATGGGTGCAGTCATACCAGCACTAATATATCAGGTTTTATCATAACTAATGATTGGCTTCAAAATTAACTTTGAAAAGAGCAAACTTATCAGCATCAATATAGCTGACTCTCTTTATACTTACCTCATTTCTTGGATGCAGAACCACTAAGCTCCCTATTGGTTACTTGTGAATTCCCCTTCATCATTCTAGCTCACGAAAAAATGATTGGACATTCTAGATGGACAAGATTCACAAATGGCTTGCCACGTGGAAAAGAGATAATTCTATGTATTGGAGGCCATTGAACCCTTGTTAATGCAGTCTTGAGCTCCATTAGAAATTACTGGACGTTAAACCTTGATCTTCCCAATAGGGTCATTTGCAAAATTGACATGCTTCACAGAGCTTTCTTATTGAAGGGTCATGATCAATGTCTGGGAGGTCATTGTACAGCTACATATATATATACTGCCTGAAAAAGTTTGGTGCCCTGGGCATGATCAACCTCAACATTTTCAACCAGACCAGCTTGGTGGAACATATGTTATATAGAAGAAGACAATCCTTGGAGAAAATTGATTTTAAAACTATACCGTAGCAGGACGCACAAGGCTCCTGTTATTATCTCATTGCCAATGTTGCTTCTCTATTTTGGAATAACATTCTGAATGTTCAATCACTCTGTCCAATGCACACCCTTCTCATTGGGTAATCGACGATAGACCTCTTTCTAGAATATTGATGGATATATGTGTTGACGTTGAGGCATTCTCCCCCCTCCCTCCCCACCTTTTCTGTGCATGCAACGGGCACGCGAGAATCGTGCATGCCCGTACAGTTTTCATACATTTTTTTAATTATTTTTTAATTTTTATTTTTAATTATTTAATTAATTTCATATTTAATCTTGTAACGATCACGATGGATAATTTGAGAGTGTTTTGAAAATTTTTTCTGAGATTTTAAACCTACAAATAAGCCTCTATCCTAACCTTTCAAAGCATTCAACATCTCAAGCTCCCTCTCTCTCCTTCTTCGATATTTCTCTATTTCAATTTTTAATATCTCTCTCTCCAATCTTTTTTTACTTTAAATTTTTAGATTGAAGACGTGCTGATCGGCGTCCGTTCGAGATCATGCCACCAACGGGCATTGAAGTTTTGGCTTTTGGATTGTACCTTGGAGGAGAGCGTGTGATCCAATTAGTTTTCGGACGAGAAGGGAAGCAAATCTTCTTTAGAACAGTAGTTCTATCCGCCTCCTAGACCAGATTCCTAGCCTTAAACTGTAGCGCTTTTAAAATTTTGTCATACCAAATTTATTCTGCCACACATCACGAAAAAAAATATTTTTAAACATTTTAAATATATATATATATATATATATTCCTGCTCTAACTACTAACAGTTTAAAAGAGGTTTGTTTAGTTTATATTACATATTATTTGTACTTAATTATAGTTTATTTACATTGCTTATTTTATATATATCTATAAAATTATATAATTATATTTTTTGTCATTTATAACTAATATCTGTTTCTTTTGTATTGTGCAAAATTAATTGAAGATCCCTCTAAAAACATACAAATTAACTTTTAAAAGACTATCAAACAAATTAATCAAAGTCTTTAGAATTTAGAGATAAATAACTTAACTTTAAAATTTTAAAAAACCACATGTCCGATCATATTGGTGATCATTTCAATAAAATCTTAATTTACAAAAAAATAGGAGATATTTTTAGAAACATGTATCCAAAAAAATGCTTAGATCATTTAAACAAATCCTTAATAAAATTATTTTATGTTCCAGATTTTTTCCTCTAAACCTGACTTGGATCCAATGGCAACCCTTAAGGATAACATCATTAGCCTTAAACCTGAAAAATTTGATGGATCCTATTTTAGAAGGTGGCAAAGTCAAATAAAATTTTGGCTAACCACCTTAGGACTTTGGTCAATGATTGACCAATCTGCCTATTATTCCTCTAGTTTAACTATACCAACGATCCTAAAAGAGGATTACCTATGTAAAGGTAGAATTCTTAATACCCTGTCCGACTAACTCTACGACATTTACCTGTCAGCTAAGAATACGAAAGAATTATGGGATACCTTAGAGTCTAAATATGGCATTGATGATAATGGGGTTGAACGATTCAATACTACATCAATCCTTAGTTCAATATAGTAGAAGACATACCTATCAATGACCAACTTCACCAATTCTAAAAGTATCTTAGAAAACTCTAAGCCAATGGAGGCAAATTCTCTGAAGGATTTAAGGTCTTTAGCCTTTTAGATAAAATGCCTCCTTCTTGGAATGACTTTGTCAAAAGTTAGTTCCAAAAGTAAGAAGAACTAACCTTAGCTCAACTTCTAAACTCAATCAAGATAGAAGACCAACATAGGTCCAAAACCTAACAAACTAGAATTCCTAGTGTCCAGGCTAACTTAACCCAATAATACCAAACCAACAACAATACTAAATCAAAATCAAAGCCTAGATTTCAACCAAACCACCAATATCAATCAAACCAACTCTACCGTCTTAACTCAAACAAGTTCAAATCCAAGAAAAAAACCTTTAAAGCCAATAATACTAGATTCAGCAAGCCTACCCAAGATCCAAGTAAAAGATTATATTTCGTGTGTGGGAGGACAAATCATCTTGCGAGAGACTACTTTCATCGGAAGAAGGAGTCTCTTCGCAAACCTTCTGCTTCTTTTGGACACCAAGCTTATATAGTTGAAGGTCCAGAAGACTCCACCTTTATATCAGTAAGCTTGAACCCTGAAATTAATATTACTTCTTCCAACCTTAATTGGTGGTTGGATTCAGGAGCTAATATTCATATTTGTTTTGATCGCTCCTGGTTCACTACTTTTTAGGACTCAAGTGAAGGAGGTGTGACCTTATGGAACAACATAGCCACCAGGATCATAGGACAAGGTCGAGTTAACCTGAAAATGATATCAGGAAAAGTTATCACCTTGACGGATGTGCTATATGTTCCAGATCTTAAGAAGAACTTTGTTAATGGGTCTCAGTTGGTTCAAAGGGGATACAAAATTATCCTTGATTGTAATAAAGTTATAAAAACTAAGAATAACACCATCGTAAAAAAAGGATATGTAAATGAAGACTTATTCAAATTGAATGTAATAAATCCTTTTATTAGTAGATGAAAATCAAATTCATTTTGTGAATTAGTCTTGATATGGCTACATCGCTGACGTGGAGTGCGCGTCAGGTCCAGCTAGACACGGTCAGTACCACGTGGAGTTTTTTTCTTTCAAAAGATCCCTCGTTCGAGAAGAAGTGCTCCGCTCCTTCGCCAGGTGGCACCCCAAGACGGGTCCACCTCGGTCGAAGTCGAGCCTCTCTCTGCCACTCCGCTAGGTGTCCACCCAGGAGGGGTCCACCTCGGTCGAAGTTGGTGGCCCCTCGCTCCCTCGCCAGGTGGCACCCCAAGACGGGTCCACCTCTGCCGAGGTTGAGTTGGGCCCTCCTGCTCCTTCGCTAGGAGGCACCCCAAGACGGGTCCACATCGGCTGAAGTCGAGCCTCTCTCTGCCACTCCGCCAGGTTTCCACCCAGGAGGGGTCCACCTCGGTCGAAGTTGGCGGCCCCTCACTCCCTCGCCATGTGGCACTCCAAGATGGGTCCACCTCTGCCGAGGTTGAGCTGGGCCCTCCAGCTCCTTCGCCAGGTGGCACCCCAAGACGGGTCCACCTCGATCGAAGTCGAGCCTCTCTCTGCCACTCCGCCAGGTGTCCACTCATGAGGGGTCCACCTCGGCCAAAGCTGGCGGCCCCTCGCTCCCTCGCCAGGTGGCACCCCAAGACGGGTCCACCTCCGTCGATGTCGAGCCGGGCCCTCCTGCTCCTTCGCCAGGTGGCACCTTAGACGGGTCCACCTCGGCCGAAGTCGAGCCTCTCTCTGTCACTCTGCCAGGTGTCCACCCAGGAGGGGTCCACCTCGACCGAAGCTAGCGGCCCCTCGCTCCCTCGCTAGGTGGCACCCCAAGATGGGTCCATCTTTATCGAGGTCGAGTTGAGCCCTCCTGCTCCTTCGCCAGGTGGTACCCCAAGACGGGTCCACCTCGACCGAAGTCGAGCCTCTCTTTGCCACTCCGCCAGGTGTCCACCTAGGAGGGATCCACCTCGACCGAAGCTGGCGGCCCCTCGCTCCCTCACCAGGTGGCACCCCAAGATGGGTCCACCTCTGCCGAGGTCGAGCCGGGCCCTCCTGCTCCTTCGCCAGGTGGCACCCCAAGACGGGTCCACCTCGGTCGAAGTCGAGCCTCTCTCTGCCACTCTACTAGGTGTCCACCAAGGAGGGGTCCACCTCGGCCGAAGCTGGCGGCCCCTCGCTCCCTCGCCAGGTGGCACCCCAAGACGGGTCCACCTTTGCCAAGGTCGAGCCGGACCCTCCTACTCTTTCGCCAGGTGGCACCCCAAGACGGTTCCACCTCAGCCGAAGTTGAGCCTCTCTCTGCCACTCTGCCAGGTGTCCACCCAGGAGGGATCCACCTCGGTCGAAGCTGGCGGCCCCTCGCTCCCTCGCTAGGTGGCACCCCAAGACGGGTCCACCTCTACCGAGGTCGAGCTAGGCCCTCCTGCTCCTTCGCCAGGTGGCACCCCAAGACGGGTCCACCTCGACCGAAGTCGAGCCTCTCTCTGCCACTCCGCCAGGTGTCCACCTAGGAGGGGTGCACTTAGGCCGAAGCTGGCGGCCCCTCACTCCCTCGCCAGGTGGCACCCCAGGATGGGTTCACCTCTGCCGAGATCGAGCTAGGCCCTCCTACTCTTTCGCTAGGTGGCACCCTAAGATGGGTCCACCTCGGTCGAAGTTGAGCCTCTCTCTGCCACTCCGCCAGGTGTCCACCTAGGAGGGGTCCACCTCGACCGAAGCTGGCGACCCCTCGCTCCCTCGCCAGGTGGCACCCCAAGATGGGTCCACCTCTGCCGAGGTCGAGCCGGGCCCTCCTGCTCCTTCACCAGGTGGCACCCCAAGACGGGTCCACCTTGGCCGAAGTCGAGCCTCTCTCTGCCACTCCGCCAAGTGTCCACCCAGGAGGGGTCCACCTCGGCCGAAGCTGGCGGCCCCTCGCTCCCTCGCCAAGTGGCACCCCAAGACAGGTCCACCTCTGCCGAGGTCGAGCTGGGCCCTTCCGCTCCTTCGCCAGGTGGCACCCCAAGACGAGTCCACCTCTGCCGAAGTCGAGCCTCTCTCTGCCACTCCGCCAGGTGTCCACCCAGGAGGGGTCCACCTCGGTCGAAGCTGGTAGCCCTTGCTCCACCGCCAGGTGGCGCCCCCTGACGGGTCCACCTCGACCGAGATCAGCCCTACTCTGCAAAGCCTCGGGGAGGCAGAGACACGGGTCGCGAGGTCACCACTAGAGCCAGCACGTGCCGCTCTCCGTACAAGGCATCGGTACGGCCTGTAGTGATACGCGAAACCTCGTTTACACTAGTTAATCAGGGCCCCATAACCGAGGAATGAAATCCTAGCGGGCAGGAGCCTAAAACGGCTGGAAGCCCACCGTCAATGCCCCGAAAGGAGAGCTCCTGTGCTCGGCCCAAGGCCTCACCAGTCTTCCCCCTTTCGTGATATACTGCGAACGAGGCAGGCCGGCCACTTAACTTCCAGACTCGAAGAAGAAGGGGAAGGAGAAGGTCTAGAGGTCTCAAAGAGCCCCCTGGAGGGGAGTGGGTTGAAGGCAGTTCGGTGATATAAAAGGGACGATAAAAATGGATGGAGAGGTAGGTGGAAAAGAGGGGAGAACACCAAAAGAACGATCCGGGAGGATCTTGGAAAGTCCTCAGGCGAGAGCTCGGTGGTGGCCCTAGCACGGGAGGCCGGGCCTCAACTCCTCTCTTCCCCACACTTCTTTTATTTTACATCTCCTCTAAGCACGGGGATCCTTCGGGAGCCTGCCTCAGAGGTCCTGTTTCATCTTGCCGCTCTCTGACTTGATCGTTGGAGTGCCCCCGTCCAAACTCCCAGCCCGGGTCTTTGACCTTGTTTTGCAGGTCCGGAAGTTTGGAGATTTCGAGATGAGAGAGTCCGAGAACCGGTACCAGCTCACGAGCTACAGGCCACCGCGGTGAGGTCGGCAACAAGTCTAAACAAAATCTATGGCATGACAGGTTGGGTTATGTACACTTGAAAAAGGTTAAATACATAATGGAACTAAAACTAATTTTTAAATCGAATCTAGATTCATCTAAATATGAAATATATGCTAAATCCAAATAACCAAGAAAATCATTCAAATCAGTTTAAAAAAATTTCTTAATTTTGGAGTTAATATATAGTGATATATGTGACTCTACCAAGACTGCAACCCGTGATGACAATAGGTACATAGTGACATTTATAGATAATTTTTCTATATACTATTACTGTTACCTAATTAAATCTAAAAATGAAACATTCGGAAAGTTTAAAATTTATAAGAATGAAGTAGAAAATCTACAAGAAAAAAAGATTAAAACGTTTAGGTCTGATAGAGGATGGGAGTATACCTCGAATGAATTCTTCCAGTTCTGTCAAGAACATGGTATAATTCATCAAGTGAATGCTTTTTACTCTTCACAGTCCAATGGTGTAGATGAGCATAAAAATCGTACCTTCATGGATATGGTAAATGCTATGCTCATCAGTTCTGGCTTACTTTAAAACTTGTGAGGGGAAGTTCTTCTATCTTCTTGCTTCATCCTAAATAGAATACCTATTAAAGATAATGGCAAGACTCCTTATGAATTTTGGAAAGGAAGAACTCCTAACCTAGACTTTCTCAAAGTATGGGGACGCCTAGCTAAGGTTAATATTTCTGAATTCAAAAAAAAAAAAAACTAGGACCCAAGACTAGATGTTGTATTTATAAGCTATGCCCAAAATAGTAATGCCTATAGATTCTTAGATATAAAATCAGAAATTAGTGATATAACTGACAACTCAATCTTAGAAGCTAGAGATGCTTTTTTCTTTGAGAATATATTTTTTTAAGACTAGAATCTGTAGAGCTCTAGAATGTGAACCATCTTTCTTTAGAGCCACAAAACCAGAACTAGAAACTGAACCTGAACTAAGAAAAAGTAAAAGAAAAAAAGTTGAAAAATATTTTGGTGAAGACTTCTTCAAATTCTTAGTAAAAAGTGAACCTTCTATATATGATAAGGTGATGTCATCATTAGAATCATCATATTGGAAGGAAGCCATAGATAGTGAGATTCAATCAATCTTAAAAAATAAAACTTGGATTTTAACTAATTTACCTCTTGGAAACAAATCTATAGGAACAAAATGAATTTTTAAAAGAAAATTAAGGCCAGATGGAACAATAAAAAGGCATAGAGCTAGGTTAATAGTAAAAGGATTTAACCAAAAGAAATATATAGATTATTTCGATATCTATGCCCCTGTAGCGAGAATAACTACTCTAAGAACTTTGATAGTCTTAGCCTCAATTCATAAATTAATAATTTACCAAATGGATATAAAAATAGCATTCTTAAATAGAGAATTAGAAAAAGAAATCTATATAAACCAACCTCAAGGATTTGAAGTAAAAGAACAAGAATATAAAGTATGTAGACTAATCAAATATCTTTATGGTTTAAAATAAGCTCCTAGACAATGGCACATTAAATTTGATGAAATTATCTTAAATAATAACTTTAAAATAAATAAATATTTTAAATGTATATATTATGAAAGATAGGATACTGATTATATAATACTATGCCTATATGTAGATGATATATTACTATCTGGAATATCAATAAAAATAATCCAAGAAACTAAAAGCTACTTATCAAATAATTTTAATATGAAAGACTTAGAAAAAGCTGATGTAATTCTAGGGATGAAGCTTGAAAGAATAGATAGTGGAATAGCAATAAACCTAGTACACTTAATAGAGAAGATGCTTAAAAAGTTTGAATATTTTGATTTAAATCCTATCTCTATCTCCTATGATCATAGTTCCAACTTAATTAAAAATCTAAGAGAACCTATTGACCAATTAGGATATTCTCAAAGGATAGGATCCCTATTATATCTTTCAAATAGAGCCCGTCAAGATATAGTTTATGCAGTAGGCAGACTAAGTAGGTATACTAGTAGTCTTAGTAAAGAATATTGGAAAGCCCTAGAAAGAATATTTAGATATCTTAAGGGAACCTTAGATTACTTTCTAGTATACTCTGGTTATCTAGAGTACTTGAAGGATATAGTGATGCCAATTGGGTAACAGATAAATTAGATGTTAAGTCCACTACAGGATATCTTTTCTTATTAGGAGGAGCTGCAGTATTTTGGGACTCTTGTAAATAAACAATAATCACTAGAAGCACATTTGAATCTGAGCTAACAGCTCTTGACACTATATGTACTGAAGCATAATGGCTAAGAGATTTAATAAATGATATAGAATTCTTTCACAAAAAAATTCAAAAAAAATTTAAATTATGATTGTAGAGTTCTAATTGATCTGTTAAATCAACAGACAACTAATAAAAAGATGAATAATCATATCCTGATCATGTATAAAACTGTAAGAAATAAAATAAAAAATATAATATCATTGCAGTTTATAAGAAAAAATATAATCTGGCAGATCTTTTGACCAAAGACCTTTCGAAGGCTGCGGTATCTGAGGCATCGAGGGGGATGGGGCTTAAGCCCAAATATTAGTCACTAGAGTGGATCCTTTCCGTCATGGCAACCCTATGGTTAAGGTTCAAAGAAAAATAATATCTAAGGTGACGTTTAGGAGTATCACTTTTGAGAGTCTGTCTTCATCCCATCCCTATGGTGTGATGCTATATTGTGATGGTTAGGTTAAGCATAGCTCTTAATAGATTCAAGGCCGTAGTTCAATGAGGTATGATTCCATTACACATACTCTTGGAGGATCTATCTTAGTGAGAGTAGTTAAGAGGTCGTGACTATGGGATTAGAATGAATCTCTAGTAACTCTCATAAAAATCAAGATAATCGCATGGCCTAGATAGCGCTATCCTGCATTATGATCAACTCATCTTCATACTATGTATATTTTATACTAAATACAAATTCAAACCTAGAAGGTACTTGCACTAAGTATAGTAAAAGTTCAAAGTTTTAAATTGCTTACTAAGTTTAATAATATTAAAATTTTATTTTATTTTTTATATTTTTGTGGAGGATTGTTGACATTGAGGTGTTATAAAACAAAAAAACTCCTCCCCTTCGTGCACACAACGAACACGCAAGGATCGATGCACCCATACGATTTTCGTGCATTTTATTTTTTTAACCATTTTTTTTATTTTTTTAATTATTTAATTAATTTCATATTTAATCTTGTAACTGCAGTAATGGCTAGTTTGAGAATATTTTAAAAATTTTCTCTAAGGTTTTGAGCCTATAAATAGGCCTCTATCCTAGCCCTTCAAAGCATTCAACATCTCAAGCTTTCCCTCTCCTCTGATATTCCCCCATTCTAATTTTTAAAATCTTTCTCTCTCTCCAATCTTTTTCACTTTAAATTTTTGGACTGAAGACGAGATGATCGGTGTCCGTTCGAGATCATACCATCGACGGGCGTTGAAGTTCTGGCTTCTGAGTTGTACCTTGGAGGAGAGCGTGTGGTCTAAGTAGTCTTCCCACGTGAAGGGGACTAAATCTACTTTAGGACAGTGGTTCTATTCGCCTTGCAGACTAGATTCCCAATCTTATAGTGTAGCACTTCGAAATTTTGTCGCACCAAATTTATTCTGCCACACATCATGAAAAAATTTATTTTCAAACATTTCAAATATATATACTAATATACATATATATATACTAATATACATATATATATATATATATATATATATATATATATATATTGCTCTAACTACTAACAAGATGGCCTGTAATGATTCTCTCAACAAAAGATTTTCCAATCTACACTCTCTAGAACTTAGAGGCGAAAATGGATTGGATAATATCTATCCGGATTTATTTTTATATCCAAGTCTATCTTGATATAGGTAAATATTTGAGCTTTTGACTATTATCCATATTTGTATCCATATTCATATCCATTAAAAAAGAATAGTTATAGACTTGGATAGACAACTATCCAAACTATATCTAAATATCCGGTTTCATTTATAACCCTATTTAATTTTACATGGTATTAAAAAATTTCTAAGAAAGAAGATGATTACATTAACATGCTTTTAACTTAATTTTTCATTCATTTAACAATATCTTTAATTTTATGATCACAAAGTTTAATTTTTTAACTTATATCCATATTTATATCTATACTTTCAGTAATTAAGTTGTATCCATTTTTATTTACAAATATGGATATGAATTTTAATATTCGATTAATATCTGTATCTGTATTTGTATTTACCAAACAAAAAATATATCAGTATCCGATTTATAATGGATCTAATTTTATCCTTTTTTAGAACTGCAACCTGGAAGCTCTTTTGAGAAGTTTTACCATGCAAGCACTTAAGCTTGCAAATTTCAAACTACCTCCCCACAAAATAATTCAACGGTCCAACAATCATCTAATATTTTAAGTGGCATCAACTCATTGATAGAGCTGATAATATAATTTGGGTTGTACTAAACAAGTCTGTCTCTCGAGAACAGTTACTCATCGGTGGTGGGAGTTATTTCTGCATCATTTGGAGACACACCCAATCCTTAAAAAGGTTAACCAGTTAACCACTGATGAGTGGTGTAGTTGGTTATGAGACTTTTCTCATAACCTGCTGGTAGGGGTTCAAGTCTTGGTTTCGACATATTTCGACGAGAAAGTCTGGAAGTAAAATAAAAAATAGAAAAATAATTCAAAAATAAAATCAAAAATAATAATAATAAAATAATCCAGGAGTTTCTGTTGGCTGGTGGTAGTGAAAAAGTTAAGGATATATATAATAAAACCCGTTCACTCGGCTGATACCAGTGATAGTCAGGTTGACGTACTCATCTTCGAATAATATGCGTCATGTATCGAATATTTTCTGGCTAGGATTAAAGGACCATCTGGGGGTGGCCACACTCGTGGCCTAACTCCTCCCCTCTTTTTTTCTATGAACCATTGGAACATACAAGATCACCGATGTCCTTTGTATTGCACCTACGAGGACATTGTTGACTACTTACCACTACAATGCCCTTGCTTTTTGGTTTGGAGTCTACTCGTTGAGAATCTCTCCTATCCCACATTGCCTACTAGTCTAAGTTTATTTTGGGGGCACTCGGCAATCCTAATCTCATGTCCCATATCCCTCTCAAGGGATTCTTTATTAACTATTGTATTTTGGTGCCTTTGAATAGAATGCAATTGGAGCATCTTCTACTTTGTTGCTGAATCCGCCACAATCGTGGCATAACATATCTTATGCTTTTCAGACATCGGATGTAATTGGCGCATCTTCTACTTTGTCGCTGAATCCGCCATAGTCGTGGCATAACATATCTTATGCTTTCCGGACATCGAACTGTTGTCCCTCGATTTTGGTTAAAAAAAGATATATGAAGGGTAAATCCTGGTATAGTTATTCCCATCAACCGTGGCATAACATATCTTTTGCTTTCCGGACATCGGACTGTTGTCCCGCGGTTTTTGGTTAAAAAAAAAGATATGAAGGGTAAATCCTGGTATAGCTATTTCCATCAACCGTGGCATAACATATCTTATGCTTTCTGGGCATCGGACTGTTGTCCCTCGATTTTTGGTTAAAAAAAGAGATATGAAGAATAAATCCTGGTATAGCTATTCCCATCAACTGTTGCAGGTTTCAAAAAAATTTCTTGATTTAATCGAGTCATCCACCAGATCATTCTTTGAACTTGCGACCTGTTGATAATAAGGCAGGGCCTCCATCAATCAATCTATCACCTTAGTAATAACAACAAAGCTCTATTCATAGTTGTCTTCTCTACTTTCAGTAATATCTGCTTCAACCTCCTTGTACCCTAGCTACTTGGTAGACTCTTCATGCCACAAACTTCTGTACATTAATCTATCTTTATTCTGAATTCATGGGTTAAGACTTTTTACACTTTTCTATTAATAGAAAAAGCATTAATTTTCAAAGCTCCGTAGCATGACCAGAAGGAAATTCATTATGCAATTTTATCGAACAAAAAGCTTGTTCATATGCGCAAAACTACAGCTGTGGCAATATAAGAGAGTAGAACGTTGTCTAGTCTTGCATGATTAAAGGATATAGATTACTCGTTATTATGGATGACTAAGAGGCCTTAAAACAGTTAACCATTGAATCTTTGACTTCTAGAACATGATAAGTTTATATCTTGTGCTTTGACTTTTATGCATAGAGCACCAGCCACCAATCTCTCATGGCTTGATCTTTACCAAAAATAATCGAGCCATCCTGATGCGTGGTTACCATCCAGGATTCTCGTTTGATTTACAGCTTCTAACATATAAGGATTATATCGTTATGTTCAAAAAAATATACCAACATTTGAGTAGCAGGAATTTAAAAGCATTAAAAAAAGAAGGAAAGAAAAATAACAAACAGGAAATTAAGTATAAAAAGTAATAAATTAAATTTTATATTGCTCCTATTAAAACTCTAACAAGAATACCCCTGTCAAAATTCTGATTCTTGATTTTTTTTTTTTTTTTTAAAAAAAATAAACTTCCAAGTAAAAGAAGGCTACCGATCCGCTGAGCTCACGCTGGGGCCAATCCGAAAAAAAGGCGAGGCCAAGGACATTGTATGCACCTTCGCGGATATGCATCGACCAGCCTTCGGCGCGGGTTCATCGAATAGCCGTGGTGGTGTGTATTTGACCCCTTCCAGTCGCCGCCGCCGTATGGATAAAAGTTTGGCGTCAAGGGCCCAATCAACACGGGTCTGGAGGGCTAATTTGGCCCCCTGCCTACGAAACGACGCACGTTCCATCGCTAAAACGGATGGTCGCCATTCGTGCCCTGAAGCACGTTTTCTTCCAGCGCCAGAACGGATGGTCTCCATTCGTGCCCTGAAACACGTTTTCTTCCGTCTGGAAATGGAGACCTATCCTCTCTCCCTATAAAAGCATCCAGTCGCCCGATGACCAAATCATCAATTTTTTCCAGCCAAACTGTTCTTTCCTTAAAAACAAGCCGATATCTCTCCCCACTCCCACTCTAACACCTTCTTTTCTCTTCGCCATGGAGAAGCTACTGGCGATGTCTATCCTCAGTTCAACTCCTGTCCACATCTCTGGCTGCTGGACTACGATGATGCAGAAAGAGAAGGCGAGCGACGAGAAGGGCAAAATTGAGAGGGTCGGTAACCACGGTGAAGGGGATCAGAGACAGGCCAAGGCCAGAAAGAATCCTCCGAAGCAGAGGAGTGGGAGACCGGGCTTCGCACCTGAGTTCGATGGGCTCAACTGCTTCGAGACCCTCATCTCCTACTAACTTGTTGAAGACTTCATCTACTCTTAAGTATTAAGTGTTTGAGATGAGATTTTTCTTTTTTCTTTTCATTTTTTTAAATTATGGGTCCTGTTAACTCTCCTCTAGTCCTTGTAAATTGATCAGGAAAGATCTGGGAAACCAATTCTCTTCATTTGTACTAATAATTATAATGGAAAAGCTATACGAGTGGTGAAAAGATTTTTCAATTCAAGTGTTTTCATCTTTAAGGCAATTGACATATTCACGATGACTTGTGGCTTTAAAACCAGTACAAAGTGATGATGTATATAACAAGACGAAGATCTCAGATCTAGTCCTGTCACTGCTCTATATTGCTTTCTTTCTTTTCTTTCGTTTTTGGGGGCAAAACTGATCTTGTTTCTCTACTAAATATATAGTTCAATAAATACTCTCCAAGGAATAGCTTATAATGGGATAAAGAAAGAGAAGAAAATATTTAGTAGGAGACGATGCTCTCAAAACAATGAAGTCCATCAAACTCCGGCGCGAAACAGAGCCTCCTCGTCCCCTGGTGTTGCAACTTATCCGGCCGAACGCCTGATAATTGTAGCTCGGTGTTCCCTTGCTTGTTCTCATCTTCCCCCTTCTTCCTTCCCATCAAGCGGCTAAGAAACCATCTTCGCGAGACCTAACCGTCCCCAGAGAAGTTATCACCTGGACCCAGAGTTGACATGGCCAGCAGCTTCTCCATCGAGAAACAGAGGATTCTGTTGAACAAGAAAAGTTGAAACAGACCTGGTCGTGGTGGAGATCGGTTTCCTTCAACTCAGAATCTGGATGCGCCCTTACTTTCTTTTCCTCTTCCTTGTCTGTATTTTATGATTTCTCTTTAATTATTCTTTAGTGCGATCTCTTCTTCACGGGATCCCTTTCCCTCCTCCCAAGAAAGTACTTTCGTCCTGGGTGTTGTATCTAGATTCTACCACGCCGTCTGATGAGGGGAATTTTCACCTTCACCACGGGGGGAAGGTATCAGGAAAAGGCAGAAGTAACAAGCTAGCACCATTAACTTTCTATATAATTCGAATTTTGGCTCTGCCAAGGTGTGATCTTTTAAGTATAAACCACTTAATTCTCAACTTCTTGCAAATAGCAGATTAAGATAGTCATGCTTGAGAAAATTAATTGCCTCAGAATCGATCATGGTGAAATATGACATATGTTTTGTTTGAGTGAAACATAACCAAACATATGATTGAATGAAATTATATATATTCGATCCTAAATCCAGTCCAACAATTGAAAAAAAAAAAAAAAAAAGAAACAAGGGTAGTAGTATCGAACACTAAGAAATATGTATGTTATCACAAGTGAGGTATCTACAGCCTGCTCGTATTACTCGCATTACTCTGCTACATGTCCGCCAATGGCCTAATCGACTAACAAAACAATCTCCAAAAAAAAAAACAGACGGGAACAAGAACGAATCAATAGAAAGCAGAATCATTGAGGAACGATAGTCTCGAAGCAGTGAAGCCCATCCAACTCCACCGCGAACCGAGGCCTCGACTTCCCCTGCTGCTGCTGCTCCAACTTCTTCTTTGCCTGAACGTCCAACGTGCCGGATTTGACGCTTCCACCTCTGTTCTCCTCTTATTCATCACTCTTCTTCTTCCCAATCCAACCGCCACTGAACCATCCACTAACCTTCCCATCGCTGGAGAAATCCGGCCCTGAGCTCAGAATAGACATGGCCAACAGCTTCCCCATGACGAACGACTACTTGACGTAGAAAATACAAGGAGGACATATGCTTGACCAAGGAGTAGCTGGAGGGATGCTTTTTATAAGAGGGGATGAAGATTCTGGACAGAGAACGAGTGCTACCATCCCTTGCCCTCCAAGCAGCGGGAGGGATTGAGGTAATTGTGATAACCCAGATTTTTCCGGTTAGTTTGGCCCAGTTCTGCGTGTGAGAGGAAGACTTTCATGGGAGTCCATCTCCTCCCCTCCCGATCCTATTAGAAGAAGGAATTTTGGTTATCTCATGATATCTCTTTCCTTTACATATCATGACCTTGGGGCTTCTCCGCTCCATATTCTACCGACTCCTCTCTCACCCCTCGTCTCCCTCGCTCCTCTCCTTTTCCTTTTTCTTTCTCCAACGCATCACTCCCCAGCGGATTACCTGCGGCCGCTGCTCGCCGGCACCAAGAGCCCCACCCGCGGCCACCTAGCTATTGCCCCCCAACCGGAAAACCTGGTGCTCACACCATAGAGGGCGACCTCATGGAGGCCCTCTTCCACGCCGGTGCCGTTTCCGCCGCCGACCACGGCCTCCCCCGCCGCTATGATTGGGCTCGCGTCGCCGCAAGGGAGTCTCTGCCGTTGCCAGGTCATCTCCGGCCGCTTCTATGTTGACCCCCGGGTCTGGTTGCCCGCCTTAACACCCGCCTTGCCATGGCTGATCAAGAGGAAAGGAGGGGTCTTCCCTCGTTTTGGCTGAACCGAACGGGAGCAGATAACCGGGAGGAGGAAAAGAAAAAGAAAAGATAATAATAATAATAAATAAAAAAAATAAAATAAGAAAGAGAAGAAAAAAATAGAAGAGAGAAGGAGGAGGGAAAAAGAAAAGATAAGAGGAGGAAAAAAATTAAGAAAAGAGAGAGAGAGAGAGAGGAGAGAGAAGAGAGAAAGCGAAGAGAGAAAAGAAAGAAAAGAAAATTAAGATAAATAAATAAATATTTGAAAAATGAGATCAAAGAGGTTGTGCCCATTGAAGTTATGAAGCGAGGATTTGGAATCGGGATAAAATATTCTAGATCTATAATCACCACATAAAATTATTTATTAAAAAATAAAATAATTTTTTAGAAAAGAGGGCATTGAACATGTTTCGTAGCATCAGATTCTAGATCGAAGATTCAGATGCAGACTGATATCAGGCATGTCAAATCTGTCTTCAATGATGATAATAATTTTTGTACGGTTTATAAATAAAATATATTTTATATTGCATGATTCTTGGATATAAGTATTGGTATGCATGATTATTTATGCATTATATATTTCGATTTCGCATGATGAATATTTGTGAATGCTTGTATTACTATTTTTCATATAATATGTTCATATCAAACATGATTATTTTGAATGATTCGGGTTGTAATACTGGTTATAGAAAATCTTGAATGATCTGAAAATATGTTTGAGATTTGATAAAATGAT
Source organism: Areca catechu (assembly GCA_021397845.1). Lineage (NCBI taxonomy): Eukaryota > Viridiplantae > Streptophyta > Magnoliopsida > Arecales > Arecaceae > Areca > Areca catechu. The sequence continues at coordinate 131,777,086 of CM038038.1, read as the reverse complement.
AATCAAGAAAAAAAGATGTTTGAACTAGCCACGTGGATAGGATCATAATTACTGAGATTGCCAGTCATAGATTGAAGTGTGATAATGAACTTGCCAGGCTAAAGTGTGAACTGAAATTACTGATCACAGGCTAAAGCGTAACGAGCTTACTAGTTACAGACTGAAATGTGATACTGAGATTTGTCAGTCATCGACTGAAGCATGATCGTGATTAGTCCAAAATTTTAAAGAAGATAGATGACTAAACTGAAACATAGAAATAAGACATGTTTTATCAAATATGATGGTTAGATTATTTCGATTGCATGATATAATATTTTATGATTCTGTGTTCTACTATTACTTTCTTGTTATTTTTAAATTATATTATTATTAATATATTTGTATAAAATAAGGTTGTAAAGCTCACAGGTTCTATTTCTTTTTTTTTCATCATAATTATATAGGATATTCGAACTTGATGATGAATTGGATTTGTAGTAAAATGATGAATGGATAAGGAGTTATTGATACCGGTTAGATAATTTATAATTATATAAATTATATTACTAAATATTTTTAAAAATTATGATTTATAATATTAATAAAGATCTTATATAATTTTTAAAATATATTTCAAAATTTGTACCATTGCGTGACTAAATTGTATCTCGAATTCAGGACGTGACAGTAATTGCCCGGTTTGGCCCTTACCGAGCGACGTCTAATCCCATTCCATCTTCCCCAATGGCACGCGAAGTGCCCTGCGGTTGGCTCATCCACGATTTTTTTTTAAATAATATATTTTAAATATAAAATTGCAAAAGTAACGCAATCTGAAGAAATTTTATCAAATTATGGTACCTTTGGCAGGTGTATCATTTTTTATCCCACGCGAAGAAGGTGCAGGCACAACCTGTATATTTAGATCAGGAAAAAAATAAAATAATTGAAGAACCACCGGAACAAAAAAAAAAAAAAAACTTGAAAATGGAGATAGAGCCTGCATTTTCTAAACCAATCCAAAAAATATATAGTATTTTTGAAGATGCAGGTTATACCTATATCTTTAAAAAAAATTTGATTTAAAGATGCAGGTAGAACTGCATCTTCTAAACCAACCAAAAAAAATAAAAAATGATTTGAATCTTCTAAACGGATCGAATAAAAAAATAAAATATTGGATTTCTTTTAAATAATATTTTTTAAAAAAATATTTAAAGACGGGATAGATCCTGCATCTAGGTATTTTTTAATAATATATTTTTAAAAAAAATTATCGAAATAGCGCGGGTCAAAATAAATTTACTGAATTTCTGTAGCTTGATAAACATGGCAGTCATACTCGTATCTTTAAATTTTAAAATAATAAAATTAAAAAATATAATAAAATTTAAAATAATATAATAAAATATTTAAAATAATATAATAACATTAAAAAAAATAAAATAACATAATAACATTATAATATATATAATATATAAAATAATATAATAAAATTAAGAATTTAAAAAAAATTAAAAGAAGCTACCGGTAAAGTAAAGCCGCAGGCAGTACCTACGATTTCATCTTATTCCTGCATCTTAATTTTTAAAAAAAAATAAAAAATTAAAAAATTAAAGCATTCAGGTAATTGGATTGGTGATCAGACCAGTGGTCGGATTGGAGCTCAGACTGAAAATCGGATTGGTGGCTGGACTGGCGACTGGATTGGATCAGCGATCGGATTCGATCACCATACCGATCATCGGTCCGATCATCTCTCAAGCCACCGATCCGGCGACAGGTCTTGCCACTGGTCCGGCGACAGGTCCTGCCACCATTCTTGCCACCGATCCTGCCACCGGTGTTGCCACCGATCTGGCAGACCGCCAGGTCTTACCACTGGTCTGGGCACCGGTCTGATCGCCAGTTCGACCAGTGGTCCGGTCGCCAGTCCGATAGCCGATCCGGCCATCGATCCGGTCATCGATCCATCCACCAATCTAGCCGTCGGTCTTGTTATCAGTCCGGGCACGGTCCTGTCCGATGGCAATTGAATCGGTGGCTGACTGGCGACTGGATTGGATCAAAGATCAGATCGAGTCGCCATTCTAGCCACCGATCTGGTCACCCATCTGGCCACCAGTCCAGCGACAGGTCTTGCCACCGATCCTGCCACCAGTCTGACCACCGATGCCGCCACTAGTTTGGGTACTGGTCCTGCCACCAGTCCAGCTATCGATCTGACCAGGGGTCCGACCACCAGTTCGACAAGGGTTCGGCCATTAGTCTGGCAGCCAGTCCGGTCACCGATCCAATCATTGGTCCGGCCACCAATCTGGCCACAGGTCTTGCCACCGGTCCGGATGCTGGTCCTGCCACCGGTCTGGTTAGATTGGTGGCTGGACCAGTGATAGGACCAGAGGTTGGACCCCTGGTCAGACCGGTGGCCGAATCCCTGGTCAGACCAGTGGCCGAACCGATGGCAGGACCGGTGGCCATACCGGCTACCGAATCGGCTACCAGACCAACGACCAGATTGGTGGCCAGACCGGCTACCGGACCGGTGGCTAGACCCCTGGTTGGATCGACGACCGGAACAGTAGCAAGACAGGCAACCGGACAGGTAGCAAGACAGGTGCCCGGACAAGTGGCAGGACCAGTGGAAGGACCGGCATCCGGATCGATGGCAGGATAGATAGCCGAACGGTGGCAGGACCGGCATCTGGATCGATGACAGGACCGGCGACCGAACCAACTGCCGGACCCCTTATCGGACCAGGGGCTCGACCGTCGAACCGACAAGGGGTCCGGTAGTTGGTTCGGTCGCCGGTTCGGCCACCAATCTGGCCATCGATCTGGATGTCGGTCCTGCCACCGATCCAACCGCCAGTCCTGCCATCGATCTGGCCGCCTGTCCTGCCACCTATCCGATCACCAGTCCAACTAGGGGTCCAGCCACCAGTCCGATAGCTGGTCTGGCCATCGGTCTGGTAGCAGGTCTGGCCATCGGTCTGGTAGCAGGTCTGGCCACCAGTTCGGTAGCTGATATGGCTATTGGTCCGATCGTTGGTCTGGTAGCCGGTTCGGTAGCCGGTGTGAACATTAGTCCTGCCACCGGTCCGACCAAGGGTCCAACCTCCGGTCCTATCACCGGTCCAGCCACCAATCTGACCGAACCGATGACAGGACCGGCCTCCAAACCGGTGGCAGGACCAGCGGCCAAATTGGTGGCCGGACCGGTGACTGGAATAGTGGCAGGACCAGCTACCGAACTGATGGTCGAAACCCTGTCAAATCGATGGCCGGACCCCTGGTCGGACCGGCAGCTAGACCAATGGCAAGACTGGTGCCCAGACTGGTGGCAGCATCTGGGCTAGACTGGTGGCAGGACTGATGGCAAGCCTATTGCTGGACCGGTGACCAGATGGGTGACCGGACCGGCGACCGGAATGGCGATCGGATTCGATCACCAATCCAATCCAGTCGCCAGTCCACCATTGATCTGATTGCCATCGAACAGGACCGGTGTCCAAATCGATAGCAAGATCGACGACTAGATTGGTGGTCGGATCGATGACTGGACCGGTAGCTGGACTGGCTATCGGACTGACGACCGGATCGTTGATCGGACTGGTGGTCGGACCGGTAGCAGGACCGGCCCCCAGACCTGTGGCAGGACCTGGTGGTTTGCCGGACCGGTGGCAGCACAGGTAGTCGGACTGGTTGTAGGATCGATGGCAGTACCCATCGCCGGACCGGTGGCCGGACGGGTGACCGGATTGACGGTCGAAATGGCAACCGGATCCAATCGCCGATCCAATTCAATCGCCAGTCCAACCATCGATCCGATTGCCGATCCGGGCTCCGATCCGACCACTAATCCGATCACCAATCCGAATGCCGAAATGTTTTAATTTTTAATTTTTTATTTTAAAAATTAAGGTGCAGGAATAAGATGAAGTCATATGTACTGCATCCGACTTTACTTTACTTACAGCTTCTTTTAACTTTTTAATTTTATTATATTATTTTAAATAGTTTATATATTATAGTTTTATTATGTTATTTTAATATTTTAATTTTCTTATATTATTTTAATATCTTAAATATTTTATTATATTATTTTAAATTTTATCATATTTTTTTAATTTTATTATTTTAAAATTTGAAGATACGAGTGTGGCTGCCATGTTTACCGAGCTATAGTAATTCAATAAATTTATTTTGACTTATGCTATAGTAATTAAATAATATTCAGATGAATGATCTATCCCATCTTTAAATATTTTTTAAAAAATATTATTTAAAAGAAATCTCATATTTTATTTTTTTATTCAATCTATTTAAAAGATTCAAATTATTTTTTATTTTTTTTTTTTTGATTGGTTTAGAAAATGCATATTCATGTGTGTCTTTAAACTGATTTTTTTTTTGAAGATACAGGTATAATTTACATCTTGAAAAATATTACATTTTTTTTATTAATTTAGAAGATGCAGGTTCCTGCATCTTCAATTTTTTTTTCATGGTTTTTTTTTCCGATCTAAAGATGCATATAACATAGTGTTGTAGCCAAGATCGTCATGGCTCATAACTGCTGTCGGCGTCGGATCACCTCTTGTCTTCTTGGAGTTGACCTGCGCTTTAGAGCCTGCAAAACAAGGTCAGATACCTGGGTCGGAAATTTCGGCAAGGGCACTCCGACGATCAAGTTAGTGACTATCCAGGAGAATAGATTCTCCTGGTTGAGCCCTTCTTGATGGACTCCACGCTAGGAGGAGTGAGTGGTGTAAGAGTGGGGGTGCGAGTATGCTGGGAGAGATGGTAGCCGAGGTGGATTGGCCCTCTCGTGTGGCTTTCTCTTCCTCACTCGCTTGGATGAGTGTTTTGCGATTAAGCTTGCATACCTCCTTGTTGGGGGCATCGAAGATTCTTTTAAGTCCAGGCGATTGTTGGGTGAGTACCTCGAGATCTCCCCCATGTTGGCAGGCGCGTGCGGCGGTATTCCATGCCATGGTCGGGACATGTTTCCTGATTGGTGATATAGGAAGCTGCCATGCGCTCTGACACTCATTCTGGTCGCCCTATTTCGGGAGGTTTGACAGTGTCTCGATTAGGGAGCCGCCACACCTGGGATTCGAATCTCCTGGTTGACTTTCACTTTCGGGTAGTGCAGGTGGTTGGTGGAAAGCATGGCACCTTGGTGAGGGAGCTTCTTCCTCTTTTGGTGTAAGTGGTGGCTACAGACGGTTATCATGATCTGATGGGTGCTTCCTCATAGTCCTCGGCCAGCTCGCCGGTGCGTCGAGGGTAGCTCTGCTCCCTTTAGTGCTGGGCGGCATTTCCCGAGGTGATTGCCGAACTAGAGATCTGGGACTCGGCTCCGGCTCAGGGGGCTTGACCTCCGAGGGGCTCGACCTGGCGAAGGAGGTTGGGCTCGACTCCGGCCCAGGAGGCTCGACCTCGAAGGAGCTCGACCCGGCGGAGGAAGGCTTGACTCCTGCTCAGAGGGCTCGACCTCGGAAGGGCTCGACCTGGCGGAGGAGGGCTAAGCTCGACTCCGGTCCAGGGGGCTCAGCCTCGGAGGGGCTCGATCTGGCGGAGGAGGTCAGCATGTGACTCCAGTCCGAAGGGCTCGACCTCGGAGGGGCTCAATCTAGCGGAGGAGGGCTGAGCTCGACTCTGGTCTAGGGGACTCGGCCTTGGAGGGGCTCAATCCGGCGAAAGAGGTCGCTTAGCTCCAACCTAGGTGCCCCGAGCTCACGGGTGCCGACTTGGCGGAGGACGGAACTCGACTTCAACGGGCCGCCTCATCATTCTGGGGGAGCTCAGCCCGGTCAAAGGAGTTCGAGGTGGGGTGTCCACTGTGGTGGTTTTTTTGACATGGCATTTGACTGGGATTACACATCAACTTCCTGCCACATCATTTGCCCCCCACTCCCGAGTCCCGTTGGCACGGGGCACTCGGGGCGAAGGGAGTAAATGCGTTGCTAACATGGAAAGGTGGGGATCCGATGTAATGATGGCCGTGATCGGTGGTGTCTCGGGAAGCGATTTCTTCAGCCTACCCGGAGGAGCCACGTGGACACGTTCAAGGAGTAGTTATTGAGGGCGCAGAATCCGAAGCGGCTGCAGTCGAAGCCAGATGTTAGCCTTGTCGATGAATGACGTGTGGCACAAGTCCGATGGTGGGGACTTGTAACGATACAGTCGGGCACCGGTCATTTCGGAAGGAAAAGTTGCCTTTCCCGAAATACGTCTTCTTTCAAATCTTTCATGCCCGCCACTATACCAAGACTCTTCTTTCATTCACCCAGCCATTCTTGTCTCCCAAAGTTCTCAGCAGGTTAGTCCTCTTTCTCCTTGCGTTGGTCGAGTAGGGTCTTCTTCTTAGGGATAGGTTCATCTCCAGGCCTTCGTCCTCCTTCTTCTTCCCTTGATTTTCTTCGTCATGTCTCGTTTCAGGTCGAGTTTCCATCCTTCGACTAATCAAGGTGAGATCGGGCCCTCCAGGCCAAGGCCGCCATCATCTTCTTCTTCTGATGAGGAGGGAGATGGGGCTTGCTTCGAGCTTAGAGGGAGGCATCCCCCTGGTGGCATAGTCATTAGGGAACCTGGACCTAACCCCTCTTGTTCTTCTCATCCTCTTCCTCCAACTGAACCCGTCCTCGAGCCTGTTCGGTCAACAGGTCCCGACGAGATCGCTTCGACAATCTCTGCCGAGGAACTGGGAACCATCCGGGATGTCTATGGTATCCTACACTTCATCTGGCTTCTAATCCCCTGACCAGGGGATCGGGTTACCTCCAGTAGCCCGGGCCAAATTGTCTTCTATGAGGAGACCTTTTCAGGAGGGCTCCGCTTTCCTTTTCATCCTTTCTTTTTGTCTGTACTGAGCAACTATCGCCTGGTCCCTGCTCAGCTCGTCCCCAATGCCATAAGGACCATCTTTAGCTTCATAGTGCTTTGCCACTTCTACGACATCGTTGCCTGGTTTTTCCTATTCAGGGCATTCTTCACCTTGAAACGCCACCCTACTGAGGATGGGTGGTGGTCCCTCTTCTCTCGCCCGAAGGACATCAAGTTTGAGCTCCCCTCTTCCATCAAAGGATGGAAGAGCAAGTTCTTTTTTGCAACGGTCGAGGCGGTCGACTGGGCCTGGAACGACCCAGATCAGTCCCCTAACTGAAATTCTATAGTTGGGGCGGCTGACCTAGATGTCTACGAGCAGCTCCGCACCGCCCAGATTTCTTTCCTCGATATTTTGTTGTCGGAGCAGAACATCGCCGAGGCCGGGGTCAACCCAACGGGGGAGTTGGGTGAGTTCGGCTCGAGTCCTTTTTGTTCCTTTTGATATGATTCTTTCGGACTAGAACTGACATTGTATCTCCTATATGTAGGTATGAGGTTCTCGATGGAAGACCTGCTTTCGATCACTCGGAAGAGGCCTCCATTGGGATTGGTTGAGGAGTCCTCTTCGAAGAGGGCTCGTGATGAGGGCGCGTCGGGGGCCGCCCCCATCGAGCCGACCGAGTTGACGAGGAGGGAGTCCGAGGCTGCCTCCACACAAGCAAGCATAGTGGTGGTTGCAGTTCCTGAGCCAGAGTAGAGGGCAGCCAGGTCTGTGTTGGAGCGGTCGAGGCGATGAGAATCGATCCCCTCCCCGGAGCCTGAGGTGGTCGTCCGGGCCAGGGCCGCTGCGGCAGCCGTCGCCATCATGTCACCTCCTCCTCCGAAGCTCATTGTCATCGAGGAGGAGGTGCGGGGAGGAGCGGAGCCGACGTCGGGGGTGCCACTTAAGGGGGCACCGAGCTCCCAACCAGCCCTCGAGGCCTCTTCTGGTGGCGGAGTAGGTGAATCCGCCTCGGGGGCGTGTAGGAGGGAGAGAGACTACCGCCAGGTCCCGTTCAGATTGGGGCCAGATGTCTCGCTGCTCTGGGACCGGAAGTTGGCCGAGCGCATGATGGATTTCTCAATCCAATCATGCGATCGATAGGAGATGGCCGGGAAGGTGCTGGGGGATGCAATCGGTAGCATCTTCCCCCAACTCTTCACGATAAGTAGCTTAACTTCTTCTCTTTTTTTTGTTTTTTTTTTTTGACATCTTGTTTGGTGCAGGTCGGAGCTGAGACGCTTTTGACCAGGTATTGCTGTCGGAATTGGTTGAAGAATGACCAGCAACGTGCTGCTGAACTTGAGGCCTTGAGGGCCGAGCTAAAGGAGAAGTATGATGTCTCCTGAGAGCTCGTCCTGAAGAATGAGGAGCTCCAGAAAGGGCTTACAAGTGTCGAGAGGCGCTCAAAGGAGCTCCAAGAAGAACTCGATTAGGAGCGGAGCCGGTCGAGGAAGAAAGCCGAGGAGCTCACGGCCACCGAGAAGAGGCTGAGCTCATTCAACACTGAGGCAGTCCGGCAGAGGGGGATTGCTCAGTCCCTTCAGACCGAGCTGGACGCGATGAAGGAGAAGCTGGCTACGGCCGAGAGGGAGGCAGTGGAGGCGACCAAGTTGGTGGAGGCGGCAAGGGAACAAGTTGCTGAGGCAAAGAAAGAGGCGAAAGGGGCTGTGGCAAGGTACAAGGCCTCAGAGAAGTTTGCCGCCAAGTTTTATCAGACGGCATCGGAGTCCTTCTACAAGGGCTTTGTGTACCTATATGACCGAGTCGAGGGGTTCGTCCCTGACGAGGGCCGTAGCCGGCTTAGCTTTCCTCGAGCTTCGGATATGGAGCCAGGCCCGGATTCAGACATTGTAGAGGGGTCAGTCGCTGTCCCCGATCCTTCCTCGCCGGTGGTGGTCGCCGAGGCTGGAGCTGCATAGCCCAAAGCCCCGGGAGATGGAACTTCACCGCTGCACAGCCCTGCCGACGGGGCTGCCCGAGTAGAGTAGATTCCTGTTTTCTTCTTTTCCGTCTTTAGCCTAGGTCACCCGGCATGTCAGGGGCCCAAGAATACTTGTAAATGAACAACAAGTTTTCAATGGAATGGATTTTCTCAACTGTCTTGACTTGAGCACTCCTTGCCTCTCCCCCCTCTTCTTCTCTCTTCTCTTTTCTCCCCTTTTTTTGGCATGTGATGAGATCAGAGAGGAGGGTTTCATTTTGGTTGAGAGATGGATCTTCAAACTTTAGTGCCGGAGGGCCGTGCTCTGGGCTTGAAAGTCTCGGAGCTGGGCTCGAAGACTTGGGGGTCGGAGAGCTTGGCTCTGGGCTTTGATGGCCTGAGAGCTGGGCTCAGGGCTTTGATGTCTTGGAGCTGGGCTCGAAGACTTGGTGGCTGGAGAGCTTGGCTCCAGGCTTTGATGGCCTGAGAGTTGGGCTCAGGGCTTTGATGTCTTGGAGCTGGGCTCAAAGACTTGGTGGCCGGAGAGCTTGGCTCTGGACTTTGATGTCTCAGAGCTGGGCTCGAAGACTTGGTGGCCAGAGAGCTTGGCTTCGGGCTTTGATGGCCTGAGAGCTGGGCTTAGGGCTTTGATGTTCTAGAGCTGGGCTCGAAAACTTGGTGGCTGGAGAGCTTGGCTCCGGGCTTTGATGGCCTGAAAGCTGGGCTCAAGGCTTTGCTACCTCGGAGCTGGGCTCGAAGACTTGGTGGCCGGAGAGCTTGGCTCCAGGCTTTGATGTCTCGGAGCTGGGCTCGAAGACTTGATGGCCGGAGAGCTTGGCTCCAGGCTTTGATGGCATAAGAGCTGGGCTCAGGGCTTTGATGTCCTGGAGTTGGGCTTGAAAACTTAGTGACCGGAGAGCTTGGCTTCGGGCATTGATGGCCTGAGAGCTGGGCTCAGGGCTTTGATGTTTTGGAGTTGGGCTCGAAGACTTGGTGGCCGGAGAGCTTGGCTCCGGGCTTTGATGTCTCGGACCTGGGTTCGAAGACTTGGTGGCCGAAGAGCTTGGCTCCGGGCTTTGATGGCTTGAGAGCTGGGCTCACGGCTTTGATGTCCTGGAGCTGGGTTCGAAGACTTGGTGGCCGGAAAGCTTAGCTCCGGGCTTTGATATCTCGGAGCTGGGCTCGAAGACTTGGTGGCCAAAGAACTTGGCTCCGGGCTTTGATGTCTCGGAGCTGGGCTCAAAGGCTTGGTGGCCAAAGAACTTGGCTCCGGGCTTTGATGTCTCGGAGCTGGGCTCGAAGACTTGGTGGCCGGAGAGCTTGGCTCCGGGCTTTGATGTCTCGGAACTGGGCTCGAAGACTTGGTGGCTGAAGAGCTTGACTTCGGGCTTTGGGCACCAGGTTCTCCTGCAAGGTAAAGAGTATTTTCACAGGGAGAACTTTGATTATTGGTGAGAGAGAACCTTACACTATTGATGCGGGGAGATGGGTCCCGGGAGTCGGAGTTAGAGAGCTGGGCTTCGAGTTTTATTATTGGAGGGCTAGGCTCCGAGTTTTGGCATGCCGGACCTTGGGCCGGGCAGCAATATTTCTGCAAAGCAGAAGGCAATTTATGCAAAAGAGGGCCTTTATTGTTTTTAAAGGGTGAGCCTTACATTACTGATAATATTTTCTCAGGTTGCAGGCGTTCCATGTTCGCGGGAACCTGGCACCGTCCAAATTTTCGAGGTAGTAGGCTCCATGCGGAAGAGCTTCGACCACCTTATAGGGACCTTCCCAGTTTGGCGAGAGCTTTCTGCACTCCCGGGGTTGAGATGCTTCAATTCAGCGGAGCACCAGGTCATCCGGTCGAAAGGACTTGGGCCTTACTCCGACGTTGTAGTATCGGTCAACTCATTACCGGTATGCTACCATCTGGAGCTGAGCTTTATCTCTGGTTTCCTCGAGGAGGTCTAAGTTGAGTAGAAGGTGCGCCGAGTTCTGCGCTTCGTCATATTGCTGCACACACAACGTGGGCACGCCAAGCTCGACTGGGACCACTGCCTCAGTGCCGAAGACAAGGTTGAAGGGTGTTTCGTCCATCGCCGTCCTGGACATTTTATGGTAGGCCCAGAGGACACTTGGGAGTTTTTCCGCCCACCTGCCCTTGGCCTGCTCCAGCCTGGTCCTGAGTCTCTGGAGAATGGTCCGGTTAGTCACTTCGGCCTCTCCGTTCGTCTGGAGATGGGCGACGGAGGTGAAGCGATGATGGATGCCATGCTCGGTAAAAAATCCTTCAAACTCCCGGTTGTCGAACTGTCGCCCGTTGTCAGTGATGATGTAGCATGGTAGTCCGAAGTGGCATATTATTGACTTCCAGAAGAACTGACGAACCTTGGCTTCCGTGATCCATGCTAGTGGCTCCGCTTCCACCCATTTGGTGAAGTAGTCGATGGCCACCAGCAAGAATCTCCGTTGCCCTGGTGCAGGGGGAAATGGATCTAAGATGTCCATTCCCCACTGGACGATGGCCAAGAGATGAAGAGCTGCGAGATCGGCGCCACCGGTTGACGTTGTATGTTGGCATGGCGCTGACATTTGTCGCACCTCTTCACAAAGTCAACGACGTCCTCCCTCATGGTCTCCAGAAGTATCCCTGGTGGAGAGCTTTGTACGCCAACGTCCTTCCTTCGACATGGTTCCCGCACAGGCCTTTGTGTATCTTCTGAAGAACGAAGGGTGCCTCTGCGGGTCTCAGGAACTTCAGGAGTGGGTATGAGTAGGATCGGCGGTAGAGCTGTCCTTCCATCAGGACAAACCGTGAGGCTTTCTTTTTGATGAGGCTGGCCTCCGCACGGTCCTCGAGCAAAGTACCGTCAGTGATGTATCTAATGTACCTATCCATCCAGCTCGGCTCCGGGATGACCTACTGTACCTCCACTGGGGCTTCATAGCTTGGATTTTCGAGATACTTAATATGCGCATGCCCAAGCGACGAGTCTGGTAGGGTCGCGAGTCTCGACAGTGCATCCACGTGAGCGTTCTCTCCACGAGGGATATGGAAGATGTTGAAGCATCGGAAGCCTATCGTGCATGAGCGGACTCGCTCCTGGTATTTCACCATCTAGGGATCTCTGGCTTCTTACTCCCTGGAAACTTGTTCGGCCACCAGTTCGGTAAAGACTTTCAAGGCCTGGATGCCCAGCTCGCGTAAGACCTTTAGGTCCGCGAGGAGTGCCTCATACTTCACCTGGTTATTCGTTACGACGAATTTGAAGTGGAGAGCACATTCCGCCACGATCCCATCGCTATTGGCGAGGATGAGGCCTGCTCCGCTCCCACCGGAGTTGGATGTGCCATCCATGTAGAGAATCCATGGTTCCTTCTCCATGCCAGGCTCAACTCGATGATCTGGGGAACTCTGCTCCGGCTCCTCGGCAAGTCCCGTGCACTCGACTAGGAAGTCGGCTAGGACCTGGGCCTTCTATGATGACCTCAACCAATACACGATATCGAACTCGCTCAGTGTCAAGGACCACTTGGCCAACCGCCCGGATATTTCGGGATGGTTGAGTATGGTCCTCAACTGGTCTGTCACAACCATGATGGGATGCACTTGGAAGTAGGGCCTGAGGTGCTTAGCAGACATTATTAGAGCAAAAATAAACTTTTCAGAGTGAGTATACCTGATCTCCATGTCGCGGAGGATTTTGCTGGCATTGTATACCAGCTTTTGTCACCCATCCTTGTCCTCACGGACGAGGATCAAGCTGACGATCCAAGTGTGACCGCCAGGTAGAGCAGAAGCTCTTCTTCTTCCTCCGGTCTGGAGAGCAGCGGAGGAGAGGCCAGGAACTCCTTCAGCCCTTCAAAGGCCATCCTGCACTCCTCCATCCAGGTGAAGTCGAGCATCTTGCGCAGCGCCTTAAAGAAGGGGAGGCAGCGGTCGGTCAATCTCGAGATGAACCGGCTCAGGGCTGAAATACGCCCCATTAGGTGCTGGACCTACTTCTTGGACGTCGGGTGCTCCATATCAACGATCGCCTGGACCTTCTCTGGGTTCGCTTCAATGCCCCTCTGGGTGACCATGAAGCCAAGAAATTTCCCTGCCACCACTTCGAAGGCGCACTTTGCCGGGTTTAGTTTCATCTGGTGCTTTCGAAGGTTGTTGAACGCTTCGACTAGGTCGGCGACGTGGTCCGAGCTCGGTTTGCTCATGACAAGCATATCATCCATGTACACTTGCATATTCCGACCGATCTGATCTTTGAAGATCCTATTAACCAGATGCTGGTACGTGGCTCCGGCATTCTTTAGGCCGAAGGGCATCATCTTGTAGCACTATGTCCCTTGGTCGGTGATGAAGGTGGTGTGCTCATCATCCTCTGGGTGCATCCGGATCTTATTATATCCAAAGAATGCATCCATAAAGGAGAGTAGTCGGTGACCCGAGGTGGCGTCCATCAGTTGGTCAATCTTTGGCAGGGAAAACTTTCCTTCGGGCATGCCTTGTTGAGGTCGGTATAGTCCACGTAGATCCTCCATTTGCCGTTACTCTTCTTTACCATTACCACATTCACAAGCCAGGTTGGATATTGTACCTCCCAGACGAAGCCGGCAGCGAGGAGTTTGTCGACCTCCTCTTTGATTGCTGCCTGCCTCTCGGAGGCGAAACTCCTCTTCTTCTGACGAATTGGCCTGCACTTTGGGTCAAGCTCAGCTTATGGGAGATGATGTCAAAGGGGATACCTGCCATATAGACCGCCATCCAGGTGAACACATCTATGTTCGCCCGTAGGAACTGCAATAGGTGGGCCCTTTCCTCTTCTTGTAGCTGGGCCCCAATCTGTACCGTCTTCTCCTGGTCGACTTCGAGCGGATAAGATAGCAGGCTTTCAACCGGGCCATCCCTGGGGTCTTGCACCCTTTGGTCGAGCTCATCTATCCTGGGATCATCCTTGGGGACTTTGGTACCTGGAAGAGTCTGGAAACAGTGTTGAATCAGCTGAGGTGCACCTCTCATTTCACCGACTCCATAAAGAATTGGGAACTGTACCAGCAACCGCTTCGTAGAGACGACAGCATCGAGTAGATTGAGCATGAGTCAGCCAAGGATCACATTGTAGGCCGAAGGAAGTCTAACTACCGTGAAGGTCATCATGACAGTGCTTTATCGAGGTGGGATCCTGGTAGTGACTGGGAGTGTGATCTCTCCCTTGACCCTCACAGCTGTAAAGCCGATAAGGGGCGTGTGCACAGGTTTAAGCTATGAGGGAGATAAATTCATTCCAGAGAAGGCATCGTAAAAAAGCACATATGTAGAGCTTTCATTATCAACCATGATGTGTTTTATAGAATGCTTCGTGATCATCATTTTGATGACCACGGCATCGTTATTTATATTTTCCTCCCTGTCTTTCCCTTCCCTCATAAAGGGGACTACATTTTTAGAATGCCCTGCCCCCCAAGCCTTCTTAGATGCGTGCTCGGCATCCCAACATATCATCCCCACCGGCTTCTCGATAGGGCGGTTATCCACTGTAGGAACTGGCAGGAGAGCGACGAGTGCTTGAGGTTCCGCTGAAGGTCTGCCCCCCACGAACCTACCGAGGTAGCCTCTCTTGATGAGTTCTTCGATCTCCTTCTTGAGGTTACGGCATTCCTCGGTGTCGTGGCCGTGGTCGCGGTGGTAGCGACAATACTTCATCTTATCATGGCTAGTGGATGGCCTCATCGGAGGTGGGCGCTTCAGGTAGGGCTCATCTTCGATCTCCATCAAAATCTTCATCCTCGGGGCGAGCAGGGGGGTGAGTCTCTCTTCTGAAGCTAGGGCGCACCTCGGTCTTGGCCCCTGGCGGAAGTTCGGAGTCGAAGATCCTGGCTTCCGCGTCCCGGATGTCTCGGCGGGAGTTGGCTTCTTCAATGGCTTCCCGTCTAGCTCCCTCCTCGTACGGTCCGCCTCCTCGGCACTGATGTATTTTTGAGCTCGGAGGAGGAGCTCGGAGTAGATCTTGGGGGGCTTCTTGTTGAGCGAGTAGGTCAGGCAAGAGATCCTGAGCCCTCGTTTCAGTGCCAGCATGGCGAATGGCTCTTCAAGGTTATAAATCTCCAACGCGGCAACCTTGAAGTGGGCCACGTAGTCTCATAGGGGCTCGCGATCCTGTTGCTGGATGGAAAAGAGGCTATCTGCTTCACGTGGCACCTTCCGACAGGCGTCGAAGTGAGCCACAAACTTCCGCTCTAGCTAAGCGAAAGAACCAATGCTTTCAGGCTCGAGGCGGGTAAACCAGACCCGAGCCGCCATCCGAAGGGTTGCTGGGAAGGCGATGCAAAGAAGGGCATCAATGGCCCCCTGGACCCTCATGAGGGTCTTGTAGCTTTCCAGGTGGTCCAGAGGGTTGGTGGTCCCATCGTAGGGATCCACCTGCGGCATCTGGAACCAGCTAGGAATCGGTTCCTCTTGGATTTCTCGAGAGAAAGGGGGACGGACGTCATAGCCTGCTTGCTCATCAGCGGAGCCCTGCATGTTCACAAATCGACGGGATAATTTCGCCAGCTTGCGCTTGTGCTCCTCCAGGCGCTTCTCGGCTGTGCGCCTGATGGCCTTGTTAGTAGAACCTTCTGCTGAAAAAGATGCATAAGGTGACAAGGGTGCACGGTGCTCATGAAGGGTGGACTTGCCTCTTCAACCTCAGCGGGGTTTGGTCGTTACCCGCTCAAGGGTCGGGAGCGGCTCTCCCTGTCGACAGATCCGGCTCGTTGTCTTTTCACCAGAGTCTGATGACTACCCCGGGGGTCGCTTTTGGCCCACGACTGCAAAGACCTTCCTTGAAAGGAACGCAGGCTATCGCGGGGTGCTGCGGCATGGGCTGCGGGGGTTCCTGGCTGCTGGTGGGTGGCCAAGGATCGCTGCTGGTGCTAGAGCTGGCGCATTGCCATAGCCAGGATTTGCATCTGCTGGGCGAGTGCAGCCAGCTGAGATTCTGCCAAAGATGGTTAAGGTAATGTGGGTGGTTCTACTTCCGAGACCCGCACGGCTGGTGGAAGCCTTTCTCGCTTGCATCATCACCATCCTCCTGATGGACCCGCTTGTAGAAGGACTGGCTTTTGGAACAAAGGGCATGCGTCAGTCCCCCTTCCTGGCGCACCAATCTGTTGTCGCCAAGATCGTCGTGACCCGTAGCTGCTGTCGGTGTTGGATCACCTCTCGTCTTCTTGGGATTGACATGCGCTTCAGAGCCTGCAAAACAAGGTCAGATACCCGGGCCGGGGATTCCGGTGAGGGCACTCCAACGGTCAAGTCAGTGACGATTCAGGAAAATAGATCCTCTTGGTCGAGCCCTTCTTGATGGACTCCATGCTAGGAGGAGTGAGTGGTGTAAGAGTGGGGGTACGAGTGTGCTGGAAGAGATGGTAGCCGAGGTGTATTGGCCCTCTTGTGTGGCTTCCTCTTCCTCACTCGCTTGGATGAGTGTTTTGTGATTAAGCTTGCATACCTCCTTGCTGGGGGCGTTGAAGGTTCTTTTAAGTCCAAGTGATTGTTGGGTGAGTACCTCGGGATCTCCCTCGCGTTGGCAGGCCCGTGCGACGGTATTCCGTGCCGTGGTCGGGATGTGTTTCCTGATTGGTGATAGAGGAAGCTGCCATGCACTCTGACACTCCTTCTGGTCACCCTATTTCGAGAGGTTTGACAGTGTCTCGATTAGGAGGCTACCACCCCCGGGATTCGAATCTCCTGGTTGACTTCCACTTTTGGGTGGAGCAGATGGTTGGTGGAGAGCGTGGCACCTTGGTGAGGGAGCTTCTTCCTCTTTTGGTGTAAGTGGTGGCTGCAGACAGTTATCATGATCTGATGGGTGCTTTCTCATAGTCCTCGGGCAGCTCACCGGTCCCTCAAGGGTAGCTCTACCCCCTTTGGTGCTATACGGCATTGCCCGAGGTGATTGCCGAATTGGAGAGCTGGTACTCGGCTCCGGCTTAGAGGGCTCGACCTTTGAGGGGCTCGACCTGGTGGAGGAGGCTGGGCTCGACTCCGGCCCAGGGGGCTCGACCTCGAAGGGGCTCGACCCGGTGGAGGAAGGCTTGACTCTTGCTCAGAGGGCTCGACCTCGGAGGGGCTTGACCTGGCAGAAGAGGGCTGAGCTGGACTCCGGTCCAAGGGGCTCAGCCTCGGAGGGGCTCGATCTGGCGGAGGAGGTTAGTACACGACTCTAGCCCGAAGGGCTTGACCTCGGAGGGGCTCGACCTGGCGGAGGAGGGCTGAGCTCGACTTTGGTCCAGGGGGCTTGGCCTCGGAGGGGCTCGATCTGGCGAAAGAGGTTGCTCAGCTCTGGCTTAGGTGCCCCGAGCTCATGGGTGCCGACCTGGTGGAGGACGGAACTCGGCTTCGGCGGGCCGCCTCATCATTTTGAGGAAGTTCGGCCTGGTCAAAGGAGTCCAAGATGGGGTGCCTATCATGACGATTTTTTTGACATGGCATCAGACTGGGATGACACGTCAGCTTCCTGCCACGTTACAATAAAATTATTTCGAGTTTCGGTATTCTGAAATTTTATATTTAAATGATATTATTTTTTAAAAAAATCCCTCGGCCACTCGATGGAAAGCCGGAAAGGTGCGTGGAAGCTATGGCTCCTTAACACGTGGGCGGTGTCCTGAGGGGAGTAGCCGCCCTCTCAACGTAGATGGCCAAAAGGCAAAAAATATTGCATCCAAGTGGAACAAATAAGATCTCGAAGCATGTGCATCGTGGATAACGTACAATCGAAAGTGAATGAAATGCAGATGAAAATATCGCGTGTTCTCCACCAAGGGACAGGTTTCATTAGACCTTAGATTTTTTTTTTTAATAATAATTTTTAAAAATAATATATATATATATTTTAAAATAATCTTGGAGTTTTTGTTGGCTAGTGATAGTGAAAATATTAGGGATATATATAAATCTCGTTCACTCGGCTGACGCAAATGGTAGTCAGGTTAATGTACTCACCTTCGGATGGGGAACGGCTACGAAAAATTAATGTGCGCTGTATATTGAACATTTCCTGGCTGGGATTGGGGGACCGTCTGGGGGTGGCAATGCCCGGGATCTAACTCCTTCCCCATTTTTCGTTTTATCAATAATAATAATAATGTTTTTTAAAATTTTATTTCTATAATTAATGCCAGGCAAAATATATTTACCGATTTAGATATACGGTATAAAAAAAAATCAATAAAGATGAAATCGCATGTTGAACCTGCTTTTTTACAAAAAAATTAAAAAAAAAAAACTTGCTTTGTATTATTTGTTGTATTGTAATATATTCATATGGTTTGTGATGTATTATTGCCTCATGTTAATACTTTGTATTATGGTTGATGTCATTTTGTTTACGTAAGATTTTGTATTATATTTGATCCTATGATATATGCTAATTAATTTTTTAAAAAAAATATTATGTTAAGTGGTGCTTGTGATTGCTTATTTCATTTTTTTTGAGTTATTATATATTACAGTTATGGATCTCGATCCTTCAGATCGTAGTGTATTATATGATCTGGATTTGCATAGATCATCTCTGGTATGGGAGGGACAGGATATTCTGATTTTGCATTATCGTTGTCGAGATTTGGTTTTGCGCATATCGATACCGCTCGATCGGTGCATATTACCTTTGTTGGTGCATTTTAGTTTTTATGGACTTGCTTGTGTTGGATTTATTAAATTGGACTAACATTTGATCATTGCTCTTGTCGAGCGTTGGCGTTCAAAGACGCATACTTTTCATTTCTCCAGAGAGAGATCACCATCATCTTTCAGGATATTGCCATTCGGCTAGGTTTGCCAGTTGATGGTCTACCAGTGACAAGTTCTACACTGGTAGATTGGGGACAGCTCTGTCATGATTTATTAGGAGTTATCCCACCACACAATAGACTCCAGGGATCACGATTGAGTCTGGTCTGGCTTACCGAGCATTTTCAATAGTTAGCTTTTGATGCTGATGAGATAGCCATACAGTGCTATGCTCGAGCATATATTTTGTAGCTGATGGATGGGTGCTTATTTATGGATAAATCTGGAAATATGATGCATCTCATATTTCTATCCCTACTAGCAGACTTAGAGATTGCTGGACAGTATAGTTAAGGTAGTACAGGGCTCGCATGGTTGTACAGAGAGATGTGTAGGACGAGCAAGAGAGATGCTACTGATAATGCTGGTCCTTTATTATTACTACAGTTGTGGGCATGGGATAGATTTTCGATCCTTACACCCCATAGATTACTCCCATAGGCTTTAGTTCCTATGATCGATTTTGATGATGGTGGAGCCGGTCTACCACAAGGTGCATTAGGGATGCGATAAGTTTTGTGCTTATATTATTTTTATTCTATGTACGATATTTATTGATTTATTTAATAAATTTAATTCATTTATTTTGCAGATGTAGAGAAATTTTTTCTTTGACACAGTTGCCTACACATGTGGTCTCTTCATATCGGTACCTGATAGATCACCTGAGAGCAGAAGAGGTGATGATTACTGCTTATTTTTTTAAAATGATTGATTAGTCTTATATGTTCTTGTTTAACAATTATGCTTTAAATTATTTATAAACAGGTGATATGGCAGCCATATACTGCTGATATACTTATACAGTTACCAGATTACTATCTACACGGTCAGGATATCTGGTGTGCTCGAGTGCCACTTGTTTGTTTTCATAGAGTAGAGTGGCACTTTCCTGATAGAGTGATGTGCCAGTTTGGAATTCGACAGGTCGTGCCTAATCAGTTTGATACAGATTCGGCATTGCAACGTATCGATCTGAGGAGACAATACGAGCAGGACTGGTCCGTCACTCATCAGAGCTATATTCAGTTATGGATGAGTCGACATGATCATATTGTAGATGGTGCTCCAATTGATGGTATCATGGATTATCATGATCCTTATATGTAGCGGTACCGCAGCATCACTCGTCGATTCATCAGTTGTCAGGGTGCGGTTAATGATTATATGGTAAGAAATTTAAGTGTTGCTATTTATTAATGTTAATTTTTAAATTTCTTGAAACTCATTATTTATTTTTAACTTACAGAGTAGTGGCATCACGAGGATACTTCAGCTTGCTCAGCCAGATTGCATAGCGACGAACTCCCAGACTATACAGGATGTTTGCCATTTCGTCCTTCATACTGTCGGCGAGCATGCACATATCTCGTTACGTGAGTTTTATCAGGGAGTCAACAAAGAGGACGAGACTCCTTCGCCTTTTCACTATGCATCTTCATCGGGAGCACCTCTGCCATTCCAGCATGGACGAGGTACTCGACATTATAGTACCTCTCCATACCCGATGCCCGAGCTCACATCTACTGATGATGTTGCTGTACATTTTGAGTATACCGCTGCACCGTACTATATGATGCAGCAAGATTATTCCAGACATCGAGGACAGGCCTATGGCAAGGGATCTTCGCATCACATATCTGCACAGCAGGCATCACACAACGTCAAGCATATGACAAAGCATCAGCCACTAGCTGAAGTTGTGCAGATGCCTCGTCGTGTCCAACCTGCACGCAGGAAGAGATGGCCACCATGTAAGACATAGGATCATTATTTTTTTTATTTGTGTATTGTATTTGTAAATCTATATTTTGAATTTGTATTTATTTATCATTGAGTGATTTCTCATGTAAGACCAAGTCACGATTCCAAGTCAACTTTCTGATATGTGTTGTAGCTGTAGTGGACTGAGAATCATCATGGACTAAGGTATCTAGTGTACTCATGCCTCTCCTATGTGGCATCAACTCCTCATCAATGGTAACATAATCCATCATCAATTATAAAAGCACAATACAAGAATTAAGACAAATAACATATATACAATAAAATGATAGAGCACATATGTCTACTTTCGTTCCGTGCCAACGCGCGACCGATGATCTTCGGTAAATCATACCTTGCCCATTGCTCGAATGCCCGGCCCATGCTCGATAGGCTATGTAGCCGGTGGAATTTTTTCAAATAATATAAAAATATATTTATTAAACACTAAAATCTAAACCCTAAACCAATCATAGATCCAAAATATTAAACACTAAACCCTAAAATAATTATGGAATCGGTGCCATCCCATATTTATTTACTAGAATAGGTGCTATGGGTTACGTGGATTGTACGTGATGTGGCCAGAATGCTGACGTGGCACGAGGCAGCTGACGTGGAGCCCCCATCAGACACCACGACAAGCTTTCAACATAAGCGCCTTTGCCGAGCTGAGCTTCCCTGAAGCAACACCTCTGCCTGTCGAGGGCAAGCTCCGTCCTCCGCCAGGTCCGTTCCAGCAAGCCCGGAACACCTAGGTCGGAGCCGAGTCCGAGTTCCCGCCCAAGACGGACCCCTCGAGATCAGGCCCCGTGGTCAGGAGTCGAGCTCAGCCTCCTCCGCCACGAGGCGCCCCTCCGAGCTCAGGTCCCCTAGGCTGGGCGGCACCCCGGCACCGAGCTCACCCGAGATCGGGCCCCGTGGTCAGGAGTCGAGCTCAGCCTCCTCCGCTATGAGGCGCCCCTCCACGATCGAGCTCAGTCCACCTCCGTCCTGCTGAGCAACGTCGAGGCGAGTCTACCGAAGGCGGGCCCTACCCCTCCAGCTCGGCCCTCAGTTTAAACCAATGCGCCAGCTGTCAAAGGAGCCATGCCTCTCCTCCGAGGACAGTGACGATACTCCCGAGAGCCGTACGACAACACCAACCATGCCGCAATTAATGCCCACGACCACCACTCTCTCCAGAAAGAAAGGAAAGCTCATATCAAGGCGCCATACCCTCCGCCGATCCACCGTACAACCGGAGAAAAGACCCAATCGGAGAGCATGGGTCCCAAGACCAGCGGCCCGCCGATCGAGACCCTATCAGGTTCCCAGGAGAGGGATAGGCAGAAGGAATGTCAGAGATCTATGAAGGC
This sequence comes from Areca catechu, assembly GCA_021397845.1. Classification (NCBI taxonomy): domain Eukaryota; kingdom Viridiplantae; phylum Streptophyta; class Magnoliopsida; order Arecales; family Arecaceae; genus Areca; species Areca catechu. The sequence goes on along the minus strand of CM038038.1, from coordinate 131,755,364 downwards.
TTCCCCAACTGTCAAAATAGAAGAGACGTCCCATCTACGTCACGGTATCTCACCGTACACGATAACAAGGAGAGATCCCAAAGCAAACCAAGGTAGAAGATCCTGCCAGGGTAAGCAAAAGAGGTATCGGCATCTAACCCAGAAAAAGATCATCCATAGCATGTTTTTCAATTCAAGAGAGGAACCAGAGTGATACAAGGGAAAAAGACCAGAGAGGAGGGCAAGACCATCTCGGCCAACCCCACTCCCAGCTCGTCCTCATCTTTCACTCGCACTATACTCACTCCTCCTAGCATGAAGCTCATCTAGAGGGGTTCGACCAGGAGGATCTATTTTCCTGGATCGTCACTGACTTGACCATCAGAGTGCCCCTGCCGGAATCCCCGGCCCGGGTCACTGACGTTGCTTCCTTGCAGGTCCCGAGGCACCGGAGGTGTTCCGAGGCGGGCGGACGCACGACACCCGACCACGTAAAGAGCTGCAGGCCACGGCGATCTGGACGGCAACAGTACGGATACGGGAGAGATTTTTGGTTTGGACGTGGGGGCCAGGTGGACTTGAAATCATCTTTGGCAAAGATGATTTTAAATTGGGATGACATCGTGTTTGCCAAAAACGATTTCATTTAAATTATAAAATAAAGCTCACCTAAAATCGTCTTTGACAAAGATGATTTAAAATTTAGGTGAAATCGGTCTGGCTGCCAGTGTCTGGCCACCAATCCTGCCACCGGTTAGGGCCCCACTCTTGCCACCGGTCCAAGCACCGGTTTGGTCGCTAGGGTCCGGTCGCCGGTCCTGCCATCGATCCGGCCACCGGTCTTGCCACTGGTCTGGCTGCCAGGGTCCGATCACCGGTCTGGCCGCTAAGATCCGACCGTCGGTCTTACTACCGCTCCGGCCGCTAGGGTCCGACCGCCAATCCTGCCATCGGTCCGGCCTCCAGTCCTGCCATTGCTCTTACCATCGGTCTAGCCGCTAGGGTCGACCATCGTTCCAGCCCCCGGTTCTGCCTTCACTCCGGCCCCCAGTCCTGCCACCAGTCCGTGATGCTCAAAATTTATTTTTCACATACTAGTAATTTTAATATAATATATAATTTTAATTTATGTTAATTTTAAATTATTATTTAAATAATATATATTTAATCTTAATTAAGTGAATAAAAATTTACTACATTGGAATGGTTGAAATCATTTTTGGCAAAGACGATTTCACCTGAATTTGAAATCATCTTTGCCAAAGATGATTTTAAATCCACCTTGCTCTCACGTCCAAAAAAAAAATCTTTCCCTCGTATTCGTATAATTTAATGTAACCCAAAATACCTATTCTCGTAAATAAATGCGGGATTACATCTATTGCATAAATATTTAATAAAAAAATATTATTTAAAAAAAACTCTAGGGTTTAGGGTTTACAATCTAAGGTTGGTTTAGGATTTAAGGTTCAGCATTTAGGATTTAGGAATTACGATCTAGGGTTTAGGGTTTAGTATTTAGGGTCGGCACCGATCGCGCGTTGGCGTAGGGAATGATCGATCACTTATCCATACGTCGAGATGCGACGAGCTCGGACTCGAAACAAATTAAATTATTTAATGTAAGTATTTTCATTTTAATGTAATTAATTATTTATATAACCCTAAATTCAAATAAATTAATTTTTTAAGAAAATTCTGTATTGAAATCGTCTTTTCCAAAGACGATTTCAAGCTAATTTGAAATCGTCTTTGAGGGCCACGCTGGTTTGCCACGTCCCAAAAAATACCTACTTTCGTAATTATACTACAGAATACCTAATATAATAAAAAAAAAAAATTACATTATTTTAAAAAAAATCTGAGTTTGACCGTGGCCCCTCTTTGTCGACATTTAGGCCTTGTTTGGATGGAGAGATCAAGAGGGAAACGAAAGGAAGGATTTACTTTTTCCTTGTTTGGATATTAATTTTTAGAAAAAATTAAGGGAAGGAAAATGATGCTTCTTTTCCTCCCCTCCCATTTCTTGATTAAGCTAAGTTTTCAATCCCTCGATTTGGAGAAATTATGAAGGAAGGAAAAGTTCCTGATAGCTAAACTTTCTTTTCATGTCCTTTATGAGGGCTATCCAATATTTCATTTTCCTTCCCTTTCTTTAGATTTTGTTTGGATATCCCTAATTAAAAAAATATAAAGAAAGAGAAATAAAGAAAAGGAAAGTAAAATATTATTTTTATTTAAATAATTCTTATAAGAAAAGGAAAGAAATGCTTTGCTATTAGAAATTTTTTATTTATTTTTATTTTTTTTAGAAAGAAAAACTTAATTATTAGAAATTTTTTCTTTCTTTATGATTCTTTCAAATCGGAAGTTTGGAAACTTAATCAACGAGAGAAAGGGAAATGAACATTCTTTACTTTTACTTTTCCTTTCCTTTCCCTTCCTTATTATATTTTTAGATATTGATATCCAAACAAAAGACTCGGCGCTGGTGAGGTTCCCCTCCTCCGGGCAGGCGAGCCGCCAGACCGTGTGCGATGGCACCGGCCTCACTACGTGCTCCCTTCTCCCCCAGTCTAACCCTAATCTCAGGACCCCCGTCGTCTCCTCTCCATTCTACTGTAAACAACCCTTCTTAATGCCTTCCGCCTCTCTCTTCCTCCGCGGCTACTTCACAAGGCAGGAATCCGCGCACCTCCTGCCACTCCGGCGGAATCCCCGCATCACTCACCGCTGCACCCCAAGTTCCTCCCCGTCGATCTCCAACGCCACCTCCGGTAGGCTAATTCTCATCTCTCTCTGTCGCCCTCTCTCTCTGACACTTAAAAATCCTTACCTTGTCCGCAGTACTTCTCTTGCAACAACTCGGTCTTGACGAAAGGGAGGCGGCGTATCTCCTTCAGAAGCATCCAGAACTGGAACTGGCCTCTCCAGAATCCCTCCACAGTCGCCTATTTTCCCTCAAATCCGTTGGAATCACCGGCCTCGCCCTCCACCGGACCGTGACCCGGAGCCCCGAGACCCTGACCTCACCGGTGGTTGGACATTTCCTCGATTTCGTTCGGGAGGAGCTCAAAGGACTCGAACCCTCGAAGCTTGAGCGCCTGCTGGTTTCCTCCCTTTCCGAATTATTTCCGGACTTCAGCGCGAAGGTCAGGCTGCTCGTTGATCATGGAATCCCCGGCGACAAGCTGGTGCATGTCCTCAACAATGTGAACATCATGAAGGTCTTCTGCGAGAGACCCATCGAGGGGCTGGAGGAGATGATTGATTTCCTCAAAGGCTACGGCTGGCCGGAGCTGATCATCCGGCGCCCTCTGCTTCTCAATCTGGATCTCAAGAGCCAGCTGATCCCGAGGGTCGAATACCTTGCGGAGCTCGGAGGGGGTAACAGGGAGGCTACTGGATTATTGATCAACAAATGGCCTGTCATCTTATCCTACACTGTAGATCACTTCAAATCCCACCTGGAGTTTTGGAGATCCATCGGCCTCACAGACGAAGAGGTCTTCAGGATTGCTCTGGTGCACCCCCATATCTTCAGCGTAAGCAAGGAGAGGAAGCTGAAGCCCAGAATAGAATTCCTGGAGCAATGCAAGATGAACGCCGAGGACATCTTCAAGTTTCTGATCAAAGCCCCTCTCTTCATAAGCCTTTCATTCCAAGACAACCTCTCAAAGAAGCTGGCATTCCTTGTGAAGATTGGCTACGGGCACCGAACTAGAGAGCTGGCTTTGGCGGTGGGTGCGGTGACAAGAACAAGCTGCGAGAACTTGCAGATGGTGATCGACCTCTTCTTCAGCCATGGCTTCTCTTGCGAGGATGTTTTGACCATGAGCAAGAAGCATCCTCAGGTGCTGCAGTATAACCACGAGTCGCTGGAGAAGAAAATAGAGTTTCTCGTCGAGGGAATGGGAAGAGAAATAGGAGAGCTATTGATGTTTCCGGCCTTTCTTGGCTACAAGCTGGATGACCGGATCAAGCACCGGTATGAAGCGAAGAAGGAGATTAGGGGGAAGGGGATGTCGATCAACAAGCTCCTGAGTGTCTCTGCAACAAGATTTTACTCGAACAAGAACTCTACCGTAATGGACGCCAGTTGTAATCTTGACACACTTGGACAATAGTCTGATTAACATTTTTTTTCTTATTGTTGGAATGTTCGACAAATCATAATATGAGCTGGAAATTGATCTTTTGCATCAATTAAATAGATTGAAAGAACATTCTGAGTTCCTGCTGTATTACATCCTTTTCCAATGAGTAAATAAATGAACATAAAATCAAAACAAAAATATCCAAAGAAAATGCAGCAAAAAAAACCCACAGAGATGAAACAATAGAATTTACAACCTCAGAGCTGCTATTGCTTCAGGTTTAAAGTCAATTCTAAGGCCCAACACCCTTCTCACCTCGGCAGGAGTGAGTAACCATGTCATATGTCCAGCATTCTCCCCCCAGAAGTCCAAAATCTCAGACACCCTTTCGAAGTTTAGAATTGTCGACATCTGGGAGAGTCGGGCAAATTTGTCTCGCACAGGTCTCTGTGACATCTCAGAGAAATGATTAACCAATGCCCTCACCTCCCTATCAAGTTGGAGGCCACCCAGCTGGCTAAATCTTTTCTGCATCATGATGACTTCAAGCCTCTTCACAATGAAATCAATCATCAGGTGGACAAATGAGTCATAGTTGTTGGATGTCATCGCTGGTTGTAGCCACACCATGTTGGTCTCGACTGCATGAAGCAGCTTTTGCACCCATGGGTCATTCACCTCATTTTCCTCGTACTCAGAATCATTAAGCTCATAGCTGATGGTTGCCACGCTGTCCAGCACAGGACGGATGCGAGGCGATACAGTTGCTACCAGTTGCTCCATCCCAGCATTCAAGACTTGCTTAAAGACACTGCTTATCTCACCTAGCTCTGATAGACAGGATTTCACCTTTTCTCTATCAACAGGTGCTGGGAACACCTGATGAATAATGATTAGAATAAATGAGTAAAAGACAAGATTATAGCAATCAACAGGCTTGCAAAAACAAACTTGGTCGGAAGAATGTTAGCACATAACATTTGAATTAAATTCTGAAAAGATAGAGCAGACAGGACAAATTGCTCGATCAATTATGCTTTTGGCCTAGTCTTGTAAAAGGGTAAAAGCATCAGGCAGGACTTGTTTCCCAATAATAGATAAGGATCATTAATCTACTGAAACACACAGAAAAATGCTATATATAAGCAATATGAGTTCAATCCTCTGAAGTTCGAGGCAAGAAATGGTTGTCAACAGCATATTCATTTTCCTATCAAGATGAGAAAAAAATCGAAGTATGCACTCATGCACCCAAACATGCACATTATGTACATGTGCATGCAGATGCACCCATACATGCAGAGAGAGTTCTTTTAATCAACTGAATCAAAAGGCAGATAGCAATAAAAATCCTAGGAATCCACAAGGAGTTCTTACGCAGTCCAAAGTTTACATTTGTAAGAATGCGCATGCATGCAGATGCAATCTATGGCTTAATTGCAAGATTAATACCAATAAAGAGACTGCAACACAAATTTATGATGACAATTCTGCTCCATCCCGGAAGAGACTATTGACTCTTCTTCGCATGTCAGCTTTGTTATTGCGAGGTGTCTGAATGCCCAGCCATGATACAAACAGAACATGGAGAGAAGATACACTCGCAATGGCTTGTTGGAGGGATACCAACATGGTAATTAACTATGAAGTATACTCATATGAATACTAATATAGTCTTCAACCACATCCAAATATAGGTTGCTACAATCCATTTGAGAGGCAAAAGTACAAGATCAACAGCCTCTTTCAACCATCCTACATCCCCCTTCCATTGTCTCTCTGCAGCTAAACCAAAAGTTTCATTTATATTTATATTCCATCAGAAGTTATTTTCTGGATAGGTCGATGATCATCCAAATATTCCCCCTTAAGTTGAAACGATCCCTTAGATGATGATATTAAACAATTGTTCATATCTGTAATGACATGGAAGAACAGAAATCCATCCTTTTGCTTGAGAATCTCAGACCTGCATAACATAATCGAAGTGGAAACAAGATATATACCATGAATACCCATATTGCTACCATCAGTTGGCACAGAGACACATCGACAGAAGAGCCCTTGCATTAGTCCAGGATAGTCTTTTTTTTTTTTCCCTGACGGAAGGACACGGTCTTCAATTTTTTTCAAAGATGAATTAACAATATCTTGAACAAATAAAGACAAATATTCCCAACTCATATTAGCTATTTCATGTCATACAGTCCTCAACTCTCATAACAATTGAAAATTTTATATAAAAGTTGGACCCTATGATCTCCAAGTCCATACTGCCATCTTGTAAAGCATGCTCAAGCCCTTAACAAGAGAAGTGATCAAATTCTTTATGATATCAATGTCAGACCTCATCCTCATACATTACAGACACTAATCAATTCTCATTAGGTGGCACTTCATTCATATAATGAATGTGTTATCCCAACTTGGGAAGGGATGGTCTGGAAAGAAATATGCTATTGAGGCTACCACCATTTTCTTATCATAAAATATCTGATATGCCCCAACTTCAACTTTGTTACCATTCTTCAACACAAAGAAAAGGAATGATTCTGTTCAATAATTGTCCCAAGGAGAAAGGTTATAATTGGTTATACTCCAAAAGTATGTTTCGTTAAAGTGTTGAAAGTGCTTTTACTTTCTGCCAATCCAGCATAGACCCCTCCACTGTATTCTTACCCGGCAATACTAAAGCCTGAGGTTTTTCTTGAAAACTTGATGGCAGTAATCTGTCGTCTCGCCTATTTTTATGCATTCCATCTCCCTCCTAATTAATTCCTGAAACATTTCATGAATCATTAAAATAGTAGAGGCTGAGAAAGTATACCACCTTCCTATAATTTCTTGAAATATATTGTGAGAATCTATTAGGAAACACTGACAAAAAATGTTTTGTACTTATCTAAACAATCCTGCTTTCCACATCAATATTGGCAACAGATCCTTTAAGGTCTTATATTTGCCATCAAATTGCAAATTTTCCACTTCACAATCATGAATTTGTTTGTCATGACTAGCATTGGGACCTCAGCAAAACCTTTTAAAAAAAGGGCATTTGAGCCTTTCTCTAATACATAGGCAGCAATCTCAGCACAAGTATGTAAAAGCCTATGAAAGGGTACGAGGTACCAAGTTCATCATTTAAATGCATGTTTCTTCTTTATCTTGAGAATCATTAACATTATAGTTTGATTAGCTACACTCAAATAAAACCACTGAACTCCACATACCATTCTATTAAGATTCAGAAATCTCCAGTAATTCATATTTTATTCATCAATGAATAGAAAAGGATTTGTTGGTTATGGCTATTATATTTCATTATTTTGTCTGTCAAATCTCTGTGATATTAAAATCCACACCATTGCTAGTAAATGTAAGAAGCATTCAAAATTCTTCCTCATTTTGACAAACATCCAAGGTTTTTCTAAACAAAGAAAAGAAAAAAAAAAACTCCTCATGAAAATGTTTTCACTGACAAACCAGGCACAATTTTTCCTAGCTTCCCATGCGATTGATATGAAATACTGAAGGACAACATAAAGAACATAAATAAATAAAAGAGAAAATACATTGAAATCAAGCAATCATGTTTCAGGAATTAGTAAAAATCAAGGCTAAGAATTCAGATATAGCACAGTTAAAAACTGCTTTATGTCCTTCAGTGGGCTCTCTACAATAATCAAAGAGCACTATTTTCCTTTTCAATTACACTGTTTTTATAAAGTTGCCTTGGCTAGTAGTTCAACAATATCTAAGATAGGTGATGCCAATCAGTAGCTGCTTATTAAATTATGCTGAATCCTATCATGGTGCCTCTCAGTTGATTTCTGCTCCATAAATGGCTTCAAGTTGGCAGGACACAGTCTTGCACGGCGACAATGATTGCAAATTTAACTATGATGTTACGGTTTGCATTGTTTATGACAAAAAAAAAAGAGTTCCATCATTGTGCTTTTACGTCCATGTATGATGATTAAACCAAGGACCTAGATCCCAACAGAGCATCCCGCAGAATATTGGAATAGGGTACTATCCTGTGTTAGGATAGAGCCATTCTGCCAGCATCCCGATCCGGACATCTTCGGACATCCTTTGTCCCAACTATCGGGATGAGATGGGATGACAACATGGCCTGTTTCATGAAAAAACTAGAATAGCCTTGTCCTACAGGATTTAAAACCTTGGATTAAACTTCCTTAGTTAACAAAACTTAATTTGTCTCCTTTGAGGGTTGTTCTTTGACTTTGTTTCATTCAATTAGTAAGGCCCACTCTTGAATTAAGAACTCTTTAGCCAGGTCATTGTCTTTGTTTTCTATTCCTATTACTTATGGTGAACAGGCTTGGTGATTGCATGCCACTCCACCGCATTAATGCACAAGTGACATACCTATGGAACAATGAATCTTCACATGCTCATTGTCTCAGATATAGTGGAGGAAATAAACTGACCTTTGTTTGGTCACATCATCTTATGCAGCGTAACTTGACAGTCCTGCTTGCATATAACAACATAGAGCTAAAAATGCATGGTTTGCCTAGTTCTCTACAATATAGCTAAGAAGCCATCAGTGAAGCAAGTGATGCCAACCGATTCTGTAAATCTATTTTAGCCATGTCCTTATATGAATCTTCCCCAATTCTATGTAAGTGTCCAACCCATAATTAAATACTACAATTGAGAAAGACGAATACAGTCAATAAAAGGATGCCATACTTACCTCTGCACACTGCTCCTCGATTTCATGCCGGAGCTTCAGAACATACTCTGCACTCACATCCATATTATTCAAAGCAGTGGCAATCTCTGTCCCGGTCTTCTGCACTCCAACACCACCCAAGAACAGCTTCGCCCCCAGGTTAGGCTCCCTCATCTTCTGCTGCAGTGCTTCCTGGTACTCATTGCTCAGCAGGTTCATCGCCCCACTCAGCACCGCAAATACTGAATTGATACTGGAGGTCGAGATCGCCCTCCTGCAGCAGCTCTGCAGAACATAGAACACATCGTCCACCATTGAGGTCGTGAGGCTATCAGGCACGTGCTCGTCGATTGTGATAGCCTTCTTGACATTCTCGACCATGAAGAACTCCTCCAGGATCACATAGAAACCAGTAAGATCCTGCACCACTCTGTTGAAGCTCCCGCTCCTGAAGGCCTTGGTGGCCCTAGGCCCAAGCTCAGGGTCGACGGAGCCAAGTCCCCTGATCTTGGATATCATGAATTCAGTGTAATCCTCCCCGAGTTGGGTCAGTTCCAGAATCTCCTCAAGGTACATCTCCACCTCCCTCGGATCAGGGCCTTCGGGGGTTCCAACAGAGAGCATGTTCTTGCTGTAGGAGTTGATCTCGGAGGCGAGGCGGGCAAGCTTCCTGTAATCCATGTACTTCTTCAAGATCTGGGTTCCCCGGGAGTCGCACTCCTCCTGGAGCTCGCAGATGGCATAGACGATCCCGTCCTCGCCGCAGAGGCTCTGAAGGACCTCGTCATTCTCCTCGACTGCGAGGACAATGTCCTTGAAGAGATGGGTGAGGCAGCCGACAAAGTTGACCTGGTCCTGGCCTGGATTGGGGAAGGCGCGACCGCTCTGCTGGTCGGCGAGCTCAGTAAGGTGCTCGAACTCGAGACGGGATCGGAGGGCGATGACCTTCTTGAGATAGGAGACGTAGATCTGGAGGCCCTCTTCTTGGAGGCCGAGAGGCGGGAAGATACGAACGAAGCGCAGGATGGAGGGGTGGTCACGCTGCTCGACAGCGGCGGCGAGGCGGCGACGGACGATGGACTCGAGTTGGCGTTTGCAGTCGAGGAGCTGGTCGCGGTGGTCGCTGGCGGAGTCGCGGAAGCGGGCGTCGATCTGGAGGAAGGTCTGGATGAAACGGGCGGCGGTCTCGAAGTCCTCAGCGTCGAGGGCGCGACGGGCGCCATCGAGACAGTGGGAGCGCTCGACGATGGCATCGATGCGGGAGAGAGTGGAGTGGACGCGGGACTGGGCGAGATCGAGCTCGCGGACCTTTCGGCTGACCTGGTCGGCGAGGTCGGCGGTGGAGCGGACGGAAGAAATGAGAAGACCGGCCTCGGAGCGGGCGAGGTCGAGAAGGTGGGAGGAGCGGTGGAGGGAGAGGAGGTGGCGGTCGAGGTCCGGGCGCTGGGAAAGGAGGGACTCGAGGCGGACGTCGAGGCTGCGCTGATAGGCGATGCACTCGTGGAGGAGGCGGGTCATGGCGCCCACATCGGTGAGAGAGCGTATCTTGGCAAGGGTCTCAGGGCTTCCGAAGTCCACCGAGGAGGACGGGGTTTCGGTGGCCGGATCGGTGTCGGAGGGGTCCTGATCCGGATCCGGGAGGGAGGCCGGTGCCATGGGGGAGACAACCGCCATGGCTGATCGCTCGGAAAATGATGGGTAACACAGAGAGACCAGAAATCCACCGGTCGGTTGGGAGCCGGGGGAAGGGGCTTTATGTTATTTTATTTTTCGGTCCCGAAACGGCTCCTGAACGTTCACCGTTCCACGGCACGTTCGAACCGTTTGATCGTATGCTGCCAATGTAGTGATCATCTGATCCTCTAGCACGAGACAACCACCTTGGACTGAAACCGGAACCATATACCAATATATCTATATTTATATTTAATTTATTTTATAAATATTAAGATAAATATAGATATTAATTAAATATAAAAATTTATATTTATATTTATTAATAAATATAAATGGGATATTATATACGAATAAAAATATAGGTATAAATTGGATAATTAAATATTATGTCTAATAAAATCAAAAATATTAAAAAATTAAGAATTGATGTGGCGGGATCACTGACATGGAATACCTGTCATATGCCATATCAGAGTACGCTGCCACGATGGATATCATCTCCCGGGCTCCTTTTCCGGGCTGAGCTCCCTCGTTATGCCGAGCTCCCTAAAGCGTCGAGGCCGCCTGCAGAGATCGAGCATCGTCCTCCGCCAGGTCGGCTCCCGTGAGAACAGGACGCCTAGGCCGGAGTTGAGCAACTTCCCCAGATTGAGCCCCCCGAAGTCGAGTTCCGCGGCCCGGAGTCGAGCTCAACCCTCCTCCGCCACGTGGAGCCCCTTTGAGGTCCGGCCTTCCGGTCTGGGGTTTCGTGCCGTCCTCCTTCGCCAGGTCAAATCCCTCGAGGTCGAGCCCGGCGGAGCCTAGTTCTGCCCTCCAGCTCGGCCACTACCTCAACCAGGGTGCCAACCACCAAGGAAGCGGCACCTCCCCTCCAAGGACGCCGGTGGGTCACCCGAGGGCCACGAAGCCGTACCCACCATACCGCAATAACTGTCCGCCACTGCCACTTACACCAGAAAGGAAGGAAGTTCTCTGACCAAGGCACCATGCCCTCCACCAACCACCTCTACCACCAGAAGAGGGGAGCTAGCCAGAAGGCACAAATCCCGGGGGCGGCAGCATGCCAATCAAGGCCCAGCCAAGTTTCCCGGAATGGGGCGACCGGAGGGAATGTCAGGGCACATGGAAGCTTCCCCTACCGCATGTCAGAAAAGACGTTCCGTCCACGGCATGGTACCTCACCGCACACGCTTGTCCGCATAGGGGAGATCCCGAGGCAAGCCAAACTAAAAAGAACCCACTAAGAGTAAGTAAAAGAGAGGGCAACGAAAGAGAAGAGAGAAAAGGGCCACAAAGGGGGACTGGACCTCCTCGGCTATCATCTCTCCCAGCTCGTTCTCACTTCTATACACATCACACTGCTCCTAGCATGGAGTCCATCAAGAGGGGCTCGACCAGGAGGATCTGTTCCCCTGGATCGTCACTGACTTGATCGTCGGAGCGCCTCCGTCGGAATCCCCGGCCCGAGTCTCTAACATTGTTTCCCTGCAGGTCCCGAAGAACAAAGAGCTCCCGGGAAGATGGTCGGCAATCCGACGCCCCCAACAGCTACAGGCCATGGCGATCCTGGTGGCAACAGATTGGCGCGCTAGGAAGGGGGAGCAAAGCGATCTTTGATCCGCCTTTAATCCCCCTTTACAAGCAGTCTGACGGAAGGATGGTGACGACAAGGGCGAGAGAGGTTTCTACCAGCCATGCGAGAGACTCTCCCTCCGGGGGAACCCGCACGACCTCGAGATGGAACCATCCGCTCCAGCTCAATCGCCTCTGCTGGAATCTCAGCTGGCTGCACTCACCCAGCAGGTGCAGATTCTTGCCATGGTAGTACGCCAGCTTCAGCACCATCACCGGTCCTTGGCTACTCACTAGCAACTAGGGACTCCTGCGGCCCATGCCACAGCCCCCCGCGACAGCTTGGGTTCCTTCCAAGGAAGGCCTTCGCAGCCGCGGGCCATTACTGATAACAGGGGTAGCCACCAAACTCCTGCGAAAAGGCAACGAGCTAGGTCTGCCGACAGGGAGAGCCACTCACCAAACCTCGAGCGGGGGGCATCTAAACCCCGCCAAAGCCGAAAGAGTAGGACCCCCTGTCACGGACACCATGCACCCATGCCACGTTCTCCGTCTCCTTCAGCGGAGGGGTCCACTGATGAAGCCGTCAGGCGCATAGTAGAGAAGCGCCTGGAGGAACATGACCGCAAGCTGGCAGAATTATCTCGCCGATTTGCCAATCTACCGGGCTCCGTTAGCAAGCCAGCGGGCTACAACGCCCGTCCCCCATTCTTCCAAGAGATCCAAAGGGAGCCGATCCCATGTCGGTTCCATATATCGCAGGTGGATCCTTACGACGGGACCACTGACCCCCTGGACCACCTGAAAAGTTATCGGGCCCTCATGAGGGTCCAGGGGACCACCGACGCCCTCCTCTGCATCGCTTTTCTTGCTACTCTCCGAAAGGCAGCCCGGGTGTGGTTCACCCGCCTAGAGCCGGAGAGCGTCAATTCCTTCGCCCAGCTAGGGCAGAGGTTCGTGGCCCACTTCGACGCCTGTCGGAAGACGTCACGAGAGGTAGACGTCACGAGAGTTAGACAGTCTCTTCTCCATCAGGTAGTAGGACCGCGAGCCACTGCGGGACTACGTGGCCTGTTCCAAGGCTGCCGCGTTGGAGATCTACAACCTTAAGGAGCCGGTTGAGATGCTGGCTCTGAAGCAAGGGCTCAGGACCTCCCGCCTGACCTACTCGCTCGACAAGAAGCCCCCGAAGACCAATTCCGAGCTCAGAAGTACAGCCGCGTCGAGGAGGCAGATCGTACGAGGCGGGAGCTCGACGGGAGGTCGCTGAAGAAGCCGACCCCTGCCGAAGCATCTGGGACATGCAAGCTGGGACCGCATACTCCGAACTCCCAGCAAGGATCGAGGCTGAGGGGCGCTCCCGTTCCTGAAGGGAGTTATGCCCCCCTCCTCGCCTCGAGGACAAAGATCCTCATGGAGATTGAAGGCGAGAACTATCTGAGGCGCCCGCCTCCAATGAAGTCATCCACCGGCCGTGACAAAATGAGGTACTGTCGCTTCCACCATGATCACGGACACGACACTGAGGAATGCAATAATCTCAAGTGGGAAATCGAAGAGCTCATCATGAGGGGTTACCTCGGAAGGTTTGTTGGGGGCAGAACTCAAGCAGAGCCCCAGGCACTCTCAGTTCCAGCGGTCCGACAACCACCCTACCGAGAAGCCAGTAGGGATGATACGCTGGAGAGCTGAGCACGCATCCAAGAAGGCTCGGGGGGCAGGGCATTTTGAAAATGTACTCCCCTTTATGAGGGAGGGGGAAGGCGGAGGGAAAAATGTAAATAATGATGCCGTGGTCGTCGAGATGACGATCGCGAAGCATCCTGTAAAACGCATCATGGTTGATAGTGGTAGTTCCGTCATCTCCATCATGAGACTTCTTGTGCAGTTCCCAACTCCCTACGGCATCGGGGAGATGAGGGGAGCACCTCAGTCGGTGCAGCATTGTTTCCAAACCCTCCCTGGGGCCAAGTCTTTCGAGGGCGATCCCAAGGCAGACGACCTTGACCAAAGGGCTCAAGACCCCAGAGGAGGCCCGGTCGAGCGCCTGCTCTCCTATCTGCTCGGAGACGGCCCTACGAGGATGGTGTAGATTGGAGCCCAGCTGCAGGACGAGGAGAAGATCCACCTTTTGAAGTTTCTGCGGGAGAACGTAGATGTGTTCGCCTGGACGGCGGTGGACATGCCAGGTATTCCCCCCGATGTCATCACTCACAAGCTGAGTATTGACCCAAAGTATAAGCCAGTTTGGCAGAAGAAAAGGAGCTTCACCCCGGAGAGGCAGGCGGCCATCAATGAGGAGGTAGACAAACTCCTCGCCGCTGGTTTGGTTCGGCAGGTGCAATATCCGAGCTGGCTGGTGAATGTGGTGATGATGAAGAAGAACAATGGCAAGTGAAGGATCTGTGTGGACTACACCGACCTCAACAAGGCATGCCCGAAGGATAGATTCTCCCTACCGAAGATCGATCAGCTGGTAGACGCCACCTCGGGGCACAAGCTGCTTTCGTTTATGGATGCATTCTCTGGATACAATCAAATCCGAATGCACCCCGAGGACGAGGAGCACACTGCCTTCATCACCGACCAATGAACATACTGCTACCGGATGATGCCCTTTGGTCTAAAAAATGCTGGAGCCACATACCAGTGCATGGTTAACAAGGTCTTTAAAGACCAGATCAGCCGAAACATGCAGGTGTACGTAGATGACATGCTTGTCATGAGCAAACCAAGCTCGGACCATGTCGTCGATCTCGCCAAAGCCTTCCACAACCTCCAAGAGCACCAGATGAAGTTGAATCCCGCGAAGTGCGCCTTCGGAGTGGCGGCGGGGAAATTCCTAGGCTTCATGGTCACTCAGAGGGGGATTGAAGCCAACCCGGAGAAGGTCCAGGTGATTGTCGACATGGAGCACCCAACGTCCAAGAAGCAGGTTCAGCGCTTGACAGGGCGTATCGCCGCCTTGAGCCGGTCATCTCGAGGTCGGCTGATCGCTGTCTTCCCTTCTTCAAGGCGCTGCGCAAGATGCACGACTTCACCTGGACGGAGGAGTGCAGGACGGCCTTTGAAGAACTGAAGGAGTTTTTGGCCTCTCCTCCTCTGCTCTCCAGCCCAGAAGAAGGGGAAGAACTCCTACTCTACCTAACGGTCACGCCTAGAGCCGTCAGCTCGGTTCTCGTCCGTGCAGACGAGGACGGATCCCAAAAGCTAGTGTACTACACCAGCAAAATCCTTCGCGATGTGGAGATCAGGTATACTCGCTCCGAGAAACTCATTTTTGCACTAATAATGTCTGCTAAGCATCTCAGGCCCTATTTCCAAGCACACCCTATCGTGGTCATGACGGATCAGCCATTGAGGACCATGCTTAGCCACCCCGAAACCTCCGAGAGGCTGGCCAAGTGGTCCCTGCTGCTCGGCGAGTTCGACATAGCATATCGATCGAGGTCTTCGCAAAAGGTCCAAGTCCTAGCCGACTTCATGGTCGAATGCACCGGGCTCGCTGAGGAACCAGAGCAGACAACAACGGAGTACCAAACGGAGCTCACACCGGGGGAGGAACCCTGGATCCTCCATGTGGACAGTGCGTCCAATTCCGGTGGAAGCGGAGCAGGCCTCATCCTCGCCAACGGTAATGGGGTGGTGGCAGAGTGTGCCCTCCGCTTCAAGTTCACCGCGATAAACAACCAGGTGGAGTATGAGGCGCTCATCACGGGTTTGAAAGTCTCCCGCGAGCTAGGCATGAAGAACCTGAAAGTCTTTACCGACTCCCAACTGGTTGCCGGGAAAGTCTCCAGGGAATATGAGGCCAAAGACCCCCAGATGATGAAGTACCTGGATCGAGTCTGCTCCAGCACGGCAGGCTTCCAACGCTTTACCATCTTCCATGTCCCCCAATGGGAGAACGCACGCGCGGACGTGCTGTCAAGGCTCGCGACCCTTCCGGACCCATCACTAGGGCACACCTACATCGAGTACCTCGATAATCCGAGCTACAAAAGCTCAGAGGAGGTGCACCAGGTCACCCCCGAGCTGAGCTGGATGAACAGGTACGTTAGGTATATTACTAATGAAACCCTGCCAGAGGACCATGTGGAAGCCGACCCGTCAAGAAGAAGGCCTCCCGGTTCGTTTTGATGGAAGGCCAGCTCTACCGCCGGTCTCATTCTTACCCGCTCCTGAAATGCCTCAGGCCCACAGAGGCAACCTTCGTGCTCTAGGAGATACACGAAGGCCTCTGTGGGAACCATGTGGGAGGGAGAACACTGGCTTATAAAGCGCTTCGCCAGGGATACTTCTAGGATACCATAAGGGAGGACGCAGCCGACTTTGTCAGAAAGTGCGACAAATGCCAGCGCCACGCCCACATACAGCGCCAGCCGGCAGTGCCGATCTCCCAGCTCTCATCTCCTTGGCCCTTTGCTCAGTGGGGAATGGACATCCTAGGGCCATTTCCCCCTGCATCTAGACAACGAAGGTTCCTGCTAGTGGCAATTGACTACTTCACTAAGTGGGTCGAAGCAGAACCGCTAGCTGGGATCACCGAAGCCAATGTCCACCAATTCTTCTGGAAATCGATTATCTGCCGCTTCGGACTCCCCCACTGCATCATCATCGACAACGGGCGATAATTTGACAACCGGGAGTTCGAAGGGTTCTATGCCGAGCACGGTATTCAACACCGCTTCACCTCGGTAGCTCATCCCCAAACAAATGGGGAGGCTAAGGTGACCAATTGGATCGTCCTCCTCGGGCTCAGAACCAGGTTGGATCAAGCCAAAGGCAGTTGGGCAGAAGAACTTCCGAGTGTCCTGTGGGCCTACCACACCATGCTTAGGACGGCGACTAATTAGATGCCCTTCAGCCTTATCTTCGGATCCGAGGCGGTTATTCCGGTTGAGCTCGGCGTGCCCATGCTACGAGTGCAGTAATATGATGAAGCATAGAACTCGGCACACCTCCTACTCAACCTAGACCTCCTCGAAGAATCAAGGGACAAAGCCCGGCTCCGAATGGCGGCATACCGGCAATGAGTGGCCCGGTACAACAACGCATGGGTGAGGCCATAAGTCTTCAGGCACCAGGATTTGGTGCTACACCGAGCCGAAGCATCTCAGCCTCAGGAGTGCGGCAAACTCTTGCCAAACTGGGAGGGCCCCACAAGGTGGCCGAGGTCCTCTCATACGGGGCCTACTACCTTGAGGATCTTGACGGTGTCAGGTCTCCTCGAACGTGGAATGCCTGCAATCTGAGAAGATACTATCGGTAATGTAAGGTTTTCTTCCAATAATGATGAAGATTTTCTTTTGCACAAATAGCTATCTGCCTTGCAGGAAAATCTCCAAGATGTCTTCGAGCCCAGCTCCGAGACACCAGCACCTCCGAAGCCTAACTCTCCGGCCAAGATGTCTTCGAGCCTAGCTCCAAGACACCAACTCCTGAGCTTAGCTCTCAGGCGACCAAGATCCGGAGCCCAGCTCTCCGACCAAGATGTCTTCGAGCCCAGCTCCAAGACACCAACACCTCCGGAGCCCAGCTCTCCAGCTAAGATATCTTCGAGCCCAGCTCCGAGACACCAACACCTCCGGAGCCCAGCTCTCCGGCCAAGATATCTTCGAGCCCAGCTCCGAGACACCAACGCCTCTGGAGCCTAGCTCTCCGGCCAAGATGTCTTCGAGCCCAGCTCCGAGACACCAACACCTCCGGAGCCCAGCCCTTCGGCCAAGATGTCTTCGAGCCGAGCTCCGAGACACCAACACCTTTGGAGCCCAGCCCTCCAGCCAAGATGTCTTCGAGCCCAGCTCCGAGACACCAACACCTCCGGAGCCCAGCTCTCCGGCCAAGATGTCTTCGAGCCCAACTCCGGGACACCAACACCTTCGGAGCCCAACTCCCCGACCAAGATGTCTTCGAGCCCAGCTCTAAGACACCAACATCTTTGGAGCCCAGCTCTCCAGCCAAGATGTCTTCGAGCCCAGCACCAAGACACCAACACCTCTGGAGCCCAGCTCTCTAGCCAAGATGTCTTCGAGCCCAGCTCCGAGACACCAACACCTCCGGAGCCCAGCTCTCCAGCCAAGATGTCTTCGAGCCCAGCTCCGAGACAGCAACACCTTCGGAGCCCAGCCCTCCAGCCAAGATGTCTTCGAGCCCAACTCCAAGACAACAACTCCTGGGCTCAGCTCTCAAGCGACCAAGACCCGGGGCCCAGCTCTTTGGAAGACAAGCCTCGAGCCTAGCTCCAAGGCAACCAAGACCTGAGCCCAGCTCTTAGGCATTCAAGCCCGGGGCCCAGCTCTCCAGCACCAAAGCCTTGAGCCTAGCTCCAAGGAGTCAAAGACCTAAGCCCAGCTCTCAGGCATTAAAGCTTGAGGCCCAGCTCTCAGGCATCCAAAACTCAAGCCCAGCTCTCAGGCCTTCAAGACCCGGGGCCCAGCTCTCCGGAAAGCAAATCCTCGAGCTCAGCTCTCTGGCATCAAAGACCTGGGCCCAGACGAAGTGAAGCCCTCCTCACTAACCTCCCTGCACAAAGAAGAAAAGAAAAAAAAAAGGATTGGACTGATAAAAGTACCCTTCATTACTTCATGAAAAGTATTACATTATTCCCTGGGCCCCGACATGCCAGGCTACCCGGACCAACAAAAAGGAAAAATTACAAAGGACCTAAGGGTCCTACTTTACTCAGCCGGCGCCTTCCCCAGACGGCGCCCGACCTGAATCTCTCCCTCCTCAGCCTCCACCATCGGGGCGCGTTCTTCGGTGACTGCCGCTGGAGGGACTCCCTCAGCCACTACCACCCTCGAAGCTGCCTCAGCTGCTGTCGCTGCCGGAGCCAGTTCGGTTGCTGCCACCTACTGGGCCGGTTCAACCATCGTTGTCTGCAGGGTCGGTTCAGCACTTTCCTCCACCGGGGCCGGCGACGGGGATGGAATCCTCACACCCGGGAGTCAGAGCATGGCCATCCGCTTATCTGAGATGATGCCACGTAACTAGGACCGGCAGTAGGCGAACCCCTTGTAAAAGGAGTCCGTCGCCGCTTCCTTGAAGTCCGCCAAGTACTCCGGGGAGGCCTTGAAACTGGCCACCACATCGGCGATCTCCTTCTTTGCGGCCTCCGCCTGGCGGGATGCCTCAGACGACCTCTCCTCCGAGCGTTCAGCCTGACAGATCGCCTTAGCCATCCCCCTCTCTGCTACCTCGACCGAGCTGGTGGCGGCGGAAGCCCTCCTTTCAGCCTTCGCAGCCCTTTGTTCAGCGATCATGACCTTCTTCTCAGTAGAGACAACCCGTTCTCTCACCGCCTCCGACTCGGCTCGGAGCTCCTTCAGCCGAGTCCTCTTCGCATCGAGCTCCCCCTCGAGCTCCCTCCTGAGCCGCTCGGCAGTGGTGACTTTACCCGCGAGGCTCTTAACCTTCATATTGGCCTCCCAGGCCTCGTCATTCTTCCGCCTCACCTCGATCCTTAGGGACTCGAGCTTCGCCAGCTGCTCCTTGTCCCTCCTGGCCCAGTTGCAGCAGAAGTCCCGGATAAGGACGAGCTCCCTACCTTGCTGCATCAGAGAAAGTGTTAGTCGTAATAGTAGGGAATGTCGGGAGGAATGAAGCAGGGCGAGAGGAAACTTATGGCATAGAGGTTAGAGAAGGACGCATTGATGATGTCACTGAGGAGTCTCCCACTCCCTTCTCGCCGGTCACAGGACTGGACAGAGAAGTCCATCATCCGATCGACGAGGTTCGGGTCCTTCATGAGAGAGACGTTGGGCTCCAATTTGAAAGAGACCCAGTGATGGTCCCTATCTCTCTGGCCTGCCGCCAACGTGAACTCCTCCATGACGGGAGAAGCTCTCGATGCAAGTTGCGAGCTCGGCACCGATTCGGGCCATGCCACTAATGCTAGCCTTGTACCTTCTGACTCCCCACCCTCCTCGACTTCAATGATCTCCGGAGGAGGGGTGGCCACCGCAGCAGCAGCCACGATCGACCTGGCTCGGGCCACCACCACGGACTCGGGCACCGGAGTCGGATCGCACTGCCTCAAAGGCTCCGGGATGTGATCTACTGCCCTCTTCCACCTCTGCTCGAAAATGGAGGCGGCTGGCTCGGTCTGTGCCAACCCCGCACCGTCGTCTATGCAAGCCCTCTTCGGAGCGGGCTCGCCAGCCTCCACTGATCGATTTTGCTTCTCAGTGAAGGTGAGCAGTTGGTCCATCAAGAACTTCATGCCTACACTAAGGAAGACACAGTCAGCTCTAAGCTCAAAAAAAAAGGGGGGGAGGAAAAAGTTGAAGAAAAGGTTGGTCGAGCTGAACTCACCCGACTCCCGCGTCGAGCCGACCCCGGCCTCGTGGAGATTCTGCTCCGACAGCAGGACCTCGAGTGAAGGGATCTCTGAAGAGCGAAGCTACTCATACAGATCGAGATCGACCGCTTCGACCGAGGAGTCCCGGTTGGGAGACCAGTCCGGGTAGCTCCAAGCCCAGTCGACCCCCTCGATGGAAGAGGTGAGTTCAAACCTAATGCCCCGGGGGCGGGAAGAAAGAGACCACCACCCCTCCTCGGAGGGGTGGCACTTCAAGATAAAGAAAACCCTGAACAGAGAAAAGCGGGCGACTATCTTGTGGAAGTGACACAGAACGATGAAACAAAAGATCGTTCTGATGGCGTTCGGAACAAGCTGGGCAGGAAGGAGGTGGTAGTTGGTCAGAACGAAGAGGAAAAATGGATGGAAAGGGAATTGGAGGCCCCCGACAAAGGTCTCCTCATAAAAAGCTATCCGACGAGGGCCACTAGAAGTGACTCGTTCCCCCGGACGAGGGATCGAAAGTCGGACGAACTCTGGGATATCATAATTATTCCGGATGGTCGCGAGCTCCATGGCGCTGATCACCGAAGCAATCCCTCCGGGACCTGTAGATCGAGGGGGTTCGGAGACAGGAGCAGGAAGAGAGGGCGGACGAGGTGGAAGAACGGACTCGGGTTCCCTAATAGCTACGGGACCAGGGGGACGCCTTCTTCTAAACCATAGTGTGCCGCCTCCCTTTCCTCGTCAGAAGAAGAAGGAGTTTTCGGCCTACAAGGCCCGGCCTCGGCCTAGCAAGAAGGATGGAAGTTCGGACCGAAATGAGTCATGGTAAGAGAAGAAGAAGGTGAAGGAAAACCTAAGGGGATCCCTAGTCGACAAGCGGGAGAAAAAAGGAGACTAACCTACTAAGAGCTTGGGAGGACAGAGATGGCCGGAGGTGATGGAAGAAGAGCCTCTGTACGACTGCGGGCGCGAAAAATTCAAAAGAAGATGGGTTTTGGAAAAGTTACCTTTCTTTTTGAAGTGACTGGCGCCCGACCGTACCGTTACGGCTCCCCCACCGATGGATGCATGCCATGTGTCATTGATCGATGGGGCAGACGCCTTATTTCGATTGCGATCGCTTTGAATTTCGTGCCCGTAATAACTACTCCTCGAACATGGCCACGTGGCAACATCGCACTGGCTCGGGGGACCGCCTCGTGCAGCACCATCGATCGCGGTCATTACTGCGCCGGATCCTCACATTTCCATGTCAGCACTACAGTTACCCCTTTTATCCCGAGCGCCCCGCACTAATTGGCCTCAGGAGTGGGGGGCAAATGATGTGGTGGGACTACTGACGTGGAACACCTGTCATATGCCATGTCAGAGTACGCTGCCACGATGGATATCATCTCCCGGGCTGAGCTCCCTTGTCGGGCCATGCTCCCTAAAGCACCGGGGTCGCCTGCCGAGATCGAGCACCATCCTCCGCCAGGTTGGCTCTCGTGAGAATAGGATGCCTAGGCCGGAGCTGAGCGACTTTTCTAGATCGAGCCCCCCGAAGCCGAGTTCCGTAACCCGGAGTCGAGCTTAACCGTTCTCCGCTACGTGGAGCCCCTTTGAGGTCGGGCCTTCCGATCTGGGGTCGTGTGCCACCCTCCTCCGCCAGGTCAAATCCCTCGAGGTTGAGCTCGGCGGAGCCTAGTTTTGCCCTCCAGCTCGGCCACCACCTCAGCCAGGGCGCCAACCACCATGGAAGCAGCACCTCCCCTCCAAGGATGCCAGCGGGTCATCCAAGGGCCACGAAGCCATACCCACCATATCGTAACAACTGTCCACCATTCCCACTTACACCAGAAAGGAAGGAAGCTTCCTGACCAAGGCACCATGCCCCCCACCAACCACCCGTTCCACCAGAAGAGGGGAGCCAGCTAGAAGGCACGAATCCCGGGGGAGGCGGCCCATCGATCAAGGCCCAGCCAAGTTCCCCGAAATGGGGCAACCAGAGGGAATGTCAGGGTGCATGGAAGCTTCCCCTACCACATGTCAGAAAAGACATCCCGTCCACGGCACGGTAGCTCGCCGCACGTGCCTGTCCGCACAGGGGAGATCCCGAGGTAGGCCAAACTAAAAAAGAACCCACCAAGAGTAAGTAAAAGAGAGGGCAACGAAAGAGAAGGGAGAAAAGTGCCACAAAGGGGGACCGAACCTCCTCGGCTATCATCTTTTCCAGCCCGTTCTCACTTCTATACACATTACACTCACTCCTCCTAGCATGGAGTCCATCAAGAGTAACTCGACCAGGAGGATTTGTTTCCCTAGATCGTCACTGACTTGACCATCGGAGCGCCCCCACTGGAATCCCTGGCCCGGGTCTCTAATGTTGTTTCCCTGTAGGTCCTAAAGAACGAAGAGCTCCTGAAAAGATGGTCAGCAATCTGATGCCCCTAACATCTACAGGCCACGGCGATCCTGGCGGCAACAAGAATAAATCAAGTTAATAGCAAATTAATATGTTTATATATTTTTTAAAAATATTATTGATGCCGAAATCTATCAAGCATCGAAGATACTAGAGCTAGTGGTGCTGAAAAATCTTTGAAGAGCAAAATCTATAAAAAAAAAGTCCTAGCCAAAATTATTCTAGCATGAGCTCTTAGACATTGAAGTCTGATATCAAGCACAATAATAGTATTTGAGGAGCATGAGATGGAAATTTGTTTTGCATACCTTAGAGATTCCTAAGATTTCCTTTTGATAGGTGAGGAACAAGGTCATTTTTGGAATGACAAATATCTTAGTAGATTTAGTGAGAAGTGACGGGACTTATCATGTGGCCTATCAAGAAACTTTTATTTATAGAAAATGTCTATTCTATTTAAATTTGAACCTTGTCCTTATATGGAATCGGCATTTTTTTAATGGCGATGTTGATTACTGCGTGGACTTAGGCACGCCTTTTTAATTACGAAGATATAGTGATGATTAGGGATCATGATACGTGATGTGATCTTTTGGCTACCTAATCGAGGGCAAGGAGTGAGCATCGATCGTGTTGGCCTTCGAAAAATCCAGATAGAAATATTGTCTAAGGATCTACTTGCCATAATGCTTAGAGACCAGGGGTCGATACGAGTGCCTCCATTTGGAGTCAAGAAATGGTTAGCTAAAAGATACTTAATCAGATTGTCTTGGCCGAAGGTGAGATACATCGATAGTCTTTGAAATGTCTAATGATGAAGCATTGATTGCTGCTCAGGCTCAATCAGGCAAGGGTGATCGCAGCCAGTGCTCGACCAAGTCTGGTTGGTCAGGATGCTTTTTTTCTAGTGAGTAGACGGATAAATAAAGGAGTCACCGATGCACCTAGTTGAGCCATGTCTAGGAACATTAGGACTGTTGCTGCCAAGATGGTCGTGGCCTGTAGCTGCTGTCGACGTCAATTCGCCTCCTCGTCTTCTCGGGGTTGACCTACACTTCAGAGCCTACAAAAGAACAAGGTCAGACGCCCGAGCCGGGAATTCCGGCGAGGGCACTCCGACAGTCAAGTCAATGATGATCTAGGAGAATAAATCCTCCTGGTCGAGCCCTCTTGATGGACTCCATGCTAGGAGGAGTGAGTGGTGTGAGTATGGGGGTGCGAGTGTGCTAGGAGAGATGATAGCCGAGCTGGGTCGGCCCTCTTGTGTGTCTTTTTCTCCCCTCCTCGCTTGGATGAGAGCTTTTTTGGTTAAGCTAGTACTTGCGTACGTTCGTTACCTCTCCACTAGGGGTGTTGGTGGTTCTTTTAAGTCCAGATGACCGTTGAGCGCCAGCCTTAGGATCTCCCCCAGGCTGTCAGGCACATGCGGCGGTGTTCCGTGCCATGGACGAGACATCTTTTCCAATTCGTGATAAGGGAATTGTCGTGTGCTCTGACATTCCATATGATCATCCCATTCCGAGAAGCCTGGCAATGCCTCGATCGGGGGGCCACCGTCCCCGAGATTTGAATCTCCGGTTGACTTTCTCTTTCGAGTGGTGCAGGTGGTTGGTGAAGAGCGTGGTACCTTGGTCAGGGAGCTCCTTCCTCTCCTAGTGTAAGCGATGGCTGCAGGCAGTTATTGTAACATGACGGGCATTTCCTGGTGGTCTTTGGGCTGCTTGTCGGTGTCTCGGGAAGGTGGCTCTGCCCCCTTGGTGTTATGGGGCACCATCCGAGTTGGCTGCTGGATTGGATAGCTGGGACTCGGCTCCGACTCGGGGGGTTCGACCTCCGAAGGGCTCGACCTGGTGGAGGAGGCTGGGCTCGACTTCAGCTCAGGGGGCTCGATCTCGAAGGGGCTCGACCCGGCGGGGGAGGGCTCAACTCATGCCCGGAGAGCTCGGCCTCGGAGGGGCTCGACCTGGCGGAGGAGGGCTGACCTCGACTCCGGTCCAAGGGTCTCAGCCTCGGAGGGGCTCAATCCGGTAAAGGAGGTCGACACACGACTCCAGCCCAGAGGGCTCGGCCTCGGAGGGGCTCGATCTGTTGGAGGAGGGCTAAGCTTGACTCCGGTTCAGGGGGCTTAGCCTCGGAGGGGCTCAATCTGGCGAAGGAAATCACTCGGCTCCGGCCTAGGCTCCCCGAGCTCGCAGGTGCCGACCTGGCAAAGGACGAAGCTCAGCTTTGACGGGCCACCTCATTGATCTGGGGGAGCTCGGCCCGGTCAAAGGAGTCCGAGATGGGGTGTCCATCGTGGCGGATCTTATGACATGGCATCTGATTGGGAATGCACGTCAACCGTCAGCTTCTCGCCATATCATTTGCCCCCCACTCTCATGTCCTATTGGCGCGGGGCGCTCGGGACGAAGGGAGTAAATGCGCTGCTGACGTGGAAAGGTAGAGGTGGGGAAACCAGAGACACCAGAATAAGACAGAGGCTTTTCAACCCTCTATGGATTGATCAATAATTTATGAATCCATCTGTAATAAGGGCTTAGCCCATCTGAGTCCATTTTAGGTGTTATTTAAGTCTTTTGAGTTGTTATTTCAGTTCAGTATTAGTCAGCTTATGTTGAGCTAGTTCAGTCCAATGCTAGTCAGCTCATGTTGAGCTAATTTTACTTTTTTCGAGTCCTGTCCAAGTACACTAAAAACACAAGACTACATCATACAAGTGAAGACCAAGTCTAACCAGATTGAAGACATGGAAGTATAGCCTAAGTCCAACCCAGCTTGAAGATTTGAAGACCCCAGGAGGAAAATCAAAAACCCTGATTCCTTGCAGATGCCCTCTAGATGCCCAGATTCCCTTCTAGATGCCAAAGTATATTCATAGACCAGGGCATCCATGATTCCAGAGGTCCATCTTCATCCTAGCCCAAAGAAATCAAGCCCAGGCACCAAGCCCAAGCCCCTAAGAAGCAAGATACTAGGGAATATTCTTACTATATGGCTACTAGGCCACCCCAGCTTCCAGAGGCCCAAACCCATGCGCCCGAGCCCCTTTGGGCCGGCCCCTTGCTGCTTTTAGAAATCCAACACGCCCCCCTAGGCATCCTTGGAGTGTTGACCAAGTCAAGAAAATTTTTAGGGATTTTTTTCTACCTAATGTTTCCTTATTTTCTTGCTAGGATTTGAGAGGGAAAATGATTCTTATGTAATGTCAATTGTACCCTTACTTGGGGCCCAAGACTAAGGGTCTATTTAAAGGACCCTAGTCTCTTGTATGAAGCTTAATTTTGATATATGAAATAAACCTTGAGTTCTTCTATTACTTTGAGTGTTATCCTGCTGTGTGCATAAAGGGGTTTGTGAGTTCTTCTTCCTGGTGTTTGCAACTACATCCTGCCGCCAGCCAATCCTCTAGAGCCTTGGCCGCCCACTCCAAAATTCCCTTCCTCTTTGCTATTTTTTCTTTATTTTCTTGATCTTCTCTAAGTTCTCTAACCCCTGACAGGTCGTTTGCAGGTCCCCGAGTTCCTACGAATCCAATGACTCCAGCCAAGCCTCAATCGAACCATCGAGTAGAAAGCCAGGTATCCGCGAATCTTTGGCTCGATTTTGCAGGCCGCATCCGTCGAGGAACGAGAGATCCCTTTGCTGCGATCTTCATCGGGCACTTCAGACATTGTCAGGTACACCCCCTCTGCCACCAGTAATAATATTGTAGGAGAACTTGCCCTAACCGAGGCTTCTCAGCCCCGGTGATCCTTCTTTATTACTTTTCTAGGTTCTAATCTACATGCTTGACTTCAAAAATTCATACATAATTCTCTACAACTTATTTTGATCTGAAATTTGGGATTTAATCACTCAACTCCATATATAAAACACACAAAAATAATTGCATGCATATTAGTCCCGCATCAGGTAGGGATCCAGTGCAATGATGGTCGTGATCGGCAGCATCTGGGGAAGCGATTTCTTCAGCCTACCCAGAGAAGCCACGTAGACACGTCCGAGGAGTAGTTATTACGGGTGTAGAATCCAGAGCGGTCATAGTCGAACCCAGACGTCGGTCCTGTCGATGAATGATGCATGGTGCGGATCCGATGGTAGGGGTTTGTAATAGTACGGTCGGGCGCCGGTCACTTCGAAAGGAAAGGTGGCCTTTCCCAAAATATATCTTCTTTTAAATCCTTCTTGCCCGCCACTGTATCGAGGCTCTTCTTTCATCCATTCAGCCATTCTTGTCTTCCAGAGCTCCTCACAGGTTAGTCCCTCCTTGTAGTCTCCTTTCTCCTTGCCTTAGTTGAGTAGGACCTTTCTTCTCAGGGTTAGGTTCACCTCCTGACTTTCATCTGCTTTCCTCTTCTTTCCCTGATCTTCTTCACTATGTCCTGTTTCGATCCAGGTTTTCATCCTTCAACCAATTAGGGTGAAGCCGGGCCTTCTAGGCCGAGAACGCCATCATCTTCTTCTTCTGATGAGGAGGGAGATGGGGCATGCTTCGAGCTTAGAGGGAGGCGTCGCCCTGGTGGTATAGTTATTAGGGAGCCTGGTCTTAACCCCTCTTGTCCTTCTCATCCTCTTCCTCCAACTGAACCTGTCTCCGAGCTTGTCCGGTCAACAGGTCCCGACGGGATCACTTTGACAATCTCTGCTGAGGAACTAAGGACCATCCGGGATGTCTATGGCATCCCGTACTCCATCCGGCTTTTAATCCCTCGACCAGAGGACAGGGTTACTTCCAGTAGCCCAGGCCGTATTGCTTTCTATGAGGAGACCTTCTCCGGAGGGCTTCGCTTCCCCTTCCATCTATTTTTTTTGTCTGTGCCGAGCAACTACCGCTTGGTCCCTGCTCAGCTAGTCCCCAACGCCATAAGGACTATCTTCTGCTTCATCATGCTCTGCCATTTCCATGGGATTGTCGCCCGTTTTTCTCTATTCAGAGCCTTTTTCACTCTGAAGCACCACCCCACCGAAGACGGGTGGTGGTCCCTCTCTTCTCGTCCGAGGGGGATCAAATTTGAACTTCCCTCTTCTATCAAAGGATGGAAGAGTAAATTTTTCTTTGCTACAGTTGAGGGGGTCAACTGGGTGTGGAGCGACCCGAATCGATCCCCCAATCGAAACTCCACAGTCGAAGCAGCCGACAAGGATGTCTATGAGCTGCTCCATACTACTCAGATTCTTTCTCTCTAGGTTCTGTTGTCAGAGCAGAACCTCGTCGAGACCGGGGTCGGCCCAATGGGAGAGTTGGGTGAGTTCGGCTTGAGTCTTTCCTGGTCTTTTTAATCTATTTTTCGGAACTAGGATTGACATCATGCTTTTCGCATGCAAGCATGAAGTTCTCAGTGGATGACTTGCTGTCGATTACTCAGAAGAGGCCTCCATTGGGTTTGACTAAGGAGTCCTCCTAGAAGAGGGCTCATGATGAGGGCGCATCGACGGTTGCCCCTGCTAAGCGGATTGAGCCGAGGCGATGAGAGCCGGCCCCCACCCTGGAGAATGAGGTGGCTGTCCGGGCTAGGGTCACTGCTGCAGCCATCACCATCATGTCACCACCTCCTCCTGAGCTAGTCATCGTTGAGGGGGAGGATCGGGAAGGAGCGGATCCGGTGCCGGGGGTGCCACTGGAGGGGGTGTCGAGCTCCCACTGGCCACCAAGGCCTCTACTGGCAACGGAGCAGGTGATTCCACCTCAGGAGCAGGCAAGAGAGAGAGACTATCATCGGGTTTCGTTCAAAATGGAGCCCAATGTCTCATTGCTTCGGGATCCGAAGTTAGCCGAGCGCATGATGGATTTCTCCATCCAATTGTGCGATCGACGGGAGATGGCCGGGAAGGCACTGGGGGACGCGATCAGTAGCATCTTCCCCCTACTTTTCAAGGTAAGCGGGTTTAACCTTCTAGAGCTCTCTTTCCTTTTCCATTCTTCCTTTGACATCTTGCTTGGTGCAGGTCGGAGCCGAGACACTCCTTATCAGGGACTGCTGCCGGAACTGGTTGAAGAATGACCAGCAATGTGCAGCCGAGGTCGAGGCCATAAAGGCCGAGCTGAAGGAGAAATTCGATGCCTCCCGAGAGCTCCGTCGGAGGAATTAGAAGCTCCAGAAGGGGCTCACAGGCGTCGAGAGGTGCTCGAAGGAGCTCCAGGAGGAGCTCGATCAGGAGCGGAGCCGGTCGAAGAGCAAGGCCAAAGAGCTTGTGGCCACGGAGAAGAGGCTGAGCTCGTTCAATGCCAAGGCGATCCTGTAATAGGGGATCGTGTGGTCCCTTCAGGCTGAGCTGGACACGATGAAGGAGAAGCTAGCTGTGATCAAGAGGGAGGCAGCGGAGGCGGCCAGGTCGGTGGAGGCGACAAGGGAACAAGCCGACGAGATGAAGAAGGAGGCTGAAGGGGCCGTAGATAGGTACAAGGCCTCGGAGGAGTTCATCGCCGAGTTCTATCAAATGGCATCGGGCTCCTTTTACAAGGGCTTTATGTATCTACACGACCGAATCGAGGGGTTCGTCCCTGACGAGGGCTGTAGCCAGCTCCTTTTCCCTCGTTCTCCGAGCATGGATTCGGGTGTTGCATAAACATCAGCCATCATCCCGGAACTTTTCCCGTCGATGCCGATTACCGAGGTTGGAGTTGAGCAGTCCAGAACCCTGGGGGAAGGAACTTCACTACCACATGACCCTGCCGACAAGGATGCCTGAGTAGAGTAGACTTCTATTTTCTTTCTTTTGCAGCATTGGCCAGGTCATCCAGTATGTCGGGGGCCTGAGAACATTTATAAATGAACAGCAAGTTTCTAATGGAATGGGTTTTTTCTTTCAACCATCTTGACTTGAGCACTTCTGGTCTCAACCCCCTCTTCTTCTCCCTTCTCTTCTCTTTACTTCTTCTTTTCTTCTTCTTCTTCTCTCTTTTTTTTGTGATGGGATCAGAGGAGAGGTTTCTGCCTTGTTGCTGGATGTCCCGAACTTCAGTGCTGTAGGGCTGAACTCCAGGCTTCGGCATCTCGGAGCTGGGCTCAGAGACTTAGTGGCCAGGGGTCTGAGCTCCGGGTCTTGATGTCTTGGAGCTAGGCTCGAAGGCTTGGTGGCCAGAGAACTTGGCTTCGGACTTTGAGGTCTCGGCATTGGGCTCTAAGACTTAGTGGTCGGAAAGCTTGGTCCCGGGCTTTGATGTCTTGGAGCTAGGCTTGAAGACTTGGTGGCCGGAGAGCTTGGCTCCTGGCTTTAAGGTATCGGTGCTGGGCTCTAAGACTTAGTGGCCGGAAAGCTTGGTCTCGGGCTTTGATGTCTTGGAGCCAGGCTCGAAGACTTGGTGGCCGGAGAGCTTGGCTCCAGGCTTTGAGGTCTCGGCGTTGGGCTCTAAGACTTAGTGGCCGGAAAGCTTGGTTCCGGGCTTTGAGGTCTCAGCACTGGGCTCTGAGACTTAGTGGCTGGAAAGCTTGGTCCCGGGCTTTGATGTCTTGGAGCTAGGCTCGAAGACTTGGTGGCCGGAGAGCTTGGCTCTGGGCTTTGAGGTCTCAGTGCTGGGCTCTGAGACTTAGTGGCCGGAAAGCTTGGTTCCGGGCTTTGATGTCTTGGAGCTAGGCTCGAAGACTTGGTGGCCGGAGAGCTTGGCTCTAGGCTTTGAGGTCTCGGCTCTGGGCTCTAAGACTTAGTGGCCGAAAAGCTTGGTTCTGGGCTTTGATATCCTAGAGCTAGGTTCGAAGACTTGGTGGCCGAAGATCTGAGCTCCGGGCTTGGATGTCCTGGAGCTGGGCTCGAAGACTTGGTTGCCAGAGATCTGAGCTCCAGGCTTTGGTGTCCTAGAGCTGGGCTCGAAGAATTGGTGGCCAGAGATCTGAGCTCTGGCTTGGATGTCCTGGAGCTAGGCTTGAAGACTTGGTGGCCGAAGATCTGAGCTCTGGGCTTTGGTGTCCTGGAGCTGGGCTCGAAGACTTGGTGGCTGGAGATCTGAGCTCCAAGCTTGGATGTCTTGAAGCTAGGCTCGAAGATTTGGTTGTCGGAGATTTGAGCTCCGAGCTTTGGTGTCCTGGAGCTGGGCTCGAAGACTTGGTGACCGGAGATCTGAGCTCCGGGCTTTGGTGTCCTGGAGCTGGGCTCGAAGACTTGGTGACCAGAGATCTAAGCTCCGGGCTTGGATGTCCTGGAGCTGGGCTCGAAGACTTGGTGGCCGGAGATCTGAGCTCCGGGCTTGGATGTCCTGGAGCTGGGCTCGAAGACTTGGTGGCCGGAGATCTGAGCTCCGGGTTTTGGTATCCTTGAGCTGGGCTCGAAGACTTGGTGGCCGGAGATCTGAGCTCCGGGCTTTGGTGTCCTAGAACTAGGCTCGAAGACTTGGTGGCCGGAGATCTGAGCTACAGGCTTAAATGTCCTGGAGCTGGGCTCGAAGACTTGGTGGCCGGAGATTTGAGCTCCGGGCTTGGATATCCTGGAGCTGGGCTCGAAGACTTGTTGGCTGGAGAGCATGGCTCCGGGCTCGGTTGCCGGACCTGGGGTCTGGCTGAAGTTCTCTTGCAAGGCAAGAAATGTTCGCACAAGGGGAACCTTAATTATCAATGAAAAAGAACCTTACGCTATTGGTGTCGGAAAGCCGGGCCTCGTGTTTCAGTGTCAGAGAGTTGGCCTCCGAGTTTTTGCATGCCGGACCTTGGGCCGAGTGGCGATATTCCTGCAAGGCAGAAGGCGATCTATGCAAATGAAGGCCTTTATTATTTTAAAGGGTGAGCCTTACATTATTGATAATATTTTCTCAGATTGCAGGCGTTCCATGTTCGCAGGAATCTGGCACCACCCAGATCTGCGAGGTAGTAGGCTCCATGCGGAAGAGCTTCACCACCTTATAGGGACCTTCCCAGTTTGGCGAGAGCTTGCCGCACTCCCGGGGCTGAGATGCTTCAGCTCGGCGGAATACCAGATCGCCAGTCCAAAAGATCTTGGGCCTTACTCGGGCATTATAGTATCGGACGACTCATTGTCGGTATGCTACCATCTGGAGTCGAGCTTTGTCTCTGGTCTTCTCGAGGAGGTCCAAGTTGAGCAGAAGGTGCGCTGAGTTCTGCGCTTCGTCATATTGCTACACCCACAGCGTAGGTAAGCCAAGCTCGATTGGGAACATGGCCTCGGCACCGAAGATAAGGTTGAAGGGTGTCTCGTCCGTCACTGTCCTAGGTGTTGTGTGGTAGGCCCAAAGAACACTTGGGAGTTCTTCTGCCCACCTTCCCTTGGCCTAGTCCAGTCTGGTCCTGAGCTCTTGGAGAATGGTCCGGTTGGTCACTTTGGCTTCTCCGTTGGTCTAAGGGTGGGCAACAAAGGTAAAGCGGTGCTGGATGCCGTGTTCAGCATAAAAACCTTTGAACTCCTGATTGTCGAACTGCCACCCGTTGTCAGTGATGATGAAGTGGGGGAGTCCGAATCGACATATTATTGACTTCCAAAAGAATTGACGGACCTTCGCTTCCGTGATCTGTGCCAGTGGCTCCACTTCCGCCCATTTGGTGAAGTAGTCGATGGCCACCAGCAAGAACCTCCGTTGTCCCGGTGCAGGGGAAAATGGCCCTAAGATGTCCATTCCCCATTGGACGAAGGGCCAAGGGGCGAAAAGTTATGAGATCGGCGTCGCCGGTTGACACTGTATATGAGCATGTCACGAAGTCGATAGCATCCTCCCTCATGCTCTTCCAAATATATCCCTGGCGAAGAGCTTTGTATGCCAACATCCTTCCTCCCACATGGTTCCCGCACAGGCCTTCATGTATCTCCTGGAGAATGAAGGCCGCCTCCGCGGGTCTCAGGCACCTCAGAAGCGAGAATGAGTAGGATCGGTTTTAGAGTTGTCCTTCCATCAAGACAAACCGAAAGGCTTTCTTTTTGATGAGGCCAACCTCCGTGCGGTCCTCGGATAAAGTTCCATCAGTGATGTATCTGATGTACCTGTCTATCCAGCTCGGCTCTGGGCTGACTTGCTGCACCTCCTCAGGGGCTTCGTAGCTTGGATTTTTGGGGTACTCAATGTATGCTCGCCCTAGCGATGAGTCTAGCAGGATAGCGAGTCTCAACAGTGCATCCGCACGGGCGTTATCTTCGTGGGGGATATGGAAGATATTGAAGCATCGGAGGCCTGTCGTGCCGAGTAGACTCGCTCTAGATAATTCATCATCTGGGGATCCCTAGCTTCATATTCTCCGATAACTTGTCCGGCTACCAGTTGGGAGTCGGTAAAGACTTTTAAGTTCTGGACGCCTAGCTTGCATGAGACCCTTAGGCCTGCGAGGAGCGCCTCGTACTCTGCCTGGTTATTTGTCACTGCAAATTTGAAACGGAGGGCACTTTCCACCGCGACCCCATCGCTATTGGCGAGGATGAGTCCTACTCCACTCCCGCCGGAGTTGGATGCACCATCCACATGGAGGACCCAAGGTTCCTCCTCCGTGCCGAGCTCAACTTGATGCTCCATGGAAGTCTGCTCCGGCTTCTCGTCGAGTCCCTTGCACTCGACTAGAAAGTCGACTAGGACCTGGGCTTTCTGTAACGACCTCAGCCAATATGCGATATCAAACTCGCTCAACGTCAGGGACCATTTTGCCAACTGCCCAGATATTTCGGGATGGCTGAGTATGGTCCTCAGTGGCTGGTCCATCACCACCATAATGGAATGCGCTTGGAAGTAAGGCCTGAGGTGCTTAGCAGACATTATTAGAGTAAAAATAAGTTTTTCAGAACGGGTATACCTGATCTCTGCATCGTGGAGGATTTTGCTGGTATAATATACCAGCTTCTGAGATCCGTCCTTATCCGTACAGATGAGGACCGAGCTAACGGCTCTAGGTGTGACCGCCAGGTAGAGCAGGAGCTCCTCCCCTTCCTCTGGTCTAGAAAGTAGAGGGGGAGAAGCTAGGAACTCTTTCAGTTCTTCAAAGGCTGCCCTGCACTCCTCCGTTCAGGTGAAGTCGTGTACCTTGCGCAGCACCTTGAAGAAGGGAAGGTGGCGATCGGTCAATGTCGAGATGAACTGACTCAGGGCTGCGATACACCCCGTCAAGCACTGGACTTGCTTCTTGGATGTCGGGTACTCCATGTTGACGATCGCCTGGACCTTCTCCGAGTTTGCTTCAATGCCCCTCTGAGTGACCATGAAGCCAAGGAACTTCCCTGTGGCCACTCCAAAGGTGTACTTTGCTGGGTTCAGTTTCATTCAGTGCTTTCGGAGGTTGTTGAAAGCTTCGACAAGGTCAACGACGTGGTCCGAGCTTGGCTTGCTCATGACAAGCATGTCGTCCACATACACTTGCATATTCCGGCCAATCTGATCTTTGAAGACCTTGTTGACTATATGCTGGTACGTGGCCCCAGCATTCATCAGACCAAAGGGCATCATCTTGTAGCAGTACGTCCCTTGGTCGATGATGAAGGTGGTATGCTCCTTATCTTCTAGGTGCATCCAGATATGATTGTATCTGAAGAATGCATCCATAAAGGAGAGCAGTCGATAGCCCAAGGTGGCATCCACAAGTTGATCAATTTTTGGCAGGAGGAAATTGTCCTTCGGGCATGCCTTGTTGAGGTCGGTGTAATCCACGCAGATCCTCCACTTACCGTTCTTCTTCTTTACCATCACCACGTTCGCAAGCCAGCTCGGGTATTGTACCTCCCGAACGAAATCGGTAATAAGTAGTTTGTCGACTTCCTCCTTGATTGCCGCCTGCCTCTCGGGGGCGAAGCTCCTCTTTTTCTGTCAAACTGGCATGCACTTCGGATCAATGCTCAGTTTGTGGGTGATGATGTCAGGGAGAATACCTGGCATATCGACCGTCATCCATGCAAACACATCTGCGTTCTCCTATAAGAATTCTAATAGGTGGGCCCTTTCCTCTTCTTGTAGCTGGGCCCCAATCTACACCATCTTTTCCCAGTCGACTCCAAGTGGATAAGATAGTAGGCACTCAACCGGGCCCCCTCTAGGGTCTTGCACCCTCTGGTCGAGCTCATCCGCCCTTGGATCTTCCTCGAGTATTTCGGTACCTGGGAGAGTCTGGAAATAGTGTTGGAGCGGCTTGGGTGCACCTCTCATTTCGTCGACTCCGTAAGGAGTTGGGAACTGCACCAGCAGTCGCTTCATGGAGATGATAGCATTGAGCAGATTGAACCCAGGTCAGCCAAGGATCACATTATAGGCCGAAGGCAGTCTAACTACCATGAAGGTCATTATGACGGTGCTCTGCTGCGATGGGGTTCCGGCAGTGACTGGGAGTGTGATCTCTCCCTCAACCCTCATAGAGTCCCCTGTGAAACCGACAAGGAATGTGTGCACAGGTCTGAGCTGTGCAGGAGACAAGTTTATTTTGGAGAAGGCATCATAAAAAAGTACATCTGTGGAGCTTCCACTATCAACCATGATGCATTTTACAGGATGCTTTGCAATCATCATTTCGATGACCACGGTATCGTTATTTATATTCTCCCCACAATCTCTCCCTTTCCTCATAAAGGGGAGTACATGTTCAGACTGCCCTGCCCGCGGGCCTTCTTGAGCGTGCGCTCGGCTTCCCAGTATATCATCTCTACCGGCTTTTCGATAGGGCGGTTGTCGACTGCTGGTACCGGCAAGAGAGCGACGAGCGCTTGAGGTTCTGCTTGAGGTCTGCCCCCCACGAACCTCCCGAGATAGCCTCTCTTGATGAGTTCTTCGATTTCCTTTTTGAGGTTGCGGCATTGCTCGGTATCGTGGCCGTGGTCGTGGTGGTAGTGACAATATTTCGTCTTGTCATAGCTAGAGGATGGCCTCATTGGAGGTGGGCGCTTCAGGTAGGGCTCACCTTCAATCTCCATCAGGATTTTCATCCTCGGGGCAAGCAGGGGGGTGAGTCTCTCCTCCGGGACTAGAGCGCATCTCAGCCTCAGCCCTGGGCGGAAGTTCGGAGCTAGAGGTCCTAGCTTCCGCATCCCGGACGTCTCGACGGGAGCCGGCTTCTTTAATGGCCTCCCATCTAGCTCCCTTCATGTACGGTCCGCTTCCTCGGCACGGACGTACTTTTAAGCTCAGAAGAGGAGCTCGGAGTAACTCTTAGGGGACTTCTTATCGAGCGAGTAGGTCAGGCGGGAGGTCCTGAGCCCTCGCTTCAGTGCCAACATAGCGACTGGCTCTTCAAGGTTATAAATCTCTAATGCGGCAACCTTGAAATGGGCCATGTAATCTCATAGGGGCTCGCGGTCCTATTGCCGGATGGAGAAGAGGCTATTTGCTTCTCGTGGCACCTTTCGACAGGCATTGAAGTGGGCCATGAACTTCCACTCTAGTTGAGCGAAAGAACCAATGCTTGCTCGAGGCAGGTGAACCAAACTCGAGCCGCCTTCCGAAGGGTTGCCAGGAAGGCGATACAAAGAAGGGCGTCAGTGGCCCCCTGGACCCTCATGAGGGCCTTGTAGCTTTTCAGGTGGTCCAGGAGGTCGGTGGTCCTATCGTAGGGATCCACCTGTGACATCCATAACTGGCTGGAAATCGGTTCCTCTTGGATTTCTCGGGAGAAGGGGGGATGGGCATCATAGCCCGTTGGCTCGTCAGCGGAGCCCTGTATGTTCATAAATCAGTGGGATAACTCCGCCAGCTTGCGCTCGTGGTCCTCCAGGCGCTTCTCGGCTGTGCGCCTAATGGTCTCATCAGTAGAACCTTTTGTTGAGAGAGATGCAAAAGGTGACATGGGTACATGGTGCTCATGAAGGGTAGACTTGTCTTTTTGACCTCGACGGGGTTTGGTCGTTACCTGCTCAAGGGTCAGAGAGAGGCTCTCCCTGTCGACAGACCTGGCTTATTGTCTTTTCGTCGGTGTCTGATGACTACCCCGGGGGTCGATGGTGGCTCGCGGCTGCGAAAGCCTTCCTTGGAAGGAATGCAGGTTGTCGTGGGGTGCTGCATCATGGGCCACGGGTGTTCCTGGCTACTGATGGGTAGCCAAGGACCGTTGCTGGTGCTGAAGCTGACGCACTGCCATTGCAAGGATTTGCATATGCTAGGCAATAGCGGCCAGCTGAGATTCTGTCAGAGGTGGTTGAGGTAGCATGGGCGGTTCCACTTCCAGGACGTATGGGTTTCTTCGAGAAGGAGAGTCTCCCATACGGCTGGTGGAAGCTTCTCTCACTCGCGTCGTCACCATCCTCCTATTGGAACCACTTATAGAGGGG
The DNA here is from genome assembly GCA_021397845.1 of Areca catechu. Taxonomy (NCBI): domain Eukaryota; kingdom Viridiplantae; phylum Streptophyta; class Magnoliopsida; order Arecales; family Arecaceae; genus Areca; species Areca catechu. Next base: position 131,718,459 of record CM038038.1, on the reverse strand, counting down.
ATGGCTTTTGGGACCTCTCGCTTGTGCCATCCTCTACCTGGTGTGCCAATCTATTGCCGCCAAGATCATCATGGCTCATAGATACTGTCGACGTCGGTTCTCCTCCTCGTCTTCTCGGGGTTGACCTATGCTTCAGAGCCTACAAAAGAACAAGGTCAGACACCCGAGTCGGGGATTCCGGCAAGGGCATTCCGACAGTCAAGTCAGTGACGATCTAGGAGAACAGATCCTCTTGGTCGAGCCCTCTTGATGGACTCCATGCTAGGAGGAGTGAGTGGTGTGAGTGTGGGGGTGTGAGTGTGCTGGGAGAGATGATAGCCAAGCTGGGTCGGCCCTCTTGTGTGTCTTCTTCTCCCCTCGCTTGGATAAGAGCTTTTTTGGTTAAGCTAGTACTTGCGTACGTTCGTTACCTCTCCACTGGGGGTGTTGGAAGTTCTTTTAAGTCCAGGTGACCATTGAGTGCCTGCCTTGGGATCTCCCCCAGGCTGTCAGGCACGTGTGGTGGTATTCCATGCCGTGGACGGGACATCTTTCTCGATTCGTGATAAGTAAAACTGTCATGTGCTTTGACATTCCTTCCGGTCCCCCATTCTGGGAAGCCTGGCAGTTCCTCGATCGGGGGACCACCATCCCCGGGATTCGAATCTCCTGGTTGACTTCCTCTTTCGGGTGGTGCAGATGGTTGGTGAAGAGCATGGCACCTTGGTCAGGGAGCTCCTTCCTCTCCTGGTGTAAGCGGTGGCCGCTGGCAGTTATTGTGACCTAACGGGCATTTCTTGGTAGTCTTTGGGCTGCTTGCCGGTGTCTCGGTGAGGTGGCTCCGCCCCTTTGGTGTTCCGGGGTGCCGTCCGAGTTGGCTGCTGGATTGGAGAGCTGGGACTCGACTCCGACTCGGGGGGCTCGACCTCCGAAGGGCTCAACCTGGAGAAGGAGGATGGGCTCGACTTTGGCTCAGGGGGCTCGACCTCGGAGGGGCTCGACCCAGTGGGGGAGGACTCGACTCCTGCCCGGAGGGCTCGGCCTCGGAGGGGCTCGACCTGGCGGAGGAGGGCTGACCTCAACTCCGGTCCAGGGGTCTCAACCTTGGAGGGGCTCAATCCGGTGGAGGAGGTCGACACGTAACTCCAGCCCAGAGGGCTCGACCTCGGAGGGGCTTGACCTGACGGAGGAGGGCTAAGCTCGACTCTAGTTCAGGGGGCTCAGCCTCGGAGGGGCTTGATCTAGTGAAGGAGGTCGCTCGTCTCCGGCCTAGGCGCCCCGAGCTCGCGGGTGCCGACCTGGCGGAGGACGGAGCTCGGCTTTGATGGGCCACCTCATTGATCTGGGAGAGCTCGACTCGATCAAAGGAGTCCGAGATGGGGTGTCCACCATGGCGAATCTTATGACATGGCATCTGACTGGGAATGCACATCAACACGTCAGCTTCTCTCCATATCAAGGACCAAAAATGAAATATTAGCTGACTAAGGGTTGGATTCGATAAATGGTTGGTGAGGGCAAGCTAATAAGGCACCTATTATTATTAAGACTTGCTCAAGTGAGGATCCTCGATAGTTGGTGCTTAGCTAATCCTTTATAATTGGGAGGTGCACGAACTTCTCTAATGAGGGGTCAGTTGAATGGTGGGCACAAACATACGTTGACCACGTTGACTTATTCGATAACATTGGGGGTCAAAAGGAAGCTTTCTATTGAGCAAGGCTCTAACTAACCACGAACCTAATTCGATGACTGGTCGGCGGATATAGTGGAAGCGGTAGTCTAGGTTTCATATCCTTGGTGATGAGTGATCGATAGACATGCAGCAAGGTCCTCGCTGCCTCTACCACCTTCGCTTTGTCGCCACCACCCTGATCTTCCCTAACAACCCCCTCTCCCTCGTCGCCTTTTCCCTATCTATCCCCCTTCTCATCGTCTCCGTCTCCATCAGCATCTCCATCAACCACCTCCCCTATCGATGATCCGCTGGCCTGGTCTGACATCAACGACTGAAGACCCAATGTCACCCCCTATACCACCTTCTTGCTCGGTTGCTCCTTTTCCGTTCAAAGGATTGAAGACCAGAAACCCTAGATCCGACCCCTTTCAAGTTTCAATGCAATGAGAATTAAAGAAATTTCAAATTTTGAATGGCGCTCAACCATCCCGCATTTGATCGCATTGGTGGGCCAAGCTCAGCACGAAACAATACTATGATCTATGGGTTATGGGCCTGTGGCTTGCTACCTTATGCAACCCAACTTGACCTGGCCCATCTAGACCTATACATTAAATAGGTTAAACAGGTCAAGGGCCTAAAACTTGAACCTGATTTATATATTAGGTTAAACATATTGACCAGTTTATACTTGAACCTGTTTAAGCTCAATTCAAATCTATTTAAGATGAGTTGAATGTGGATGGGTCATATTTTATCATCTTTAATTTTTTCTTAGATGTTTCATTCTTGCTCTAGAGCATATTTTACTCTAGTTAGAGGGCGATGGTAATAGCCAAATCTCATAGATCAATAATGTTGCATATAAAGATATCGTATACTTGTTTGATATTTGTTATTATATGCCTTATGCATGTTTTCGGGGAGGCTAGCACTTCAAATACTTGATTAATTAGTAAAAGTGTTGTAATCTAATATTGCTTCTAAATAGGAAGATCTTTGAATTTTTCTTTTTTCTCTTTGATCGAATTAAAATTAATACTCATGATTGTATTTTTGCCTGGAATTGGACCATATAAAATAAAAATTAAAAAAGGGGTTTGTGAACCTCCAATTTACAACAACCAAGAGTAAATCTTAGCACGATGAATGGATAATGCATGAATAATGATAACTTATATTACCAAATGAGATCATGAAAGTTTTGCAGCAAAATATCAATCTAATTCTAATACCATAGTCACATAGTTTTAGTTATTATTATTAAAAAAGAAGCTGGGATCTTATTTTGAACCCTTGAAATATCTGTCATAATTTATTTTTTTCTTATCATGTTGTACTTTTTCATAACAAAAGAAACATGAACCAAAGTACCTGACAATTTATGAGAACTAATCAATTTATAGAAAATCATGAGAGGCTTTCGTTGTCTTCATATATGGCGAGGTAATGGATATCAATAACCGGATTCTAATCATACCCTTGTTTCAACTTTTTTTTTTTGGTGAAAAAAAGGGGGATAGAGAGGATAAATCCGATATAGCTACCTCCACAAGCCTCCACCCCTTCAGGTAATGTTCTATTCGAGATGCTTAGATTTTCGCAATCTCTCCTTATCAAATGGTGAGTATGTCAATCTGACACCACTAAGATGCTGGCTAGTAGAATGGGGATAAATGGAGAGATCCCGACCTCTCACTCACATCAACTGTCACAGGCTCCAAGAAAATTTCTGGATTTAATTAGTCATCCATAAGATCATGCCTCGAACTTGCGACCTGTTGGTAGTGAGGCAAGGCCTCTACCGCCTTAGCGGTAATGGATATCAGTAATCAGATTCTAATCATACCCTTGTTTCAACTTTGAGTAGGCTTCCTCATGTCTTGAACTTTTTTTCTTTAGAAAAACAAAAAAATCAAGACATAAATAACTTCAATCACATCTATGTATCTGATATTTCATTTAATGAAAGTGATGCTTCAATATTTTCTATATGGTCTCTATCTACATGGATGAAATAACATTAGGAACGATTAACATCTAAAAAACAACTGAATCAAATGGAACATGATATGATTGCATCACCTTGATCTCGGCCAGAGCCAAGACCTAGGTGACCTTAGCCATAAACGAGGATGATCTTGGGGGTCAGACTTGACCGACCAAATCTCCTCATCTAAAGATGAGGAGAAAGCATGTCAAGAATGGAATGCTACCAATTCTGGAAGGTGATCATATTATCTTGATCATGGTTAGCTAGATAAGGTATCTATAATTGCATGGGAGAAGATCTGCATGATGGCCAGGCAATAGCCAACCAACATTGCATCCTAGATATAGAGTGCGATCTTCGTCGACAAGATTCACACATACTTCGGATAACAGTTACCATCAATAATGGGGAAGGTTGCTATTCGCCCTTATAAATAGGAGGAAGGAAATCCTAGGTAAGTTTCAAATCAATTCAAAAAAACTCCTCGCACTTCTTTATCTTTCTGAGTATTTACTGTTCTAACTTATAAATAGGAGGAAATCCTAGGAGGAAGGAAATCCTTCCTTTATCTTTCTCAGTTGTTGCCTCCTGGATCGTCGTGGCCTGTAGCTCCGGCGCAGCGTCGGGCATCGCTCCTCTCGCCTAGGATCCCTCGCACTTTTCCTAGTCGCTGCAAAAGAAAAAAGATCCTAGCCAAGGATTCTGGCGGGGGCACTTCGATGATCAAGTCAGTCGATGATCCAGGGAAACAAATCCTCCTCGGTGGATTCTGGTGAGGTCTCCACGTTTGGGGGTCGTTTTTTTGGAAAAGAAAGTGAGTGTAGGGAGTTAGCAGAGAAGGAGGACTGGAGCAGAGTCGGCTGTGTCCATGGGATTCTTCCAACGAATTCTCCGATAGCTCGTAGAGCATTGCGTCTGGCTTGCTCTCCCCTTCTGCATGCCAACCATTACCTCCCTTATCCCCTGCTGATTTTGTCTCTAGTCTCTCCTCTCGGTTAAAGGCCCTCTTATTTTTTTGGATGGAGGGGTCATATATGACCCCTGCTTTCCAGATGTTCTCCTTTTTGGGGGAGTCCCAGGGGGTGACATCTGGTAGCACGCGGGAACTGTGCATGAGCTCTCGTTAGCCCCTTTGAGGTGGGGAATCATGTTGCTAGCTCTGATGCTCTGGTTAGTTGTCATGTTTCAGGAAATCTGGTGATTAATTAGCATGTAGGTGGCCATCCCAGGGTCTAAATCCTCTGGCACGGCCTCCTTATTGTGGATGGTGCAAACGGCGGACTGGGGAGCATCGTACCTTGAGAGGGACGTTCCTTCTCGATCGATTTGAGCTAGGGTCTGAGAGGGTCCTGTGCTCCGACGAGGTGCCTTCCTCCGCAGGCCTCAGGCGATGGGCTGCCGCCTATCAGTTGTACTGTCTCAGAGGCGGGGTCTAGGTCAAGGCGACCCTCTTTCCCGCCATGATTTGAATTTCTGTTGCCTCCCATTCTTGGCTTGGTGGCGTCTTAAGTTAGACCTCGGTCAGGGACTGACCTCGGTAGGGGATTCACTTCGGCTTCTTGCTTGGATGCCAGGCTTAGGTGTCACCTCTATCTGCTTACTGACAACCAGTGCCTAGGTGGGTTCCATGTCAGCGGATACAACCATATTAGTTGCCCCCCACTCTCGAGCCCAGAAGACGAAGCGATGCTCGGGGCGTGGAGAGTAATGGTCATGCTAACATGGACCGGAGCATCCCTTTACACTGCCAACATCTTTGTGCGTCTGAGCTTTGAGGACCACGCCTTCACATTGATGGGGTTTCGTGGTGCTTCGGCTTTTCGATGATGACCATCAATGCTTCTCCTGGGGGGATGTAGATTCCTCTAAGGATGAGGTACATGAATCGTCTGATGCTGGCACATGGCATCTTCCGGTTGGCCTGGCAATTAATGAGGTGTGTATCTGCAATTAGTACAAGGGATCGGCAAGATCCGCTTGCAGAGAGGCCATCCCCTACCTTTTTAAGCGCAGGGGGATGGGCCTCGGTGGAACATCCTCTTCTCTTTGACTCTTCTCTCCTGGCTTTGCTCTCCTTGCTTGTGACAAGGGAAGTCTTCTAGTGAGCTTTAGGTCCAAGAGGCTGCATGATGCTTCTACGAGGACGTCCCGCCGGTGTCCAAGCGGGGGCACCCCAGTCGAGGAAGAAGTTCACTGAGCTTGAGATTCCCCTGAAGGAAGAGAAAGTGGAAAGGCCCTGGGGGGCAGTGGAGGTAGTTGCTTATGTAATGGGAGCAGCCTACCTGCAAACCTCCTGGGTGCGCTTGGTCGCACGACTACATGAGGGGACGGTCGTGGACGCGGGCGCCGTGGTGAGGGTCATGGTCATCACGGTGCTACTGGGAGTGGCCTGACGAGGAGTGGCAGCGGCTGATCATGGAATCACTAGATTGGTGAAATCCAAGAAGGACAGCGCGGTCGAGGAGGCGTGCACCCTTCCACGAGCGAACATCTATGGAAGGGGTACAACGGTGCATCCTCCAGGTGGAGCCGGTGCCGATCTTTGGAGACCCGGCGACTTCCGAGAGAGGACGTGGTGCTGGAGGCGGAGGCAGCGCCACCCTCCTTCCTGGGAAGCCCATATGAAAAAATGACTGGCGCACCCCCAGTTGCTTCTGGGAGTATTGCCAGGGAGGATATTTTCTTACTTGTAACTTAGACCTCCGGGAGGCTTCCTAGCCTGTCGGGAACCTCCGTAGGATGTAAAAGACTTTTGATCAATAAAGGCTTTTGCTTGGCTACTGCATGCCTCTCCTTCTCGTCTCCTTCTTCTTCTTATTTTCCACCTGAGCTGCTCCGAAGGGGGCCCGCCGGGGGCCGCAACTGTGCACTCCGCGAGTGTGCACTTTGAAGGAACTGGCTCGACAGGAAGACTTGGAGTGATGTCCAGCTTCTACTAGAGTCTCAACATGGGGGGAGTCAGACCTGCAGAAGGGCTTCGAGATGGAGTCTGACTTTGGCTGGAATCGAGCTTCTGCTGGAGTCTCAACTTGGGGGAGCTAGCTTAGTAGAAGGTCTTCGAAGTGGTGTCTGGCTTCGACTGGAATCGGAGTTCTATTGGAGTCTCGACCTAGGGGGAGCCAGCCCAGCTGAAGGTCTTCGACGGGACATATCTTACGGTTGCAATCTCTGCCAAATGGATCCATGTGGGACCCAGGGATGTTGCTTCTTCATTGGTCTCCTACTCCCAAGTCCTGACAAAATGTCATGCTCAGGACAAAGGAGGTAATTACAGAGGTGACACGGAAAGGCTGAGATCTGGTACCATTCAATGCCATGATCGCTGCCACTTCGCATGCCATGACCTGAGGCTAGTATGAGGATGCCATGTCAGCAGGTCCGAGAAAGCATGATGGTGGATGTATGGCTCGAGGCTGTTGCCGTTGCATCAGGGCATCACCCTCGATCGATGTTGCTACGTGGTGCCCATCCGGTGGCGGGGGTACTGAAAGGATGTATGGTTGCAGTATGGCGGCCTTGAAGAGAGGGTAAGCTTTTTTCCTTGATCATCTCTTCCAGAACTTTCCTGCTCACCATCGGGCCAGAGCTTCTTCCTTTTTCTGATTGTCTTTTTCCTTAACAACCAGGTTAGTCTCCCTTGGCCTTTTCCTTCCTCTCTGTGCACCTCCTTCTTTTTTTGATCTCATATGGCTCCGTCTGGCCGGCACCACCGTTCTTCTGATGACCCCCATGGGGCGGGGCCTTCTCGGCTGAGGACTCTATCTTCAGGCTAGGAGGAGGCCCCTCTCGTCATTCATAGAAGCCTCCGCCCAATCGAAGTAGTCATCGATGGGCACAGGGCCCCTCCTGCTGCTTCTGATTCTTCTGCCCCCATTGCTTCTTCTAGGTCTTCGCATCCGACCAGGCCTTCAGGTGTAACTTCGATGATAACCCGGGAGGAGCTCTCTATGATCCGGGCCACCTACAGGATCCCAGACTCTATCCGGCTCTCGATCCCGTGACCAAGAGAACGGGTCACCTCTAGTGACCCTGGATGAATAGCCCTTTACGAGGAGTTCTTTCTCGGGAGCCTTCGCTTGCCTCTTCATCCCTTCTTTCTCTCCATCCTAAGCAACTACCGTCTTGTTCCAGCCCAATTGGCTCTCAACACTATTAGGGTCATCAACTGCTTCATCATCTTCTGCCACTTTCATGGGATCATCGCCCGCTTTTCCTTATTCAGGGTCTTTTTTATTCTAAAACACCACCTGACCAAGGATGGGTGGTGGTAAGTTTATCCTCGCCCGAGAGGGATGAAGTTTGAGCACCCTTCTTCCATCAAGGGATGGAAGAGAAAATTCTTCTTTGCTTCTGTCGAAAGGGTGGATTGGGTCTGGAGTGACCCGGACCAGACCCCAAATCGGAACTCCCGGGTTGAGGTCTCTGATCGGGAGGTATATGACCAGCTCATCTCCGATCAGATCCCCCCTCGAAGTTCTATTGTTAGAGCGAAACTTATTCGACGTCGGGATCAGCCTAAACTCGGGGCTAGGTGAGTCCGGAGGGGTATCTCTTTTTTGATGAGTCCCTTTCGGACTGTTGCTGAACTTTGTCTTCTTCTTCCTGTAGGTATGAGATTCTCAGTGTGGGAGCTTCTGGAGTCTGCCCACAAGAAGAGCTTGCTATCCGGGTCCAGGGAGGCTCCACCTAAGAGGGCCCGATTCGGGCCCAGCCAGGAGGCGGGGCCTGCTTCAGTCTCTGGCCTTATGGGGTAGGCGGTCAAACCAGCCCTTGGGCCTTCGGAACAATGGGCCGGGCTTCCGGCCCAGGAATCTGGCATGAGCACACTGGCTAGGCCGGCTATAGCAGTTGCAGCCCACCCTCCCACGGTCATTGAGGTGGACGCAGAGGGAGAAAGGGTGGTGGAGCAACCATCACCGGTGCCATCGCCTGCAGCGACGAGCTCCCCATCGTTAGATAAAATGCCTTTGGAGGCGGCTCCCCCGGATGCGACGGCGCCCTCAGCTCCGAGGAGGACCACTGTTCGAAGGGCAGCACTTGGGGTGAAGCCAAATTCGACGGTCACCCAGGATCTTGTGCTTGCAAAGTGCATGATGGAATTTGCACTCCAGTCGCGTGATCGCCGTGAGAGGGGAGGCAGGGCGTTGGTGGAGGCCCTTCTTGGCACCCTTCCCCTCCTCTACCTTTCTGTTGCTTCAGTTTGACTACCATGGCTGACACCTTTGATGATGTAGATCGGAAATGACATCCTTCTCGTTCATGACCACTGCACCCAGCGGGAGCAGGAGAGGACGTCGCTTGCGACCGAGGCCCAATAGTAGGCTGACAGGGCCCGGGCCTTGGAGGAGAAGAATGAGATCTTCCAGGCCACAGTGATCAATGCTGAGAATCAAGTCAAGGACCTTGAAGCATCCTTGGCCTGAGAAAAGGATCAAGCCTCCCACTGGGGGGAGGAGCTCAAGGCCAATGCTGCCCGGGCGAAAGGGTTGATGAGCGACCTCCAAGCATGGCTGGAGGCGGCACAGGCTCGGCTGTCGACAGTCGAGGAGAAAGCTGCTGGGACGATAGCTCTGATGGAGGCCGCCAAGAAGGAGGCCATCGAGGCGGTGCCCAGGTTCAGGGCCTCGGTGGAGTTTGCTGATGAAGTCCGGGAGGTGACCACGAATTCCTTTGTCAAAGGATTCAGGGTCTGCAAATCCCTGGTGGCTTATCGCTTCTCGGAGCTGAGGCTAAATGAGATTGTGGTCCTGGGCAGCCTTGATGAAGGCTCAAGTAGAGCTTTGACTCCCACTGCCATGGCTGAAGTGGAGCCTGCTCTTGTTGCTGAGGAAGTTCCGCGAGTGGTGGCTGTGGAGGCCCAAGAGGATGCATGCGTGCCTATGCGCCATCCCGGGAAGGAGCCTGCTGAGGGATAGGTTCTGATCTCCCTCCGAAACATGCCCTCTCCTCCTTTTGCTCTTCCATTTTTTCTTTTTTTGGAGACCGCCCGGCCTATCGGGGGCCCTCTAATGATGTATTTTCTTCATGTAACATCAATGAAGTCCTTCTTCCTTTCATTAGGTTTTTATTTTTATGGTTGCCTTAAAACTCTTCAATTAAGCCAGGGGCTGGTGAATGATTTGAGGGAGGGGGCTTGCGCAGCCCCGAGAGACAGTCAAGTTGGGAAACTTGGCCTGGGGAGTCTTGGGATGGTCCTCACTGGCATTGAATCCGGTCGGCGGAGTGTGGGCTTTCGGGAGTGCCCCACTTTGCCATCACTTTGGACTGGGAGTCCAACGGGCTGAATGCGAGACTTCTGGAGTTTCATGGGTTGAGGTGCCAAGCTGTGAGTCAAGCGATAGATGGTGAGACTTCTGAGGGGTCCCGCGGGCATCTCCGGACTAGGAGCACGGCAATAGGTGCGGGGCTGCAGGAGTTTCCTGGGTTGAGAGCCGGGCTATGAGTCAAGCGATAAATGATGGGACTTTTGGGGGATCCCGCAGGCATCTCTGGACTATGAGAACAACGATAGGTGCAGGGATTCAGGAGTTTTCCGGGTTGAGGCACCGGGCTATGAATCAGGTGGTAGATGGTGGGACTTCTGGGGGGTCCCATGGGCATCTCCGGACTGTGAGCACGGTGACAGCTACGAGGCTTCAAGAGTTGCCTGGGTTGAGGCATCGGGCTGTGAGTCAGGCGACTGTAGATGGTGGGACTTCTGGTGGGTCCCATGGGCATCTCTAGACTGTGAGCATGGTGACAGGTGCGGGGCTTCAAGAGTTTCTCGGGTTGTGGCACCGGACTATGAGTCAGGTGATAGATGGCGGGACTTCTGGGGGGTCTCGCGGGAATCTCCGGACTTTGAGTACGGTGATAGGTGCCGGGCTTCAAGAGTTTTCCGGGTTGAGGTGCCAGGCTGTGAGTCAGGCGGTAGATGGCAGAACTTCTGGGGGTCCCGTGGGCATCTTCGAACTGGGAGCACGGTGACAAGTGCAGGGCTTCAGGAGTTTTTCAGGTTAAGGTGCCGGGCTGTGAGTTAAGCGATAGATGGCGGGACTTCTAGGGGGTCCCACGAGCATCTCTGGACTGTGAGCATAGTGACAAGTGTGGGGCTTCATGAGTTTTCCGAGTTGAGATGCTGGGCTGTGAGTCAGGCAGTAGATGGTGGGACTTTTGGAGGGTCCCACAGGCATCTCTGGACTGGGAGCACGGTGATAGGTGCGGGGCTTCAGAAGTTTCCCGGGTTGAGGTTTCGGGCTGTGAGTCAGGTAGTAGATGGCGGGACTTCTGGAAGGTCCTACGTGCATCTCCGTACTATGAGTACGTGACAGGTGCGGGGCTTCAAGAGTTTCCTAGGTTGAGATGCTGGGCTATGAGTCAGGCGGTAGATGGCAGAACTTTTGGGGGTCCGCGGGCATCTCCGGATTGGGAGCATGGTGATAGGTGCGGGGCTTCAGGAGTTTTCCTGCATGAGGTGCCGGGCTTCGGGAGTTTCCGAGCTTAGTGTGCCGGACTTCGAAAGTTTTGTAGGTTAAACACGGGGCACTGGGGGCTCCCGACGGGGTGCTACATCCCAACTTAGGGTGTCAAGGTTTTGAAGTTTTCGAGCTTAGAGTGTCAGGCTTTGAAAGTTTTTGGGCTTAGAGTGCCGTGCTTCGAAATTTTCCAGACTTAAATGCAGGACATTGGTGGCTCCCGGTGGGGTGCTATATCCTGACTTAGGGTGCCGTGCTTCGAAAGTTTCCAGGCTTAGAGTGTCGGGCTTCAAGAGTTTCCGGGCTTAGAGTACCGGACTTCGAGAGTTTTTGAGCTTAGAGTGCTGGGCTTCGAAAGTTTTTGGATTTAAATGCGGGGCATTGGTGGCTCCTGGCTTCAGTGCGGGGCACTGTGGCTACCGGCTTCGGATCGCCAGGCTTGGAGTCGGGCAATGGTTTCCCTGCAAGGAAAAGACAACATTGCATTGAAAAGAAACTTTATTGAAAGAGGGGAGCCTTACATCTTTGGAGGTAAGCCCTTGGGCTTTTGTTGCCGTCGATGTTGATGGGGCGATAGGCTCCGGGTGGAAGGACCTCGACTACTCCATAGGGGCCTTCCCAGTTTGGGAGGAGCTTGCCCCCCTTAGCATGTCATGCCTACGGGCTTCTTGGTGGGCTGGTTACCAATTGCGGGGGCAGGAGGAATAGCCATAAGCGCCCAGGGCTTCACAGGGGTCATGCCCCCCATGAACTTCCCAAGGTGGCCCCTCCTTATCGGATCTTTGATCTCTCCTTTGAGATGGCAGCAGCCCTCAATGTCATGGCCACCGTCGCAGTGGAGCTGACAGTATTTCATCTTGTCACGGCCACTAGACAACCCTAGTGGGGGAGGGCGGTGTAAGTAGGGCTTACCCTCAATCTCCGTGGGGATCTTCGAACCCGGAGCAAAGAGAGGGATGCATACTTCTTCCGAAATGGGACTGTTCTTTGACTCAGGCCCCACTCGGAAACTGGGGTTTGGTCGGGGCTTGCGCACCTCCGGAGCCTCCCCCAGAGATCAGTTATGGTCCACGGCTGCAAAGGCCCTTCTTGGAAGGTATGTGCAATGCCATGGATGGCGGCAATTCGGGCCGGAGAGGTCCCTGGCTGCTGTTGGATTGCCAGGGGCCATTGTTGGTGTTGTAATTGCTGCACTGCTGCGGATAGCACTTGCACCTGCTGGGCGAATGCGGTGGGTTGGACATCCGTTGGAGGTGATTGTGGTGGAGCGGGGGCTCTCTTCGTGCCTCAAGTGGAGTCACTTATACGGTAGGGGGACTAGCCTGACTGACATTTTTGCATCCTGCATCTTTCCCCCTACCTGGTGTGGCAACTTGTTGCCGCCTGGATCATCGTGGCCTGCAGCTCCGGCACAGTGTCGGGCATCGCTCTCCTCACCTGGGATCCCTCGCGCTTTCCCTAGTCCCTGCAAAAGACAAGATACCCTAGCCGGGGATTCCGGTGGTGGCACTTCGATGATCAAGTCAGTGGGCGATCTAGGGGAACAGATCCCCCTCGTGGATTCTAGTGAAGTCTCCACATTTAGGGGTCATTATTTTATGGAAAAGAAAGTGAGTGTAGGGAGTTAGCAGAGAAGGAGGACTGGAGCAGAGTCAGCTGTGTCCGTGGGATTCCTCCGACGAATTCCCCGGTAGCCCGTAGAGCATTGCATCTGGCTTGCTCTCCCCTTCTGCGTGCCAACCATTATCTCCCTTACTCATTGCTGGTTTTGCCTCTTGTCTCTCCTCTCGATCGGAGGCCCCTCTTATTTTTTTGGATGGAGGGGTCGTATATGACCCTTGCTTTCTAGATGTTCCCTTTTTTGGGAGAGTTCCAGGGGGTGACATCTGGCAGCACGCGGGAACTGCGCATGAGCTCTTGTTAGCCCCTTTGAGATGGGGAATTATGTTACTGGCTCTGATGCTCTGGTTGGTCACCATGTTTTGGAAAACCTGATGAAGTACTAGCATGCAAGCAGCCACCCCAGGATCTGAATCCTCTGGCGCGGCCTCATATTTATGGATGGTGTAGATGGCGGACTTGGGAGTGTCGTACCTTGAGAGGGATGTTCCTTCCCGATCGGTGTGAGCAAGGGTCTGAGAGGGTCCTGGTGCTCCGACAAGGCACCTTCCTCCGCAGGTCTAAGGCGGTGGGCTGCTGCCTGTCAGTTGTACTATCTCAAAGGGGGGGTCTGGGTGAAGGCGACCCTCTTTCCCGCCAAATTTGAATCTCTGTTGCCTCCCGTTCTTGGCTTGGTGGTGTCTTGAGTTCAACCTCGACCAGGGACTGACCTTGGCAGGGGGATTCACTTCGGCTTCTTGCTTGGATGCCAGGCTTAGGTGGCGCCTCCATCTGCTGACTGACAACTGGAGCCTAGATGGGTTCCATGTCAGCGGATACAGTCGTATCATCAGTAAATAGGAGGAAGGAAATCCTAGGTAAGTTTCAAAATAATTCAAAAAAACTCCTCGCACTTCTTTATCTTTCTCAGTATTTACTAGTCTAACTTAAGCATCGAAGGATTCCCAAAATCACTTCCGATCAGGGATTTTTTTATTGCAAGGACTATTCTCATCTATTGGTGCATCATCCACCTTGGCTTGTTCAATCTTGGCCAGTCTTGATGATTGCTCGAAGCTTGGTAGTAACATAACCAACACCTCCTTGTGAAGGTTGCCTTACATCAATAGGTTTTGGAGAACTTAATTCAAGATTTAGGGAAAAAAAACTCATCAGTGTTTCCATCCTAATCAAGGTGCCATGGGTCACTATGGCAGACCTTGGGAGGAGTCATATAGAGAATATGGATATTGCGCTTAGTTATGGCCAAGAGCTCATGGTTGGACATGTGAGGTATTGTCCACTTTGACTTATGGATTTCATAATTCTGCCCTCGTAGATTATAATCTAAAAGGTACATGTTGCTACCTAGATCACTATGACCTAGAGCTCTAGTGGGGCTCGGCAGAGTTGGCCTCCTCGGGAGCATCAAGCTTTTCATCCTCGCATCTTTACAATCGATCGATCCTGTAAAAAAGGAGACCTAGGCCAGGAATCTTGACGGAAACACTTCGACAGTCAAGTCAGTAGGGTGACAAAGAAAAACAAACCCTCTTTTGCAAATGCTTTGAATGCCTCTGTGTAAAGGGAGATAGAAGCAAATAAAATAATTAGAGTTTTTGGGATGCTGGGGGGTTGTTCGCTATTTTGACTCTTTGTCTTAGATTGCCTGCTCACTTGGCCTCTCTCTTTTTCTTGGTTCGCCCCCATCCTGGAGGACCCTCTTACCATTATATAGGAATTGATTCTGCCAAACCAGGCCTGGAGCCTTGGTTGGATGCGTCTCCCAGAGTGTCCCCTGTATAAGGGATACAAGCTCTTCAGAGCCTCGTTGGACAGGATCCAAGGCTCCTAAAAGAAGGTCTTCTTGTAGGGGGCATGGTCAGCATGCTGCAGGGCTTGCCTCCTGGTGGAGCGATCTCCTGTGAAAAGTGCAGGTGGCATGCCATAGGGCTTGAAGTCATAGCTGAGCACTCCACTTGTAGGGGGTGTAGATGGCATACTACAAGGCTTGGACCCCTGGCAGAGCATTCCTCTTGCAGGAAGTGTAGATAACATGCTACAAGACCTGAAGCCCCGATGGAGAATTCCTCTTGCTGGAGGTATAGATGGCATGCTATAGGACTTGGATCCCTGGTGGAGCACCTCTCTTGCAGGAGATGTGGATGACGTGCTACAGGGCCTGGAGCCCTGGTGGAGCACTCTTCTTGTAGGAGGTACGGGCCCTGGATTCTTGGTGGAGCACTCCTCTTGTAGGAGGTGCAGATGGCATGCTACAGGGCCTGGAGCCCTGATGGAGCACCCCTCTTGTAAGAGATGCGGATAGCATGCTACAGGGCCTGGAGCCTTGGTGGAGCACTCTTCTTGCAGAAGGTGCGGGTGGTGTGTTGCAGGACCTGGAGTCCTGATAGAGCACTTTTCTCGTAGGAGGTGCGGATGGCGTGCTGCAGGGCCTGGAACCCTAGTGAAGCATGCACCTCCATGAGAATTGTTGTCGGTCCGGCGAAGATAGCAGCGTTGCACCCCCATGTCACTATCCAGGCCTCTCTCATGTATGTCCTTCGAGAGTCATATCCCACCTTCGACTATTCCTCCCGTCATGGTCGGGGGATGTCTTCTTATCTCCGGGGACTTAGTCCAGCCAAGAGCTCGACTAGTCTGAAGCCCTCTTCGACCAGGAGCTCGATCCCGGATGGGAGCTCACCTCGGATAGGAGCTCGATCCCGGATGGGAGCTCACCTCGGATGGGAGCTCGACCTCCGTTGGGAGCTCACCTCGAATGGGAGCTCGACCTCGGACGGGAGCTAACCCCGGATGGGAGCTCGATCTCGGACGGGGGCTTGACCTCGGCTGGGAGCTCTACCTCGACTAGGAGCTCACCTCGGATGGGAGCTCAACCTCGATCCGGAGCTCACCTTGGACGGGAGCTCGACCTCAAACGGGAGCTCACCTCGGCTAGGAGCTCAATCTTGGTCATGAGCTTACCTCGGCTAAGGCCAGGTGGCGCTCTCCGTCACCTCATCAACTAACTGTGTTGGACGTGGGCACCACGTCAACAGCTTTCCATATCAGTATCTCATGTAAAAAAGGTGATCTTTTCCTATATAAGTTAGAGTCCTTTTTGATTCATACCAATATGGAACTAATGATTCCCTTCCACCATAATATAGACTCCTCCTTGAAGTCATGTAGGGATGGGAGGCACCCTCCTTATTATTACCACAATCCTCATGGAGGGTGTATACAGATGGCAGGTGCCCTCCTCTTTATCATCACTACAACCTTCAAAGATGGTCTGTGTATGGATATGAGGTGCATTGCAATCGTAGGTTTGGAACTTGCATAGGCCACCAATTTTGTAGCTAAGGGTTTATAGTTGGGCATGTGAGATATTATGCGCTTTGGCCCATGGACCTCACGATTATGAGCCCCTAAATTTTGATCCAAAAGGCACCTTACATAAAAAGGATGGTTCCTTTTTATATAAGCTAGAGTCTTCCTTGAATCACAACCAATGTGAAACTAATGATCCCCTCCTACCATAATATCATGAACTAATATAGATAATGATAAATTGTATATATTTCTTTAAGTCAAGTAAAAAAAATTTGTAATTTTTTAAATTATTTTTAGAGTTTTATTTTTATAAAAAAGTTATAGATCGAATAATCTTTAACTCCTACCATTACTACCAATCTCTGAATTAACAAGGCTAACCGAAACAGGATGAGCCGAGGTGGATGATGTGTCAATAGGTGAGAATAGGCCTTGCAATCAAAAAGCCCCTAGGCGGAAGTGGTTAGAAAGGACTCTCAGATACTCAAGTTAATAGAAAACTAAAGAATGCAGAGAGTGAGAGAAGCAAGGTTTTGTTTTTGTTTTTTTTTTTTTTGGGTTGACTTGTAACTTATCCCTATTTATAAAGGGAGAATAGCATCCTTCTTTGTTACAGGAGGTGATTCTTACCGGAAGGTATACGTGAATTGCGTTGGTGAAAATCATGCCCCGAGTTTGAGATGTGGTGCTGGCTGGGTATTGCCTAGCCATCGCACAGATCTTCCCTCGTGTGGTTACGAATGCTTTATCTGGCTAACCATGATCAAGAGAATATAATCACCTTCTACAATTGGTGGTATTCCATGCCAGACTGACTTCTTTCTCATCTTCGAATGAGGAGATTTGATCAGTCATGTCTGATCACCAAGGTCCTCGACTCTGAGCAAAGTCACCCAGATCTCGGCTCTAGTCGAGGTTATGGTGATGCAAACATATCACCTTCCTTTGCACGTTTGCCCTATGATGATCAAAATGAATCATTGTGGCAGCATCAAGGACTTTATTTAATTTTGTTCTATCATGTAGGAGTGCTTTACCATAAATCAAATGTACAAAACATGGATCAAACCACTTGATAATTTATGAACAATAATCAATTAAAGGTGTATTTGGTTTATGATCATGATTGAAATTGCAATAGATTGAAATGAGAATCATAATGGCTATATCTTCAAATATTTTTGGTTCGTAACTAGGATTATAATTTGAAATCAAAATGGAATTTGAATATTAAAGGGAGCAAAGATTGGATTTTGGATGATTGAAAAATTCTCATTTGTTGCCCAACTCAAGAGGGGGATGAATTGGGTATAAAATCTTTTTTCACAAATATGTACCCTTTTGAAATCTTGGTGTGGTGAGTGAAGTGAGTTAAGTGTTAAATGCAGAAGCAAGTAAATGAGCACAAATACAAGCAAGCACAAATACCATAAATTTTATAGTGGTTCGAAGTAATCCAGCTCCTACGTCCACTATCCAAGATACCACTTAGAATTTTCACTATATTCACCACAAAATACAGCCAGTTTGTTTTACACCGGGCTCACAAACCAAAACCCAAACTTTGTTTTACACTGGAATTACCAAGAATCCAATACAACGTTAGTTTTCCCGAGCTCACTAACAACCCAAACTTGGTTTTAAAGGCTCACAAAAAATCTTAAACAATACCCAAGCTACAGTCCTTGCTGTACTTGGGACAATTCAAAATAAATTTACAAATGAAGCAATACTAAAGACAAACCAAACTTTGTCGGATAGTTATAGTTGAAGCTCTTTGAGAAGCCTTCTTGATTGCTCATTTAATGCTCTTTAAGGCTTTCAAACTTCTTCAGTAAATAACTCAAGAAATTGATAGGAGTTTTGTGAAATCTTGAGCTCTAGCTTGAATGTTCCTTTGAGTATTCAATGCCCTCATGAAAGTTTTTCAAAACTTCTTCCAATCCATCATTTATAGTCTCTTTTAACTGATCCCAAATGAAAAAGACCGTTAGAATGCCTTGGAAGTCGAAATCTAGTCATTATAGCACTTTTTGGATTCAAAAATTTCATTCTGGAATTGGCCGTTACATTTCAAAAACTGGGATTCGAGTCAGCTCGGTTGGGTCGAGTCAGCTCAGATTCTTAGATATGCAAAAACTGAACTCTGATCGAGTCGACTCTTCTCAGTCAAGTTGGCTCGCTTGACTAGTTTTCTCAGAACTGAAAATCACTTACTCTGGAAGAGTCGGCTCGGTTGGTCATCGGGTCGGCTCGGATGACTGATTTCAAAAAACTAAACTTCAGCTACTTTGGACGAGTCGGCACTAATTTCATCAAGTCAGCTTGGTGGTAGAGTATCAGAATAGCTTGTACCGTGCCAGAATAATGAGTTGGCTCGAGTGATCTTTATTCAAAAGACTTCTAAACTTCATTAATCTTCTTCAGAAGACTTTCAAACTTCTTTTAAACTTAACCCAAGAAATTTAAACTTAAAAAAATACATAGAATTGGCCATTTTTACATGAATATACATTTAATTTTTTTTTGGGCTCTTCAATATATGAATATTTTCTTATGAGTATATTTATACTCTATTATGATTTCAAAATTGTAGGAATAATGATTATGCAATTTAATCATCCTACAAAAACTTCTTAAATACTTGAAAATAGTTGGTATCAAATACATGCTCCAATATTTTGTTATCATCAAATCATTCCAAGATCAACATCATTGCCTCATAAAATTAAAATAGGAATAAGACTACCACAATCAAACTAATGGAATGGGAGTCATCTATTCACATTTCAGAGTCTAACTCTCCTAATCAAATATGCCCTAAAGGTGAGTTTGGTTCGCGACCAAAATTAGAATAATCATATCCTCCAACAAATTTGGTTGGTGATCAAAATCGGAATCTAAATTAAAATGGAGTTTGAATCCTCTAAAAACATAAAGATGGAATTTTGGGGGATTGAAAAGTTTTCATTCCTTCTTGAAATCGGAATGAGAATAGGACTCCTAATCATAAGTCACTTATTTCTATTCTCATGTCAAAATCTAATTCCTCCCAATTAAATATCCTTAATAAAAAAAATCAAACTTTTGCTAACTTTTTAAAAATTTAATCAAACATGTGAGTGGCCACATATGTCATGTTCCCTGGCTTAAGGTTAGCTCAAGCTAAATCCAGCTTTTGAGTTCACAAGGTACTTAAAAATATAGAAAAATTATGGCAACACCTCCTCAACTTTATCTTAAATCTGCTTACATCTCTTTTAACTTTAAAACATCTTAATTAGATCTTTCAAATTAATACACTATATCAATGTGACCCTTCTTCTTTCACCTTCACCGCTGCCCTACCGTACCTGCAAGCATGCCCGCTCCTCCCTCCTCTCCAAGTATCCACCCTCACCTCCCTCCCCGCCAAGTATCCACGCACCTCCTTTCTCCTAACCCCCCCCTCCACCACTGGGGTCCAATGAGGCCTGACTCGTGGGCTCCCTTTCTTACCCCTGCTCCACCCATCAAAAATCTTGACAGACCTCCTCCTTCCATAATTTTGTTAAGTTCATAAAATTATAATATCATGTTAGGATTATATGATATTATTTTATTAATGAAGGTGATTAAAAAAATTATATTGATATTGTTATATCCCTCTCATCCGGTCTTGATAAAGGCCCAAGGTCCATTAAGGCTCATAAAGGTCAAAGGCCCATTATGGTCCACTAAGGCTAACCACTTCGGTTATCTGGTTACAACCACTTCGATTATCTGGTTATTCAGTTATAACCACATTCGATTATTTGGTTATTTGGTTATAAGCATCTTCGGTTATTTGGTTATTCGGTTACAACAAATATAACCGTATTTGGTTATTACAACCTCTATAAATAGGGTAAAAGAGAACATTTCAAGGGTAAGCAAGGTCTAAGGCCAACAGGCCCAAACCAGGCCACTTTACTCACTTTTCTATCTATATTATTCTTGAATTCTCCATTTTGTTGATGCCTAGACCACCCACTGACTTGACATCGGAGTGTCTCCCGCCGGAAATCCGGTCGAGAATTTTTTGCAGGTATCCAATCCGTGCCCGGGAGCAAGATCAGAAGCGCAAGCGGGATGCCCGACGTCGCCGAAGCTTCAGCCACGGGTGATTTGGCAGCAATAGATTGACGTGCCAGGAAGGGGAGATGCAATCAATCCCCCTTGAGAAGGAGAATTCCAAAAAAAAAATTCAGGAAAAAGGGAAGAAATAGGAGTGACCGTGGCACCCTCCCACCGCCAGATCTGATGACGGATCTCATCGATGGCAGATCTGAACCGGCAAGCGGGGTACATGGCGGTGAGCTAAACGACGGTCCAGAAGGCTGCCCAAAGTAAACACCCAGCCCCACTATGCACCGATGGGCTCCGGTGTCTCTTCGAGGCACGGTAAAGGCACCTGAACCACTTCTTCGACAAGTTGGACCTCCGGCAGGCATTGGCCTTCGCCCAGGTCCTCATTGATGCCACCGTGGGCGTCTTCTTCTCCGGCATCGGTAAGTCTGGCCTCATCGCCCGGAAACTCTCCCAGATCCTCGCCTCTCTGGGCTTCTCCCGTGCTGCCTTCCTCCCCCCCATGGATGCCCTACACGGCGACATCGGCTCCCTTTGCGCCGTAGATGTCCCGGTCCTCCTCTCCAAGTAGGGGTCCTCCGATGAGCTCCTCCGCCTCGTGCCCTGCGCGCAGACCAAGGGGGTTATTCATCATGTCAATAACCTCTGGGGAAGGCAACCACCTCGCCACGCTCTGCGGCATGAATGTCCACCTTCCCTTGGAACGGGAGCGTCGAAGGAGCCGGAGTGGAGGGTGGCGACGTGTTTTCAAGCGAGAAAGAAGATGGGCCCATTATGGGCGATGGGGGACAGCCCGTGAAGCTTGTTGTGCATGCTGGGAACAGCCGCATCGGCGTGACCACAGGCCCCCGGACCTCCTACTCCACCATCGGAGGCACAGAGGAGGAATCCATGTCCGCCACCTCCAAGGAGTTCTCTGTGCACCCTTTCCCGCACCAATAAGGCCGCCTGCCGCTACTCAACGAGCCCACATCCAGCCTCGACTCCACCATCGCGCGGCCGGATCGTGACCACCATCATTGATCCCGCTCGGGGGGCAAGACCATGTTGATGACCATCACGGTCTCTCCTCTAACCCAACGACCGAGGGAAACCTGCTGGTCTCCACCTCATCCCCTCCTCGTGGGAAGCTTCAAGGAAGCCGTCACCACCGCCTCCGATCTCCGCATCACGACCATCGGATCCCGCCAGATCACTGGCGAATCCTTTCTCCTCTCCTCCCTTTTCGACAACGACGGCGATCTCAACAAGCGATGCCGCAGCACGCCCTCCGAATCCAACATCAGCAATTCCTTCGTCTCGCCCTCGCATCCACCGCTGCCCAGTGTGGAGGACGATCCGATGATGGTGCTGATGCTGGCATTGCCAGGATATGGATCGGATTCTGGTCTTGATAAAGGCCCAAGGCCCATAAAAGCCCAAGGCCCACTAAGATCCACTAAGGCCAACCACTTCGGTTATCTGGTTACAACCACTTCGATTATTTGGTTATTCGGTTACAATCACATTCGGTTATTTGGTTATTCGATTACAACTATCTTCGGTTATTTGGTTACAACAAATATAACCGTATTTGGTTATTACAGCCTCTATAAATAGGGTAAGAGGGGACATTCCAAGGGTAAGCAAGGTCTAAGGCCAACAGGCTCAAACCAGGCCACTCTACTCACTTTCCTTTCCATTTATACTATTCTTGAATTTTCCATTTATACTATTCTTGAATTTTCAATTCTGTTGATGCCTAGACCACCCACTGACTTGAACGTTGGAGTGTCCTCGTTGAAAATCTAGTCCGGGATCTTTTGTAGGTGTATAATCCATACATAGGAGCAGCATCAGAAGCGCGAGTGGGATGCCTCAGCCACGGATGATTTGACGGCAATAGATATAATTTATTAATTTTAAAAAATAATTAATATATTTTAATATTAAAAAATTGTATATATAATTAATATAGATTGAAAAAATATTTTTATAATTTTTTTAAAAAATAAGGATGAACTGATACCCGCGATCTCCTCAAAAGATGGGAGCCAAAAAGGGAAGGATAAGGGGTCCCCGTCAATCACGGCGCGGTTCGCGCTGCAACCACCGCCCAGGCGGGCGCCAAGCATCCATCCACGTTCGAGATCCCTCCATCCTGACCCTCTGTTCCCAAACAATCTGAAAACTCGAACACCGAAGACAAAAGGAAAGCTTCCCAGTTCGAAGTCCGAATGCAGAACCCCGTACCGTGGTTGGTGGTCAGTATTTCCTAACCTCACCAGCAGGTGAACATAAACGATACACGGGATATCAGATATCAGAACTTTACTTGCTAAACAGCAAGCACCAGGCCATCCACCATCCATTTGAATCCCTCTCGCCAGTTACCGATCGGGGATGAATGTTTACTTGCTTCTCCTCCTCACGTTGCTGATCTCCCATTAGTTCCGTCACCTCTGCACCTCCACACCTCTTTCTCTCTCTTTCCTGTTCCCTTCTTCCTAGTTTCCAGTCTCCACCCCAATAACCCGATCACCTTCTTTCGAGTGTTACCATTTGCCTTCAGTAAAACAAGCACAGAGGTAAACCGAAATTCTCTCGTCAGGTAGAGCCCCAACTCCCTATCCAAACTTCCGCATATGCAACTTATTTCTTCGTCCGGTCAATTGCGGAAGTATTCTCCTCAGTTTGACCAATCCTTTATCTAGTCTTCGATTTTTTTTTGGTTTTTTTACTGTCTCATTTTATCGTCCCTTCCAGCAAACTGCCAACTCGTTTTTCTTTTCTACCCTTCTCCCTCTTCTTGTTTTTAAAATTTAAAATCCTACTTCTGTTGATAAAAAAACAAAGGAGTTACTATTTACTGCCTGTGAGATTCTCGCTCCAATTTGACTTGCCATTGACCGATTTATTTATTGATTTATTTTATTTTCTCAAGCGCGAGCAGCCCGTTGCGACGCCTCACGGATTTAAGGCCGATTCCTCCGTGGCAGCTCTGATCTGGGAAAAAAAATTAAATTTTCTTGAAGGACCCTCGGATTCCGTAATCTATCGGCGAGTTCCGCTTAGAGATCTGTCTCTATTTTGTCCACGAGCACTGGTGGAGAAGATGGCGAGGCACGCGGCGGCGGCCCGCGTCGGACGGGGCGCGGACGAGCAGGCATTGCTGTCGCAGAGGCTGGTGGAGGCGGCTCTGAGAGGGGAGGTCGAGCTGGTGGTTGAGTGCCTGAGCGCCGCCGGATCGGCGGTGGACGTGAACTACATTGGGACCGTTAGCTTGAGGGTCAAGTGCACGGAGACCCTCCTTCGTGAGGAGGCGGCCGACGAGGTGAAGATCGAATACCAGGAGTTCAAGACCGATGTCACGGCGTTGTTTGCTTCTGCTCACTCGGGTCACCCTGAGGTCGTCCGCAAACTCCTGGTAGCTTCCTTTCCTTCTACTCTCTTTCTTTTCTTTCAATGTGCCATGTGGTGGTGGCCCATTGGCTGGTTTGAATTTGTGCGACTATGCATCCTTGTGGTATGCCTTTTTCTTTTTCTGGTTCTTTGCTTTCTTTTCCTTTTCCTACGAACTAAGAATGCGGAATGTAGGATTGGCTGCAAGAGTCGCACTTGCTGATTTGGATTGGGTAACGAAGAAACTTTGCTACTTGTCATTGAAAACCCCCATAAGGTTAATATTGTTTTGGTATCTTTCTTGGAACAATTTGATCAAATATTAGGCCATATAGTAACTGAAATATATGGCAGATCAGGTGTAATAACTTTCAGTTTCATTTGAATAAATCGGTAAATATGATGTTGACAAGAAACTACAGGCAAGCAAACTAGTGGAGTGAGGCTAGCAAGCCTTCAGTATAAAGGTCACGCATAGCTAATTATCTCTTTACACTAGTTTTGGTAATTTTTTTGGAGGCATCCTTGGTGTATGTAAATTGCAAAGTGATGTACAATTGATTGGTGAGATAGAGCTGTTGCCATCTGTTGCCGACAAGATCGTCGTGGCCCGTAGCTGCTGACGGAGTCGGGTGTCGCGCGTTCGTCCGCCTGGGAACGCCTCTGGCGCCTCGGGACTTGCAAGGAGCAATGTCAGTGACCCGGGCCGGGGATTCCGGCGGGGGCACTCCGATGGTCAAGTCAGTGACGATCCAGGAAAACCGATCCTCCTGGTCGAGCCCTTCTGGATGAGCTCCACGCTAGGAGTGAATATAGTGTGAGTGAATATAGTGTGGTGTTGGCCGAGGTGGTCTTGCCCTCCTCTCTGGCCTTCCTCCCTTGTGTTGCTCTGGTTCCTCTGGTGTTCTTGAATTGAGAAGTATGCTATGGATGTAGTGATACTGGATCAGATGCAGTACTTTTGCTTACTCTGGTGGGATTTTTTACCTTGGTTTACTTTGGGATCTCCCCCCGCTGTCGTGTTCGGCGAGGTACCGTGACGTAGACGGGACGTCTCTCCTGTTTTGACAGTTGAGGAGGCTTCCATAAATCTCTGACATTCCTTCTGCCTGTCCCCTTCCTGGGAGCCTGACAAGGCCTCGATTGGCGGGCCGCCGGTCTTGGGACATGCGCTCTCCGGTAGGGTCTTTTCTTCGGTTGTACGGCGGATCGGCGGAGGGCATGGCGCCTTGATGTGAGCTTTCCTTTCTTTCTGGAGTGAGTGACGGCCGTGGGCATTAATTGCAGCATGGTTGGTGTTGTTGTACGGCTCTCGGGAGTATCGTCACTATCCTCGGAGAGGAGGCATGGCTCCCTTGGCGGCTGGTGTGTTGGTTTGAACTGAAGGCCGACCTGGAAGGGTAGGGCCCGCCTTCGGTGGACTCGCCTCGGTGCTGCTCGGCAGGGTGGAGACGAGCGGAGCTCGGCTGCGGAGGGGCGCCTCGTGGCGGAGGAGGCTGAGCTCGACTCCTGACCATGGGGCCCGGCTTCATGCGAGCTCGGCACCGGAGTGCCGCCCAGCCCAGGGGACCTTAGCTCGGAGGGGCGCCTCGTGACGGAGGAGGCTGAGCTCGACTCCTGACCACAAGGCCCGATCCCGAGGGGTCCGCCTTGGGTGGGGACTCGGACTCGGCTCCGGCCTAGGTGTTCCGGGCTTGCGGGAACGGACCTGGCGAAGGACGGAGCTCGGCTTCGGTGGGCAGAGGTGTTGCTTCAGGGGAGCTCAGCCCGGCGAAGGCGCTCGTATCGAAAGCTTGTCATGGCGTCTGATGGGGGCTCCACGTCAGCTACCTCGCGCCACGTCAGCTGCCTCGTGCCATATCAGCGATCTGGCCCCATCACCATCCATTGGACTCGGGCGGTGGTCAAGAGTGCTCCGGTCTTCTTTGGATAAAATTGAGTGCTATTCCTTGTGGCTCTTGGATGAAGACTTGCAAAAGCAATTTCTTGACCAATGATAATCGATGGGAGACCCTCCAATATCCAAATCAATGGATAGAAAAATTGGCGACATTAACTGGAGCTAAAAGCGATGGTAGTGATTGAATGAGTGTGTGAGTAGTAGAGATGCATTGGTGTAGCATACCTTGTCGAGATCCCCTCTTACCATTTTATAAGGCTACATAGGATAACCGAATGCTATTGCGGAGATGATCTCTTCTAACATGTATAATAGATTTTGCTGAGATGACGGGATCTTGTCTCATGAAGTTTTCTCCGTTGGCATCTTTTTGTTAGGATGATAGGATCCGTTGAAATTTTGTCTGCCACGATCCGTGTTAGAATAGCTGTGATCGGTCGGATTGTCATCTACTCGGGCGCAGATTTCGAGTAGATAGGCTTATCTATTGTCGAAGGGACCTGGTACTATACCCGAGCATGCCCGACTAGGCTTACTTAGATAACTAGTCAGGTTCGAGTAGGTACTCAATGGATGTGCATGAAAAATGTTATGCCAGTCAGACTCAATATGTTATAGGTACTTGGCCTGGAAAGGAACGACTACATGGTATGGTGGCCGGCTTTGTCTTTCTCTAGCTAGTCTTCTTCCCAGTCAGTGGTGCAGTAATCAATTTCGTTATCTCCTTTCTAGTTAGTAACTTGATTGCTCCGAGTCAGATATCCCAGCCCTTTATAGCTAGTGGTATGATCGATTGTTTTGGCAAGTCCTCGAGGCTGAGTCAGCAATTGCCATAACAAGAACGAATGTCGAATCTTGTTTTTTGGATGAAAATTTTGGAATACAAAACGAATATGATTCAATTATATCTCCGTGAGAGGAATAAAGTCTTCCTTTCAGTGCAATACTAGTGATAGGATACAAAAATTGAAATTCCACACCATTAAGCATGTCCTATAACATTTAAAATGCTATATGCATGCAAAATGTTTGACACTAGTCAAAAACCATCACCTAAGCAACATCCAAAAATGATTATTTTCATTAGTTAAGCTCTTGTATAGAAAAGTGTTACCATTGTTCTTGATGTAATGAAAATGGAGTGGATAAAAAGCATGCAAAATTGAAGACTTGTGTGAACAATTCTTGCCATGAAACATAATGAAAACTTTTTATGTCAATCATTCCATGTTGGATAATGAAAAAGGGGTATGCATGTTAATGAGCATAAGAGACAGCGGGATGATCAGGCCTTAGGTCATGACAAACCATGTAGGCATTATTAAAAGCTGAAATTATATAACCTCAAATGGAGCGCATAGGCAGGCCTGGTAAAAATAGGTTTAAACATGTTGAAGTTGACTAAGGAAAAGCTGAACATTAGTTATTTTACTTCGACACTGAAGCAAAACATTCAAACATATGATCCAAACAGCCCATATTTTTTCCTTTTGTCTTTGTTATGAGAAGCACTATTTCTTTCCATGGACCACTTTCTTGCGTATAGGCTTTTCTTATTGAATCAAAGTGCATTATGTTTCTATGTTTGTCATATCTGCCAGTCACTTTATATTAGATTCATATATTTAGCAGCATGCAGTGAGATTAATATGATGCTTCCAATAAGATGTTTAGCACCTGTTGTTGACATGGATTTGAAGTAATGGTCGGCATGCATCATATGAGATGACACATATTTGTGCCGATGCCTTTGCAGCACACAGCAGTGGCACTGGCTGCATGCCAGTGCTTGGCTTTTAGGTCTGCTAACTGATCACATTGAATACGCCAGTGGCCTTTCTGTCTGTTTAGCATTTTCTCTGGCCTTTTTCCTTCTATTCTGAGTGACTCATTTCACAGGATCCCCCCTTTGTGAACTCTAAGTGGGGCTGGATAGAATGTGAAGTGATGATATATGTGATAAAAGTTAGTAAAACTTTGGCCTTCACAATTTAGCACGTCTGTCTCGAAGCTCATACAAGGAGGCAGAAAGTTTTCTCTAAATAAAATTTGTAAATAGTTATTTTAACAGAAAAAGGTTGGCTGATTTTAAGATCTTGAATCTTGCATTTGCATTCTCAAACATGCATTCCTGGAACATCTGGCAGTCATATGGACATGTCCGAAAGCCACCCGAATGCAAAATCACTCTTCTGTGGTATGATAGGAGCTAACACATAAAATGTTTATGAGAAAGTTGGACTACAAAATATACTTGGTCAGTTAATTCTTTTTTCAGCTTGAAAAAAAAAAACAACATAGTACCAATTAAATGCTCCTTTAACTTTTCTCCTGTGAGAATGACCTCTTAGTCTGGTTGTTCTGTTATGATTCTCTTTCTGAACTCTTTTCTTCCCTTGCAGTCAGCTGGAGCTGATGTTAATCAGGAACTATTTCGTGGCTATGCAACAACAGCTGCTGCTCGTGAAGGTCATTGTGGTATTTTGGACATGCTTTTAAAAGCTGGGGCATCCCAGAAAGCTTGTGAAGATGCTTTGTTGGAGGCTAGTCTTTGTGGTGAGGCTGCGGCAGTCCTATTATTAATCTGCTCAGACATGGCAAGGCCAGATGCTGTAGCACATGCACTTGTAAGTGCATGCTGCAGAGGCTTTCTCGATGTGGTCACTACATTAATCAAGGTGCACCAACTTTGTAATTTTCCTGAGAAAGTTGTTTCTTTTATCTGCCTGTTACAGGATCTGTGGTGCCAAGCTTTGACAACTATCTAGTTTTTATTCTTCAGAATGGGGTGGACATAAATTGCATGGACAGGGTCCTCTTGCAGTCAGTTAAGCCTGCACTGCATGCAAATGTAGATTGCACACCTTTGGTGGCTGCTATTGTCAGCCGGCAAGCTTCCGTTGTGAAACTTTTGCTGGAGGTAATATTCTACCAGCTTTTGTAGATTTTAATTGCGAGCCTTTGTATTATTCCCTTGAAATGTCTTTGGGGTGAAGTGCCACTTGAAACCGGAGGATGGCTTTTACTTAATTGTGCATTATTTCCTATACTTTGGTACACTTCCATCAGCTGCTTCCTATTCGTAATTTTGGTCTGGAAAAGTTCCCCTTTCACGCCTTCCTCATTGGAAAGTAAAGAGGATGAAACTACATAAGATTACTGAATAATTTCTTTAAGTTGCTGTTTTTGCTAAATTCAAAACTACAAAACTTTTTTGCTGTTCTGCTTTTGTAAACTTGGGAACATTTTCTTTTGGCAGCTGCTACTAACTTTGTGCCAACTTTTCAAGTTATGAGAAACAAATACATGTACCATCTACTTGCTCTCTGCAACCTTCTCCTCAGGCTTCTAAACTTGTCAATGATAAGTTATCTTTGTGATGAATGTTGTCAACTTTAATGCGGGTCCTGCAGGCATTTAGAATGCAATGCACTTACAAGATTTTCTATCTCTGTGTATTTGTACAGAATTGGTATAGGTCATATATCAGAGAATTATTAGACAGAATAAGTGCAAAATATTTTTTTAACAGAGATATGATGTCAACTTCATTCCAGGACCTGCAGGCATTTAGAATTCAATGCTCAAGAATGGCTTTAACCTTTAGAAATTCTTTCCTCCCTATATGTCATTCTGTGTATTCACCAACCAGGATCTGAATGCAGGCTGGTGCTAAGACATTCTGTCTAGTTCGCGTGGGTGCATGGTCATGGGACCCTGTATCTGGTGAAGAGCTGAGAGTCGGTGCATGCTTGGGGGAGATTTATAATGCAGCATGGTGTGCAGTTGAGTACCATGAAGCTACTGGCAAAATTCTCAGGCTGTTGCTTCAACATGAGCCATATTTGCTAGAGAATCCACATCTCGGTAGAACTCTTCTTTGCCATGCCATCCTCTGCCAGAATTTCAATGCGGTACATGCACTGCTTGATGCTGGTGCAAATTCCAAGTTCCCCATAAAAACAAAAATTGGACATGAATCACAACCGGTCCATTTAGCTGCTAGACTTGGCTGTGTTTCCATTCTTAGACAGTTAATCTCAAATGGATGTGATATCAATGCCAGGTCTTCGGCTGGTGAGACTCCTCTAATGATCTCTGCAAAGGCTGATCATGCCGCTTGTTTTCTAGAGCTACTTATAGCTGGGGCAGACTTGGGACTGGCCAGCAATTCAGGCGATACTGCTGTCCAGTTGGCAAAAAGAAGTGTGTTTGCATGTTCCATCATAAATACCTTTTCCCAGGCTTTAAATGCAGGTGCAAGTCTTTGTTCAACAGATCTGAGTGTCTTCTCGCCATTGCATTTTGTTGCTGGAAATGGTAGTGTTGAACCGCTGCAGATGATTCTGCGTTCATCCACTGCAGATCTAAACAAACTGGATGGTTCAGGGCTCAGTCCCATCATGGTTGCAGCAAAGGCTGGACATGCAGAGGCTTTTCGTCTTTTAATAATGGCTGGAGCAGACACTGCAGTAAGAACTCCTGATGGTAAGACTGTGATGTCTGTCCTGCGGCATGAAAATTCTGCAAACAGGGACTGCTTTGAACAAATCTTGCTCAGAGCAGTGCTGGCTAACGTAATAACAGATCATACATCATTCAGAGCTCTCCATTATGCATCCTGCAAGGGGGACACATCATTAATCCAGCTTTTAAAAATGGGATATAGTGTCAATTCCTTGGATGAAGAGGGGTATTCACCACTTATGCTCGCTGCTATTGAAGGCCACTCTGATGCATGCAAGATTTTATTGTTACAGGGGAATGCAGACTGCAGTCTTGTCAATCACCGGGGAGAGACATCCTTATCTTTGGCAAGGAAAAGCAACAGGTCAAACAAGGTGACAGAGGGCGTGCTGCTTGATCATCTGGCTCGGTCTCTCGTGCTTGCTGGTGAGGAGCTCTGCAAGCACACACGGGAAGGTAGAGGATCTCCTCACACGAAGACTGTCCGGATGCTTAAATCTGGGGTGTTGACATGGGGCAAGTCAACCAGGAGGAATGTAGAGTGTAAGGATGCAACAGCTGGGCCTAGCTTAAACTTTCTGAAGAATCGGAAGATGGAATATGAGGATGGTAAAATGTTGATATTTAGAGTGGTTACAGTAAGTGGTAGAGAGGTCCATTTTGAGGCCAGAAGTGCTTCTGCTCTGGAGCTCTGGGTTCGTGGTATTAATCTTATTGCAAAGGAGGCTTCTTCTTCTGGGGCTTGATGAGAGTCGGGATGCAGAATAGCGGTCTTTCTGCAGAAGGGTTTCTTTTAAGCAACTTTAGTAAATTCTTAATTAATCCTCTCCTTCTATGTAGTACAAAATTTGCCTTGGCTGGCATTTGAATGTAGTTCTGGTGATGCTCGAACTGCAGATGTTTTGCTTTGATCACCCTGATTATCTTGTATTTGCTTTAAGTCTAAGCTACATTCTTTTTATCCTCTTAATGTATAGCTTGATCTCAACACTGAAATGTTTGGTTGTTCTTAATATGATTATGGTCTTCTTTATATCTTCCTTGTCAAGCAATGATAATTGCATCACATATTCACGGTTTATATGTACATCGTTCTTACAGGGAGTGGGAGTTTTCATGCCTAAGCATCTTTGTTATCCTTTTTTTAATTATTTTTATAATTTTCTTTGGTTGGTACTGCTCTACTATCCTGTTTCAGACACAGCATTACAGACTCAGATAGTGCTGAGCTTAGATTAACGAACTGTATGGCTCATTACAGATTGATTTAGTATGTAGCCCTCACTCTTGGTCCTTGATTACCGCATACCAAATTTTGCATCATATGCTCTCAAATGGAGGGCTTGCCTTTGAACATAGAACGTGTTCCATAGAAAATCTAGACCTAAAAAGGAAAATTAGATTTTATTTTTTGTTCTGAATTAAATGATGAAACAACCAGCAACTCCTTGATTGGTCTTTTGATTGGTGACAGCATTTTATAAATTTAAATTTTATTTGAGCTTCCTGTTGTTCACCAAAATGATATTGACATATGCATGTAAGTTTATCCAAGGCTAAAAGTTTTTCCTCCCCTCTAAGTTTATCCAAGGCTTAAAGTTTTTCCTCCCCTCCTCTCCTAGCTGTCTTATGGCTTGCCATTTCACTACAGTCAGATAATCATACAGGTCATCATAAATTACATACTTAGTCTTAGTATTTTTATATATTTAATGATATTTTTATTTTTTAAAGAAAATCTCCATATCATTTTCTCTCGTCATTCCCTGAAGC
Source organism: Areca catechu (assembly GCA_021397845.1). Classification (NCBI taxonomy): domain Eukaryota; kingdom Viridiplantae; phylum Streptophyta; class Magnoliopsida; order Arecales; family Arecaceae; genus Areca; species Areca catechu. Next base: position 131,686,792 of record CM038038.1, on the reverse strand, counting down.
ATATCTGAATTGTCAAACCTATACATTCTACTTTGCAAGAACAGGAAAACAAACAGACATTTTCCAATTTCTGATTCAAGCAGAAGCTACATGTCCATGTTCATTTTGGTGGTGCTCCATTATCTTAAATTCCAAAGCTGACGCCTGGTCTTGCCTTCCCTATGAACTTTCAAAAATCTAACTCTAGATTTTAAAGAACTTGCGTTGGGAGGAACGCTGAACCCTCTCTCATGGTTCTTCTATCATCCCCTCGTGCTATAATGGCACTGTTATGGTGAACGATCTGACCAGGCTCCACTTTGCTGTGGTGTACTTTGCTTGTTCAGCAATGCTAAGGTGACAACAATCTCAAACAAGAAATGCTGTCCATGTAAGATATAATTCTTCAATTAACAAAAACTACATGCGTAAACATCTCCTTGCTCCATTATCTAACAACTTATATGTTTGTGATCATTGGCTATGTTACGGAACGTTGCAACTAAAAGTTGCCAACTCTTCTACGATTTTTTTTTTTAACATTGTTATTATTGCCGTCAGGATCGTCGTGGCCCGTAGCTGCTGGTGGCATCATAGTCGTCCGTCCGTCTCCTCGGGATGCCTCTGGTATCTCGGGACCTGCAAGAAACAACGTTAGTGACCTGGGCCAGGAATTCCGGCGGGGACACTCCGACAATCAAGTCAGTGACGATCCAGGAGAACAGATCCTTCTGATCGAGCCCCTCGGGATGAGCTCCATGCTAGGAGGAGTGAGTATGGTGTATATGGAAGTAAGAGTGGGCTGGGAGAGGTGATGGCCGAGGTAGAAGAATCCTCCTGTGTGGCCCTTCTCCCTTGGTCCTTTGCTTGCTTTGGTTGCCCTTTTTTAGCTTATTCTGGCTGAGTTTTTATCCTGGCTTGCCTCAGGATCTCCCCGTGTCGTCCGACATGTGCAACGAGGTATCGTGCCGTAGACGGAATGCCTCTCCTGTCAGATAGCCGAAGAAGCTTCCATGCGCTCTGTCATTCCCTTTACTTGCCCCTTTCCTGGAAGCCTAGTAGGACCTCGATCGGTGGGCTGCCGCCCTCGAGACTCGCGCTTTCTGGCTGGGTCTTTTTCATGGCGGTACGGTAGGTTGGTGGAGAGTATGGTGCCTTGATATGAGTTTCCTTCCCTTATGGTGTGAGTGACGGTTGTGGATATTAATTGCGGCATGGCAGGCGCTGCTGTACGACCCTCGGGGGGCCCGCTGTCGTCCTTGGAGAGGAGACGCCGCTTCCTTGGCGGTTGGTGCCTCTGCCTGAGCTAGGGACCGATCTGGAAAGGTGGGGCCCAACTCCGAGGGGCTAGCCTCGAGGCGACTCAGCTGGGCGGAGGAGGGCTGAGCTCGACTCCGGACCAGCGGAACTCGACTTCGAGCGAGCTCGACCTGACGGAGGTGGGCGGGGCGCTGCCCAGCCCAAGGGATCTGACCTCGGAAGGGCTCCCTGCAGTGGATGAGACTTGAGCTCGACTCCTGACCATGGGGCCCGATCCTACGGGGTCCGCCTTGGATGGGGACTTATACTCGGCTCCAGCCTAGGCATCCCGACCCGGTGGGGACCGACCTGGCGGAGGACGGAGCTCAACTTCGGCGGGCGATCCCGTTGCTCCGGGGGAGTTCAGCCCGGTGAAGGGGCCCATGTTGAAACCCAGCATGGCGTCTGATGGGGACTCCACGTCAGTTTGCCCATCCCACGTCAGCGATCCAGCCACATCATTTGCCCCCCACTCTCGAGGCCCGTTGGCGCACGGCGCTCGAAGCGAAGGGAATAATTGCAGTGCTGATGTAGAAAGGCGAAGAAATCTGGTGTAATAATGACTGATATCGGCGGTGCTTCGTACGGCGATCCTTCAAGCCTGTGCGGGGGTGCCACGCAACCACGTCTGAGGAGCAGTTATGACGGGCACGGAAGTCAGAGCGGCCGTGGTCGGATTGAGGCGCTGGCTCCGTCGATCGGTGACACGTGGCTAGCATCGCTTGGGAGAGCCGTAACGGTACGGCCGGGCATAGGTTGCCTCGAAAAGAAAGGTAAGTTTTCCGAGACTTACTTTCTTTCAAATCTTTCGCGCCCGACATCGTGCAGAGGTTCTCTCTTCCTTCTTCTCCGGTCGTTTTTGTCCTCCCGGACTCTTAGCAGGCTAGTCCCTTCTTCCTCTCCCTCATTGTCGACTAGGGGTCGTCTTAGGTCTCCCTTCATCCCCCTCTTCTTCTTCCATGGACCGCTTTGGCCCAAATGTCCGCCCTTCTTGCCAAGCTGAGGCTGGGTCTTCCCGGCCGAAAACTCCTTCTTCCTCCGACGAGGAAAGGGAGGTAGCATGCTACGAGTTCAGTAGGAGACCTTCCTATGGTCCCGTAGCCATTAGGAAACCCGGGTCCGCTCCCCCACCTCGCTTGCTTATTCTTCCTGCTCCTGTTCCTGCTCCTGCTCCCGAACCTTCTCGGTCAACAGGTCCCGGAGGGATTACTTCGGTGATCATCGTTGAGGATCTCGTGACTATCCGGGGTGATTATGACATCCCCGAGTCCATCCAACTTTCTGTTCCTCGTCCGGGGGAGTGAGTTACATCTAGTGGCCCTCGTCGGATTGCTTTCTATGAGGAGGCCTTCGCCGGGGGCCTCCGATTTCCTGTCCATCCTTTTTTCGTCTCCTTTCTGACCAACTATCGCCTTGTTCCCACTCAGTTGGTCCCCAATGCCATCAGAACAATCTTTTATTTCATCGTTCTATGTCACTTCCATGGGATCGTCGCCCGTTTTTCTCTGTTCAGGGCCTTCTTCACCCTGAAACGCCACCCTACCGAGGAGGGGTGGTGGTCTCTTTCTTCTCACCCTCGGGGCATTAGGTTTGAGCTCCCCTCTTCCATCAAGGAATGGAAGAGTAGGTATTTCTTTGCCTCGATCGAAGGGATCGACTGGGTTTGGAGCGACCCAGACCGATCTCCCAACCGGAACTCCTCCGTCGAAGCAGCCAACCTCGACCTATACGAGCTGCTCAGATCGTCGAGATCCCTTCGCTTGAAGTCCTGCTGTCGGAGCGGAATCTCCATGAGGCCGGGATCGGCTCGACACAGGAGTCGGGTGAGTTCGACTTGGCCACCCCTTCCCTTTCTTTTTTCTTCTCTCTTCTTCTTCTTCTTCTTCTTCTTTTTAACTTGGGGTTGACCATGCCTTCTTTGGTGCAGGCATGAAGTTCTTCATGGATGAGCTGCTCTCATTCTCCGAGGAACGAGAGCAAGCAGCTGAGGTCGGTGAGCCCGCTTCGAAGAAGGCTCGTACAGATGACAGTGCGAGGCCGATGCAGGTTGGGCCAGATGCGCCGATTCCTGAACGGAGGTGGAAAAGGGCAGCTGAGCCCATCCCGGAGCCTCCGGAGCAACATGACCCGGCCCCGGCGCCTGAGCCCGAGGTGGTTGTCAGGGCCAGGTCGGCTGTTGTTGCTGTAAGGGTGGCAGTCCCCCCTTCGGAGGTCATCGAAGTCGAGGAGGACGGGGAGCCGAGGGGAGCGAGGCCGACACCCTTGGTGCGGTCCGAAGCGGCGCCGAGCTCGCAATCGACGTTGAAGGCATCCTTCGCCGCTGAGGGGTCCGAGTCGGTGAAGAAGAAGGATAGGGACTACCGCCGAGTCCCTTTCAAGTTGGGGCCCAACGTCTCCCTGATAAAGGACCCAAGCCTCGCCGAGCGGATGATGGACTTCTCAGTCCAGTCCTGCAATCAGCGTGAAGGGAGCGGGAGACTCCTTGGCGACGTTGTCAACTCGTCTTTCGCCAACCTCTATGCCGTAAGTTTCTCCTTGCCTCTCTTTATTCCTTCTAACCTTCTTTGGCATCGTAGCTGACGTGCTTTCTTTGATGCAGCAAGGCAGGGAACTGATCCTCATCTGGGACTTCTGTCGTAACTGAGCCAAGAGGGACAAGGAGCGGTAGGTGGAGCTCGAGTCCCTGAGGACCGAGGCGGGTCGGAAGGATGAAGAGACCCGGGAGGCTAACTTGAAGGTTAAGAGCCTCACGACCGAGGTCGCCGATGCCGCAAGGATCAGGAAGGAGCTCGAGGAAGAGCTCGAGGCGAAGAGGACTCAGTTGAAGGAGCTTCGGGCCGAACTAGACCAAAAATTATTCTACTTCGCGGCCCCGCCCCTACCTGGCATGCCAATCTGTTGCCGCTAGGATCATCGTGGCCCGTAGCTGCTGGTGGCATCGATGGTCACCCGTCCGCCTCCTCGGGATGCCTCCGGTGCCTCGAGACCTGTAAGAAACAATGTCAGTGACCCGGGCCGGAGATTCCGGCGGGGGCACTCCGATGATCAAGTCAGTGACGATTCAGGGAAATAGATTCTCCTGGTCGAGCCCCTCGGGATGAGCTCCACGCTAGGAGTGAGTGTGGTGTATATGGAAGTAAGAGTGGGCTGGGAGAGGTGATGGCTGAGGTGGAAGGATCCTCCTGTGTGGCCCTTCTCCCTTGGTCCTTTGCTTGCTTTGGTTGCCCCTTTTTGGCTTACTATGGCTGAGTTTTTACCCTGGCTTGCCTCGGGATCTCCCCGTGTCGTTCGACGTGTGCGACGAGGTATCGTGCCGTAGACGAGACGCCTCTTCTGTCAGATAGCCGGGGAAGCTTCCATGCGCTATGTCATTCCCTCTGTTTGCCCCTTTCTTGGAAGCCTAGCAGGACCTCGATCGGTGGGCCGCCGTCCTTGGGACTCGCGCTCTCTGGCTGGATCTTTTCCCTGGCAGTACGGTAGGTTGGTGGAGAGTATGGCGCCTTGACATGAGTTTCCTTTCCTTCTGGTGTGAGTGATGACTGTGGATATTAATTACGGCATGGCGGGCACTGCTGTACGACTCTCGGGAGGCCCGCCATCGTCCTTGGAGAGGAGGCGCCGCTTTCTTGGTGGTTGGTGCCTCTGCTTGAGCTGGGGATCGAGCTGGAAAGGTGGGGCCCAACTCTGAGGGGCTCGCCTCGAGGCGGCTCACCTGGGCGGAGGGCTGAGCTCGACTCTGGACCAGCGGAACTCGGCTTTGGACGAGCTCGACCTGACGGAGGTAGGCGGGGCGCCGCCCAGCCCAAGGAATCTGACATCGGAGGGTCTTCCCACGGCAGAGGAGACTTGAGCTCGACTCCTGACCACGGGGCCCGATTCTAAGGGGTCCGCTTTGGATGGGGACTTATACTCGGCTCCGGCCTAGATGTCCCGACCCGGCGGGGACCGACCTGGTGGAAGACGGAGCTCGACTTCGGCAAGCGACCCCGTTGCTCCGGGGGAGTTTAGTCCGGCGAAGGGGCCCATGTTGAAACCTAGCATGACGTCTGATGGGGACTCCACGTCAGTTTGCCCACCATACGTCAGCGATCCAGCCACATCAGTTATAATACTTGATTAATTTATTAAAATGTTAAATTTATGCTATAAATTTTATTAGTATTATGCTAATGCAAAAAAATACATCAGTTTTTTTTTTTTAAAAAAAAGAAAATATACCGGTTACCGCTTATCAGCCACCATATGAACCGATCCACTCTACTAACGGGTAATGAGTTCGCTCGAACGTTTTAGCCCGGCTAAAGGCTTAAATCGCTGTTTCGATCGGTCGCGAGGTGTGCCGGCTGCAGGTCGAAACAAAGCTCCGCTTTTCTGAACTCCTCCGTCCAGGCGACCAGAGAGGTAGAGAGAGATGGGGGCGGAGTGCCGTTACGAAGTAGCGCAGGCCGCCTACATAAAGCTGGTCCTCCACGCCCTCAAGCACCGCGCCTCCCCCGTCGGCGGTCTCCTCATCGGCCGCCTTCCCGAAGACAACGCCTCCACCGTCCAGATCGCCGACGCCATCCCCCTTACACACTCCCAGATCGGCCTCCTACCCTCCCTCGAGCTCGCCCTCATCCAGGTTCCCATTTCACCTCCCATCTCTCTGCCCTCCCCTATCTCTTCCGCTGTCTTCTACGGATTGTGACTAAGTCTAGGGTTTTCTTTGTTGTGGATAGGTAGAAGAACATTTCGGGGCGAAGGGCTTCAGTGTGGTGGGTTACTACCATGCCAACGAGAGGTACGATGACGCCGAGCTGGGAAACGCTGCCAAGAAGATTGGCGATCATATATTCAGATACTTTTCCCGGGCCCCGTTGCTTTTGGTCGGGCTTTCTCTTTTTCTTCACTCTCGCCATTCTTTATGGGTTTCAGGAATTCTTTGGTTTGATATATTTCATGTTGTTTATTGATGTTTTGCTGGACCAGTTGGACAATAAGAGGCTGGAAGATTTGCTGAAGGGGAAAGGAGGGGATCTTGTTGTACAGGTAATGTAGTCGCCCTGCTGTTCTTTCACTGTGATCTTTCTTATTTGAAGAGGAATCAAAACATTAAAAATTCTATGTAGGGGTGGGAACTGGATTCTGGATTCGATCACTTTTATTTTTTCCCTAGAAAATATTCCTATAAGTTTCTGTGCATAGGATAGGAGTATGGTTAGTCTTGGAGGAAATCAAGGTTGACTCCTATATTATTGCTATTTACCCTGGCAAAGCAAGAACTCTTTCAAGCCTTTAATTAGAGTTTGTTTGACCAAATTTTCGGATCTTAAGGAAAAAGAATTAAACATGACCAACATGAGAAGGGGAAAGGCAAATAAATTGAAGGTTTTCATCAAATTTATGTAGAAAGCGGCTGCTCACGTTGTAGATGTGTAAAACTTATGCAGAGTACTACTGGGATTAAAACTGCTCGATCTTCTAATAACCCAAGCAACACATCAAACAAGTAACTCAACCAACTATTACTTATAGTTTTTGTGTTTTACATTTTAATCATTATCCAAGATTTATCTATTTATCTTTTTAGATCATTTTTAATTTTCCTTCAAACAGACGTATCTATTCATCTACTAATTTCTTCCATCCTAGGTGTCTATAAAAAGATTCATCTTTTGATTTGTTTTGTTCTGTGTCTCAAAAGACATCTTTTTGTCTGGTAGTTTCACTACATGCATCCAAGGGTCCACCTATTATGATGGGATGCATTGAGATCTATTATTCACATAAATTTTGATGCAAAATGCAACTTTTACCCATAATAAATGGGGCATGGTTGGTTTGCTCCTGTACTTCTTAAGAACAACAAGAGAGTTTGAAGGAGGTTGCCTTATATGGTTGGGTTATTAATCATATCTAATTCTTTTGAAAGAAAAAGATTTCTCGAATTGCTCTTACTTTATCCCAGCTTTCAAAGTTCTTTTGTCCTTTCCCTTTGTATTTGGGCTGAAGGATTGATTGGAATTTACCCTTCAGCTCTCTTATTAGGATGCATGTTAAGGTGGGCAAAGTGTTTTGTCGATTCTTGGATGTGTCCTATATTGATCGGATTTGCCTTTTGATGTAACTATCAAATTGAAGGACATGTCTTATTGGAAACAAACTGAGATCTTCCTACTTGGAGACACTCAAGGGAGGAATGCACTAGGTCAACAATCATATTCATCCAAAAGAGAACAAAAGGGAATTAAATCATGAAGAAACAAATTTTGAATTACCATTTAAACATAGAATCAGAAAAAAAATCTCCAATGATTCTCAAATGATTTGGGATATAAACCAGATAAATGTTGCATATTTGGACAAATAATTCTATGAATTGACTGAAGTAATTGGTTTTAACTATCATTTTCTCGTAATAAGAACCGTCTATAAGAATTCATGGTGAAGTCTTTTGTGCAGAATTCATAAACTTTACACGTAATACAAGCTGTTGCAAATACGTTTGATTTATTACATTACGACTTGCTATAGTACCTTGTTTTCCTAAATGCTCTATAGATGCCAAACCTAATAAGTTGGAACATCACTAGAGCTAGTCAGTTGGGAACCTGGCTTAATTAAGCTGGTTCATGTCGATTTTTAACCTGGTTACCTGTTTGTTACCTGAATCAAAACTTGGGTCATGTCTAGATTTAGGTTGACCCAACCTAATTATAATTTAATGAGACCCATATGTACATACATACGTATATGTGTAATTAAAAATGTTCTTAAACCATCAGATTGTGTGGTCTGATCTAATGGTTGAGGGTTGTTTTGGTATGTTGTAGTAGAGAGTGGAGATTTTACTTTGTCTTAGATGGTCTTTCTTGCCCTCTCTTACTGCTCTATTTGGATACAATGAACTGAAGGGAGGAGAAGAGAAAAGGGTAGAGGGAGGAGAAGAAAATATTTTGCTTTCCTCTTATTTGGATGTATAAGAGAGATACGAAAAGAAATTTACCTGGACCATCTAGTGCAGGGAAAAAAAGAAATAATTTTTTTTTGGGGGGCATTTGTTTCTTCTCTCCAGATCTTTTCACTTTCGGTGAAAATTTCTCTCCATTTCTTTCCTTCTCTCCACTTCTTCCCTTATCTTCCTAACCAAACAAGAGAAACTCAATTTCTCTATTTACTTGTTCTTCTCTCCATTTCTTGTAATCCAAAACAGGGTGTTAATTCCTACCATGCGGAATCCTAGCCACATCCGCATGCCTTATCGATGTCCACCAGCACTTGTTCATCAAGCATCAATAATCACAGGCCATCTTGTTGATCCTCTCCGTCCCTTAATCCCTTTCTCCTTAGTCCTCTCTACTGTCTTTCTTCCTTGTTCTCTCCCTACTCCCCCACTTGTAGATTTTGCCCCTAACATCATTGCTCCATGCTTTCATATTCCTTGCCAACTGGCCACAATGACCAGACCTTAACTCTATTAGCCTAACCAAAGCCTCATCTAAACTCTCTCACCCCTCTTCTGCTTGCTGCCACTTGACCACTTTGCCCCTTGCTGCCTGTCCCCTTGCTCTCTTCTATCTTGGTTAGCTATTACCGCTAAAGCAGTGCCAACCCTAATATGTTTTCCTCCCAAACTAAACCTATTTGCTATTTGGTGAGTTGAGTTTGGTGCTTGATATAGGCTGAGTCAGCTTTCAGAAATCTAGGTTGTCCCACCCTCTAACTTGATTTGAACTGACTTGTTTATGACCCCAGGCCTCACATCGACGAGTCTATTAAGGGTATTTTGTAATGACATGAATACCACTTAATTGGATGTGGACCTATTTAGGGTAAGTGCCATTCTTCTTGTTGCTGCAGCAGAAGCATTACCACCGTAAGAGGGATTAAGGGGGCAATTTTACTTGTAGTGTTTTCCGAATTTCTTCGACAGCCCAAGGATTAGTAGCTGCTGAGACTGCCTCATGATCTGTTACAAGTTTGGCTAGCCATAGTTGGTGATCATGTATGGGCTTTAATCTCTTCATGATAGTTTTACAATTTTGTGTTGTGCAAACCTTCTTGCAAGTTCTATTATATGCAAAAGTAAAAGCAGCATATACAATAAAGATATTAGAATAATTAAATTTTGTAGGTACCATCATTACTATTTTGCTCAACATTATTATGTCATATGATAATTGGGGTAGAGTGGAATAATACCGAGATTTAAAACAAACATGAAGGGCTTCATTGATGACCAAGTTTGTCATCCATAGATAACTGCCTAGCAACCCTTGTTACTCTTCCTTGGGGCCTTGCTAAGAAGAAGTTGGCGATATCAGCTCACTCCAAATTTTTTTTTAACAGTACGAAAATCCACTTTGAAGGTGATGTCCACTATCCCTAAAAAAAGGATGGCAGGTGATCCTCAAGTTTATCTGCTCATCTGACCTACTCTGACTGACCACTGTGGCCTCATTGAGACCCCATTAGAAATTATTGCATGATGTGGGGTGTTCTGGTATCCAAAGAAGGCTGAAAATGTAACCACGTGTTCAATATTTTGATCACATTTTATAATATTTAAAATTAAGAAAAATGTTCTTTAAATACATAATAATCATATGCATTATATAGCTTCATGTATTTTGTATTATAAACTAAGATTGTAACTACTTTGTATATTACAATAACAAATTAACCTGGAATTGCAGAGGGATATGTATAAATATATTCGAAGTATTATACATTACTGTTTATACTGTGACAAGTTGAGAGATTACAGAATATGTTGAATTTTTAACCTTTTCCGTAAAAATGATGACTTTTTAGTTGTTAGCATTTCAATTTTTATACTAGGTCCTCAAATTGTCAATCAAGGAAAAGGTACGAGTTTCTTGATTAGAAATAAAAGAAAGGCTATTGAGATGGTCTGGTGAAGGTTAAAAGGGAAAGAAGAGCACTATCATGTATTGCTACATACTGATATATAAATGCATATTGAATTGATATAAGTTGATTATGCCAATCCTGTGAAACACAAATTTTAAGTTGATAGGTCTATTGGTTGATTGTGTGCTAGATTGATCAGGTCAATCAGAAGGATTGTAGTTGATTAGATAAATATGGGTTTAGCACCTTGGCAACAAAGACTTGAAATATCTGGTGGAAGCAGAGACAAAGTAAAATAGGAAATAAAAGCAAATTGAACAGGTATGAACTGAGAAACTTTGATTGACAAGTACACTGTTTTAATGAAAATGGAAATGGATGAAGTACACCATTGATCCATGGAAACACCAGGCAGGTTGGACCTTATTATTGAAGATGATTACTGCTTCTAAGGGATTCAGACTTCATCCTGATGATGCTCAGTGTCGACAGTTGCATGGTAGTCTTGTGAATGCACACTGTGCTATAGTTTTGGTTTACAGGTGCCATGCAATTTGGCATTGGTTTAAACAGGTGGCAAGAGACCTGCCATTTGTTTGGCCAAGGTTCTAGTTTCCCATTGGGTTTTCGAATAAAAGAATGCACGTATGGCAAGGGGTTCCTGGACCATGGGTAAGGGTGTTGTAGACTAGAACACTTGGTCATCCTAAGGAAGCATGAGAAGTCAAGTATCTACATCTAGCTCTCTCTCTCTCAAAAAAAAAAAAAAAAAAAATCCGTGCATACACATGTAGATCTATAATGTGATTGCATTTTCTTTCCAAAGAGCTGGTATTCCATATTCTTGTGTAGCATTTGCATGCATCATCATCTTGTTTGAAATGCCTATGAAGGGACCATCGGATTGGATCTGCTCAAAGAGTTTGTCCATAGGAAGCGTAGGGAAAGCAGAATATTGATGCTCAAGGAACAGTTCATAGAGTGAAGATTTGGATGGTTTTATTTAATTGGTGGATATCCATCTAATGACGTGCAAACGGTTGGTGTACTTTTTTTTTTTTTTTTGGGTAAGAAAAAGGGATAGGGGAGATAAATCCTGGTGTAGCTATCCCCGTAAGCCCTCATCCCGCCAGGTAATGTTCGATGCAAGATGCTCGGATTTGCACAGTCTTTCCCCATCTAAAGATGAGTACGTCAACCTGACACCACTAAGGTACCGGTTAGTAGAATAGGGACAAAGAAGAAGACTCTGAACTCTTACTCACATCAGCGATCGTGGACTCCAGGAAAATTTTTAAATTTAATCGAGTCACCGCTGGGATCATGCCTCGAACCTACGACCTACCACCTTAGCAGTGTTGGTGTACTCTTTATCCTGAGCATTGTGTTTCAATACTGTTGCTTGAGGTTCTATCCACATTGACCTCTTCCTGGTTTGAATTTGGTATTATTCTGCTCATGTGGTCTTCTTTTTTGAGGCTGTGGATGTGCCATTCTGTGTTTGCTTTCTAGTTGTATTACCTTAGATTTCAGTTGGTACATAATTTTGTCAGCAGTTTTATCCCTCTAAGAAATTTCAAAAGATACATGATTACAAAGTCAAGAGAAGAATTCCTGTCAGTGAAACTGAAACATATGCCACTAATTTGAGATGGTGCTGAGGCATAGGATTTTGGTGTCACTCCATTCTTGGAGTTTGTTATCTATAGTTAGCCATTGTTTTTAGTTTTGACTATTTAATGTAAATGCATGGTTTATGATACATTACTTGTTTGCAGTAAGTGCCTTTGGACTTTCTTATCTTGCTGCTCCGCTAATTTGCAGCTGTACAAAAGGGATTCGTCGAAAAGCTGGCACCAAGCTGGATCAGATGGAAGTAGTCAGCTGATCATAAAAGAGCCATCAGCCAATGTATTGTTGTTGGATTATATTTCTTCTGAGAAATGGCAAGGCATAGTTGATTTTGATGACCATCTTGATGACATTAGCAAGTAAGCTCATGTTGACTATGATATAATATCTTTTACTATTTTTCTCAATCATACCGTACATGTCGCTACAGGTGCATATCCCAGACTACATATATCTTTGATCAATATTTCATTTTACAGGGACTGGTTGAACCCCAAGCTTTTCGAGTAATTTGTTCAGTGTTCGTGGTTAACTTCATCGTTGGGCTTATTTAGTCACTGTGATATTTTGCTGAATGAATTTGCGTTTGCTGGAATCCTGAAAGCGTTCCAAATGTTTAGCTGCTGTATCAGCCATAGGAAAGTGGAGTATCTTTCTTGGAACGAGTAACTTTTGATCACATTTAAAATCTAGCAGAAGAGAAATTTCTATCCTGTTATTTAAGGGAACAGATAGTTTGCAGTTGCTCTCGCTCTTTTTCTTTTATCTTGGCTTAACTTGTCTCAGGCAAGGATCTACAACTTTAGATATGTTTGCAGCCTTGCATATCTACTATGTGTAGATTGCAAGGATCTACAACTTTAGTTATTTCCAGTTTAATATAGATTCTGAGGATATTGTTATCCTTGTGCCTTCATTAGAAATTTTTATAATCTTTGAGGTTCTAATACTTTGATTATCGTTTTCCTAATGTGGATTGCAGTCGGTTAAAGGTTATTAGCTGTTATTTGCTATAGCATCAATTGAAAAGCATTTCCGTTTGGGCCTCGATGCTAGTGATTGATTTGTGGGCTAGGCATACACGGACTGGACAGTACAGTTGCTGGATATTCGTTTTTTGTGACGCATGGTGCTCTGACTTGATGGTTTTTTTAGAGGACCTTGAGCCCTACCTCAGGCTTGATGCAGGTGCATAGAACTTGATTGGTGGGCATCTATGCATTGCCTGAATCCTGATTCAGAGCTGTAGGAAATGAGTAACCTGTCAGGTGCTCTCAGCCATTACCAGTTTTTGACAAAGATGCAAATACTGTTATGGTAGTAGCACAGTCGGTACAGCCCTGCTTCTTTCCAGTCACGGGTTTGAGGCATGGTTTTATGGATGAGTCGATTAAATTTTAGTTCGCCGGGAGCACGTGACTGTTGGGCGGGATGGTTGTTATTCCGGTGCCGTAATGGGATCAGGCTGATGTATTCACCGGTTGGTGGGGAGGGCATGCGGAAAATTGAATCGAACAATGGTCTGGTGGGATGGAGCCTGATAGGGAAGCTATATCGGAAATTTTTATCCCGTCCATTTTCTTTATTAAAAAAAAAAAATGCAATTATATGCTTGCTTGTCTTGTTTTGAAATCTCAAAAAGGATGAACCAGGGTGGTGACGACTTGTTTATTTTGTTCCCTTGTTTGTGGTTATCTCGCACATCATTTATGCGTGAAAGTTGATATGAGCAGCGAGCACATAGCTTATACGCGACCTGGTAAAGAAGTAAACTAAAACCAACCAAGCCCAACTAAGCATCACCACAATTATGCGTAGTTTTTTCAGATCGGCTGGAGAATGTGAAAAGACTGGCAATTGCACACGTGCCATTGAATGTGGTAAATATTTTGAAGGGGATGAATGATGATAGCTACTGTCTAAAGCCAGCCAGATTAAAAAGGCTTCAGATATTCTCTACTCTTTGGTTAAAAGCATTTGATGTCAGGATACGGGAAGAATAGAGAGTAAATTGCATCGATCCTCCTTGGGGCCGGGGTACGTAATTACATATTCCCAACCAATGTTTTGAAAATATGCGTTCCACTATTTGACTTTTGCTATATGCATGATCCTAGTCTTTTATCAATACATTTTTTTTCATGAAGCTTAACGGGTTTGTTGATTTCATCACTTTCTATCGTTATTGAGTCTGCCAGACCCATGGCCTTGCCGTGGCCCTTGGTTGCTGGTTGAGATGTGCAACCACAAGCTATTCAGGCGTCGGGACAATGATGGAGGGGGGAAGGAGAAAAGAGAGACCATGGGGCAGGGCATCAGCATCATGGTGCTGCGGTGCTACCCCACTTAATGACATCCGGTGACTCTGCCGGCTCTGATTGCTGACAATCTAAATTATACCGGTCGTATATCAGCAAACAGAATCCGTAGCTGACTGGTGCTTACGGATGGGTAGCAGCAAAACAGCGGTGTCCTGATAAGGGACAATCAACGCATGACTAGGTGCTTCTTATTCATGTCATGGCACATTTTATTTATTTCATTCAAAAAGCACGAAAACGTAAATTAATAAATCTCATAAATGAATGGAAGAACCATTTGTGCTGCTTGCATGAGTCACGGTCGTACCACTTTCAGGATGACGCAGCCGCTTTGCAAACAGGGAGGTCCTTCTCGGTGTAGGGTGCCGCCCGAAGGATTGGATTTCTCTCAAAGAAGTTGACAGGCTTGAGATCGAAGCTGGAGAAGACCGTGGGCATGATGGGGAAGTCCTCCTGGCATGGTACATGGTGAAATCCGATCGTGTACCACATGACGATGTCTTTGTTCTCTATTGGCCGATCTCTGCAAGTTGATGCACTCAGCATGGGAAGAATAAAAAACTGTTCTTTTTTTTTTCTTGCTTAATTTCTGCGATGGAGCGAAGAATCGTTGGTTACGTACCTCTCGGACCAAACAGATAGGGTGTCCTCTCCTTTACCCTGACATATAAATTGCCCTCCGGCCCACTGCTCGCTCGCATTGTACCGCGTCACCCATATCTAAAATCCCGACTCGAGTTAAAGAAGCAAGTTTCCAACATGTATTTGTACTTATTTTCTACCTTAACTATCACTTCATTTAAAATAAAATGGATATAAATTTTCAAATAAATTATGCTTACTATTTGTTTAGCTTTCTTCTTATTCTTCTTTTTTTTTTTGTCAAACATTTAGCTTTCTTCTTCATAGTTTCCTTTTTTTTTTTTTTTTCAAACTGATCTTAATTTTTCTAGATTTTATTTTAATGAATCCTATGAGTTTTTTTTTTTTTAATGAATTTTTTTTTTAATGAATTTTAATTTAATTTGTATTTTTAGGTGTGCATATGCAAGCGTGCTTTTATGCTCGCATGATAATTAATAAAGCAAACTAGCTGTTTTGGATGAAGGATGCACGGCCCTTACCTGGTTGTTTGTGAAAGCAGCTCTGCGCTGCGGGGGATCGTCATGATCCAGCAAGCTGGCGGCGGTGCCAGCCGGAACCAACTTGTATCCGACCGGATTTCCGACTTTGGTGAGCTTGGACGGGTTGATGATGTGGTATTCCTTGGGCTCGTAGAGTTTAAGCTTGACCTGCGCCTCTTTCTCCGTCCTGGCAACGTGCCGGGTAGCCTTGAGGTAGCTTTTCCTGGGGGACTCGCCGGGTTTGGTGTCCTGCTTGGCTATATCAACCACAACAAAGGAGTTATCGGGGCCATCGACGTCCATGTCGAGGTGGAAGGTGGCGTAGTGGTCATGGATGACGCCGATCAAGTTCTCCGCCAAGAGGGGCCCGTACAGGTACTCTTTTGGTCTAACTTGGTTCACGTGCGTGTAGGGCGTTCCCTTCACCATTAGAATCCCACTGAGCGCGACCTGTTAGATTTGGAGACAACGGTACGTAACCAAAAGCAACACGATCTACGACTTGGATCCATCCAACACCATGTCAATGCGAATGTAATGTGCAAGAGCTAGTCGTTGTGAAGGTTTGACAATGGTGCAGCTAGAGCTGGAGATCATTGGTTTTGTTATTAAAAAAAAGGAAAAGTACGTACCTAATACTCCGTGCTTCTCACTTTATTTTACTGTGTCGGACAAGTTTCTTCTCTACAGAGAAGTCATACATGTTGTTAATTAGAAGACTGTCCGTTGACCACGCTCTTTGGATCCTAAAGTATGAGTAGAAGTAGTCCAACTTATAGGCAAAGGATGTTTTGGGATCAATTTTACTCGTATACAGATTGAGTTGCCCAAAAAAAAATACCAAGAGAAATATTTATTACACGTGCTATTATTGGTTGTTTTTAAAATATTAAATTAAATCCTGCGCCTACCCATCTCTATACGGCTTATTCCTACTTAATCTTGTCGAGGCTTATTCTTAATTAGATATTCAATGTCATGAACAAATGGCTTAAATTGCAGTTTTGGGGTATAATATATATACCATAGAGGTCCCTGCAATTCATGTACCACAATGAATTTGCCTAAAACCTAGCCTACCTATGCATTTATCGACAACAAGCGATTTGATATTCAGGCACACGAATCTCCGTGTACCACTCATCTTGTGCACGAATTTCAGGGGCCTCTATGGTGCATGTTTTGCACCGTACGTAAAAAGCCATTCATGATTGGATGAGTGATGCGTTGCATGTATACAAGGGATGGTTGTTGTCCACCACACTGTCATGCCAAATACGGTTGGTATACCAACCATGACTGACTGAGAGATGAGCAATCGCCGCTCATTTTCAAAATGGTGCAAAACAAGCACGTCAGGGTAATTTATTTCGGACCACATCAACTCCATTATTTTCTTGGACGGGTTTGGAAGAAGACTTCTTGGACACCTTAATGGATGTTTTGTCTTAATTTTGGATTCATTTATACAATATCGGCAGCCACTTTGAGACCTGATATGACCGGATCGCTGATGTGAAGCAAGGAGCCTGACGTGGAGTCCTTATTGGACGCCACGCTGGATTCCCACTACAGGCCCCTTCGCCGGGCTGAGCTTCCCGAGGTCAACGGGGCTGCCCGTTGAAGCCGGGCCCCATCCTCCGCCAGATTGGTCCCCGCCAAGTCGGACATATAGATCGTAGCCGAGCTCAAGTCCCACCAGAGGCAGACCTTCCGAGCCCGAGGTTGGGTCCCGTGGTACGGAGTTGAGCTCAAGCATCCTCCGCCACGTGGCACCCCTTCAAGGCCAGGTCTCCTGAGCTGGGTGCGCCTCATCCACCTCTGCCGGCCCGAGCTCGGTCAAAGATGGGCCCTCCCTTGGCCTGGAACCGAGCTCGGCCCTCCTCCGCACAGTTGAGCCGTGACGAGGCGGGTCCGCTACAAGCAGGCCCCATCTTCCCAACTCAGGCCTCAGCACAAATCGAAGTACCAACTGCCAAAGAAGCCGCACCTCTCCTCCGAAGACGGTGGCAGGCCCCCCAAGGACCGTACAGTAGCACCCACCACGTCGCCATAAATTCCCACGGCCGTCGCCCACACTAGAAAGAAAGGAAGCTCACATCAAGACACCATACCCTCTGTCGACCTGCTGTACAAACGGAGAAAAGACCCCACTGAAGAGTGCGAGTCCCGAGACCGGCGGCACGACAGTCGAGGTTCTGCCATGCTTCCATGAAGGGCAAACAGAAGGAATGTCAGAGGCATATCGAAGCTTCTCCAACTTCCCAATCAAGAAGGCATCCTGTCTACGGCACGATACCTCGTCGTACCAGCCTGACAGCATGGGAGAACCCCGAGGCAAGCCAAAGTAGAAGACTCGGCCAGAATAAGCAAAAAAGAGGTAACAACCACATTTCAAAGGGAGAGACAACTATTTTTTCAACAACACAACCACCAAAAAGAGAGGAGGAGAAAGGGGAGAGGCCAGAGAGAAGGGCAAGACCACCTTGACCACCACACCTCCCAGCTCACATTCACACTCTCATACACTCTACTCACTCCTCCTAGCATGGAGCTCATCCAGAAGGGCTCGACCTGGAAGATTTGTTCCCCTGGATCGCCACTGACTTGACCGTCGGAGCGCCCCCGCCGGAATTCCCGGCCCGGGTCACTGACGTTGGCTTTCTTACAGGTCCCGAGGCACTGGAGGCATCCCCCCGCGGGCAGACGCGGAACACCTGACGCAACCAGCAACTACGGGCCACGACGATCCGGGCGGCAATAAGACCTATCCATGAATGGATAGCTCTTCGTCATGTAAAATATATATCATGGAGTTATAGATGAAATTGGTTTAGATATATTTATCAATATTCATTTTCATATCCGAATCTAGCCTACTAAGAATAAAAATTTGGACATTAAATTAATATCCATATTTATATTCACGAAAGAAAAATGAATATGGATACGATGGACAATTATCTGATCCATATTTGAAAATCTAATTTTATTTATAATCTTTTTTATTTCATATAGTATTTATAATTCTTTTTAAGAATAAATGATCATATTGGCATGCTATTAATTTGATTTATCATATATTTAATAATATCTTTGATTTTATTATCATTAAGTTTAATTATTTGATATATATCCGTATTTATATGTTTAATTTTGATATTCAATTTGTATCTGTTTTGATTTAAAACAAATATGCATATAAATTTTTGTATCTGAATAATATTCGTATCTATTTTTTTATTTATCAAATAAAATAAATATAAATATAGATATACTAATATTCTATCTGCATCCGACCTGATTTTAGCCTTATATGGAAGGCTGAAATTGAAATGAAAACAGATCGGATATCAATATATCCATACTCATATTTATTTTATTTAACAAGTATAAATATAAAAACATATATTTATCATATGCAAAAATTTATATTTATATTTGTTATAAATAGATATAGAAATATACAGGGATTTAAGTTACGTAACTAAATTTTATGATCACAGAATAAAGATATTTTTAAGTAGGTGCTAAATCGAATTAATTACATATTGATGTGACTATATATATATTTTAAAAATTGTGTTATATAAAATTAAATGAGATTTTAAATAGAATCATATATTTAGATATAAATCAGATATTTGTTTATCCCTATTAATATTTATTTTTTTGATAAATATAAATACAGATATATGGATGTCAGTAGGATACTTAAATTTTTATTATAATTCAAAAAATTTAGATGTGCATCCTAATGGATATTATCTGATCCATTTTGAGAAACCTAAGATTATTCACGTTGCATATTTTCCACCGTAAAGAGTTGCCTCTCTTTGGACAGCCATCATTTCGCTTATCATTTTCAGTGCTCTCGCAAACTCTCTCAATCCTGAATTAGAGAGGGAAAATACAGAATCTCTCTCAATCATGGGCTGGGAGATGGAGAGAGAGAGAGAGAGAGAGAGAGAGAGAGAGAGAGAGAGAGAGATTAGAGAGGGAAAATACAGAATCTCTCTCAATCATGGGCTGGGAGATGGAGAGAGAGAGAGAGAGAGAGCCTGAGATGATGCGGCAGCTATCATAATATCCAGACATGCGAACCGCGGATGGAGGGTCCGGAGTGCTCTCCGTTTTGACCGCTCCACGTCGAAAATACGATGGAAATTTGACTTTCAGTTGAAAGAATATATATATATATATATATATTATAGTAAAATCAGAAGGCGTTAAGTCCAGGAACAGGCAGACCTTGGCACGGATGAGCCCATCGGTCTGGAACTCCCAGTCCACCATGTAGTCGTAGTTCGCAACCGATGCGGACATCCTCGCCACCAGCGTCACCTTCGGCCTCACCTCCCGTATCTTCTCACGTCCACAAGAAGAAGAAAATTATATAAGAATAGATAAATAAATAGTATCCTCCAATTAATACCCAATTGTGCATCTATCTCACGTACATCGGCACCGGTGAAGGGACTCTCCGAGTGCCGCCACCCGATATCCCCGGCGTAGCGCTCGAATAGGCACACCATATTAGGCCGGACGAAAGGCTTCCCGTCCGCCGCCGCAAACACCCCATCCATGTAGTAGGCGTTCCGGGGACAGTCGTTGAGTGGCACCAGCGGCATCGCCTGGAGTCCGAAACCGTACTCTCCTGCGTCCATATACGTCTTGAAGTACCAGGCATCGGTGGGGTCCATGTACGGCACGAACAGCTCCGACACGAACCCCTTGTACATAACCCCCCTCTTCTCCCCGCTCTCCGGATCGACCGCCGACACCGCCGAAACCACCACCCCGGCCCTCGCGTCCGCCTTCAAATGGAACTCCCACCCCGCCCACTTCACCACGTGCCCCTCCACCACGAAGCTGGGCCCCGCTGGCTGCTCCATCGATATCGGGTTCAGCGGCCGGATGTTGGGTGGGCCCTCTTGGGCCGCGACGACGTCGTAGCGGTACTCGGTGCCGGCCGCCTTGGGGATGGGGATGCCGCGGCCGACGTCGGAAAAGTCGAGGACTTCTTTTGTGTCGATGTCGATGAGGACGGTGAGGCCCTCGATGGGGCGCATGTAGTAGTTTGCGGTGCCCTCGGCTGTGAAGCAGAGGACCTCGGCGACGCGGCGGCCCTCCTCCTTGGCGCCGTACCAGCCGGGGCTGACGGAGAAGCAGGAGAGATCGGAGAGGCGGACGCCGCGTGCGAGGATGGAACGGTTGAAGGCTGGGTAGGCAAGCAGGGTCCCCATGGGGGTGGTTATGTCTTCGACGGTCAGAGTAGGGAAGCCAGAGGCTGGGACGGGGAGGCGGGTGACGGCGCGGGAGGCGAGGTCGACGGAAAGGACGTAGGGGTCGCCGCGGAAGAGGGCGTTGACGGCTGCCCGGCGAGGAGGGAGGGGGTCGCCGGGGCGCCAGGCGAGGACGGCGGGCTTGGGGGGCTCGTCTAGGGCGAGGGAGTGGATTGTGAGGGAGTAGGGGGAGGAGGAGAACGGAGAATAAGAGTGGAGGATGGCGCGGGCGGCGTTGATCTCCTGGATGGTGAGGGGGTCGAGGGGGTGGCGGGGGACGTCGGACTCATGGTTTCGGGTGGTGGTAGCGGAGTGGGAGGAGTCGGAGTTGGATTTGGATTTGATGGGGTACTTGGAGTTGCACCGAGTCGAATAGCGCGGGCAATCGAGGAAGTCGACCTCGTCGGAGGTGCGGTACTGCACGTGAACCCAAAGGAAGAAGGCGCCGAGGATGAAGATGAGGGAGAGGAAGCGGAGGAGAGAGCTGGCTCCCATCGTAAAAGCTATACGTCTCCTTGCACAGGTGATAGATATAAAAATAAAATATGCAATAATAAATTTTAAAAATCTTATATATTTGTAAAGATTTTATGAATATTCAAAAATATGCTATTGCAATCATTTACTAAAAATATATAATAATATATCTCATGAATTTTTTTGGTAATTTCTTAAATGTTTTTTTTTTTTTGGGTAATCTTTGAATATTTGATTATATAATCTTAAAAATGTTTAAAAGATTTATATGATAATAACTAAGCTAATACCCCTCTCAAGTGAATGGGATATAGACTATCTCGCCGCCAAATCATCTTCACCTATAACTCCGACGAGGTCAAAGACCTTGTCGGGGTTTCCGGTAAGAAGTGACTTCTATGCCTCTCGAGTACTTTCTTTAGATGGCAAGACCTGCAAGAAAAACCCGGACCAAGGTACCAGCGGGAACACTCCGATGCTCAAATTAGTATGACGATTTAGAGAACAATCAGGGCTATGATGGTGGATGACCATAGAAAGAATAGAAAATTAGTAGAGAGCATGAGATAGCTTGCGTACCTTGGTCGGAGGTCCCTTTTATCTATATAGGAGGCGAATGCCATGAGACAAGGTCTAAAAGATCAACAAAGCACTCCCCTGATAAGGTGTACCTTTCTAACTGGCATAATGGATTTGACGAAAATGTGATATCTTGCCTCCCTCTGAATCTCCATTGCCAGGATTCTCTCGTTATGGTATCGGGATCCGGTACAGGGAAGGCAATGGGTCGGGTTCGGGCCGGGTGCATAACTATTCAAATCCAAAATCGAATACTTAATAAACTATTCAAACTCGGCCCAAACACTATTGTAACTAAATTTTTTTTACCTAAACCCTCTCAATCGGGTATCTAATAATTCAGGTTTACTCGGCCCGAACCCAATTTAGTCATATTAAATATTTTTTTCATTTTTGTCAACTTTAAAATCATCTACCATTTTATAAATCGTACATACATTAAACAAATAAAATTTAACTATATTTTTAGTTTAACAACTATCCGAGAGGAGAAAAGCCATCGAAGAGGAAGAGGGGAGCTGAAAATTAATCGGGGATTACCGATTACAAATTACAATTTATAATACCCTTATTTATGAAAAATAATGATTAAAGCAAAGGGTTTAAGTATTTTAAAATTTAATAACTAATAATTAATAATTAATAAAATATATTTGTTGTCGCCAAGATTGTCGTGGCCCGTAGCTGCTAGGGATGTCGAATCGCCAACTGTCTTCGCAGGCACTCTCCGTGCGTGGGACCTGCAGGGAAAGAACGTTAGAGACCCGGGTCGGGGATTCCGACGGGGGCGATCTGACGGTCAAGTCAGTGACGATCCAGGGGAACAGATCTTCCTGGTCGAGCCCCTCTTGATGGACTCCATGCTAGGAGTGAGTATGGTGTGTATAGAAGTGGGAACGAGCTGGGAGAGATGATAGCCGAGGTGGAAGGGTCCTCCTATATGGCCCTTTTTTCTTCCTCTCTCAATCACCCGCCTGAGTGGTCTAGTGTTCTCCTTTTTGCTTACTTGTTTCTGGCCTACTCTTGCTGGATTTTTCTAGTTTGGCTTGCCTCGGGATCTCCCCTACATTGGTTGGCGCGTGCGGTGGGGTACCGTACCGTGGACGGGTCGTCTTTCCTGACATGTGGCAGAGAAAGCTTCTATGTACTCTGACATCCCCTTTGTTTGCTCTATTCCAGGAAACCTGGCAGAGCCTTGATCGACGAGCCGCCGTCCTCGGGGTTCGTGCCTCCTAGCTGACTCCTTCTCTTGGTAGTACGGTAAGTTGGTGGGGAGCATGGCACCTTAGTCAGGGGGCTCCCTTCCCTTTTGGCGTAAGTGATAGCCGTGGGTATTAATTGCGGCATGGCGGGTACCGTCTCGCGGCCCTCGGGAGGCCCGCCATCATCCTTGGAGGGGAGGCGCCGCTTTCTTAGGGGTTGGTGTCTTTGCCCGAGCTGGGGGTCGAGTTGGAGAGCAAGACCAGGCTCCGTCGACCTCGATCTCGAAGGGACTCCACATGGTGAAGGAGGGCGGAGCTCGACTACGGACCACGAGACCCGACTTCGAGGGGCTCAATCTGGGGAGGTTGCTCAGCTCGGGCCTAGGCATCCTGATCTCGTGGGAGCCAACCTGACGGAGGACGGTGCTCGACCTCGGTAGGTGGCCTCGGCGTTCTGAGGGAGCTCAACCCGGAAAAGGAATCCAGGAGGAAACACCCACCGTGGCAGCATACTCTGACAAGCCATCTGACAGGTGTTCCACGTCAGCTATCCTGCCATATCATTTGCCCCACTCTCGAGGCCAGTTAGTGCATGGCGCTTGGGACGAAGGGAGTAATTGCGGTGCTGGCATGGAAAGGTGAGGATATGGCGTAATAATGATCGTGATCGACAGTGCTTCATGAGGCGATCCACGAAGCCAGTGCGGGAGCGCCACACGGCCACGTCCGAGGAGCAATATGGCAGGCACGGAATTCAAAGTGGCCGCAGTCGGAATAAGGTGCTCACCCCGCCGATCAGCGACACGTGGCAAGCATCTCTCGACGAGGGAGCCGTAACGGTACGGTCGGGCATCGATCACTTCAAAAAGAAGGGCAACTTTTTCAAAACTTATCCTCTTTCAAATCCTTCGTGCTTGCAGTTGCACAGAGGTCCTGCTTCCATCTCCCTTCTTTTTTTTTTTTTTGAGCTTGGAACTGACTACATCTTTCTTGGCATAGGCATGAAGTTCTCTATGGACGAACTGCTGTCCTTCACCATGGAGCGGAATCAGGCGCTGAGGTCGGCGAGGCCGCTCCAAAGAGGGCTCGTGCGGATGACGATGCAAGGCCAGCGCA
Source organism: Areca catechu (assembly GCA_021397845.1). Lineage (NCBI taxonomy): Eukaryota > Viridiplantae > Streptophyta > Magnoliopsida > Arecales > Arecaceae > Areca > Areca catechu. The sequence continues at coordinate 131,662,925 of CM038038.1, read as the reverse complement.
GACTGGGTAGGCCACGCCCGTCGCTGAGCGGAGGCAGAAGAGGGTAGCAGAGCCCGTCATGGAGCCCTCGAGGCTGCACGATCTGACATCGGCGTCCGAGTCCGAGGTGGTGGCCCGGGCCAGGTCAGCTGCCGCTACTGCTGCGATGGCCACCCCTCCTCCAGTGATTATCGAGGTCGAGGAGGATGGGGAACCGGAAAGCATGGGGCCGGCATTAGCGGTGCCGTCCGAAGCGATGCCGAGCTCATAACTGACATCGAAGGCTCCTTCTACTGCTGAGGGGTCCGCGTTGGTGACGGACAAGAAGGATAGGGACTATCGTCAAGTCCCTTTTAAGCTGGGGCCCAACGTCTCCCTTATGAAGGGCCCAAGCCTCGCCGAGCAGATGTTGGACTTCTCTGTCCAGTCCTGCGATCGACGGGAAGGGAGTGGGAGACTCCCCGACGATGTCATCAGCACGTCCTTCGCTAACCTTTACGCCGTAAGCTTCCTTCCGCCTAGCTTCATCCCTTTTGGCATCCCTTAGTTTCGTGGCTAACATGCTCTCTCTGATGCAGCAAGGTAAAGAGCTCATCCTTATCCGGGACTTCCGTCGCAACTGGGCTAAGAGGGACAAAGAGTGGCAGGCAAAACTCGAGTCCCTGAGGACCGAGGTGAGGCAGAAGAATGACGAAGCCTGGGAGGCTAATCTGAAGGTCAAGAGTCTCACGGGCGAGGTCACAAACGCCGTGTGGCTCAGGAGGGAGCTCGAGGGGGAGCTCGAAGAGAAGAGGACTCGATTGAAGGAGCTCCGGGTCGAGTCGGAGGCGGCGAGAGAACGGGCCGTCTCCGTTGAGAAGAAGGCGGTGGCTGCCAAGCAAAGGACCGCAGAGGCAGAGAGGAAGGTTTCTGCGGCCACCCATTCAGTCGAGGCGGTGGAGAAGGGAAGAGCTGAGGCAAACCGTCGGGCTGAGCGCGTGGATGAGAAGTTGGCCGAGGCATCCCACCAGGTGGAGGCCGCAAGGAAGGAGGTCATCGATGCGATCACCGGTGCGGTGGCCAATTTCAAGGCCTGCCCGGTGTACGTAACGGACTTCAAGGAAGCGATGATGGACTCCTTTTTCAAGGGGTTCGCCTACTGCCGATCCCAGCTACGTGGGATCCTCTCGAAAGAGCGGTTGGTCGCGCTTCGACTCCCTGGCATGAAGACTTCATCTCTCGCCTCAACCGCACCTGCCCGTGCTGAACTGGCCCCGAAGGTGACGACGACCGAACCGGCTCCGCAGGCGGCAGTAGTTGAATCGGCTCCGAGGTCAGCAGTGGCTGAATAAGTCCCTCCAATGGCGGTCACCGAAGAATGCGCCCCCGCAGCGGAGGTGGAAGAGGGCGAGATCCAAGCTAGGCACCGTCCGGGGAAAGTAACGGCTGAGTAGAGTAGGAGCTTTTGTTTCTTCCTTTTTCATTGTTTTTGACTTGGGCTGCTTGGCATGTCGAGGGCCCGAAGGAATCTGTAAGTAGATATACCTTTCCAATGGAATGAATTGAAGCTTTTTATTCGCAATAGCTCAAGCATCTCTTTTTTCTCCCCTCTCTTCTTTTATTTATTTTTTTTTTTTTTTGCATGCGGAGCTATTAGAGAAGGGAAGCTTCACTCTACTTGCGAGCCGGTGGTGTGGACACCAGAAGCCGAAAGAAACTTCACTCCAACAAGCAACAAGACTCAAATTCTAGACCCCAGAATTTGACCACATGAATAAGAGAAGACACATCAACCAAGCAAGAGAAAAGTACCATCAACTAGGACCACTGGGCGCCACATGTCATTCTTATCCAAGTAGAAGCCACCTCACCATGCCACATCATCAGGTGCAACTTCACCAGCCACCTCATCACCCTTTGGGCGCCAATAAGAGAGATTCAAATTCAAGGAGGTTGGCCACATCCCTCCAAGTCCTCCACCAAATCCTCCAACCCCCCCCACATCCCTCCAAACTCTCCACCAAATCCTCCAACCCCCCTTGTAATCCTCCTCGATTTTGGGAGTTTTTAAATTTCAAAAGCTAGCTTTGTGAGGCTATTAAAAGCCTTGGACGCCCATTGTAAAAGAGATTGATTTTGGGAATGAATGAAAATTGAAGTTGAAATTTTGGAAGTAGAAGTTGTCGTGTATTTTTTTCTTATGTGAAAGTTTTCCATCCTCTTCCTCCATGCCAAAACCATTCTTTTTTCCTAGCAAAGCATCTTCCAAGCTCAAGTGAAGGCATTGGAGTCGGCCAGATCTACTCAAATTTCTATTCTTAGTTCATCAATTCTTCCATCCCTTCTATATGTTCCTATCCTTCTTCCTTAACTTTGATCTTCATTGCAGGGTCCTTCGAAGTCTTTGAGTTGTGGGCTGGGTTCACCTTAACAAAGAACAAACAAGCTGAAGCCCCAAGTCCAGGGTTCTGATCTCTGTTATCCAGATTCTTCAGTTCTGAGCATTGGTAGTTTCAAGGTATGAATCAAAAGAAGGTTGGAAAGCTCATCAAGGTAAGTCCACAATCATTAGCCCCTATTGTCTAGATCTTCTTCCTTCTTAGTTTAGGATTGTGTCTAATCAAGTAAAAGTCCAATTTCTTATAATCCTTAAGTCTTATTATGATGAGTACAATGCTAGTGTAATTAGGTTTCATTGCTCTACAAACCATATTCAAAACATTAATCATATGCAGTGCCGCATCAGCCGGGCCCCAAGCTTGAACGATAAAGAGTTGGGCTCGAAGACTCGGTGGTCGGAGGGCTGAGCTCCGGACTTGATTGCCCGAGAGCTTGGCTCAGGGCTTCGATGCCTTGGAGCTGGGCTCGAAGACTTGATGGCCGGAGGATTTGTCTCCGGGGTTGATGGCTTGAGAGCTTGGCTCAGGGCTTCGGTGTCTTGGAGCTGGGCTCGAAGGCTTGATGGCCAAAGGGCTTATCTTCCGGAGAGCTGGGCCCAGGGGTTGGTGTCTTGGAGCTGGGCTCGAAGACATTTTGGCCGGAGAGCTGGGCTCCGGAGGTGTTGGTGTCTTGGAGCTGGGCTCGAGTTTTGGATGCTTGAGAGCTGGGCTCAGGTCTTGGATGCCTTGGAGCTAGGCTCAAGGCTTTGGTGCCGAAGAGCTGGGCCCCGGGCTTGAATGCCTGAGAGCTGAGCTCAGGTCTTAGATGCCTTGGAGCTAGGCTCGAGGCTTTAGTGCTGGAAAGCTAGGCTTCGGGCTTGAATGCCTGAGAGATGGGCTCAGGTCTTGGATGCCTTGGAGCTAAGCTCGAGGCTTTGGTCCTGGAGAGCTGGGCCCCGGGCTTGAATGCCTGAGAGCTGGGCTCAGGTCTTGAATGCCTTGGAGCTAGGCTTGAGGCTTTGGTGCCGGAGAGCTGGGCCCCGGGTCTCGGTCGCCTGAGAGCTGATCCCAGGAGTTGGTGTCTTGGAGCTGGGCTCAAAGATATCTTGGCCGGAGAGCTGGGCTCCGGAGATGTTGGTGTCTTGGAGCTGGGCTCGAAGACATCTTGGCCGGAGAGCTGGGCTTCGAAGATGTTGGTGTCTTGGAGCTGGGCTCGAAGACATCTTGGCCGGAGAGCTGGGCTTCGAAGATGTTGGTGTCTTGGAGCTGGGCTCGAAGACATCTTGGCCGGAGAGCTGGGCTCCGGAGATGTTGGTGCCTTGGAGCTGGGCTCGAAGACATCTTGGCCGGAGAGCTGGGCTCCGGAGATGTTGGTGCCTTGGAGCTGGGCTCGAAGACATCTTGGCCGGAGAGCTGGGCTCCGGAGGTGTTGGTGCCTTGGAGCTGGGATCGAAGACATCTTGGTCGGAGAGTTGGGCTTCGGAGATGTTGGTGTCTTGGAGCTGGGATCGAAGACATCTTGGCCGGAGAGCTGGGCTTCGAAGATGTTGGTGTCTCGGAGCTAGGCTCGAAGACATCTTGGAGATTTTCCTATAAGGCAGATAGCTATTTGTGCAAAAGAAAATCTTCATTATTACTGAAAGAAAACCTTACATTACTGATAGTATCTTCTCATGTTGCAGGCATTCCATGTTCGAGGGAACCTGACACCGTCGAGATCTTCGAGGTAGTAGGCCCCGTGTGAGAGGACCTCGGCCACCTTATAGGGGCCCTTTCAGTTTGGCGAGAGTTTGCCGCACTCCCGAGGCTGAGACGCTTCGGCTCGGTGCAGCACCAAATTCCCGTGCCTAAAGATTTTCGGCCTCACCCGTGCATTGTAGTATCAGGCCACTCGCTACCAGTATGTCGCCATCCGGAGTCAGGCTTTGTCCCTCGATTCTTCGAGTAGGTCTAGGTTAAGTAGGAGGTGTGCCGAGTTTTGTACTTCATCATATTGTTGCACTCGTAGCGTGGACACGCTGAGCTCAACCGGAATGACCGCATCGGATCCGAAGGCAAGGCTGAAGGGCATCTCATTAGTCACCGTCCTGGGCGTTGTGTGGTAGGCCCACAGGACGCTCGAAAGTTCTTCCGCCCATCTCCCTTTGGCTTGATCCAACCTAGTTCTAAGCCCTTGGAGGACGGTACGATTGGTCACCTCGATCTCCCAATTTGTTTAGGGATGAGCTATCGAGGTGAAGTGGTGTTGAATACCGTGCTCGGTACAAAACCCTTCAAACTCCCGATTGTCAAATTGTCACCCGTTGTCGGTGATGATGTAGTGGGGGAGTCCGAAGCGGCAGATAATCGATTTCCAAAAGAATTGGCAGACATTGGCTTCGGTGATCCGAGCTAGCGGTTCTGCTTCGATCCACTTAGTGAAGTAGTCGATTGCCACTAGCAGGAACCTTCGTTGTCTAGATACAGGGAGAAATGGCCCTAGGATGTCCATTCCCCACTGAGCAAAGGGCCAAGGAGATGAGAGCTGGGAGATCGGCGCTGCCGGCTGGCACTATATGTGGGCATGGCATTGGCATTTGTCGCACTTCCTGACGAAGTTGGCTGCGTCCTCCCTCATGGTCTCCCAAAAGTATCCCTGGCGAAGCACTTTATAAGCCAGTGTTCTCCCTCTCACATGGTTCCCACAGAGGCCCTCGTGTATCTCCTGGAGCACAAAGGTTGCCTCTACGGGCCTGAGGCAATTCAAGGAGAGGGTAAGAGTGAGACCGGCGGTAGAGCTGGCCTTCCATCAGAATGAACCGGGAGGCCTTCTTCTTCTTGATAAGGCCAGCTTCCATACGGTCCTCTAGCAGGGTTCCATCAGTAATGTACCTGACATACCTGTCCATCCATCTTGGCTCGATGGTGACCTGGTGCACCTCCTATGAGCTTTCGTAGCTCGGATTATCGAGGTACTCGATGTAGGCGCGCCCCAGTGATGGGTCCAGAAGGGTCGTGAGCCTCGACAACACGTCCGCACGTGTGTTCTCCCCTCGGGGGACATGGAAGATGGTAAAGCATCGGAAGCCTGCCATGCTGGAGTAGACTCGATCCAGGAACTTCATCATCTGGAGGTCTCTAGACTCATATTCCCCGGAGACTTGCCCAACAACCAGTTGGGAGTCGGTAAAGACTTTCAGGTTCTTCAGGCCCAGCTTGCAGGAGACTTTCAGACCTGCGAGGAGCGCCTCGTACTTCGCTTGGTTATTTGTCACGATGAACTTGAAGCGGAGGGCACACTCTGCCACCACCCCATCGCCATTGGCGAGGATGAGGCCTACTCCGCTTCCGCTGGAATTGGACGCACCATCCACATGGAGGATCTAGGGTTCCTTCCCCGGTCCGAGCTCCGTTTGGTGCTCCATTGTTGTCTGCTTCGGCTTCTCGATGAGCCTGGTGCATTCGACCATGAAGTTGGCTAAGACTTGAGCCTTCTGCGAAGACCTCGGCTGATACACTATGCCGAACTCGCTGAGTAGCAGGGACCACTTGGCCAGCCTTTCGGAGGTTTCGCGGCGACTAAGTATGGTCCTCAGTGGCTGATCCATCACGACCACGATAGGGTGTGCTTGGAAATAGGGCCTGAGGTGCTTAGCAGACATTATTAGTGCAAAAATGAGTTTCTCGGAGCGAGTATACCTGATCTCCGCATTGCGGAGGATTTTGCTGGTGTAGTACACCAGCTTTTGGGATCCGTCCTCATCTGCATGGATGAGAACCGAGCTGACGACTCCAGGCGTGACCGCCAGGTAGAGTAGGAGTTCTTCCCCTTCTTTCGGTCTGGAGAGCAGAAGAGGAGAGGCCAGGAACTCCTTCAGTTCTTCAAAGGCCATCCTGCACTCATCCGTCCAGGTGAAGTCGTGCATCTTGCGCAGTGCCTTGAAGAAGGGAAGGCAGCGATCGGCCGACCTTGAGATGAACCGGCTCAGGATGGTGATACGCCCCGTCAAGCGCTGAAGCTGCTTCTTGGACGTTGGGTGCTCCATGTCGACGATCGTCTGGACCTTCTTCGGGTTGGCTTCAATCCCCCTCTGAGCGACCATGAAGCCTAGGAATTTCCTTGCCGCCACTCCGAAGGCGCACTTCGCAGGATTCAACTTCATCCGGTGCTCTCGGAGTTTGTGGAAGGCTTCGGCGAGGTCGGCGACATAGTCCGAGCTTGGTTTGCTCATGACAAGCATGTCGTCCATGTACACCTGCATGTTCCGACCGATCTGGTCTTTAAAGACCCTACTGACCAGGCGATGGTATGTGGCTCCAGCGTTCTTCAGACCAAAGGGCATCATCCTGTAGTAGTATGTCCCTTGGTCGGTGACAAAGGCGGTATGCTCCTCATCCTCGAGGTGCATCCGGATCTGATTGTATCCAGAGAATGCATCCATAAACAAAAGCAGCTTGTGCTCCGAGGTGGCGTCTACCAGCTGATCGATCTTCGACAGGGGGAAGCTATCCTTCGGGCATGCCTTGTTGAGGCCGATGTAGTCTACACAGATCCTCCACTTGCCATTGTTCTTCTTCACCATCACCACATTCGCCAGCCAGCTTGGATATTGCACCTCCCAAACAAAACCGGCGGCGAGAAGTTTGTCTACCTCCTTATTGATGGCCGCCTGCCTCTCCGAGGCGAAGCTCCTTTTCTTCTATCAAACTGGCTTATACTCTGGGTCAATACTCAGCTTGTGAGTGATGACGTCGGGTGGAATACCAGGCATGTCCATTGCCGTCCAAGCGAACACATCCGTGTTCTCCCGCAAGAAACTCCAAAAGGTGGGTCTTCTCCTCGTCCTGCAGCTGGGCTCCAATCTGCACCATCCTCGCAGGGTCGTCTCCGAGCGGGTAGGAGAGCATGCGCTCGACCGGGCCTCCTCTAGGGTCTTGAGCCCTTTGGTCAAGGTCATCCACCCTGGGATCGCCCTCGGAAGACTGGGCCCCAGGGAGGGTTTGGAAACAGTGCTACACCGACTGGGGTGCTCCCCTCATCTCCCCAACGCCATAGGGAGTTGGGAAATGCATAAGAAGTCTCCTGGTGGAGATGACCGCGTCAAGCATATTGAGCCCGGGACGGCCTAGAATCACGTTATAGGTCGAAGGGAGCCTGACAACCATGAAAGTTACCATCACAGTGCTCTGCCGAGGTGGGGTCCCGGTAGTAACTGGGAGGATAATTTCTCCCTCCACCCTCACATAATCACCTGTGAAACCAACAAGGGGGTGTGCACAGGTCTGAGTTGAGTAGAAGAAAGATTTATCCTGGTAAAAGCATCATAGAAAAGCACATCTGTAGAACTACCACTATTATCCATGATGTGTTTTACAGGATGCTTCGCGATCGTCATCTCGACGACCATGGCATCATTATTTATATTTTTTTCCCCGTCTTCCCCCTCCCTCATAAAGGGGAGTATATTTTCAGAATGCCCTGCCCCCCGGGCCTTCTTGGACGCATGCTCAGCTCCCCAGAATATCATCCCTACCGGCTTCTTGGTAGGGAAGTTGTCGACTGCTGGAACTAGTGGGAGAGGGACGAGCACCTGCGGCTCTGCTTGAGTTCTGCCCCCCACAAATTTTCCAAGGTAGCCCCTTTTGATGAGCTCTTCGATTTTTCACTTGAGATTGTGGCATTCCTCGGTGTCGTGGCCGTGGTCACGGTGGAAGCGGCAGTACCTTGTTTTGTCACGGCCGGTGGATGGCTTCATCAGAGGCGGGTGCCTCAGATAGTTCTCACCTTCAATCTCCATGAGGATCTTTGTCCTCGGGGCGAGGAGGGGGGTGTAACTCCCTTCAGGAATGGGAGTGCCCCTCGACCTCGATCCTTGCCAGGAGTTCAGAGCAGGTAGTCCCGACTTGCGCATCCCAGATGCTTCGGTGGGGGTCGGCTTCTTCAGTGGTCTCCCGTTGAGCTCCCACCTCGTACGATCTGTCTCCTCGGTACGGATGCATTTCTGAGCTCGGAGGAGGAGCTCAGAGTAGGTCTTTGGGGACTTCTTGTCGAGCGAGTAGGTCAGGCGGGAGGTCCTGAGCCCTCGTTTCAGAGACAGCATCGCAACTGGCTCCTCAAGGTTGTAGATCTTCAACATGGTAGCCTTGAAACGGGCCACGTAGTCCCACAGTGGCTCGCGGTCCTGCTGCCTGATGGAGAAGAGGCTTTCTGCCTCTTGCGGCATCTTTCGATAGGCATCGAAGTGGGCCACGAACCTCTGCCCTAGCTGGGCAAAGGAGTTGACGCTCTCTGGCTCTAGGCGGGTGAACCACACCCGGGCTGCCTTCCAGAGAGTAGCAGGAAAAGTGATGCAGAGGAGGACGTCGGTGGCCCCCTGGATCCTCATGAGGGCCCAGTAACTTTCCAGGTGGTCCAGGGGGTCAGTGGTCCCATCGTAAGGATCCACCTGCGGCATATGGAACCGACACAGGATCGGCTCTCTTTGGATCTCTTGGGAGAATGGGGGACGGGCGTCGTAGCCCGCTGGCTCGCTAGCGGAGCCTGGTAGATTGGCAAATCGGTGGGATAATTCCACCAGCTTCCGGTCATGTTCCTCCAGGCGCTTCTCTGCCATGCGCCTGACAGCTTCATCAGTGGACCCCTCCGTCGAAGGAGACGGAGAACGTGGCATGAGTGCATGGTGTCTGTGACGAGAGGTCCAGCTCTTTCAGCTTTGACGGGGTTTAGATGCCCCTCGCTCGAGGTTTGGCAAGCGGCTCTCCCTATCGGCAGACCCAGCTCGTTGCCTTATCGTAGGAGTTTGGTGGCTACCCCTGTTGTAAGTAATGGCTCGCGATTGCGAAGGCCTTCCTTGGAAAGAACGCAGGCTATCGTGGGAGGCTGCGCCATGGGCCGTGGGAGTCCCTGGCTGCTGATGGGTAGCCAAGGATCGATGATGGTGCTGAAGCTGGCGTACTACCGTGGCAAGGGTCTGCACCTGCTGGGTGAGTTCAACCAGCTGAGATTCCGGCTGAGGCGGTTGAGTTGGACCGGATGGTTCCATCTCTAGGTCGTGCAGGTTCCCCCGGGAGGGAGTCTCCCGCACGGCTGGTGGAAACCTCTCTCGCCCTTGTCGTCACCATCCTTCTGTCAGACTGCTTGTAAAAGGGGGGTTAAAGGTGGATCAAAGATCGCTTCGCGCCCCCTACCTAGCGCGCCAAACTGTTGCCGCCAAGATCGTCGTGGCCCATAGCTGCTGGGGGTGCGGACCGCCAACCATCTTTCTGGGCGCTCTCCGTGCACGGGACCTGCAGGGAAAGAATGTTAGAGACCCGGGCCGGGGATTCCGGCAGGGGCGCTCCGACGGTCAAGTCAGTGACGATCCAGGAAAACAGATCCTCCTGGTCGAGCCCCTCTTAATGGACTCCATGCTAGGAGGAGTGAGTGTGATGTGTATAGAAGTGGGAACGAGCTGGGAGAGATGACAGCCGAGGTGGAAGGGTCCTCCTGTATGGCCCTTTTTTTCCCTCTCTCTTAGTCGCTCGCCTGAGTGGTCTAGTGTTCTCTTTTTTTTTTGCTTACTTGTTTCTGGCCTACTCTTGCTGGATTCTTCTAGTTTGGCTTGCCTCGAGATCTCCCCTGCGTTGGCTGGCGCATGCAGCGGGGTACCGTGCCATGGACGGGTCGTCTTTCCTGACATGTGGTAGGGGAAGCTTCCATGTGCTCTGACATCCCCTTTGTTTGCTCCATTCCGGGAAACCTAGCAGAGCCTCGATCGACGGGCCACCGCCCTCGTGGTTCGTGCCTCCTAGTTGACTCCTTCTCTTGGTAGTACGGTAAGTTGGTGGGGAGCATGGCGCCTCTGTCAGGGGGCTCCCTTCCCTTTTGGCGTAAGTGATAGTCGTGGATATTAATTGCAGCATGGCGGGTACCGTCTCGCGGCCTTCGGGAGGCCCACCATCGTCCTTGGAGGGGAGGCGCCACTTCCTTGGCGGTTGGTGTCTTTGCCCGATCTGGGGGTCGAGCGTAGAGCAGGACCAGGCTCCGCCGGGCTCGACCTCGAAGGGACTCCACGTGGCGGAGGAGGGCGGAGCTCGACTCCGGACCGCGGGACCCGGCTTCGAGGGGCTCGATTTGGGGAGGTTGCTCAGCTCGGGCCTAGGCATCCCAATCTTGTGGGAGCCGACCTGACAGAGGATAGTGCTCGACCTCGGTAGGCGGCCTCGGCGTTCTAAGGAAGCTCAGCCTGGAAAAGGAATCCGGGAGGAAACACCCACCATGGCAGCATACTCTGACAAGCCATCCGACAGGTGTTCCACGTCAGCGATCCTGCCATATCAATATTAATTATATATATTTAAATATTAAAATAATTCAGGCTGGGTTCGGTTGGGTGTATATCTATCCAGTCTCGGCCCAAATCCAAAATTAAGCATTCGGATTTTATCCAAACTCGATCCAAACCTAGTCAAGGCGTTGACTACCTAGCCTAATCAGGTCAGGCCAGATTGGGTACCCATAGATTTGGATTTTGTTGCCATCCCTAATCTGGTGGTCTATACATTTTATATTGGGGATCATAGCCTTTGTTGAGTCATTGTCCACCATGACTCGTTGGTGGATTCATCTAGGCTTGGAGAGCTACTCGGCTCGGTCGGGCCTGGGACTTTGTTCGGCCTAAAGCTTTACTCGGCCTAAAGCTTTACTCGGCCTAAGGCTCTACTCGACCCGGAGCTCTGTCAGGTTTGGGACTTTGTTTGGCCTAAAGCTTTACTCGATAGGAGCTTTGCCTGCCCAGGCTCTATTTAGCCCGAAACTCTACTCAGCCTGGGTGGCACCCATTGCAAGAGCTCGGGTCGTCGGACTGGGGATGCTTAATTTTGTCGACATCGTTTGGCACACTACCATATTAGATGCCTCCCACTCCCAAGCTCGGAGCGCAACATGGCCTCACCGGCTCAGGGCGAAGGGAGTAGTCAGTCTCTGGACTCCCTTATAGATCAGGTGAACTGGTGTGCTAGTGCGATCGCTTCCCCTTTGATGAACTACCGTGGGCTAGATGAGCCTTTTGAGCACAAGAGGGAAAGAGACTGCTAACATGGAGGGTCTCATGGGTTTGCATTTAATTGCCATGGTTTTTGGTGATTCGCATATCTTCCGTTAGGCAATGGGGGGTTGCGACACATGCAGGGGTGATGGTTTGAAATGATGCCTTCGTGCCTCCCGATACAACGGTTCATGGCTCAGGAAGGCGGTCGAGGGGAATGGGGCACTCCCGCATGGGAGTTCACCACACATCCGCATCCCACCAGGGGATGCCGAGAGAAAGCTGCATCCGACTGTTAGGAGTGCCTTTAAAAGGAACCCCCATCTTCTCAAGAGGGCACCCTGCTTCATCAATCTTCTAAGAGATGCTGAGAGAAGAAAAAAGAGGGAAACTACTGACCCCCATTAACTCCACGAACCTTTGCTCGTTCCAGGTTAGTTTCCTTCCCTTCTTCTTCCAATTCCCTCCAGGTCATCCCGAGAGGGTGTCTTCCTTCGTAACCTCTGTCTTCTTTTCTCCTATCCAAACTTTTTCTTCTTTTTCGTCCTCTTGAGATAGCAAGGAGTTCCTCCGAAGACAAGAACTATTCTTCGAGGTGCATCTTGAGTCTCCCGGGTACTAAGAAGTTGCCTCGAGTTAGGCCTCCTCTTTCTGATAGCGAGGAGGAGGACATTTCTTTTAGGATGGTACGGAGGCCCCACCGAGTGGGTGACCCCGATATCCTTGTCCTTCTTCTTGCCCCGGTGCCCTTGAACCCAGACCTAGTAGGTCCGTCTAGCATAATCTCAACGATGACCAGGGTGAACGCCTTTCACTTTCGAGGGGTATATGGGACTCCAGATGTTATCCGAGTTTTAGCCCCTAGTTCAAACGATAGAGTCATCTTAGGAGAACCAGGTAGGATAGCCCTAATGAGGACTTCTTTCTCGTAGGGTTTTGCCTTTTTCTTCATCCCTTCATCATCTCTTTTCTAGATAACTATAGAATGGTCCCCTCTTAGCTTATCCCAAACTCTTTTAGGTTGTCTGCTCCTTCATTATCCTTTACCACTTTCATGGCATAGTTGCCCTATTCTCTCTCTTTAGTGCCATCTTCATCCTGAAGCGCCACCCGACAAAGAGAGGGTGGTGATTCGTGGTGCCTCTACGGGAGATCCTATGCTTCAAACTTCTGACTTCCATCAAGAAATGGAAGAATCGGTATTTCTTTGCTTCTATCGAGACGATCGAACCAAAACACCATCATGGAGCTTGCCGACCAAGAATTGTAAAGTTAAAAAACTCAAAAAAATTAAAACATATATAAGTCATAAATTGCTATCTTAATAATAATATAAAATATTAATATTATAAAATAAAATTTATTATAAATATAATAAATATAATATAATATATTAAATCATAAATACTATATTATATTATAAAATATAATAAATATAAAAATATAATAAATATAAAAATATAATAAATATTTTATAATATAATATAAAATTCATAATTTAGTCGATGCTGGTTTAGTTGCAGTCTGGTCATCAATTTGCTTGTTGAGCTGGTGCCAGTCCGACCGTCAACCTGATACTAATCTGGTCGCCAATCCGATCACCAAGCCGATACTAGTTCGGATGCTAGTTCAATCGCCAGCCTGATGCTAGTTCGATCGATAACCAGGTGCCAATCCGGTCCCTTACCCGGTACCAGTTCGATTTCCAGTCTGAGTTAGACTAGCACCAACCTGGCAATTGGATTGGCACCAGCTTGGCAGCCATACTGGTAATCAAATCGATGGCCAGATCGGTTATCGGATCGATGGCTGGATTGGTAATCGGATCGGTAGCCGGACTAATGATCGGATCGACGATCGGACCGGCACTGACTTTGTGACCGGATTGGTAATCCAATCGATGGCCAGATTGGTGGCTAGACCGATGATCAGACTAGCACCGTCCTGGCAGCCAAACTGGCAGCTAGACCGGTGATCGGACTGGCACCATCCTGGCAACCAAATTGGTTATCAGATCGGGAGTCGGACTGGCGACTAGACTAGTGACCGGATCAGTAGCCATCGATCTAATAACCAATCCAACCACCAGGTCGGTGCCAATTCGATCACTTGTCTTGCTGCCAGTTTGACCACCAGTCCGACAACTGATCTGGCTACTAAGTCGGTGCCAGTCTGATCGTCGATCCGGCCACCGGTGTGATAGCTAATCCAGCCACCGATGGGATGTCAGCCTAGTACCAGTCCAATAGCTAGTCTGGCTACCAGGTTGGTGCTAGTCCGACTGTTGATCAGGCTGCCAGTCCAGCGACCGGCCCGATAGCTAGTCCAGCGACCGGCCCGATAGCCAGTTCGGTCACCAGTCCGGTCATTGTTCCAACTATCGATCTAACAGCTAGTTTGGTTGCCAGGTCGATGTCAGTCCGATCGCCAGTCCAACCATCGATCCAATCATTAGTCCGATCACCAGTCTAGCTCCTATTATGATAACTAGTCTAGCTACTAGGATGGTGCCAGTCCGATCACCAATTTGGTCACTTTTTTGGCCATCGATCCTAGCTAGTTTGATCACCAGGTCAATGTCAGTCCGGCCATCGGTCCGGTCACCAATCCGGCCATCGATCCGGTCACCAGTCCGACCATTGATCCGATTACCAGTTCAACCATCGATCTGACAGTCAGTCCGATCATCAATTCGATTGCCTATCTGTCTGCCAAGCCGGTACCAGTCTGATCGCCAAGTTGATGCTAGTCAGACTTACACCGACGACCAAACTAGTATCGAAAAAGAGACCATACTGACATCGGATTATCGACCGAACTGGCATCAGACTGGCGACCGGACTGGTATCAACCTGGTGACCGGACTGGCGATTGGATTAGCATCAGATTGATGGTTAGACTAGTACCGGCCCGATAGGCGAATTGGCGACTAGATCGGCATCGACTAAATTATAAATTTTATATTATATTAAAAAATACTTATTATATTTTATAATATAATATAGTATTCATAATTTAATATATTATAATATTTATTATATTTATTATATATTATAATAAATTTTATTTTATAATATTAATATTTTATATTATTATTAAGGTGGCAATTTATGACTTTACTTATATATGTTTTAATTTTTAATTTTTTATTTTAAAAATAGAGGTGCAAGAATAAGATGAAGTTGCAAGTGCAGCCTGTGACTTCACTTTATCTATAGCTTCTTTTAATTTTTTAATATTTTTTTAATTTTTAATTTTATTATATTATTTCAAATATTTTATTATATTATTTTTAATTTAATTATATTTATTAAAATATTTTTTTTAATTTGATTAATTTTTTTTGAGTTTTTTTAGAAGATGCATGAGCATTTTTTGGGAGTCTGCAGATGTTTTTTTTAAATTAGAAGATGCATGTTGTATCTGCATCTTCAATTTTTTTTTGAGTTTTTTTTGGAGGGCGTTTAGAATTCAACATGTGCCTTCAAGGTGCTATTTTTGTTTGGAGGGTTTTATTAGAAGGTGCAGGCTCAACCTGCGCCTTCAAATACCTTTTTTTTCATCGATTTAGAAGGCGTAGGTTCAACCTGTGCCTTATTTGAGAAAATGTGGTCTCATCTGTATTTTCTTCAGGTGGCGAAAAAAAGAAAATATGACGCGTGGCAAAAATTATGGTAGTTTGGTAATATTGTTTAAAATGGTATTATTTTGGTAATATTTCTTTTAAAAAGTAATATTTAAAAAAATTCTTAAAAGCATAGGTAGGATGATGGTGGATAATAGCATCTGCATATGTGCATCTTTCTCAACATGGTATTTTCTAATGCTTTAAAGTGGTGTTATTTATCGATGCATTTTAAAAGCATCGATATTCATGTATTACTTCTCGATGCTCTTTTTTAGGATCAGAAAAAAATTATTATTTTTTATCTTATTTTCTATGATGGAAGTAGCCAAAAATTAAATCAAAGTATTAGAAAAACAGACCAAAGTACCAAGAATGTTGATCTTTATATAGGATATAGGTCTCTATATTGTGGATATCAATCGAATTGGAAAAGTAAGCTAAAGTATAAGAAAAGCAAACTATAGTACCAAGAATACTGGTTGGTATATAGGATATAAATTGCTATGCTAGAGATACAGACCGAAGTATTGGAAACAAGTTGAAGTATCCCAAAGCAACACAAAGTGCCAAAAATATATGTTAGTACAAAGGGTATAAGCAGGTACCCTAAGGAGGAAGGCCAGAGTATCAGAAAAGCTCGTCGAAGTACTCAATCACATTTAATAAAAAATGCTTGAGAGATAAAAGGAATTACTAATAATATCACAACTTATATGCATTTCATATCTAACTCTTACTACATACTATGGAAACTACTTCTACTTATACTACTCATGGATACATTAATTAATTTATTACACAATTCCCTAAAAGACACATACATATTCATAAACTTCTGATATGTGCATTCATACTTTTCTAAAACTACAAATACATTTTTAGGCATGAGTCCATGTATTTATATTTAATACATCTCTTGTACCTAGACTTGCCTGCATAATCCCACTCATATAAAGTGTATTTCATCATAAAATTAAATTCATGTTTATCTTCTAACAAACCCTCTTAAATATGAATTTTATTTAACTTTAATTTTTTTTTCTCGTAACTAGTACTCATCCTGAAGGAAAATCTCTGATAGCTAAAATATATTTTCAGGATAAATGTTCTTTTTTCCTGTCATGATTGTTTTTGAATACCTCTGCATTATCATCCAACTTCATCAACTTCTCTTTCGATGCATCATGTTTTTGTACCATTTTTTTTTTTTTTTTTGTACATATTAGTTATGTTTTGATGGTCATATTTCAAATCCAATAATTCTTTATAGTTCACATCTTTTACTATAAAATTATATATGTTCTAAGATGCCTGATTATTTTGGATGTTACTTCTTGCTTAGCTTCTTTTTTGGTACTAGGTTTATCTCTATTAATTACATGTTTTCTATATCTATCATCAAGATTAGTATAAGCCATACAAGTAAGGTCATGATCTAATCCATACTTTTTACACAAAAATAAATAAATTTAACTTCTCAAATATTTAAGGATCATTTTAAATAAAACTATCACAACAGTTGATATTACCTCACCAGGTATATAACTCTCCATTGTACTTTACCAAATATCATAATTTTACTTAGCGGTTGCACTTCTTCAGAGATTTTTCTCATCTTTTTCACGAAAGACTTATTGTCTTTTTTACTTGTAGAGTCACTCTTTTCGGCTCACACTATCCCAAAGACTGTTACTGATGCTGGAGCTGACATACTGCCGTAGTGAGGATTTGCATATGCTGGACGAGTACGGTCAGCTGGGTGTTCGTCGGAGGCGGTTGAGCTGGACCGGGGAGCTCCCCTCCCGTGTTATGCGGGTCCCAATGGGAAGGGGATCTCCCGCACGACTGGTGGAGACTTCTCACACTCGCATCGTCAGCATCCTCCCGGTGGCTACTTGTAGAGGGATTGGCTTTTTGGAGCAAAAGACTCACGTCCCCCCTTCCTGGCATGCCAATTTGTTGCCGCCAAGATCGTCATGGTCCATAGCTACTATTGGTGTCGGATTGTCCCTCATCCCTCCGGGAAAAGCTTGCACTTCGGGACCTGCAAAACAAGGGTTAGAGACCCGGGCCAGAAATTCCGGTGGGGGTACTCCGACGGTCAAGTCATTGACGATCCAGGAGAACAGATCCTTCTAGTCGAGCCCCTTTGGGTGGACTCCACTTGAGGAGGAGTGAATGGTGTAAGAATGAGATGCAAGTGTGCTGGGAGAGATGGTGGCCGAGGTGGACTGGACCTCCTGTGTGGCCTCTTCTCCCTTGCTTGGATGGGTGTTTTTGTGTGTTCTTGGTTGAGTTTTTTGGGCTTACTCCCACACGGCTTGACTTAGCTTGTCTTGACTTATCCTTCGCTGGGGGTGTTGATGGCTCTTTTAAGTCCATGCGATTGTCGAACGCCTATCTCGGGATCTCCCCCGTGCCAGTAGGCGCGTGCGATGGTGTTTCATGCCGTGAATGGGATGTCTTTTCTGATTCGTGATAAGAGAAGCTGCCTTGCGCTCTGACATTCCTTCCAGTCGCTCCACTCCAGGAAACTTGGCAGGGCCTTGATTGGGGGGCCACCGCCCCCGGGATTCGAATCCACTGGTTGTCTTCCTTTTCTAGGTGGTGCAGGCGGTTGGTGGAGAGCGTGGCATCTCGGTCAGGGAGCTTCTTCCTTTTCTGGTGTAAGTGGTAGCTGTGGGCAGTTATTGCGGCTTGGGGGGTGCCTCCTTGCAGTCCTCGGGTGGCTCGCCGGCATCCTGGGGGATGGTGTCGCTCCCTTGGTGGCCAGCACTTTTGTCCGAGGTGGAGGCCAAACTGAAGAGCTGGGGCTCGACTCCAAGGGGCTCGACCTCGAAGGGCTCTGCTTGGCGGAGAAGGGCTGGGCTCGACTCTGGGCCAAGGGGTTCAACTTCGAGGGGCTCGACCTGGAGAAGGAAGGTTGGGCTGGGCTCCTGCTAAGAGGGCTCGACCCGGAGAGGCTCTGCCTGGCATAGGAGAGTTGGGCTCGACTCCAACCCAGGGAGCTCGACCTCGGAAGGGCTCGATCTGGCGGAGAAAGGCTTGACTCCTACATGGAGGGCTCGGCCTCGGAGGGGTTCAATCTGGCAGAGGAGAGCAGAGCTCGGCCTCAGAGGGGCTCGACCTGGCGAAGGAGGGCTAGGCTCGACTCTGGCCCAGGGGGCTTGACCTTGGAAGGGCTCAATCTGGCAAAGGCCACTCAGCTCCGACCTAGGCATCCCGGCCATGAGAGAGCCGACCTGGTGAAGGATAGAACTCGCCTTCGATGGGCTGCCCCGATATGCTGAGGGAGCTCGACCCGGTCAAAGGAGTCTGAGGAGGGGTGTCCACCATGGCGGCTTTCTCTGACATGGCATCTAACAGGGATTACACGTCGGCTTCTTGCCATATCATTTGCCCCCCACTCCCGAGTCCTGTCGGTGCGGGGCACGTGGGGCGAAGGGAGTAAATGCAAATGCTGACATGAAAGGTGAGAATCCAGTGCAATGATGGCCATGATCGCTGGCGCTTCGTGGAGTGGTTCCTTCAGCCTATCTGCGGAAGCCACGTGGACATGTCCGAGGAGTAGTTATTGTAGGCACAAAATTCAAAGTCGCCGCAGTTGAAACCAAGTACCAACCTTGTCGATTGATGACACGTGGCACGGATCCACCGGTGGGGGAGCTGTAACGGTATGGTCGGGCACCGATCACTTTGAAAGGAAAGGTAACTTTTCTCAAAATGTACCTTCTTTCAAATCCTGCGTGCCCACCATCGTACCGAAGTTCTTCTTTCACTCCCCCGGCCACCTTTGTCTTCCTAAGCTCTCAGCAGGTTAGTCTCCTTCCTCCCCGTACTAGTTGAGTAGAGACCTTCTCCTAGGGCTAAGTTCATCTCCGGACCCTCGTCCATCTTCTCCTTCTTTCTATTTCTTTCTTCCTATTTTTTGACCTTCATCTCCTTCCGCATGTCTCGCTTCGGACCAAACTTCTGTCCCACCACCAACTAGGGTGAGGCCGGGCATTCTAGGTCGAGGCTGCCTTCTTCTTCTTTCGACGAGGAGGAGGATGCGGTGTGCTTCGAGGTCAGCCTAAGGCCCGTGCCTAGGGAGATAACAATTAAGGAACCCGCATCTTCTCCTCCACCTCGTCCTCTTCTTCCTCTTCCTACTCCTGAACCTGCTCGATCATCAGATCCCAGGGGGATCGCTTCGGTGATCACTGCCATGGAACTCACGACCATCAGGGACACCTATGGTATCCCGGACGGTGTCTGGCTCTCGGTCCCTCAACCGGGGGAATGGGTCACTTCCAGTGGCCCACGTCGGAGAGCCTTCTACGAGGAAATCTTCTCAGGGGGCCTCCGATTCCTATTCCACCCATTCTTTCTCTGGGTCTTGAACCATTACCGCCTTGCTCCTGTCCAACTCATCCCGAACATCGTTAGGATGATTTTTTCCTTTATTGTCTTATGTCATTTTCACGGGATAGTTTCTCAGGGGGCCTCCGAGGCAGCGCGATACCGCCCCAGCACCCGAGTCCGAGGTGGTGGCCCGGGCCATATCCGCTACCGCTGCTGCTGCGGTGGCATCCCCTCCTCCAGGGGTCGTCGAAGTCGAGGAGGATGGGGAGCCGGAAGGTGCGGGGCCAACATCGATGGTGCCGTCCGAGGTGGTGCCGAGCCCCCAGTTTGTACCGACAGCCTCTTCCATCGATGGAGCAGATGATCCCGTGCCGGCGATGGGCAAGAAGGACAGGGACTACCGTCGGGTCCCTTTCAAGTTGGGGCCCAATGTTTCCCTCATCAAGGACCCAACCCTCTTCGAGCGGATGATAAACTTTTCTGTCCAGTCATGCGACCGACGAGAGAGGGACGGGAGACTCTTTAGTGATGTCATCAGCACTTCCTTCTCCAATCTCTATGCTGTGAGTACCCTTCTGCCCTGCTTCACTTCTTTCAGTACTTCTTGTCTTTACGACTAATATCACCTTTGATGCAGCAAGGCGCAGAGCTTATACTCATCTGAGACTACTGCTGTACCTGGGCCAGGAGGGACAAGGAGCGGAAGGCGGAGCTTGAGTCCTTGAAGACCGTGCAAAGGCAGAAGGGCGATCAGGCATGGGAGGCCAATATGAGGGTTAAGGGCCTTCGGGGAGAAGTCGCTAGCATCGAGCGACACTCGAAGGAGCTCGAGGAGGAGCTTAATTCCAAAAGGTCTCGGCTGAAGGAGCTCCGAACTGAGTCAGAGGCGGCGAGGAAGCGGGCTGCCTCCACCAAGAAGAAGGCCACGATCGCCGAGCAGAAGGCTGCCAAGGTAGAGGGGAAGGTCTCTGTCGCCGTCAGTAGAGGCTGCAAGGAAAGAAACAGCCAAGGCCGTCCACCGGGCTGTGGATGCAGAGCAGAAGGCATCCAAGGCAACCCGCAGGGCTGAGGCTGCCGGGAAGGAGGTCACCGATGCGGTGGCTAGCTACAAGGCCTCCCCGAAGTTTAAGCTCGACTTCAAAGAGGCGGTGACAGACTCCTTCCTAAAGGGGTTCGCACACTGCCGGTCCTTGCTGCACGGCATGCTCTCAGACAAATAGATGGCTGGCATACGCCTCCCAGGCCATGTAGGGATAAAGTCACCGATTCCTGCACCAGCACTGATGGAGGAGCGCGCGGCGATGACTGAGCCGACCCCGCAGACGACGGCGATCGAACCGACCCCGCAGGTGGTGGCGGCCGAACCAACTCCACCGGTGATGGTGGCCGAAGGAGGGGCCTCGGCCGTGGGGGCCGAGGAGAGTGAGGTTCTAGCCGGGCGTCGTTCACGGAAGGCACCAGCTGAGTAGAGTAGGGCGCTTCAGATGTTGTAACCCCTTCTTCTTATTTTTGTTCTAGTCCTGGGCTGCCTGGCATGTCGGGGCCCGGGAACAGTGTAAATATTTTGCCAAGTAATGAGAATAATTTTCACCAA
Source organism: Areca catechu (assembly GCA_021397845.1). NCBI lineage: Eukaryota > Viridiplantae > Streptophyta > Magnoliopsida > Arecales > Arecaceae > Areca > Areca catechu. Next base: position 131,642,018 of record CM038038.1, on the reverse strand, counting down.
CTTGACCTGTTGTTTTTCTTCTCTTCTTTTGCTTGTATCTTTGTAATGCAAATACTTCCTCTCCACTTCTTGGTCATCTGGATGCCTAGATAAGTGAGGAAGCGAAGGAGGAGTACTTGTCTTGCTTCATCATGCCCGGCTGGGGGGCAAAGTAGTTGTGAAGGTCTCTCCACTCTGCTCGACTTCAAGAAGCTTGGGTCCTGGTGTCGGCGGGGTGTGAAATTTAGACTTTGATTGCCTGGGAGCTAGGCTCCAGGTGTCGAGGCAGGGCCCGATCTTTGGTGTCGGAGAGTCGTGGGATTCAGACTTAGAATCCAAGGAAGCTAGGCTCCTAGTGCCAGAGCGAGGTCATGTCTTTGGGGTTGGAGGGTCGTGAGATCCGGGCTTAAAATCCCAGGAAGCTAGGCTCCTGGTGCCGGAGTGAGGTCCGGTCTTTGGGGCCGGAGGGTCATGAGATCCGGGCTTAAAATCCCAGGAAGCTAGGCTCCTGGTGCCGGAGTGAGGTCCGGCCTTTAGTGCCGGAGGGTCGCGAGAACCGGGCTTAGAATGCCAGGAAGCTAGGATCCTGGTGCTGGAGTAGGGTCCGGTCTTTCAGTGCCAGACCTGGGGTCGGGCGATGATTCTCTTGCAAGGCAAAGAATGTTTACACAAGGAAAATCTTAATTATTAGTGAGGAAGAACCTTACACTATTGATGCCGGAGGGCTGGCCCCTAGGCCTTGGTGTGCCGGAGAGCTGGGCTCCGGGCTTCGGTGCTGGAGAGCTAGGCTCCGGGCTTCGGTGCATTAGAGCTGGGCTCCGGGCTTGAGCGTGCCGGAGAGCTGGGCTCCGAGCTTGAGCATGCTAGAGAGCTGGGCTCCAGGCTTAAGCATGCCGGAGAGCTGGGCTTCGGGCTTGATCATGCTTGAGCATGCTAGAGAGCTAGGCTCTGGGCTTGATCGTGCTGGAGAGCTGGGCTCCAGGCTTTAGCATGTCGGAGAGCTGGGCTCTGGGCTTGATCATACCAGAGAGCTGGGCTCCGGGCTTTGGCTTACTGGAGAGCTAGGCTCCGAGCTTTGGCTTGCTGGAGAGCTAGGCTCCGGGCTTTGGCTTGCTAGAGAGCTAGGCTCCGGGCTTGAGCATGCCGGGCCTCGGGCATGGCAGCGTCATTCCTGCAAGGCAGAGAGCGGTTTGTGCAAAAGAAAACCTTTATTATTATTATTGAAGGAAAACCTTACACTACTGATAGTATCTTCTCAGGTTGCAAGCATTCCATGTTCGCGAAAATCTGGTACCGTCCAGATTCTCGAGATAGTATGCTCCTTGTGGAAGAGCTTCGACCACCATGTAGGGGCCTTCCCAGTTCGATAAGAGCTTGCCGCACTCCCGAGGTTGAGATGCTTCGGCTCGGCGCAGCACCAATTTGCTAGGTCGGAAGACCTTGGGCCTTACCCACGCGTTGTAGTACCGGGCCACTCGTTGTCGGCATGCTGCCATCCGGAGCCAAGCTTTGTCCCTGGTTTCCTCAATGAGGTCCAAGTTGAGTAGAATGTGCGCTTGGTTTTGTTCTTCGTCATATTGCTGCACCTGTAGCGTGGGCACGCCGAGCTCAACTAGGAGCTGATGCTTCCAGGCTCAAGATGGGTGAACCAGACCTGAGGCGCTTTCCGGAGGGTTGCTGGGAAGGTGATGCAGAAAAGGGCATCGGGGGCCCCCTGGAACCTCATGAGGGCCTTGTAGCTTTCCAGGTGGTCCAGGGGATCGATGGTCCAATCGTAGGGATCCACCTGCGGCATACGGAACCGACTAGAAATCGGTTCCTCTTGGATTTCTTAGGAGAAGGGGGGACGGGCATCATAGCCTGCTGGCTCGTCAGAGGAGCCCAGCATATTTGCAAACCGGCGGGATAGCTCCGCCAGCTTGTGCTCATGCTCCTCCAGGTGCTTCTCGGCTGTACGCCTAATGGCTTCGTCAGTAGAACCTTCTGTTGAAGGAGATGCAGAAGGTGACATGGGTGCACGGTGTCCATGGAGGGGGGTCTTGTCTTTTCGACCTCGGCGGGGTTTGGATGTCACCCACTTGAGGTTTGGGGACCAGCTCTCCCGATCGGCAGATCCGGCACGTTGTCTCTTCGCCGGAGTTTGGTGGCTATCCCGGTTGTCAGTGATGGACTGTGGCTGCGAAGGCCTTTCATGGAAGGAACGCAGGTTGTTACGGGGTGCTGCGGCATGGGCCGCAGGAGTCCCTGGCTGTTGGTGGGTAGCCAAAGATCGTTGCTGGTGCTGGAGCTGGCTTACTGCCGTAATGAGGATCTGCAACTGTTGGGCGAGTGCGGCCAGTTGGGTGTTCGTCGGAGGTGGTTGAGCTGGAGGGGGAGCTCCCCTCCCATGCTGTGCGGGTCTCCATGGGAAGGGGAATCTCCCGCACGGTTGGTGGAGACTTCTCACGCTTGCATCATCACCATCTTCCCGGTGAGCTACTTGCAGAGGGACTGGCTTTTTGGAGCAAAAGACTCACATCCCCCCTTCCTGGCGCGCAAATCTGTTGCCGCCAAGATCGTCGTGGCCTGTAGCTGCTGTTGGTGTCGGATCGCCCCTCGTCCCTCCGGGAAAAACTTATGCTTCGGGACCTGCAAAACAAGGGTTAGGGACCCAGGCCGGGGATTCTGGCGGGGGCACTCCGATGGTCAAGTCAGTGACGATCCAGGAAAACAGATCCTCCTAGTCGAGCCCCTTTGGATGGACTCCACGTGAGGAGGAGTGAATGGTATAAGAATGAGATGCAAGTGTGCTGGGAGAGATGGTGGTCGAGGTGGACTGGTCCTCTTGTGTGGCCTCTTCTTCCTTACTTGCTTGGATGGGTGTTTTTGTGTGTTCTTGGTTGAGTTTTTTTGGCTTACTCCCGCACGGCTTGACTTAGCTCATCTTGACTTACCCTTCGCCGGGGGTGTGATGGCTCTTTTAAGTCCAGGCGGTTGTCGAACGCCTACCTCGGGATCTCCCCCGTGTCAGCAGGCGCGTGCGATGGTGTTTCATGTCGTGAATGGGATGTCTTTCTTGATTTGTGATAAGAGAAGCTACCATGTGCTCTGACATTCCTTCCAGTCGCTCCACTCCGGGAAACCTGGCAGGGCCTCGATTTGGGGGCTATCGCTCCCAGGATTCGAATCTCCTGGTTGACTTCCTTTTCTAGGTGGTGCAAGTGGTTAGTGAAGAGCGTGGCATCTCGGTCAATGAGCTTCTTCCTTTTCTGGTGTAAGTGGTAGCTGCGGGCAGTTATTACGGCTTGGGGGGCGCCTCCTTGCAGTCCTCAGGTGGCTCATCGACGTCCTGGGGGATGGCGTCGCTCCCTTGGTGGCCATCGCTTTTGTCCGAGGTGGAGGCCAAACTAAAAAGCTGGGGCTCGACTCCGAGGGGCTCGACCTCGAAGGGCTCCGCTTGGTGGAGGAGGTCTAGGCTTGACTCCGAGCCAAGGGATTCGACTTTGAGGGGCTCGACCTGGAGAAGGAAGGCTGGGCTCGACTCCTGCTCAGAGGGCTCGACCTTGGAGGGGCTCAACCTGGCAGAGGAGAGCTAGGCTCAACTCCGACCCAGGGGGTTCGACCTCGGAGGGGCTCGATCTAGCGGAGGAAGGCTCGACTCTTGCATGGAGGGCTTGGCCTTGAAGGAGCTCAATCTGGCGGAGGAGAGCAGAGCTCGGCTCTAGCTCAGAGGGCTCAGCCTCGGAGGGGCTCAATCTGGCGAAGGAGTCAACACGCAACCCCTGCGCAAAGGGCTTAGCCTCGGAGGGGCTCGACCTGGCGGAGGAGGGCTGGGCTCGACTCCGACCCAGGGGGCTCGACCTCGGAGGGGCTCAATCTGGTGGAGGCCACTAGGCTCCGACCTAGGCATCCCGGCCTTGCGGGAGCCAACCTGGCGGAGGATGGAACTCGCCTTCGACGGGCTACTCAGATATGTTGAGGGAGCTCAACCCGGTCAAAGGAGTCCAAGGAGGGGTGTCCACTGTGGTGGCTTTCTCTGACATGGCATCTGACAAGGATTACATGTCGGCTTCTTGCCGTATCAATTTTTATTAGATTTTCTATATCTTTTGAGCTTCAAAAACTTATGTTTCAAATCTATGGTTGTTACCTTTAACATTTTCTGAAAAAATTACTCGTTCAACTTATTATTAGCATTATATGCTCAAATATTTATTCATTAAAATTAATTCCTTGGACCAATAATCTCTTCCTTTTTTTATGATGATGATAGAATTCTGAGTATATAAATAGATGATATCAAAATAAATATAACACTCTTAAAAGGTTATTAAAGAAAACTTAAGAATGTTTTGAAGTTACCAAAGCAAACTTTTTTTAAAAAAAATTAAAAATTAAGTACCAAAGCATATGAGTTGCAGAATGAGTATTAAAGCATATTATATGGATTATCTATTAAGTATCAAAACATATAAGTTTCGGATTAAGGATCAAAATATATATTATATGAGTTATGAACGTTTGCATAAATCTAGAAGCACACCATCTTTTATCATTTATCTATCTGTATGGATTTCGAAGTGTTCCATTTATTGTCATCTATCTGCTTGTATAAATCTCAAAATGACCCATCCTTCATCATCCATTAATTGCATAAATCTCAAAGCACTACATCTTTTGTCAATCATCTATCTGCAGATATCTCAAAACATTCCATCATTTATTTTTCATATACTTGCATAGACCTCAAAACGCTCTATCTACTATCATTCATATGCCTATATAAATCTTAAAGCACTTCATTCTTTGCCATTCATCCACTTATATATATATTTTATCACCTATCATTTATTTGTGCAGAACTTAAAGTATTTTATCTTTTATCATTTATTTATCTATATAGATTTTAAAGAATAAATTCATTTACTTACTCGTCCATGTCTTAAAAAACTACTTTTTTTTTTTTTTAATTCCTACCAAAACAAAAGTCACTTGCTAAGTTAGTAAAAAGGATGGATACTTGCTCAATTAGCAGAAAGGATAGCTATTAAATTTCTAAAAATTTTAGCTATTAGATGACCCCTAGGTGATAACATTTTTTTAATAGAAATGGATGACAATGCTCTGCCACTATTTTAAAGTTTTAGGTTATAATTGATATTTTTTAAATTTTAAGAATTTAAGTATAAATAATTCAAACTTAAAATAATATTTTATAATTTTTGTAAAATAAAGATTTATTTAAAAATAAAAAAAATTCTTCATATGCGATGTGATATCTAATTTTTTTCTGCACTGCTATTTTCCTTACAGGTCTTATCCAATCCAAATAGTTGATCGTGTTTTTTTTTTAAGATTAAATTTGTGTTGGGTTTGATCTTCAATTGGATTGAAATGTGGACTATACCGTGGGAAATCCATCCAGTTTTCAGCCGAAAGACCACGCCCTCCATGGCTCCATCTAACCTACGCTGCACTATTGTCCTCTAACCGTTGCTCCAGCCCGCATCATTTACCGTGCAATCAGACCAGGGTTGAAACCTGACCGATCCGGATCCTCCAAGTGGAGCTCACTTGAGTTTCACCGTACATGGTCAGTGCCCGGGCCTGCTGCGCTCACCGGCTGGATTTTTTTTTTTAAAATACTAAAAAAAAAAATTTCAAAAATAGTTGGCAGGAAGAATATTTACGAAAATAGTTAATTTTGGCTGACGTGGTTATGCGGTGCCAAAAATACTTGCCACGTGACAGGTGGGTTGGTAGCTGAGTTAAAATCGGCTTTAATAAAGACGATTTCATGTCAATAAATCATCTTTTCAAAACATGATTTTAGACTTTTTCATACTATCCATGTGTGGCCTGAGAAATTATTTTTGGTAAAGATGGTTTTTCAATTTGAAATCGTTTTTTCCAAAGGCGGTTTTAATCCAATAATTTTATAAATTTTTAAAATATCATTTTTAAAAAAATTCAAAAATAATTATGAATGGCATTTTCGTAATTAAATGAATGATATTTTCATAATTAAACCAAATTTTATGAAGGGTATTTTGGGAAATAAATATTCTTGTTTCCGATATGATTTTTAAAAACTTAATTTTTAAAATACCCTCCATAAAGTTTGATTTAATTATAAAAATATCATTCATTTAATTATGAAGATGCTATCCATAGTTTTTTTTAACTTTTTTTTAAAGGATATTTTAGGAATTACATAAAAATTTTAATAAATACTTCTGGCACCCCATAAATACTGTTTTTTTAATTAAATTTTAATCTAATAAAATTTTTAAAAATATATAACAAAATTTAAAAGATATAATAACATTAATTAAAAATAAAATTAATTAAAAAATATTATAATAATATATTACAATATATTTTTAGATTATAATAAATATTTTATATTTTAGAATTTATTCTAAAATATTATAATAATATTTTATATTTATTATGATACCCGGTACGACCCCCGGTACGGCTGTTGGTCCGGTGGTCGGTCCCGACCCCAGGTCCAGCCCCCGGTCCAGCCGCTGGTCCAAGCCCGATCCGGCCGGCGGTACGGCCACTGGTACGGTCCCTGATCTGGTCCTGGTAATATATTTTAAAATAAAATTAATTAAAAATAACATTAATTAACCATATAAAAGTAATATTAATTTAAAATTAAAAATAATATTAATTAAAAATAAAATTAATCACAAGATATTAATCTGGCCCCCGGTGGCCGTATCGGTGGCCGTACCGGGGCGGTACAGGGGGCCGGACTGGTGGTTGGACCAGCGACCATACCAGGGTCGTACCGACGGCCGTACCAGGGCCGTACAGGAGGCCAGACTGGGGGCCATTCCGGGGCCATACCGGCGACAGTACAGGGGGCTGGACCGGGGGCCGTACTGGGGTATCATAATTAATATAAAATATTATTATAATATTTTAGAATAAATTTTAGAATATAAAATATTTATTATAATATAAAAATATATTATAATATATTATTATAATATTTTTAAATTAATTTTATTTTTAATTAATATTATTATATTTTTAAAGTTTTATTATATATTTTTTAAAATTTTACTAGATTAAAATTTAATTAAAAAAATAGTATTTATTGGATGTCAGACGTATTTATTAGAATTTTTATGTAATTCCCAAATTATTCTTTAAAACAAATTCAAATGAATGTCATTTTCGTAATTAAGTGAATGATATTTTCATAATTAAACCAAACTTTATAGAGAGTATTCTAGAAATTAAATTTTAAAAAAGAATATTTATTTTTCAAAATATTCTCCGAAAAATTTGGTTTAATTATGAAATTATCATTCATTTAATTACAAAAATATCATTCATAGTTATTTTTGAATTTTTTTAAATGGATATTTTAGAAATTTATAAAATTATCGGATTGAAATCATCTTTATCAGAGACGATTTCTCAGGCCATGCATGAATAGTATGGAAAAGCCTGAAATCATCTTTTGGAAAGACGATTTCTTGGTATGAAATCATCTTTATCAAAGACGATTTCAATCCAGCTGCCAACCCATCTGTCACATGATAGATATTTTTGGCTCTGCATGTCCACGTCAACCAAAAATATCTATTTTCGTAAATATTTTTCCTGGCACCTATTTTTGAATTCTTTTTAGCATTAAAAAAAAAATTCCACCGAATGTGTCCACCACCTGTTCGACGGATTGTCTAACAGGTGTCGGCGAGAAACTTGGGAGTAGACGGAGGGGGAGGGGCAGGCGGCGGCGTAAGTTTTTGATCTTTCGGGTGGTGAAGGGTACTCGAGGGCATGGTGGGCCTTAGCTCCGTTATATTGGGCGACGGATTGGGCGCCGAACGGCTTATGTGGGAGGAGGGCAAGGCCGAAGAGCGTTTGGATAGCATTCGGTTCTTCGAAACTAGAGCATTATCATATCGAAGGTAAATCGGGTCAGAATGCAAAGTTTTTGGGAAGCACGAGCCGTACCCAGTCTCGCTCAAGGAAATATATTCATATCTCGCCCTTGGCATCCGCGCTTTGGATTCCTTTTGCCATTAGCAATATCGTTAAGAATCAATATAACATTTGATAGCAGATAACACGCCTAAATTATTAATAATTTAAAATTTTTTTATCAAATTACTAAATTTGATAATTTTTTTAATAATTTATTTTATATGATAATTCTGTAGAGATAATCTAAAAAGATAGTAATCCAAATTACTACAAGTAATTTTTTTGAATATTTTATTATCCTTTCCTTTTCCTTTCTTCCTATATTATAATATAAAATAAAATAAAATAAAATATTATAATATTATAATATACTATTATTATAGTGTATAATATATAAACATAATTTAATATAATATTATAAAAAATATATTATGCAATATTATAATATTAATACAATATATCATAATATAAATTATATTTTATATTTTATCATATAAAATATATTATGTTATATATTATTTAATATAATGCAGTATATTTATATTAAATATATTTATATATAATATAATATATATTTACATTATATATTTATATAATATAAATATATTATGTTAAATTTAATAAAATAATATATTATTTAATATATTATTTAATATATTTAAATAATATATTAAATGTGTTATCTATTTAATATATAAATATTTTATATTAAATTTATTTAGCATAAAAAATATTTTTTAATTTTTTAATTTTAATATAAAAATATATAATATCTTATATTTAATATATTTTGTACTATAAAATATTTTAAAATTATATTTTTAATAACTTGATAAAATATAAAAAAATATTTTTATAAATAAAATATAGATTTAATTTAGGGATATTTTAATATTTTGATTTTACATTATGCAATATTGCTTACATTTACCAAACACAATAATCCACGTTACTTGTAATTAGAGATGCAAATAGGTCAGACCGGATTATGAATAATCATGATTCGAATAGGTTGGATCGGATCATGAGTGATCATGACCCGATTCAATTTTTTGATCGGGTCCTAATATTAAATCCAGATCTAATCCATTAAAAAATCGGGTTGGATCATGTCGAGCCTACTATTAGAATTTTCAACCCAACGGATCATTTAGATTGGATCAGGTCTATAAATAACTCAATTCTAACCTACAAATTTTGGATCTAGATATGATCCGAATAAAATATAGATAACTATATTTTAATTATTACATAGCCAACTATTATTAACTATAAAATAGATAACAAATAATATTATTTTTAAAATAAATTAAAATACAAAAATAATTATAATTTTATCTCTATTTTAAAAATAAGTTCTATACAAGTTTTAAATTATAATTTAAAGATCAAAATAGATATGATCTTAATAGTATTAGTATGTTCGAGTTGGGTCGAGTCGGGTCCAAATTCAGTAAATTCAGATTCTATCTGAAAAATAAAATAGGTCTAATTTTAGGACCCAATTCGAATCTACGAGTCTCTAAAAATAGGTTGGATCATATATAAATAGATCAGGTCGGGTCGAATCATGATCAACTCGATTCATTCGCAGCCTTACCTATAATCTTGCTAGTAATCTATATCATGGATGATTCGTATTACCTTTTGGAATTATTCGGTAATGCACCGAAGATAATTTAAATCACGAAACTTTGCACCAAGAAGAAAATATATAAAAATTGAAAAAACAGCTAGAAAATTTGAAGTAGAATAGAAGATGACCAATTAGAAGGTTCCGGGGATCAAGCCGGTCGGCTCATCTCATGCGACCACTCTCACGGGTTCCGCTGGCACCGAAGTTTCAATGCTGATTTAGATCTCCCTCTAGATATTTAAATAATCAAATTACATCAGCCGACGATATTTCTCTCCCCTTCCCTTCTACTTGGCCACCCCAACTCTGACCTCACACACACCCGGTCAGTCCCTCCTCCCTTTCTCCCTCTCACTGCAACCTCCAGGCTTGCAGTGATCCAATGAGCCTTGTCTGAGTGATCATATCATGATTCACTCCCTTCAGAGGAGACAAGGGGTGGTATCGTGCTGGTGGGTCATTGTGGTGTTTCTTATGCAACTGGTCTTCTTCCACTCCACCATGCCAGCCGAGAGAGCTCGTGCTTCTACCTCCCTGGACTTGGCTCCCCTTTCAGCCGTTCCGAGTGGATCGGTAATGTTTGACAGCCGTGACAAGCATAAAAATGAAGATGACTTGGTCGGAGAAGATAAGAGGAAGGTCCCGACCGGTGCAAATCCCCTTCACAATAGATGAATGCTTCGTGCTAGTCTCCCTTTGCTCCCATGTATGTTATATTGCTTTCTCTAACTTGCTATCATAAATTAAGATGAAAGAGGAGAGTTGGCTATAATGCATATCAGGAGAGAGATGTTAAAGAAAAAGGTGACACCAAAGTTGTCGAAGACTGAGGGAGATCACCGGTAGCTGATCTTTTAAATGGGATTCTTCACTTCTTTTCTATGGTACTACTACTTTTTCTTGTGGGTAGATGGTGCCTTCTAGCATAGGACTATCTACGAGCCATTTGTTAAATGTGGTTTCTGTTTCTCCTTTCGCTTTTCTTCGTCTTTCTTGGGCGAAGAAGCCTGACGAAAATAAAGATTAATTTAAGCTTCATTTCTTTGCTTTTCTTGTATTTCTCTTCTGCAATACTTAATACCATTAGCTTGAGATTTAGCTAATTGAAAAGAAATTTGGTCGGTCAGAGCACTGACACTGGCGCTTGACAAGCAAATTTTCCTGAATTCTACGAGTCTACATTGAGTTCAGGCACCGGTTTAGCAGGGGAAGAGACTCCAAGCGAGAACATATCTGGTTCTGAACACAGTATTATCCGATCTTTACGTGCTTTTCTCCCCACTTTCTCAGCAACCGAGAGAGGGAATCATACAGTAACTAGATGCGGCTATTCTCACCAGAAATCATCGGTACCGAATCGATCTCCCATCATTCTTGCCCTTTTTTTAAGAAAATGGAGAGTATGGCATAGCCTACTCTGATTTCATCAAGCGTGTGAAATCATATTACAGTAATTTTTTGAAAACCGAGAAAATATTTGGTAGCATTTTTACTTATAAATGTCATTCCAACTTAGATGGCTGATCCTTTGCATGATCGGTCAAGAAATGCGTGCATGCCCAGCAATTATATTCAAATGGTGCCTTTTGAAATAAAGTTTAGATTTTTTTTTTTTTTTTTTTAAATGTTAGATATATTTATACCAGATGAGTATGAGCCATCCAGTTTATCCAAAAAAAAAAAGAAAAGCAATAGATTAGAAGATAAGGATGCCACGGATTCTATAATTTTATAGGTTTTATATATACGCCATCCAATTTTATAGCCAGACTAACATCTTCCACATATAATAAGCTTAGAAAACTACAGTTTGGCATTGGAGAAAAGGAAACTTGATGCAAATAAAATTTCCATACCAACTTATTTGCCCAATTACAATCACCAATCTTGAATGAAAGTACGTAAGAGTGCATGTACGCGAACAAAGATCTCTGTTATAGTGTGCACGGCCTCACAGGTATAGTACATTGGCGTTCATCACAGAATAGTCAATTATGCACTAGCATAAATTATGCAATGTACATTATATACGTTTGATGACCGTTTATCCTTCAATCTTATCGTTCATGCGTGCACCACATTCTATGGTGTCCCATCCATCGTTTGGTGTATTATAGTTTTCTTTCTTTCTTTGGAAGTGTTTCACGTAATCCAGCAAATCCCCACAATAGGTGGTCGCATCCTTAGGTCCTATCATCCATGCGAGTCCACTAATTTTCATGGACTGGTCCCCACCATGGATAAATGAATGGCATGGAAACCCGGACTCGTTTACTTCTTCCAAACGTTTCCCGAAGCTCTAAAGATTCCACTCTCCCAAATGTCAACCATCCCCGAGAGCAGTCCTGTGCTCTATTTATTTAAGATAGTCCTTACAGTTGCCATTAATGATCATTAATGATCACGTGATTACAACTAATGGGTCGTGATACTGGACGACCTTCCCTGATATATATATATATATATATAAAGTTATAAATAAAATTAAATATTTTGGACCCAGATAATTGAATACCTATGTATATATATATATATATTTAATAGATATAGATATACATAAAAATATTAATTGAATGTCCAAATTTATACTTATATATGGATTTAAATTAATATATAAGTAGATCCAAATAATTCTAACCTGGTCCATTTTTTTCCTAATAATTCATGCACAGTTGAATGTTAAGAAAAATGAAAAATTTTAAAATAATAGACATCAAAAAAGAGAAAAAGAATAACAGGTCCTTTTTTAAGGACAAACGCAGACAAGTGAATGCTTTTCTCTTTTTTTTTTTTTTTTTTTTTCTTTTTCTTGATTTGGGTCTACTGACATGGTAAAACTTACCGTAACAAACTAGGAACTCTATAATTAGGTATAGATTTCTTCTAAAAGACAATTTCAAGTATCAAGTCTAGTCAAGTAATATGGAGGCATTTGGAAATGCATTGTTGAACCAACTATTTAACCGATCTCGATGGTTCGAGGGCGGGTGAAAAGCTAGGCATGGCAATACATCATACAGACTGTATGATGAGAATATTGCCTAACATAGATCTTGATGCACATCTTTGAACAGATATTCATATTTTTTTATTTTATTTGAGTGTATTGGGATTGGACATATTATTTTATTTTATTATTCTTGTATCTAGCTCAAGCATGGATCTCAGAGCATGAACACTGGATTAGTCTGGAATCTGTTTTAAATTAGGCTAGTTGTTTCATATTGATTAGAGTTTTAGCATTTTAGTTTGCCTAGTCTCTAATCTATTAGAGAGTTCTAGAATTTTGGTTTCCAATTTATCGAGAACTAAAGTCTATTTAAAAAAATCCTATGTATCAGTCGAGGCTTCGATAAATATTGAATAAAAGGAATTTTGGTTCCCGACTCCCTTCTTTCTCTTCTTCTTCTCTTCTCCTTCCTCTCTTCTTCTTCACTTCTTCTTCCTCTCTTCTTCTTTCTCTTCTCCTAGTTCTTCTCCTTCTTTCTTCTTCTCTCTTCCTCCCTCTCTTCCTCTTATTCTCTTTCCTTGCCACTCAAAACTCCCTAGGGACTAATTCAATCGAGCACCCCTGTCCAATTTCTCCTATGCCACCGACAAACCCACCTCAAATCCCCTCATCTTTTGCAACAACCCAACGCTCCGACGTCGCCACCAACTCCGCCACCTCCCTCCCATCTAACGCCCCTCGGCCATCTCCCCTCTTCCGCCTGTGAAAGTACCACCACTGATCGGAACTACCCCATCCTCCCCTTCGATCGACACCTCCACAGCTGCCTGAGCCATTGTCGACCACTTTCCATCTCCTCTAACCCGAGAAAACCCATAGCCAGCCACCAACCGTACTACTCTCAGTCGAATTCCATCACCCTAAACCTCCGTGCCACCCCTTTTCCCCTATTGCACCACCATCAGTCGTCAAAACAGGACCGTGCCATCCTCTCCCCATGCCATTGCTTTCATTCCTAGCATTATTGTCGGTGAAAGTCTCACCATATTTCCTTCCCCGAAGGCTCCCTATTCGGCACAATCGTGAAAGCACCCGAGGCTTGCACGAACGTGAAAGCATGGACACCCCCTTTGCCGACTTTGGTCTAAAGTAGGGAAAAAAAAGAAAAAAAATTGGATTTTAAAATCCATATTTCGGGTTTCACATCACTTGATCCCTGGATATCTTGTTCATGATCAACAAGTATGCATGCAATTCAAAGCAATCATAGAGTCCTGCATTGACTTATAATTTTGGATTTATTGGACTAGATCTAAAATTATTTTGATTTGGAAAATGCTGACTGTAACTATTATCTTTTGGTATTCCAGGTCCAAGGACTTACTAGAGTCGCCATCCAGCCAGGATCGCAACCTGACTTGGTCAATGCTTCCTCTTCCGGTTTCGACCATGATCAAGTTTGTGAGCATCCCTTTTCATTTAAAATATTTAATTGATATTGGTAGAGAGTTATTTCCTTTAATTTTATTAGATTAATATATTAATTGATTATGCTTAGCCTAAACTTACGGGTAGTTTCTCAATTATCCATGATTCTATTTTTTTTTAAGATCTAGGATTTTTATTATTGCTTTGTAGTTATTAAAAAAAATCAGATTATAACTTAATCCCTTCTATATTTAAAAAAAATATTAGCTAATTTTAATTTATAATTTTAGTTTGCTGACAATTTAAAAAAAAAATAATAATCTGCTTTGCATCCCTAGATCAGCCCATCCCGTATCATAGCATTATGTAAGGATTTTTATTTTCCCATAAATCATATGTAGAAGATTAGAATACAAGAAAATGATTGTTTAAGAATCGATTTGAATAATCAACAGATCCAAAAAAACATATAATCAAGAACAACCAATTATTCTAGATTTGAGATACATATCTATATTCACTATTAATTCCCAAACCTTCAATCAAAATGCTTGTGCGGATATCAAAGACCAAGTCCTTCTCTCTAGCTTTCTCTCAACAAGTGGCTATTCAATGCAGTAAGCCATGAGAACCAATCTCTCGATATATATATAATGAAAGTTGAGAAAGGACCTAATCAATACAATAAAAATCTTGATAGGCCTACCTATCACGGGCTAAATTGGGCTAAGGCCTACACTATGCTGTCCAACTACAATAGCCAATATAAGGTGCTCAAAGCCTAAACACAAGGATCACTCACAATATTAGGCTTATGCACATGTTTATCAACATGGATCATAAAATTAGCCCAATTTTAATAAAATAAAATAAACATAATTAATAGTAATCTATAATAGAAAAAATTTTTACATTCTTCTACTAAGATAATATTAATTATGATTTTAAAAATATTTTATTTCAAAAAATGATTTTGGGCTGAATAATAAAAAACACAGTACGTATCATAATTTTAAAGAAAAAATTGCATCTTTTATTTAATACTGTTGCCGTCAAGATCGTCGTGGCCCGTAGCTGTATCGGCGCTGGAGTGCGCTCCTCCTGCCGCCCGCCGCTCTCGGTTCCCAGATCTCCTCACTGGGTGCGGTCACCTTGTTGCCCGGCGGTCCTCTGCTCCTGGACCTGTGAGACAACGGTTAGAGACCCGGGCCAGTATTTCTGACGGGGGCACTCCGACAATCAAGTCAGTGACAATCCAGGGAAACAGATGCTCCTGGTCGGGCCCCTCTTGATGGACTCCGCTCTAGGAGTGAAAAATGTGGGTGAAGGTGAAAACACTGTAGGGGGAGAATGATAGCGGGGACAGAGGGGTGCTCTGTTCCTCCGCCTCTCTTTGTATCCCTCGCTTTCCCCTCGACTATGATGGTAGTGGCGCTTCGCCCTCTTGGTTGGGCTTGCGCTTGTGCTTGTGGTGATGGTGGTGGTGCCGTCCCCTCTTGCTCTTTCTTTTTTTTTCTCTGTCCCTTCTATGTTTTGGAGTTGTTGTGTGTGTTACCTCTGGATTTGCTGTGAACCAGGTTATCGTTCGGTGCTTGTCTCGGGATCCCCGCTGGACTGTCAAGCACCTACGGTGGTGTCCCGAGGGACCTTTCCTTATTCATGATAGGGGATGTTGTCAGGCGCTCCGACACTCCTCTTGATTGCCTCATTCTGGAAAATCTAGGGATGCTTTGAACGGCGGGCTGCCGCCCGTGGGATTCGAATCCCCGGATTGGTGTAACTGACGGTCGTAGGTGGTCAGTACAGCCTGGAAAGTGCTTCAGTGCAATCCTCGGGCGGCTTGTCGGTGTTTTGGGCTGGTGAAGACCTCGTTCGGACTGGGACAGAGCTGGGAGGGCATGACTCGCTCCGACCTCAGCGTTCCGAGCTCGCAGGGGTGCCTCGATGGAAGAGGGCAGAAGGCGGACCCGGTCCAGAGGGCGTGCGCTCGGAGAGGCTCCACATCGGCGGGTGGGATCGTGGCTCGACCTCTACCGCAGGGTACTAGCCTCCGAGGGTCTCGCTCTGGAGGGACGGAAGGCGGACCCGGTCCAGAGGGCACGTGCTCGGAGAGGCTCCACATCGACGGGTGAGTTCTTGGCTCGACCTCGACCATAGGGCACTCGCCTTCGAGGGTCTCGCTCTGGAGGGACGGAAGGCGGACCCGGTCCAAAGGGCACGTGCTCGGAGAGGCTCCATATTGGCGGGTGAGCTCTTGGCTCGACCTCGACCGCAGGGCACTAACCTCCGAGGGTCTCACTTTGGAGGGGTGGAAGGTGGACCCGGTCCAAAGGGCACGCGCTCGGAGAGGCTCCACATCGATGGGTGAGCTCTTGGCTCGACCTCGACCGCAGGGCACTAACCTCCGAGGGTCTCGCTCTGGAGGGGCGAAAGGTGGCTCCGACCTAGGCATCGAGCTCATGAGCTCGGCCTGGCGGAGGACTAAGCTCGGTCTGCTATCCTGAAAGAGCTCAGCTCAGCTCGGTAATGGGGTCCGAGCCGGAGGGTCATCGTGGTGTCTTTTCTTGACGTGGCGCCCGTCGGTTCCTCTACGTTAGCGATCCTGCCACATCATTTGCCTTCCACTCCCGAGGCTCGTTAGTGCACGGTGCTTGGGTCGAAGGAAGTAATTACGGTGCTGACGTGGAAAGGAAAAAATATGGCACGATGATGGCCATGATTGCTGGCACTTCGGGGGCCGGCCCTGCAGTCCAATGCGGGGATGCCATGTGGCCACGTCCGAGGAGCAGTTAATATGGGCATGGAATTCAAAGCGGTCGGGATGCCATTCCCATCAATGGGCGGCATGTGGCACGGTTCCATTGGCAGAACTCCATCAGGTCATTTCGAAATGAAAAGAGGGCTTTACCCGAACCATCTATTCTTTTTGACTTCTCTGTGCCTGCTGCCGCCGCGCCCAAGCTTCCTCCTTCCAATTCCCCTGAGTTTTCTAAAGGAACAGGTTAGCTTCTTCTTCCTCCTCCTCCCCCTGTTAGGATAGAGTTTTTTTCTTTTTTCGGGCTTGGGGTCTTCTCTTGGGTTGAGTCTTCTTCTCGATCTTCTGCTTTGTGTTCTTCCTCTCCTTTATCCTTGAGGATGTCCCGTTTCGGTCCGGGATTCCGCCCCTCTACTGATCAGGACGAGGCCGGTCCTTCCGAGCGGAGGCCGGCATCTTCTTCTTCTTCTTCTGACGGAGAGGAAGGCGTAACCCGCTTCGAGCTCAGTAGGAGGCGTCCTCCCGGTCCATTAGCCATTAGGGAACCGGGATCTAGCCCTTCTTCGTCTCCTTCTTCCTCTTCTATTCCTGTCCCTGAGTCAATCCGGTCCACAGGTCCAGGTGGGTTCGCTTTGACGATCACTACCAGGGATCTGAGGACCATCCGGGATGTCTATGGCATCCCAACTTCTGTCTGGCTTACGGTCCCTCGTCCGGGGGAATGGGTCACTTCTAGTGGCCCAGACCATCTTGCCTTCTATGAGGGGACCTTCTCCGGGGGTCTCCGATTTTCCTTCCATTCTTTCTTTCTGTCAATCCTAGACAATTATCGTCCGGTCCCGGCGCACCTGGTGCCAAATGCTATTAGGGTCATTTTCTCCTACATTGTGTTTTGTCACCTCTACGGGTTTGTAGCCCGATTTTCTTTGTTCAGGGCTTTCTTTGCCCTAAAGTGCCACCCAACCGAGGATGGGTGGTGGTCCTTGTCTTCCCGCCCGAGGGGCATCAGGTTTGAGCTTTCCTCTTCCATCAGGGGATGGAAAAGCAAGTTTTTCTTTGTTGAGGTCGAAGGGGTCGACTGGATCTGGAGCGATCCGGATCAGTCCCCCAATCGAAATTCAGTGATCGATGCAGCTGACCGGGATAATTACGAGCAGCTCCACACCATCCAGATTCCTCCTCTCGAGGTCCTGTTGTCTAAGCAGAACCTTGCCGACTCCAAGGTCAACCTGACGGATGGGTTGGGTGAGTTCGACCTGAACTTTTCTTTTTTTTTTTGTTCTTACACCTCTGGCATTGTCTCTCCCAGGCTCTAACTGTTGTGTAATTTGTATGCAGGTATGATCTTCTCCGAGAGTGATCTTCTGGCCATCATCAAGAAGAGGCCGCCGACCGAGCTGGCCGGGGAGCCTACTTCCAGGTGGGTCCAGAGTGAGAGTGCATATGCAGCCGCTCCCTCAGTGGTGATCGGTCTGAGCTCGATTGCCCCAGCTGGTCCGAGTTCAAAGGTGCCGGTGGAGAGGGCAGCTTTCGCGATGCCAAGGCCAGTCCAGCAGGCCCCCGCTGCAGAGCCCGAGGTTGTAGTGTGGATGAGGGCTACCGCTGTTGCCGCTGCGCCCCGCGATCCTCCGAGTCCACCCGTCACCGTTGTCAGGGGTGAGGAGACCCGGGCTACGCCCAGCGCCTGGACAAAGGTGCCACCTGCACCGATGCTGACCTCCCAGCTTGCCTCTCGGGATCCTTCAGCCAGCGGTGCAAGGCTGCTAGCTCACAGAGAGAGCCGGAGGGAGGATGCACGGCGCCATCTTCCCTTCAGGATGGAGCCGGAGAGCTTAGTACTTCGGAGCCCCGAGCTAGCCGAACGTATGATGGATTTCTCCATCCAGGCATGCGATCGACAGGATATGGCTGGGATGCGGTGACCGATGTCAGCTTGCCTCTCGGGATCCTTCAGCCAGCGGTGCAAGGCCGCCAGCTCACAGAGAGAGCCGGAGGGAGGATGCACGGTGCCATCTTCCCTTCAGGATGGAGCCGGAGAGCTTAGTACTTCGGAGCCCCGAGCTAGCCGAACGTATGATGGATTTCTCCATCCAGGCATGCGATCGACAGGATATGGCTGGGATGCGGTGACCGATGTCATCTGCACCCTCTTCTCTCAGCTGTACTTGGTAAGCCGCCTTTACTTCCCTTTCTCTTCTTTTTTTCTTCTTTTTTCTCTTTTTTTTTTTTGCTGACTTTTTTTCATGGTGCAGATCGATGCCGAGGCCCTATTCATCAAGGGCCACTACTAGAACTGGGAGCATCTCGAGCGGCAACAGGCCACCGAGATCGAGTCTCTCAAAGCCGACTTGAAGGGGAAGGCCGGGGTGTATGGGGTACTTCAGCAAAAGGTCAAGGACCTTGAGAGGGAGCTCGCCGATGCTGAGGGGCGAGCAAAGGGACTCCTAACAGCTCATGACCTGGAGCGGAGTCATTCAAAGAAGGTGATCGACAACCTCTCCGTCGTCGAGAAAAAGCTTAACTAGTATAGTGCCGAGGCCGACCGGCACAAGGAGACCGCCCAAGCTGCTCAGGCGGAACTGGCAGCTGTGAAGGAGAAGCTTGTCGTGGCTGAGAAGGCGGTAGAGATGGCTACCAACTCGATGGAAACTGCCAGGCTAGAGGCCATCGAGTCGAAGAGGGTGGCCGCTGAGGCCACGAAAGGTGCTGAGGACGCCGTCACTAGGTTCAAGGCCTCGGAGGACTTTGTTGCTGAAATCCAGCAGATGGCGTCGGATTTTTTTTATAAGGGATTCATGTACCTGCGCGGCCAGGTCGAGGCGATTATTCCTAACAAGGATCGTAGTTGCCTCAGGTACCCTTCGGCCACGGAGGAGGAGGCTGATGAGGAGGTCAGCGCGGGGGGCGCGGACTCAGAGCCTTCGACACCAGCCGAGGGTGATCCTACAAAAGTTGGGGCAGCCCAGCTAGGGACTTCTGAGGGCGAGAGCTCCTGGCCTCAGGACCCAGCAGGGAGGCCAACCGGGGCTGAGTGACCCTTTTTACTCCTTGCTTCATTTTATACTTTCATTTCTTGTACTCGGTCTGGGTTGCTCGGTATATCGGGGGCCCAGAAGACACTTGTACTTTGTGTTTGATCAATGAAGTGAAACCCGAGTTTCTTTATCATTTGTTCTCTTTGTTGCTTTTTTCTCTCTTTCATCTCCTCTCTTCTTCTCTCCCTTTTCTCTCTCTTCTCTCTTTTTCTTTCTTTTTTTTTTGTATGGGGAGATCAGAGAGAATGACTGCATCTTGCTTAGGGGGACAAGTTGTAACACTTGAGAGCTGCTAGGCTCGAAGGTGTTGTTGACTAAGGGCCATGCAGCTCGAAGGTCCCTTGGCCGGGGATCTGAACTCCGATCTTGGGTTAGCATCCTGGAGCTGGGCTCGGGGATGTCGATTGCTGAGATTTGCTTGGCTAGAAGTTCTCTTGGCCGGAGATTTGAGCTCCGTCTTGAGGAGGGCATCCTGGAGATGGGCTCGAGGACGTTGATGACTGAGAGCTGCTTGGCTCGAAGTTCTCTTGGCCGGAGATCTGAGCTCCGGTCTTGAGAAGGGCATCCTGGAGCTGGGCTCGGGAACGTTGATTGTTGAGAGCTGCTTGGCTCGAAGTTCTCTTGGCCGGGGATCTGAGCTCCGATCTTGAGAAGGGCATCCTGGAGCTAGGCTCAGGGATGTTGATGACTGAGAGCTGCTTGACTCGAAGTTCTCTTGGCCGGAGATCTGAGCTCCAGTCTTGAGGAGGCCATCCTGGAGCTGGGCTAGGGAACGTTGATGACTGAGAGCTGCTTGGTTCGAAGTTCTCTTGGCCGGAGATCTGAGCTCCGGTCTTGAGAAGGGCGTCCTGATGCTGGGCTCGAGGACGTTGATGATTGAGAGCTGCTTGGCTTAAAGTTCTCTTGGCCAGAGATCTGAGCTCCGGTTTTGAGAGGGCATCCTGGAGCTGGGCTCGGGGATGGTTGGAATTGTGGAGCTACATGGCTCGAACATTCTTCGACGTCTTGGAGCTGGGCTCGGAGATGCTTGGAGTTGGAAAGCTATGTGGCCGAAGATCCTTTTACATCCTAGAGCTGGGCTCAAGGACGTTGTAGTCTTTTCCTGCAAGACATGCGGATACCCATGCAAGGGAAAAATTATTACAATGATTGTTAGTAAGGGGACTTACCTTATTGGAGGCGTCTTTGTAGGCTACAGGCCCTCCTCCCTCGGGGGAGCCTGATGCCATCGAACTCTTCGAGGTGATAGGCCCCTCACGGTGGAGCTTCGACCGCCTCGCGGGGGCCTCCCCACGGTGATTTGTGGCCGTCATCCCGACGTCCGCGGTAGTTTTATTCACCTTCCTCCTTCTCTTTCTCCTCCCCTCATAGCGGGGAAATGACTCTCGGGCGCCCCTGCCCCCGAGCCTTCTTAGGCGCACACGCAACCCTCTAGGCGGCGATGCCCGCCGGTTTCACGATGAGGTAGCCGTCGATAGTTGAAGCTGATGGAAAAGTGGCGAGCACTTGGGGCCCCGCTCGAGGCCTGCCCCCCGCAAACCTTCGGAGGTGGGCCTCCTTGACGAGCTTCTCGATCTCTTATTCACGGTTGCGACATTTTTTGATGCCATGGCCGTGATCACTGTGGAAGTGATGATACTCCGCCTCACCACGACCGGTGAAGGGCTCCACCAGTGGTGGGCATTGTAGTCCAGTGGCTCGCCGGTCGAACTTCACATGCTGATGAACTGGTGGAAGAATCCCACCATTTTATGCTCATGCTTCTCCAGGCACACTTTCACTGTGTGCCTGATGGTTTCGTCAGTGGGTTCCCCGTCGAAAGGGACAGAAGAGGCGACGTCCTGGAGAGGCCTAGGGGAGATTGCCACCCTGCTAGCCTTTCTAGCTTGTGTCGTCACCGTCCTTCTGCGGTATATCGACTTGGAGAGTGATGAAGGACTTTGTCATGCCCGTCTTCCCCCCTACCTGGCGCGCCAATCTGTTACCACCAAGATCATCGTGGCCCGTAGCTGCATCGGCGCCGTAGTGCACTCCTCCTGCCGCCAGCCACTCTCGGTTCTCGGATCTCCTCGCTGGGTGCGGTTGCCTTGTTGCCCGGCGGTCCTCTGCTCCTGGACCTGCAAGACAACGGTTAGAGACCCGGGCCAGGGTTTTCGGTGGGGGTACTCCTATGATCAAGTCAGTGACAATCCAGGGGAACAGATCCTCCTGGTCAGGCCCCTCTTGATGGACTCCGCTCTAGGAGGAGTGAAAAATGTGGGTGAAGGTGAAAACGCTGTAGGGGGAGAATGATAGCGGGGACAGAGTGGTGCTCTATTCCTCCTCTCCTTGTATCCCTCGCTTTCCTCTCGACTGTGGTGGTAGTAGCGCTTCACCTTCTTGGTCGGGCTTGCGCTTGTGCTTGTGGTGATAGTGGTGGTGCCGTCCCCTCTTGCTCTTTCTTTTTTTTTTTCTCTGTCCCTTCTGTGTCTTAGAGTTGTTGTGTGTGTTACCTCTGGATTTGCTGTGAACTAGGTTACCGTTCAATGCTTGTCTCGGGATCCCCGCTGGGCTGTCAGGCACCTGCGGCGGTGTCCCGAGGGACCTTTCCTTATTCATGATAGGGGGCATTATCAGGCGCTTCGACACTCCTCTTGGTTGCCTCATTCCAGGAAATTTGGGGGTGCTTCGAATGGCGAGCCATCGCCCGCGGGATTCGAATCCCCGGATTGGTGTAACTAGGGGTCGTAGGTGGTCAGCATGGCCTGGAAAGTGCTCCAGTGCAATCCTCGGGTGACTCGCCGGTGTTCTGGGCTGGTGAAGACCTTGTTCGGATTGGGACTGAGCTGGGAGGGCATGACTCGCTCTGACCTCAACGTTCCGAGCTTGCAGGGTTGCCTCGATGGAGGAGGACGGAAGGCGGACCCGATCCAGAGGGTGCACGCTTGGAGAGGCTCCACATCGACGGGTGGGCTCGTGGCTCGACCTCGACTGCAGGGCACTAGCCTTCGAGGGTCTCACTCTGGAGGGGTGGAAGGCGGACCCGGTCTAGAGGGCGCACGCTCGGAGAGGCTCCATATTGACAGGTGAGCTCTTGGCTCGACCTCGACCACAGGGCACTAGCCTCCGAGGGTCTCGCTCTGGAGGGGCGGAAGGCGGACTCGGTCAAGAGGGCGCGCGCTCGGAGAGGCTCTACATCGACGGGTGAGCTCTTGGCTCGACCTCGACCGCAGGGCACTAACCTTCGAGGGTCTCGCTCTGGAGGGGTGGAAGGCGGACTCGGTCCAGAGGGCGCACGCTCGGAGAGGCTCCACATCGGCGGGTGAGCTCTTGGCTTGACCTCGACCGTAGGGCACTAACCTCTGAGGGTCTCGCTCTAGAGGGACGGAAGGCGGCTCCGACCTAGGCGTCGAGCTCATGAGCTTGGTCTGGTAGAGGACTGAGCTCGGCCTGCTATCCTGAAAGAGCTCAGCTCAGCTCGGTAGTGGGGTCCGAGTCGGAAGGTCATCATGGCATCTTCTCTCGACGTGGCACCCACCGGTTCCTCTACGTCAGCGATCCTGCCACATCAAATACAATACTTTAAAATTGACTCAATCAAATAGTATCAATTATGTCGAATCATAAAAGTCATTGCATCTT
Organism: Areca catechu; assembly: GCA_021397845.1. NCBI lineage: Eukaryota > Viridiplantae > Streptophyta > Magnoliopsida > Arecales > Arecaceae > Areca > Areca catechu. Next base: position 131,618,682 of record CM038038.1, on the reverse strand, counting down.
TTATTTAATATAAGATCTATCCATGGTTACAAACATCATCAATACTATTAACATAAAACTTGGTATGGTAGTATAGTAAAAAAATAGCATATAAAAATTATCCAAAAAAATATATTATTTTATTCTCAGTCTATTAATTTCTCTTCAATATATTTGAAAATAAAATAAGCAAGAAAAACTTTAATGATTTCAACAATAAGTTATTCCATTTCACATACTTAACATGGTGTCAACAATGATATAGCACAACATATCTAAGACTCGACATCTGGTATTAGTTTTTATATAACAAGTACATAACCAAAAGAGATATCTTATAATAAAAAAATTATATAAATATATTATTAACTATCATGTCTACAATATATATAAATTCTCATGATAAATACATAAAATAAAAAGAAGGTCTATAATAATAAAGCACAAATACAAAATCATTCAAACTAACCAAGAATATCAAAATAAGTCAATATGCATATATTTTCAATATACTTTGTAAAGTATATGGATCTCAAATATTTAGTCAAAGGATTAGCCAACATGGACTCTATATTTATATACTCAATAATTATGTCTTCTTTCTTCACAAGATCTCTTATAGTCAAAAACTTTAGCTAAAAATAATTAGATCTCTAGAAGATTTATTATTTTTTATGAAGAATACTGTAGCTTTATTATTATAATAGATTGTTAGATGTCTGGTACTTGAATATAGAATCTAAAGTCTTGTTATAAAATTTATCAACCAAACAACTTGAATAGCAACCCCATTGCAGGAGATGAATTTAACTTGCATGGTAGAAGAAGCACTCAGTGTCTATTTAATACTTTTCCAAGACACTGCACCATTAGCTAATATAAAAATATATCCCAAAATTGATTTTAAATCATCAAGGTACCTAGCATGATCTGAATTTGAATAGCTCACCAACTCCAAGTTATCAACTCTCCTATATATAAGCATATAGTCCTTGGTTTTTTGTAAATACCTTATCACTTTCTTTACAGCAACCCAATACAAAAATCCTTGGTTTGATAAATATCTACCACAAATACCACTATAAAGGCAATGTCACATCTAATACAAACTTAGGCAGTATACATCAGACTCTCTACAGTATTGGTATAAGGAACATTTCTCATCCAATCTTTTTCAAGCTCAGTTTTTAAGCATTAATCTTTACTAAACTTGTCCCTTTTGACAACATGCGAATCGTATGGTTTGCAACTCTATATATTAAACATTTCAAGAATTCTGTTAATATATGCCGTCTGTAACAAACCCAATAAATGGCATGATCTATTCATGTGAATTTCAATACCTAGAATAAAAGATGCCTCACGAAGATATTTCATATCAAAATTTCTATATAGCATTTGTTTGGTCTCACAAAACAAACCAAAATCACTACTGATAAGCAAGATATCATTAACATACAAAATAAGAAAGATAAACTTACTCCTACTGATTTTGAGATAGATGCACTGATCAACTTTATTTTTCTCAAAATCAAGAGAGGTTACAACCTCATTAAATTTCAAATACCATTATCGAGATACTTATTTCAAACCATAGATAGATTTTTTCAATTTATAGACTAAATTCTCTCTTTCACTTTCTTGAAAGCCCTCAGATTGTTTCATATACACCTCTTCACTGAGATTACTATTTAAAAAAGCAGTTTTAACATCTATCTGATGAAGCTCTAAGTCATAATGAGCCATAAAAAATATAGTAATTCTGAAGGACTTTTTTGAGGGTACTAGAGAGAATGTTTCGTAAAGTCTATTCCTTCTTTTTGAGTAAAGTCTTTAGTAACCAACCTAGCCTTGAAATACTCAATTCTTTTCTTAGAGTCTGTTTTAGTCTTATACACCCACTTGTACCCAATAGGTTTATAATTTTTAAAAGGCTTAATAAGCTCCCATATATCATTTGTTAGCCATATATTGCATCTCCTTCTTCATAGCATCTATCCATAAATTAAACTGGGTACAGTTCACAACATTAAGATAAGTAATTAGATCAATCATATATTCAATATCATAATCATTTTCCTCAAGGTAGATAAAAAAATCATTAAAAAATGACAGACCTTCTCTATCTAGCAGATCTCTTTAATGGCACCTGTTCAACAGATTCAATAAGTTGAAAAGTCTCAATAGGAGTAGGAGGATCAAAGATCTGAATATCCACTCTATCATAGGAGCAAAAATTACATTCTAATGATGTACATACATAGGAATAGAGATGTCTTAACCTAACTACTATCAATATTAGTATCCTGGGAAGATTTAACATCAGCCATATCAAAATCTAGAATTTGATAGTGAGAGACTCCGTAATTTTGTTACATCTTCCTGGACTATAGAACTTATATCCTTTAGCATATTCTGCATATCCAATAAAATAATAATGAATGGTTCTGGAGTCAGTCCTTTTTTGTAGGTTATATATTTTTACTTTTATAGGACAACCCTAGACCTGAAAATCATTCAAACTAGATTTTCTACCGGCCCAAAGTTCAAAAGGTATTTTAAGCACACAGTTACTAGGAACTCTATTAAGAATATACAAGATTGTTTTAAGAGCTTCATCCCACAAATATTCTAGCAAGTTAGACCTATTCATCATGCCCTTCATCATATTTTTAAGGATGCAATTACGCCTTTTGACCACACTATTTTACTCAGGGCTACCAAGCATGGTAGATTGGGCAACAATTCTACAATCCTGTAAGTATTTGGCAAATGAACCCAATGAACTTATGTGTTGCCCTGCTACATGATGTTTGCTATAATATTCATCCCCATGATCAAATCTCATGATTTTGATGACCTTTCTCAATTATTTCTCGACTTTAATTTTGAAGATTTTAAAATTTTCAAGTGCATCTGATTTTTCTTTAATTAAATAAAGATAACCATATCAAAAAAAATCATAAAATAAATGTGATAAAATATCTATTATTATAAATTATCAAGGAATGAGGTCTACTAATATCATTGTGAATAATTTTCAAAATACTTGAACTTTAAGTTGTGCCTTTCTTTTTAGTCTTGGTTAATTTATCTCTAATACAGTCAATAGAAATCTCCATATCCCCAAAATCTAATATGGGTAGGATGTCATCCTTAATCAACCTATTAATTCTTCATCCTTGATCAATCTATTAATTCTTTCTTTAGATATGTGCCCTAGGTGTTGATGCTTCAACATAAAGTTTTATCATTAATCCTAGGGCATTTTGCAATTGCATTCTCAATAATTAAAGAGGCATAAGAATTATCACAAGCTAGACATAATTTATATAATCTATCATCCAAAGCATTATAACTAATAATTTAAGAATTAAACATTAATTTAACTCTTTCATTACTAAAAACAAAACCAAATCTAACTAAGCCTATCTTAAGAAGAAATAAAAATTAAATTCCTTCTAAGGAAAGATACATAGAACGTATTTTTTAAAAAAATTTAAAACCAGATACTAAAGATAACTTGACAACTCCTATATATTCTACTTCAACTTCAAGATCATTTTCTACTTTTACCTTACTCTCTTTCAAACTTAGTTTCCACTTGTTTATCAATTCCTGTAAGAAAATAGTAACATGAGTTGAAGCACTACTATCAATCCACCAAAAATTAATAGGAACATTAACAATATTAGACTCACAACAAATAAGAGCTAGAGGCTTATCTTTCTATATTTCTTTCTTTTCTAACTAAAACTTGAACTTATAGCTCTGACTTTTTATATATCTTTTATTTTTACAATGAAAGTACGTAATCTTTTTCTTAATGGTAGCTTTAGGACCTTCTACAAAACTATTCGGGATGTCTACGGCATCCCTTACTCCGTCCAGATCTCAATCCCTCAACCAGGAGACCGGGTTACTTCCAGTAGCCCGGGTCGGATCGCCTTTTATGAGGAGACCTTCTCAGGAGGACTCTGCCTCCCTTTCCATCCTTTCTTCTTATCGGTGTTGAGCAACTATTGTCTGGTCCCTGCTCAACTTGTTCCGAACATCGAACACTATAAGGACCATCTTCTGCTTCATAGTGCTCTGTCACTTCTACGGGATCGTTGCCCGTTTCTCCTTATTCAGAGCCTTTTTTACTCTGAAGCACCACCCCACCAAGGACGGGTGGTGGTCCCTTTCTTCTCACCTGAAGGGTATCAAATTTGAACTCCCCTCTTCCATCAAAGGGTGGAAGAGCAAATTTTTCTTCGCCACCGTCGAGGGAGTTGACTGGGTATGGAGTGACCCAGATCGGTCACCCAATTGAAACTCCACGGTCGAAGTAGCCAACAAAGATGTTTACGAGCTGCTCCGCATTGCACAGATTCCTACCCTTGAGGTTCTGTTGTCAGAGCAGAATCTCCATGAGGCCGGGGTCGGCCCAACACCAGAGTTGGGTGAGTTTAGCTCGAAAATATTTTTCTTCCTCTTTTCTTTTCTTCTTTCTTCTTTTTTTTAAAAAAAAAGCTGATGTCTTCTTTCTCGGTTGCAAGCATGAAGTTTTCCATGGACGAGCTCCTCTCATTTTCCGAGGAGAGGAACCAAGCGAAGGGTGCCGACGATCCCGCCCCGAAGAGGGCTCAGGTAGATGCTGGTGCAAGGTCGGTGCCGGCTGTGCCAGCTGAGCCCGTTCCCGAGCGAAGGAGGAGGAGGGTCACTGAGCCCCTCCCCGAGCCTTCGAGGCAGCGCGATCCAGTCCTAGCATCGGAGTCCGAGGTGGTGACCCGGGCCAAATCCGCTGTCACTGTTGCTGTGGTGCATCCCCTTCTCCGGAGATCATCGAGGTCAAAGAGGAAGGGGTGCTGGAAGGTGCGGGGCCGACATCGGTGGTGCTACCCGAGGTGGCATCGAGCCCTTAGTCTGCACCGACAGCTTCTTCTGGCGATGGAGCAGATGATCCCGCACCGGCGCTGGCAAGAAAGATAGGGACTACCGTCGAGTCCCTTTCAAGTTGGGGCCCAACGTCTCCCTTATCAAGGACTCAACCCTCACCGAGCAGATGATGGACTTCTCCATCTAGTCCCGCGATCGACGAGAGAGGGGCAGGGGATTTCTGGTCGATGTCATCAGCACATCCTTCTCCAACCTCTATGCCGTAAGTAAATTTCTACTTTGCCTCGCTTCTCCCCTCATTTTCTCAGTAACTAACATCATCTTTGATGCAGCAAGGTGCTGAGCTTCTACTAATCCGGGACTACTACCGCAACTGGGTCAGAAGGGACAAGGAGCGCGAGGCAGAGTTCGAGTCCTCAAAGATCGAGCTGAGGCAAAAGAGCGATGAGCTCTGGGAGGCCAATATGATGGTTAAGAACCTCCGGGGCAAAGTCACCAGTGCGAGGCGATGTTCAAGGGAGCTCGAGGAGGAGCTCAAGTCGAAAGGTGCTCGATTGAAGGAGCTCTAGACCGATCTGGAGGTGGCAAGGGAGCAGGCCGTCTCCGCTGAAAAGAAGGCTGTCGAGGTAGAGAGGAAGATCTCCACCGTCGTCATTTCAGCTGAGGCCGCGAAGAAAGAGGCTGCCGAGGCCGCCCGCAAGGCTGAGGACATGAACAAGAGGTCGGTCGAGGTGGTAAGCCAGGCAGATACCGCCAGGAAGGAGGCGTCGAGGTGGTAAGCCGGGCAGAGACCGCCAGGAAGGAGGTCGTCGAGGTGGTGGCCAGCTACAAAGCCTCTAAGGAGTTCAAACTGGACTTCAAGGAGGCAACGACGGACTCCTTTTTAAAGGGGATTGGGTACTGCAAATCTCTGTTGCGCCCGATGCTTTCGGACAAGCAGATGGCCCGCATTCATCTTCCGGGCTCTGTGATGGGAACACCTTTGGCTTCTGTGACCGTGGCGGTAGAGGAGTGTGCGACCGAGGTAGATCCGGCCTCGAATGCGATGGTGGCTGATCCGACCTTGCAGGTGGTGGTGGCCGAACCGACCCCATAGGTGATGGCGGCCGAACTGACTCCCCTAGCGATGGCGACTGAAGGAGAACCCTCGGCCGCAGAGGCTGAGGAGGGTGAGGTTCCAGCCGGGCACCATCCAGGGAAGGCACCGGCTGAGTAGAGTAGGGCTTCTTTGGTGGGGGCACCAGGATCAGACATAGATTACTGGGCCCTATTTGGTTTACCTAGCCATGTGTCAAATTTATAATCAACTAGAATTGAGTCCTGTAATAAGTTGAGGTTAGTTGATTTGTCCCAACCCTCAACCTAGTCAGTATTTTGAGTCCTGTATACCAGTATGAGTCCAGTGTGAGTTCACTTCTTGTACAAGAGAGGAGGCTATGCTATTTTGGAGTCCCACTAAATCTCATTCTGAAGCCAGAAATAGTTACACCAACTTAGGAGAGCTCAATCGACATCCAGGTGCCCTGTTTGTGCCCTGATTTTTTCTGGGTACCATTTTAGATGCCAGATTCCTTCCAGATGCTTTCGAAATATTCCATATTCCAGGAGCCCATGTTTACCAGGCTATCCCAACACTCCAGGCCTCCAAATTCAAGCTCAGGAAGCAAGCCCAAGATAAGAGAACCAAGATTCCTTTTTGATGTTGGGAATATACCAGCCCAGGGAACCAGGCACCCCAGCTCCCAGGGGGCCCAAGCCTAAGCCTTCCAAGCCCACACACCCAAGGAGGGTCGTCGAAAGAGGTTTGACTAGGTCCAAGTTGAAGAAAAGTGGGAGAAGACCAAGCCTTTTCCTAACCTAGTTAGGATTTCTAATTCTTTTAAACTTTATAATTCTAACCTAGCTAGGAAAGGACTTGTATTCCAATTTGGAAGAGGACTTGTAACCCAAATATAACCATGGTTAGTGAGGGCATGGGAACTCTATAAATACTCCACCCCTCCCCCTCTTGTAAGCATCTCTTTCTTATGAATACAATTTGCTGAAATTTGAGTTACTACCTTGTGTTGGTGTTTTATTTTGGTTCTTTGGTTTGTGTTCTTGTGCTTGGAAGAATTCCTTGCTACCCTAGCTTCCTTCCACACCCTAACTCACTGCCATCCAAGCCTTCACACATCCAAGAAGAAGTGCCCTAGGCCGCCAACCGAGGAGATCTTCAACAAGCTTCGAAAAGCCATCTTCTAACCCTAATCCTGATTCCTTTCAATCCATAGTTCCTTTTCTTATTTTTAATTACTGTTTTGATTAAACCTGACACTTTTAGGATCCCTGAGGTGATTCCCCTCTCCCGAGGAGGCCTTTTTTGCTGCTCGAACCACCCAGATTTGCCATCAGATTCAAGGGAAACAAGGCTTCTTCTTCTAGGCTCCGATTAGAGTGTGAGTGATCTCTTCTGCTACTGAATTTCAATCTCTGACTGGTAAGAAACCTTCCATTCTCTTATTATCTAATTTAATGAAGAAAAGCTATATTAAACTGGGAGTTTCTCAACTCTCGGGTCACGGTTATTTCATTAGTTTGCATGAGTTCGCCTGCGACCCGATGATTCTTTGCACTGTTAGACTTTCCGCTAGTTCTTACTTTATTTTAGAAATCTAGCCTACAATTAAAATTATAAAAATAACAAAAAAAATTATTTTACTATTTTCCATGCATGTTTAGCAGTCCTAGAGCTGTCCCGCATCAGTTTGGTATTATAGCGGGTTTACGATAGTTTTTATTTGCATTGCAATCACAAACCCTAATTTCAGCATTCTGTCCACTGCATTAGGTTTCAATTTTGCATCTATTTTTGACCATCTAAAAATTTTATTTTTCTCTGAAACTTGCATGAATTGTTCTCTTTTGAGTCCTTTATTTTATAAGAATTTTTAATTATTTTTACTAAAACCCTAAATCTCTAAAATTTGGCATAATAAAAACCCTAACAAAGTTTTGATAATTTCTGCAGCAGTCTAGAAAACCCTAGGTTTCATCATCATATGATTTTTTTAATGCATGAAATTTGGTAGGTTTTATCATCACCATCCATCCTCTGTTGTAGATTTTTTTTTGAATTTTTTATGCATCGGGATCTGTGTTAAACACTGCAACAATAGAGACCCTAATTCACTTATTTCTGCTACATTCTGCATCTTGACTCAACATAACCTAATCAACTTCCACACACCCCAATCCCAAGCCAAACTTTGTTTGCTAACCCCAGTTAACTTAAACCTAACTTGACACATCTTAAATCATTAAAAAAATATTTTATTTTCTGATTGTTTTAGATTGCATCAGGGCCATCGATTGCCATCATTTTTAACCTAATCTTAAGGACAATTCTCTATCTCAGATCAGGGCAGGCTTTCATCACCTGTCTTGGGCCCAAAACCACCATCATCATACTAACCCAAGCCTAATTAAAATCAATTAGACCTAATTTACCCTAGTGGGCTAGGAGACATCAACAGGTCGGGTCCGAGCTGTGTGGGCCAACTAGTACATTTAACCTCTTAGCTATTACTGAAAGCTGGTGTCTAAAGCTGGGGGTCTAGAGTCAAACGACCTAAGTGGTGCTGTGGTTTTTAATTAGGTCCCTGCGAAAGCAGGGGAGGCCTCCCACACTCCCATCCCCTACCTGGCCAGTTGAAAGATTAGCTATTGGGTTAGGTATAAGTTGAGCTAACCCACCCAGTTTCTGGCTCTAGGTCTAGAAAACCCTAGATTATACTAGCATTTTCTTTCTCTTTTTGCATGCTTGGTTGCATCATTTCATTTTGATTGTTTGATTTGTGCATGACCACTAGACTAGGAACCCAATATCAGAGGTCTAAACCCCAACCTAGCTCAACCATGGATCCAAGTCTAGAGGCTCTCATGAAAGCCATGACTGAATGATTTGATCGTATAGATTTATCCAATAACCAATTCAATGCTAAACTTGACCAAATGAACCATAGATTCAACCAAGTAGGAACCCTAGGCAAGACCCATAGAGCTGAACCCCAGGAACCCATAGTCCCTAGATATGAACCTAATAGTAACCCACTATCCCTCAGTCAACCTGAACCCTATAGGATTGATACCCCTAGATTTGAACCCATAACCTTTGAACCCATAACCCTTAGTTTACCCAACCTTGTTACCCCAAACCCTAGTCAATTTTTCATTAGCCAAACCCCTCTTACCACCCCATTAGTTCACCAAGATGACTTAGAAGAAGAAATATATGAGGCTGATCCAAGTCTGGTGGAGTATGAAGATAATGAGTCTATTGTAGATCTAGAGGAAGAAACACCTATAGAAGACCCAGAAGCAGTTGACTATAACCAAACCCCAAAAGAAACCAACCCAGAGTTAGTTGAATCAGAAGTCTAGTACAACCCATCCAGTTCAACCATGGAGTCCAATTTCTTTAAAGCCATGATTGAACGACTTGACCAATCCATTACCCAATCCCAAAGACAATTTACCCAATCAACCACCCAAACCAATCAGATGACCCAAACCAACAACCAAGCAACTAATAGGCTTGACCAATTAACCAATAGGTTGAACCAGGTAGAAGCCAATCTAATGTTAGTTGATCCAGTAGAAACCCAGACAGTAGCCATCCTAGAGTTAGCTGACTTTAAGCACACCCAACATGTAGTGGAAGAACCCTTAAAGGAAGGAGACCATGAGAAATCCAATCCTAGTATTAGAGCTTTACCTGAGGAGCTACTAGAAGAAAGCCCAATTAGAAAGCCCCGTCCTTTGATTTATGAGCCAGAAGAGTTTATTAAGGACTTAACCTCTTTGAATCAGTACCCTTAGGATGAAGTCACCTCTTTAACTCTACTTGATCTCTTTCCTGAAATCAATAACCCTTTCTTCCATTATGTAGACTCTTTAGATAGACGTCAAACCCATAAGGTAAACCTCATTAGTCTAGGATTAATTCCAGACACCCCTTCTTATATCTTAGTCTATCCAATTAACCCCAAACCCTTTTCTTACTTTCCACCCAACCAGACTAGCCCCAAATTCACCTCATATTTTTTGCCTTTTCTTGAGACTTTTTATATTTCTTTAACTATTCACCTACATCATGTAGAGGTTGCATGTTACATTCATTTATTGCACATGTTAAGTTTGCATCTTACTTCTTGCATACCCTTTGGCATTTAGTAGGCATACATAGTAAATTCTCATGTGCATGCCATGTTAGGTTAAACCTAGAGAGTCTATAGTATGTTAGGTTAGATCCTAGAAAGTCTAATAAAATTTTCTTCGATAGGAAAGTTTAGTTGAGTCTAATAGGTATTAGTTGAGTCCAATAAAGGCATAACCTGAATTACATGTTTGCTCCTGTACCACCCTCTACTCAGCATATGCATATAAAAATTAGTCAAAGCTGAACATAACTAATGAACTAACTAACAACTTGGCTAATTCCCAAAAGAGAGATAAAGGATTTTGCAGGGAATTTTGTAGTTGTAAAGAATTTTCTGCTCGCGAAGCTGGCCCATCCAAGATAATGAATATCTGTGGACCCAATGCCTATGTGCGTCAGATACTACCAGATTTAGATATTAGCTCCACCTTCATCATCTCAGATCTTATAGAGTCTAGGGAGCCAGCAGCGATACCTAGCGAGTATCTTGAGCCTATCCCTCCCTTCGAGAGAGAACCCATCCTAGAGTGTCTACCAACCAATTGGCCAAATAGTGATGAAAAGATCGAGAGAATCTTGGACGATCAAGCCATATGTACCCGAAATTGTGGCTATCAGAGGTATTTGGTCTGGTGGCAAGTTCGGCCAATATTTGAGGACTCGTGGATTCCCCGTGAGGATCTGCAGCACCTCAACCCAGACCTACTCGAGCACTATGAGAGCCAAGTTATCCCATACTCGATGGGGTCGAGTTCCTCCCATCCCGGGAGAATTGGTGGGGGCACCAGGATCAGACACAGATAACTGGGCCCTATTTGGTTTACCTAGCCATGTGTCAAATTTTGTAATCAACTAGAATTGAGTCCTGTAATAAGTTGAGGTTAGTTGATTTGTCTCAACCCTCAACCTAGTCAGTATTTTGAGTTCTGTATACCAGTATGAGTCTAGTGTGAGTTCACTTCTTGTACAAGAGAGGAGGCTATGCTATTTTGGAGTCCCACTAAATCTCATTCTGAAGCCAGAAGTAGTTACACCAGCTTAGGAGAGCTCAATCGACATCCAGGTGCCCTGTTTGTGCCCTGATTTTTCTTGGGTACCATTTTAGATGCCAGATTCCCTACAGATGCTTTCGAAATATTCCATATGCCAAGAGCCCATGTTTACTAGGCTATCCCAACACTCCAGGCCTCCAAATTCAAGCCTAGGAAGCAAGCCCAAGATAAGAGAACCAAGATTCCTTTTTGATGCTGGGAATATACCAGCCCAGGGAACCAGGCACCCCAGCTCCCAGGGGGCCCAAGCACAAGCCTTCCAAGCCCATGGCTGACCTCCCCCTTGCTGCCCTAAAGCCCACACACCCAAGGAGGGTCGTCGAAAGAGGATTGACTAGGTCCAAGTTGAAGAAAAGTGGGAGAAGACCAAGCCTTTTCCTAACTTAGTTAGGATTTCTAATCCTTTTAAACTTTGTAATTCTAACCTAGCTAGAAAAGGACTTGTATTCCAATTTGGAAGAGGACTTGTAACCCAAATGTAACCATGGTTAGTGAGGGCATGGGAACTCTATAAATACCCCACCCCTCCCCCTCTTGTAAGCATCTCTTTCTTATGAATACAATTTGCTGAAATTTGAGTTACTACCTTGTGTTGGTGTTTTGTTTTGGTTCTTTGGTTTGTGTTCTTATGCTTGGACGAATTCCTTGCTACCCTAGCTTCCTTCCGCACCCTAACTCACTGCCATCCAAGCCTTCACACGTCCAAGAAGAAGTGCCCTAGGCCGCCAACCGAGGAGATCTTCAACAAGCTTCGAAAAGCCATCTTCTAACCCTAATCCTGATTCCTTTCAATCCATAGTTCCTTTTCTTATTTTTAATTACTGTTTTGATTAACCCTGATGCTTGTAGGATCCCCGAGGTGCTTTCCCTCCCCCGAGGAGGCCTTCTTTGCTGCCCGAACCACCCAGATTTGCCATCAGATTCAAGGAAAACAAGGCTTCTTCTTCCAGGCTCCGATCAGAGTGTGAGTGATCTCTTCTGCTACTGAATTTCAATCTCTGACTGGTAAGAAACCTTCCCTTCTCTTATTATCTAATTTAATGAAGAAAAGCTATCATAAACTGGGAGTTTCTTAACTCTCGAGTCCTGGTTATTTCATTAGTTTGCATGAGTTCGCCTGCGACCCGATGATTCTTTGCACTACTAGACTTTCCGCTAGTTCTTACTTTATTTTGGAAATCTAGCCTATAATTACAATTATAAAAATCATAAAAAAATTATTTTACTATTTTTGATGCATGTTTAGCAGTCCTAGAGTCATCCCGCATTATTCTTTCTAGTTGTAACCTCTTCTTTTTGCTTTCCATCCTGGGTCAACCGGCATGTCGAGGGCCTGGGGACACTTGTAATGAACCAAGGAATTTTCAATGAAGTGAAAATTTCCAATTATCTTGGCTTATGGGTACTCTACTTCTCCCCCCTCTTTTTCTTTATCTTTTCTTCTTCTTTTTCTTCACCCTCTTCTTTTTTTTTTCTTTTTTTTTTTTTACATGTGATGAGATCGAAGGGGAGACTTCCATCTTGTTTCTAAGTGTCCCAAGCTTCAGTGCTGTAGGGCTAGGCTCCGGGCTGGATGGCCTAAGAATTGGGCTCGAATACTTGGTGGCCGGAGAGCTTGGCTCCGGGCTTTGATGTCTTGGAGCTGGGCTCGAAGACTTAGTGGTCGGAGAGCTTGGCTCCGGGCTTTGATGTCTTGGAGCTGGGCTCGAAGACTTGGTGATCGGAGAGCTTGGCTCTGGGCTTTAATGTCTTGGAGCTGGGCTCGAAGACTTGGTGGCCGGAGAGCTTGGCTCCAGGCTTTGATGTCTTGGAGCTAGGCTTAAAGACTTGGTGGCCAGAGAGCTTGGCTCTGGGCTTTGATGTCTTGGCACCGGGCTCGAAGACTTGGTGGCTGGAGAGCTTGGCTCAGGGCTTTGATGTCTTGGAGCTGGGCTCGAAGACTTGGTGCCCGAGGGGCTTGGCTCCGGGCTTTGATGTCTCAGAGCTGGGCTCGAAGACTTGGTGGCCGAGGGGCTTGTCTCCGGGCTTTGATGTCTCAGAGCTGGGCTCGAAGACTTTGATGTCTCGAAGTTGGTCTCCAATCCAGACTGAAGAGTCCAGGTAGCTCTAGAAGAATACATTATCAAGACACTGGAGTCCAATCATCATGACCAACCCAGAAGTGATCATGACCCTCCATCAAAGTCTCATCTTGGCGCCAACTATGGATAGGAGTCCATTTTTTTCATGCAGCAGGAGTCCAGGCAATGTAAACTTGAAGTCTAGAGTTGTAATGAAACTCTTGTATTTGAGTCCCTCACTTCTCTGGTTAGGGTTCTATAAATACCTCTACACCTCCCCCTTGTAATAAATGAATATTTGATGAAATGAAATGAAACTCTGCTGAGTTCTTCTTCCAATTCCTTTCTAGCTGCGGTGGCTGATAGGTGCTAGGTGTGATGCCTAGAACACTTGGGTGCAACATCCAAGTTCTACCGGGGTGCGATGCCCTGTTTATTCATCCAATCCCTCTATTAGATATGATCCCTAAGTCTCTTCAAGGCCTTCATCCAATGCTTTGAAGAGATCCTAGAAGCCAACCAAAGAAGAAGATCCCCGGGAGGACCAACAACCTTGGTGCCAGCCTTCATTCTAGCTTTTGATTACCAACGTTTAATTGCTATTTTTGGTGTTTTTGGCAGATTCTCTTGAGATCCGACTCTGAAGATTGGCGTTTATGCTTTGGAATCAGTTCGTTCAGACGGATGCCAGGAGCGATCAGTTTGGAGTCCGATTTTTCAACCCTAGAGTGCAGTGATCCAGATCTTCATCAAAGGAGGTTTCTAAGCGTATCGGTAACTCAAAATCCCTTTCCCTTCCTCTAGATCTAATGTTAGAAAATAGGAACCTAATCTAGGGTGGTTTCTCAATCGTCGTGATCCATCTAATTAATTATTTTGTTAGGTATGCATGCGGGTGATGTAATCCAGTATTTAGTTGCTTGCTATAGATTCTTTTAATGTATTGCTTAATTGACTGTTAGGTTAATGAACATTTGCTCTCGATTAACATAAAATTTAAATCAACATTTAATACTGCATCGCATCCGTGTCCCACGTCACCTTCGGCAGGCACTGGCCTTTGCCCAGGTCCTCCTTGATGCCCCCGGCGGTGGCTTCTTCTTCGATGTCGATAAGTCCATCCTCATCGTCAAGAAACTCTCCCAGACCCTCGCCTCTCTAGGCTTCTCCCGTGCTGCCTTCCTCCCCCCATGGATGCTCTCCACGATGACATCAGCTCCCTCTGCGCTGGCGACATCCCGGTCCTCCTCTCCAAATCATGGTCCTTCGATGAGCTCCTCCGCCTCATGCCTTGTGCACAGGTTAAGGGGGCATTCCTTGTGTCGATGACCTTCGTGGAAGGCAACCGCCTCGTCGCACTCTGCGACATGAACGTCCACCTCCCCTTGGAATGGGAGCTCTGCCCCTTTGATCTGGCCCTCGTGATGTTGATGGCGATCCAGATGCTGTTTGGCAAAACCATGGCCATCACCCTCATGGCCGCCCACCACCTCACCAAGGAGCAGTACGCTGCCATTTTGCCATAGTCCTCATGGAGATCGCCTGTGTCACCGAGGATAGCCCTGGCTCTCCACTCGGATCAGAGCATACAGAGATCCGGGAAATTGCTGGTTAACCAGCGTGTACTTTGGCATGGTGACGCTGCTCTCAAAGATGGTAGTGACGTTGGTATTGACCCCGCTGGAGGATATTATGATGCTGGTGACAACTTGAAGTTTGGATTCCCAATGGCCTTCACCATCACCATGCTCTCCTGGAGTACGATGGAGTTCAGCTCCCAGCTCTTAGCAAATGATGAGCTAAAGAAAGCCGACAAAGGCCTGTGAAGGCACACCATGGCCCTTGAAGGCCACAAAGGCCCATAAAGGCATCCAAGGAAGATGAAGCATGGGCCAAGAGGCTACGCCACATCCAAAACTATAAGTTTGCCATTATCCTACACTTCTTATAAATAGAATCCTTTGTTTCATGATGTAGACTGCAGGCTTCAGAGAAGATTATGGATGAGAATTATAGGCTTACTCTTAAGCCAGAAGAGATTCTTTAACTTCTAAGATTCTTAAAATCATTTTCCAGCTGCATATTTTGAAGAAAGATCCACAGAATATGCTGATATATCTCTGAGTCTACCTACTGAAGCCTATCTTATCAGGGTCCACTGAAGCCTATGGAAAGGATCACTGAAGTTTATCTTATCAAGACCCATTGAAGTCCATGGAAAGACTCACTGAAGCCTATCTTATCAGGGCCCACTAAAGCCCATGGAAAGGCTCACTGAAGCCTATCTTATCGGGGCCCACTGAAGCCCAAGGAAAGGCCTACTGAAGCCTATCTTATTCTCTATTAAAGGCATAAGGATGATCTATGTGATCTATCCTACGAAGTACCAATGTAGGCCTAATCAGCTGGTCTTATTCTCTATTAAAGGTATAAGGATGATCTACGTGATCTACCCTATGAAGTGCCAAGGTGGGCCTGATCAGCCTGCTTTATTCTTTATCAAATGCATAAGGATGATCTACGTGATCTACTCTACGAAGTACCGAGGTGGGCATGATTAGCCTGTCTTATTCTCTATCAAAGGCATAAGGATGATCTACATGATCTACCATACGAAGTACCGAGGTAGGCTTGATCAACCTGTCTCATTCTCTATCAAAGACTTAGGAATGACCCATGTGGTCTACACTATGATAAATCTGATGAAGTGCCAAAATGGCCCCAACCAGCTTGTCTTAAATCTTTATTAAAAACTCAGGGATGACCTACATAGTCTATCTTGCGGCAAATTCGGTGATGCACCAAAATCAACATAAATTACTCAACAGCTTAGTGATGATCTGACCGGCCTATCTTATTCTCTATCACTATCAAAGGCAGATCTAATCAGCTAATCGATAAAGTACAAAGGCTATTACTTATTACTCCCTTCGCTGAAAATGGAATCAAAGCCAAAAGCAGTTCACTAGCAACATTTTTAGCTCAGAAGTGGGGGGCAATGTTATGACCTTGTCACTTGGCCTCATTTATCATAACCACCTCAACTACCTTCGGTTATTCTATTATTTGGTTATAATCATCTTCAGTTATTCGGTTACAACCATCTTCGATTATTCGGTTATTCAGCTGCAACCACTTTCGATTATTTGGTTATTCGGTTACAACAACTATAACCATATTTGGTTATTACAATATCTATAAATAGGGTAAGAGGGGACCTCCCAAGGGCAAGCAAGGTCTAAGGCCAACAAGCCCAGGCTAGGCCACTTCACTTACTCACTCTCTTTTCCATCTATGCTATTCTTGAATTCTCTATTATGTTGCTGCTTAGACCGCCCTACTGACTTGAGCGTCGGAGTATCCCTTGCCAGAAATCTGGTCCGAGGCCTTTTGCAGGTGTCCATCCATATCCTGAGAGCCCGGTGGGAAGAGTGAGCGGGATGCCCGACATCGTCGAAGTCTCAGCCATAGGTGATTTAGCCACAATAAGAACTAATAAAAGGATATGCAAGGGGAACAAAAGTGAAGGGAACAAGTAATTTTGAAGGGAAAATATAAAAATAACTTACAAGAGACTTACAGCCGTATCATAGCAATGGGAAGCAAAAACGCCTTTACGGGGCTTTCTCCACGGACATCCTACTGTAAAATTTTAAACAAGAAGACAAGGTCCTCTCTACTTCTCACAGGGTGCCCACTTTAACAAGGATTAATTCTACTATCCCAGTGAAAGTAGGACTTCGTAGTAAAACTAATACCAAGTAGTTGGAAACCTTATCCCTACTTGGACCACTGGGCTATCATCAACCAACTCAGGATCCTATTTATTACCGTCAAGATCGTCGTGGCCTGTAGCTCCTGCTTGACATCGGTTGATGGCACTCCTGTCCGGTGTCCAATGTACGTGCCTGATCCTACAAAAAAATGAGATTCGGACCGGAGATCCCAACAGGAATACTCCGATGGTCAAGTCAGTAGATGATCTGAGGGAACAGATCCTCCTCGGTGGATCCCGAAATGGTCTCCACTCTCAGTCCCACGATCACAGCCACCATGGCTCACACCCTCCTTCTCGATCGAAACTCTTACTTCATCATTTTTTCAAGACCTCCTCGGTGGATCCCGAAGTGGTCTCCACTCTCGGAGGTCTTGGAAAAATAATGAAGTAAGAGTTTCGATCAAGAAGGAGGGCGTGAGCCATGGTGGCTGTGACCGTGGGAGTTTTCCTCAGAAGTTCTTTGGTGGTCTTGATGTGTGTCGAGCCTTTTTGAGCTGCTTGCCCCTCTTTTTGCTTACCTTCATCGGAGGCCCCTTCTTATTTTCTTATAGATGAGTAGTACCTCCTGTGAGGTACGGAATTCTGCCCTTGCCCCCCCTCCGCTTGGGGGTGATGGGGAGTCTGCGACCGGCCGGGTGAGTAGGACGTGGAGGAGTGCGTGTCCTTTTTGTGGCAGGAAGATATGCCGCGGATCCCGACACCTCGACAAGGTGTTGCTCCTTATTGGCGCCATTCCACCATCTGAGGGGGGGCTTGGCAGAGCACCAGTCCGGGGGTAGATGCTACAGGGTCTGAATTCTTTGACGAGACCTTCCTCTTCAAGGTGGAACAGATAGTGGATAGTAGAGCTCCCTTTCCTAGGTAGCACTGACAGCGGACTGGAAGTTCAGTTGCTCTGGCGAGATGTTGCCCCATAGATCAGCGTGCCCTGACGGAATGCCACTTCACAGGGGTGCAGTCGGCGTGCTCTGGAGGGGAGCCATTCCTTTAGATATTCTAGGTGGCCTGCCATCACCTGTCAGGCGTGCCAGTCACCCAAGTCGTGCCAGGGTGAGGGCAATGGCGCCACTTGTCGGCACCATCACTTGTCTGTCCTGGGGCGCTCGGGGAAGAGACAGCGCCCACCTAAAACATTCGTACCTATCCCTGGAGAAGAGGTTGACTTTGCTCATGGATCGACCTCGAGCGAGGAAGACTTCTCCTGCAAGCACGAAGAACGAGGGTGCGACCTTAGCCAAGATTCGACCTCGGGGGAACCGCACCGGCACGAGAGGTGCGAAGAATGGCCTGACCTCGACTAGGGTTCGACCTCGGGGGAGCCACTTCGTCACGAGGGGCGCGAAGAATGAGGGCCAGACCTCAGTCGGGGCTCGACCTCAGGGAGCGCTCCGGCACGAGGGGTGCGAAGAACGAGAACCCGATTTTGGTCGGGGCTCGACCTCAGGGGAGCCACTCCGACATGAGGGGCGCGAAGAACGAGGGCTTGACCTCGGCCGGGGTTCGACCTTGGGGGAGCCGTTCCAGCACGAGGGATGCGGAGAACGAGGGCCTGACCTCGGCAGGGGCTAGACCTTGGGGGGACCGCTCCGACACGAGGGGTGCAAAGAACGAGGGCCTGACCTCGGCCGGGGCTCGACCTTAGGAAAACCACTCCGGCACAAGGGGCCCAGACCAAAGGAGGCCCCACCAGAATCTTTGTCTAGTTGGCATGCCCGCCAACATGGCCGCCAGCTTGGATCGAGAGGGGCTCCACGTCAGCAGTCCTACCACATCACTATCGAAATAAAACTAAGACTTGAACTTTAATAACAATTAGTAAAAGTAAATAGGACTTCTTATAATACAAAACATAGCTTAGTAAAAAAATAAAAAATTCTTTCCAGAAAACTTAGGACATACAACGATTTTCAACAATTAATTATTTTTATGAAAGAATTTAGATTGGAATTATTGTATTGTAATAAAAATACCTTAGGTTTAAAATTGGTCGATTTAGTATACCAACAATAATATAAGTTTCCGTTTCCAGATATATTGTTGAGTTTGTCATACTATCACCTAGAAAGGACAGTTGGGGCTACACGCGTGTGCGGGTGCCGTTAAGTTGCACATTTCACACATATGATCTTCAACATTTTATCTAATCGGATTCTTAATAACTATTATTAGTTTAGATTTTTTTTTTTTTTATGCAACATGTCGAAGAAAATATTTCAAAATCTAGAGTTTTGGCGGTTGATTATCTTAGTAGCTCCACCATTTTATGCAAACTCAACTTTTTATTAATACCTCCTCTTCTCCACCAAGTTGTTACATGGTCAACCACCAAGTCGATGGGGTAATGTGGCTTTAATTAGCATAAAATTATGGATCCAAAGTAGAAGAGATAGTTATTGATGATACCGGTATAATCAAATTAAGATGTAAGGGCCTTTGAAATAGTGAGAGGCTAAGAGGTTAACAGTAAAGTAGGTAAATAGCAACGCTTTTCATGCAAGCTATATGCCTGTCAGAATTAGGCTGCGAAGTCAAGACTGGAATTAGTGTATTCATGATGGAAATTATTCACGAAAATTAGTCACGATAGCCTTATAGCAAGCATGTAAATTATACTGTGATAGTTTAATATATATATATATATATTTTTTAAGTAAAAGATATAATTATAATTTGTTTTTAAAAAAATCTAAAATGGTCTCGGGTCTGGAGTTTGATCAAGTCAGGTCGCTAAATGTTGGAACTAGGTCTATGTCGACATGGTTGGAATGGTCGCTTCAAATTATAAAAAGAAATTTTAAAAAAAGATATTGATACAAAGTCTAACATGCGAGCAATGTTAAGCAGGTACGTGCGTTTCTCTTCCCATGATGTGGTGGCAAGGTGGCATTGATTAAAGTTAAAAAATTTGTTTTTATATACCAATTATTATCAAATCTGAGGCTTTGGGTCGGGCGAAAGTGCACGGGCTTAAGGGATACGCCGAAGCTTTTTCCCCGGCATTTATTTATCGGTTTGTCTCGGTATCGGCCATTCACCGACATGAGGCGCCGTATACCCGCCACTCCCTTTTACCTTACCGCACCGTGATTCACTGGAGGGACATCAACCTCATCCTCCCCTCGACCCCGATCACTTCGAGGACATGGCATTCTCTACTCTCGCGTCGCCGCTCTGGCTTTCCCGCTCTTCTTTCCTTCTAAAAACTTCACTCGTACCTTCGGGAACTAGGGCTTTGACTCGCCGCTTCACAGGACCTCGGCAACGCTCCACCTCCTTTTCCTCCCTCTCTCTGAAGCCCTCCTTCAAACACCTTTCTGCTATACGCTCAGCTTCTGGCATCGTTGCTCAGAAATCCTCGGACTGGGAGCGGAGCTTGGCTCGAGAGGATGTTGTGATTCTTGGCATTGAAACCAGCTGCGATGATACTGCCGCGGCCGTTGTAAGTCCTCTGTCTCTTTTTGCTTTTTCCGCTGTCTTTTTGCTATAAAATTGCAATAGGGTTCGCATCAGCGAGTTTTCTTGATGGGATTCTTGTTTCGAACTTTCTTGTTCTTTTTCAGGTCAGAGGCAATGGCGAAATTCTTAGTCAAGTTGTGTGTTCGCAGGTAAGGTTTTATTCCTTTGTTAGCAGTTTCTAAATAGGATTATATATCGATGCTATTAATGGAGTTTAACGATTGGCTTTGGTTGGATTTTTTTTTTTTTTTTTTTTTAATGCTTTTGGGGCATACTCATCTGAGTTTTTGAAAAAGAAAAGGTGATATTTTAGTTGGCTGGTACTTCTCTTGCTCTTTTTCTCTCTCTCCTTACATGTTAGGATCCCAGGTCACGATTTTTATGATCTTTCATTGCATCGAGATCCTAGGAGTTGGGATTACATTCCCGAATTTTGTTTTCTTCTTTCCAACTTCATCGGTTTATATTAGGCGGGCGAGACCAAGGGCAATTTAGATGGACCTTTTAAGTTGAATAAGTTGATAGAGGATGTAGCCTTTACCAGGAATAAGCGGCAGAAAGGCGAAGAAGTCGATGACCCTTCTTGAATGATTATGGTGCCAGAATCTTTATTGGTTACAAAATTGCAGAAACTTGCGGAGATATTCTTGGGGCTGATTAAAGGTCTACCGTACGATATGTCCTTCAGTAAAAGGACAACTTCATCAGAGCAAACCAACTCCACTCTTGGTACCTCTATAAGTATGGAGATAAGTATTGAAGAATATTTCTGTCAATGCAGCTGATATCGTATCCTTCTTGGCCTTTCTACACCATGGTTATTTTGAAAGTTGAAATCCTAAAATGACTTGGATAGAGGTTTTAGATGAAGGATATAAGAGGATTGCTTTGACAGAATATGTAGCTTTTAATATGAAATAATGGTGAAGAAAGAAGTGAAAAAAATGGTCGAATTGGAATAGGGCCTATAACCATGTGCTAAGAGATTCATTTTTTTGCATGATCACGGTCTGTGGTATGTGTGTTTCTCTCTCTGTCTATATACATACATACATACATACGTGTGTATATATATATATATACACACACACATACACATATATATAGAGAGACTTGGCTACGTTGTAGTAGATTTGGAGCTAAATCCGGTCAAGTCATCTACCATTTAATTTGCATAGATCCCTATGCAAAAAAAAGTAAAAGGTTAATGCTGTATTCATAATGTAGAATAAACATAAACAGAAATAAAAAAAATACTCCATAATAAACACAAACATCTTCAGAATAAACTCAAATATTTCAGAATAAATAGAAATACTTCCGTCTTTTTGGATTTGTATTTATTCTGGAGTGTTTGTGTTTATTCTGAAAAGTTTTGTATTCATTGTAGAAAGCGTTCGTGTTTATTCGAAAAAAGTGGACTATCCCATCATTAATAATTTTAACAACCACTAGCAATCATTAATACACAATTAATACAAGTGAAAAGTTGTATTTATTCTAGAAAGTTTGTGTTTATTTTAAAGTATTTTTGTTTATTTTTGTTTGTGTCTATTCTACATCATTAATATACCATTGATTTTTGTTGCTGTATTTGAATCCGTGCAAATTAGATGGTGGGAGACTTAACCGGATTTGGTTCCAAATCTACTCGAATGTAATCAAGTCTATCTCTATACACACACACACACACACACACACACACACATATATATATATATATATATATATATATATATATATATATATATATATATATATATGTATGCATTGATATACATATATACATATACACACATATATCACACACATATGCATATATACATGCGTATACATATATGTATGCATATACATGCATATGTTCTAGGAAGTTTGCCCTAACTTCCCCAAAGGAGAAAATATGAAGCTTGTTTTCTGCATAACTGGCCTTGGTTTGTTTAACAAATAAAGTTTCCTTTTCCTCTGGTGTAGAGACACTATCAGGATCACTTATATATCAAGTGCATCTCCATGTTCCCATATTTTTTGATGTGTCTTGATGAACTTTGGTTACACGATTCCTCTTATATGAGTGAAAGATCATTTTTTTCCTGCAGCGGATATTTATCATAAATGACATGTTCGTACAATACATCAAAGCTATTAGTTGAATTTGAAAATTTAAATTTATTTTTGTACTTGTACCTATCAAGGCAGACTTGCTGTCACGTTATGGAGGTGTTGCTCCTAAAATGGCTGAAGAAGCACATTCACTAGTAATTGACCAGGTTTGAGATTTGGTTGGCTTCTATAGGGTGATGTAATATCCTCATTAAGTCTTTGCATATACAGTTAAGAGGTTGTGACATAAGCTTCATTTTCTAGGTTGTTCAACAGGCACTTGATAATGCAAAATTAACAGAAAAGAATCTTTCTGCAGTTGCTGTTACAATTGGACCGGGTTTAAGTCTTTGTCTGCGGGGTATGCATAACATGGTTACCACAAATACCTTTCTATGCTTTTCTCTACATTACTTTCTAGTTGTCTGGTTGTTGATATGGCAAGATGAGAAGCCATATGCTGTGACAAATTTTTCATTTGAGATATGAGCAAAATAATGTAACGAAGACTAGGATTACACTGGAAATGATTGGATAGAGTGGTTGAATATCATTGACTAGCATCTTGTTCATAAATAACCATGAGGCTTTATCCCCAAATTTTTAAAATAGATATATGATTCTGTTTTACCTTCTTTTTTTCATCCTTTATTTAAATGCCCTTTTGGGACAAGCTTGTTTGAATTCTGATCATGTTAATCCAGTTATATCGGGTTTAATATATTTTAACCTTTCAGTCGGACATTAATACCTCTTTGGATTGCAAAGTTTTGAAATTATTACATGTGTAGATAGGGCAGAGCTTGACCTGGGATTTGAACCTGAATCCTATCAATACTAGAAACACTATGGACCATCCAGGCCCAAATTTTAGGTCACGTAATTAAAAATAAAGAAAAAGCTAACTAAATTACGTCATCCTCCTTATTCATTATCTTCCCCTACTGCCATCCTCTTAAAGGCCCATCAAAAGGGAATGGTTAAAAGAAGCCTCAGTTGAAGGATTTCTTCTGGCAAAAAGGACTGAATGTGAAGGGTTGTTAATTGAAGGAGAAGATTGTCTTAGAATTATGAAGATTGGCCTTAAGATTCAATTCTATTATAGAAACTGATAAATTTCCTTTTTATATTGTGCTGGTTAAACTGCAAATTACAGCGAAAAGGATATTCTTTAGTCATTTCTTAGCTGTTTTTGATCCCAATTTGAAAAAACAGGAATGGTAGCTGAGCCAAAGTAGTTGGAATAATGCTAGATGGTTATAGTTATTAAATTTGGAATAATGAGATTGTTGGGTGGCTGAACCTATGTGGAAATCCTATATGTATACTTTCCTGAAAACAAATTTCTGACCTGTAGACATGATGGAATAATAGAAGGATTTGTATGATAAATAAAGATGGAAATATTTGTATTGGATCCTCATAACGATTTTGCAAAACAAAGGATTACTTATAGAAGCCTGGGCATGTTGTATTTGAGGTGGTTTGAATTGTGATAATTTTAAGCATAAAGCTGTGGTGCTTCCTCTTTGAGGATTTTTTTGCATACATTGACATGGCCTTAAACTATGTTGTTCCTACAGGAGTTCCTTGAACAACTATAGTTTGAGTATTGCATGACTAAATTATGCTGGTTATTTATTGGGTGGTTCTTTGTTGGTAGCTGGTACTGTGAGTTTTGTAGAAGAAGAAGGAAGGTGCAAAATCTTATGCCACTTTATTGTTGGTGAGTATTGAGGTGACCACAATGAAAGAATGTCTGGTATTGTTTTCGAGATAATAGGGACATCTATGCCAACATTAGCTCACTCTCAAGTATTTTCAACACAATGTTTTCAAAATCAGTCCCTTTTTGGCTCTTCTCTCTAGCTTATGCATGACTTTCATTAGCTCTTTTTAATCGTATCTTTTAAAGTACCACCTGTTCTGTGGATTAACATATCCCTTACCACCATAGAAATGGTCGTATGCATGCATTCCATTGCTTAAAGTCCTCACTTGATGGTAGTCCGGTGGTATATAATTCTAAAGCCCCCTTGTTAGATGTCTCTAAAGTAATATCTTGGGTTATTAGTATCATTAATGACAATTCTGTAGTTTTTATATATATTATGCAAAGTTCCTTAAAAAATTATATATTCTTTTTGTAGTTTTGGATATATCAGGCAAAGTTCCTTAAATATAAATATAAATAAATAAATAAATAAATAAATAAATATATTCTTTACCATTAATTATCATTTTTTCCTGTAATGTTGATATTGGAGTTGGGAGATTTTAAATTACAAGGTTTCTTTTTTTAATTTGTTTTAATGTATATGAAGATCTCAATGTATCCATACCATGGAATCTTTTAAGCCACTTATTTAGTGCTGGATATGTTGATTTACTCAAATGATTAATATAGTGATTTTCTCTCTCTTTTTAATTGCAATGTAGTTGGTGTGTGCAAGGCTCGAGGAATAGCTGGAAAGTTCAGTTTGCCTATCATCGGTATACATCATATGGAAGCACATGCTCTGGTTGCTAGGTACTGAAGTCAACACTTCCATACATACATGTGCATATATCTTTCAGGCAATATTTGTGGTAGCATTGATTTGTTTAACTTTCACTTAGCATTAAACAAGTCCTTATTTTGAGGGTACAAGAACATTAAAATCACAGATGATAAAATTTGGGCCTCATGATTTAGGTGAAGTACAATAGTATATAATTTTGACTCAGTCTGACTGCAGAAAGTTTATTTATTATTTCTGTGACATATTGATGAATGCCATGCCATACATTTCATTAATTAGCAGTATGGCACCCTGATCCTGCATAGAAAAAACCTGGAACTCAAATTTTTGTATTCATCATGGTGCCTAAAGTCGATAATAATATTCATTGAACTTCTATTCCTCGATGTTATAATATGATTCAATTTGCCATGAAATTTCAAAATAAAAGATAAATAACTAAAAAAGACAAAGCTAAACCTAAGAGATGGCAGAAAGGCGAATAGCAAGCAAATAGATGTTGTTTCATGTGTATCCAAACCTTGCTTTTGCTGATTGTCCATTGTGCTTTGCTTGTTTCTAGGCTGGTTGAGAAGAACCTGCAGTTTCCTTTTTTGGCTCTTCTTATTTCAGGTAATCTATTTCTATCTGCATTTACACTATCAGCTTGTGTCAATGCTCTATATTCTCTGAGAATTCTAGTTTTGTAAGTTCATGTAGGAGTATTTGAGTTTTTGCATCTGCTTGCATATATTCTCCTCTCAAGATCTTGTAATGTTAGTTGTTGAAAGTTAGATGGTTAATCAAGTATGGGAGGTCATTACTTGTTAGGCTTATTTGTTTGCATTTGTCATGTAACTGGGCCAACCATGCAATAACCCTGGCATTTAAGCAAGCACTCACTATTAGGGGTTGTTAGTCATTTGACCACCATATGGCAGTCATGCAATCATAATAGAAAGAGAAATGGATGAATGGACAAAGGTCAAATATATGTGCTCCCATCCCCCTTTATCCTTTCTCTATTTTTAGTTTTTTCTTTATCTTTTACATATTTTCTTACAGTATACTGTTACAGAGATCCACACATGATATCTTGAATATCTAATAGTTGTCATTGTATTCTGAGATGAGTCATTTCACACTCATTTTATTGCTTTCAGCCTTTCACATTATTTTTCTTACCTCTTTTGGGGAATTGATAAGAACATATCTTATTAAGAATTGTTTCTGTTCTTTGTTTTTGTCTTTCATCACCAAGTGGAATCTATATGGATTAAGTGATGTATCTTTTCATATTTCATGTGTAGTCCAATTATGTCAAAGTGCTTCTTCAAGCCTTAGATATCAAATCCTTGTTCATTCTAACTTTGACTATGAGGATCAAGTTAGCTTGAACACTGTTGTGTTTATGGCTGATATGTTCCTTATTGGTTCTGTGTTTCTGTAAATCATGACTTAACATGCATATTTTAGTGAAAATGGGAGTCTAAATTGTTAGGTTCATATTTCCTTGACATTGATTCAAACTTCATCTAAATCCACTTGGAGTATCTATTTCTTCTTTTTAATCTAAGAGATACAAATGCTTGCTGCTATTAACTGGTGTCTGTTTTTTCACACTCAGGCGGACACAATCTTCTCATTCTTGCCCATGAAATTGGTCATTATGTTCAACTTGGGACAACGATAGATGATGCAATTGGTGAAGCATATGACAAGACAGCAAGATGGCTTGGCCTTGATATGAGAAAGGGGGGTGGCCCAGCTCTTGAAGAACTTGCTCGGGAAGGTGATGCAAACTCGATAAAGTTCTCAGTAAGTCTCTTGCTGGAGCTCTTGGTTTGCTAGTGGTAATCTTATCTGCAAGAGAAGCAATCATTTGCCACTTGCGTCATTGTCCTGCATTAATCACAATATTTTTATCACATTATTTTCTCCCCCAGATTCCAATGAGACATCATAAGGACTGCAATTTCTCATATGCTGGTCTAAAGACCCAAGTTAGAATGGCCATCGAATCTAAAAATCTGTAAGGAATTTATTACTTGGTATTTTCATACCTTTGCATCATACACATTGAATGAGTCCATTTTCAATCCAATCATTTAATCTTTGTCATATTGTTTTTACCTTTGTTTTTATGCTACAAATGCCACTGTACAAATAAGAGCTGTGAACAAATTGCCATTTCATTCTTTATGTGGCTCAGCATGGAAGTACAACTTAATTAGGCAAAAAAATAGACACTTGCTGCATATTGTTTGACTGCTGTTTGTGGCACAACTCAGCAATTACTTAAGAATGTGAAAATCTGTAAGGAATTTATTTTGTATCTTTGCATTGCATG
This sequence comes from Areca catechu, assembly GCA_021397845.1. NCBI lineage: Eukaryota > Viridiplantae > Streptophyta > Magnoliopsida > Arecales > Arecaceae > Areca > Areca catechu. Next base: position 131,591,325 of record CM038038.1, on the reverse strand, counting down.
TTGAATGAGTCCATTAATCCGATCATATAATCTTGGTCATGTTGTTTCTACATTGTATTTATGCTGCAGATGCCACTATGAACAAATCAGTGCTACAAATTACCTTTTCATTCTTTATGTTGCTCAGCATGGGAGTACAACTTAGTTAAGCAAATACAGAAACTCGTGCTGCGTATTTTTTAATTGCTGTTTATGGCACAACTCAGCAATTAATGAACCTCATTATATCCAACTGCCCTGCAACTTGTGAATGTTTTATTCGATGACGTCCTGTTTAAATTGCACATCTGCCCTCATGGTGTCATGCTAAAATGTGCATATGTTTGTGCATTTTCTCCTTGACATAAGAAATTTCTTTACATTCTCCCCTACCGTACATAAGCAACTCTTACTTTTCATGGCTTACAAATCTAAGATGCCAATGATCAAAATTGTTTATTTTTTATTGTGTTTATTGTTGATAGTATCTGGTCATTCAAACTCCATTGGCCTTCCTACTAAGAGTGATGCATTTTATCTGCAGATCTATAGAAAATAATTCCATTTCTTCTACTTGGAGGAACGAAAGAAGGTTACGAGCAGATATTGCTGCATCCTTCCAGGTTATACATTAAATTTAGTATGTAGTTGAACTAGCGTACCAGCTTTTTAAGTCTTTTGATTTTTTCCTGAGTACTTTGGAAATTTTCTTCTATCAAAATTTTCTGTAGCGAGTTGCTGTATTGCATTTGGAAGAGAGGTGCGAACGAGCAATTGAATGGGCAATGAAGATTGAACCTTCTATTAAATGTTTGGTAATGTGACTTGTGATTCTTTGTTTCTTTTTGAACTCATGAGGCTTGAAAGAAACCAGACTAATCATGAAAAGCACAAATTCCACTCTTTAAATGGTTCAACTAGCTCATGAAGCTATTGAAAAAAAAAAGTGAAGCTGCATTTTAAGGTTCACACAATCAACAAGTTGGGCTCAAACAGCTTTCAAAAGTTGGCATATGCTTTGACTCAGCTTGAGAACCACCTTAGCGGCCTATGGGACAAACCTTAAGACAGATAAATGACTTTGCCTCAGGCTTGAGCCTAGCCTGAACACCTCTCCTCTTGAGATGATGAAGTCAAATCTGAATAGCCAAAGCTTAGCTCAGTTCTTTTGCAGCCCAAGGATATTCACGTTTGATAATTTTGTTGTCTGTCTCTTATTTGTAGGTAGTTTCAGGAGGTGTTGCATCAAATCAGTATGTTAGAACTCGTCTGAGCCATGTCGTTGAAAAGAATGTGCTTCAACTTGTATGCCCTCCTCCAAGCCTTTGTACTGACAATGGTAAGAGACTTTGTAGATCTTGTTTATGATACTGTTTAGATTGGGTTCTGCATTTTTCTGGATGCATATTCATTTGCTTCAACTTGTATGCCCTCCTCCAAGCCTTTTTTTTTTTTGGTAAAATTGTGAGAGATATTTGTGGATCTTGTTTATGGTACTGTTTAGACTGAGTTCTGCATTTTTCAGGGTGCATATTCATTCTGCTAAAGGTAGTTTAAACGTTAGTAGTGAGAAATTTCTACCCAGAGTGCCGTATCTGCTATTGGATCTCTTTAGAATCACTCTCCACTCTCCAGCACTCTGCTTCCAATTCATGTAACCAAAGTTTAAAATAAGGTAACTGAGTCTCTAGGCAATCATTGGTGATCACCTTCTAGCACCTAAATTAATTTTTTTAGTTGTTCTTAGAGCACTGATTTTAACAGCGCACATTGGTTTGGCTTTTCTCCAGCTGGTCAGCCTTTGCGAACTTCTTCCTAGGCCCACCTAGGCCCATATTGGTCTCAAATGTCCAAGCCCAATTTGCTTTGTGTATGAAGGTCCACTTCTGCTTGGCCCAACTAAATTAAGACATGGGATCTTAGATAAAGTCCTGTCTACATGGACTGTGATTCAAAGTCATCTTAGTTTACTTTCTCATTTTTCATTTTGTTGGTAAGAACATGAGGACCTAGTTTAAGTATTGCCAAAAGTTGGTTTCGAGCTTAGTGGCTTTCATTTCAATCTACAAGTGGATTTAAACTTCTAGAACATCATGATCGAAGGTTTGATGCTCCATGCGTGTTATTTTATTTTGACCAGCAAGAATAGGTTAGCATTGTTTTTCAAAGTACATTGTCATGACTCTATATGCCTCTAGCATATATGATTACTAAATTAAGGGTGACAAAAAATCAGTTTGGGTTGGATGAGGGCCTATAGTCACAATTTTTTGCTTGACTTGGGCTTAATCCAAATGTGGATCTTGTGTCACGTCCCAAATCCAGCTCCAGAATCGGCTACGCGACCGGCCGCACAAACCCTATGTTTTATCCTAGAGATCATGCAAGGCCTAGGTACACAAGAGTCAAACACAATAAATAAACTATTATTATGAACAATTGAGTAATGATTAAACAATCCATTTATAAAGTCAATATCACTAATTGGTCTACTGATTCACAAACATCAGTAACCGAAACTAATACCAACTAACTAACTAATTCAACATTAATGAAGTTCCGTCTCACGCCCAGCCTGATCCTCTCTGTGCATCCTGAGTGTCTGGAAAAAAAAACAAAAATAGGGGGTGAGCTCTTCAGCCTAGTAAGTTTTCCATATAATCATACCAGTAATAATACAATATTAGAAATAGAAAGAACATACTAGCACCATATCATGTAAGCAAATAGCTCAAATATCATGTACGATAAAATCATGAAAAATCATGTTTTCTTTAGAGTTTCCATTAATCCATTTTTTATCTTTAGGGTTCTGGACTAACCACGGTCATGCTCTATCCATGACTGGTAATCTCATAATTGGCCATTTGCTATCCGCCGTGGCCAAACTAGCCTTGTACAAGCCCGTTAATCGACCTTTTATTCGTGGTCAGGCTAGTCTCATCGACCATTCCTCGTGGTCAGGCTAGTTTCACAATCGACCATTCGTCGTGGTCAAGCTAGCTCACGTACAAAGCCCGTGGCTCAGGCTACCTCAGAATTCCACGATCCCGTGGCATGGCTAGTCCAAACACCGTACTCTCTTTGTTATCACTTATTAAATCAGTCATACTGTCAAATCAAGTCATCTCAAACTTCTCAATAAGCGGCATCGCGGTCCAAACTATCAAAAGATAATTTACTCGGATAACATGATACAAGGAAACATAATTAATAATCTCAACACATTATCCATCTCGAGAAATCGAAATATATGATGCAAAATAAACATGCATGCCAATGCTCTTATGCACGGATCAAATCATGCTATGTAAAACAATGTATATAACTGGTGATTACGTCCTGAATCCTTACCTTCAAGCGCTAATCCTAGTATATCCAATACTAGTCTATATCCGAAATTCATGCAACGCAACGCCTTCCTGCTCAGACAGCTGATTTCCTACATTAATAAAATTATTCAAAACCAAATTCTAGTTTCACGAATCCTGAGAAAGAAAGTCCCTCCGATTTTCTCTCTCCTCATCTTCTCTCTCCTTCCTCTTCTTTCTCTCTCTCTTTCTCTCTTTCTCTCTCTTCTTTATTTTTTTAATTAATTAATTAATTAATTAATTTTTTTCCTCTTCTTTTTCTTCTTTCTTTCTTCCTCTTTTCTTTTCTTCTCTTCTGAACCCATCCCCCCTGCTCTTTCATTGGCTCGACTCGAGCCAACCTCGCGGGGTCGTCGGCGGTGGCCAACGGAAAGTGGTCACCGGAAGACCTCGACGGTCGGAAGCAGGCGGCGGCACGACCTTCGGCAATGAACGGCCCCAAAACCGAACGGAAACCCAATAAAAAATCCATCCAAAATCCCCACTAAAAATTGAAAATAAAGGAAAAGGACTCACCGGCCGGCGTTGGAGAGCTCCCGGTCGCTTGTTGGAGAGGAAAAGTGCATGTAGGGGCTCGATGAGGCGACGGTGTGGAGTTTTTAAAGAGAGAACAACGAGAGTTCCCTCGTCGTATGAAACTTTACCACGGACCAAACGAATCCCAAACCTACACGGACCCGTCGTTGATCACCTCCCACACCTCTCACGACTCTCCCACCGAGACCCCCGGCGGAAACTCCGACTGGATGAGGGAGAAAACTCCTCCCCTGTTTCGGTCTCCTTCCCCGCTCTTTTTTTTTTTTTTTGACTGGGTCGAGGCCGGCTGGGCTTGCCGACTTCGGCCCCAGGCCCAGGTATTACATTCTCCCCCCGTTAAAAAAATCTTGTCTTCGAAATTAGCTTGTTTGAACCTGACCCTTGAAAGTAGCCAACAGTCATATCACTCTCAAACTCTCAATTAGTCTACCCCTTAAGGTACTTACCTTTCAAGTCTTATTCAAAACTTGATCTTTTTCATTTATAATCCTGATCAAATTTTTTGACATCCAAATCATATCCTAATCACTAATATCATATCTCCAAGTGGTCATAAGCTGAGTTCATATTATGTCTTAATAACTACCAAGTGATTTTCAAATCACAAATGTCCAGTCTCGAACAATCATGACCTGAATTCCGATATGACTCACATATATCAAAATCACTTATACCACAGTTCCAAATCATCATAATCTAAGTTCTAACAATATTCTTGTCGTATCCTAATAATCATCATGTCATTATGATTCTAATCATTTGTATTACCGTCCCAAATGGTCATAACCTACTCATACCTGTCACTACTGAATTGGATACATTGGCATCCTGCGGCATGAGTGTGTACACCCATCCCTGGGTACCCGACTTCTGTTGTCCTCCTTGCTGAAGTCCGTCATGAGCTGTTTGAGGTGCTTGGTGCTGTGACCCCTGGCCACTACGACACACGGTCGCTTTGTGACCCTCCTTTTCACAATTTTATCATTTTCCTCCTAACCAGGTGCAGTCTTGCCTAAGATGCGACCCACCACACCTGTAGCACTGGATAGCAGCACTGTCATGCTTCCTTATCTTTGCATCAGCGTTTCTATTAGGTTGATCCTGAAACTCTCCTAATCTGGATATTTTCTTCAAAACTTTCTCTTTCAGCTTGAGCCACATTCAATCCCCTTTCTATGATCAGTGCCTTGTTGACGACTTCCTTATAAGTGGGTAGCTCGAAGGCAGTCACCTGATGCTGAATCCGACCTCTAAGTTCATTTTCAAATTTCCTGGCCCGGATTCCTTCATCTGTTAACAGTGATGGAGCATATCTCGACAATTCTTCAAATTTTGCAGCATACTAAGAAACGGTTAAGTTACCCTGCTCCAAGCAATCAAATTCTCGAAATTTTTGTACCCAAACACTTTGAGGAAAGTACCTCTCATAGAAAACCTTTCTGAAATCTACCCAGGTAAAAGGTGCATCAGTCGGTCCTTGCTTCCCAAACTCCAACTCCCACCAAGTAGCTGCCTCATCTTGTAACAAGAATGTAGCAAAAGTAACCTTCTCCCCTTCCGGACACCGCAAGGCTTGGAATACTTTTTCTACAGCCTTTAACCAACCCTCTGCCTCCATGGGATCAGATGTTCCCTTGAATACCGGTGGCGCATACTTCTTAAAATCTATCAAAGTGATTTGTCGTTCTTGTGGAATCCTAACTTTTGGCTGTTGCTGCTGTAATAATAGCTGCTGCATGAACTGTTGCTGTTGTTGTTGTACTTCCATTAATCTCAGCATATCAGTTCTTGCAGTGGCTTGCTGCTGCATTAAGTATTATATCAGCTGAGGAAGACCCACCTGGTCCCTAAGCTGAACTTCAGATCCTCCTGGAATTCTTGTTTCTGCAGCCCCAGTCTCCGGGATGTTGTCTAAAGGATTGGGGGTCGGTTCTTGGGGATGCTCTGCATCACCAGTGTTGTCCATCGGATTGGGCGTTGGTTCCTGCGGATGTTCCTCATTACCAGATAAGGTCTCAGTATTCTCATGCTGCTCTATAGGATCCCAAGCATTTGCTCCATCCGCAAATCTTGTGGGCCTCCTAGTACGTCCACGCACATTACCACGCGCCATGGAAAACCTACACCAATCATTGTTAGTATACAACTAACACTCAGATGGTCAAAACAAACATGTCATGATATCTATCGCACCTATGAATCAACCCACACTCTCTCGATGAGCTTATATCCTAAGATCCTAGAACTTGGTTTGCTCTGATACCACTCTGTCACGTCCCGAATCCAGCTCCGGAATCGGCTACGCGACCGGCTGCACAAATCCTAGGTTTTACCCTAGAGATCATGCAAGGCCTAGGTACACAAGAGTCAAACACAACAAATAAACTACTATTATGAACAATTGAGTAATGATTAGATAATCCATTTATAAAGTCAATATCACTAATTGGTCTATTGATTCACAAACATCAGTAACCGAAACTAATACCAACTAACTAATTCAACATTAATGAAGCTCTGTCTCACGCCCAGCCTGATCCTCTCTATGCATCCCGAGTCTCTGGAAAAAAAAACAAAAGTAGGGGGTGAGCTCTTCAGCCCAGTAAGTTTTCCATATGATCACACCAGTAATAATACAATATTAGAAATAGAAAGAACATACTATCACCATATCTTGTAAGCAAATAGCTCAAAAATCATGTACGACAAAATCATGAAAAATCATGTTTTCTTTAGAGTTTCCATTAATCCACTTTTTATCTTTAGGATTCTGGACTAAACACGGTCATGCTCCAACCCATGACTGGTGATGTGGCAAGACTGCTGACGCGGAGAAGCGTGCAGGCGCCACGTCAAGAGAAGATGCCACGTCGACCCCCTGGCTCGGATCCCCCTGTCGAGCTGAGCTGAGCTCCCTCAGGACAGCAGATTGAGCTCAGTCCTCCGCCAAGTCGAGCTCATGAGCTCGACGTCTAGGTCGAAGCCGCCTTCTGCCCTCCAGAGGAGACCCTCAAAGGTTAGTGCCCTGCGGTCGAGGTCGAGCCAAGAGCTTACCCGCCGATGTGGAGCTTCTCCGAGCGCGCGCCCTCTGGACTGGGTCCGCCTTCCGCCCTCCAAAGGAGACCCTCGGAGGTTAGTGCCCTGCGATCGAGGTCGAGCCAAGAGCTCACCCGCCGATGTGGAGCCTCTCCGAGCGTGCGCCCTCTGGACCGGATCCACCTTCCGCCCTCCAGAGGAGACCCTCGGAGGTTAGTGCCCTGCGTTTGAGGTCGAGCCAAGAGCTCACCGGTCGATGTGGAGCCTCTCCGAGCGCGCGCCCTCTGGACCGGGTCCGCCTTCCGCCCTCTAGAGGAGACCCTCGGAGGTTAGTGCCCTGCGGTCGAGGTCGAGCCAAGAGCTCGCCAGCCGATGTGGAGCCTCTCCGAGCGTGCGCCCTCTGGACCGGGTTCGCCTTCCACCCTCCAGAGGAGACCCTCGGAGGTTAGTGCCCTGCGGTCGAGGTCGAGCTAAGAGCTCACCTGCCGATGTGGAGCCTCTCCGAGCGCGCGCCCTCTGGACCGGGTCTGCCTTCCGCCCTCCAGAGGAGACCCTCGGAGGTTAGTGCCCTGCGGTCGAGGTCGAGCCAGGAGCTCGCCCGCCGATGTGGAGCCTCTCCGAGCGTGCGCCCTCTGGACCGTGTCCGCCTTCCGCCCCACTCCATCTATACATCCCCACGAGTTCGGAGCGCCTAGGCTGGAGCGAGCCTGGCCGTCCCAGCTCGGCCCCAGCTCAGACGAGGTCCTCACCGGCTGAGGACGCCGGCAAGCCACCCTCAGACCGTACCGGAGTGCCTCTCAGACCGTACCGGAGTGCCTCTCAGACCGTACTGACCGTCTGACACCGCTAGTTACACCAGAAGGGAAGGCAGCGTGTTGATCGAGATGCTACATTCCTCACCAACCACTCAGATCACCCAGGAAAGGTCAACCAGGAGATTCGAATTCCGCGGGTGGCCGCCCGCCATTCGAGGCACCCCCAAATTTCTCGGAATGAGGCGACCAAGAAGAGTGTCGGAGCGCCTGACAACGCACCTTATCATGAATCAGGAAAGGCTTCTTGGGACACCGCCGCGTGTACCTGACAACTCGGCGGGAATCCCGAGACAAGCACCAAACGGTAACCAAGTTCACCATGAACCTGAAAAAAAAGAGGAAAAGGGGCGAAGCTCCATGACCACCAAAAAAAAAAAAGAGGGAATCGAGGGGTACAAGGGGAGGCGGAAGAACAGAGCATCCCTCTGTTCCAGCCATTACTCTTCCCCTACGACGTTCACACCTCCACCCACATCATCTTTTGCTCCTCTTAGTACGGAGTCCATCAAGAGGGACCCGACCGGGAGGATCTGTTTTCCTGGATCGTCACTGACTTGATCATCGGAGTGCCCCCGCCGGAAACCCCGGCCCGGGTTTCTAACCGTTGTCTCGCAGGTCCAGGAGAGGACCACCGGATGGCGAGGCGGGGCGCACCCAGCACGGAGATCTAGGAGCCGAGAGCGGCGGGAGCCTGGGGGAGCGCACTCCGGTGCCGGTAGGAGCTACGGGCCATAACGGTCTTGGCGGCAATAACTGGTAATCTCATAATTGGCCATTTGCTATCCGCCGTGGCCAAACTAGCCTTGTACAAGTCCTTTAATCGACCTTTTATTCGTGGTCAGGCTAGTTTCATCGACCATTCCTCGTGGTCAGGCTAGTTTCACAATCGACCATTCCTCGTGGTCAAGCTAGCTCACGTACAAAGCCCGTGGCTCAGGCTACCTCAGAATTCCACGATCCCGTGGCATGGCTAGTCCAAACACCGTACTCTCTTTGTTATCACTTATTAAATCAGTCATACTATCAAATCACGTCATCTCAAACTTCTCAATAACCGGCATCGCGGTCCAAACCATCAAAAGATAACTTACTTGGATAACATGATATAAGGAAATATAATTAATAATCTCAACATATTATCATATTATCAAAATAAACATGCATGCCAATGCTCAGAAATTCATGCTATATATATATGGTGATCACGTAGTATCTGCTATAGGGCTGGGGGTGGGGGAAGAGAGCACTTGCTGATCAGCCATTAAAGGGTATGCTGCAGGCCAGGTGGTGGGCTGGTGAGATAAGCCGAGTGGTGGTTGGCTGTTGATGGGGCTTGCTGAGGGAGGCAGTCGGACCATAGAGTGAAGGTGTAGCAGTGGGATATGAAAATGCTAAACAGGAGAGAGGAGAGACTAGGGAGTGCACGATCTTGCTCTCAGATTTTGGGAAAGTGGGAAATAAAACTACAGGCACTTATGTGGGGTTTTTAATTTAGATTTTAGAGTGTAAAAGGCATTGGGTCCAAGTCCAGTTTGGTCTACTTGTGTACAACAATTAATCTGTTTGTTTGGATTTCTAGACTGTGGGCCCCGTTCTAAGTTGGACAAAAAAAATTATGTAGACCAGGGTTTTGGACAAGTTGCCAACTGTCAGTACCCTGCTTTTTCTGGGGTGAACTGAATCAATCGAGTTTGACAAAATTTTGCAGTCCTATATTTAAACCTGCAACGAAAATATTATAAATAACGGGAAGTGGAATTATAAAGAGCATATTGCATTGCCTTATTGTGATGTTCATTTTTATGTATCATTATGGCTTTGTCTAGATTTAGATGTCTGCTGAAGTTTTCCTCAGACTTTGGTTAGTTTGATGTGATCACAATGAATCTTGGCAATGGTTTCGAAAAAAGTACTAGTTTTCTGCATATATGCCATTGTTCATTATCATTTTCATCATAATTGTAATGGTCCTTCATTGCAAATGTCATGTTTCTGTTTTCTTTGGTGAAGTAGTAATGGTTGACAAGTCCATGAGCTACTCCAGCGTTGGCATGAGCAATAGATTTTCAATTTATTAAGAATTTTTTGGTCCATGCTTTAAGCATTCATCATTAATGTAATTGTCATATGTTGGTCACTGTAATAGGTGTAATGGTTGCTTGGACCGGGATTGAGCACTTCCTTTGTGGAAGATTTGATCCTCCCCCTTGTGCTGATGAGCCTGAAGATTCTATGGTTTGTTTCAACTCTATTTAGATATGATCAGGCATTTAGCGCTGTCCTTCATGTACATTTTCTTGATACTTATTGTTCATGCTAGACTGGCCACTTAAAAACTTTGGTGAGTCCAGTCCATATCTCTGTCTTGATGAATCCTTTATGGTAAAGCGGGAAGTAAAACAAAACATAAATTTTTATGTGTCTAGGTGTTTCCAGAAGATGGATACCAGACATGTGGCAGATATAATATATGTACTTTGCATGAATAGATGCAAGTTCAAGTTAATGTAGATACTATATATTTTTTTTCCCTGTGATGCAACATTCTGTTCCATAAAAAATAACGTCTTCTAAGGGATATTGTTTTCTAAGTACTTTTTCCTAAAATATTTCCTTAAAAAATATTTGAAACATGAATAGGAAAACTGATTTGAAATAATCTTGTTCTGAAATGTGCAACTGTGGTAGGTCTACTCAAGGACACAGGCAGAAAGATTTTCTTGGGTGGACTTATCGGAGCATGATTGATTTAGAGTTTTATGCACAACAGAGGGTGCAAAAGATATAATCACAATGATGCATGAGCTTTTGCTGCTTTGCACTCTAAATCATTGCTAGTACATGCAGCAACTAGCTGATTCTCATCATATACACGAGGAAGTTTTGTTTGTAGAAATACCTTTTTATTAAGAGTAGAGTGGATCATAATTCTTAGCTGTTTGAGAATAGGTTGGTGGATGCTACTTATCCGAGTCTTTGATTTGCCATTTCGAAACATTCAAATTGGTTCCCTTGCTATTTTGAAGAAAACCTTTCGAATTATTTCTTACATTTGCTTTTATAATCTTGTTTTGGTTTCTTGTCGCAGCACCTAATTGCTTGTTTACCATGGTACAGTTTGACTTGCGTCCAAGGTGGCCGTTGGGTGAGGAATACTCCCGAGGAAAAAGTGAAGCTCGTTCCTTGAAAAGAGCCAGGATACACCCATCACTCACATCCATCATACAAGGTTCTGCTCAAAAAGTGTAGCTTTGTAGACTTCCAAGTGATGTGATATTTGAACTGGTAAGAGAAAAATCTGCTTTAGCTTCTGGATTGATATAGCTATGCTTGTTTCCGTGCGTCACAGGCTAAACGGACATTTCAATTTTCCCCTCCACAGGATGTTGCTGAATTGCTGTATATCAGCTCAAAGCACATTCAGCACACCGACGGTCACCATAGCTTGCTAGTGCAACTCTCTCTTTGTAAATTAAGCAGCAGAGGACAGTGAGATGAATGTCTGATACAAAATTTTCTTGCCCTTTTTATTTGCAGCCAATATGATGAATACCATTTAGCAAGATTGGCATCTTTCCGGATGGTGCATCTTTTTAACATCTTCTGTTCGTTCTTTCACTTAATTTCGTGTGGCACTCGTATCCATGGTGTTGTGTATAATATGGATGCTTTAGAAGTCCAAGTTTACCCCCTTTTTTTTTTTAAATTTAAGAAAAAGTATGGTGCGTGAGAGCTTTTTTGTTGTCATCCCAAGCCTGATAGAATTTTTTTAAAAAATAATATAAAAAAAAAATTAATTATCAAAATAAGTGATCCGTAATATATTTACGGATTTAGGTGATACGTGGCAAATACCGGGATAATTCGGGAAAAAAAATTTGACACGTCGGACGGCTGGACGAAAACGTATGAATTCGGCTTTTGAAAAGACGAATTCTCAGTTGAATTCATCTTTTCAAAAGCTGAATTCAAGCCCCGTACGCCAACCCACCTTGGAAGTCTGTGAGCTCGTCATGTAGTCTGCGAGCTCGCCGCGTGGCTGATATTTCTGAAATCGTCTTTCGAAAAGATGAATTTGACTAAGAATTCGTCTTTTCGAAAGACGATTTCAGGTAGAAGACCCCTCCGAACCTTCTTCTGTTCTTCGCTGTTCTTCCGCCATCCCTCCCCCCGGCCCCATCCCCCTCTTCCAATCCCCTGTCTCTCTTCCCCACCCCCCCGGCCCCATCCCCCTCTCCCGGTCCCATCTTATATCCGGTCCAGTCACATTCCCTTTTAAAAGGTTTGGTTTTATTTTGATCCGGTCCAATTTAATTTTTTTTGATTCTTCAATGGTCTCTATGATTTATTATTTAAAAATTTTTGTTTGTTTGTTGCTAGATCTATTCGAAGGAATCCGGTTCGAAAGAAGTCCAAGAATATTTGAAAATATACAGGTAATTACTATATTTTTTTTATTATAATAATTTTTTTGAATAATATTATTATGTTGTTTGTTTGGTATGAAATTTAGAATAATTAGTAGGATAATTTTGGTATGAAATTTAGAATAATTAGTAGATAATTTTGTTTGATTTATGCTATTTTTGTTATAATATATGTATTTATATATTTTTGTTTATATTTATATAATATGTAATTGATAATTGTATAATTATAATTGTATTGATAATAATTAATTAAATTAAAAATATATATTATAAATTAATGTATTGATATTATAATTGTAATATAATTATTCTAATTATTAAAATTTTAATATTTAGTATTATAATATAATTGTAATTGTATTGATAATAATTAATTAAATTAAAAATATATATTATAAATTAATGTATTGATATTATAATTGTAATATAATTATCTTAATTATTAAAATTTTAATATTTAGTATTATAATATAATTGTAATTGTATTGATAATGATTAATTAAATAAAAGTATATATTATAAATTAATGTATTTATATTTTATTTATAATATCATTATTCTAATTATTAAGATTTTAATATTTAGTATTATGATATAATTGTAATTGTATTGATAATGATTAATTAAATAAAAATATATATATTATAAATAAATGTAATGATATTATAATTGTAATATAATTATTCTAATTATTAAGATTTTAATATTTAGTATTATGATATAATTGCAATTATATTTATAATTATTAATTAAATAAAAAAGTATATATTATAAATTAATGTATTGATATTATACTTAATTATGAATGAAGTTAAAAGTTTACATATTTGTAAATTTTTTATTATTATATAAATGTGCAGAATGAATTTAAGTTAAGCATTTGATTTTCTATATATATTTTTATAAAATTTGTATTTCGTTGAACCGTAGACCCGTCAATTGCTTGATATGCATATTCTGTAGTATCCGTACATTTTTCTATACTTGTACGGATCTGAGAATTATGTATGTTGATCAATTGATTGTCCAATTTGGATAGTTTGGGAATTGCAAATAATTTTACAGGTCAATTTATAGTAATCAAACGGTATGCAATGAAGGCCGAATGAAATTTCGATCATCATTTTTCTTTTGTTCTTCGCATACATAAATATTTGTATGTAGAGAACTAAGGGAAAATGCTGCCGAAATTTCATTCGGTCTTCATTGCATACCGTTTGATTACTATAAGTTGACCCGTAAAATTAATGCAATTTATGAATGGGATAGGGCCTTTACCTAGTAGTTGATGATAGGATGCATTCATCGTGATAGTAAAATAATTATATTTTTAATTTTATTGTCATATTAATTATGTAATTTAATTAGTTTGTTAATGATATCAATATATGAGAAAGTTATTTTTAAATATATTTTGTTAATTAAACATGTAGGATATAATGGGAGAAAGAATCACAGCATTATGTTATATGGGTGGTTCTATGATTAATGGATCAAATGGAATTGAGTACAATCAGGGACCAAAAAAGGTAATTAGAATTAGTTCTGATATGACATTCCAAAGAGTTGGAGAACAAAATATGTAGAATTCTCCGTATTGATAGAACTGGAAAAAAAGTTTTGATTATCTATAGATATCCACAAGTTGTCCAGCCGATATTTATAAAGTACGAACCTGTTCCATTAACTGATGATGAAGACATAGAGATGTTTTCAACTATCGGTTCACATTCATGTATATCGGGTGCAGAGTTATATATAGATATCCAAACCATTGAAGTCCCTGAACCTGATTGCGAACAGGATGATTACGAAAAAGCTGTTCGAAATATAGCAACAACTCGTGTAATTGAACAGGTTCTATCATATAGTACTCCGAATATTGCAGATAATGAAATGAAAAATATTGGCTCAGTTTTTACTGTAGATCCGTTACGTACGGTGGACAGTACTGTACCAGAAAGTAATATTAGAGAAGCATCAATATATACAGCTGCTGATGACAGGGTGCATGTCGATAATCAACTTTTTAGTGAGAATGATGATGAAAGTGAACATAATTTGGCTGACGAAGGTGACGAGGCCGGTACTTCACATCCAGTACGAAGTCCGGAGGATACCACTGTTCCAAATTATTCTACATTTGAAGCTCCATCTAGAACATTTACCCAGATTGATTGGAATGCTGCAAATATGTCAATGTCTTCTTCAATGCAGGAACAACATGTTATATAGCAAAGGAATGAAGAGTTACGTAAAGGACTCCGCTTTATAGATAAGGCAGAATTGCAGACTGCAGCAAAACAATATTCTGTTGAAAGACATCATGAATTCAAATTTATTGAATCAAATCCAAATATATGACATGTCAAATGTAAGAGCAGAGATTCTGGTTGTCAGTGGATGCTGAGAGGTATTAAACGGCATAATTTTTTTGAGATCTCACGATATACCGGTCCTTATACATGCCTATCTGCAATGATGTCTCAAGATCATTCTGGTTTGGACTCCACTTTAATTGCTAATGAAATTCGGGACCTGGTTAAAGAAATTCCTACCATTGCTATTGCTGGACTTGGTGCAATCATAAAGAATAAATACAACTATACACCAAGTTATAGAAAATTATGGGATGCCAAACAGAAGGCGATAGCGATGTTGTTCGGAGATTGGGATATGTCATATCAATTGCTTTCGAAATAGTTGCATGCTATACAAACATTTAATCCGGATACCTGGGTAAAATTTATCAACTCTCCAACTGGTATACCAAATTGTGCTCAGTTTGATCGTGTATTTTGGGCCTTTGCACCCTCGATTGAAGGGTTTAAGTACTGTCGTCCGGTCATAAGTATCGATGCTACTTTCATGTATGAAAAGTATAAGGAGAAATTGTTGATTGCAACTACTATTGATGGAAATAATCAGATCTTTCCACTTGCATTTGGTATTGTCGATGAAGAGTCAGTGAACACCTGGGGTTGGTTCTTAGCTTGTTTCAGAAATTTTGTTACAACATGTCAGGAAATTTGTCTAATTTCTGATCGACATGCTGTTATACTTGCTGCAGTACAAAATGAGGGTTGGCAACCACCGTATGCTTATCATGTATATTGCCTGCGTCACATGGCAAGTAACTTCAATTCAAGATTCAGTGATCCCAAACTAAGAGATGCGGTGAAAAGAGCTGGAATGCAAACGCAGCCTAGAAAATTCCAGAAATACATGGGAAATATTGAGAAATTTAATCCAGAAGCTGTTCAGTGGTTGAATGAAATTCCTTTAGCAAAATGGACACGTTCACATGATGACGGACAACGGTATGGGATGATGACAACTAATATATCCTAGTGTTTCAATGGAGTTATGAAAAATGCTCGATTTCTTCCCATAACAGCATTGGTACAGTTGACTTTCTTTCGACTTGTGTCATATTTTGAAGGCCGACGTTTCCAAGCAACAGAGGCAATGGACATAAATGAAAGGTTTACTTTTTTTGTTACTGGACATGTCATCTCCAACCAAGCCAAAGCGACATCACATACCATTACACGATTTGATAGAGCAACTGGCTTGTTCCAAGTCCAAATTGCTAGACGTGGACCGAACATGAACAGGGATGATAATACACAGGTACTTACTGTTACAGCCGTGACAGTGACGTGGCCAGGCTCAGGTACCGTCGAATGCGATCGAGCCACGTGTAAGTTTCCCCGGCCGAGTCAGCGCCACGTCTTCAAAGCCAGGATCGGCAAGACTACACCGCCCGACGACTGTCTAAGGCAAACTGCCCTCGCCGAGGTCGAGCTCGGCTCGGAGTTCCTCTACCACCCCATTGGCGCCCGGACCCGGAGGGGTCCGCCTAAGTGAGGTCGGCCGAGGTCAGGCGACCTCCTGCCACCTCGCCAAGTGTCCACCCAGGAGGGGTCCACCTAAGCCGAGGTCGGCCGGTCCTTCGCCCTTCGCCAGGTGGCCACCCGGAGATGGGCCCACCTCGGTCGAAGCCAGGCGACCTCCTGCTACCTCGCCAGGAGTCCACCCAGGAGGGGTCCACCTAAGCCGAGGTCGGCCGGTCCTTCGCCCTTCGCCAGGTGGCCACCCGGAGACGGGCCCACCTCGGCCGAAGCCAGGCGACCTTCTGCCACCTCGCCAGGTGTCCACCCAGGAGGGGTCCACCTAAGCCAAGGTCGGCCGGTCCTTCGCCCTTCGCCAGGTGGCCACCCGGAGACGGGCCCACCTCGGCCGAAGCCAGGCGACCTCCTGCCACCTCGCCAGGTGTCCACCAAGGAGGGGTCCACCTAAGCCGAGGTCGGACGGTCCTTCGCCCTTCGCCAGGTGGCCACCCAGAGACGGGCCCACCTCGGCCGAAGCCAGGCGACCTTCTGCCACCTCGCCAGGTGTCCACCCAGGAGGGGTCCACCTAAGCTGAGGTCGGCTGGTCCTTCGCCCTTCGCCAGGTGGCCACCCGGAGACGGGCCCACCTCGGTCGAAGCCAGGCGACCTCCTGCCACCTCGCCAGGTGTCCACCCGGGAGGGGTCCACCTAAGCCGAGGTCGGCTGGTCCTTCGCTCCTCACCAGTTGGCCCCTGGAGACGGGTCCAACTCAGCCGAGGTCAGACCGCTCGTACGGAGAGGGCTCCAGGGAGAGAGACGGGCCCCGAGGCCATCCCTCGGGCCGTACGAATCCCAGACGATGCCCCGTACGGAGGGCGGCGGCACGCGGAACATCACTTGCATCGGCTCGACAGGTCCCGCAGCCGAGAGACGCGATCCTGACGGAACAGGCCCCATAGATGGATGGCGCCCACGCTTGGGAAAGAGAGCGCTCTCGCTGGGCCTGAGGCCTGACCGGCCGCCTTGCCAGCGCCGCCCTCCCTTTTTCTCTTCTGTCTTTGCCTTTTCCCTGCTGGGCCCGGCGGACGAGGTCGGAAAGCCGCCTGGCCCCCTTCACCAAAAAGGGAAAAGAAAAAAGGGCGGGGGAGGGGAGTTTCCCAGGAGGAAAAGACAAGCGCACGACGAAAAGAGATAAAGAGGGAGGAATCTGGGGACGACAAGGTAAGCCAACAAGCCTGGGGACAAAGAAGAGGCACCGGCAAAAGGCCTCTCCCCGGAGAGAAAAACCAGAGATCCCGAGAGGGGATCATTCGGTGTGAGCTCGGCAGGGAGGCCCGGCTGAAGCTTTGGTCCCCAGAGCAACTCTCTCACTAGTAAACTCTCTAAGTCTGGAACCCTTTCGGGGGTCCGTCTGGAGAGTCTGTTCCTTCTCGTCGTTTACTGACTTGACCGTCGGAGCTCCCTCACCGGGATCCCCGGCCAGGATCTTCTAACCCCTTTTTTGCAGGTTCGCCGCGGGAAGGGAGGCTCCCTCGCCAAGCGGTCAGGAGGGATCGGCGGATCCGCGGCACGGGCGCGGCGACGAGAGCGGCAACACTTACGATTTTTATGTATCATTGAAAATATGTTATTACGTTGTGTATATGCTGAATTATGATTTTTGATGCTGTAGGTTGTTCATCTTTCCCAGCAGACATGTACATGTCAGAAATGGCAATGTTTTCATTTATCTTGTTCTCACGTCATGGCTGCTTGTGCACATGTTGCCATTGATTTTAAAATATACATTGATCGGTACTATACATTACATGATTATCATCGAACTTATATGCCACAATTTCAACCAATTCCTCATGAAGAATATTGGCCCCAGCGAAATGAACACGGTATCATTATACCTGATGTAAATAGGCTGCGACAGAAAGGTAGACCACGATCCACGATGATCAGAAATGATATGGATATAAGAGAAGCCGGCAACAGACGCAAGTGTACAATCTGTAAAGAAGAAGGGCATGATAGGCGGTCATGTCCAAGGCTTCTACAAGCAGATTAGTTAAATTATATCAGTCATATTTTACAGATATTTTAATATATGGATTGTAATGTATTAGGCTAATCTTGTCATTGTTTTGTATTTTATTTAATGGATTGTAATATATGGATATGTTTTATTGTCTGATGTTTATAGCTTGTATATGGATTGATGTCCTTACTATGCATTAAATGGGCTTTGTGATTGATTTTCTTTGAGTTATCATAGTTATGGATCATGGTCCTTCTGATAGTAGTGTACTACACGGTCAGCCTTCACATAGATCATCTTTGGTCTGGGAGGGACAGGATGTTGTTTTGCACTGTCGACGTCGAGAGATGGTTATGCGCAGATCGATACCGCTCGATCGTCGTATTTTACCATTACTGATGCAGTCCGAATTCTATGGTCTAGCACGTGTTGGATTTATTAGATTGGACTGGCATTTGATCACTGCTCTCGTTAAGCGGTGGCGTTCAGAGATGCATACTTTTCATTTTCCCCATGGAGATGCCACCATCACCCTATAGGATATTGCTGTTCAGCTAGGTTTGCCAGTAGATGGTCTACTAGTAACGGGTAGTACACGAGTAGACTGGAGGCAGCTTTGTCTTGAGTTATTAGGGGTCGCCCCACCGGATGATAGATTGCATGGATCACGACTGAGCTTGGTCTGGCTTATCGAGCACTTGCAGGATTTAGCATTCGATGCGGACAAGGCAGCCATTCAGTGTTATGCTCGAGCATATATTTTACAGTTGGTGGATGGTTGCCTTTTTATGGATAAATCTGGGAACAACATGCATATATTATTTCTACCTTTATTAGTGGATTTCGAGACGGCCGGAAAGTATAGTTCGGGTAGCGCTGGACTCGCTTGGTTGTATAGAGAGATGTGCAGGACGAGCCATAGAGATGTTACTGATATTGCTGGTCCGCTGTTGCTACTACAGCTGTGGGCATGGGATAGAGTTCCGATTCTTGCACCCCATAGATTACTTCGACAGGCTCCAGATCCGATGATCGATTTTGATGATGATGGAGCCGGTTTATCACAGGGACCATTAGGGATGATGTGAGTTTAGAATTTACATAATATTTTTATACCGTGTATGATATATACTATTTTATTTAATTAATTTAATTAATTTATTTTGTAGATGGAGAGATCTTTTTTCTGTCACACAGGTACCTATGCATGTGGTCTTTTCGTATCGTTATTTACTTGATCAACTGCGACCCAACGAGATAATGAATATTGAATTTTTGGTAATGATTGACTTGTTTTATTTGTTCTTGTTTAATAAATTATGCTTTAAATTATTTATAAACAGGTTATATGGCAGCCATATACTGCCGCTATGATTGCATAGTTACCAGACTACTGTCTACAGGGTCAGGAGATCTGGTGTAGTAGAGTGCCACTAGTATGTTTTTATATAGTAGAGTGTCATTTACCCGATAGAGTGATGCGCCAGTTCGGAATGCGACAGGTCGTGCCAGATCAGTTCGATATGTTGTCTGCACTACATCGTATTGATATGAGAGGATGATCTGATCAGGATTGGTCCACCATTCATCAGGATTATATACAGTTATGGATGAGTCATTATGACTATATTATACATGGTGATCCATTCGATGGTACCATGGATTATCATGGTCTTTATATGTAGTGGTATCGTAGGATCACTCGTCGATTCATCAGTCGCAATGGTGCAGTATATGATTACATGGTAAGTAATTTAAATTTTATTATTTAAATTATAATATACGTTTAAATTTTGTCAAACTAATTATTTTTTTTATTTACAGGGTAGTAGTTTTGCGACGATACTTGAGCGTGCGACGACCTCCCCGGATATACAGGATATATGTCATTCTGCCCTCCATACTCTTGGCGAGCATGCACGGATTACACTACATGAGTTTTATCAGGAGGGAGACAAGGAGGACGAGACTCCTTTGCCTTATTATCCATATGCATCTTCATCCGGAGCACCTCCACCAGCTCATCACAGACGTGGTACGAGACGAGATAGCATTGTTCCACATCCGATGCACGAGTTCACATCTACTAAGGATGTGGCAGCACATTTTGATTATACTACTACACCGAATTTCATGGGTTGGCAGCATGATTATTCCGAACATGGAGCATCGTCGTCACATCATGTATCTGCACAGCAGGCATCACATGATGTAGAGCATGCTGCATATCAGGCATCACATGATATAGAGCATGAGACAGAGCAGCATCAGCTCCCTCCGATCCGTCGTCGTATACAGCCTGCACGCATTAGGAGACGGCCACCATGTGAGACAGAATAGTCATTTATTTTAGAATTTATTGTAATTCATGTTTTCTTGTTAATTTTAAAAAATTATGTTTTTAATATATGTATTTATTTATATGTGTTGTGGTTCAAAATATATAAGAATTATTTATATAAGTGTTTATTTATATATGTGTTTATATGTGTTCTGGCCTAAAATAGACAAGAATCATTTATTTGTTTAACTAAATTTAAAAAAAATATATAAATTATAAAATTCAAATTATGAAAATAATAAAATTTTATTTTCCATCGATTCTGTTATCTATTCGGTTCTCAGACCTGTTATCATTTCGGTCGCCAGTCCGATTACCAGGATCGATCATCGGTTCACTTACTGGTCTTGCTACTGATTCGATCATCCGTCCACCTACTGATCCGATCATCGGTCCACATATCGGTCTTAAAATGATAAGAATCATTTATTTGCTCAAGTAAATTAAAAAATATATAAAATTAAATTTATGAAAATAATAAATTATTTTAGCATTTATTAAAATTCATGATTTCTCGTTAATTTTTAAATTTTTTTATTAAATTTTAATTAAAAGAATATTAACTTTTAATTTTTTTATTAAATATAAAATTTTTAACAAATTTTTAATAAATTTTATTTTTTTTAATTTTTAATGTAATTTGGTAAATAATATATTTAAAATATTTTAATTTAATATATTAATTATTTAATAATAATAATAATAATAATTTTTTTAGTAAAATCGTGGAAGGATCCGACCCTCGGTCACCGTCCCGATTGCCAGTTCGGCTAATCATCGGTTCATCTACCGGTCCTGCTACCAGTCTGACCATCGATCCATCTATCGGTCAGACCATCGATCCACGTATCGGTCCTGTAATTTTTTTATTAATTTTTTATTTTTTATAAAATTTTGATACATTCACGGGTTAATTTTTTTTCATATTTTTTAAAAAAAATTATTTTAATTTTTTTTTAATATAATAAATCAATATTTTAAAATTATATCTTTCCTTCCTATTATTTTTTTAGGCGATATATCAAGAATTCATCTTTTGTAAAGACAAATTTAGTTAAACTGGATTCGTCTTTACGAAAGACGAATTCAATTTTTCGATAGACGAATTCGTCTACGTCATCCAACCACCTACTTTGGTAAATAAATTTTGCATCACCTATTTTCATAATTTTTTTTAAAAAAACATTATTTTAAAAAATTATTCAGCCTGATACGATGTAGTTTTCGTGCGTAATCAAGACAATTATTGCATTATACGGGTGATTATTGGAGAAATTATTGCGTGGACCAGGGCAAATCTCGGACACGGTGGATAACGCACGATCGAAAATTGGTGACATACAATGGGTTCCATGGCCGCATGGCGTGTTGTCCTCCGTGGGATCTGGCGGAGAACCTGGTCCAGGTAATAATTAGGCTGATTAGAGCCAGCCAAGTAATTGCTCTAACGCGCATTGCACGTGATCTAGATTAATAAATAATGCTCACGCGCATATCATGTGCGCGCCACCCAATTGCGCGCGCGTAATAACACCCAAAAGAAGATTCCGGGAACCGCATTTCCGTTCCGTTGTGCCTGCCGCCTCGTTCCCTCACCGACGGAAAAATGAGGAAGAAAAGAAGCGAGGGGAGGCTTGGGGAGGAAGTACTGAGGGAGCGGAAGAAAGAGAAAGGAAGATTGAAAAAGAATAAAGAAGGAATGGCGGACGCTTCGTTCTGCCCGGACTGCAAGCGGAGCACGGAGGTGGTGTTCGACCACTCGGCGGGGGACATGGTGTGTTCGGAGTGCGGGCTGGTGCTGGAGGCCCACTCCATCGACGAGACCTCCGAGTGGCGGACCTTCGCCAACGAATCCACCGACAACGACCCAGTCCGTGTCGGCGGTCCGTCCAACCCGCTCCTCGCCGACGGCGGCCTCTCCACTGTCATCTCCAAGCCCAACGGCGTCCAGGGCGACTTCCTCTCTTCCTCTCTCGGCCGCTGGCAGACCCGCGGCTCCAACCCCGACCGTTCCCTCATCCTCGCGTTCCGCACCATCGCCAACATGGCCGACAGGTCTCTTTCTAGACCTAACCCCCCCATCTCCATCTACCTTCTTCTTGATTTCTTTCTCTTTTCGATGGTCAATTAGACCGAGTGCTATTAGGTTCAGGCATTGAATCCGATGATGTGAACTGGTTCCATGTATTTGTTAATTTTCTATGGAGCATGCTATATATATGTCTGGGAATGTAGAAATGGATCAAATAATATCTACCAGCAAATTAGAGATCTTTGTAATATTGCAAATCAACAAATAATGGCTAAAATTGGATTGATCACTTGCATAATCTTAATGTAATTCATTGAACTCTTTCATTTATTGATCTACAATCCATGACGTATGGTAGACTGGAAGTGGAAGATTGACAAACTTAGTGACATTTTCTTTTGCCTTTTTTTCTTCAAAACTTGAATCAAATTGCTATCTGTCTCAGGCGTGAGGTTCACAGATAGCTGGATGTGTTATAAACAAAGAATTGAATAGAAGTGGGAGACAATTTGATGTTTTTAAGAAGAAATTTGTTCTTCAAATATCTTCTTTGATTAGCTGTATAAATTATGTCACAAGCACTTGGTTTGTTTCTAGAAACCAGATAAACTATACTAACATTTCTGATATCGATAATATTGATGGAAACATGTTAGTCTGTAAGATGTAATATGCTTCCTTTGTTTCCATGAAAAAGATAGTCCGAATTGTCTTGTTGCTTAATTTTTAAATTTCAAATTCAATGTCTAGATTTCAAATTCAGTGTTAAAGCTAGTACTGATCTAGTGGCCTTTTATTTCAGGTTGGGTCTTGTCGCCACTGTCAAGGTACAAAACTAGCCTGCATATGGTTGCTATTCTATAGAATTTTTATAAAAACAACATTATTTCTTTGAGATGAATTGTGAGAGTAAATTACATGGCATGGAGCAAGCATGATTTTAGTATTGCTGTGAGGCTGTATGAATCACATGGCTATTTTTTAATATATTATTATTGCCTGGTCCTTCTGTTCACTTTAGCATCAAATACTGGTCTGCCTGTAGCTTATCAGATGTCTTCTGTTTTAATTTTCTAATGTTGTTCATGGGTATGCATTGTGGGTTTTTCTCCTATGTGCTGAGATTTTTGCTGATTTATTTACTCTTTTTTGTTTTCCTGCAAAAGGAGCTGTATGCACATGTCTATAGTGTTCTAAAATCAGAAGTTTGAGCTGAGACTAATAAGACTGAAGAAGTTCCTTGGTAGTGACAACTTTTGGATTCTTTGATAACAACTAAATATTATATGAAAAATTACGTAAAGCTTCTAAACTGTGAGCCTCGTGCCACCTACATGTATTAACTAACTTCACAAATCATATCAATAGTCCATTTAAGTTCAACAACATTTTGCAGCCAGCTTCTGACTTAACAATTGCCCTTTGTTTATCCGTGACAAATTATTTATGAAAATGACAGTAGGAAAAAACAATGGCCTTAAATTAATCCTTAAGTACCAGCAAATGGGATCTCAAATCCACGTATTGGTTATGCATTCTAAGATTATGTTTTTAGGGATAGTGCACTAAGATTTTTGGAGACTTGGGAAATAGTTGTGATGAAGAGGAAGTAAGGCAGGGTACCTGGTGCAGGGCGGATGTCAAACGCCTGCAGCGACCAAAACTCCGATTCAGCGAGAACGGGTTCTGGAAATTCTTGGATGCTAGGATTGAGCAAGATGGGGAAGATCCTTTGAAACCTGCAACGATCAAGTGTTGGAAGGGCAGCGTGATTCCTTACGTTGCCAGCCCTCTACCGGATTTCAATCCGGGTCTTCACGAACGGAAGGGACGAACGATGGGTTTCTCACCGTGAGTCCCTGTTTCTTTTCTTTTTTTTTTTTTTTTTTATTAAGAACTTGGAACGGAAGGAAGAGATTCCTCACGGAATAGTCTTCTCCCAACCAGGCTTTCGACCTGGTGTGCGCAAGGGGGAAAAAGGTGGCCGGCGGCCTTCCATGGAAACACCCAAACAACCACACCGTGCAATGAAAAAATTCCCAAAACAAAACACGTTCTCCTCTTCTTGGGTTCCGTTTTTTTTTTTAAAGCATCATTACAAGAGGTAAAGTCCTCCACGTGACTAAAGGGAGGAAAAAAACAAATGTAACAAACTCCACGCTGACTCTTGCGTGAAACTCTTCAAACGGATTTTTTTTTTTTAAAAAAAAAAATCAAGAGATCATGCCACTAATAAAATGATAATAATAATAATAATAAGACTAAAGACTCCGGTGTTTTCCCGGATCCGAAACTCCACGGACGCAATTAGTTAATTGTTTTCATCCCAAAAACGGGTCAGATTTGAAACTTGCTTCCCTTGAAGGCGTCTAGACCTGCGCACGTTTCCTGCTGGCAAGGCTGGCGACCCCAAATCGTCATGGGCCGGAAGCTGAACCGAAACGTCTGGGTTAGGCTTCGCCGAACTATCACCGGGCTGTCCTGATATACGAGTCAGTTGATCAGGTTCAATATTCATCTCGATGTCCGCATCACTCTCCCCTTCCTCTGAAAAGCTTGTCCTCAAGCTTGAATTATCACCTGCATAAGGGGTTAGATGTCGAATATTGAATACATCAGAAATAAGGACATCGTCTGGTAATTCAACTCGGTAGTCATTGTCATTAAATTTCTCCAACACCTGACAGGGACCAATTTTCTTTGGTTTGAGTTTGGTGTAGGCCCCCTGTGGATATCGTTCTCTTGGCAAGAAGACCCATACCAAATCACCAACCTCAAAAGTCTGCTGTCGACGTGTCTGATCAGCCTTAGCCTTATACTTGGCATAATTTTGCTCTAGATTGGCTTTAACAGTTGCGTGCACCTCACGTAGATTAGCCACTCGATCTTCTATCTTCTTACTTGATTTGTTTGGCACATCAACAGGTAAAATATCAAGTGGTCCTCTTGGCAGAAATCCATACAATACCTGAAAGGGTGCAAAACCAGTAGAACGGTTCACCGAAGAATTGAACTCAAACTCAATCTTTGGCAAACATACATCCCAGTTTTTAAATTCTTGCACATTGGCTCTCAACAAGTTACCAAGACTTCGGTTGACAGTCTCGGTTTGCCCATCGGTCTGAGGATGATAGGGACTACTGAATTTTAATTTTGTACCCAATTTTTTCCATAATTCATGCCAGAAATGCCCCATAAACTTGCTATCTCGATCCAAAACTATCAACGATGGTAATCCATAATGTCGAACAACTGCAGAAAAATAAAGATCAGCTACTTTCGACGCATCAAATATCGTTTTGCATTGCAAGAAACAAGCCATCTTGCTGAACCGATCTACGACTACCATAATTGAGTACAGACTTCTCACTGTCCGCGGTAAACCTACAACAAAATCCATAAATACCTCTCGCCACGGCTCATCTGGAATCGGTAAAGGGGTATATAAACCTTGATTTGTATTTGTTCCTTTGGATTCCTGACACAAACGGCATCTCTTCATAAAGGTTTTGACATCTCGGTCAAGCCCAGGCCAATAAAACCGTTGACGAATTAACCATGCAGTTTTGTCTCTTCCAAAATGTCCTTGATTATGCAGCTCCTGAATAATCAATACACGCAGTGAAGTGTTAGGAATACAGAGACAATTACCACGGAACAAATATCCATCATGTAGGACGAAGTCAGATCGACCTCCAGCTTCCAATTCAGTCACAATGCTCTGGAAATGTTCATCTGCACGGATATCATCCTTCATGCTTTCAAACCCAAGGGTATATACTTGCATAGCACCAATCAATAAACTTCGTCTACTTAAAGCATCTGCTACTTTGTTCAAAGTGCCTGACTTATGCTTGATGCTGAAAGTATACTCCTGTAGAGTACTTACCCATTTTGCATGTCTGGAGCTTAACTTATGCTGTCCCTGTAGAAATTTTAATGCTTGATGATCTGAGTACAGCACAAATTCTCGCTGGATCAAGTAATGTCGCCAATGATGCAATGACCTCACAATGGCGTATAGCTCCAAATCATAAACCGAATACATCAGTTTGGCACCTCCAAGCTTCTCACTGTAGAAAGCAACGGGTCTCCCATCTTGGCTGAGTACTGCGCCAATCCCAGTCTTCGAAGCATCACAATCCACTTCGAATACCTTGTCAAAATCTGGAAGAACCAATAGTGGTGCTTGGGTCAACTTGACTTTCATCTCATCAAATGCTGCCTGAGCAGTGTCATTCCATCCAAACTGATTTAATTTCAACAAGTCTGTTAAGGGTGTAGCAATCTCACTATACCTTTTCACAAACCTTCTGTAAAAACCCGCAAGACCCAAAAAGGATCTCAATTCAGTCAAAGTTGTAGGTGCTGGCCAGTCCACTATCGCTCGCACCTTACTTTCATCTGGAAGAATCCCATCACCAGTAACAACATATCCCAGAAAAATTAATTTGTCTACCATCCAAATACACTTCTCTGGGTTAGCAAAAAGCTGATTTTCACGTAATACTGTTAGAACTTGTGAAACATGCTCAACATGCTCTTGTGCTGTCTTACTGTATATCAATATATCATCAAAGTATGCAACAACAAAAGAACTAAGGAATGGACGCAAAACCTGGTTCATTACTCGCATAAACGTACTAGGAGCATTAGATAGCCCGAATTGCATCACCAACCATTCATACAGGCCTTCCTTTGTCTTGAAGGCTGTCTTCCATTCATCACTTGGCTTCATTCTGATCTGATGATACCCACTTTTCAAATCAATCTTAGTAAAGAACACGGCACCACTCAACTGATCTAGCATATCATCCAGCCTCGGTATTGAAAATCTATATTTCACAGTAATTCTGTTTATTGCTCGGCTGTCAACACACATACGCCATGAACCATCCTTTTACGGCGCCAAAAGTGCTGGTACCGCGCACGGGCTAATACTTTCCCGTACAAAGCCTTTGTCTAAAAGATCTTGAACCTGCCTCTTCAGCTCCTCATGCTGCTGCGGGGTCATTCGGTAATGAGCCTTATTCGGCAACACAGAACCCGGAATCAGATCAATCTCATGCTGAATATCTCGAAGTGGTGGCAAACCCGCAGGAAGCTCACTTCGTACAACATCCCGAAATTCCTCCAAAACTGACACCAACTCCTGAGGAAGATCATGTAGCTCCTGCTCCCCATTCTAGCCAAACTCTTCTAGCTTACTAACCAGGGCAAAATAGAGATCTTCTCCCTCTAGACTCGTCTCAAACTCCCTGCTTGGCAAACAAATTACTACCTTCTGTTCAGCCATGTCCTGTAGTGGTTTCAAGATCACTTTTCTCCCATCTGGTCGCAGCATATAAGTATGAGTGTAACCATTATACACTGCTTTATTATCAAACTGCCAAGGTCGTCCCAAAATGATGTGTGTCGCATCCATCGGTACAACATCAGCTACTATTGACGTCTCAAGCTGAGGACCAAAAGACAAGGCCAACCTACAACGTCGACTGACCTGAATATCTGCATCCCGATTCACCCAGCCGAGCTTGTATGGTTGAGGATGGGGCTCTGTCATCAACCCCAATTTCTTCACAACTTCCTCAGCAATCACATTCTCCCAACTTCCAGAATCAATAATTACCTTGCAAGTTTTACCAGCTACAGTGCACTTTGTTAAGAAAATATCGTGTCGACGCCAATCTCCACCAGCTCTTGGTGCAAGACACATCCTTTTAATAATCAGACTCTCTCCCTGGATGTGGTCTGGGTCAATCACATACATCTCATCCTCGAACTCCTCATCCTCGGGAAATTCAACTTCCTGCTCCTCCTCCATAAATAATTGGGTACGCGCCTTGGGGCACTCATTAGCATAATGTCCTAGGTCATGACACCGATGGCAGCGAATATTGGCTCGATTGCTGCCCACCCTCTGCTGGGTACCTGAAGCCCCACTCGGCACTGTAGGTCTCGGAGGAACTGCCGAAGTTTGTTGCCTCACCACAGGAGGTGCACTCCTACTACCAAAACTCTGCCCCGAAAACTGACCAGATAATTTTCCTCTACTCTGGAACCCTCTATTCCGCATCAGGCTCCGCTCCACTGCTTGCGCCCGCATGTGCGCATCACCAACACTGTCAATCCGATGCAGAGCCAACGCATCCTGGATCGGGAATCGTAGTCCAAGCAAATACATAGCTACCAACCTCGGTTCTGACTCCATCAATCGGTTTCGAGCCACTAGTCGGTAGAACTCTGTAGTATAATCTTCCACGCTTCGATTTCCGTGTGTTAAACCATGCAATTTAGAATAAAGGACCTGTTCATGGTTCGGAGGAAGGAACTCCCGATTCATCTCCTGCTTCAAGGCTGCCCATGATGCAATTGGTGGCCTCCCATCCATATACCTCCGGTAGTGCTGTGCATGCCACCAAGCCGCTGCTCGATCTCGGAATCGGATTGTGATAAGCGGCACTTGCTTGTCCAAAGGCACTTCTTTCAGCCGGAAAACATCATCAACCTGCAGGGTCCAATCCACATACTCATCAGGATTCAAACCACCTCTGAACTCCGGTATTTCAATCCGAAACCCGGACTCCCAACGAGTCTGATTGTCATGCACAGGCGGCGGTCCGAAATCCCTGGGAAGCGCTACATCACGCCGCGGTTGCTGCCCTCTTTGCAATGATGGAGGATCTTCAATATTCTGGAAAGGGTCGGCATCACCTTCTCGATGTTCGTCAGGTACATTGCGATCTTGATGAGGTATAGCACGATCTTGCGCCTCCAACCGTGCCATCATTGCTTGCAAAACAGCCATCATCTGCTGCTGGGTCACCACAACATCACGAAGAGAAGGCTCCTCGTTGTTCCGCTCCATGGTTGCCGGCAGAATTTTTTTTTTTTTAATCAAGAACGGATCAATGACATATCAAGAACGGATCAGGGACATATCAAGAACAGATCAAGGCCCTGATCAAGAAGGGATCAAGGCTCTGATCAAGAACAGATCAAGGCTCTGATACTAAGCTGGTGCAGGGCGGATGTCAAACGCCTGCAGCGACCAAAACACCGATTCAGCGAGAATGGGTTCTGGGAATTCTTGGATGCTAGGATTGAGCAAGATGGGAAAGATCCTTTGAAACCTGCAACGATCAAGCGCTGGAAGGGCAGCGTGATTCCTCACGTTGCCAGCCCTCTACCGGATTTCAATCCGGGTCTTCACGAACGGAAGGGACGAACGATGGGTTTCTCACCGTGAGTCCCTGTTTCTTTTCTTTTTTTTTTTTTTTATCAAGAACTTGGAACGGAAGGAAGAGATTCCTCACGGAATCGTCTTCTCCCAACCAGGCTTTCGACCTGGTGTGCGCAAGGGGGAAAAAGGTGGCCGGCGGCCTTCCACGGAAACACCCAAACAACCACACCGTGCAATGGAAAAATTCCCAAAACAAAACATGTTCTCCTCTTCTTGGGTTCCGTTTTTTTTTAAAGCATCATTACAAGAGGTAAAGTCCTCCACGTGACTAAAGGGAGGAAAAAAACAAATGTAACAAACTCCACGCTGACTCTTGCATGAAACTCTTCAAATGGATTTTTTTTTTTTTAAAAAAAAAATCAAGAGATCACGCCACTAATAAAATTATAATAATAATAATAATAAGACTAAAGACTCCGATGTTTTCCCGGATCCGAAACTCCACGGACGCAATTAGTGTATTGGGCCTTCGGCCCAATTCCCAATTAATTGTTTTCATCCCAAAAACGGGTCAGATTTGAAACTTGCTTCCCTTGAAGGCGTCTGGACCTGCGCACGTTTCCTGCTGGCGAGGCTGGCGACCCCAAATCGTCATGGGCCGGAAGCTGAACCGAAACGTCTGGGTTGGGCTTCGCCGAACTATCACCGGGCTGTCCTGATATATGAGTCAGTTGATCAGGTTCAATATTCATCTCGATGTCCGCATCAGTACCCCATCCTGGTGCCCCGCAGGATGTCCCACCAGGATTTGAGACCATCAGGCAAACAATGTTTATGGATGGTATCATAGTGATCCATCAAATGTTCCTCCTTGAATATACTACATATGTCGCATATGCTTAGATGGTAATTTTGGAGACTTGGCAGTTCATTGCGAAAATTATTTATTCTTTCATTTCATAGTATAGCGACTCATATTTGCCGACTTTTTCAGCTTAGAATTATTTGCTAGAGCTGTTGGCCAGGTTTTTAATTTGGATGCTTTATTATGTTCATTTTTGGTTTCTAATTCTTTGTTATGCAATCCGGAACTTTACGTAGTTGTTGTTGCTGTCCTCATTTGAAGATTGGTTTGTGCTGTATCTGTGCTTGGCTGGAGGATAGATAATGGTCGGTTGTGTGTGAATGCTCTAAGTCACCCTTGGGGGTTCATGTTGTTGGATTTTATCATCACCTAAATGATCATAATGACTTATTCTGTAAAGGATAGAGCCAATGAAATATATAAGAAAGTGGAAGATCTGAAGTCGATTAGAGGACGAAATCAAGATGCAATTTTGGCTGCTTGTCTATATATTGCTTGTCGCCAAGAGGACAGGCCTCGAACTGTGAAGGGTATGGCTGACATCTTATTACAAGTCTCATCTGAATTTATCATTTGGGTTGTACTTCATCAACTCCCATATTTTCAAATAGAAATCTGTTCTGTTGCCAACGGAGCTACAAAGAAGGAAATTGGTCGGGCAAAAGAGTACATTGTAAAGCAGCTTGAAGTTGAGATGGGTCAGTTGATGGAAATGGGCACTATCCATGCTGGGGATTTCCTGGTCAGTTTGAATGTTTTCCCAACTCTTCCCTTGGCTAGATTCTTGATCTCCTTTTGTTTTGTAATTTGTCTTTTTTGTTGCTGAGATAGTTTTATACTAATTTCTCAGTTTTACTCAATTCTGCAGCGGCGTTTTTGTTCACATCTTGGCATGTCAAATCAAGCAGTCAAGGCTGCGCAGGAAGCAGTCCAGAAGTCAGAAGAGCTTGATATAAGGTACATTTTTGGAATGTTAATTAGTACAAATGCTTGACAGTTATGTTACTTTCTGATTTTCTTTGTGTGCTCTAGGAAAAGTTCCTGATGTGTCACCTACATTTCTCTTGATGGGTTTAATTATTCTTATAATTTGCCCTTTATGTAGTAAGCATCATTGAAGAACTTCTTTTCCCTCATCTGAAATGCCCTCATCATAAGTCTTAGGATGCTTTTTAGACCTGTGGTCCATCCAATTGTTATGACTTATGACAGCTAGCAAGCTTTCTATGATCCGAAGGGCTTTAGGGGGACATAAGCCTTAAGCCTGCCTAGAAGCATACTGTCCAATGACAAAATTCCATGCATGTTGTGAACAAATTTTTTTAGGACCTTCAACATTTACTTATATCAGAAAATTCAATCCCAGATAGCAAATAGACATTTTTGCTAGCATAATCAATTAGACACTTATGGAAAGTCAAGAAGAATGATCATATATAAATATTTTCTTTTGACATTTAAGTGACTAGTATAAGGTGGCAGCCTAAATACTAAACATATTTTTGGCATGTTAGTAAATGTGTTAAGAGTTAGAACGTGAGGTTGCTATTGGATTCCAAATGCTGTTTGGTTGTCAGTTTTGTCAAAATAAAATTAGTTAGATTCATAACATCACCAATTAGTTTCTTTTTATGAATCCTATTTCAGAGGGATTTGTCATGAAACCTGAAAAGTTGGTTTTGTGAAAAGGTTGGCCCCTTTTTGTTTTTTAAAAAAACCTGCTTTATAGGAGTCATACTTTATGATCAATCAAAATTCACAGACAACCAAACAAGCCCCAAAGTTTTTTCCTTCCCTCCACTAAAAGGGATTCTCAGTTTGTAAATTTACTGGATGTTATACTAGAAATAAATTTTTATATGCATAAAACATCATAAACTGTCATATGTGTTGCTTGATGGGTATCTTAAACTTCCTAGATGCTTGGGTCAATATAAACTAAATATAGCTGCTGTTATCCATGGTTTTGGAGCCTTCAAACTCATTAAGAATCGCTGTGCCTGCACTGATGCTTATGCTGCAGTATGAGTTACATTTATTCATCCTTCAATTGTCATAAAACAATCAGCTTGAGTATATGATTGATATATATGGAACATAGATTGTGAAATGAAAGGAACCCCTTCTTTTTACGAAATGATAAATAAATATGAAAAGTCTTAAAAATTTTCCTAAACATCTCAAAGTCACAAATTCTCTTCCTATTAACTAATGCATTGGGAGTAGTTATTACAATGGACCTTTTCATAAGCTTCTTTCTGGCATTGGCTCTGATCTATGGTAAATGATGCCATTGTGCAAAATTTATTGATTTTTTGAAGAAAAGCCCTTGCATTAGACTATGTATGTGTATGTAACCATATTTTAATAAATCACTAAAACATTATTTTATTTTGACATAAATAAATGACTGCCAGACCTAAAACACAATTTTATTTTGGCATGGATATACACAAAATATAAAATTAAACTAACTTATATTTTTTATTTAAAAATTATTTTTAAGCATAAAGATGTTCTGAATTACAATTGTTCTTGATAGATACTTATGTTCTATAGCAAGAATTTGAAGTTGATGTTGCCCTAAATAGAAGATCTGATAGAGAAGAAGCATACCCCTGCCGTAATTCACTTAGGCACTAATCTTCAAAACTCAATATTTTTAATGCAACAACCAAGAAAAATTATATCTTAGCAACTCAACATACGCAACAACTCAGGTTATTCCTTTTTTTTTTTTGTAAATAAGACCTTCACTATTAATTTTGCCTTGTTTCCACACATTTGTAACCATCAGAAGTAATTTTACGAAAAATACTCCTTGCAAATAAGAGGCAACCCCTATGATGACATTTGTGTTGGCACTTTTATTAAATAAAATTGGCACACTAACTATTTTATTTACAATGTTCTCCATAGGTGTATATTTTTTGTATCACCGTTTACAGCTCTTTCCATTTGAGTATCTTTGTAGACTGTTACGCCATTGATTTTGATGGATTTGATAATACTACATTCACAAGTTAATTCTTATGAACGTTCCACCAATTTCATCTCGTGATATAGTTTTGCTCTTATCCAGCATCGATTCTTTGATAATCAATATCAGACCAAACCCATTTTAGTAAAGAGCATCTAGTTCTTGTTTTCATGGAGAGTAAAACTTACCCTTCATCAATTTGTTATTTGTACCAACAAGTATTAACACGGAGATCAGTCCCTGCTTTGATTGGTTCTTCTAAAAACTAAACAGAAAGCTGAATGGTAAACATACATGAGCAGTCTGGTTTTTGCAAAAATTTAAAACACGCACTAGTGATAGAACCAAACAAATCAAAAGAGCTTTCATCAGTGAGAAAAATTGCTAAAATATTTTAGAAGAAGAAAGTAAAGAAGGCAAAAAATTGAGAGTTTTGATTGGCTTTCTAGATACAGTTAATGCTACATGGCCAAATCAGCAATTTGGACACTTTGAGCAGGTCTGTGAGTTGGCTAGAGAGTGCGAAGAAAAAACTACTCATAGATAAGAGGGAGCATTAGAATGATCTGGATTAAAAGGAGCCAAAATCAGAGAGTGCTTAGGAGAGGTAGAGGTGTCGAAAGAGGGAAAGATAGTTGGGAGATTTCCTTTGGAATGCAGATAAAGAGCAGCTGAAATGTAATCTTGAACCACTTTCTAGAAAGTGCTGTCCTGCTACAATGGCACTCCTTTCCACCTAGCGACCTTTTATGTCATGCCCCAAATCTAATACTTGGGTCGACCACATGACCCGACTGCATATTCCTCTAGAGTGTAACTCTAAAATATATGCAAGGCCTATTAATATGAACCAAAACCTTCAACATTGAAAGATGAACAATTAAAGCAAACCATATAGTATTTCTTAATGGAAATTAAGGATCCAAAATACATAGTTTAGAAACATCCAGTATTCGATGCAAAACTATTACTAATTTCTCACCAAAAGTTTCAACTCAATCCCATTTAGATAGGTGTTCTACTGCTCTGAAAAAGAAATATAATAATAATATGAGCTAATAGCCCAGTAAGGATTCTCTAAGCACATATGTACAAGCATAACAGATGAAATCAATTCTTACAAAATTATACTTGAGAAATCATTAGTTCATATCTCAACAATAATATTCAAGCAATAATATAATCATCTTGGCAATGATACCAACATGGTTGTCAAGTTGCAACAGTAACTAACTCAACTTTATACAATATCCCATCAAACATCGGCATTGATATGCTTATCATGTATCTCCAAAAATCAACTTCTTTCAAGTAGAACTTTATTTTAAATGCTATCATAGCTTCTTAGCATAATTATTAAGCTATTATCATCATTGTTATTATCAATATTACTCTCTTTACCAATTTCATCCTTGTCTTTATTATTATAATATTTTTATTATGGGTTGGATCCGACTCTTCTGGCATTTGGACTAATCACGGTCATGCTCCCGCCCGTGACTAGCCGTGCTCATATATATACCACGTTTCCATTCATGGCTAGGCCATCCTTAATATATATACTATGTTCCTGCTCGTGATTAGGCAATCCTCAATATATATATACTACGTTCCTGCCCGTGGCTAGGCCAAGTTAATATCATGACTAATCCAGATGCTTGAATTTTAAACAAAAATTTAATTGCCAATCCCTATTTTGACTCTATAACAAATAATCCCCGTTGACTAAATCTCTAACTCCCGGTCCCTCATTAAGATTTATCATAATAGGACATCCTTATGACTAGGGGTGCAAAAGGGTTAGGTCGGATCGGGTTTTGAGTGACACCGATCCAACCCGGTTCTTTGATCAGGTTCTAATATTAGATCTAAACCCAACCCACTAGAAAACCGGGTCGGGTCGGGTCGGGTTTACTATTAGAATTTTCAATCCAACGGGTTATCAGGTTCATAAATAATCCGGTTCTAATATAAAAAAATTAGATCTAAATATAATCTAGATAAAATATAGATAACCATATTTCAATTATTACATTGCCAACTATTATTAACCATAAAATAGATAATAAATAATATTATTTTCAAAATAAATTAAGATATAAAAATAATTATAACTCTATTTATATGTTAAAAATGTTTCATATAAATTTTAAGTTATATTTTAAAGATCCAAATAGATATGATCCTAACAGTATTAGTATATTCGAGTCGGGTCGAGTCCAAATTCAGTAAACCTAGACCCGACCTGGAAAATAGAATGGGTCTAATTTTAGGACCCGATTTGGATCCACGGTATTAGTATATTCGAGTCGGGTCGAGTCCAAATTCAGTAAACCTAGACCCGACCTGGAAAATAGAATGGGTCTAATTTTAGGACCCGATTTGGATCCACAGGTCCATGAAAATGGGTTGGGCTAGGGCTAAACGGGTCGGGTCGGGTCACGGGTCAACCTGATCCATTTGCAGCCTTATGATGTCATCATTCTCTAAAGAATACCTAACATATCCTTTATGCTCTAGTTTGCCAGGGGCTTAATTAAATGTTCCCTATTCCTGGATGTCTGTGTGCAGCAGGACTGCCGTGTTTGCCGCGGTGGCCTCTTCACGGAAAGCTTGGTTACTACTCAATTGCACCATCGGGAGGGATGACGACGAGGACGATCGAGAGAAGAGTAGACGATCATGGCGACAATGTACAATTTCGGCAACAGTACTATGTACGTCAGTGCTTTGCTCAAGGGGAGAAATTTGGTTTCATCGGCAAGGCCATTCACCCTTGTGCACCTCCACCTTCACATCTACGAGTTCAGCGATGGAGGTTGAAGGTTGGCTTGCCGGCCAGAGTTCACCCATTTTTCCATGTATCTCGGCTAGTTGGTGGATGCGCGAGATCTTAATTCCATGATCCCTGCAATCCTCTCCCATACTTGCTACAATGATCTGGATGCTGGGTGGTTTTGGGAGGAGAAGCTCACCGGCTATGTTGCCAGAGTAGGCCTAGTGGCTTTCAGTGCTGGTGTCCAAGAACAAGGGCTAACTGTTGTGATACATATCTGCAATGTGGCTCGGCGGCGGCTCGAGGTGGAGCTAGTGAGATATATTTTTGAAGAAGTATTTGGAGCAGGAGACTTTGGTGGTGTGTCGGCGTCGGAGGCTTCGATCAAGGAGCTGGAGGTGGTGAAGTACAATGGTGTTGTAGGTGAGTTTGAAGAGAACATGTGCTTGATTTGCTTGGAGGAGTTCGAATTCAAGATGGAAGTGACTCGAATGCCTTGCAAGCATATCTTCCATGGTAGCTGCCTTGCTCGTTGGCTTGAGAACCAGCCACCTTTGCCCTCTCTGCTGTTATGAGATGCCCATGTAGCGAGAGAGTAATGGGAAGGAGCTTGTGTAAATTTTCTGTCATCTGTTGTTTTGTTCAAAAGGTTGGAGCTTTTGTATGTTAGATATTGCTGGGCTTCTATTTCGATTACAGGGTAGGGTAGCTTTTATGTCTAAGGTTCATAAAAAAAATGTGATAAGATCCTATTCTCCTTGGAAATCTTCTATGAGAATTTTATTTCATATTTTTGTTGGTAACTGAAATAAAGTTTTGTTATTTATATTTAAATGCCTTGCAATTTTGCTTTCCTAGTTGCCCTGCCCAATGATTGCTCCACAGGTGTAACCGGGTTGATGTACATATACAGTTTTGTAGGATAGTTTGATTTGGTATCTCTATCTGGTCTCTAAGACAAAGATCTGTTGTTTGTATTAGGATCTGTCCCTAGGATAGGTTAATGGAGCTGTTGAATGTGGTTTTGTTAGATCGTTGGATAGTGGATGATAGTCTTCTGTTATTAATTAGGCTTCTATGTTCCGTGTGTATTGAAAAAGAAAAGATCAGAATACTTATTCATTCTTTTTCGATGGTTGTCTTTCATACTCAAATTTATAATTTGTTGCTATAGGATTCTTTTATTGTTCGATGTATGCTATTTTTCTTTTATTTTCTCTAGTAGTGCTTGATGCTGTAGAATTTATATATCTTTACTGCATGCAATAAGTGGGCTTCCAAAACTGAATTTGGCACATTGTTCATATTAGGACTGTGTATCGGCATGCTCTAATATTTTATTTAACACAATTAAATTACCACTGCATAGTTAATTTGACTTTGTACACAATTAAATAAACTTGCTATACAGTTAAATTATCGCTGTACATAATTAAAGTGAGCCAGCACACAGTTAGGAAACGAATGTACTATAGTGAGGCATGCCAGTGATGGTTAATTTGAACATGGCACACAATTAAATTATGCTGCACATAGTTAATTTAATATTATACACTATTAAATTACCACTGCACACAATTAATTAAACATGGCACACATTTAAATTACCACTGTACACAGTTTAATTGAGCTAGCACACAGTTAGGGAACGTGCTATAGTATTGCATGCCAGTGCCAGTTAGGAAATGCATTATAAAGTTGCATAGTAGAGCCAAAATGTGCCGGTGTAACTAAACACGGTACATAGTTGATTTGACGGTGCACATAATTAAATAAGCACTACACAGTTAAGTTACAAAAGTACAGTTAATTTAACACTGTATAGTTAATTTAATATTGCACAATTAAATTATCACTGCACATAATTAACTAAACATAGCATGCACTTAAATTATCACTGCACAGCTAAATGTGTTATAGTTCTGCTTGCCAGTAACAGGGAATATGCTATAGAGTTGCATAGTGGTGCCAAAATGTGCCGGTATGACTAAACACGACTGCGCATATAATTAAATAAACACTGCACATAGTTAAGTTATCACTGCGCAGTTAATTTAGTTCTGCATATAGTTAACCAAACTTGGTGCACAGTTAAATTATTACTGTACAATTAAATTAAGCTAGCATATAGTTAATTTAACACTGTAGACTGTTAAATTAGTTTTGTACACGGTTAATTTATCATGGCACACCGTTAAATTAGGTCTGTACACAATTAACTAAATATAGCATATAGTTAAAGTATATTACATAGTTAAATTGAGCCAGCATAGTTAATTGAACACTGCACATAATTAATTTAATATTGCACATTGTGTCTAGTGGTAATTTAACTGTGCAATGTTAAATTAACTATGTGCACATAATTATCTAAAACCTAGCATACAGTTAAATTGAGTTAGTACATAATTAATTTAACACTGTACACAGTTAAATTAGTTTGCACAGTTAATTTATTATTGTACACTGTTAATTTAGTTCTGCATAATTAACTAAACTAAGCATACTGTTAAATTATACTATACACAGTTAAATTGAACCAGCACAGTTAATTTAACACTACAAACAATTAATTTAATATTACATAGTTAAATTAACTGTGTAGTGTAATTTAATCATATGCAGCATTAACTTAACTGTGTAGTGTTAAATTAACTGTGCAGTGTTAAATTGACTGTGCAGTATGCAGTGTTAAATTAACTGTGCGCTGCTCAATTTAACTGTGTGCACTGTAATTTGTGTGCCATGATCATATTAACTGTCACTAGCATGCCTCACTATAGCACATTCATTTCCTGCATGCTGGTTCAATTTAATTATTTGTAGTGGTAATTTAACTATGCTAGGTTTATTTAATTGTATGCAATGTCAAATTAACTATGTGCAGTGGTAATTTAATAGTATTAAGTAAAATATTAGAGCATGCCGGTACATAGCCCTAATATGAACAATGTGCCATATTCAGTTTTTAAATTAATTAGGATTCCTTTGCTCCATTATTTTATTCAAAATTCAATAAGATAAACTGTAATGTGCCGAA
The DNA here is from genome assembly GCA_021397845.1 of Areca catechu. Lineage (NCBI taxonomy): Eukaryota > Viridiplantae > Streptophyta > Magnoliopsida > Arecales > Arecaceae > Areca > Areca catechu. The sequence continues at coordinate 131,552,080 of CM038038.1, read as the reverse complement.
TTTAATTTTTTCAGTAAAGAAAAATCAGAATTCAAAATTTATTAAGATAAGAACAAATTGATATCGATAGCCCCATTAATATTGTGTCAAATTCAGGATTTAGTAAGATAAAGTATAGTGTGCCAAGTTTAGCAAGGTGCTATATATTAATATTGTGCCAAATTTACTTCTTTCATAAAGATATTAGAGTATGCCGGTACACGGCCCTAATATGAATAATATGCTAAATTCAATTTTTTAATTAATTTGGATTTCTCTGCTCCATTATTTCATTTAGAATTCAGTAAGATAAAGTATAATGTGTCGAATTTAGTTGTTTCTATAAAGAAAAAAAATCAGAATTTAGAGATGGCTAACTGCTGGGGTATTGACTGGAACAATAGCCTGGATAGTTGTGATGGCCAACTGCTGGGGTATTGACTGGAACATCTTTTTGTATTTTCAGGGCTTTTAGGGTGTCACTCTGTATTTAGAGAAGTTGCTATAGAATCTTTTAGAAACATCTAGGATCCAAGGTTGAGTAAAGATCCTTCACAAGCTTGCTAACAAGAAGCTAGTTTTGACTGGATGTGAACATTTTGCCTAAAGGGGTGCGACGCTTAGTCTCTTATGCAACTTCATTCGGATTTCCTGGTCCTAGTTTTTCATTCACTCAATAACGTCGGAATATGAGTTGAAGACATGTAGTCTCGGGTGTCAGTTAGGATGCTGTTAAGAGTTTAAAGATGTATAAAGAAGAAAGTATGACATGCTGTATGCTCTGGAATTTGGAACTTGCGGAATGAAAAGATGTGCTTTGAGAAGCACAGTACATTAATGGAGAATGAAGAAAGAACTTGTGATGCTGGTGTTGGGGTTCAGGAAGTGGGTTTACTGTTGTGAGAATGACTTGGTTGGGACTTTTATTTCTGTGTCCATTTATTTTTTTTTCCCTTTTTCACCATTGCACTTGCCCTTTTCTTTTGTTGGCTCCTCATCTTTCATATCATCTTGTCATGATCATTTGAGGGTTCCAATCTATCTGGTTAGACCTTCTCTACCCTTCATACTTTTGAATGGATACTTCTGCTGAAAAAGAAGAGTTTTTTATTGTATGAAATCTTTTAACAATTCAGACCTAATAACTTGCAGTGCAAATCTTATAATCATATCTAAATGTTTCAATTCATGGGGACTTTGAGATATGGATGAGTCACCTCATTTTCACTGGTCGATAGTGCGATTTAAGTTATTTTGACAATTTTTTTAGTAATATCATTCAAGTTATATGCTGAGATTTGGGGAAACTGTACTACAGCTTGTATTATTTAGATGAGAATGTTTACCCCATTTTACTGTTGATAAACGTTGCCGACAGCTACAGGTCTGCAGCTATCATAATCCAAATTTATGAATGGTTCACTTGTCTAATAACTTGATATTACATATAGCTTCATCTGTTCCATATTCTTTAGTTTTGTTTGTTGACATTTTATCTCAAATTTGATTTGTGTCAAATAATGTCATTAGTGGATTTTTTTCACTCCGTGGAGTCATCTTTGACAGCAACTAGTTCAGTTATGGTCCATGCCGTTGTGTTGACTGATAATCTATACATTTTCATGGAGAAACTCATCATATTAAAGTCAAGCCTTGGGCTATGAAGAAAAGCGTATTGAGATCATCATGTTATTTTAAACCCAAACCACTTACAAAGATTTTAGTTGATCTAACATGAAGTTTCCTTGCAGGAGGAGTCCTATATCAATCGCAGCAGCTGTCATTTACATGATAACTCAGCTGTCAGAGGAGAAGAAACCTCTAAGAGGTTCGGAAACCATATTTTTGTTGCTTGTTGTACTAGTATATTGTGTTTTGTGCTAACAATATTATATTACAGATATCTCTTTGGCCACGGGTGTGGCGGAAGGCACAATAAGGAATTCATACAAAGATCTTTATCCCTATGCTTCAAGGATCATTCCAGCCTCATTTGCCAAGGAGGAAGACCTCAAGAGTCTGCAGCCCATAATTCATAATTAACCAGTTGTAGTTGAGCTACTTGAAAAATTCAGGACTGGCAGGTAGCATGGTGTGACTGTTGCATGCCATTTTTTGTTGACGCAAGGATGATCACATTCTTCAACATGCACTTTTGACTGGACTTCAGAAACGAACCTGAAGTAGTAGTTTTCCTACCATTTCCTCCTCTCGACATATGTACGAGTTGCTGAACGTGTTTGCATGGTGAGCGAACACATTTTAAACATACCTAACCTTTTGGCTGAGGATACAAACTTAAATACTAGCCTGCAAATGCCTCTGGCACTAGGCTAGGATAAATGATAACCATACAACATGTGCTTTTGATAGCTTTTGCCATGTAATTTAGCTTTGAATCCTTGTTTATTATGCCCATGTTTGACGACTTTCTGTATGACTAAAATTCTTGAAGAGTCTTTAACAGATCAGGTATCATGTTCTATTACAGTGGTGTTGCAATTCCGTCTGGGCTTGACCCAAAAAAAAAAAAATCTTGGTAATCTTTGATTTGATACAATACTGGCTTTTATCAGTTAATGTCATCCATTTATTTGACAGGCAATAAACGGCCAGCCATGTATTTGGCATGGGAAGGTCACCATAGCCGAGCCCAAGTTTGAGTGCCAATTCCGTGGTCTGGATAAGTGTCGAGTTTCATGTTGAAGCTTGCGGTCAGCAATCTTTTAGGGAAATAAGTTTTTCTTTCTTCTAAGAGGAAAATAAAAAAGAGTTGAGTACGGTCGGCGTGGTTTTTTTTTTATTGGTTGTTGTTGTTGTTGTTCATATTAATCTCGGATGAGTGCAATGTAGGCCAGAATATAATATCCTGTAATGCCTGAAGGTAGACATCATTGGGATGCCAGCTTCAATCACTAATATGGTTAGCGATGAAGAATATAATCTAATCTGTGATACTATTGGCTTCCCGAAAGATGCAAGATAATCTACAGCATTGTTGGTTTTCCGAAAAACATGTTAAATAGTTATCCCAATAAAAAAGTTGAGAAAGCTTCAGATATCATAGAGGATCTAATAGGTATCTAGATATTTTGCCCTATCTTAGTTAATAATAGTGGTAGGATCACTTTCAAGAACAATCTTTTTTGTCTGAAGGTCATCTCTAGTGTAGAAGATATCTATCCAAGTAATACGAAACTTCATTTCTGTGATAGATGGTTTAAACATGTGAAAACTTTCATAATCGAAAGCCTGGCATCTGGCAGATGACAAAGCATCATTTCATGGCGATGCGAGCGATTGGCCCGTGTGAGCCGTGCATCAGGCCCGGTGTCACGGGGCTAGTCTTTTCTTAGGTCAAACCTGTGCAGTACTCCAAAATGCCCTGCAAAAAAGGAGCCAGTCAATCGTGTCAGTAACAAAAATTTAATGCTACAACTAAGGCAAACACACAAAGATAAAGGAAAATAGCAAGGAAACATACTCAAATGTGCAATGGCAAAACTAGTACTTTCATTAATGCAAATGGAGAGATTACAAGCAAATGCAACTACCGCTAAACCTATCCTAAGGGGCTCAGAAGGCAGAGGAGGCAACAATGAACCGCAAGAATTCACAAGAAAATCGGCCCACGATTGTTCTCGCTCACCCTCTTGATACTATACATGTGGAGCATCCTGCTAAATACCACCCTGGGGGTTCCAAGGTAGAGACTTGCATTTTTCTGACTCGTCGCAGGAAGCCCTGACACAGGAAAAAATCTATAAAAACTAGGTAAAACAAGGAAAAACTACCATAGTGGCAGTTGCTCATGATATCTTATTACAATGTATGTACAAGACCGTGTTAAAGGCCATGGCCAAGCAAAATGTTGGGCAAATGGCCCTGACAAACTCCCCCACTTGATCAGGTCAACATTCTCGTCGACATGCTTCGCTTATATGCTTCGACCCGATCATCTTTATGCCGCAACGAGTCCTCTGGCTCCCAGCTCGCTTCTAACTTGGGAAATCCTTTCCACTGTGCCAAGTACTCGATCACCTGTGCACCATTGGGTAGAACATGGACTCTATCTATCAAAATATTGTCAACCCGCTACTCTAAGAAGGCAGTAGTAGGGGTTGGACGGCTTAACATATTCCTCATGGAATCCTCCAGATAGGCATGGTATGGTTTGATACAGCTTCCATGGAGCACTAGGTGTATTTTGAGCCATGCACGAAGTTGCACCTGGTAGGATACATTTCCTACACCATGTCGCCTCTCTTAAAGTCTAGAGGTTTTCTCCCATTATCAGCCCATTTCTTCATCTTCTTGGAAGCCTTCTCCAGGTATGCCCATGCAATCACAGCATTGCAGTGCCACTCCTTGGAAAGATGATAAGCCGACGAGCTATTCCCAGTATACCCCATAACCACTGTCTGCAGAGTGAAGGGTTGCTATCCAGTGATGATTTCAAAGGGGCTCTTGCCTGATGTAGAGCTCCGCTACAAGTTGTAGGAGAATTAGGCTCTGTCAAGCAACTTCACCCAATCCCTTTGGTTGGTACTTACAAAGTGCCTCAAATACTGCTCTAGAAGAGCATTTATTTTTTCTGTTCGGCCATCAATTTGAGGGTGAAGACTAGTGGAGAAGTACAACTTAGATCTCGATAGCTTGAAAAGCCCAATCCAAAATCTTTCTAAGAACCTGGAGTCTCTATCACTAATAATGTTTTAAGGAATATCCCAATACTTAACCACATGCTTCAAGAAGAGTCGAGCTGCCTCCTCCATGGAATAATGCAGGGGTGCTAGGATGAAGATGCGCACTTCGAGAATCGATCCACCACCACCAGGATCGACCGACACTCCCCCACTTTTGGCAAACTTGAAATGAAATCCATAGAGGCACCCTCCCATGGTCTCTTTGGCACAGGCAAGGGTTCAAGAAGGCCACTAGGTTTGCTTCGCTCTACCTTGTCTTATTGGCAAATGAGACATGTCTGGATATAATTTTCCACATCCTCTCCTAAGAGGTTAAGAGTTCGGTGCATTCTTGGGTGACTAGTCCAAAGAGTGTCATGACATTCTTGTAGTAGTTCTCTTCTAAGGTTGTCCACCCGAGGTACATACACTCGTCACCCTTTTGTCAAAATGAGCCCATCTTCAGACCAAAATCATCGTGTTTTTCCTTCATCAATGAGCTGCTTTAAGATAATAGCTGTGGGATCCTTCAGCAATCCATCTTGGATCTTTGGCAGCAAAGTTGCTTGCACTTGGCTAACTCACCCATGCTCCTCCATCTTTAGAGCAGCGAGCTCTGCCTTGCGACTCAAAGCATCGGCCACTAGTTCATGTGCCCTGGTTTATATTTTAAGGTCATGTTAAATTTTGCTAGGAAGTCCTGCCAGCGTGCCTATTTTGGAGATAACTTCTTCTATGTTTGGAAGTAGCTGAGGGCCACATTATCGGTCCACACCACAAATCATGACCCAAGGAGATAGTGCCTCCACACCCTTAGACAGTGAACCACCGTTATCATCTCCTTCTCATGAACAGTGTATCACCTGTCTATGTCATTCAGCTTCCGACTTTCAAATGCCACTAGATGTCCATCCTGAACTAGGACTCCTCCAATAGCAAAGTCTGAGGCATCAGTGTGGACTTCAAAGGATAAGTTATGAACTGGAAGTCGTAGCACGAGCTCCTCCATTACTGTAATTTTCAAGTCCTCGAATGTTTCTTGGCATCTCAAAGACCAATCCTATGATTGATTCTTCTTCAATAGCTCCGTTAGTGGTGCGGCTCGATGAGAGTAACCTATGATGAACCATCTATAGTAGTTAACAAGCTCCAAGAAAGATCATAGTTCCGTCATTTTAGTAGGGGCCTGCCACTCTTGTATAGCATGGACCTTTTCCTAGTCCATTTGGATCGTGCCACCACCAACACGATGCCCTAAGAACAAAATCTCTTTCTAGGCAAAGTAGCACTTCTCTTTCTTTACATAGAGGGAGTTCTCTCGTAGAACTTGAAGGATGACCTGCAAGTGCTTTGCATGGTCCTCCAGTATCTGACTATACACGAAAATATCATCAAGGTAAACCACCATGAGTTTGTCAAGATAGTCATGGAACAACTGGTTCATTAGTATGCAGAAGGTAGCTGGGGCATTAGTCAGTCTGAAAGGCATCACCAGGAATTCAAATGCCCCATACATTGTTACACACGCAGTCTTGCTTTCACCCCCCTATACGATCCAGACTTGCCAATATCCAGATCTTAAATCCAGCTTGGAGAAATATCGAGCTCCACCTAGCTGATCAAACAAGTCCGCAATTAATGAAGTTGGATACTTGTTCTTCATAGTCACTTTGGTCAGGGCCCGATAATCCACACACAGTAGAAGACTTCCATCCTGTTTCTTCTGAAAGAGTATCAGGGCTCCGAATAGGGCCTTTAAACTACTAATGAGCCCTCTCTTTAGAAGCTCATCAAGCTATTTCCTGAGTTCTGCAATTTCCGGTGGGGCCATACGATAAGGCAAACGAGCAGGAGGCTTTGCACCTGCTTCCAGCTCGATTTTGTGATCCACCGCCCGTCGCGGTGGCAAAGTCTTTGGCAACTTGGGAGGCATCACATCTTCAAACTCCTGCAAGACTTTAGCCACCCTAGGAGGAAAGGGATCCATATCTTGGGCTTCTGATTTTAGCTTCATAGCAGCCACATAGGTTAATTCTCCTTTCTTCATTCCCCTCTTCAACTGAAGCAAAGATATATGCTGCATCCCTTCCTGAGTTCATCGAGCAATAGGAACGACACAAGAGGACTCATCCCCCATCATGCATAGTGCATCTAGGAATGGCATTGGAACCACTCTTGCTACTTGAAGAAACTCCATAGCCAAAATCACCTGGAAATCATCCAGCGAAATAGCCATGAAATTGGCTTTCCCATACCAAGTTCCAACTCGCATTGGCACCTCCCTTGCAAGTCCAACAATGGGTCAAGCTTTGGAATTCATTTCCTTCATTCTATTGGAATCCCCTTCCAGCTTCAATGCAAGAAGAGCGGCTTCTCGATCAGCAACAAAGTTATGGGTTGCCCTTGTATCACTATTGCTTGGGTTACATGACCGTTGAGCTCTACCAGCACATACATGAAAGGAATTATTTCTAGGGACGAAACATGCATTTTGAAACTTTTCTAAGAGCATGCATAGTGGAAAGTGATAAAACTATTTTATCTTAAGATGTTAATCTAATTAACACAAGCCCCTACCAGGATTAAGATTCATCTAGAGTAATATAAAAATGAAACCATGCAACCAAAGTATAAAATATGGAACTATTCTCATAACTATACAATGATTTGGTAAGGAGCAATGTGTCATACATAATACAAGTACATACCTTGGTGACGTTCACCTGGAGAAAACCGGAAGTCCGCCTCTTATTCATGATCCCAGGGACCCCACTGACCTGTGAAAAAATTCGGCTCTGCAAGCAGCACTCGTGTATCGCCTTTATGGAAGGTTCACACTGTGTAGCGTGACTCCTTCTTCTTCCTTTGAGGTGCTAGCCCCTACGGAAGCTTTGTCAGGTGGACTCCTTCAACTCCTTGAAGACAAATGGGACACCTTCAACTCCTTGAAGTACTAGTTACTGCAGCAATGCTGGAACAGAACGAGGACTCTCCCAGTTCTCTCTAACCCAAACCTTCAATAGAAGGTATGCACTCAAAGATCTCACCCAAAACTCACTCTATCCCGAAGATCTAACCTTTCAATCTCTCAAGGATCAAACAAGATTCTAACCAAGGAAAATGGCAGAGTCTCAACCTTGATCCAGATTTCTGGGTATGGAATATGGGGAGTGAACTATTCACTTTCTACAGCCTAGCCATTTAAATAATAGCAGCAGCCCTCAAAATAATTAAGAAGAATAAATGAGAGATTAAGGAGCAGTTTTGGGGTCTCTTGAGATTCTAGGGAGGTTAGAAGTCCCTTGGAATTCAGCAACAATAATCATTAAAACTTGAAACTCCCAGCATTAAATTCTATAACAATTATAGCATTTAATAAAGGGTTTTTGAATTTTAGCAGTCCATCAATCGAGTCGACTTGACCATTTGAGTCGACTCGTTCAAGAAGAGTCGGCTCGAACAGAAGTTTTGACAACACCTTGTCAAACAAGTCTGGAATGATTTCTAATCGTTCGCATGCCAACAAAGCAAGAAGAAACCCTCGGTGTGCGACCCCATAGGTTCAAACACTGAACCGGTAGCACAGAAACATTTTCAATACCAGCCAAAGTCGCCATCTAGTAATGACACCTGGCATCCAGATAGGTTGAAGGTTGCAGAGCAACATGAACCTGTTGAATATGGAATAGTATTGAACTTATTCCTTGAACCTCCTAATGCTCCAGATGGCAAAGGGTTAAACTACCCAACCCTAAGCAATCCATCATAATATGTCTCAAAGAATTCTTGCAACTCCTTACAAGGAATGCCCTGGCCAAGGTCTTACTCAATTGAGGTATATAAAGCATTCAACCCAAATCATTTAGAGAGGTCAATCCTATCTCGTCCAACTACCGCTACACAAGTACTTGACTATACCCAGCAACCTTCCATCATCGGATTAGAAATCTGGGTAGTCCGGCACCAAAGCACAGTGAGTTGCTTGCAAGCTGCCATAGTGATCTCAAGTCAAAGGAATAATTCAAGTCCATATTAACAACCTACTCTTGATACACCATCATCCCGAAATAATATATCATTTGGTCATGAACTAATTTATGAACTATACGATGCATCATCTCTACATCGCATACAAGGTAGCTCAAAGGATATCATCATAAAAGAGTTTAAATTAAGAAAAATGTACCAGTGATGAACAGCCAAAAGATAACTTTTATTTATATCAAAATTCAAATACAAATAGCACAATTGTCTACAGCCTAGACGATTGGCTTTGGGACATAATTCCCAACAATACATGAGTTCATTAGTCTGCTGACTAGCATGTTGGTGAGTTTGGTGTGGTATTGATCGCTGCTGCTGCTTAGGCTACTGTGGCTTGGATGGCTTGAGCTGCTCCCCCACTTGACCCTTGATTGCATTGAGTAACCTCAGGGCACCCATCCTAGGACCCTCAACCTATTCCTCCTCACTATTGTTGCTAAGGTCTTCCGGTTTAACTTGGCTCCGCTGCACACTACTTGCAAGGCATTAAGAGCCTATTTCTAGGGTTAGTTCTTCACCATGTGTGGCCCTCCACATAGAAAGCACCCAGACTTTGGGGTTCTTGATAGCTCTGGCCCCTTAATCTTAGAGTCTTTCTTCTTCTCATTCCCCACACCCTTTCCTTTTGATAGCTTCTGATTCTTAGAGGTATTTGGCATGGCCTTCTTCTTCTGGTGGTCAGAGGTGAGGAAATCTATCAAGCACTCAACTACGGCTTGAACAGATGCCAAGTCAGTGACACCCCTACGTTGCAACTCCTACTGGGCCCATGGTTTCAAACCCTCCAAAAAGTGGAATAGCTTGTCTTTCTCGGACATGTCCCTAATGTCCAACATTAGTGTTGAGAACTACTTCACATATTCTCGAACAATCCCTGTATGCCGGAGATGCCTCAAGTTTGCTGGGCAATGAAGTCCATATTCTCTGGCAAAAACTGAGCCTTGATCTCTCTCTTTAGGTCCTCCCAGTTGGCAATGATGCATCGACCCACCTGCATATCTTCATACCGAGTCTGCCACCACAGTTTGGCATCCCCGATCAAGTACATGGTAGCCAAGATGACCTTTGTCTCTTCTGAGTCAGGTCACACCACTTGAAAGTATTGTTCGATGTTGAACAAGAAGTTCACACCACTTGAAAGTATTGTTCGATGTTGAACAAGAAGTTCTCCAACTCCCATGTATCACGAGCTCCATTGTAACTTCTAGGCTCTGGTGCCCTCATCCGGCTTGCTCCACCTTCTACAACACGTGGAGTTGGCATGTTGCCCACTGCTTGAGTTAGCACTGCAACCCTGGTGGTCAAATCATTCTGTTGCTCCCGTAAGAGCGTGACAGACTCTTTAGTATTGTCACTGAGATTATCCACATTTTCTATGAGCTGCTCCTGACTCAACTCTAAGTTTGCAACACGGTCCACCATTGAGAACAGATGTGCCATGCTCTCATCCATTTGGACCAACTGCACCTCTAATGCAGACATCCGCTTCTTATGGCTTCGCGGTTTTGCATTATCATCTTGTACATCTATCAGGATTGGTGAGTCAACCGTCGCCTCCTCGTGCACCATCCCACTCATCTCTCCTTTGTTCCTACGACCCATGTGAGTTGTGCTAATGTCCACAGCCGAACCTGCTCTGATACCACTTATCACGGGGCTAGTCTTTTCTTAGGTCAAACCTGTGTGGCATTCTAAAATGCCCTGCAAAAAAGGAGCCAGCCAATGCGTACCAGAAACAAAAATCTAATGCTGCAACCAAGGCAAACATACAAAGACAAAGAAAAATAGTAAGGAAACACACTCAAATGTGCAATAGCAAAACTAGTACTTTCATTAATGCAAATGAAGAGATTACAAGTAAATGCAACTACCGCTAGACCTATCCTAAGGGGCTCAAAAGGCATAGGAGGAAATAATGAACCGCAATAATCCACAAGAAAACTGGCCCACGATTGTTCTTTCTCACCCTCCCGATATACTATACATGCGGAGCATCCCATCAAATCCCACCCCAGGGGTTCCAAGGTATCAAGGAGACATATTTTTCTGGCTCGTCGTAGGAAGCCCTGATACAAGGAAAAACCCTCCAAAATTAGGCAAAACAAGGGAAAACCACCCTAGTGATAGTTGCTCATAACATCTTATTACAAGATATGTACAAGACCGTGTAAGAGACCATGGCCAAGCAAAACATTAGGCAAATGGCCCTGACACCGGGCTCGAGCCGAGCACTTGGCCACCAAATGCGCAGGCACAGCAATAGGGCACTTGTTGCCGGTTATGAGTAGCGGTATCAGCTAGTGCATGCATGGAGGATAAAAGAAAGGCCTCGTTGCCCAAAATGCTTATTCAAACCTGATGCTATGGTGCTGCACCATGGTTCCCATGGCGGCCAAGAAAATAATCCGCCAACATGGAGCTATTAAACTTTTGAACTGCCACTCTGAAAGCCAATAGATTTAGGAAAAATTAAACATAAGTTGACTAATTTCTTTGAGTGGATATTGAGCTACTTGTTATGACAACTACTCTTTCTCGATCTCGACATATTCACTGGACCACTGATTATAGTAAGGATGGTCGCCGGGCAATCGGATAACTCTTTCATCATCGGGCACTTCCTGTAAAAGTTCTAAAAGATCTCGTGGCCAAGATCGACTCCTATACTTGTCAGGCGTTCAATCGGATTCGACCTAGACCTCCACTTAGTTGGGCACATCAGAAAGTCGGTACCTAGTACCCTCTCTCAGTGCCTGACCTATTCTCGGTGCTTGGCCCTCTATCGGCAAGGTCCACTCATAACGTTTAGCCATCTCTTAATATTAAGACCGTTATGATGGATCCCACCTGCTCCAGCTGTACCAATCTTTTCATATGCTCACTGTAGTGAGTACGACAGGCATGACCAATAGGCAAGGTCCACTTATGGCATTTAGCCACCTCTCGGTATCGAGACTGCTATGATCGACCCTACCTGCTCCAACTGTACCAATCTTTTTATATATCCATTATAGCGAGTACAGCCGGCACGACTAATAGGTATGTTCGTCGAAGATAGCATCTTAATAGAATCAACAGTCCTAATAAAAAAAATGCCATAAGAAGGAATCTCAGAAGATAAGATCCTAACAACCTATCCATTGCGCTTGTCAGATATCACTTCCCTGGCAACCTTTTCGTGGCCCCGCATAATGTATAAATAGGTAAGAGAGACATCCGATAAGGTAAGACATTCTAAGTGCTCATCACACTTATGCCTACTTAGTCCATGATTCACAACTCCGGCTGTTGTTGTTCATTCTATCCTCCTTTACTGACTTAAGCATTGGAGTGTCTTCGTCGGTAATTCGGTCCAGGAATATTTTACAAGTCTTCATTGGTGAACTACCAAGAACAGCATCCAAACTTGCCAAAAAGGGTTGGAGGATTTCTTGGCATCTTCGTCCTCCCCCCCTTTCCCCCCCCCGGAGGGTGATCTAGCAGCAACACTACCAATTACCTTATGTGGTGGCCATTCTTGTGGTTTGCTGATATGCTGGTTTTATGTTGATTGAAGATGGAAGGCTAAAATAAAAGAATAGGTTCGAGAAAAAACAGATCACAGAAATAATTGCTGTATTCTTTATATCAACAAGTATCTCTGCATATTGGCACCTCCTATCTGAAGTAATGATGGCTGATACTTTATGTATGTGGTAACGACGAGTATCTTCACCATCTTAGTCAAGACAAAGATGGAAGGCTAAAATAAAAGCATAGATTTGAGAAAAAATAGATTACAGAAACAGTGTTATATTATTTATATCAACAAGTATTCTCCATATATTGGCACCTCCTATTCGAAGTAATGACAGCGGATACTTTACGTATGTTGTCTCGACGAGTATCTTCAGTATCTCAGCCAAGACAAAACCACCGCAATAAGTAAAATTATGAAAATGTGGAATCAAGCTTGAAAGCTGAAAACAAAAACAATATGCCCAACCAAGCGCGCAACATGGGCAAAATGCATGTGGGACTATTAATGAGCATAATTCAGTAAGCCTTTACATGATCAAGCTTGGGTTAAATGAACCGGACATTGAAATCCAGCACATGCTTCGCAAATTCTTTTGTGATAATGTGAACAAACTAGACCATGTTGGATTTCAAATTGAGTTTAATGAGCCTTTTTCAATGACATGTATTGCTGCGACTTCTCCTGAATCGGGCTCGGCTAACTGTGCTAGAGCACTCCTCTCTCGGTCGACCTGCAACAAAGTCCCCAAGACACCAGTGGTGTTCCGGCGGGGGACCCTCCTATGCTTAAGTTAGCAGGAGCTTGAAGGTAACAGAATGGAGGAATCAAAGAAGCAGCATAAGGAGAAGGGAGAGTGTACTTAGCTTCCAATGGACGTCCCCCGGGTACCTTATATAGGCACGGAACAATCCAAAGTTCGTTAGGAAAGGGGTCGAGAAGGATCGATCTGCCCCTACAAGATATGGAATGTGGCCACGTGGCGCCCGGATAGGGTGATGTCATGGGAGTAGTGGAGTAGTGGTGCTGACATGGTAGGAGTCTGTTACAATGGAAAGGAGTTTCTAGAACCCCCCAGGCCTTCGGTGTAAGGCGGTCGGACATCAGCAGGAAGGGTTAGGTGCCCCTCAGAAGGAGGCCGGTAGGTCACTCGGACCTCGGCCTTTACGGGCCGGACTCCGAAGGATCGCCTTGAGAGAGTGACCGGACCCCAGGTGGAGTAGGTCGTTCGGACCTCGGCTTCCATGGGTCGGACTCCGAAGGATCGCCTTGAGAGAGTGATCGGACCCCAGCTGGAGCAGGTCGTTCAGACCTCGACTTCCGTGGGTCGGACTCCAAAGGAGGAGGTGGCCGGATCTCAGCTGGAGCGGGTCGTTCGGACCTCAGCTTCTGTGGGTCAGACTTTGAAGGAGGAGGTTGCCGGATCTCAACTGGAGCGGACCTCAAAAAAAAGGGGGGGTTGTGCTAGAGTTCAGAGGAAAAGCACCGACCGGGCTTCGAATACATGTCTTGGTTGAACCTTTGTGAGGGTGACGATCCGGTTCAATGGTATGTCGGTTGGGTACAATAGTTGCCCCCCTTGCTCTTGGGCTTCGAGCGGTCCTGCAGCTTTGAAGGATGAGAGTATTATCTGGTAATTAATGCGCCAATCCATTATCATGATTGCAAATCTGACCAGGCAAGTCGTGACCGGCCGTTGCCTGTCTCGGTTTCCTGCCCTTGAACAGGTGTCAACGTCTCATTGGCCGCAGCAGAGGGAGCAGTTATTGCCGGTACAGTGCCATGATGGCCGCTGGCTTGGAACACACGCCCGTCAAGTTCTCACAGTAGCTTGCGCCTCGTGCCAGAATCCGAGCAGTCAGTGCAGGAACCCAAGCAACACATCCACCGTTGCTGCGGTGGTCACGCGGATTGCGATTGGATATGATCCGACATGCCCCATCGGGTTTCCATCAAATCTGGGGGTCATGTCGTCCACCATAGAGTCGCGACACTCGAGGGGCATCGGGGGGCAACCCCCCAGTGCCTATAAAAAAGGGGGGTCGAACGTCCTGAGGGGTTTTCCGCTGCGCCCGGGTTTGGAGATGGAGCATCCCTCCTCCACCATTCTAGCCTTCTTTAGAGAGTTTCCCTCCAGGTTAGTGCCGTCTTCATTTCCTTCTCCTTGACCTTGGATTAGAATGGCCTCTGCTAGTCGGAGCTCTGCCCGTGGGTCCAGGGAACCAGGTCCCTATGACATACCTTCGATTATGACCAAAGAGAGAGTAGAAAACCTCCGGGTCTTGTATGGTATACCGACCACTTTGCATCTCACTGTCCCTAGCAAGCAAGGGAGGGTAAATGGCCCATTGAATCTAGGTACCCTCCCGTTGTACGAAGATCACCTTAAGGCCGGCCTCCGGCTCCCCCTCCACAGTTTTTTTGTCCAGATCTTCAATAGCTATAGGATCACTCCGGTGCAGCTGACCCCGAACAATATTCGGGTGATTTGCGGCTTTCTGGTTCTTTGTCGGAGTGCTGGAATCAAAGCCAGAGTGTCCCTTTTTTCCAACTTTTTTCTTTTAAAGCAAGATTTTTGTAGCCACGAGTGGTGGATGTTCAGTCCCCGCATGGGTAGAAAGATACTATGGGAACTTCCGTCAGCCATCCATGGATGGAAGTCTCGATACTTTTTCGTAGATAGTCTGGAGCCTTGGGGTTTTAAGCCGGCATGGAGAGAGCCAAGGCCGAAAGCCGTAGATGGGAGGCAGGTCCTAAGGGCCGACGAGGCCGATTTTAATAAACTGGATGAGGACGACCCTATACTTGTGAGAGATCTGCTCTGGGAGGATTGTCTTCATTCGGTCGGGGTCAGTCAACACCGATGCTTTGGTAGGATAGAAACACACACTTAATCAATCTGACCCCCTCCTGCATGGCGTTGTCTTCACTAACTGACCTTCTACCTCCTCATAGGTGACAAGATAAAGCCTGACTGGATGATCATTGCGGCGCTGTCGGCCCAGAGGAGGGTTGCTTGGACCATGGAGCCGGCACCCCCGAAGCCTAAGAGACAATGGGCGAAAGAGCCGACATCCGAAAGGCCTACCAAGAAGGGAGCCGAAGAACAGGCCGTTGCTGCCATCTTCATTGACTCCGAAGGTGATAACGAGCCGCTGTTAGAGAGACTTGCGATGAAGATGGTAGGGCGATCCGCTTCGGTCGGTCAGTCGGACGCCCGGGCGGAAGAGGATCGATTGCGATAGTCCTCCGAAGGGACAGCACCGACATCGCCCTTTATCGAGCCAACGAAGCAGGTTTTCCCGATGGCCGAAGGAGAGACAGGGGCCGGGGAAAAGGAGACTAACCAACCAAAGGACATCGACATAAGTGACAGTGCACTTCGGGTGGAGCATGCCATAAACGATGCTAGACAGGTTAGAGATCAGCTTCTGAGGGCCGTCGAGGGCGTCGACTGGAGCGAGTCGGGCCGGCGAATGGTGAACAAGGCCGCGAAGAGCACCTTCCACCACTTAATGGGGGTAAGTCATTTACATCAGCCTCTTAGCTCCGGTCTAAAAGGCACTAACTTCGCCTCATTACTTGCAGCTTCTTAAGGACGCGCTGCTGATGGACGAAGGCTTAGGCTTATTACTGGACCTAAAGGAGCGCTCGGTGAAGAGAATAGAGGCAACCGAGGTGGCGAGAACTATCGCAGAGGTTGTGCTGATGGCTGCTAGGGTAGAACTGTTCGTCCTTCGAGCGACCGAGGAAGAGAACTGCACCATTCGGGCTGAAGCAGAGGCTCAGAAAAATCGGCTTACAGAACTGCTGTCAGAGCGAGATGCCTTAGCCACCAAGCTTAGCAGCAAGAGACGGAAGGTAAGGTCTCTGACCTGCAAGGTGGTCGAAGTGAGCACGTGCCTGGGTGAGTCCAAGCGACGCTCGAGGGGTCGACAGGTCAAAGCCGAAAGATATAAGGGACTGCTCAAAAAGTCCTAGGAAGTAATGAAGACGGTGGCCGAGGCAGCTGTAAGAGAATATAAGAAGTATGAAGACTTCAGGGCTGAGATGAACGAGGTCGGGTCATACAGCTACGACTTCAGTTTTGAGGACTGCTTGGAGAAGATTGGCACTACTTTCCCGCTCGATCTGTCTTCACTGCGGTGCCAGAGCGAGCTGAAGAGGGAGAAGCCGAAAAAGAGACTGCTCTGCCTGATGGAGGGGCTGAGCCACACAAAGAAGCCGGCACTGAGGAGCTTGATTCAGATGTCCAAGCTGAAGCCGAAGCTGACATGCCGAATTTTTCCATGAGTACTCCGACCGAACCAGAGGGTACTGAAGTGGAAGCCGAAGCCCCGAATGCGACGGACGAAGCCGAGGCGGAAGAGCTAATTGATGTAACTTCGGTGGGTCAGACCTAATTCGATTGTAAAGGTCTGACCCTTCTCCTTTTGTACTGAAACTTTCATGAATAGATAAAGTGGAACCTTTTGCTATATAATCTCCATTTGTGACTGTATATGTGGTTCAGTCTGTCCGATTGAAGATTTTCTTCTAAAATTTTTCTAAGTACCGCCAGTCAGTAGGTAGGACCGGAGGCAGTTGAACAGTAGGTCAGATAGTAGCTTGATGTAAGGCCAATGACTTAGGGATATTTCAAAGCGTAGGTCTTTTGGCTTGTCATATGGCGCGGTCGGAACTTTCGACGTCCTGTAGCTCAGGCCAAACCAATTTACTTAGGATTTTTCTTCCAAAGTGTTGGTCCGCCAGCTGGTCCGAACCCAAAGATGGTTGAGGTGGGCAATTGACTGTAGCTCAGGCTGGACCAATTTGCTTAGGATTTTTTCTTCCAAAGTGTTGGTCCGTCGGTTGGTTCGAAGGTTTCAGATAGTGCCGGCCGGAGCCGGACTTTCGGAAGTGGGCTACCCTAGAGCCTCTACCAGCTAGAGCCGGACTTTCAGAAGTGGGCTGCCCTAGAGCCTCTGCCGGCCATAGCCGGACTTTCGGAAGTGGGCTGCCTTAGAGCCTTTGTGGAAGAAATTGTAGACTTCATTGATAGTACTTGCAGAGATTGTCTACATTCCATGGACGTGCTATCTGCCGTCCGTCCAAAAGTTTGAGTTGGTAAGATCCGGCTCGAATTACTTCAGTGACCCGATAAGGACCTTCCCAGTTTGGAAAAAGTTTTCCTTGCTCGGTCGGTTTTGAAATCTCAGACCTCCGTAAGACCAGATCTCCAACTTGGAAAATTCACGACTTGACCCGGGAGTTGTAATATTTTACCATTTTCTGATGGTAGGTTGCCATTTTTAAGCTTGTTTGGAGTCTGGTTTCTTCAAGAAGGTCCAGGTTAGCCCACCTCTGCTCAGAGTTAGTTGGCTCGGCATAGTGGTCAATCCGTAGGGATTGCAAAAAGATCTCGACCGGGATGATGGCTTCACTCCCGTAAGTAAGGTTAAATGGAGTCTCTCCAATTACGGTTCGGGCAGTCATCCGGTAGGCCCAAAGTACCGAATGGAGTTCTTCAGTCCAAAGCCCTTTGGCTTCGTTCAGCCGGGTCTTCAATCCATGCAAGATTGTCCGATTGGTGACCTCAGCTTCTCCATTGGATTGAGTGTGTCCGACCGATGTAAGCCGATGGAAGATGTGATATTGTTTGTAGAAGTCCCGGAACTTCAAATTGTTGAACTGTCTTCCGTTGTCGGTGTGATTATCTTTGGGATGCCGAATCGAAAGATGATATAGTTCCGAACAAAGTTTTTCACCTTGGCCTCAGTGATTTGCGCCAGTGGTTCGGCCTCCACCCACTTGGTGAAGTAATCAATGGCTACTATGAGAAACTTCCGCTGGCCGGATGCCGGAGGAAAAGGCCCGAGGATATCCATCCCCCACTGCACGAATGGCCATGGCACGATGATTGGAGTCAGCTGGCTAGCAGACCTCCTTTGAATATTGGAATACTTTTGACACGCATCGCATCTTTGGACGAAGCCCGACATGTCCTTCTGAATTATGGGCCAACATAATCCCTGTCGGATTATCTTATATGCCAATAATCTCCCTCCGAGATGATCACCACATATGCCTTCATGGACTTCTCTTAGGGCATAATCAGCATCGGTCAGCCCCAAGCACTTTAACAGAGGCTATGAAAATGACTGCTTGTAGAGGGCACCTTCGAGGATGACGTACCTCGAAGCTGTCCAGCATATCCACTTGGCTTCGACTGGGTCATCTGTGAGAATCCCCTTACTCAGATATAAGAGAATTGAGTCCATCCATGAGGCCTCCTGTTCAACTTGGTGGACCTCATTCGGCTCTTCACTAATGCTTGGACGTTGTAAATGCTCCACGAAAGTTCGGTCGGAGGTACTGGCGGCCGCCGTAGCCAATCGTGATAGAGCATCTGCCCGGGAGTTCTACAAACGAGGTATATGGAGGATTTCAAAGAATTTGAGTCGAGAGATGAGGTTCTGTACCTTGTTCAGGTATTTGGCCAGGGTCGGGTCCCTTGCTTCGAGCTCATCCTTCACCTGATTGACCATTAATTATGAGTCGGAGAAGGCTCTCACCCGACTGATGCCTAATTTGTTGGCAATTCACAGTCCTGCGAGGAGGGCTTCGTATTCCACCTGATTATTTGACATCCGAAATGAAAAGTGGAGTGCATATTCCAAGTTTTCTCCGCCAGGGTCGGCCAGAATCAGGCCGGCCCCACAGCCCACGAGATTGGATGCCCCATCTACGTGGAGGGTCCAAGCTAGTCCGGCTGCTCCGTCGATGGGGTCAGCTTCAGGTGCTTCGGCCATTTGAGAGAATGCCCCCAGCTTCCAGGTACACTCTGCCATGAAGTCGGCAATAACTCGGGCCTTCAAAGCAGTTCGAGACTAGAAAGAAATGTTGAACTCACCAAGTTTGACAGCCCACTTGGCAAGCCGACTAGATGTGTCCGGACTCCGAAGGATCGCTTTGAGAGGTTGGTCGGTCATCACCACAATCGGATGTGCCTGGAAGTATGGTCGGAGTCGCTTGGTCGATATGACCAAGGAATAACCAGCTTTTGCATTTTAGGATACCTCATTTCGGCATCATGGAGGACTTTACTGATGTAGTAGACGGGCTTCTGCTGACCATCATCTCTAACTCGCACAAGGATGGAGCTGATCACCTCGTCTGATGTCGAAAGGTAGAGATACAAAGGCTCCCCCTCCATCAGTCTGACCAACAACGGAGGGTTCTTCAGGTAATCCTTTAGGGCTTCAAAAGCCGACCGACACTCGTCGGTCCAAATAAAGCGATCTGACTGGCGCAGGGTCTTGAAGAAAGGCAGGGACTTTTCAGCCAAACGGGAGATGAAACGATCGAGAGAGGCAATTCGACTAGTGAGCTCTTGCACCTGCTTTTTGTTGGTCGGATGTGCCATTTCAATGACAGCCCTTATCTTATCAAGGTTAGCTTCAATTCCTCTCTGTGTAACAAAAAAGCTGGGGAACTTGCTGGAATTCACCTCAAAAATATACTTTGCAAGATTCAGCTTCATTCGATGGCGTCTGAGTGCGTCAAAGGATTCCTGTAAATCCTTGATGTGGTTAGCCTTGTTGAGGCTCTTTACTATCATATCATCAATGTAAGCCTCCATATTTTTTCCTAGTTGCCCTTCGAAGACTCGATTGATGAGGCTGGAAGGTGGCGCCGGCGTTCTTTAAGCCGAAGGGCACATTCGTTAACAATACAGGCCTTTGTTGGTGACAAAAGCAGTTTTCTCCTCTTCTTTTGGATGCATCCTAATTGGGTTATATTCGGAGAAAGCATCCATAAAGCTGAGAAGTTGATGACCGGCCGTTGCATCCACTAGTTGGTCAATCTTAGACAGGGGGAAGCTATCCTTCGAACAAGCCTTGTTGAGGTTGGTGTAATCCACACATATCCTCCACTTCCCGTTAGCCTTTCTTACCATAATAACATTCGCTAGCCATTCAGGGTAGTGGGCTTCCCTGATAAAGCCAGCATTAGAGAGCTTCTTTACTTCTTCGTCGATAGCTTTCTGTCTTTCGGTGGCGAAGCTTCTCTTTTTTTGTCGGACGAGCCTGTAGGTCGAATCCATCTTGAGCTGGTGAGTGATGACATTCGACGGTATACCCGGCATGTCCGACGCCGACCAAGTAAAAACATCAACGTTACTTCTCAGGAAGCTGATCAGCTCTGACTTGATGTCTTCGCTGAGGGAGCTTCCAATTTGGAAGACTTTGGTGGGGTCATCTTCTCTAAGGGGGACAAACAAGATTTTTTCATTGGCTGACCACGGTCGTCGGTGTCGGCCCTCGGGTCGAACTGTTCCAGAGTAGGATGGCTTTGTGACTGTTGGTTCAGAATAGTTAAGCATTGTCTGACCATCCGATAGTCTCCCCACATAACTCCGACCCCATTCCTGGTTGGAAACTTCGCCAACAGATGATAAGTAGATACAATGGCCCGAAACTTGTTGAGGCCCGGTCGGTCCAAAATGGCATTATAAGCCGAGGTCGTATGGACGACCACAAAGCTGATGGGGAGAGTTTTTTGGAAAGGTTCGGTCCCGATCATCACAGGGAGAACTATTTCCCCCTCAACACCGATGGAATTCTCCCCGAAGCCTGTCAGTGGTGCAGGGGATTCTTGTAGCATCGACCGAGACAAGTTCATTCTTACAAAAGCATCATACAGTAATACCTTCGTAGAGCTTCCATTATCTATAAGTATCCTTCTTACATCGTAGTTGACAATTACTGCCGACATGACTATAGAATCATTTTCAAAAACATGAGACTCCAGGAGGTCCTCGTTGGAGAAGGTAATTGCATTGGGGCCCCTCGGCCTCTTAATGATGTCTGGGCCATTTTCATAGCTCCAATCAGACCATCGATGCACCATGTCGACGTCCCCACCGGTCGGCCATTAATTAGGGAGCTCCACCTCCTCCGGAGGGTTTCTGGCAGTTGAGGCTTCCGCCCGATCTCGATGGAGTCGGACATATTTGCATAGGTACCCCCTTCGGATGAGATCTTCAATGGCATCCTTTAGTTGTAGACATTCTTCGGTGCTGTGCCCATGGTCTCTATGGAACCAACAGAAGTTATCTTTATTTCTGGATGCAGAAGGGTCCCTCATCGATCGAGATCTCTGAAGGAAGGTCTCGTTCTCGATCTCTAGGAGGATTTTCTCCCTCGGGAGGGAGAGGGGCGCGTAGGTCTCGAACCTCCTAGGGAAGTCCTTCGGCTTCGGGCATCGATGCTAGACTGACCGGTGGCCGTCGTTCGAAGGTCGGACTTTGGGAGCCTTGTTGCTCTGCTTCTTGGAGGCCGGCCTTCCTTCTGCCTGGCACTGGCTGGCCGCTTGCTCTTCCGCCAGGACATATTTCTGCGCCCTGGCTAGCAGTTCACTATAGCTTGTCGGAAATCTCTTATCCAGGGAGAAAGTAAGCTTGGACATGCGGAGCCCCCGCTTGAAGGCCGACATAGCCATGTCTTCATTCAGGTCCAGGACCTCCATGGCCGCTGAGTTGAAATAGGCCATGTAGTCCCAGAGAGTCTCTCCCTCCTTGTGCAGCACGAGAAAGAGGCAGTCGGTGTTCCTCGGGGTCCGACTGCAAGTCCTGAAATGGAAAAGAAAAAGATTTTCAAGCTAAGAAAAAGAGTGGATCGTACCTGATCGGATGGTAGAGAACCACATCCGAGCAGCCTTCTTGAGGGTCACAGGGAAGGCAATGCAGTGAAGGGCGTTGGAGGCGCCCTGCACCATCATGTGGGCTTTGTAGGTACCCAGATGGTCCGCGGGTTGGTGGTGTTGTTGTAAGGGTCCACCTGAGGGATTTTAAAGTGGCGGGAAATCGTCTCCACTAGAATCTCATCGAAAAATGGCAGGCGGGAGTCATATACCTGCCCCCCTTCGACCTTCTGTCGATGGACAATCTCAGCAATGCGCTCTTCCATGCGTAGGATCTTGCTAGTATAGTCTCTCGGTAGTTTGGCAGGAAGCCGAGCACCAGCAGGGATGGACTCAGCATAAGAGGGAGATGCAAACCTCGCCCTCTTGCCATCAGTGCGGCCCCCAAGGACCTTCGAGGCTCTTCAATGACGTGAGAGCAATGCTGAGGGACTTCTGGCTGTCGACTCCCCTCAGCCGTAGTTGGGTGGTTAGTGCAGGAAGCAGTAGGCGGTTGCGGTCGGTCATCGGCCGCCTCCTGGAAATGCTGAACCACTACGGTGACTGTGTCAATGCGGTTCATCAATATCTGGAACTGCTGTAGCCCTAGAGTAATGGTGGGCTAAGCGACGGTGATGGTGGCGGCAGCGTCATTTTTCCTAGGAGGTCCCTCAGACCTAGGTGGGGAGACACCTTCTCTGGCAGAGATGTTCTGAGCTCTTCCCTTAGCCATTGCTTGGCAGATGGATTCCTCCTTTTAGAGGAGTGGGTCCTCCTTCTAGCGCCAATCTATTGCTGTGACTTTTCCTGGACCGAGCTCGGCTAACTGCGTTGGAGCGCTCCTCTTCCGGTCGACCTGCAGCAAAGTCCCCAAGGCACCGATGGTATTCCGGCGGGGGACCCTCCGATGCTTAAGTTAGCAGGAGCTTGAAGGCAACAGAATGGAGGAATCAGAGAAGCAGCGTATGGAGAAGGGAGAGTGTACTTAGCTTCCAACGGGCATCCCCCGGGTACCTTATATAGGTGCAGAATAGTCCAAAGTTCGTTAGGGAAGGGGTCGAGAAGGACTGATCTGCCCCTACAAGAATCTAGAATGTGGTCACGTAGCACCTGGATAGGGCGGCATCGTGGGAATAGTGGAGTAGTGGTGCTGACGTGGCAGGAGTCTGTTACAATGGCAAGGAGTTTCTAGAACCCCAAAAGCCTCCGGTGTAAGGCAGTCGGACATTAGCAGGAAGGGTTAGGTGCCCCTCAGAAGGAGGCCGGTAGGTCACTCGAACCTCGGCCTTCGCGAGCCAGACTCCGAAGGATCGCCTTGAGAGAGTGACCGTACCTTAGTTGGAGCAAGTCGTTCAGATCTCGGCTTCCATGGGTCGGACTCCGAAGGATCTCCTTGAGAGAGTGACCGGACCCCAGCTGGAGCAGGTCGTTCGAACCTCGGCTTCCGTGGGTCGGACTCCGAAGGAGGAGGTGGCCAGATCTCGACTGGAGCGGACCTCAAAAAAAAGGGGGGGGGGGGTGTTGTGCTAGAGTTATGAGGAAGAGCATCGACCGGGCTTCGAATACATGTCTTGGTCGAACCTTTGTGAGGGTGACGGTCCAGTTCGATGGTATGCCGGTTGGGTATAACAACATGGATCGACTAAACTTAGACACTTTGATGTTTTTGAACTTCAAGTCCACAACAAATTAAGCTGGAAACAGACTTGACTCCTGCATTGATTTTAAAATTTGATAATAATAATATAAATAATTAATAATTAATTAAGCTAACATTTTCATCTCAAACTCAACTCAAATGAGGCATGTTTAAATCAACTTGATCCAAGCTACAAGGTGGGTTGTAAATATTGGATTATGTTCAGCTAACTTTATAAAACAATATGCTATTTGGAATAGATCAAACATACCAGCCTAGGATCTAGAATAATCACCAATTAATAACAGTAGTAAAAAAAACATTTGAGAAAGAAAAATAAATTATTTAAAAGAAATAAAAGTCAAAAAAAATATTCGGCTTCTCTCACAAAGAAGTTTCCGAGATGTCTCTCTACCTTTCTCAAAGATGCGTCCCGAAGTCTCTCTACTACTCTTCACATAGGTCTCCCATTTTCTTTATAGAACCACAACTTCTCTCTTATTACAAAACAAATATAAATATCACTCTCTTATTAAAAGCCAAAAACATTATGATCTCTATTTCAACTAAAAAATAAATTCCAATGTATTGAGCCAAAATCACCTTTCGATAGGTTGCACGTGCTAGGAGTCCTTCGATCTCCTCCGGCAGGATCGAATACTTTGTGGTTGGTGGTTCTTGAATGAAGACTTACAAAAAAGTTCTAGAACAAGAATTACCGATAAAGACACTCTGATGCTTGAGTCAGTAGGATGATCTATGCAACAGCCGGAGCTGAGAAAAAATATGGCAAGAGAGTCTAAATGGAAATGAACGTGTAGTGGCGATCACTAGCCTACCTGTTGGATGTCCCTCTTATCAATTTATAGCATCCCATGGAAAGATGGAAAGCTATTAGAGAGACAGTGCCTTTTGGCAAGTTTTAGTGAAGTGTCCGAATCTTATCTCCCATATCTTCTCCATCAAGATAGTGGCCATTGTGGTGTCAGGATATTGTCTACCACGATCTTCTGCTGATAGCTGGAGGTTGTTGAGATTGCTGGGATATATGTGGTAGCTTCTATCACTCACTCGGCCATAGGCACTTGGTCTCGGCTTTTCCTGATTTCGAAGCGAGTCGGATCCACTCGATGGATGTCATCATCATCTTTGTATGGGTTGGCTAGCTCTAGTGAGAGGAACCAGAGATAGGCGGGACATGAACTCACTTTTCAAGGATTGTTAAATCCTTGCATAGGAGTTTGGGTTGCATAGATGTTTGGGCAAATGAGAGAACACTTGAAGGTGATCGGCTTGACCTCAGATACCTATCAAGTTGGTCGTTGGGTGTGCTGAGCTGAGGCGGAATGCTAGGATGGTCAGGACATGCTGGAGGTGGTCAGGACATGCGAGCCGAGGTGAAAAGTGCCGGGTATGGCGGGGCATGACGAGCCAAAGTGGGATGTACTGGATGCTACTAGGACGTGCCTAGCCGAGGTAGGGAGTATTGGATGTGACCAAGACATGTTGAGCAGAGGTGGTTGGGACGTGTCGAACCATGCCGAGTTGATTCGTAGACATGTCAGAGGTGGTCGGGAAGTCAAGACGGGATGCCAAAGTGGTGCATGCTCCAAAAAGGTGGTTGGACTCACAAGCCATGCCAAGCTAACCTTGGGCATGCTTGAGATGGTTGGGATGCCGAGGTTGGCACGACCAGAACATATTGGACCGAGGCGGTCGGGACGTGCCGAAGGCGCTGAGTTGGCCGAGGCATGCCGGAGACATCGAGCTGGTCGAGGTGGGACGCTGAGGTGATCAGGCCAAGTTGGTGGGCAATACACTTGTGGAGGAGGCGGGTCATGGCACCAATATCGATGAGAGAGCGGATGAGGGCCAACATCTTAGGGCTCCCAAAGTCTACAAAGCAGGTCAAGAGATTAGTGGAAAGACTGGAGGGATCTTGATCAGGGCCTGGAGGAAGCTGGTGCCATTGAAGGAGCAGGGTGACGAGTGGCAAAGAAAGGCTTGGAACTTCGAGATAGGCCTGCAATGCATCGAAAGGTGCATGGCAGAGGAAGGAGGCATCCTTCCTAGAGTTCCGAATGGAGTCAACGAGATCGTCGCAGTAGGGCTTAGGGCGAGGGAAGTCTCTTCCCATGGTTTCGTCGCTAGGAGCTTGGTTCTTCATTGACTGCAAGATAAAGTAAGAGAGAGATTGTGATGAGACTTTTTTCTGAGAGCTAGGGGAATTTTCTCCTTCTAACCCTTTTGGGAAAGAAGGAAGACGAGATACAAATGATGACTTGAGGTTTGTTAAATCATAGTAGTGCCCACGTGTTGAAAGATAATTCACTATCGGCAATTGTCACAATAATATCATCGTTTTATCGAGGCCGCGCCGGTTTGTCCGTGCCACAATAGGCTCAACTTAATTAATATAGGTCATCATTTAAAGACAATATATTCTATCTAAAGTTAGAATAGGAAACTCTGAATAGAATTTTAATATAAGCATCACAAACAATAGACTCCCAACAAACTTAACTCCAAGTTTGCAATGCTTTTTTGATCCCAATTTTATTAGAAACATGTTCGTGGTATGCCAGTCTCTAGTCCATGTCTTCAGCTCGGTTCTCTTTGCTCTTACACTCTTGTGGGCACACAAGGTTGATGTCAAAAATGCATATTAATTGATTGAAGGGACTATCAAACCTTCTACCCACAGTGGCACCAATGAACCATGTCATTGATACTGTGGTAATTCCAATTTTGATTTCTCCATGGACAATGTATAACAGAGTAACAAAAATGTATAATAGAGTAACAAAAATGTGGCAAGAAAGATCTAGATTTATTACTAATTTTCTTTTAAAATAATTATCAGGGTTCTACGTAAAATTCACATTGTTGTATTTGATAGTTAGTTATCTATTCACATGAGACCCCACTACATTATTTTATTTGGTATGATTTTTTTATAACAATTCACATTACCACCTCCTAAATAATTTTTTAGACAATATTACCTTCTTTTCTCTATGTAATATAATATAATATATTTTATAAAATATATTATATTATATTTAATATGAAATAATATATTTTATAAAATATATTATATTATATTTAATATGAAATAATATATTTTATAAAATATATTATATTATATTTAATATGAAATAATATATTTAATATAATATATAATATATTTATATAATATATTTATACATAATATAATATATATTTAATATATTTAAATAATATATCTAAATAATATATTAAATATATTATCCATTTAATATATAAATTTATATTAAATTTATTTAATATATTTTTTTATTTTTACTTTTATATAAAAATATCAAATATATTTTTTAATATAAAATATACATTTTTAATAAATAGATAAAATATAAAAAAATATAAATAAGATATAAATTAAATTTAGATATATTTTAAAAATATAATTTTATTTTACGTAATATTATCTATATATATTAAATATAATAATTCATGTTATCTAATAATTTATATTATTGGTAAACCATGTTATCTTGCAAAATTGGAGGTAATACACAAAATGCAATCTGAAGTAAGAATGTGTCAAATAATTATAATATAAAAATAATTTATTATTGGAGAACGAGTAGTCGATCTCATCTAAGGTTACGTTTGGTAACAGGTAATCTATCCAGATTACTGGTAATTTAATAGGGCCCCATCATATTATTATGTTTGGTACATTTTTCTAGATGGCAATCTATCCTGTCTGCTAATCTGGATTACCTTACAAGAGATAATCTAGATGAAGGATGGTAATCTAGATTACCACTTCTCAGGTAATCTTTTGGACAATATTACCTATCCCTTCTCCGTTTCTATTATATTATAAAATAAAATATTATAATAATATAATATAATATAATATTATTATAGTATATAATGTAATATAATATAATATAATAATATTATAGTATATAATATAATGTTATACTATTTTATGTTAATATTTTATTTTATTTTATAATATAATAAAATAAAAAAAATTATATAATATATAATATAATATAATATAAATTATATTTTATATTTTATATAATATAATATAATATATTTATATTGATGTGGCAAGATCGCTGATATGGAGCATGTCTCAAATCCAACTGGCGGCCATGTTGGAGGACGGTACCACCTGGACAAAAATCCTAGGGAGGCCACCTCCGGTCTGGGCCCCTTGCGCCGAGATGGCTCCCCCGAGGTCGAGCCCCAGTCAAAGTCGTGCCCTCGATCTTCATGCCCCTCGTGCCGGAGTGGCTCCCTCGAGGTTGAGTCCCGACCGAGGTCATGCCCTCGATCTTCGTGCCACTCATACCGAAGTGGTTCCCTCGAGGTCGATCCCCGGTCGAGGTCGTGCCCCCGATCTTCGTGTCCCTCGCATCGGAGTGGCTCCCCCGAGGTCGAGCCCCGATCGAGGTTGTGCCCTCGATCTTCGTGCCCCTCATGCCGGAGTGGCTCCTCCGAGGTCAAGCCCCGACCGAGGTCGTGTCCTCGATCTTCCTGCCCCTCGTGCTGGAGTGGCTCCCCCGAGGTCGAGCCACGACCGAGGTCGTGCCCTCGATCTTCTTGCCCCTCGCGCCGAAGTGGCTCCCTCGAGGTTGAGCCCTAGCCAAGGTCGTGCCCTCGCTCTTCGAGCCTTCGGTAGGCATCAGGCTCCACCCCGTTCGAGGTCAATCTCCAGTCAAAGTCAACCTCTTCCCCGAAATCAGATATGAATGAGTCAAGTGAACGTTGTCTCTTCCTCGAGCTTCCTAGGGCAGACGGGTAATGGCGCCAGCAAGTGGCACCATCGTCCTTACCCTGGCACGGCATGGGGAGGCTGACATGCCTGACGAACAATGGCACGCCACCTGGAACTTCTGAAGGAATGGCGCCCCACCATCGACGCCGACTGTGCCCCCTACAAAATGGCATTTCACTAGGGCACGCTGACCTGCGTAGAAGCGTCCCATCGGAGCACTGGTCACTTAGTCTACTATCGGCACTACTTGGGAAAGGAAGCTCCGCTCGAGATGCGGAGCCCTTCTACCCACCATCTGCACCACCCAGAAGAAAAAGGTTTCGCCAGGGAATTCAAATCCTGTAGCAACTACCCCCGGATCGGTGCCCTGCCAGGTTCCCATAGTTGGTGGGACGGCGTTAGAAGGAAGCAGCGCTGTCACAATGTCAGGATCCACGACGTATCTCCTTGCCACGAAAGGGACGCACACTCCTCCATGCTCTACCGACTTAGCCTGTGACAGACCCCCTCCGGGCACGAGACCGGAGAGAGGGGGGAGGAGAGTAGGCTTACATCTCACTCGTGCAAGAGACACCTGGAGGGGGCCAAGGCAGAACTCGGCACCTCACTCGAGGTGCTGCTTGTCTATAAAAAAACCAAAAGGGGCTTCCGTCAAAAGTAAGCAAGGAGGGGCAGGCAATTCAGTGAGGCTTAAAGCACACCAGGAGCACCCGAAAACTCCCAAAGAGAGTTCCAGCGACCACGGCCATCACTGCTCATGCCCTCTTTCTCAACCTAAACCTCTACTTCATCATCTTTTCAAGACCTTTGAGGGTGGAGACTGCTCCAAGATCCATCAAGGAGGATCTATTTCCCTAGATCGTCCATTGACTTGATCGTTGGAGTGCCCCCGCAAGGATTCCCAGCCCGGGTCTTCCTTCTTTTGTAGGTCTGGGCACGTGCGTTGAATGCCGGGCGGGAGAGCTACCAACCAATACCACGCAAGAGCTGCAGGCCATGACGATCCAGGTGACAATATATATATATATATATTATATAAAATATATTATCTATTTAATATATAGATTTTTATAATAGATTTATTTAGTATAAAATAATTTTTAATTTTTTAAATTTTAATATAAAATATTTTATATTTTATATTTTATAATATAAAATTTAAAAAAATATGTTTTTATAAATAAAATATAATTTTAATTTTAAAATATTTTAAAATTTTGATTTTATCTTCTACATCGTTATCTGTAGGGATGGCAATTTTTACCAATCCGATGGATATCCGACCCGACCCGACCCTAATGGGACGGGTAAAACCCGACTCACCTAATTTATAAATAGATATGGGTTATATAAAAAAAATCCGAGTCGGGTACGAATAGTAATATGCCCCGATCCGAACCCGATCCGTTTATATATAAAAAAATTATGTTTATAAAATATTTAAGTAAATTAGATATGAAATGTATATACTTGACCTGACTCGACCCGATTTATTTAATTTTTAAATAAATTAAATTTTATAAGATTGAGTATACACAACCCGACTCGATCATATATGATTTTTTTATACCCAATTCGATCCGATCTGAGACGGGATGGATATGGTACAGATAATTTTTTAATATGATGAGTATAGGTTTAAGGTGATCCGATCCAAATTTCATCCGTCGCCGTCTTTAATTATCTATACTAAATATAATATTCTTGGTTATTATAGCATTGTCCAGGGTTTATTGCCGGCGCAGAACTGGGCGTTGGGGGAGAAACAGAGAGCCGCGTAGATGATGAAAAGCACGTGGCTTTGGAGCCTGGGCCCTCCGCCACGTGGAATGGGCGATTAGGCTTCCGACTGTGAAGATTGGTGACGTCCCCGTACCATTCCAATCAAATCCGCAGGGATCGTCGAGTAAAAGGGAACGAAAACATCCGGCGGCGAGAGGAGCCGGAGACGCGGTGGGCAGCGTCCAGCGGCTAACAAATGTGTTGGTTCGACGTGGAGGGACACGTGGCTGCTGTAACGTTCCGGTGCGGATCGAACGGCTTGGCGAGCAGGAAGCGTGACAGCCGTCGATTGTAGCTTGTTCTCGAGTGCTGCTATAAAAGGCCAAAAGAATGGTGGAGAGGGCATAGCAGGCACCAGACGGGCACGGCTTCGTAGGCCCGGAAGCTTCGATCTTTCCGTCCTGTTAGACTAGTTCTCTCCTTCTCTTGCAGCCTAAGGGAAGTACGTTTTTTTCTTGGGTTTTTAGTTAGAGAGAGAGACTAGGAGGCAGAAGAGCGGGAGATCAAATGGGACGCTTCGATTCTTGAAGGCGTTGCGATCGAGGAGGATTCTGTGTTGTTCTCGCCCTATCTGTAATTTTTTTAAAATTTTATTTTGTTTTGGCTTGTTTGGTACCAATGAGATGTTCTTGTGGAATGAGTAGAGCTTTTGGTTTCGTTATCGTCTCGTCTTTTGCTTTTTTTCTTGTACGCCCTTCTTTTATGATGTATATTTTTTCGGGTTTTGGAATTTTTATCTATTTTTATACCGTTCCTGCAATGGCTTCATTTCTTGTTCAAATTTGTTGTCCTGTTCTTGAATTCTGACTCTGATAAATAGATGAGCTTTCCTTCTTTCCCCCTTTTTTTGGGATTCTTTTTCTAGGTTTAATCTGGAAGAGAGGGAAGATTTAATGGCTCGTTCTTACATTTATCTCCCTCCATTCGAAAAGATCCCTCGGATATCTCGTATAATATTTTTTTCCCTTAAGCTTTCTCTTTTTTTTCTCCATCTATCTTCTTGTGTTTGTGGTGTCGAACCCGGATTCTAAGGCATCTTTTCCTTCTCTTTGGCCTTTTATCTCTCTTCCCGCTGGTCTCTGGTTTTCAGCGGCGGAGTCCAGGGAATGCCAGAGAAACCTATGTGCCTATATTTTCTAAAACTGGACGCATTTATCTTTCCTCCTGGAAAATACTTGGAAGAGACAAAAAAAAAAGGAAAAAGAAACTCCTTTTCTTCCGTCGACAATAGAAAGAGCCTAAAAAGAAAGGCTTTCCTTGCTGCGATTATCTCTCATAACTCCTCACCGGGCATCTCGCCTTTTTTTCTAGCTTTTCCTTCCTATCAAAGTCCCTGTCTCTGCCTCGCTCGCTTTATTTGCTCTTTGATGTCTGTCATTTGCCCTACACATCGCCCCTCACTTTATCCGCTCTCTTACTGTGGCTGCAGAGAGACAGAGGAGTGAAGAAGAGGTCAGAGAATAACACAGAGAGGTGGGGAGGGAAGGTGGAAGGGAGAGAGAGGGAGGGAGAGGGAGAGAGAGAGAGAGAGAGAGAGAGAGAGAGAGAGAGAGAGAGAGAGAGAGAGAGAGAGAGAGAGAGAGAGAGAGAGAGAGAGAGAGAGAGAGAGAGAGAGAGAGAGAGAGAGAGAGAGGACGATGTGATCCGTGATTGGATGTGGGTGTAGAGGATATGGACAAAGAGAAAGGTCGAGACTTGAAGCGCGGCGGCAGCTCGGGGGGTCGGTCTTCGCCCTCGAAGCGGCAGCAGAGAGGGTTATCTGCACGGATCAGCAGCAGCACCAAGCCCGTCTCGCCCCCATCCTCCTCCCCCCATGGTATCAATCGTAAGTCCCAAGTAACTCTCCCACCATCCCTCCATTTCCTAAAATGCCCCTCCCTCTTGCCTAATTTACATAAAAAAAGTCGCATCTTTACATTGTTTTCCTATATGAAATCGGTAATTTCTCGCCGTATTTTTCTTGTCTTTTTCTTCCCCTCTTGGCACTTGTCTTGGTCGAGATTTTTCTTCTCTTGTGTTCTTTTTTTTTTAAAATTCGAAGAAAATGCTGCAGTTTTGAATGGTACCAGTTATGGTAGAGGAGGAGGAGGGGAAGAGAGTGCGATGGAGAGATGGAAGAAAGAGAGAGCGAAGGCGTTCGTGTGGGGCTCACGCATCAACAAAGAGGACGGCAGGACGGGCGATGGAGGAGGCAGCTGTGGGTCCGATGGAGGAGGCTCGCATCTTTCACGCCCGCCCCTTTCTACGAGCGGTAGACTCCAGTCAAAGGTTGGAACTGTTTTGTTTTTTCCCCGTCTCCTAGCTAGCGGTTTTATCTTTTTTTTTCTGTTTTAAGTAATAATATATTTCTCGCCCTTTCTTTCCTTAATATTTTTTAACTTTAATTATAGGTATCCGAGGATTGCAATGCTGTGGATCATGCCACGGTGCCTAGGAAATTGCGGTCTGGTATAAAAAATTCAGATGGAACGCTTCTCAGTTCCTTTTATGTGAATATTATTACCAAAAAAAATTGAATACTGTTACGGAAAAAAAAATATTATGTGTGCGTATCCTTTCTAATAGTATGATTAGTTTAGTCTTATCATCCTAGGTCATTAAAGGATGGTTTTGTGAATCCGGATCTTTAGTTCCCACTCCCACTTTTCGGTCCTGTGTTGGGGTAGACTACTGTTTTTCCATGGTCAGTATTGAAAGGGTATTGATCTGATTGAGAGAACGAAATCGTTGGATCTTCTTTTTTTCATTACGTAAATTCATGATCAACTGTTTTCTTTTTTGTTTCTTGCCGTTTAATATTTGCATAAAATAACTGGCATATCCAATTAATGGTCAAATTTTTTCATTGCCGTTTTTGCCGGCAGTTGGTCGGCTGGCTTATCGCTTGTTTTTTTTTATCAAAATAACAAAATTTACCGAGTGATCTCAGTCCAGTTGGTACCTTGTCATCTTTGTAATCTTTCTGAAGTGCCATCAGTGGTACTCAATCTTGTCTAATCTTTCTGAAGTGCCATCAGTGGTACTCATGCATGTCTACCGTTTTCAACTTCAGCTATGAACAAACGCGGCAGCCTATCAGCATCTCCACCGTTGCAGGATTCGAAAAACAAATGTCATGCCTCCGATGGTAACCATATGCCTTGTGTTAATGGCTCGAGGAGAGTTGAGAGAAACATGGTTGGTCTTTTATCAGCGTGCTTGCTTAGCTTGTTGTCTTTTTAGCCTTATTGTCAGTTTGGGGCTCTTGATACCTTCTGGCCTTCTGTTTAAGTAGCTAGAGGAAGAAATCACCAAAGATGAGGAAGAAGCTGCTGAGACATTGTCCGCATTGGCTAGTATGATCCCTGATGGCAGGCCAATTAAGATCAGTCAGGAAGGTAGAATGTTGGAGGAAAATTCAGAGACAACAGCAACTGTCTTTTCTCATTCAGAAGGTTGGTAAATTCAACTAGAATCCATATCTTTTGTTTTCAGCAGAGCAATACTTTAAACCTGAAGGGTGCCTTGGATTTGAGAACAGCTTATAGTTTTTTAAAAGGAGTTTCTGTTTATTATATTTTAAGTTGACTGTAATTTCTGATTCAACAGCTTCCAAAGAAGAGAGTACTAAAATTTTGCTTCCAAGCACCAGCACTGCAGTGACAAATCCGCCTTCTCACATTGAGAAGTCAATTGTAGAAACTGCAAAACCTGAGCTTTCTGTTTTGGAGCAGCCTGCTATTACCTGTGTAAACCAGCGTTTGGATACAGGATCAAATGGAACAGCTCATCCTGATTTCCAAAGAACACCTCCATCCAAGAATGAACAGGCAAAGAATGCAATTTCAAGGGATTCTTTAAATTCATCAAATCTCTTGGAAGCTCCTCTCTATTCTTACTCTGGAAACAAGTTAGTACTATTTGGTTTGCATTATTTATTTACTTTTAAAAATGGGACAGTTAGCTGGTAATTGCTCAAAATTTCTTTTTTCACCTTAATTTTGGTTCCGGTTGATTCACTTGCAGATCAGCACGATTGGATGCCCTTTCGGTGCACAAATCAGAGTTTAATCTTTGGCCAGTAATGTTTCTATATTAGGAGATTTGATCATAGTTATTATTGGTTATTCAGAAATTTTGCAAACAGTACCCCCTTTTTTTATGCAGTTTGGATCTGCCTCCTTGGAGAACCAGGTGCAGCCTTTCGATCAGAAAATTGACAATCTAGCACATTGCATGAATGGTAAAGGTAGTCATTTTGTACCTTGCTACAGACATTTCACATGGGGAACATATTAACTGTGCTTATTACTATATTCTCTGTGCTCTTCCTTCTAACTGATTATTCCAAACCTTGGTTATCTTATCAGATACTGGTAATGCTCTGCGGCCTGGTTTGCCAAGCTGGGATAACAGACATTTGACAATGTAATTCATAATCCACCTGTCATTCCTGATGGGGAACTCCAAGCATAATATTTTATAAATAGCATCCTTGGTTTCCCTAGGATGTCATTTAATTTAAATTTACTTTTTTAGGTCTTCTTCAACTAAAGCTGCTGCCTGGCAAGACTCTGCTGCAGGCAGGTATGGAAGTAGTTCAAACGGACTGAGCATAAATGGAAGTGGTCTTCTAACTGAAAAGGTCGACTACGATCCCCTTGGCCTTGGCAAGGTGCCTTTTACTCTTCCCAGGAAAATTCTCTTTTACTTTTTCCCATTATCAACTGTCTTATCTTGAAATTACTTTGTCATTAAGAATGCAATCACAGTTATGCATGAGATTGGGTGGATGAGGAGATTTACCTATTATTTAGAAGAATGACTGTCTAGATTATGGTGAAATGTGCAATAAAGATGAGTGCTAGATGTTATATTACCAATTTCCAGCTGGATATAGATGAATTTAAAGTGATCCTGCTTCATATGAGTGTTGGATGGCCTCATGCTGCTTTTATATGAAAAGCATTTGTTTCTT
Organism: Areca catechu; assembly: GCA_021397845.1. Taxonomy (NCBI): domain Eukaryota; kingdom Viridiplantae; phylum Streptophyta; class Magnoliopsida; order Arecales; family Arecaceae; genus Areca; species Areca catechu. Next base: position 131,517,037 of record CM038038.1, on the reverse strand, counting down.
TGTAGGCCTGAAACCTACCTGTCTAAAAATCTTTATTTTATGTCCCTGATGGTTTAATGTTTACTTTTTCCCATTATCAACTGTCTTATCTTGAAATTACTTTGTCATTAAGAATGCAATCACAGTTATGCATGAGATTGGGTGGATGAGGAGATTTACCTATTATTTAGAAGAATGACTGTCTAGATTATGGTGAAATGTGCAATAAAGATGAGTGCTAGATGTTATATTACCAATTTCCAGCTGGATCTAGATGAATTTAAAGTGATCCTGCTTCATATGAGTGTTGGGTGGCCTCATGCTGCTTTTATATGAAAAGCATTTGTTTCTTTGTAGGCCTGAAACCTACCTGTCTAAAAATCTTTATTTTATGTCCCTGATGGTTTAATGTTTAATGGATTTAGGGATGGAAGTGGGTCAGGCCGAGCTGGGCCATACCCCTACCTAAGCCCGGCCCGAAAAAAAAATTTGGGCTTCGGGCCGGGTTTAGGCCTGATTTATTTTGAAAAAACCTAGCTCGAGCCTGGCTCGAGCTCGATTGAGCCGGCCCGAACTAAAGATTCGGGCTGGCCTGAATTAAAGTCCGATTGGGCCTACCAAATTGAAGATAAAATATAAAATGAAATTCTTTTAACTAGTATATATTCCGGTCCGAATTAAAGTTCGATTGAGTCTGCCAAATTGAAGATGAAATGATAAAATGAAGTTCTTTTAACTATTAGTGCATATTTCAAAAAAAATTAAAAGATTAAAATTCTAAAATTATTGGGCTGGCGGGTCAGGTCCAGGCTAGGCCTTTTTCGGGCTAGGTTTGGGCCGGGCCAGGCCAAGGAGGAGCCCAAGCCCGGCCCAAAAATTAAATGAATTCTATTTTTAGGCCCAAGCCCGGCCCGATCTACTTCGGGCTGGCCTGAAGCCCGTCGGGCCGGCCCGAGCCCAATTTCAATCCTAAATGGATTCTTTTGTTGCATCAAGTTTTTGCTGATTAATAGTTGATATTAAATGCATAGTTCTTTAAGGAAAGAGGTACTGTAATTTAGTATAAATGTACAGTTCTACCCCCACTGGTGTTGCTTATGAAATTTGAATACATTGTTCTTCGGTTTCTAGAATTATCTACTTAACGATGTAAGCACACTGGAGATTTCATTTATTAGAAATTTTGAGTTTGGTATATTTCTGGGTGCGGCTTCTGCAGATGTCAGCGGATGGCAGGTCATCATGGAAAAGGTGCGCTACTCATGTGTATATAAGCCATATCACTCGGAGCTATCAGAACACTGAAAAAAAACATCAGTTTCTGTTCCTGACTAACCAATCAAAAGCCAAAGAGGGAATGAATTCTGGTGTGCATGCATCCAATGAAGCAACTGGGGTAAGCAGTCTGAACAGCTTGACACCTTTTGGAACTAGTGGTTCCATGGAGAGTCCAGATGAAACTACATTTCAAAAGTTATCTGGCTTCTACATGCAACAGCAAGAGGTATTTGTCATTCCGCTGGTTTGTTTATCCTCTCCTCCATTTCTTACTTCTTCTGAATGTTATGATTAGCACCTGAGTCCTGCCACTAGGCTTGTATTTTTTGTCATTGTTGGCCGCTGGTGAAATCAACAACCCGTAGAATGGGGTAAATAAGTCGGGCAACTTCACATTCTTAAGTCCGTTTGCAGGGTCCATATCATTCCCTTATGCCGTTCCCCTTCTCTCATGGTCCTTATAGTTCACCAAATCTGACCAGCTTGCAGTTACAACAACTCAACAGGTGTGTTTTGTTTGTTCAGCTATCATGCAAACCATGTTTTGGATATTTGCTATCCCCCATTTTTGGATTTTCTAAATCTTTTGTTTTTTTTTCTTTGCCCTTAGGGGGTTGGTCTTATTCCTAACTTGTCCCCATCCTTTTGATCCTATTTTATTGATCCATGAAATGAGTGGTTGTGTTCCACCCATATGATTAGAGAAAACTTTCATGCACAACTTGCTATAATTATTGTTAATGTATTATTTAGTGATATTTTTTTATCACTAAGAGGGGTGTCTTTAAGAAGTGTGACTTCATTGCTTGAAGTGTGACAGCTTCTAAAAAGCTGTCACACCTCAAGTAATAGATTGCACTATTTTCAAAGATATACTTAATTCCAGTTCTGCTTTAGCTGATGCTATTTTGTTTGTCTAGAAACATTATACTTTTATGACTTGTTACTCAGTCGCAACTTCTTCCAAAGTGCTGATCGCCTGGTAATCTGTCCAGCTGCAGCTACCACACCATATAGGTAACTCGCTCTGTGGAACCTATGGACCACAAATGGTTCTTTCTGGAGGCACAATTAAACATCAACATCATCAGCCGACATGGCAGGCTCATATGGCCCAATATAGACCACCTCTTGGTATCCCAACATGGCAAACCATGAGGCTGCAAGATCCCTCCCTGCTTCCATGTGCTCAGCCCCCATCCATATTTCCTCAACTTTCCAGAGAGATGCAGGTTAGGCCCCATAAATCTCCTAATTCACAGCAGCTGCAGCAGCTCTCGCCCATTTCCTCATCATCCTCCTCCCTAAGAGCAAAGAAGCCACATGGTGGTGGTGGGTTTGCCTCCGAAGGTGCACCTCAATTGCAGCTGCTTTGTCATGCCCAGCGCATGTGAAGAGAATACAATTGGATGGGCTCAGATTGTGCTTTTTTTGTTTTATTCATTCAAATATTGACTGGAGCTTGTTGTGTTTCCCCTTCATGGTCAACCATGCAAAGTTCTTGACAACATTTGCATCACCAAAAATGGCAGTTATTCTGAACTTTCGGTAATAGACTTGACAGAACTTGGGGAATCACAAGTTCAGAATGCAGGTGTGCTGAAGATATTTACCCAAAGCAGTGGTGGACCGGTACTCCTATTATACCCGATGCATTTATGAAATATGGGGTTTACTCATAACATATTATAGAACCAACAAAACAGGCTCTCCAGCACCAAAGAAATAGAGGAGGAATGACATGAAAGGATATACTGGAATGAAAAGGGTGGCAGTCCTTTTTAGCTAGGTATGGTTCTCTATATATGGGTTGTCATACATTTACAAACCGAGAACTCTGTAAAATTTATACAGATTACGACTTAAAAGGGTTTTGTCTATAGGATGAAGTGAATTGTCTGAAAGATGTCTGGAAGGTGATGGAATGCATCTGTAAGGCTGATTTTGGTTTATGTTGGATCCGGTACAACAGAAGCTGCTAAAAATGAGTGCAGATTCTCAGTTACAGAGTTCCACTCGCTGTTTTGCCTATGCGCTGCAGTGGGGGCACGGTGATCCGGTGTGTATTTGTTCTCCACCGTTGCAGTGCATGGGCCCTGGCACATGGGATTATTTTCATGTGTCAAGGAGGGAAATGATTCATGCATAACAGAGAGTCGCACTCGCTAAGGCAGCCTGTGTTGATTGACGTTTTATGTGGAGAAATTACCTGTACAAAGTACTGCATAGGTAATTCTTGAAATCTACCTGGTGCACAGCACTGTTGTTTTGGCATGGCAGGACGTGAATCCATTATGATATGACGTATGTTCTGCCAGCGATCATTAACACATTCTCATGCCAATAACTTTAAATCCTGGATGAAAGGTTGAGGCGGTATAAGCATTTGTTTCTGAAAGCATGATTTGGTTTAGAAGTAATTGTAGCATCTGCCAATATTAAGGTCTAGTGGAAGTGAATCTAAATTCTAAAATCGGATGTGGGCGGTGATGCATGTTTTAATCTCATCTTCCACCAACAAACATACCAAAGCTATGATGCATGCTATTAGGAAAATAACTTTCAAATTTCAAATATCATAAATTTTGTATATCATGCAAACTTAGAAAACTTAAGTCAAATCCCTAGAGCTGGATCACTCACTCGTGTATGACTTGTACAGCAAGCACAGCATGCCATATTACATCGTTATTCATGCATGATCGGCTATTTTTTACAATAACTAATATCGAAAAAGTTTGGATACCGTAGAGGAGTAGAGAATATAAATGATTGAGAACCACTCGAGCGATTAATGTTGCAAATTGGGACCGGATAACTTATTTTGGAAAATCGTTCAACATTAAAATTCCTAGCAAGGGTTAAATTTTTCAGTTTTTGTTGCATGGTCTGAATATTTTAATGATGAGAAATAAAATTTGTTAAAACGGAGAAGGAACATTTGCCGCTGCTCTCTATCAACCTCAATTTTATGCTTAGCCTTTTTTTTTTTTTTTTTTTTCTTTCTTTTTTGATAAGATAAAAGGAATAGGGAGGATAAATTCCGGTATAGCTACCCCTTGGGTCCCTATCCTGCCAGATAATGTTCGATTTAAAGTATTTAGATTTTCTCTACTTCTTTCCACCAAACGGTGAGTACGTCAACCTGACACCACTAAGACGCCAGCTGATAGAACGGAGAGAAGAAAAAATCCTGATTTCTTACTCATTCCAATTGTTCCAAGCTTCAGGATTATTCCTGGATTTAATCGAGTCATCCTTGGAATCGTTACTCGAACCGAGAAATTATGCTTAGCCTTTAAACAATCAAGTAAATAATATTTTATTGTTTTGTGCTATATCCTTTTGTTGATGCCTTTCTACCAATATGTTCACTTGATGCCTTTCTACCAATATGTTCACTTGCAACAATTTCAGATGTTGGAAGGACCATGACCACTTGGATGCTGAGAACGGTGCTATTAGCGAGGCCACACAATGACCTATTAATTTTATAGAGAGCATGGCAAATAATCATTTCATATTTTAAATAAAAATATTTATTGTTTAATATATACATATATATATATATTTGTTAGATGTCATATTTTATCTCTAAATTACTTATATACTAAAAATTATAGGATTTGAAAATCCCTAGTTCTTCTTCAAGTAGTCAAAAAAATTAAAAAATTTAAATAATATAAAATTTTGCAGATAAATCACCTGTTGTTGGGGCTTCGATGATGTTGGATGAAGTTCTATTCCTGGACGCTCTTCTCGGGTGGAGACCTACAAAAAGTTCTAGGACCGGGTTTTCGACAAATGACACTTCGACGTTCAAGTCAGTGGGGTTGTCATACCTCGAACCCAGTACCTAGGTTGGCCACGCGACCAGTCGCATGAATCATAGAAATACTCTAGAGATCATGCAAGGCCTTTAAAAATTTCATTACGACTTCAATTTCCCACAATACTATTGATCACAATCTACAAGAAAAAATCCAATGTTAAGAAAATAATACCACCTGTATAATTACAAATTTAATCATTCTGCAATCGTCCGATCGGTATTACCAACTCTCTGTATTATTATCTTTTTTCTCATGAATCTAATCTACCATCAAGCTCAAATATCCTGCGAACATTGAAAAAGAAAGGAAATTGAGGGTATGAGCTTTACAGCCCAGTAAGATCCCTACATACTCATACAAGTATAATACAATATAATTCAAAATAATAATAAATAGTATCAAATAGAGCATAAATTTTAAAATCTTATGTCAAGTAATCAAGATAACTCAATATTGATAAATGCAAAGACATGTATCAAGTAATACCAATTATCTATCTCACTCAAAAATCAAGTACCATATATATCATTAAGTAAAATCATTCTTTTTACTTAATTATGATTTTACCTCTTATTATTCACATCCCATTAATATGATATGTGTTGCCACCTAGATTGCGGTGGCCTGTAGCTCCTACGAGGGGCGCGAGGCCCTAGTTATCTCCCTTTTCCATCGAGTCCCCCTCTAGGTCTTAGGGATTTTTCTTTACGGCCCCAGGTAGCGATTTGGGTGGGATGCCCTACGCTCCACGTGTAGTGAGATGGGTAGGACGCCCTAGACTACATGTAGTGGGGTGGGTGAGATGTCCTAGAGGTGCGACGTCTCTCCGGGAAGGTGAGTCCCCAGTCCTAGAGTGTCCATGTTTCCTATCCTCCATCCCATGTTTCTCCACCCAGAAAAATTGAAAACCAAAAGAGTTCGGCTGCTTTAGGGTTTAGTGTCAGTTCGCCCTAGTCCCGGGAGGCTTCTTAGCCCTCCCACGGTCCTAGTTTGTTTAGGTGTTTCCCCTATTTTTCCAATAAATTAGGTATCGTCTTCAACTGTCCCGCATAAATTTGGTATCAGAGTGAGTTGTGGATTAGGGTGAGCTCCATTTTTCGAACTCGACGGAGTCGAGTTCTTCACGGTCGAGGAGAATGATGGGGATCTAGGGCAAGTCCGGATATTTTTCTATTTTTTTCTTATTTTTCTTGCATTTTTTATTTTTTCTATTCCCGTTATTCCATCTATTCCCATTATTCCAGTTTTATTCCCAGATTATTCCCTCCTTATTCCAGCTTTATTCTATATTCATCCCGTGAGTTTAAAAAGCCTCGCAAACCCTAGCCAACGTCCCGTCGCCCCTAGATTCGGGCTGCCCGACTCCCGGCCGTCCCCCTCATGGCCTGCCCGCCGGCCCATGCCGGCCCCGCCCTCGTCGAAAAAGTTGGCCGCCACTGCCCACGCCCGTGGAAGACGAACGGATGCGGAAGGCGTCCGTCCGCGCCGCAGTCGCCGTCTACCACTGCCGACCCGTTGCCGGCCGCCCACCCGCCGTCCGTCGGCCCTTGCTCGGCCACCGGGGGCCCTCGCCGGTGCCCAGGACCCCACGACCATGGGGGAAGCCCAACGGACGTGTCTCTCCGTGTGACGCCACCGCCCGCCTGTCGCCGTTTCGCTGTCCCGCCGTCCGCCGGCCAAGGCTCGGCTGCTGGAGGTCCTCGCCGGCGCTCGGGGCTCCCACGCCCGTGGGAGACCAAACGACACGCCCTGGGCATGCGGTGCCACCTCCATGCCGCCGCCCGCCTGCATCCGCCGCCGACCGTCCGCCGCTCGCCTGCATCCGCCGCCGGCCGTCCGCCGCTCGCCGTCCGACAGCCCCTCCGTTGCCCGCTTCTCGGTCACCGGCCGTCCACCGGAGATCGTTCTCTTCACCTATGCACGGCCACTAGAAGATTCTACATGAATTTTGAAGCAGCCCAGTTTTCAGAGCAGCACGCTTTCTGAAGTAGATCATCAAGCCAACACGCTTCTCAAAGTAGATCAGCACCAATATTGATGCAGCATAGTTTTTAATATAATTTATTTTTCTTTTTTAGGTTTCTTGTAGGCTAAGTAACTGAGGGTTTTGGTTTTTCTATATAAAGGCCCCCTCTCCCCCTATAATAATTAAGTTTTGATATAAATTTTTGGGTTTTTCCCGGGTTTTGGTTCTGGGCTGAGGCCCGTCTTTTCTTCACCTGCGGGTGTCGAGGGATGTGAGACCCCACTTCCTTCGTTCGCATGCGAGCGTCGAGGGGCGCGAGGCCCTAGTTATCTCCCTTTTCCATCGAGTCCCCCTTTAGGTCTTAGGGATTTTTCTTTACGGCCCCAGGTAGCGATTTGGGTGGGATGCCCTAGGCTCCACGTGTAGTGAGATGGGTGGGACACCCTAGGCTACATGTAGTGGGGTGGGTGAGATGTCCTAGACTACATGTAGTGGGGTGGGTGAGATGCCCTAGAGGTGCGACGTCTCTCCGTGAAGGTGAGTCCCCAGTCCTAGAGTGTCCATGTTTCATATTCTCCATCCCATGTTTCTCCACCCAGAAAAATTGAAAACCAAAAGAGTTCGACTGCTTTAGGGTTTAGTGTCAGTTCGCCCTAGTCCCGGGAGGCTTCTTAGCCCTCCCATGGTCCTAGTTTGTTTAGGTGTTTCCCCTGTTTTTCCAAAAAATCAGGTATCGTCTTCATCTGTCCCGCATCAATTTGGTATCAGAACGAGTTGTAGATTAGGGTGTGCTCCATTTTTCGAACTCGATGGAGTCGAGTTCTTCACGGTCGAGGAGAATGATGGGGATCCAGGGCAGGTTCGGGTATTTTTCTATTTTTTCCTTATTTTTCTCGCATTTTTTATTTTTCCTATTCCCGTTATTCCACTTATTCCCACTATTCCAGTTTTATTCCTAGATTATTCCCTCCTTATTCCAGTTTTATTCTATCTTCGTCCCGTGAGTTTAAAAAACCTCGCAAACCCTAGCCACCATCCCGCCGCCCCCAGATCCGGGCTGCCCGACCCCCGGCCATCCCCCTCTCGGCCCGCCTGCAGGCCCACGCTGGCCCCGCCCTCGCCGGAAAAGTCGGCCGTCACCGCCCACGCCCGTGGGAAGACAAATGGACGCAGAAGGCGTCTGTCCGCCCACGCGCTACCGTCGTCGACTCGCTGCCGGCCGCCGGCCCTCGCCTGGCCACCAGGGGCCCTCGCCGGTGCCCAGGACCCCATGACCGTGGGGGAAGCCCAACGGATGCGTCTGTCCATGTGACGTCGCCGCCGCCGCCCACCTACCGTCGTTCCGCCGTCCCGCCGGCCGCTGGAGGTCCTCGCCGGCGCCCGGGGCTCCCACGCTCGTGGAAAACCAAACGGCACGCCCTGGGCGTGCCGTGCCACCTCCGTGCTGCTGCCCATCTACAGCCAGCGCCGGCCGTCCGCCGCTAGCCATCCGCTGGCCCAGTCCGCCGCCCGCTTCCTGGCTGCTGGCCGTCCACCGGAGATCGTTCTCTTCACCTGTGCACGACCGCGAGAGGATTCTGCATGGATTTTGAAGCAGCCCAGTTTTCAGAGTAGCACGCTTTCTGGAGCAGATCATCAAGCCAACATGCTTCTCAGAGCAGATCAGCACCAATATTGATGCAGCACAATTTTTGATATAATTTATTTTCCCTTTTTGGATTTCTTGTAGGCTAAGTAATTGAGGGTTTTGGTTTTTCTATATAAAGGCCCCCTCTCCCCCTGTAATAATTAAGTTTTGATATAAATTTTTGGATTTTCCCTGGGTTCCGGTTCTGGGCTGAGGCCCGTCTTTCCTTCACCTGTGGGTGTCGAGGGGTGTGAGACCCCACTTCCTTCGCTCGCATGCAAGCGTCGAGGGGCGCGAGGCCTTAGTTATCTCCCTTTTCCATCGAGTCCCCCTTTAGATCTTAGGGATTTTTCTTTACGGCCCCAGGTGGCGATTTTGGTGGGATGCCCTAGGCTCCACGTGTAGTGAGATGAGTGGGACGCCCTAGACTACATGTAGTGGGGTGGGTGAGATGCCCTAGACTACATGTGGGGTGGGTGAGATGCCCTAGAGGTATGACGTCTCTCTGTGAAGGTGAGTCCCCAGTCCTAGAGTGTTCATGTTTCCTATCCTCCATCCCATGTTTCTCCACCCAGAAAAATTGAAAACCAAAAGAGTTCGGTTGCTTTAGGGTTTAGTGTCAGTTCGCCCTAGTCCCAGAGGCTTCTTAGCCCTCCCACGGTCCTAGTTTGTTCAGGTGTTTCCCCTGTTTTTCCAATAAATCAGGTATCGTCTTCATGTGTCCCGCATCACACCAAGCTCGAGCTGGGGGACCTGGAGGGTCTTGAACACTAGTGGACCTGCTGGTTGAGGCTCTGGAAGGGGAAGCGATTGTAATCGTGCCACCAGTTGGTGAGGATGCCGGAGACAGTTATCGTTGGAGTCGAACCAAAGTTTATGCCTCGCATCATCACTGCAGCCATCCCGATCAGGCCATAAAATGGCGGGACCGGTGGTAGCCCCATTCGCTCTGCGATGAGATCAAGGAGGAGACGGTGGTAGGACTTGGAAGCAGAGGGGTTGTTGAATAGGATGGAGGGAGGCCGATTCCTACTAGAATTTGGCTTCCCCCCCTAACAAAATCGAGAGGGAGGAGGAGACTCCCTCTCTGTTTCTTTTTTTCTTTTCTTTTCTTATGTTTTAAAATTCATGCTTAGCCTGATCCCTTATTGGATTGGGTTGGGTTTTACGTTCTCTCTTAAAATAATTTCATCTTCGAAATAGCTTAATTGAGATCGTAAGCCTTGAAAGTAACTAACCCTCATGTCACTCTTAAACTCCTAATTAGTCTGCCTCTTAGGATACTTGTTTTCCAAGTCTTAACATAACGAAATTATATAATACTTAAAACTTGATCCTTTCTATTTACAATATATATCGAATTCTTTTGAGTTCTTTCAAAAAAATACTAATCTTTCGATGTCAATATGATTAATTATCCTTGATTAATCCTTCAGAAAATTTCATGATGGTCCAAATCTTGGATATATCCCAATCCTGATATCATCATCGAGCTTCCAGATAATCCCCCTCCTAGAATACTTTCTTCATAAGACCATAACATGGCAAAATTATATGGTATCTTAATTTTGATCATTACCATCCTCAATATACAGTGATTTCCTTCAAATTTTTTTTTTTCAAATAAGCATTAATAGCTCGATCTTGAATTAAGATACATATTATTGTCTATGAATTTATTTCTCTTGATTAACTCTATATGAAAATTATAATTAGTCCAATCTATTCTTAGCCCAAAATTAGAAGAAGGCTTGAGCCTTAGACCTATACCATGGTCTTTAGCATTTTTTCTTCTCTTACCCTTCTCCATGATTTTATAATTAGTTTTTTATTTTATAGAAACTTTAAGCCTCTTCAAATAATGAAATCATAATATCAAAACTAAAAAGAGCTTTGTGTCAGAGTACCCCAAATCCAAGCCTGACACCATGTTTTTTTTCTAAATTTAGAGATATCCAAATTAATTTTAATTTTTTTTCTAGAGTCCTCTACACTAGAAGAACCTATTAATGAAAATTGCATGACAACACATATAGACCAGCCCAAGATCAATAACATTATCCTTTTATTTGTTACTAAAAATCTTGTTACTGAAATTCAAATCAACTCTCCCATCATAACACTTCTGAAGTTAGAGTTAACGTTCTTAATTGATTTCAGAATAACTCAAATCACTATGCTTTCATTGTGCACTCTGATATAATTTACTGGATTATCTAGGTTCATTAAATGAATCCATCTAAAAATTTATCTTATATTAGTACCAAAAAAATCTAAAGTTATTAAAGTAAAGCTTTTAAGTCTCTTGTCATACCTCAAGCATATCGTATCAAGATTTATCTTGACCTACTTTCCATATTTAAAATCGTTGCATAAATTTCTTCATCCTTTTAAGATATCAATAACTCTAGGCCAAGTCTTAATTAATCATGCTTTTCTTGATAATTCAATTAGACCATCTAGATTAACTTTTTTTTTTAGAAGGTTAACTTTAATTTTAATAAAGTAATAACTCTAAGTCAATATTCTCATGAGTATAATTGATCATGTTATTGCTCATAAGGCTGTTTTACTATAATTCTTAATATTAATTGACAGCTACTTAAAATTTTGCTCCTCACAAGCTAAACTCATATAAATTCCAAATTCAATTTCTCTACTTAATGCAACTTTAGTAGCATGATAACCTAGATCTTCTTATAGATCTTAATTACTTAGAGTTTAATATATCAAATAATCTCCAACAAATATATGGAAGATCAAGTAATCCAATCTAAGACTGCTAACATAAACTATCAAAGGTTCCACTAAGATATATATGGCGTATAATCTAATCCACCAATAAAAGTTACAAATCTATGCATTATCCCAAATATATCTTTCTTTACACACTTTTAACCATAATTCACATATAGATTCATCAAAAAAATATCATTTCTAACATCATTAAACTCTTTCATAATTTACATCCTAAACATCTTCTTACAACAGTCTCAAAATTTTATAATCAAATAATTAACAATAAAACTAACATGCTATCATGCTTTGCATCCATATCAAGTTTAAGACTCTAAAATTATCTAATGAATAATTAAATATGCATATTGAGTATAACATACCCCATCAGCATAATGTACTATACTTCTAGGCCAACACTTCTGACACTTGGATCAAGACCCACTTGTCTAAAGCAAAGACATCTTATCCAGCTCTTCAATATCCATCATTGGTGGGGGCACCAGGATCAGACACAGATCACTGGGCCCTATTTGGTTTACCTAGCCATGTGTCAAATTTTGTAATCAACTAGAATTGAGTCATGTAATAATTTGAGGTTAGTTGATTTGTCTCAACCCTCAACCTAGTCAGTATTTTGAGTCATGTACATCAATTATGAGTCTAGTATGAGCCCGATTTTTATACAAGAGAGGAGGTCACCCTATTTTGGAGTTCCACCAGGCCACATCCAGGAGTCAGAGGCCACTACATCAACCCAGTGGATTTTGTGTGACAACCCAAGATCCAAGATGTTTCCAGAAATCTTGATTCCTTCTAAATGCCCTCCAGATGCCCAGATTCCAGTCCAAATGCCAGAGCATATTCCTAAACTAGGGCATCCATGATTCCAGAGGTCTACCTACATCCCATCCCAAAGAAATCAAGCCCAGGTGCCAAGCCCAAGCCCTTAAGAAGCAAGATTCTAGGGAATATTCCTGCTACCAGGCTACCAGGCCACCCCAGTTTTTAGAGGCCCAAACCCATGCACCTAAGCCCCTTTGGGCCGGCCCCTTGCTACCCCTAGAAGCCCAACACGCCCCCCTAGGCATCCTTGAAGTATCGACCATGTCCAAAGAGGTTTGACCAAGTCCAAGTTGAAGAGAAGAAGGAGAAGACCAAGTTTATTCCTAACCTAGTTGGGATTCCTAATTCTTTTAAACTTTGTAATTCTAACCTAGCTAGGAAAGGACTTGTATTCTAATTTGGAAGAGGACTTGTAACCCAAGTGTAACCATGGTTAGTAAGGGCATGAGAACTCTATAAATATCCCACCCCTCTCCCTCTTGTAAGCATCTCTTTTTTATGAATACAACCTGCTGAAAGTTTGAGTTATTGCCTTGTATTGGTGTTTTGTTTTGGTTCTTTGGTTTGTGTTTTTGTGCTTGGACGAATTCCTTGCTGCCCTAGCTTTCTTCCACATCCTAATTCACTGCCATCCAAGCCTTCACACGTCCAAGAATGAGTGCCCTAGGTCACTAAGTAAGGAGATCTTCAACAAGCTTCAAACAATTATCTTCTAACCCTAATCCTGATTCCTTTCAACCCATAGTTCCTTTTCTTATTTTTTAATTGCTGTTTTAATTAACCCTGACGCTTGTAGGATCCCCAAGGTGCTTCCCCTCCCCTGAGGAGGCCTTCTTTGTTGCTTGGACCGTCTAGATTAGCCATCAAATTCAAGGGAAACAAGGCTTCTTCTTCCAGGCTCCGATCAGAGTTGTGAGTGATCTCTTCTGCTACTGAATTTATCTCTGACTGGTAAGAAACCTTCCCTTATCTGATTATCTGATTTAGATGAAGATAAACTATCCTAAACCGAGAGTTTCTCAACTCTCGGGTCATGGATATTTCAATGGTTTGCATGAGTATGCTTGCGACCCGATGATTCTTTGCACTGCTAGTCTTTCCGCTAGTTCTTACTTTATTTTAGGAATCTAGCCTGTAAATAAAATTAAAAAAATCACAAAAAAATATTTTACTATTTTCATGCATGTTTAGCAGTCTTAGAGCCATCCCGCATCAATCATGTGCTTATTTATCATGATTAAATAGTGATGTGGCTGGAAGCTGACGTGCTGACGTGTGATCCCTATCAGATGCCATGTCAAAAAATCCGCCAAGGTGGACACCCCATCTTGGACTCCTTTGGCTGGGCCGAGCTCACCTAGCCCAATAAGGCAGCCCGTCAAAGCCGAGCTCCGTCCTCTGCCAGGTCGACACCCGCAAGCTCAGCTCGGGGCACCTAGGTCAGAGCCAAACGACCTCCTTTGGCCGGGTTGAGCTTCTTCGGATCAACGAGGTGGCCCGCCGAAGTCGAGCTTTGTCCTTCACTAGGTCGGCTGCAAGCTCGGGGCGCCTAGGCCGGAGCCAAGTGACCTCCTTTGGCCGGGCCGAGCTCCTCCGGATCAACGAGGTGGCTCGCCGAAGCCGAGCTCCGTCCTCCGCCAGGTCGGCACCTTCAAACTCGGGATGCCTAGGCCGGAGCTAAGCGACCTCCTTCGCCAAACCAAACTCCTCCAAGGCTGAGACCCTTGGGCTGGAGTCGAGCATAGCCCTCCTTTGCCAGGTCAAGCCCTCCGACCAGGAGTCGAGTCCCAGCTCCGCCGGGTCCAGACCCTCTGGGATCGACCCTCTTGAGCCGGAGTCGAGCTCAGCTCTCCTCCGCTATGTCGAGCTTCCCGGGTCAGAGTCGAGTCCAAGCTCTCCAGTTCGGTAACTAGCTTGGACAGCACCACCGGCCAACAGGGGGCGGAGCCGCCTCCCCGAGACACTGGCGGGCAACCCGAAGTCCACAAGGAAGCACCTGTCATGCCATAATAACCGTCCGCTGTCACCACTTGCACCAGAAGGGCAAGAAGCTCCCTGATCAAGGTGCCACGCTCTCCACCAACCACCTGAAGCGCCCGGAAGAGGAAGTCAACCAAGAGATTCGAATCCCGGGGGCGGCGGCCCCCCGATCGAGATGCTGCCAGGCTTCCCGGAAAGAGGCGACCGGAAGGAATGTCAGAACACGCAACAGTTCCCCTTATCATGAATCAGGAAAGACGTCCCGTCCATGGCTCAGAACACCGTTGCACGTACCTGACAACCTGGGGGAGATCCCAAGGTAGGCGCCCAACGGTCACCTGGGCTTACAAGAAGGTTCGACACCCCCAAAGGGGGGAGGTATGCAAATGCAAACACGAGCACTACCATCAAGCTCAAGCAAGTCAAGGGACAAGGGCCACACAAAGGATCCCTCTAGCTCGGCCACCGCTCTCCCAACATACTTGCACCCCATTCTCACACCACTCACTCCTCCTAGCATGGAGTCCATTAAGAGAGGCTCGACCAGGAGGATCTGTTCTCCTGGATCGTCATTGACTTGACCGTCAGAATGCTCTCGTCGAAATCTCCGGCCTGGGTCACTAACCTATTTTTTTTGTAGGTTCGAAGGTGCAGGACAACGCCAAGAGAACCCAAAGGGGATGATCCGACCTCAATAACAGCTACATGCCACGATGATCTTGGCGGCAACAGATTGGCGTGCCAGGTAGGGGGGTAGGAATGAAGCGATCTTTGATCCAGCTTTAGCCCTTTTACAAGCAGTCTGACGGAAGGATGGTGACGACATGGGCGAGGGAGGTCTCCACCAGTCGTGCAGGGGACTCCCCTTCCCGGGGGAACCCGCACAACCCAGAGGTGGAACCACCCGCTCCAGCTCAACCGCTTCCGTCGGAGTCTCAGCTGACTACACTCACCTAGCAGATGCAGATCCTGGCTATAGCGGTGCGCCAGCTTCAGCACCAGCACCGATCCTTGGCCACTCTTCAGCAGTCAGGAACTCCCGTGGCCCATGCCGTAGCACCTCGCGACAGCCTGCATTCCTTCCAAGGAAAGCCTTCGCACCTGTGGGCCATCACTGACAACCGGGGTAGCCACCAAACTCTGGTGAAAAGACAACAAGCCGGGTCTGCCGACAGGGAGAGCCGCTCGTCGAACCTTGAGCGGGTGGCGTCTAGGCCCCGCCAAGATAGGATAGATAGGACCCCCCGCCACGGGTGCCATGCACCCATGTCACCTTCTCCGTCTCCTTTGGTAGAGGGGTCCATTGATAAAGCCGTCAGGCGCATGGTGGAGAAGCGCCTGGAGGAGCATGACCGCAAGTTGGCGGAATTATCCCGCCGGTTTGCTAATCTACCGGGCTCCACTAGCAAGCCAGTGGGCTACGAGGCCTGCCCCCCTTTCTCCCGAGAAGTCCAAGAGGAGCCGATCTCGGATCGGTTCCGCATGCCATAGGTGGATCCTTACGATAGGACCACCGATCCCCTGGACCACCTGGAAAGCTACAGGACCCTCATGAGGGTCCAGGGGGCCACCGACGCCCTCCTCTGCATCGCCTTTCCTGCCATCATTTGGAAAGCAGCTCGGGTGTGGTTCACCCGTCTGGAGCCGGAGAGCATCAACTCCTTCGCCCCACTGGGGCAGAAGTTCGTGGCCCACTTCGACGCTTGTCGAAAGATGCCACGAGAGGCAGACAGCCTCTTCTCCATCAGGCAGCAGGACCGCGAGCCCCTGCAGGACTACGTGGCCCGTTTCAAGGCTATCGTGTTGGAGATTTACAATCTCGAGGAGCCAGTTGCCATGTTGGCTTTAAAGCGAGGACTCAGGACCTCTCGCTTGACTTACTTGCTCGATAAGAAGCCCCCCAAGAGCTACTCCGAGGTCCTCCACCAAGCTTAGAAGTACATCCATGCTAAGGAGACAGATCGTACAAGGCGGGAGCTCGACGGGAAGCCGCTGAAGAAGCCTGCCCCCGTCGAGGCATCCAGGATGCAGAAGCCGGCACCTCCAGCTCCGAGCTTCCAGTAGAGGCCAAGGACGAGAGGCACTCCCATTCTCGAGGGGAGCTATACCCCCCTCCTTGCTCCGAGGACGAACATCCTCATGGAGATCGAAGGTGAGCCCTACTTGAAGTGCCCACCTCTGATAAGACCATCTTTTAGCCGTGACAAGACGAAGTACTATCGCTACCACCGCGACCACGGCCATGACACCGAGGAATGCCGCAACCTCAAGAAGGAGATCGAGGAACTCATCAAGAGAGGTTATCTCGGGAGGTACGTGAGGGGTAGACCTCAAGCAGAACCTCAGGCGCTCGTCGCTCTCCCACCAGCTCCTACAGTGGATAACCGCCCTACCGAGAAGCCGGTGGGCATGATAAGTTGGGGAGCCGAGCGCGCATCCAAGAAGGTTCGGGGGCAGGGCAATCAGAGAATGTACTCCCCTTTATGAGGGAAGGGGAAGGCTGGGAAGAAAATGTAAATAACAATGCTGTGGTCGTCGAGATGACGATCGCAAAGCATCTTGTAAAACATATTATGGTTGATACTGGAAGCTCCACATATATGCTTTTTTATGATGCTTTCTCCAGAATGAATTTGTCTCCTGCATGGCTCAGGCCTGTGCACATGCCCCTTGTCGGCTTCACAGGGGACTCTGTAAGAGTTGAGAAAGAAATTACTCTTTCGGTCACCGCAGGGACCCCACCTCGGCAGAGCACTGTCATGATGATCTTCACAGTAGTTAGACTCCCCTCTCCCTACAATATGATCCTCGACCGATCCGGACTTAATCTGCTCGATGTAGTCATCCCTACCAGGAGACTACTTGTGCAGTTCCCAACTCCTTACGGCATCGGAGAGATGAGGGGAGCACCCCAACCAGTCCAACATTACTTTCAAACATTCCCGGGCACTAGAATTCCCGAGAAAGATCCCTGGATGGACGAGCTCGACTAAAAGATTCAGGACCCAAAGGTGGTTGCCATGGCAAAAAAGTCATAACCCATGCATGATTAAACGGTGGTTGCCATGTCAATTACTCCTCTAGCCAAGAGCCAGTTAGAAGGGTCTGGCTCATCATGCGATTCGAGTTGCCATCAGCATCTGGCGAATTAGGATTGGTACCTAAATGGATCCCATGCAGACGTTCCCAAGTGGATGGCTCATGGCTGACACGTTAGCTTCGTGACCTGATCACGCCATTTACATGCTCCGGCCAGATGTGGACCCCCCGACCTGTCGCATGCCGGTATGCACGTGCTTTCCGTCATGCCATCCCCGAGAATAAATAATACCATCCGCCATCTGGAGGTGACTGCAAAATAACCATCGTTACACGCTTACGGCTTACACACCACAGGACCTCCCGTTCCAACCTTATTCCTCTACGGATCGTGAGTATTCGTGACACGGGTTGGAAGTGACGTTCCAGATCAAAAAAAAAAAAAAATCTGGCATCTTGTTGGCTCTCCATCAGGTTTTGTATGGGAGAAATTATTGCCTGGAGCAACCCAAGACCCGCAAAAACCCGGAAACCTCGTTGCCTCGGCCATCCATCCATCCATCCATCCATCATCGAGCGATGGCTTCTAACCCGACGGTGTACTTCGACATAACGATCGGCGGGGCCCCGGAGGGGAGGATTGTGATGGTGCTGTTCGCCGACGTGACGCCCAAGACGGCGGAGAACTTCCGGGCGCTGTGCACTGGGGAGAAGGGGTTGGGGCGGTCGGGGAAGCCGCTCCACTACCAGGGGTCGTCCTTCCACCGGGTGATCCCGGGGTTCGTGTGTCAGGGCGGTAACATCACCGCGGGCAACGGGACCGGATGGGAGTCCATCTACGGGGGCAGGTTCGCGGGCGAGAACTTCGTGAAGAAGCACATGGGGCCTGGGGTGGTGTCGATGGCCAACGCGGGGCGCCCCAACACCAACTGACCAACAGCTCCCAGTTCTTCATCTGCACCGTCCCGACCCCCTGGCTCGACGGCAAGCACGTCGTTGAGGGTATGGACGTCGTCAGAGCCATGGAGGAGTTGGGCTTCCGGTGGGGCGGGACCTCCATGACCGTCGCCATCGCTGACTGCGGCCAGCTCTCGTAGGCCAAACGCTTGTTCGTTGGCGGTCCTTCTTTACCTCTCTTCTGCAGTTCTTTATCGAATAATGGAATGGTGCGTCCGAATCATCATGCACTGTGTGTACTTCTTCCCCCAACATCCGGATGGAGAGGTTTGTTTCAACATGTTGGATCCATGCACGGTAGGAAAATAATTTCTAAATTTTTGGATTTGATTAGAAAATTAGAATGATATATTAGTTATGAAAAATAATCACTTATCTGTATAGGCAGAATCCTTCTTTTCAGTTTTTCTCAGAAAGATGGAGAAAATCATCGTATCACAAAATTATCATGATATATAAATAGAGGAAGCGGAAAGGGGACCTAGCCAATAAAATAAAAATATCCTAACCGTATCACGAGTCAAGTTGGACTAAGACCTATACTGTACCATCTCAACCATACTAAATCACATAAAGTATTTATAGCCCAATCAATGATCATATAATAATTGGCTCAATCTACGTCTATCGACATGGACCATAAAATCAACCCAGATTTTAATAAAAAAAATATTCCAAATTAAGAAAATTATCACATTCTCCTACTTGAGCTACATTAATTAATAATTTTGAAAACATTTTATTTTAAAAATAATTCTCGGGTTGAAAACAAAATGTGGCCACCATATGATCCATAGACAACACCTACAAATGACTCGGTCCAATAGTATCCATGATGCCGAATCATGGGACCGTTGTACTACTTAACCGATACAAGACTTATCCATGATTACAAGCATCATAAACACCACCGACATGAATCTTGGTGTGGTAGTGTAGCAAGAAAATAGCATCAAGGTGATCAAATAAAACATGCTATTTTTCATTGTCAGTCCTCCAATTTCTCGTCAACATGCTTAGAAACAAATAAGCAAGAGAAATCGTGATGGCATCAAATAACAAGCCATCCTGTCTCACATACTCAACAATGGTGTCAATGACGAGACAACACAATAAATCTGAAACTCGACACCAGGTCTCAATCAGGTACATAACCAAAAGAGATATCTCATAATCAAAATAAATTAACATATATACCCTCAATCAAGATTTTTCTATAATCACATGCTATATCACAAGCTAGAGAAATCTCATGATTTTAAAAAAGTCTGTATGTCTCCAAACACAATAAGATCTCATAATTATTAAATGAGACATACACATACAACTGTCATTCTCAAGACAAAAACACAATCTTGAGATACTATGTTGTACTTTATTTCACATGTGCACATATAAAATCATAAAACAAAATAATTATCATGACAACAATGCATGCAAAAACTCATGATATATGAAAAAAATATTCATGATGACAATAAAGTCTAATCACAGAGTCACTCCCACTAACCAAGTACATCAAAAGAACTCACTATGCCCATATTTTCAACAAGCCTTGCAAAGCTTATGGGCCTCAAACCTTTGGTCAGAGGATCAGCTAATATGGACTCTGTATCTATATAATCAACAATTATATCACCAATCTTTACAAGATCTCTGACGGCCAAATACTTCAGCTCAATGTGTTTAGACTTGCTGGATGACTTATTATTCTTTGTAAACAATACCGCAGCCATATTATCATAGTATATTAACACAGGTCTGTAACTCGAATACAAAATTTGAAGTCCAGCCATAAGATTTCTTAACCAAATAGCTTGAGTAGCAGCTCCATAACAAGATACAAACTCAGCTTGCATGGTAGAAGACGCAGTCATTGTCTATTTAATACTTTTCCAAGATACTGCACTACCAGCCAACATAAAAATATATCCAGAAGTTGATTTTAGATCATCAGGACACCCAGCATAATCAAAATCCAAATATCCAACCAACTCAAGATTATCAACTCTCTTGCATATGAGCATATAATCTTTGGTTTTCTGTAGATACCTTATCACTTTCTTTACAGCAATCCAATGTTGATAACCTGGATTTGATAAGTATCTTCCAAGAACACCCACTACGAAGGCAATGTCAGGTCTAGTGCAGACTTGAGCATACATCAAGCTCCCTACAGCACTGGCATAAGGCACATCTTTTACTTTATCTTTCTCAAGCTGATTCTTTAGACATTGATCTTTACTGAATTTGTCACCTTTAATCACAGGAGAATCATAAGGTCTACAATTTTGCATACTAAATCTCTGAAGAATTCTGTCAATATATACCTTTTGTGATAAACCCAATAAACACCGAGATCTGTCCTTATGAATTTCAATTCTCAAAACAAAGGATGCCTCACTAAGATCTTTCATATCAAAATTCTGTGACAATATTTGTTTGGTCTCAGAAAGCAAACAAAAATCACTGCTAGCAAGCAGGATATCATCAACATATAAGACAAGGAAGATAAAATTTCTCCCACTGATCGTGAGATATATACATTGATCAACTTTATTTTCCTCAAAACCAAGAGAGGTCACAACTTCATCAAACTTGAGGCATCATTGTCATGATGTCTGCTTCAGACCATAGATGGACCTTTTTAATTTGCACACCAAGTGTTCTTTTCCGCTTTCTTGAAAACCTTCAGGTTGCATCATATAGATCTCTTCACTGAGATTACCATTCAGGAAAGCAGTTCTAACATCCATATGATGTAGCTCCAAATCATAATGAGCCATCAAGGACATGATTATTCTGAAAGAATCTTTTGAAGATACTGGAGAGAAAGTATCAGTGAAATTAATTCCTTCTCTTTGAGTGAAGCCTTTTGCTACCAGTCTGGCCTTGAAACGCTCAATTCTTTCCTTGGAATCTCTTTTAGTTTTATATATCCATTTGCATCCAATAGGTTTACAACCATCAGGAGACTCAAGAAACTCCCACACATCATTATGGGCCATAGATTGCATCTCCTCTTTCATAGCATTTATCCATTAATCAGATTGGAGAGAATTGATAGCATCAATATAAGTAACTGGGTCAACCATATGCCCAATATCAAAGTCATTCTCCCCGAGATAAATATAAAAATCATCTGAAATTATGGATCTTCTTTGTCTAACAGATCTTCTAACTTGGACTTCTTCCACTGGTTGATGATTCTGAATAGGGCTAGGAGGATCATAGATTTCATCATCCATTCCTTCAATAGGAGTAGGAATCAAATTATCATTCTGATTGGATATGGGAATAGAAATAGTTTCTCCTTGTGTATTATCATCATCAATAGTAGATGAAGGTCCAATATCAGCCACATCAAGTTCTTGAAACTTTGCAATAAGAGACTCCATAATTCTGTTACCTCTTCATGGACTATAAAACTTATATCCTTTAGAATGTTCTGGATATCCAATAAAGTAGCAATGACTTGTTTTTGGATATGTCATTTTCTCTGAAGGATTGTAAATTTTACTTCTGCAAGACAACCCCAAACCCGAAAATGATTCAAGCTAGGTTTTCTTCCAGTCCAGAGTTCAAAAGGTGTCTTCAACACAGATTTACTGGAAACTCTGTTGAGAATATATAAAACAGTCTTGAGAGCTTCATCCCATAAAAAATATGGCATATTAGACCTACTCATCATGCTCCGCATCATATCTTTAAGGATGCGATTCCGTCTTTCGGCCACACCATTCTGCTCAGGACTTACAGGCATGGTATTTAAGGAACAATCCCATAGTCCTGTAAATACTTGGTAAACAGATCCATTAACTGCCCAGCCACATCATGTCTGCCATAGTACTCATCTCCACGATTAGATCTCATAATCTTGATAACTTTTTCCAATTATTTCTCGACTTCAATTTTAAAAATCTTAAACCTTTAAAGGGCATCAGACTTTTCTTTAATCAAGTAAACATATTCATATCGAGAAAAATCATCAATAAAAATGATAAAATATCTATTACCAAAAATTGTAGAAGAATGAGGTCCACTTATGTCAGCGTGAATTATTTTCAGAAGGTTTGAACTACGAATTGCCCCTTTCTTCTTGGTTTTAGTCAATTTTCCTTTAATACAATCAACACAAGTCTCAATGTCCCTAAGATTCAAAACAAACAGGATGTCATCATTAATTAATTTGGTTATTCTTTCCTTTGAAATATGTCCCAAGCATTCATGCCATAACATAAAGGATTTATCATTAGTCCTTGGACATTTGGTAACAACACTTTCAACACTTAAAGAAGCATTAGAATCATAAGTAGCCAGAGACAATCTGTATAAGCCATCAACCAAATCACCATAGCCAACAATTTTTGAATTGAATATCAAATCAACTCTTTTATTGCTAAACAAGAATCCATAACCAAGCCTATCTAAGGATGAAATAGAAATCAAATTCCTTCTAAAGGAAGATACATAAAAGGTATTTTCTAAAATAATTACAAAACTAGATCCTAAGCACAACTTGACAACTCCTATACACTCTACTTCGACTTCAGAATCATTTCCAACCTTCAACTTGCTCTCATGCAGGCTTGGCTTCCGTTTGTTTATCATCCCCTATAGAGAAATAACAACATGAGTCAAAGCTCCACTATCTATCCACCAGGAATTAATAGGGACATTGACCATATTAGATTCATAACAGACCAAACCAAGGGGCTTACCTCTCTGTTTTTCTTTTTTTTCTAACCAGGACTTGAACTTAAAGCACTGACTTCTAATGTCTCATTTCTTTTTATAGTGGAAGCACTTGATCTTCTTTTTAATGGCAGCATTGGGACCTTCTACAAAACGGTTCTGATCATGACCTCTTCTATCCCTCTTGGAATCCTGAGACTGTCTAGGAGTAGTAGGCTTTCCCTTCCTTTTATGTACAAAATGCTTACCAGCTTGAGTTTGTTGTTGATGAGTAAGGAGGGCACTATAAATCTTCTCTTTCTTGATCTTTTCTTCTTCAGCAACACACTTAGTGATTAGGTCATTAGCATTCCATGTTTCATCCAGAGTATTGTAGGCAGTCTTGATTTGAGAAAATTTCACAGGAAAGGAATTCAAGGCATGTGAGATAATGAAGGAATCCGGCAAATCAATCTTTAGACCCTTGAGCTTAGATTATATATGAACCATCTTCAGAATGTATTCTCTGACACCCCCAATATTATTGTATGCCATGGTTGTCAATTCCTTCATCAGGGATCCGATCTCAGCATTATTAGATAGAAGACACCTCTGCTCAATTGCATCCAACAACTCTTTCGCATTGTTAGACTTCGATAAACCACTCAAGAGATGTTCTGAAATTGACCTCTTAATTGCAATCACGCTGAGTCTGTTCGACATTTCCCACTTAGCAAGGTAGTCCTTATGTTCAATGATGCTTTGATCATTCAAATCATCGGGTCTGGGCTCACGCAATGCAAGATCAATGTCAGCAATTCCAAGAGCAAACTCTAGGTCTTGCCTCCATTTCTTATAGTTCGACCCAGTGAGCACCTCAACAACCGCATTATTGTTTTTCACACCAAAAGTAACTGTACGATAAAAAATAAGGAATGCCAACCATTAATTAACATACATACAACAACCATATCATATTGATGTGGCGAGACCCTGACGTGGGTAGCTGACATGCGCCGTGTCAAAGGAGACTACCGCATCAGACACCGAGGCAACACCTCAGCCCGGACCACCCTGCCGAGCTGAGCTGAGCTCCCTCAAGACAACGAGCCGAGCTCCGTCCTCCTCCAGGTCGGGCCCTTGAGCTCGGGATGCCTAGGCCGGAGTTGCCCTCCAGAGCGAGACCCTCGGAGGTTAGAGCCTTGTGGTCAGAGTCGAGCTCAATGCTCACCCGCCACGTGGAGCCTCTCCGAGCGCGTGCCCTCTGGACCGGGTCCGCCTTCCGCCCTCCAGAGCGAGACCCTCGGAGGTTAGAGCCCTGTGGTCGGAGTCGAGCTCAGCGCTCACCCGCTACATGGAGCCTCTCCGAGCGCGTGCCCTCTGGACCGGGTCCACCTTCCACCCTCTAGAGCGAGACCCTCGGAGGTTTGAGCCCTGTGGTCGGAGTCGAGCTCAACGCTCACCCACCACATGGAGCCTCTCCGAGCGCGCGCTCTCTGGACCGGGCCTGCACTCTTCCCTCCTCCATCAAGGTGACCACACGAGCTCGGAGCATCCAGGCCAGAGCAAGCCCTGCCATCCCGGGACGCCGGTGAGCCACCCGAGGACTACAGAACGGCGCCCCCCATACCGCCATAACTACCTGTCCGCTCATACTTCCAGTGGGATGGGCTAGCCAGAAGGAACGAACCCCTAGGGCGGCGACTCCCGGATCGAGGCTCTACCAAGCTTCCCGGAATGGGATGACCGGAGAGGATGTCAGAGCGAATGGAAGCTTCCCATACCATATGTCAGGAAAGATGTCTCATCCACGGCACGGAATCCTGCTGCATGCTCCTACCAGCCCAGCGAAGATCCTGAGGCAAGCGCCTAACAGCCATTCTTCAACTACAAGGAACGATCGGCACCCCTGAAAGGGGGGAGGTAACAGTAACAATCCATTAACAACACAAGCGCAAGCTCGACCAAGAGGGTGGAGCGCCACCAGCACCACAGTTGAAGGAAAACGAGGAAAACAAGGAGAGGCTGAGGAACAGGGAATCCCTCTGTCCCCGCTATCATTCTCCCCCTGCTACGTTTTCGCTTTCACACATAACTTTTACTCCTCCTAGTACGGAGTCCATCAAGAGGGGCCCGACCAGGAGGATCTGTTTTCCTGGATCGTCACTGACTTGATTGTCGGAGTGTCCCCGCCGGAAACCCCGGCCCGGATGCAGAACAAAAGAAGATGATGCGATGCGGAAGTAAATTAAAATTAATGTATTTATTTATTTTTTTTTATATATATATATTTTCAGAAGTCGACTTTGACTCAAAGGAAAGTTAAACTAAATTGAAAGAAACTATATAATAATTAAAAGCACAATTCAAAGAAACTAGATTATCAGAGTAGTTTAGAAGTAAAGGATCGCTGAGGGTTGAGAAACTCCCAGACCCAGGGTTTCGCTCTGAACTTTCAACAGGACAGAACTAAAGATAAGGAAAAGGTTATGTACCAGGCAGTGATCTTCACAGAGTTTGGTGGAAGGACTCTCTCGAGCAGATTATTGGATCCTCGGATTCGGATATCTTCGCAATGGATCCTCCAATATTGGTCCTTTGGCAGAGTTGGCTTCTCCTGAACTCAGGATCTGGGAAAGAAGAAGAACAAGTTAAGGAACCAGATACTCAAAGAAAGGATTTACCAGATAAGAAGAACTTGAAATTGGTATTGCTGAAATCCTGATTCTCCTGGATGCTGATCTGACTTCCTCTGGAATTTGCTCTGTATTAAAAGTAGCTGATCTGGACCCGGATGCTGGTGGTCGGCCTCTACTTGGAAGAGAGGGGCCGTGAGATGATGAGGTAGATTAGGGTTTGGATGATTGGTGGAATGAAGAAGATGATGGGCGGCTAGGGTTTGGAATTGAAGTGGCTAACCTAGGGTTTTGGGGTTGGAGATCTCACACCTCCTCAAGGTTCCTAGGGAACCCGGATTTTACTCCCTCACGGAGCTCAACACCTGAACACAAGTGCGGAAGAGAGAAACACAAAGTTGCTCACAAAGAAATTGATTTCATTCATCATTTTTAATTCAAGAGTTACATAGAGTTGAATATATAAACATAACAAAGAAATAAAATTTTATACATTTTCCATGTGGGACTAATAGGACTAACCCACACTTTAGGCATCAAATTCTCTTCCCAAGACTCCTTCCATGAGTGGGCAGCCCAAAAACTCCAAGAAAACTTGAAAATCAGCTCCAAATGGCAGGTTATGGGGGTGTCTCCTAGTATCTCTCCATGAATCAAGGATTTTCCCTTCATGGTTTGGCTCTTTTGGACACCTCCTAGTCTTGCTCCACAAGTTTAGGCTTCTTCCTTTCATGGCTTTGGCACTTTTGGAAACTTTTGGGTGCCTCCTTGATTTTCTCCCCAAGACATGCTCTCTTCCCTTTTATAACTTGGATTTTTATGGAACATTGTGGGGCACCTCCTTGATCCTCTCTTCAAGAAAAACTCTTGCCATCCTGGCTTGGGTTTATCTGGAAAGAAGTTGGCTCCTCCTTGGATTGAGGTATCTTGATGGATTTCTCCCCCAAGTGGTGCAAGAAAAAAAGAACCTGCTTACTTGAGGCATGGGGACCAAGGTACACTGGATGGAGATGTGGCAAGGAGTGTGGCACCCACTTGTAGCTGGAAAATATGGTTCCCTATGGCAAAGGGAATGACACCTACCTGGGCCTTGGACTTGGACTGAGTCAACATGACCCAACAAAACTTGAAATGACAAAATTACAGACTCAAAATTGAGTTGATCAGGTCAACCCTTATTACAAAACCAGAAAATCCTAATCCTTCGGGCAAGGTCAATCAGAGATCCAGATGGAGTCCTGAAGTCTTCTTCTGAGTCTGGTGCCCGTACCAGGGTCACTAACCCCTGTTTCGCAGGTCCAGGAGCAGAGGACCGCCAGGCGGTGAAGGAAGCGCACTCCGACGCCGGCAGTAGCTACGGGCCACGGCGATCTTGGCGGCAACAGATTGGTGTGCCAAGAAGGGGGGGCAGCGACATTATGAACGATCTTTGATCCAAGTCGAACCCTCCATCTCTTCACAAGTGAGCCAGGCATGAGGATGGTGACAACAAGGGCACGAGAGGCTTCCACCAGTCATGCGAGGGACTCCCCCTCCTGGGGGAACCCCCACCGCCAAGATGCGGAGCCATCCATTCCGGTCCAACCACCTCCGCCGGAAGCTCCACTGGCTGCACTCACCCAGCAGATGCAAGTCCTCGCCACGGCAGTGCGCCAGCTTCAACACCAGCACAGGTCCGTGGCCACCCACCAGCAGCCAGGGACTCCAACGGCCCACGCCGCAGCTCCCCGCGACAGCCTGCAATCCTTCGAAGGAAGGCCATCCCAGTCGTGGGCCACCACCGACAATCGGGGCAGCCTTCAAGCTCCGACGAAAAAACAACGAGCCGGCTCTGCCGACAGGGAGTGCTGCTCGCCAAACATCGGGCGGGAGGTACCTAGACCCCATCGAGGTAGAAAAAGCAAGACCCCCCGCCATGGGTGCCGTGCACCTACGTCACCTTCTCCGTCTCCTTCGATGGAGGGGTCCACTGATGAAGCCGTCAGGCGCGCGACGAAAAGGTGCCTGGAGGAACATGAACGCAAGCTGGCGGAGTTTGCCCACCAGTTTGCCAGCATGCAGGGCTCCGCCAGTGAACCAGCAGGCTACGACGCCCATCCCCCATTCTTCCAAGAAATCCAAGCGGAGCTGACTCCGCATCGGTTCCAGAGGCCGCAGGTGGATCTTTACGATGGGACCACCGATCCCCTGGACCACCTGGAAAGCAACCGGACCCTCATGAGGGTCCAGGGGGCCACTTACGCTCTTCTCTGCATCGCTTTTCCTGCCACTCTTCGGAAAGCAGCCCGGGTGTAGTTCACCCGTTTGGAGCCGGAGAGCATCAGCTCCTTCGCCCAGCTAGGGCAAAAGTTTGTGGCTCACTTCGATGCTTGCAGGAAGTTATCGCAAGAGGCAGACAGCCTCTTCTCCATCTGGCAGCAGGACCGCGAACCCCTGCGGGACTACGTGGCCCGTTTCAAGGCCGCCGCATTTGAGATCTACAATCTTGATGAGCCAGTCGCCATGCTGGCACTGAAGCGAGGACTCAGGACCTCCCGCCTGACCTACTAGCTGGATAAGAAGCCCCCCAAGACCTACTCCGAGCTCCTTCTCCGGGTCCAAAAGTACATCCACGCCGAGGAGGCGGACCATACGAGGTGGGAGCTCGATGGAGGATCCCTCAAGAAGTTATCCCCCACCGAAGCGTCTGGAACCCGGAAGCCAGCACCCCAGGCTCTGAGTTCCCGGAGGGACCGACCAAGACTGAGAGGGACTCTCATTCCTGAGGAGGGCTATACCCCTCTCCTTGCCCCGAGGACAAAAATCCTCATGGAGATCGAAGGTGAGGACTACTTGAGATGCCCGCCTCAGTTGAGGACCTCCACCGGTCGTGACAAGACAAAGTATTGTCGCTTTCACCACGAACATAGCCACGATACCGAGGAATGCTGCAACCTCAAGTGGAAGATTGAGGAACTCATCAAAAGAAGCTACCTCAAAAGGTTCGTGGGGGGCAGACCTCAAGTGGAGTCCCAAGCGCTCGTCGCTCTTCTGCCAGCTCCAACCATCGACAACCGCCCCACCGAGAAGCCGGTGGGCATGATCTCTTGGGGAGCTGCATGTGCACCCAAGAGGACCCGGTGGGCAGGGGACTCTGAGAATGTACTCCCCTTTATGAGGGAAGGAAAAGACAGGAGAAAAAATATAAATAATGATGCCGTGGTCATCGAGATGACGATCGCGAAGCACCCTGTAAAGCGCATCATGGTTGATAGTGAAAGCTCCTCAGACGTGCTTTTTTATGATGCCTTCTACAGGATGAATCTCTTTCCCGATCAGCTTAAGCCCATGCACACACCCCTTGTTGGTTTCATGGCGATTCCGTAAGGATAGAAGGAGAAATCACTCTCCCGGTCACTGCCGGAATCCCACCTCAGCAGAGCACTGTCATGATGACTTTAACGGTTGTAAGGCTCCCTTACGCCTACAATATGATATTGGGCCGGCCCGGGCTCAACTTGCTCGACGCCGTTGTCTCCACCAAGAGGCTACTTGTACAGTTCCCAACTCCCTATGGTGTCGGGAAGATGAGGGGAGCACCCCAGCCGATGCAGCATTGTTTCCAAACCCTCCCTGGGGCCAAGGTCCCTAAGGATGACCCCGATGTAGATGACCTCGACCAAAGGGCCCAAGACCCCAAGGGAGGCTCGATCGAGCGCCTACTCTCTTATTTGCTCGGAGACGACCCCACGAAGATGGTGCAGATCGGAGCCCAGCTACCCGAGGAGGAGAGGACCCAACTACTGGAATTTTTATGGAAGAACGCAGATGTGTTCGCCTGGACGGTGACAGACATGCCAGGTATCCCCCATGACGTTATTACTCATAAATTGAGTGTTGACCCAAAGCACAAACCAGTTCGGCAGAAGAAGAGAAGTTTCATCCCGGAGAGACAGGCAGCTATCAAGGAGGAAGTCGATAAGCTCCTGGCTGCCAGTTTTGTTTGAGAGATCCAATACCTGAGCTGGCTGGCGAATGTAGTGATGGTAAGGAAGAATAATGGCAAATGGAGGATCTGTGTAGACTACACCGACCTCAATAAAGCTTGCCCGAAGGACAGCTTCCCTCTCTCGAAGATCGACCAGCTGGTGGACGCCACCTCTGGCCACCGGCTACTCTCCTTCATGGATGCATTCTCCGGGTACAATCAGATCCGCATGCATCTAGAGGACGAGGAGCACACCGCCTTCGTCACCGACCAAGGGATATATTGCTACAGGATGATGCCTTTTAGTCTGAAGAATACAGGAGCCACCTATCAGCGCCTGGTTAGCAAGGTCTTCAAGGACCAAATCGACCGCAACATGCAGGTGTATCTGGATGACATGCTCGTCATGAGCAGGCCGGGTTCGAGCCATTTAGCTGACCTCTCCAAATCTTTCCATAACCTGCGGCAACATCAGATGAAGCTGAACCCAGCGAAGTGCGCCTTTGGTGTGGCGGCAGGAAAATTCTTTGGCTTCATGGTCATCCGGAGGGGCATCGAAGCAAACTCAAAAAAGGTTCAGGCCATCATCGACATGGAGCACCCGACCTCCAAGAAGCAGGTCTAGCACCTAACGGGGCGTATCGCCGCCCTCAGCAGATTCATCTCGAGGTCGGTCGACCGTTGTCTGCCATTTTTCAAGGCACTGTACAAGATGCATGATTTCACCTGGACCGAGGAGTGCAGGACCACCTTTGAGGAGCTGAAGAACTTCCTCACCTCTCCCCCATTGTTCTTCAGGTCGGAGGAGGGGGAGGAGCTTCTATTGTACCTGGCGATTACACCGGGAGCTGTCAGCTCGGTTCTTGTCTGCGCAGACGAGGACAAGTCTCAAAAGCTGGTGTACTGCACCAGCAAAATCCTCCGTGATGCGGAGGATACTCCGAGCTCCTTCTCCGGGTCCAAAAGTACATCCACACCGAGGAGGCGGACCATACGAGGCGGGAGCTCAATGGAGGATCCCTCAAGAAGTTATCCCCCACCGAAGCGTCCGGAACCCGGAAGCCAGCACCCCAGGCTCTGAGTTCCCGGAGGGACCGACCAAGACTGAGAGGGACTCTCGTTCCTGAGGAGGGCTATACCCCTCTCCTTGCCCCGAGGACAAAAATCCTCATGGAGATCGAAGGTGAGGACTACTTGAGACGCCCGCCTCCGTTGAGGACCTCCACCGGCCGTGACAAGACAAAGTATTATCGCTTTCACCACGACCATAGCCACGATATCGAGGAATGCTGCAACCTCAAGTGGAAGATTGAGGAACTCATCAAAAGAAGCTACCTCAAAAGGTTCGTGGGGGGCAGACCTCAAGTGGAGTCCCAAGCGCTCGTCGCTCTTCTGCCAGCTCCAACCATCGACAACCGCCCCACCGAGAAGCCGGTGGGCATGATCTCTTGGGGAGCTGCATGTGCACCCAAGAGGACCCGGTGGGCAGGGGACTCTGAGAATGTACTCCCCTTTATGAGGGAAGGAAAAGACAGGAGAAAAAATATAAATAATGATGCCGTGGTCATCGAGATGACGATCGTGAAGCACCCTGTAAAGCGCATCATGGTTGATAGTGAAAGCTCCTCAGACGTGCTTTTTTATGATGCCTTCTACAGGATGAATCTCTTTCCCGATCAGCTTAAGCCCGTGCACACACCCCTTGTTGGTTTCATGGCGATTCCGTAAGGGTAGAAGGAGAAATCACTCTCCTGGTCACTGCCGGAATCCCACCTCAGCAGAGCACTGTCATGATGACTTTCACGGTTGTAAGGCTCCCTTACGCCTACAACATGATATTGGGCCAGCCCGGGCTCAACTTGCTCGACGCCGTTGTCTCCACCAAGAGGCTACTTGTACAGTTCCCAACTCCCTATGGTGTCGGGAAGATGAGGGGAGCACCCCAGCCAGTGCAGCATTGTTTCCAAACTCTCCCTGGGGCCAAGGTCCCTAAGGATGACCCCGATGTGGATGACCTCGACCAAAGGGCCCAAGACCCCAAGGGAGGCTCGATCGAGCGCCTACTCTCTTATCTGCTCGGAGACGATCCCACGAAGATGGTGCAGATCGGAGCCCAGCTACCCGAGGAGGAGAGGGCCCAACTTCTGGGATTTTTACGGAAGAATGCAGATGTGTTCGCCTGGACGGTGACAGACATGCCAGGTATCCCCCATGACATTATTACTCATAAATTGAGTGTTGACCCAAAGCACAAACCAGTTTGGCAGAAGAAGAGAAGTTTCATCCCGGAGAGACAGGCAGCTATCAAGGAGGAAGTCGATAAGCTCCTGGCTACCAGTTTTGTTAGAGAGATCCAATACCTGAGCTGGCTGGCGAATGTAGTGATGGTAAGGAAGAATAATGGCAAATGGAGGATCTGTGTAGACTACACCGACCTCAATAAAGCTTGCCCGAAGGACAACTTCCCTCTCTCGAAGATCGACCAGCTGGTGGACGCCACCTCTGGCCACCGGCTGCTCTCCTTCATGGATGCATTCTCCGGGTTCAATCAGATCCGCATGCATCTAGAGGACGAGGAGCACACCGCCTTCATCTCCGATCAAGGGATATATTGCTACAGGATGATGCCTTTTAGTCTGAAGAATACAGGAGCCACCTATCAGCGCCTGGTTAGCAAGGTCTTCAAGGACCAAATCGGCCGCAACATGCAGGTGTATGTGGATGACATGCTCGTCATGAGCAGGCCGGGTTCGAGCCATGTAGCTGACCTCTCCAAATCTTTCCATAACCTGCGGCAACATCAGATGAAGCTGAACCCAGCGAAGTGCGCCTTTGGTGTGGCGGCAGGAAAATTCTTTGGCTTCATGGTCATCCGGAGGGGCATCGAAGCAAACTCGAAAAAGGTTCAGGCCATCATCGACATGGAGCACCCGACCTCCAAGAAGCAGGTCTAGCACCTAACGGGGCGTATCGCCGCCCTCAGCAGATTCATCTCGAGGTCGGTCGACCGTTGTCTGCCATTTTTCAAGGCACTGTACAAGATGCATTATTTCACCTGGACCGAGGAGTGCAGGACCACTTTGAGGAGCTGAAGAACTTCCTCACCTCTCCCCCATTGTTCTTCAGGTCGGAGGAGGGGGAGGAGCTTCTGTTGTACCTGGCGGTTACACCGGGAGCTGTCAGCTCGGTTCTTGTCTGCGCAGACGAGGACAAGTCTCAAAAGCTGGTGTACTGCACTAGCAAAATCCTCCGTGATGCGGAGGATACTCCGAGCTCCTTCTCCGGGTCCAAAAGTACATCCACGCCGAGGAGGCGGACCATACGAGGCGGGAGCTCGATGGAGGATCCCTCAAGAAGTTATCCCCCACCGAAGCGTCCGGAACCCGTAAGCCAGCACCCCAGGCTCTGAGTTCCCGGAGGGACCGACCAAGACTGAGAGGGACTCTCGTTCCTGAGGAGGGCTATACCCCTCTCCTTGCCCCGAGGACAAAAATCCTCATGGAGATCGAAGGTGAGGACTACTTGAGATGCCCGCCTCAGTTGAGGACCTCCACCGGTCGTGACAAGACAAAGTATTGTCGCTTTCACCACGAACATAGCCACGATACCGAGGAATGCTGCAACCTCAAGTGGAAGATTGAGGAACTCATCAAAAGAAGCTACCTCAAAAGGTTCGTGGGGGGAAGACCTCAAGTGGAGTCCCAAGCGCTCGTCGCTCTTCTGCCAGCTCCAACCATCGACAACCGCCCCACCGAGAAGCCGGTGGGCATGATCTCTTGGGGAGCTGCATGTGCACCCAAGAGGACCCGGTGGGCAGGGGACTCTGAGAATGTACTCCCCTTTATGAGGGAAGGAAAAGACAGGAGAAAAAATATAAATAATGATGCCGTGGTCATCGAGATGACGATCGCGAAGCACCCTGTAAAGTGCATCATGGTTGATAGTGAAAGCTCCTCAGACGTGCTTTTTTATGATGCCTTCTACAGGATGAATCTCTTTCCCGATCAACTTAAGCCCATGCACACACCCCTTGTTGGTTTCATGGCGATTCCGTAAGGATAGAAGGAGAAATCACTCTCCCGGTCACTGCCGGAATCCCACCTCAGCAGAGCACTGTCATGATGACTTTCACGGTTGTAAGGCTCCCTTACGCCTACAACATGATATTGGGCCGGCCCGGGCTCAACTTGCTCGACGCCGTTGTCTCCACCAAGAGGCTACTTGTACAGTTCCCAACTCCCTATGGTGTCGGGAAGATGAGGGGAGCACCCCAGCCGATGCAGCATTGTTTCCAAACCCTCATTGGGGCCAAGGTCCCTAAGGATGACCCCGATGTAGATGACCTCGACCAAAGGGCCCAAGACCCCAAGGGAGGCTCGATCGAGCGCCTACTCTCTTATTTGCTCGGAGACGACCCCACGAAGATGGTGCAGATCGGAGCCCAGCTACCCGAGGAGGAGAGGACCCAACTACTGGAATTTTTACGGAAGAACGCAGATGTGTTCGCCTGGACGGTGACAGACATGCCAGGTATCCCCCATGACGTTATTACTCATAAATTGAGTGTTGACCCAAAGCACAAACCAGTTCGGCAGAAGAAGAGAAGTTTCATCCCGGAGAGACAGGCAGCTATCAAGGAGGAAGTCGATAAGCTCCTGGCTGCCAGTTTTGTTTGAGAGATCCAATACCTGAGCTGGCTGGCGAATGTAATGATGGTAAGGAAGAATAATGGCAAATGGAGGATCTGTGTAGACTACACCGACCTCAATAAAGCTTGCCCGAAGGACAGCTTCCCTCTCTCGAAGATCGACCAGCTGGTGGACGCCACCTCTGGCCACCGGCTGCTCTCCTTCATGGATGCATTCTCCGGGTACAATCAGATCCGCATGCATCTAGAGGACGAGGAGCACACCGCCTTCATCACCGACCAAGGGATATATTGCTACAGGATGATGCCTTTTAGTCTGAAGAATACAGGAGCCACCTATCAGCGCCAAGTTAGCAAGGTCTTCAAGGACCAAATCGGCCGCAACATGCAGGTATATGTGGATGACATGCTCGTCATGAGCAGGCCGGGTTCGAGCCATTTAGCTGACCTCTCCAAATCTTTCCATAACCTGCGGCAACATCAGATGAAGCTGAACCCAGCGAAGTGCGCCTTTGGTATGGCGGCAGGAAAATTCTTTGGCTTCATGGTCATCCGGAGGGGCATCGAAGCAAACTCGAAAAAGGTTCAGGCCATCATCGACATGGAGCACCCGACCTCCAAGAAGCAGGTCTAGCACCTAACGGGGCGTATCGCCGCCCTCAGCAGATTCATCTCGAGGTCGGTCGACCGTTGTCTGCCATTTTTCAAGGCACTGTACAAGATGCATGATTTCACCTGGACCGAGGAGTGCAGGACCACCTTTGAGGAGCTGAAGAACTTCCTCACCTCTCCCCCATTGTTCTTCAGGTCGGAGGAGGGGGAGGAGCTTCTATTGTACCTAGCGATTACACCGGGAGCTGTCAGCTCGGTTCTCGTCTGCGCAGACGAGGACAAGTCTCAAAAGCTGGTGTACTGCACCAGCAAAATCCTCCGTGATGCGGAGGATACTCCGAGCTCCTTCTGCGGGTCCAAAAGTACATCCACGCCGAGGAGGCGGACCATACGAGACGGGAGCTCAATGGAGGATCCCTCAAGAAGTTATCCCCCACCGAAGTGTCCGGAACCCGGAAGCCAGCACCCCAGGCTCTGAGTTCCCGGAGGGACCGACCAAGACTGAGAGGGACTCTCGTTCCTGAGGAGGGCTATACCCCTCTCCTTGCCCCGAGGACAAAAATCCTCATGGAGATCGAAGGTGAGGACTACTTGAGACGCCCGCCTCCGTAGAGGACCTCCACCGGCCGTGATAAGACAAAGTATTGTCGCTTTCACCACGACCATAGCCACGATATCGAGGAATGCTGCAACCTCAAGTGGAAGATTGAGGAACTAATCAAAAGAAGCTACCTCAAAAGGTTCGTGGGGGGCAGACCTCAAGTGGAGTCCCAAGCGCTCGTCGCTCTTCTGCCAGCTCCAACCATCGACAACCGCCCCACCGAGAAGCCGGTGGGCATGATCTCTTGGGGAGCTGCATGTGCACCCAAGAGGACCCGGTGGGCAGGGGACTCTGAGAATGTACTCCCCTTTATGAGGGAAGGAAAAGACAGGAGAAAAAATATAAATAATGATGCCGTGGTCATCGAGATGACGATCGTGAAGCACCCTGTAAAGCGCATCATGGTTGATAGTGAAAGCTCCTCAGACGTGCTTTTTTATGATGCCTTCTACAGGATGAATCTCTTTCCCGATCAGCTTAAGCCCGTGCACACACCCCTTGTTGGTTTCATGGCGATTCCGTAAGGGTAGAAGGAGAAATCACTCTCCTGGTCACTGCCGGAATCCCACCTCAGCAGAGCACTGTCATGATGACTTTCACGGTTGTAAGGCTCCCTTACGCCTACAACATGATATTGGGCCAGCCCGGGCTCAACTTGCTCGACGCCGTTGTCTCCACCAAGAGGCTACTTGTACAGTTTCCAACTCCCTATGGTGTCGGGAAGATGAGGGGAGCACCCCAGCCAGTGCAGCATTGTTTCCAAACTCTCCCTGGGGCCAAGGTCCCTAAGGATGACCCCGATGTGGATGACCTCGACCAAAGGGCCCAAGACCCCAAGGGAGGCTCGATCGAGCGCCTACTCTCTTATCTGCTCGGAGACGACCCCACGAAGATGGTGCAGATCGGAGCCCAGCTACCCGAGGAGGAGAGGGCCCAACTACTGGGATTTTTACGGAAGAATGCAGATGTGTTCGCCTGGACGGTGACAGAC
The DNA here is from genome assembly GCA_021397845.1 of Areca catechu. NCBI lineage: Eukaryota > Viridiplantae > Streptophyta > Magnoliopsida > Arecales > Arecaceae > Areca > Areca catechu. The sequence continues at coordinate 131,480,667 of CM038038.1, read as the reverse complement.
ATGCCAGGTATCCCCCATGACATTATTACTCATAAATTGAGTGTTGACCCAAAGCACAAACCAGTTCGGCAGAAGAAGAGAAGTTTCATCCCGGAGAGACAGGCAGCTATCAAGGAGGAAGTCGATAAGCTCCTGGCTGCCAGTTTTGTTTGAGAGATCCAATACCTGAGCTGGCTGGCGAATGTAGTGATGGTAAGGAAGAATAATGGCAAATGGAGGATCTGTGTAGACTACACCGATCTCAATAAAGCTTGCCCGAAGGACAGCTTCCCTCTCTCGAAGATCGACCAGCTGGTGGATGCCACCTCTGGCCACCGGCTGCTCTCCTTCATGGATGCATTCTCCGGGAACAATCAGATCCGCATGCATCTAGAGGACGAGGAGCACACCGCCTTCGTCACCGACCAAGGGATATATTGCTACAGGATGATGCCTTTTAGTCTGAAGAATACAGGAGCCACCTATCAGCGCCTGGTTAGCAAGGTCTTCAAGGACCAAATCGGTCGCAACAAGCAGGTGTATGTGGATGACATGCTCGTCATGAGCAGGCCGGGTTCGAGCCATGTAGCTGACCTCTCCAAATCTTTCCATAACCTGCGGCAACATCAGATGAAGCTGAACCCAGCGAAGTGCGCCTTTGGTGTGGCGGCAGGAAAATTCTTTGGCTTCATGGTCATCCGGAGGGGCATCGAAGCAAACCCGAAAAAGGTTCAGGCCATCATCGACATGGAGCACCCGACCTCCAAGAAGCAGGTCTAGCACCTAACGGGACGTATCGCTGCCCTCAACAGATTCATCTCGAGGTCGGTCGACCGTTGTCTGCCATTTTTCAAGGCACTGTACAAGATGCATGATTTCACCCGGACCGAGGAGTGCAGGACCACCTTTGAGGAGCTGAAGAACTTCCTCACCTCTCCCCCATTGTTCTTCAGGTCGGAGGAGGGGGAGGAGCTTCTGTTGTACCTGGCGGTTACACCGGGAGCTGTCAGCTCGGTTCTCGTCTGCGTAGACGAGGACGAGTCTCAAAAGCTGGTGTATTGCACCAGTAAAATCCTCCGTGATGCGGAGGATACTCCGAGCTCCTTCTCCGGGTCCAAAAGTATATCCACGCCGAGGAGGCGGACCATACGAGGCGGGAGCTCGATGGAGGATCCCTCAAGAAGTTATCCCCCATCGAAGCGTCCGGAACCCGAAAGCCAGCACCCTAGGCTCTGAGTTACCGGAGGGACCGACCAAGTCTGAGAGGGACTCTCGTTCCTGAGGAGGGTTATACCCCTCTCCTTTCCCCGAGGACAAAATTCATCATGGAGATCGAAGGTGAGGACTACTTGAGACGCCCGCCTCCGTTGAGGACCTCCACCGGCCGTGACAAGACAAAGTATTGTCGCTTTCACCATAACCATAGCCACGATACCGAGGAATGCTGCAACCTCAAGTGGAAGATTGAGGAACTCATCAAAAGAAGCTACCTCAAAAGGTTTGTGGGGGGCAGACCTCAAGTGGAGTCCCAAGCGCTCGTCGCTCTTCTGCCAGCTCCAACCATCGACAACCGCCCCACCGAGAAGCCGGTGGGCATGATCTCTTGGGGAGCTGCATGTGCACCCAAGAGGACCCGGTGGGCAGGGGACTCTGAGAATGTACTCCCCTTTATGAGGGAAGGAAAATACAGGAGAAAAAATATAAATAATGATGCCGTGGTCATCGAGATGACGATCGCGAAGCACCCTGTAAAGCGCATCATGGTTGATAGTGAAAGCTCCACGGACATGCTTTTTTATGATGCCTTCTACAGGATGAATCTCTTTCCCGATCAGCTTAAGCCCGTGCACACACCCCTTGTTGGTTTCATGGTGATTCCATAAGGGTAGAAGGAGAAACCACTCTCCCGGTCACTGCCGGAATCCCACCTCAGCAGAGCACTGTCATGATGACTTTCACGGTTGTAAGGCTCCCTTACGCCTACAACATGATATTGGGCCGGCCCGGGCTCAACTTGCTCGACGCCGTTGTCTCCACCAAGAGGCTACTTGTACAGTTCCCAACTCCCTATGGTGTCGGGAAGATGAGGGGAGCACCCCAGCCGGTGCAGCATTGTTTCCAAACCCTCCCTGGGGCCAAGGTCCCTAAGGATGACCCCGATTTGGATGACCTCGACCAAAGGGCCCAAGACCCCAAGGGAGGCTCTATCGAGCGCCTACTCTCTTATCTGCTCGGAGACGACCCCACGAAGATGGTGCAGATCGGAGCCCAGCTACCCGAGGAGGAGAGGGCCCAACTACTGGGATTTTTATGGAAGAACGCAGATGTGTTCGCCTGGACGGTGACAGACATGCCAGGTATCCCCCATGACGTTATTACTCATAAATTGAGTGTTGACCCAAAGCACAAACCAGTTCGGCAGAAGAAGAGAAGTTTCATCCCGGAGAGACAGGCAGCTATCAAGGAGGAAGTCGATAAGCTCCTGGCTACCAGTTTTGTTTGAGAGATCAAATACCTGAGCTGGCTAGCGAATGTAGTGATGGTAAGGAAGAATAATGGCAAATGGATGATCTGTGTAGTCTACACCGACCTCAATAAAGCTTGTCCGAAGGACAGCTTCCCTCTCTCGAAGATCGACCAGCTGGTGGACGCCACCTCTAGCCACCGGCTGCTCTCCTTCATGGATGCATTCTCCGGGTACAATCAGATCCGCATGCATCTAGAGGACGAGGAGCACACCGCCTTCGTCACCGACCAAGGGATATATTGCTACAGGATGATGCCTTTTAGTCTGAAGAATACAGGAGCCACCTATCAGCGCCTGGTTAGCAAGGTCTTCAAGGACCAAATCGGCCGCAACATGCAGGTGTATGTGGATGACATGCTCGTCATGAGCAGGCCGGGTTCGAGCCATGTAGCTGTCCTCTCCAAATCTTTCCATAACCTGCGGCAACATCAGATGAAGCTGAACCCAGCGAAGTGCGCCTTTGGTGTGGCGGTAGGAAAATTCTTTGGCTTCATGGTCATCCGGAGGGGCATCGAAGCAAACCCGAAAAAGGTTCAGGCCATCATCGACATGGAGCACCCGACCTCCAAGAAGCAGGTCTAGCACCTAACGCGATGTATCGCCGCCCTCAGCAGATTCATCTCGAGGTCGGTCGACCGTTGTCTGCCATTTTTCAAGGCACTGTACAAGATGCATGATTTCACCTGGACCGAGGAGTGCAGGACCACCATTGAGGAGCTGAAGAACTTCCTCACCTCTCCCCCATTGTTCTTCAGGTCGGAGGAGGGGGAGGAGCTTCTGTTGTACCTGGCGGTTACACCGGGAGCTGTCAGCTCGGTTCTCGTCTGCGCAGACGAGGACAAGTCTCAAAAGCTGGTGTACTGCACCAGTAAAATCCTCCGTGATGCGGAGGATACTCCGAGCTCCTTCTCCGGGTTCAAAAGTATATCCACGCCGAGGAGGCGGACCATACGAGGCAGGAGCTCGATGGAGGATCCCTCAAGAAGTTATCCCCCATCGAAGCGTCCTGAACCTGGAAGCCAGCACCCCAGGCTCTGAGTTCCCGGAGGGACCGACCAAGACTGAGAGGGACTCTCGTTCCTGAGGAGGGCTATACCCCTCTCCTTGCCCCGAGGACAAAAATCCTCATGGAGATCGAAGGTGAGGACTACTTGAGATGCCCGCCTCCGTTGAGGACCTCCACCGGCCGTGATAAGACAAACTATTGTCGCTTTTACCATGACCATAGCCACGATATCGAGGAATGCTGCAACCTCAAGTGTAAGATTGAGGAACTCATCAAAAGAAGCTACCTCAAAAGGTTCGTGGGGGGCAGACCTCAAGTGGAGTCCCAAGCGCTCGTCGCTCTTCTGCCAGCTCCAACCATCGATAACTGCCCCACCGAGAAGCCGGTGGGCATGATCTCTTGGGGAGCTGCATGTGCACCCAAGAGGACCCGGTGGGCAGGGGACTCTGAGAATGTACTCCCCTTTATGAGGGAAGGAAAAGACAGGAGAAAAAATATAAATAATGATGCCGTGGTCATCGAGATGACGATCGCGAAGCATCCTGTAAAGTGCATCATGGTTGATAGTGAAAGCTCCTCAGACATGCTTTTTTATGATACCTTCTGCAGGATGAATCTCTTTCCCGATCAGCTTAAGCCCGTGCACACACCCCTTGTTGGTTTCATGGCGATTCCATAAGGGTAGAAGGCGAAACCACTCTCCCGGTCACTGCCGGAATCCCACCTCAGCAGAGCACTGTCATGATGACTTTCACGGTTGTAAGGCTCCCTTACGCCTACAACATGATATTGGGCCGGCCCGGGCTCAACTTGCTCGATGCCGTTGTCTCCACCAAGAGGCTACTTGTACAGTTCCCAACTCCCTATGGTGTCGGGAAGATGAGGGGAGCACCCCAGCCGGTGCAGCATTGTTTCCAAACCCTCCCTGGGGCCAAGGTTCATAAGGATGACCCCGATGTGGATGACCTCGACCAAAGGGCCCAAGACCCCAAGGGAGGCTCGATCGAGCGCCTACTCTCTTATCTGCTCGGAGACGACCCCACGAAGATGGTGCAGATCGGAGCCCAGCTACTCGAGGAGGAGAGGGCCCAACTACTGGAATTTTTACGGAAGAATGCAGATGTGTTCGCCTGGACGGTGACAGACATGCCAGGTATCCCCCATGACGTTATTACTCATAAATTGAGTGTTGACCCAAAGCACAAACCAGTTCGGCAGAAGAAGAGAAGTTTCATCCCGGAGAGACAGGCAGCTATCAAGGAGGAAGTCGATAAGCTCCTGGCTGCCAGTTTTGTTTGAGAGATCCAATACCTGAGCTGGCTAGCGAATATAGTGATGGTAAGGAAGAATAATGGCAAATGGAGGATCTGTGTAGACTACACCGACCTCAATAAAGCTTGCCCGAATGACAGCTTCCCTCTCTCAAAGTTCGATCAGCTGGTGGACGCCACCTCTGGCCACCGGCTGCTCTCCTTCATGGATGCATTCTCCGGGTACAATCAGATCCGCATGCATCTAGAGGACGAGGAGCACACCGCCTTCGTCACCGACCAAGGGATATATTGCTACAGGATGATGCCTTTTAGTCTGAAGAATATAGGAGCCACCTATCAGCGCCTGGTTAGCAAGGTCTTCAAGGACCAAATCGGCCGCAACATGCAGTTGTATGTGGATGACATGATTGTCATGAGCAGGCCGGGTTCGAGCCATGTAGTTGATCTCTCCAAATCTTTCCATAACCTGCGGCAACATCAGATGAAGCTGAACCCAGCGAAGTGCGCCTTTGGTGTGGCGGCAGGAAAATTCTTTGGCTTCATGGTCATCCAGAGGGGCATCGAAGCAAACCCGAAAAAGGTTTAGGCCATCATCGACATGGAGCACCCGACCTCCAAGAAGCAGGTCTAGCACCTAACGGGGCGTATCGCCGCCCTCAGCAGATTCATCTCGAGGTCGATCGACCGTTGTCTGCCATTTTTCAAGGCACTGTACAAGATGCATGATTTCACCTGGACCGAGGAGTGCAGGACCACCTTTGAGGAGCTGAAGAACTTCCTCACCTCTCCCCTATTGTTCTTCAGGTCGGAGGAGGGGGAGGAGCTTCTGTTGTACCTGGCGGTTACACCGGGAGCTGTCAGCTCGGTTCTCGTCTGCGCAGACGAGGACAAGTCTCAAAAGCTGGTGTACTGCACCAGCAAAATCCTCCGTGATGCGGAGATCATGTATACTCACTCCGAGAAACTAATTTTTGCACTAATAATGTCTGCTAAGCGCCTTAGGCCCTATTTCCAAGCACACCCAATAGTGGTCGTGACGGACCAGCCGTTGAGGACCATCCTCACCCGACCCGAGACATCCGGGAGGTTGTCCAAGTGGTCCCTACTGCTCAGCGAATTCGATATAGCATACCGATCGAGCTCTTCACAAAAGGCCCAAGTCCTAGCAGACTTCGTGGTCGAGTGCACCGGGTTCATCAAGGAGCCAGACAGCAACGGATCCGGGCCAGGAGAAGAGCCCTGGATCCTTCATGTGGATGGAGCGTCCAATTCCGGTGGGAGCGGAGCAGGCCTCATCCTAACTAACAGCGATGGGGTTGTACGGAATGTGCCCTTCGCTTCAAGTTCACCGTAACTAATAACCAGGTAGAGTACGAGGCACTCCTCGCGGGCCTAAGAGTCTCCCCCGAGCTGGGTGTATAGGACTTGAAAGTCTTCACCGACTCCCAGCTAGTTGCCGGACAAGTTTTCGGAGAATACGAAAGGAGGGATGCCCAGATGATGAAGTACTTGGAGCAGGTCCGTGCATGCACGGCAGGCCTCCGACGCTTCATCATCTTCCACATCCCCTGAGGGGAGAATGCGCACGCGGATGCGCTGTCCAGGCTCGCGACCTTGCCGGACTCGTCGCTGGGACATGCCTACATCGAGTACCTCGAAAGCCCCAGCTACGAGAGCTCGGCAGGGGTGAATGAAATAACCCCCGAGCCAAGCTGGATGGACAAGTACGTCCGATACATCACTGACGGCGCCTTGCCCGAAGACCGCACAGAAGCTGCCCTCGTCAAGAAGAAGGCCTCTCGATTCATCCTGATGGAGGGCTAGCTCTACCGCCGATCTTACTCTTACCCACTCCTGAGATGCCTCAGGCCCGTCGAGGCAATCTTCATGCTCCAAGAGATACATGAAGGCCTCTGCGGGAACCATGTGGGAGGGAGAACACTGGCTTATAAAGCTCTCCGCCAGGGGTACTTTCGGGAGACCATGAGAGAGGACGCCGCCGACTTCGTTAAAAGGTGCGACAAGTGCCAGTGCCATGCAAACATACAGCGCCAGCCGGTGGCGCCGATCTCCCAACTCTCAGCCCCTTGACCTTTTGCCCAGTGGGGAATGGACATCTTGGGACCATTTCCCTCAGCACCAGGACAGCGAAAGTTCCTGCTGGTGGCAATTGACTACTTCACTAAGTGGGTCGAAGCAGAGCCGCTGGCTCAGATTACGGAAGGCAATGTCCGCCAGTTCTTCTGGAAGTCGATCATTTGCCGCTTTGGACTCTCCCGCTGTATCATCACCGACAATGGGCGATAGTTCGACAATCGTGAGTTCGAAGGATTCTATGCCGAGCATGGCATCCAACACCGATTCACCTCAGTGGCTCACCCTCAAACAAATGGAGAAGCCAAGGTGACCAACCGGACCATCCTCCAAGGACTCAGGACCAGACTGGACCAAGCTAAGGGTAGGTGGGCGAAAGAACTCCCAAGCATCCTGTGGGCCTACCACACAATGCCCAGGATAGCGACCAATGAGATGCCCTTCAGCCTTGTTTTCGGTGTCGAAGCGGTCATCCCAGTCGAGCTCAGCATGCCCACGTTGTGGGTGTAGCAGTACGACGAAGCAAGGAACTTAGCACACCTCCTGCTTAACCTGGACCTTCTTGAAAAAGCAAGGGACAAAGCCCGGCTACGAATGGCGGCCTACCGGCAACGAGTGGCCCGGTATTACAACGCCCGCGTCAGGCCAAAAGCTTTCAAGCCCGGAGACTTGGTGCTACGGCAGGCGGAGGCATCCCAGCCCAGAGAGTGTGGCAAGCTTTCCCCGAAATGGGAAGACCCCTATAAAGTAGCTAAAGCCCTCTCACAAGGGGCCTACTACCTTGAAAATCTCGGCGGTGTCAGGTTCCCCAGAACGTGGAATGCCTGCAACTTGCAGAAATACTATCAATGATGTAAGGTTTCCCAGCAATAATAATGACAATGATTTTTTCTTGCATAAGTGTTTATCTGTCTTGCAGGAGAATTCCATCAATGTCCCGAGCTTAGCTCCAGGATGTCAAGGGAACCTCGAGCCATGCCGTTCTCAACCAACAAGGCCCCCGAGCCCAGCTTCAGGACGCTGACCCAAGACCGGAGCTTAGACCTCTGGCTAAGGAATCATCGAGCCATGCAGCTCTCAATCTCAAGCATCCCCGAGCCTAGTTCCAGGACGTCAAGGGATCTTCGAGCCATACCGCTCTTAACCTCAAGCATCCCCGAGCCTAGCTCCATGACGTCAAGGGGTATTCAAGCCAAGCCGCTCTCAACCTCAAATGTCCCCGAGCCCAGCTCCAGGATGTCAAGGGGTATTTGAGCCAAGCCGCTCTCAACCTCAAACATCCCCGAGTCTAGCTCCAGGACATCAAGGGGTATTCAAGCCAAGCCGCTCTCAACCTCAAACGTCTCTGAGCCTAGCTCCAGGACATCAAGGGGTATTCGAGCCATGTAGCTTTCAGTCATCAACAACATCCTCGAGCCTAGCTTCAGGATGCCAGCCCAAGACCGGAGCTTAGATCTCCGGCCAAGGGACCTTCGATCCATGCCGCTCTCAACCTCAAGCATCCCCGAGCCTAGCTCCAAGATGTCAAGGGATCTTCGAGCCATGCCGCTCTCAACAAACAAGGCCCTCGAGCCCAGCTCCAGGGTGTCGACCCAAGACCGGAGCTCAGACCTCCGACCAAGGAATCATCGAGCCATGCAGCTCTCAATCTCAAGCATCCCCGAGCCTAGCTTCAGGACATCAAGGGAACTTCGTGCCAAGCCGCTCTCAATCTCAAACGCCTCCGAGCCCAGCTCCGAGATGCCAAGAGATCTTGGGGCTAAGCAGCTCCCATCAACGTCTCGAGCCCAGCTTCAAGGTGCAAAAGACCTGAGCCAAGACCTCAGGCAATCCCTGGACCGGAGCCCAGCTCTCCAACCAGGAAGGCCTCGAGCCTAGCTCCAAGGCAACCAAACCCTGTGACCCTCTTCTCTGATCTCCCCGCTCATCAAAAAAGAGAGGGGAAGGAAAGAAAGAGAACGAGAGGGAAACACGGTGATGACCCTCTTCTCTGATCTCCCCACTCAAAAAAAAAAGGAGAGGGGAAGGAAAGAAAGAGAACGAGAGGGAAACACAGCAAGGACCCTCTTCTCTGATCTCCTCGCTCATCAAAAAAGAGAGGGGAAGGAAAGAAAGAGAACGAGAGGGATGCACGGCAACAGAACTACTACTCCTCAGTCATCCACATCCCCGAGCCCAGCTCCAGGATGCTAGCCCAAGACCGGAGCTCAGATCTCTGGCCAAGAGACCTTCGAGCCATGCAACTCTCAATCATCCATGTCCCCGAGCCCAGCTCCAGGATGCCAGCCCAAGATCGGAGCTCAGACCTCCTGCCAAGGGACCTTCGAGCCACGCAGCTCTCAGTCATCTACATCCCCGAGCCCAGCTCCAAGATGCTAGCCCAAGATCGGAGCTCAAATCTCCGACCAAGGGACCTTCGAGCCATGCAGCTCTCAGTCATCCACGTCCCCGAGCCCAGCTCCAGGATGCCAGCCTAAGACCGGAGCTCAGATCTTCGGCCAAGGGACCATCGAGCCACGCAGCTCTCAGTTATCCACATCCCCGAGCCCAGCTCCAGGACGCCTGCCCAAGACCGAAGCTCATATCTCCGGCCAAGGGACCTTCGAGCCACGCAGCTCTCAATTATCCATGCTCCTGAGCCCAGCTCCAGGATGCCAACCCAAGATCAGAGCTCAAATCTCCGGCCAAGGGACCTTCGAGCCCAGCAGCTCTCAAGTGTCATCAACTTGCACCCAACTTGCCGACGTTGAAGTCTAATAACTCAACCCCACGCAAGGTGAGGCCCTCTTCTCTGATCTCCCCACTCATCAAAAAGAAAGAAAAAGAAGAAGGGGAGTGAAAGAAAGAGAGAAAGAAAGGAAGAGCCAGACAAAGAAACTGGTTGCAAGAAAATTTATGCTTTATTGATTGAGTATCAGTTACAAGCATTCTGCGGGCCCCCGACATGCCGAGTGGCCCTGCCAAGTATAGAAAAGAAACAAGATACAAAGGAAGCAAAAAAAATAACTACTCTCCAGTTGGATCGCCGGGCTGGGAGTCTCCATCAGTAGGGGCTTCCGGCTGCGCGGCTCTGGGTTCAGGTGGCACGGCCTCGACCTCGGCTGGTGTAAAAGACTCGGGAGCAATAGCCTCCTCAGCGCCCGCCTCCTGGTCCGAAGTGCCGGGATGTCGAGGTTGCTACGGCCCTCGGCTAAGACGAATCCCTCCACCAGGCGATGCAGGTACATGAAGCCCTTAAAGAAGGAGTCCGACACCGTTTGTTGGATCTCGACGAGGAACTCTTCCGAGGCCCTGTACCTCGCGCCGCCTCCTCGGCTTCCTTCTTACCGTGGCTGCCTCATGCTTGGCATCCCCGGCTGACTTGGCCGCCTCCTCGGCCGCCCTCTAGGCCGTGGCTGACTTCTCCTTTTCGACCGCCAGCCGGGCGTGGAGGGACTAGGCGATCCCCTTCTACCGAGCTACCTCGGCGTTAAATACGCCCAACCACTGCTCGATGTCGACAAGCTCCTCAGTCTTCTTCCTCGACTGCCCCTATTCGCGGTCAAGGCTCTCCTGGGGCTCCTTCGCTCGCCCCTCAAAGTCGACGAGCTGCCTTTCGAGGTCCTTGACTGATGCAGAATAGAAGCTCTGATACCAAAAATGATGCGGAACAAAAGAGATGATGTGATGCGAAAGTAAATTAAAATTAATGTATTTTATTTATTTATTTATTTTCAGAAGTCGGCTTTGACTCAAAGGAAAGATAAACTAATGTTGAAAGAAACTAAGAAATGACAGAAAGCATAATTAAAAGGAGTGGATTATCAGAGTAACTCAGAAGTAGGATCGCTGGGGATTGAGAAACCCCCAGACCTAGGGTTTACTCCTCTTTCAAGAAACAGACGAAGAGAGAAGAGAAGGTTTTATACCTGACTGTGATATCTCTCGTTGCTTCAATTGAAGGACACTCTCGAGCAGATTGTAGGATCCTTGGAGATGGGATATCTTCGCAATGGATCTTCGGATTGTAGTCCTATGGCAAGGTTGGCCTTCTTCTCGAACTCAGGATCTGGAAGAAGAAGAACAAAAAAAAGAACCAGAAACTCAAAGAAAGACAATGACCTGAGTACTTAATGAAGATTGTTGGATGTAGAAGTTCCGGAGATCTTGATACTGATCTGACTCTCATTTGAACTGGCTCTGTAGTTGAAACAGTTGATCTGAACCTAGATGCTGGTGACCGGCTTCGATGTGGAAGAGAGGGGCCATGGGATGAAGATGGAAAATCAGGGTTTGGTGGTGGTGGAGTAGAGATGGGTGGACTAAGCTAGGGTTTTGGGGTTGGAGATCTCACACCTCCTCAAGGTTCCTAGGGAACCCGGATTTACTCCCTCACGGAGCTCAACACCTGAATACAAGTGCGGAAGAGAGAAACATAAAGTTGCTCACACAGAAATTGATTTCATTCATCATTTTTAATTCAAGAGTTACATAGAGTTGAATATATAGACATAACAAAGAAATAAGATTTCATACACTTCCCATGTGGGACTAATAGGACTAACCCACACTTTAGGGATCAAATTCTCTTTCCAAGACTCCTTCCATGAGTGGGCAGCCCAAAAACTCCAAGAAAACTTGAAAATCAACTCCAAATGGCAGGTTATGGGGGTGTCTCCTAGTATCTCTCCATGAATCAAGAATTTTTCCTTCATGGTTTGGCTCTTTTGGACACCTCCTAGTCTTGCTCCACAAGTTTAGGCTTCTTCCTTTCATGGCTTTGGCACTTTAGGAAACTTTTGGGTGCCTCCTTGATTTTCTCTCCAAGACATGCTCTCTTCCCTTTTATAACTTGGATTTTTATGGAACATTGTGGGGCACCTCCTTGATCCTCTCTTCAAGAAAAATTCTTGCCATCTTGGCTTGGGTTTATCTGGAAAGAAGTTGGCTCCTTCTTGGATTGAGGTATCTTGATGGATTTCTCCCCTAAGTGGCGCATGAAAGAAGGGACCTGCTTTCTTGTGGTGTGGGGACCAGGGCACACTAGATGGAGATGTGGCGCCTCCTGGACTCTGGCGTGTGGCTGGGAGTGTGGTGCCCACATGCTTGGGCCTAGAAGAAAAAATTGGGCACCCTGGACCTTGACTTGATTTAAAAAAAATGGCACCAACCTGGAGAAGACATAGATCACTACTAGGACTTGTACTGAGTCAACATGACTCAACAAAATTTAAATTGTAGGAAAATACAGACTCAAGACTAAAATTGAGTTGACCAAGTCAACCCTAATTACAAAACCAGAAAATCCTAATTCTTCGGGCAAGGTCAATCAGAGATCCAGATGGAGCCCTGAAGTCTTCTTCTGAGTTTGGTGCCCGCACCAATTCTCCCGGGATGGGAGGAACTCGACCTTGTCGAGTAAGGCTCAAGTTGGCTCTGGTATCTCTCCAAGAGGTCTGGATCCAAATCTTGTAGTTCTTCTCGGGAGATCCAAGAGTCATCAAAGTCTGGCCTTCCCTGCCAGCAGACCAGGTATCTTTGGTATCCTCGATTACGAGTAGAGATTACCTGATCATCCAGGATCTTTTCAATCTGCTCTTTCCTCACAGGCCAGTTTGTTTGTGGATACACAGGATCGGGATCACTCTCAATAACAGGATTAGGTTCAAAAGGCTCACTGGGAATCACAGTTGGCTCCCTGTACTCTACTAGGTCTGTAATGTTGAAAGTGGAGCTAATGCCTAGTTCTGGAGGTAACTCGAGCATATAGGCATTGGATCCTACTCTCTTCACCACTCTAAATGGTCCAGCTCCTCTAGCATGTAACTTTCTAACGGTTCCAGGAGAAAACCGCTCAGGCCTTAACCTAATCATTACATAGTCTTTCTCAACAAAAGTTTTGACTCGTCTTTGAGAATCAGCCAACTTCTTATAAGTTTCATTACTTAAAGTTATTTTGGCATGAATTTCTTTATGCAAGTCCTTTACATGCTATGCAAGTGCATCAAGAGACTTGTGTGTGTGGGCTAATAGTAAAATCAGATCAAGTGGTGTGTGAGGCTTGTATCCATGAATAATTTCAAAGGGACTCTAGCCTATAGACCTATTGATCGAAACATTGAATGCAATTTCAGCCCTGGACAAAATACAAATCCTAATTCCTGGTGCTCTCAATCAAACCAAAATCTGAGCCAAAGCCTAGTAAAGGGTCAAGAAAACTAAACTAGACTGACGACGCATTCCTGAAGAATGGACTTTATTACAAAGGAACCCTAAGTCTAAACCTAACAAACTAAGGCTCTCTAGGTTTGACCTTGGGTCGGAGGAGGGCATGCAGAGCATGAAAACTTATTATGGATGCCTAGTAGGTGCCATAAGGTCTTCCAGAAATAGGTGGCAAACCTAATAGGTTCTGACACGTGGTTCACTCTAAAGGCTTCGACAAAGTATACTTGGATGGTGTAAGAAGCATTGGAAGTCCTAGAGAAAGGGAGGAGATATGAGGTGGAGTCTCAAATTACCTGTTGACTAAAGGTGGTGACCTGAAGGTTTGAATGGTGATCTATGAGTGTCAACTGGTCATCCTTACGAAAGGAAAAGTTTGCTACTCCCAGGAATGGATCAAGAGATGGTTCGGGAAGTAGCCTAGGACATGTTATTGCAATAGTTAAGGTTTGTTCTCTAAGCAAATAATGATCCACTTTCTCAAGAACTGGATTAGAGAATGATTCATGGGAAGGCCTACGGATGATGACCTCAAGACTTGAAATTTGACCTATGGGTGCGGAAAGGTATACTCTATAGAAGGGTAGGTCAGTCATGCGAAGGAAGGGGTCTGGGGCCATAAGGAGGACTTCTACAGGACTGGGTGAATCAATCCGCTCAAGACAAGGATGTTCAACTGAGATTACGGGAGAGACCTTAGTGGCTGGGCATGGGACAAGGTCCAATTGTAAGAGGCTTGATTCAGTCATCCTAAGGAGAGGATCTACCATAGGGTGGGCAAACTTAAACAGTTCAGTGCAAAGATCTTCAATTGGTACTTGGGGAATGACTGTCATTAGAGGGTACGAACTGATAGCTCAGGCTAACACTATGAGTTCTTCCTGGGGGTATTTGACTAAAGGAACCTGATTCTCACAAATCTCTTGAATTTCTGAACTAGGTCCTACCACTTGGTTGCTCTCCAAGGTCTCCTCAGGTAAGGAACCAATAGTATCGATGTCACATTCTTCAAGTTCTTCCCCCTCATATTCATCAACTAGACTCAAGCCAGCATCATATACTTCCTCGATGCCATCTTCAATGGGTTTCGGGTCAGTGGTAATCGGGTCAACTGATTCTGGGCTTGTCATACCTAACCTTTCTTCCTCATTGGTAGGCTTGGGTTCTCCCTCATTAATGTCATCCTTAGGATTCTTACCACTTAGCTGTGCACAAGCCAGTCCTATGCATGGGCACTGACTAGATTTATGGCCTCTTTCTCCACAAAACAAACATTCTTGCGATATAGGAACCTGGGTCACACTGGGTTTCAAGCTAGTAGAGACCTTACTTGGGCATGGGTGTGGATCTAAATGGTTTGATCTAGAAGACATGGGTTGTTGAGTGACTGGTCTAGAATATTGTAAGGACCTCTCATAGACACGATCCACACTATAGATATCATGGTTAGGCTTCCTAAGGTTATGCTCGGGATCACGGTATAAGGTCCTCCTAGGCTCCTGGCATGGATGAGGTTGGGGCCTATTAAATTTTGGATCAGGGGTCCAATTTTGTTGTCTACGTTTCTCAAGTACTTGGACTCGATCCTTAAGCTGGGTAAAATTCTCATGAACTTGTTCTTTACACTGGGTAACAGTAGCAGTCATATCCTGACTCAATTTGTTCATACTTTCAGTAAGAGCTCTAACCATGGCCTCTAAATCAGGTTGGGTTTGACCAGGTTGGTAGGGTACTCCATTCCGGGTATACATGATGATGCAAGCAAACACACAGAATGTGACTAGACTAAAGCGACTACTGGCTCACTAGACCTAGAGTCCAAACTAGATGCCCAATCAGAGTGGCAAGCTAGCCTGTAGTAACTCGGGACTCAGCCAGGCAGGAGTAAGGGGAGTGTTAGGTCCCTAATTGCCAATCCTAGACACCAATCAGTGATTGGCCAGGTAGGCGGACCAGTACACAAGCCCTTCGGGACGTAGTCCCTGAACCACCGTTCTAGATACTGAGTACAAAGCACACACAGAGTAACTAGACAAACTGACTCAACACTAGCCTTGACCCGACTTGTTGATGTCCCTAGCCCACTAGGGCAAATTAAGTCTAATAAATTTTAAAGTTAGGCTTAGGATCGAATGAGGGGGTGGTGGTTGTGGGCTAAGGAGAGGTTATCAACTCCTCCCCTTATCTTAGATGCTCAAATGCCCTTAGGATGAGTTAGGAGATGTTCACTCAAGATAATTGAATTGCAGAACACAAAAACAGAGTTGCAGTAATTTAACTCTCAGAAATTTCACAGAAACCAATAAATCATAGGAAAATTATGTAAAATAGCATCAATTATACTGGTTCCATAAAAACAAAAATTACATAATTCGGAGTTACCTTCACTAAGAAACAATCCCTGCAACAGGATAGTTACGGACTAAAAACAGGGTGCTTCCCCCGTTTACAATTCCTGCTACGAAGTTGTAACCCAACGGATTCCCTACACGCCCTAGGAACACCCCGTGGAATGGGAAGAGGAGGTTTGCACCTCGCTTCATTCCTAGGACCGGACATCCTAGGGAGTCTACTTCGAGCAGACAAAGTAAAAAGGAGAGAGACTTAAAACAAGCAAGCAAAACAGAAACCCTAGACTTGGCTCTGATACCAAAAATGATGCAGAACAGAAGCTCTGATACCAAAAATGATGCGGAACAAAAGAGATGATGCGATGCGGAAGTAAATTAAAATTAATATATTTTTTTTATTTATTTATTTTCAGAAGTCGGCTTTGACTCAAAGGAAAGATAAACTAATGTTGAAAGAAACTAAGAAATGACAGAAAGCATAATTAAAAGGAGTGGATTATCAGAGTAACTCAGAAGTAGGATCGCTGGGGATTGAGAAACCCCCAGACCTAGGGTTTACTCCTCTTTCAAGAAACAGACGAAGAGATAAGAGAAGGTTTTATACCTGACTGTGATATCTCTCGTTGCTTCAATTGAAGGACACTCTCGAGCAGATTGTAGGATCCTTGGAGATGGGGTATCTTCGCAATGGATCCTCGGATTGTAGTCCTATGGCAAGGTTGGCCTTCTTCTCGAACTCAGGATCTGGAAGAAGAAGAACAAAAAAAAGATCTTGCATGAATGATTAATATAAACTATGAAATCATGAACTCATGCTATGAATATTTCAAAGCAACATATCTATATATGTAAAACCATACCTCGTATGAAGTGGAGACTCTCTCCACTGTGAAAGATCCAGGAGAAGGAAGAAGAACTCTGCTTAGCCGCACACGTGTCCGGCCTCTACAGGTGGTTCACACCAGGGCTCTTTCAAAATCTACTTTCACTCCAAGTGCTAGCTTGTTGTGGAACGATTTGATTCAGAACTCCTTTTTCTTCTTTCGATGCCGGACTTTTCGAATGAATGAAAAAACTCAAGAGGTGAAGAATGAGTGGTTAAAATCCTTTCCAAACACTCAATCCTAAGACCTAGATCACTAACTACAAATATGCACACTTTTCCAAAAACCTCACACCCATACAAAACTAGAACCTTTTCTAGTTTCTTCCCTTTCTTCCCTTTTAATTTTCCAGCATTTCTTTGCTGAGTTTTCTCTTATTTTCGTCCTCCCATTTCAGCCCATTATGTAGGTGGAGAGAGAGAGGGAGAGTGGGGAGTTATGGGTGATAATGGAGTGGTAATGGGTAGTTATGGGAAGTTATGGTCATAGAAAGTTACATAACTCCCCAAAACTGAATTTAAATTTATTTAAATTCAGATTAATATCTTAATTAATTTCTGAAATCAATTGGGTCAAGTGTGCATACATTGGGTTCAACCCAATTGGACCCAAACCTATTTTGAACCAAATCCCATTTGATTCATTCCAGATTTTTATAGCTCGATCAAATTGGGCTATCAAGTAATCACATTACATAATTCACCTTCATGCATCACCAACTATTAGTGAAAATTTTATGTCACAACCTTTTGTGATATCAAGTGTCTACACTTGCGAAATCAACAAGTGTCGACACTTACACAAGTGTCGACATTTTCAAGAATATCAAGTGTCGACACTTGGGTAGAGAAAAATACTTTTCCTTTGTGAGTCCACGAACGATTCCCAATCATTCTTCGATCACTAGATCAAGTAGAAACCCCTATGGTGTGTGACCCCATAGGTTCGAACACTAAGCCGGTAGCACTGGAACATTTCCAATACCAGTCAAAATCGCCATCTAGCAATGACACCCGACGTCCGGATAGGTCGAAGTTGCAGAGCAACAATCAAGAACCAGAAGATATGGAAACCTTGTAATTAATCCCTTTGACCTCAATGCTCAGGAAGACTTAGGGTTAAACTGCCCAACCCATAAAGTCCATCAACAATGTGTCTCAACCTCACAAGTCCTGTAACACATTACAGAGACTACCCTGGCCAAGGTTTTGCTAAATTGAAAACACGGTAAGATATCTGCTCCAAACACTTTGGAGGGATCAATCCCATCTTGATCCAATCACTGCTACACGAGTACTTAACTGTACCCAGAAACCTTCCATCCCTGGATTAGAAATCCAGATAGTCCAACATCAAAGTACAGTGAGTTGCTCGCAAGCTACCATGACGATCTCATGTCTGAGGGATAACTACGTCCATATCAAAACTCTAGGCAGAAAAAAGTACAGACGGGTCACGTTCGATGAAATGTCAATCACAACATCTGCATGCCATACCAGTGTCTCCACACTCCTTGGTTAAGAGGACAACCAACGACTATGGCGCACAACGACCTATACTTGATATACTATCATCATGAAATAAGTGTATCATTTGGTCGCGAACAATTTTTAGGACTATATGATATATCCTCTCTATATCACATACAAATAGTCCTAAGGACTTCATCACTCAAGAACTCATTTCAGAAAGATGAAATAGTGATGAACTGCCAGAATAAATATTTTATTCAATAATATAATTCATATACAATTACATCAAATGTACAACTGTCTACAGTAGAAATTAGCTTTGGAACACATTTCCCAACACTGAGCGCCGCGCACTAACGAATCTCGAGAGTGGGGGGCAAATGATATGGCGAGAGCACTGATGTGGGTAGTTGACAGGCACCGTGTCCAAGGAGATCGCCCGTCAGACGCCAAGGCAACACCTCAGCCCAGATCGCCTTGCCGAGCTGAGCTAAGCTCCCTCAAGACAACGAGCCAAGCTTCGTCCTCTGCCAGGTCGGGCCCTCGAGCTCGAGATGCCTAGGTCGGAGTCGCCCTCCAGAGCGAGACCCTCGGAGGTTTGAGCCCTGTGGTCGGAGTCAAGCTCAACACTCACCCGCCACGTGGAGCCTCTTCGAGCGCGCACCCTCCGGACCGGGTCCGCCTTCCACCCTCCAAAACGAGACCCTCGGAGGTTAGAGCCCTATGGTCGGAGTCGAGCTCAATGCTCACCCACCACATGGAGCCTCTCCGAGCGCGCGCCCTCTGGATCGGGTCCACCTTTCACCCTCCAGAACGAGACCCTCGGAGGTTAGAGCCCTGTGATTGGAGTCGAGCTCAACGCTCACCCGCCATGTGGAGCCTCTCCGAGCGCGCGCCCTCTGGACCAGGTCCGCCTTCCGCCCTCCAGAGCGAGACCCTCGAAGGTTAGAGCCCTGTGGTCGGAATCGAGCTCAACGCTCACCCACCACGTGGAGCCTCTCCGAGCGCGCGCCCTCTGGACCGGGTCCACCTTCCGCCCTCTAGAGCGAGACCCTCGGAGGTTAGAGCCCTGTGGTCGGAGTCGAGCTCAGTGCTCACCCGCCATGTGGAGCCTCTCCGAGAGCGCGCCCTCTGGATCGGGTCCCCCTTCCGCCCTCCATAGCGAGACCCTCGGAGGTTTGAGCCCTGTGGTAGGAGTCGAGCTCAACGCTCACCCACCACGTGGAGCCTCTCCGAGTGCGCTCCCTCTAGACCGGGCTCGCACTCTTCCCTCCACCGTCAAGGTGACCACACGAGCTCAAAGCATCCAGGTCGGAGCAAGCCCTGCCATCCCGGGACACCGGCGAGCCCCCTGAGGACTATGGAATGGCGCCCCCCATACCGCCATAACTACCTGTCCGCTCATACTTCCAGGGGGATGGGCCAGTCAGAAGGCACGAACCCTTAGGGCGGCGACCCCCAGATCGAGGCTCTGCCAAGCTTCCCAAAATGGGATGACCGGAGAGGATGTCAGAGCGAATGGAAGCTTCCCATACCATATGTCAGGAAAGATGTCCCATCCATGGCACGGAATCCTGCCGCATGCGCCTGTCAGCCCAGCAAAGATCCCGAGGCAAGCGCCTAACGGCCATTCTTCAACTACAAGGAACGATCGGCACCCCCAAAAGGGGGGAGGTAACAGCAATAATCCATTAACAACACAAGTGCAAGCTTGTCCAAGAGGGCGGAGTGTCACCACCACCACAGTTGAAGAAAAACGAGGAAAACAAGGAGAGACGGAGGAACAGAGAATCCCTCTATCCCCGCTATCATTCTTCCCTTGCTACGTTTTCGCCTTCACACACAACTTTTACTCCTCCTAGTACGGAGTCCATCAAGAGAGGCCCGACCAGGAGGATCTGTTCTCCTAGATCGTCACTGACTTGACCGTCGGAGTGTCTCCACCGGAAACCCCGGCTCGGGTCACTAATCCCTATTTCGCAGGTCCAGGAGCAAAGGACCGCCGGACAGCGAAGGGAGCGCACTCCGGCGCCGGCAGCAGCTACGAGCCACGGCGATCTTGGCGACAACACATATCATAATAACAAATAAGAACACAAACACAATATCACATATTCTCCTTTGGGCAGAACTTGCAATATGTATTAGTGCTCTACACATGAAGTCATAGGCTAATCAGATATTCTAGCATTCCTAAACCTATCCCCTTTGGGCAGACAGACCCAAGGAAGCTAGAGTACCTTAGCAACAAAATGCTCCATGACATATTTTCTAGGTAAAACATACAACAACCCCCTTTGGACAGGTAGTTGTATGTCATAACTAGAAAATATCCCTCACATGATGAACAATTCAATGAACTGACACAAACAAACCACTTTGGTGATAAATATTTGTGCCAACCCACAAAATTATACATACAGGGAATAAATATCTAACAAAATAAAAGGATAGTCACAAAATAAATATATGTCCAATACGACCAGTCACAATAGGATACCAATCAACATGTATCCACTGATCCATTTTACCAATATTATTGCATTCCAAAAATATACATTGATAAAAATAATCATAGGATTCAACCATGCCCCTCCAACATTTTATTTTGGACCAAAATATAATTATAAATTTTAGAGGGACTAAACTATAAAAGGAGCTTATATTAATTCTAAAAATTGCAGGGACCTAAATGCAAGATGGCCCCTTTTTTTTTTGAGATAATGGGTTAACGGATTTTGGGTTAAAACCCAAAACCCGCAAACCCATTGGCCTTTCTTCCCCGCGATCAAACCCAAAAGAGGGCTAGGTCCAAAAAATCGCCGGCTACGACCCCTTGATCTCTCACCCACCGGTGAATCCACCGGCGAGACCACTGCCTGGGCTGGCTGAGAACTTTCGATCGCCGATTCCGGTGAAGACTTCAGATATCTGGAACAAGCCCATGCCCGACAAGATGGGTAAATACCATTTTTTTTGATAGATTGTGCCACCAGTGAGCCACCGGTCGCTGCCACCGGGAAGAGGGGGGACGGTTCGGGAGACCGGCCAGAACGCGCACGGCGGTGACGGCCCAAGCATGGCCGATCGTGGCCCACACGGTCACCGCCAATGGGCAAAACCCTTTTTTTTATATGTATATCGGTTTGGGATCTCAGTCAATCGACCGAGATCTAGTAGATTCGCTGGCCGGGATCTGGATGCCCGATCGCCGTCGAGGTTCAGAGGATTTTTTTTTAAGGGGTGTCAAAAGAAATAACAGAGATCGCCGGTTATCTTGCCGGTTTCTCCTTACATCTCTGATCACGGAGTATATCTTGATGCTGCCGGTTATCCCATAGCATGGATGTCCGTGCATGCACAGAAATTGATGGAAAAAATTTATTTTAATAGATATAATATTTCTAATATTTTAGATACCAGGGCTCTGATACCAAATGTAAGAAAAACAATTCCTAAATCCCTAGAATCGATCAGAAAATTAGAATGATATATTAGATCTGAAAAATAATTACTTACCTATATTCGCCATGATCTTCCGATCCAGATCCTTGATCCCGATGCTCACACGAACATCGCAGGCAGAGTCCTTCTCTCCGGTCTTCCTCAGAAAGGTGGTTCTCGATGGAAAAAATCACCGTATCACAAAATTACTGTATATGTGATACATAAATAGAGAAAGCGGAGAGGGGACCTAGCCAATAAAATAAAAATATCCTAACTAACCCTTCCATCACGAGTCAAGTTGTGCTAAGGCCTACACTGTGCCGTCTCAACCACACCAAATCACATAAGGTGCTCTTAGCCCAATCAATGATCACATAACAATGGGCTCAACCTATGTCTATCAACATGGACCATAAAATCAACCCGGATTTTAATAAAAGAAAAATATCAATTAATGTTAGCCCAAATCAAGAAAATTCTCACATGCCCTGATCCATCCTTATTGAATGAATCAATATAATAAAATTGGATTTTATTTAAGGTAATGTAGCATTTTTTTCCCTTTTCGTGTGACTTGTTAGTGGTCTTCCATGGTGGGTACGTATTAAATAGGTACTATTTCAAATTTTATATTATTTTTTAAGGGTATATTTGATTTTCGATCATATTCGAAATTGAAATTAGAATTGGAACCAGGATGAAGGTAGCTTTTAATTGACATGTCAAAATGGGCTAGAGCCCATGGACCAGCCCATTGGACCTTATAAATGGGCTGGGCCGGGCTGGAAAAACATAACCGATTTATATAACCGGGCTTTTTGGCCCGGCCCTTGTAGCCCATGGGTTGAAGTGGGTTAGAGCTGGGTCAGCCCGTGGGCCAAGAAGTTTTGAAAATAAAAAAAATCAAACGAGCCCATTTTGACACCTCTACTCTCATATAAATATAAATATAGCTCTTGTTCTCTCTCCCTTGTCTCAGAGAATGAAAGAACCCCAGGGATAAGAGAGGCGGATCCATCCCATGAGGGTTCCACCTCCTTCCTCTCACCCAATGCCAATCTCTCTCACCCTCTGTATCACCTCCCTTCCTTACCCTTCTTCCCTTATAGAAGTCCACTTTTATCCCATCCTTTATACAATTAAAACCAAGCGCCCGTCCCAATCCCTCACCTCAAGAACGCTATCATTGAGTGGTCCGACTCACCAATCCCGGCCATCCGGAGACTCCAGTCGTCCCGTTCTTCGCTTTTTCTTCCCATATCGGGCCATCGGTGGTGAGTCCTCCTCCCTCAATCCCTTTTTTTTTTAATTTTTCTCTCAATAGAGAGAGAGAGTAGAGCCGGCAGGCATTCGCTCTTCCCTTTCTTATCCCCCCTTCCCCCCGTGCTCTTTGCCGCAATCACCGCGAACACCCTCTCGTTCGCCGCTGCCGCTCCGAAACCCATGATGCTGAATGATGCCATCACTACGTGGAGATTTATATAGATATAGGGGTCCCGGGGGGGGGGGGGGAGGCTGGGAGGGGTTGCCGCCATCGTTGTGTCGGCCTGCTGGGAGGGTTCACAATCATCGTCACCGGGCTACAGAACCCTCTTTGTTGCTTGAATTTCCAGAAGGGATCGTCGGGACAGGAAAGAAGGTCTCCTTGAGCTTGGGCTGGCCCGGCCCTAGCCCACGGCCCATATAGGGCCGGGCCGGGCCAAGATTTTTTGGCCCATTTTTGCAAGGGGCCTAACTCGGCCCGGCCCATATAATGTTGGCCCATATAGGTTAGGGTAGGGCCGGGCCAGGCCGGCCCATTTTGACACCTCTAGCTGGCCCGACCCATTTTGACACCTCTAGCTTTTAATGTGTGTGATCCGCAACCATGAGTAGGGCTGGACATATGCCGGCCCAAAGTCCATTGGGCCAGCCCAAAGATTATATTTTAAAAATTTCTGGACCAAATCCGGGCATGCCTTTGGTCCAAAAATTAAATGACTCTATTTTACAGCCCTAAGACTAGTCAAATATGCTTAAAATTTTATCCGCAGCCTGAACCAATTTCAAACCGGCCAGAAGTTTATTGATCTGGCCCAGTCCAGTTTCAAATAATGGGCTTTTGGGTCGGCCCATTTCCAGCCCTAACCATGAGCCAAACCAGGATTGGAATAAAATATGTAGATTAGGGAAGAGTCCCAATTAGATTTTTGGAAATTGAGATTTTTTTTTGTTATCATAATCAAAATGAAAATTTTTAATCAAATAATTAAAATGAAATCCCCCCATTTTCATTTGAAAGCTCAACTCTCTTCAACTAAATATACCTTTACTTTTGTACAAAAAAAGATTTTAAAAAATAATAATCTCCGATATATACAAACATATATAATGTAACAATTTTTATTTTTTATTTTTCCTAGCATTACAAGACTTGGCTCGGCCATTAACTTGATGATGACTTCAAGAAACTTCTAATTTGGTTTTTATGGCTTCCATGATGCACCATATCTATTGATACTTTCTTTTTCAAAAATTGAATGGGCCAAATAGTAGTCGATAATCAAGGCTAACTGTTATTTCTTTGTATTAGAAAGTATGACAAAGTGGTATTTTTTCCTTTCTTATATGCTACACATGAAAGTAGAATATGAGACCATAGGTCTATATATATATATATATGATTTGTCATCGACTCTTGGAGGAAAATTTTTGCAGCTAGTTGAGAGAAAAAGAATCTGTTGCCGCTAGATCACTTGGGCTGAGCTTCGGCAGCGTCGGGCATCCCGCTCGCGCTTCTGATCCTGCTCCCAGGCGTGGATTGTACACCTGCAAAAGACCCCGGACTGGATTTCCGACGGAGGACACTCCGATGCTCAAGTCAGTGGGTGGTCTAGGCATCAACAGAATAGAGATTCAAGAAAAGCATTGATGGAAAAGAGAGTGAGCAGTGTGGAGTGGCCTCAAACCTTGCTTACCCTTGGAGTGTCCCCTCT
Source organism: Areca catechu (assembly GCA_021397845.1). Taxonomy (NCBI): domain Eukaryota; kingdom Viridiplantae; phylum Streptophyta; class Magnoliopsida; order Arecales; family Arecaceae; genus Areca; species Areca catechu. The sequence goes on along the minus strand of CM038038.1, from coordinate 131,456,454 downwards.
TACCCTACTTATAGAGGTTGTAATAACCGAATATGGTTGAGGTGGTTGTAACCGAATAACCGAATAACCGAATGTGGTTGTAACTGAATAAATGAATAACCGAATGTGGTTGTAACTGAATAACAGAATAACCGAAGTGGTTATAACCGAATAACAGAATAATCGAAGTGGTTGTAACCGAATAATAGAATAACCAAAGTGTTGTAACAGAATAACCGAAGTGGTTGGCCTTTAGTGGGCCCTAGTGGGCTTTGGGCCTTAATGGGCCTGGGGCCTTTAATGGGCCTAGATGAGAGGGATATAACACAGCCCCCCACTCCTGAGCTGAAAAATGCTGCTAGTGAACTGTTCTAACTTCATTTTCAGTGAAGAGAGTAATAAATAATAGCCTTTGCACTTTATCAATTGGCCAATTAGATCTACCTTTGATAAAGAATAAGATAGACAAGTCAGATCATCAATAAGCTGCTGAGTAATATAAAATATATGGGTTATTCCTGAATTTTTGATAGAGAATAAGACAGGCTGATCAGGCCCACCTCGGCATTTTGCAGGATAAATGCCTTTAATAGAGAATAAGACAGGCTAATCAGGCCTATCTCGATATTTTGTAGGGTAGATTGCGTAGATCATCCTTATGCCTTTTAATAAAGATTAAGATAGGCTGATCGGGCCCATCTCGGCATTTCGTAGAGTAGATCACGGAGATCATTCTCATGTTTTTCAAAAAATGAAAATAGGACAGGCTGATCATGCCCACCTCAGCACTTCGTGAGGTAGATCACGGAGATCATCCTCATGCCTTTTTGATTAAGATGGACTGGTTAAGCCCAACTCGGTACTTCATAGGGTAGATCACGAAGATCATCCTTATGCCTTTGATAATAAGATAGGCTTCAGTGAGCCTTCCCTTGGGCTTCAGTGGGCCCTGATAAGATAGGCTTCAGTGAGCCTTTTCATGGACCTCAGTGGATCCTAATAAGATAGATTTTGGTGAACCTTTCCATGGGCTTCAGTGGGCCCTAATAAGATATTAGCCATTTAAGAAGATACTAGCCATTTAAGAAGATACTGGCCATTTTAAGAAGATACTGTCCATTTAAGAAGATACTGGCCATTTAAGAAGATATCGAACATCAGCCTTGAAGAAAATATCGACCTTTAGAGGTTCCCGTAAAACAAATTTCTGATCGGCATTTCTCTGATAGGAGACACTCCGCAATTTAAGTTAGTAGAGTTCGAACAATAAAATGGAGAACTCTTTGATAAATGAAAGAGGTCTGAGTGATATGATGGTTTACCTCGGAGGCTCCTCATACCTTTTTTCAAGACTGTCCAGTCGTTGGATTTAGTGGATATTTATAGTTTTGAATGTGGCGTAATCTTTTGGGCCCATGCTTCATCTTCCTTGGATGCCCTTACGGGCCTTCATAGGCCTTGAATTTTTGTGGGCCTTTATGGGAGCGCTCCACCTTCTTTATCAGGGCGGAGGAAAGCTTCACTGAACATGAAGTCAAAATCAGAGCAGTTCGCTAGCAACATTTTTCAAAGTGGGGGGCTGTGTTATATCCCTCTCATCCAGGCCCATTAAAGGCCCCAGGCCCAAAAAGGCCCAAAGCCCACTAGGGCCAACTAAAGGCCAACCACTTCGGTTATTCTGTTATTCGGTTACAACTACTTTGATTATTCTGTTATTCGATTACAACCACTTCGGTTATTCTGTTATTCAGTTACAACCACATTTGGTTATTTATTTATTCAGTTACAACCACATTCGGTTATTCGGTTACAACCATCTCAACCATATTCGGTTATTACAACCTTTATAAATAAGGTAAGAGGGGACACTCCAAGGGTAAGCAAGGTCTGAGGCCACTCCACACTACTCACTCTCTTTTCCATCTATGCTATTCTTGAATTCTCTATTCTATTGATCCTTAGACCACCCACTGACTTGAGCGTCGGAGTGTCCCCCGTCGGATATCCGATCCGGGGACTTTTGCAGGTGTCCAATCCGTGCCCGGGAGCAGGATCAGAAGCGCGAGCGAGATGCCCGACATCGCCGAAGCTCAGCCCAGGTGATCTAGCAGCAACATATTGGTGCGCCAGGAAGGGGACGTTGTTCTCTTGAAAAGAAGAATTAAAAAAAAAAGGGAGTGACCACGGATGGGTAGGCAAGAGATGGTGGCACCTTCCCACCGCCGGATCTGATGGCAGATCTTGCCGGCGGTGGATCTGATGGCAGATCTCACCGGCGGCGGATCTGATGGCAGATCTCGCCGGCGACAGATCTGGTGGTGGATCTAGCCGGCAGAAGATCCGCTGGCGGTCGACACGATGCGTGGTTTAGCGATTGCTGCTGCAAGGGGAAGCGAGAGCGGATAGGAAGAAGCAGAACCACCGCCGCCACCCACGACCACAACCCCATTCTCTTTGGCAACGAAGGCGGCAGCGCCTTCAGTGGCCGGAGCGGCGTTGGGAATCCTGATGACGAGTCCTCCGACCTGCCCACCCCTAACTGCCTCCACCACCTCTGATCTCCGCATCACGGCCACCAGATCCTGCCAGATCGTTGTCCCTAGATAGAACCTGTGTGGTTTCTTCACACCTCCCGTCGCCGGCGAGGATACGATGCTGCGAACATGCTGCCGGTTGCTAGAGCGGTGCTTCCGGTGACCCGGTGCCGTAGGCGGCGGAGACAGGCTCCTTTAGCACTTGGATCTGAAGCCCCACGCCTCCGGCGACTTCTCGATAGCCGTCGTCCATGGCCTCCGAGCACAGCCCCTTCTTGGATCTTTTTAGCACTTGGATCTTTTTGGCCCTGTCCTCTTCTCTGGCAGCGGGCTCTGCTTGAGCCCCTGCGGCCCCTCCAGATCCAACCCCAGCAACTCTGGCCATCACGGCCACCCGATGCCCTCAACTGTTGCCACGACCGACTCATGAGCGTGGAAGGATTGGTGTTCTGCTATGAACCTATACAGGAAAATTCCGAAAGTGAGGGGTTTCTGCTCGTGAGATGTATCTCTATGCTGTGGTCTTGCCTGATTCGCCATGAGGATGAGGTCATTACCTGCTTGAAGTACCTCGGATGAGGGTTCACTTATGCTGAACTACATTCTTGGATAATGGAGGCTCTATCTGTGAATCACAGTGTCACCTACAATCTCACGGTTAACCTCTACCATGTCTGATAGTGGCAAGCCAGGTTCAACACGGAAGCCCTCTATTAGATCATTGCCATCAGTTTCTTCCTCGAAAAGGGTTCCCTCTTCTCCGGTGGACAGTTCCAATGGCCGCAGTAGTCTCAGAAGGGTGGCTTCTAAATTTCTTCTCTGTCAGCATGCTCACCTTCAGTATCAAGCAGCTTTAAATTAGGATCCTTGTCTTCATCAGTGGACAGAGGTTCATCTTTATCAAGAATTTGGTGACAAGTTCGAGGCACCAAGACTACGAACTCTATGACCTCTTAAATCCAGCCTCAGCTCATCCCCAGCTTTGACATCAATCTGTGAGAGCATGATCAAACGAGAATCACGACTCTCTAGAGTTGAAGCTTTCCTCCGCCCTAATAAAGAAGGTGGAGCGCTCCCATAAAGGCCCACAAAAATTCAAGGCCCATGAAGGCCCGTAAGGGCATCCAAGGAAGATGAAGCATGGGCCCAAAAGATTATGCCACATTCAAAACTATAAATATCCACTAAATCCAACGACTGGACAATCTTGAAAAAAGGTATGAGAAGCCTCCGAGGTAAACCATCATATCACTCAGACCTCAAAGTTCTCCATTTTATTGTTCGAACTCTACTAACTTAAATTGTGGAGTGTCTCTTATCGGAGAAATCCCGATCAAAAATTTGTTTTGCAGGAACCTCTAAAGGTCGATATTTTCTTCAAGGCTGATGTTTGATATCTTCTTAAATGGCCAGTCTATGGCCAGTATCTTCTTAAATCGCCAGTATCTTCTTAAAATGGCCAGTATCTTCTTAAATGACCAATATCTTATTAGGGCCCACTGAAGTCCATGGAAAGATTCACCAAAACCTATCTTATTAGGGCTCACTGAGGTCCATGGAAAGGCTCACTGAAGCTTATCTTATCAGGGTCCACTAAAGTCCAAGGGAATGCTCACTGAAGCCTATCTTATTATCGAAGGCATAAGGATGATCTCCGTGATCTACCCTACGAAGTGTCGAGTTGGGCTTAACCAGTCCATCTTAATCAAAAAGGCATGAGGATGATCTCCGTGATCTACCTCACGAAGTGCTAAGGTGGGCATGATCAGCCTGTCTTAATTCCATTTTTTGAAAGGCATGAGAATGATCTCCGTGATCTACTCTACGAAATACCGAGGTAGGCCCGATCAGCCTATCTTAATCTTTATCAAAAGGCATAAGGATGATCTACGCGATCTACCATACAAAATGCCGAGATAGGCCTGATTAGCCTGTCTTATTCTCTATCAAAAATTCAGAAATAATCTATATGGTTTACACTATTATTTGATGAAGTGCCAAAATGGCCCAATCTTTATTCAGGGATGACCTACATGGTCTATCTTGCGACAAATCCAGCAACACACCAAAGTGCATCTAATCAATATATATTACTCAGCAGCTTATTGATGATCTGACTTGTCTATTTTATTCTCTATCAAAGGCAGATCTAATTGGCCAACTGACAAAGTGCAAAGGCTATTATTTACTACTCCCTTCAATGAAAATGAAGTCAGAACAGTTCACTAGCAACATTTTTCAGCTCCGGAGTGGGGGGCTGTGTTATATCTCTCTCATCCAGGCCCATTAAAGGCCCCAGGCCCATTAAGACCCAAAAAGGCCCAAAGCCCACTAGGGCTCACTAAAGGCCAACCACTTCGGTTATTCTATTACAACTACTTCGATTATTCTTTTATTCATTTACAACTACTTCGGTTATTCTGTTATTCGGTTATAACCATTTCGGTTATTCTATTATTCAGTTACAACCACATTCGGTTATTCGGTTATTCAGTTACAATCACATTCAGTTATTCGGTTATTCGATTACAACCACCTCAACCATATTCGGTTATTACAACCTCTATAAATAGGATAAGAGGGGACACTCCAAGGATAAGCAAGGTCTGAGGCCACTCTACACTACTCGCTCTTTTTTTCATCTATGCTATTCTTGAATTCTCTATTCTGTTGATGCCTAGACCATCCACTGACTTGAGCGTCAGAGTGTCTCCCGCCGGAAATCTGATCCGAGGTCTTTTGCAGGTGTCCAATCCGCGTCCGGGAGCAGGATCAGAAGCGCGAGCAGGATGCCCGACGCCGTCGAAGCTCAACCCAGGTGATCTAGCGGCAAGAGAATCTATTCTACTATCATTGGGGTCTGTTTAGAAAATTTTGAAGGATTGAACTGGATTTCTCGTTGGATCATATATTATATAGCTTATTTAAATAACATCCATATCAACCTAATCTCTTTCTAGCTCAGATCATGAAAGAAAAAAAATATCTATAGGCCAACAGTCTTGCCGTTTTATCTTGCAATCCAACAAGCTTATAAATAAAATTTAGGCTAAAATTAGGATGGACCTCCACCTAAAAAAAGCCGGGCAAGCTAACAAGTTCCATTTTCATAAGAAATTCGGCCAATATTCCAACTAGATTTTTCAAACAAAATGGATTTAAGTGGGTTTTAAGATAAATATGCATTTATTTGTCATATTAATATTATACTCTAGCATGTTGAGAGAATTTAATTTTATCTAAAACATTGAGTTTCTTCTCGTTGTTTTGAAAAGTTAAGAAGGCTGTATGATCTTAGAAATCTCTGTTTACTTGTGAAGGGAGGGTGGAATGGGTTGGTAGGGCAATAGGCTACCAACCCAAAATATAATTTTCTCTAGCAACATTCCACCTTTTCAATAATTTGAATAATTATTTTTTTAAAAAAAATAATTATTTAAGAGTTTTTTATTTTTTCCTGAATTTTATTTTAGTACAATCTAGTTATTAAATTTTCATATTTATTTAATTTGAATGTTAACTCTGAGGTTGATATGCTTAATATTATGTGATCCATTTATATGATAGAAGGAATAATACTGGAGGTCATGTCCCATCATAATTTCATCGTAATAGTTAAGTAAATCCATGACTAGAATTCGAATTAAATAAATCTAAAAATTAGATAACATGATTAACACATGATAAAATTAAAAAAATTAAAAAATATAATTAATTCTAATTTGAAATATCAAAAGTATCGCGACAAGAATTTTAATACTACGTCATCAACGTAGAGCTGTCAACGGATTAGATTCGGATCAGAACTCATATATCCAAACTCGAATCCGATCTTAGTTACTGGACCCAAATCCGGATCCGAATACTCGACGGGTCTAATTTAATATAGCAGACCCGGATCCAAATGGATCATGGGTATCCAGACCTGAACCCGGATCCAAATATAAAGGACAATCACTGCGATTGAAATCAGTTATGGTAAACATAATGAACCAGTTAATTTGAAATATTCAACCCACATAAGAAAGAATAAGCCATAAACTGATAAAAAAATTATAGTAACGAAGCAAATAAAACAAATATATTCAATCAAAACAAATCATATAGACTAATATTATTGGAAGCCTGTTTTTACCTGCACGTAGCCTGCAATAACATTACTCCAAGAAACAACATCCCTTTGCGGCATCTCATCGAATAATTCCTTGGCACGATCCATATCATCAGCCCCAGCATATTTACCAATCAAGGAATTCTGAGACCACGTCCCTCTCAGAACTTTCATCAAACATGCTCCTCACATCATCCAACAGCTCCCAACTCCTGTACATTCGAGTTAGCACGTTCGAAACAAACACATTGGTCTTGAACCCATGCTGGCCAACACCTCCCCCTGCGGGGGTCAATGTCGGGATAGCGCGGCCGATGAGGCTCGGAGCTAAGGAAGGAAGAGCCGGAGAGGTAGGTCAATATCAGAGCAGCAGAGCCGTTTGAGAGGTCAGCCGTTGAGGGGGAGGAGGCATCGACCGTCGAGAGAGGAGGTGTTGGCTGTCGAGGGGTCGACCGTCGAGGGGGGAGGCGTTTGCCGCGGAGAGGTTGGCCATCGAGGGGGGGTTTGAGGGGAGGCGTCGACCGTCGAGGAGAGATTTAGGGATTTGGTCGAAGGGAAGAAGGCTAGGACACTGAACAGAGGAAGGCTTTTAGAGGGGTCGGCCGTTGAGGGGGGGAAGCATCGGCCGTCGAGGGGGGATTTGGGAATTCGGTCGAAGGGAAGAAGGCTAGGGCATCGAACGGAGAAAGGCTTAACAGCAAGGGCCAATTTTGAATTCTTGGATCACGATATAACGGTCTCTAATAATATAAATATATATAAATATATATAATATTATTTTATATATCCGGGTTCCAGATCTAATATTCAGACTTGGATCCATTTAATTATGATTAAATAGATCTAGATCTGGATCTTAATAAATAGATTCAAATTTAATACCATATTCAGATCCATTGGTTAAATACCCATGGATCTGATCTAACCCGTCCATTGACAGCCCTACATCAACGTAAGGTCTACGTGCATATAATAAACGCAACAACTAGTCGGCTTGAATCAAAAAATATTAATCTAATGTCTTCGAGTTTGGAAGAATTTTTTTTTAAAATAATATTTTTTAAATAAAAAATTATTAAAATATATGTTTCAGGGTATATTTATCGAAGTAGGTGATTCCTGTCGACGTGGCGGTGACGGGGCATCTAAGTTCGGCTTTTCAAAAGACAGAATTGAATTCATCTTTTGAAAAGACGAAATCCTTATAAATCAATATCTTTTTTATTTAATTTTAAAATTTGATATGACATGCAATAAATTGACGTGATGTTGAATTTGTATTATGGGAAGACGAATTCAATTTTGATTTCGTCTTTCCAACGAACGAATTCAAAATCAATTTTTTTTTATAATTTTATGAATATTATTATTATTTTTAAATAAAATTAATAAATTTTAATTTTAAATAAATAAATAATAAATAAAAAATTAGTATTAGTTAAAATTTTATATATTATTTTTTGATAATATTAATTATTATATTATTTTAAAATAATATTAATTAAAAATAATATTAATTAACTATATAAACATAATATTAATTTATAATTAATAATAATTTAACTAAAAATAATATTAATTGAAAATAATATTAATTAAAAGATATTATAATAATATATTATAATATATATTATATTATAATAATTCTTTTATATTCTAAAATATAATGAATATATTATAATTTATTATATTATATATTATAATTTTTATAATATAATATAAAAAATTTTTAAAAAAATAAAAAAAATAAAAAATAATCATCATGTCGATACTATTCGGTCGCTAACCCGGTACTAGTTCGGTCGACAGCCCGGTGTCAGTCCGATCCCTTGCTCAGGAGCGGTGGCAGGACCCCGACGACCGGACTGGCGATCGGGTCTGTGGCATGACTGGGGCTAGACCGGTGACAGGATCTTGGCAGTCGGATAGGTAGTCGGACCCGGGTGGCCGGACTGGCTGCCGGACCTAGGGCCGCAACTGGGGCCGGACCGGATTGGCGGTCGGACCGGGAGCCGGACCGGGGGCCAGACCAGGAGCCGGACTGGGGGCCGGACCGGGGTCCGCATTGGGGGCCGGACCGGGGACCACGGTCCGGCCGCTAGTCCGGCCCCCGATGCGGACCCCAGTCCGGCCGTCGGTCCGGCCCCCGAGGCAGGTCCTGGTCCGGCCGCCGATCCGGCCCCAGTTGCGGCCCCTGGTCCGGCAGCCGGTCCGGCCACCCAGGTCCGATTACTTATCCGACTGCCAAGATCCTGTCACCGGTCTAGCCCCAATCATGCCATAGACCCGATCGCCGGTCCGGTCGTCGGGATCGTGCCACCGCTCCTGAGCAAGGGATCGGACTGACACCGGGCTGTCGACCGAACTGGTACCGGGCTAGCGACCGAATAGTATCGACATGATGATTATTTTTTATTTTTTTTTATTTTTTTAAAATTTGTTTATACTATATTATAAAAATTATAATATATATTATAAATATTATAATATATAATATAATAAATTATAATATATTCATTATATTTTAGAATATAAAATAATTATTATAATATAATATATAATATAATATATTATTATAATATATTTTAATTAATATTATTTTCAATTAATATTATTTTTAGTTAAATTATTATTAATTTTAAATTAATATTATTTTTATATAGTTAATTAATATTATTTTTAATTAATATTATTTTAAAATAATATAATAATTAATATTATCAAAAAATAATATATAAAATTTTAACTAATACTAATTTTTTATTTTTTATTTATTTATTTAAAATTAAAATTTATTAATTTTATTTAATAATAATAATAATATTTATAAAATTATAAAAAAAAATTTGATTTTGAATTCATTCGTGTTAGAAAGATGAAATTAAAATTGAATCCGTCTTTCCGTAAGACAAATTCAACGTCTCGTTAATTTATTACATATCATATCAAATTTTAAAATTAAATAAAAAAGATATTAATTTATAAGGTTTCATCTTTTCAAAAGATGAATTCAATTCCGTCTTTTGAAAAGCCAAATTTAGATGCCCCATCACCACCACGTCGACAAAAATTACATGCTTCGATAAATATACCCTGAAACATCTATTTTAATAATTTTTTATTTAAAAATATTATTTTTAAAAAATTTCAGTTTTGAAGACCACGATTTCGTTAAAAGAAACGAATCTGGTCCGCGAGTGGCCGGTGGCCCCACCCGGTCTGCAGCCAACTCCTTTTTGGATTCTCCTTCCACCTTTCTATAATCCTACATCGATGCGGACCGCCTCCCCCCTCTGACCGCTTGCCAGAGTTAGCTAGTGAGCGAAGAAAGAGAGCGAGTCCAAAAGGGTGAGCGGCGATGGCAGCAGTTTCGGCATGGGCGAAATCCGGCACATGGGCCTTGGACGCCGAGGAGCACGAGGCTGCCATGGATTCCCGCAAAGAAGACAAGGGCTACGACTCCTCGGACTCCACCTCCTCCCCCCATCATCACGAGCCTTCCGCCGAGTTCCCCTCCCTCGCCACCGCCTCCAAGGTCTCCAAGAAGAAGAAGCCCCAGCGCCTCTCCCTCGCCGAGTTCACCACCGGCAGCGCCGTCACCCACGGCGCCGGCCGCCTCCAGTCCTCCTCCAGGGGCCTTACCACCGGCGAGCTCCTCGTCCTCCCCACGGGCCCCCGCGAGCGCTCCGCCGAGGAGATCGAGCGCTACTCGTCCCGCGGCTTCGGATACTCGTCCTATGGCGGTGGTGCGGGTGGCCGCGGCCAGATCTCTGGTGACGACTCCAATTCCCGTTGGGGCTCCTCTAGGGTTTCGGACGAGCCGAGGAGGGGCGGCTATGGGGGACCCGGTTCTGGATCTAACAGGGATCTAGGCGCTTCTCGCGCCGACGAGATAGATGATTGGGGCGCGGCGAAGAAATCGGTGGTGCCGGAGAGGAGGGAGAGGGGAGGGGGTTTCTTTGATTCTCATTCTCGGGCCGACGAATCGGATAACTGGACCTCCAACAAGAGCGCGGCACCGCCTTCCGACGGAAGGAGGACGAACGGCGGGAGTTTCGATGGTCCTAGAGAGAGGAGGAGTGGGTTTGATAAGTTTAGCAGGGAGGGATCGAACGGCGGGCTGGATTCGGATACGTGGGTGAAGAAAAGGGAGGAAGCGGGCAGCGGCGGGAGGCGAAGGCTCGTGTTGCAGCCCCGGTCGTTGCCATTGGCCAAGGGGAGCAACGAGGAACTAAGCCGTGGAGAGCAGCCAAAGTGGTCTACTGAGAAGATCAAGGGATCGAATCCCTTTGGAGGCGCCCGCCCACGGGAGGAGGTGCTTTCAGAGAAGGGGCAGGATTGTAAGAAGATTGATGAGAAGCTGGAGGCTATGACAATCTTGGAGGCACCACCTGAAAGGCCATCATCTGGGAAGACGGGAAACGGGAATGGACCTGGTAGCTTGCCTGAGGATCGCACGGAAAGGAGTTGGAGAAAGGCAGATACAATTGATGCTACTCCTCTGCCAAGGTATGGTCTTTAAATTAACTTTGTTCTTTTCCCATTCATTATTTTCAGGAATATGCATCATCTTTATCTAATAGAAAAAATATGCATCATCCTTATCTAGTAGAACGTTCTGTGATTCTTGTATTTCCACAACTTTGGTTGAATTGACCTACTATTGCTACGTTCTGTGATTCTTGTATTCCAACAGCTTTGGTTGAATTGACCTACTATTGCTAATCCTTGTTCAAACTATTGATATATTAGAGGAGATTTTTTTTCCCTTACTATTATTTGATTTTTTGTCTAGTTATGAGAATGGGACAAGTATCTAGACCGAGCTTGATGTCATTTTTAATTTAGGTGCTATTGCTGTTATTCCGTTTCTCTAAGAACTTTTCTCCCTTCAAAAGTGTTTTTTTCATGTTTTGTGTTCCATACCCTTACCTTTATGGTTATCCATATCTCTGAACCTTTGTGCTGCGAACTTCTAATAAGTAATTCATACTGTTTTGACTGAATTCACTTTGTTATGTGAAATAATCGTTTGGAACAAATAGTCTCGTAAATGATGCTAGTGTTCTTTTTTTCCCCCTTATATTATCAACATCTTCACCTCTATCTCTATATATTTTGTACAAGGTGCAGCCAAGAAAAATGTTTTATGTGAACATGGTGACCTATGATAAGTCCACAACTTTTTGGTATCCATCTTTGGTGTTGAGATCAAATGCCAGAGCATTACTGTCATTTTTATCACCTTCGAAACCAATATCATCAACCTGCCATTAAACTAGTGTAAAGCAATAGCTGGTTAGAATTTGAGGGCTTTTCAACTTGGAATCTAATCTAGGTTGGGGTTCTATTTTAGTAGCAGGTTCAGTATTATGCTTGTGTTAGTGAATATTGTAGACACACTTGCAAACACACACGCCAACAAATTTACATATATGCACATGTATGCATACATACTTGCATCCATATATAAATTGGTTTTTAGATATCCCAGATCTATGTGGTATCTGTGAAAATCTATATTTTGTGTATGTTATGTATGAGATATTTGTGTGTACGTATATATTTATTTATCTAGGCCCTTATTTCATAGGAATTATGCATGGGGCTTCCACCAGTTTAAGTTTCAGTTGGATTTCTCAAAAGGATAGACTGTATTTAGGTTTGTTTCAATTTTGCTGACTTGTCATTTGCTGAAGAACAAATGGTCATGACCAAGTGAATAAGGAAAAAGTGTGGCATACTCGTTAGTGGGGTTGTGGAGACAAGTTAATGCAATGTGTGAATGGCATCCTCATCCCGTTAGTGTTCGAAATTAAGGTGACATTTGGTGATCCAAATGGGTTCATCATGGTTATCCGAGTCCCGTAGTGATTCGATCCTTGATAATTCAAGATCACTATATTTGGTAGGCCATGATCCAGTGATTAAAGACTCTAGGTATCCACAAGTTATATGTTTGGTATTCCATGAGAATCCAAGATCACGAATCATATAACACTAAAACTATCTCTAATATATTTTATAAAAATATATTTATAATCATATAATACTAAAACTATCTCTAATATATTTCATAAAAATATATTTATAATTATATAAAATATATTATAATAAAATATTAATTAATTTATTAATATATTAATAATTAATTTATTTTATAAAATTTATTTATTATTTTTATAACTTGTTAATCCTATAAAAATATATTAATTATTATTATAGAATTAATATTTTATTTATAGTTATAATATATCATATATTTTATTATATAAACATAAAGTACAATAAGATATTTTTACTCTATTTAAAACTATCATTGAATCATAATATGATAATAATATGATTAATAATATATTATAATATATAATATATATTATAAATATAATATATAATATTAATATAATATAATATCGGCTATATTAATATTGATATAATATATTAACGGTATATTGATATATCAAATTTTTTTTGTTAGATTGAGGAATATTTTTGTCCATAAATTTTAGTCCAAGATCACTACCTGAGGTGATCTTGGATTTTCAACCTTAAGGACAGATATTTGATCATTGGATTGGGCAGTGATTTGAAGAGTTGGGGTGATTTGGAATCACTGCCATGTAGGATTGCTATAGTACAATCAAACATGATGATTTCGTTACCTCGATTCACATCATCCTTGATCTTGGATTGATCACCCCATGTTCTAAACGCCCCTTAAATTCAAAGTGGTGTATAATTGGGTTAGATAATTCTTCAGATCTGGTATCTAATTTTAATTTTTCTTACAGCCAGAGTTTATACTGATTGAAGGGTTGTAGCTTGTGATATGCGAATCCTCTTGGCCGTATTATATATGATTTTGGGTGCCTCAGTGTGACAAATCTTTTCATATATTAAATGTACCAAATGTGCTAGCTAAATTATCATGGTGTAGAAATGCTCAAATAAGATCAGGACATATGGTTTGTAAGATGCTAGCTTTCATCGATGAAACTTATAGGTAAGAATCTGGATATGTTTGCAATAAAGCTGAGGTTAGAGATTAATAGGACTGATTGTAGAATGTGGAGTGACAATGGTGATACCAAATTATCAGGAAAGGCTTGGTTGTTAGAATTATGGCCATTTTGGTGAAGGATCATTTATGTTCTCATCCAAGGCCCAAGCAGTCATTGGCTTGAACTACTGGTTAATCATCTCCGTCTCCACAGCAGTTTTATTTTTAAAGCATTTAATTATTATTCCAGTTTTGCTTCTGGATCACTCTCTTTCAAGAACAGTGTGAGCTAGTTATATCATCTCTAATTGTATGACTTGCATTGCCAATTGCTCTCTCCCTCTTGTAAACCACATTGTAAAGCATAGTTTTGAAGAAGTCATTTAATAAGAAGGGGGTGCTGGTGAATTGCCCTTAACCATAGTGAATCATATCCAAACCATTCATATATAAAATTAGAGCCTCCTCTTTTGCCTATAAACAATGCCAGTAGTATTTCTGTTTGTAGATCCACTTGTTTATTTCTTTAATTCTATTTCTTATTTATTTTACTTCTCTTCTGTCACTCCAATCGTTTGGCCCGCCCATGTCGCTATTTTCATGCGGAGCATTGTTTGGTTGCTGAATATATCTGCAATTGTCAATCGCAGGACAGAGAAAGATGAACAAGGATTACCCAAAAACTAATTGCCAGAACTTTGGCAGAGCTGACCTCAAAACTATCAATCAATCTTAAGATTATGGGGCATTCTACAGTCGCAGTTTCTATTATTTGTCACTTTCGACTTTATATCGAGTTAACCCTTTAAAGACTGAGGCAGTTTTTGTAGGTATTTTGCTGAGGTATCTTGGTAGGCTCTCTTGTGATGGAGAGTGAGAGCATGTCATTTGGTTTCCTCCCTCCGCCTTGCCTCCTCTATACCTTGCTTAGATTATTTGATATTCTTATTTTTGGTGGGGGAAAGGAGGGGTTGGTTCTGAAAATTGTTAGAAATAAGTCTTGCGGACGATATCCTTTCTTTCTCTTCTTTTAATTTTTTTTTTATAGATGATTGTACTGCTATTACTTGTTGAAGAAAATTTACTGCCTATAAAGTCTGTTTTGGCTGGTTTTCCTGTTTCGTATAGGCTTTGTTTTCAAGGATCGTTTGTCCTGAACTAGTTTTATTAGCCTAAAATTGTCGTGCTACATTTATAATTTAAGCAACATCATTGGGTTTTTATAGATGCAATGTTTTAAAGCACGCATCAAATGCAACAAATATTGCTCTTGTAAGTTGAGGAAATCTGCCTGTGGTCCATTTGTCTTTTAAGCTGCAGTTCACGGTACTTCCTGAATTCTGTCAAGTTTTGTGACTGGAATAAAAGCCTAATAAAACATTAATGACTGTGCTAGTGCAGCTGGTGCATCTTTAAAATGTACCTTTTTGCATCACAGGGTTGTAATAGCTTCATGTATTTAATTTTTTATTTTAAACCCGACTTTTGGAGTGTTGTTTGGTTTCGTGGGCTTAAACGGTGTTACCAAATTTGATATGGCTCCTTACATGCTTACCGGCCATTTAGGTTTCTTCTTAGCCCGAAGCTACCTTCGTTAGAAAACAATTATGAACCTAATAGTTGCCGACTGTGAAGTTGTAGATTCGACCTTAAGCTGTTATGCGAGTCAATTGCCTACAGCGGAAAATTGCTTCGATCCCGCTGTGCACTGGACTTCAACATTCGTCACTCTTTCACAATTCCACTTGGGATGAATGGGCACCGTGTTATGTGGCTAAATCTGCGCGTAATCATGTGAGCGGTGAAATGGTAGCGTGCGCACGTCCAATTATCCTAGCTATGCTGCTGCTAAAGCTTAAAACATTTATTTCAGCCGAGCTGGGGGGAGGTAGCGTTAAAGCCAGATGGCCCGTCCAACTTGCTCAAGCTCGAATCCTTGCGGGTATGCTTGGGCATGGATTCCAAATTGGGTAGTCTGGCTGGGCTGGAACTAGGCCGGGCTAGACCATACCCTTATCCGAGCTTAGACCCAAAAAAAAATCAGATTTTTGGTCAGGCTTAGGTTCGAAATTTTTTAAAAACATCATTTCCGAGTCCGATGGGCTGGTCCAAACAGCGATCATCGAAACCCACCCTCTCCTAAAAAAAGTTCATAGGACGTCAGGTGCGGTCGCCGGAGCTGGGGGGAGGGGAGCGGAAGTCCAATGTTGCTTCTCCGGCATCGTCGACGTCTTATGTGAAGCGGTACCAGAGCAAGTTTTTTATCAAATTCAAGGTTGATGAGGTGTCGATCGTGTCGCTCTAGATACGAGACAACGGTTCCACAAGCTTCGGTAGTAGTCGATCGGTGAAATCCCATGTCAACGACTTCTCATCAGCGATAGAAGAGAAGAGTGTAACACAACTTCTCACCAGCGATAGAAGAGAAGAGTGTAACGAAGGACATGGTTCAAAAGTACCTCAAGAAGATTAAGTTGCTTTACGTTAGGGTTTCGAAGTACTACGGAGAGAAGCTTTGGTTTTCGGGATTGCTTAGCTCTGGTAGCGGCGTGAAGGTGAGCTTCGTTGAGGTGAGTTTGATCATGTCCGGGAAGGGCTATGGGGTCGTACCGGGGGGGATGGGAGGAGGCATCGGATACGTGCACCGGGGCCGGAGAGGGAGATCGAAGTCGGGGGGTCGCATGGAACCTGGGGTGGCGGTGGGGTTGCAGAGTTGGGGATAGCTACAGGGTGACCGAGAGCGAAGACATCGGAGACGGAGAGCCTAAGATCGTGAGACGGAGAGTCCTGAGAGGTGAGAGGTAGGCACCGAGACATTTAGCATTTCAGGCTAGGGTCAGGCCAAATGTTTCGGGCTGGGTTCGAACCGAACTAGGCTTGGCCAAAGGGAAGCCCGAGTCCGAGCCGAAAATTGAATGGACTTTGTCATAAGACCCAAAACTTGGTCCAAATTCTGACCCGAATTCAGGTTAGCCCGAAGCCCATTGGGCCAGCCCAGTCCAGTTCCAGCTTTAGCCAGAATATTAGTTTGGCTTTTAATTGGTCCAGACTCAAGTTTGATCAGCATGTTCATAGCTTGGCCTGGTCTGGATCTTATGCTTGTTTGAACAATTTGAACAACAATTCATTTGATTAATTGAGGTGAGATGGCTAAGGTACCGATCAGTGTCTTCATCTACCGATCTACTTTTCTCTCTCTCTCTCTCTCTCTCTCTCTCTCTCTCTCTCTCTCTCTCTCTCTCTCTCTCTCTCTCTCTCTCTCTCTCTCTCTCTCTCTCTCTCTCTCGTCTCTCCTGCATGCTTGCAATTGTTCCTTGGAAGTGGAGAATGCTGCACTTCATTGTTTCGATCTCCCACCATTTACATTCCTTCACCTCAGAATCAGAACCGATTGTTCTGAAAGCTGATCAAGATCTTGCAATGCTTGAATCGGTGGCCCTCGACAGTGCATATCCCTTGTCGTAGGAGTGTTGGAAAACTTTTAATCCTTTATGCCTGGATGGTGCTTTTATATGCATGCAAAAATATAATTGTGGATGACATACCTTAAGCCATTATACCGGTTTGTAGATTACGTAGTCCTTGAGATGTCCATCGCGCAATCTTGAGATATCCCTTTCTTCTTCGCAAGATGACTGATCTTCTCTCTCCTCAATCTCTTCTCCTTATATGGATGATCGATGGAGAATCGTACATCACTGCTATAAGAGTTGGAAAAAAGAGACCATGTAGCCTCTTATTTATAGCTGCTCGTGTCTCTCCCATCAGAAAACTAATGAAAGACTAAAACTTCAGTTAGAGTTTTATTCTAGTCCTGATTATTTAATTTTATTGGGAATATTTCTCTTTAATCAATTAGACTCTGATCTAGTATCTATGATCGAGTCAAAAGTTGACCATGATAAGATGATAATTAGGCCATATATCAGATTTTAAATCTAACATTTTTCTACTAACCTATATTATCACTTAAAACAACTTTTGATTCTATCAAAAATATTTTACTTTAAAAATAAATAAAATATTTTAATTTCTTAAAACTAAAATAATAGTCCAAAATCAAAATTTGAAATTGATCCAACGAGTGCACTCATTTTTTAAAAATTATCCAATCGTCTATTCCTCAACAATTCCTTTATACTTCGATTAAGTAGATACTATTGATGCACATCATAGCGATCATACATCTCTATTGGCATACTCCCTTCCATGTATCATGACATCAATAATTCTCACTTAACCTAGTCTTATATACTGGAGTACATAGACTATCAAAATCACAATGCCTATCATAATGGTCATACTGTACCTTTCTATTTACTTTAATTTTGACAAAAGTCAACCATAATGTATACAAACAATAATTGAATAGAAGTAATAGTAGTCAATAAACTATTAAGAGATCTCAAATGAGTGTCTATTACAATTAAATATCCCAATGCCAAACATCCATAAGTTTTACATGTTTTTTAAAAATTTTGGATATTAATCCTTTAGTCAATGGATCAGCCAACATACAAGCAGTACCAATAAAATCAATAGATACTTGATGACTATTAATTTTCTCATTTATTGTGAGATATTTAACATCAATGTACTTGTTTGCAATGGTAATCTTGCCACTGTTGAAGAACGAAATTGCAACATAATTGTCACAATAAATTCTTATTGGCTTAAAAATAGAATCCGTAACTTCTAGCCTTGAGATACACAACCAATATAATCTGCATCTGAATAACCGATCACCTCCAACTGATTGATTATTCTATAAGTGAGCATGTAGTCTTTAGTCCCTTGAAAATATCGCATCACTTTCTTGGCAGCCTTCCAGTGATCCATACCTGGATAACTTTGATATCTACCAAGCATTCTCAGAGCAAAACTAATATCAGGACTAGTACATACTTGAGCATACATCAGACTATCTACTATAGATGCATAGGGTATATCCTTCATCTGATTTCTCTCAGTCTCATTCCTGGGATATTGAAATTTATTGAATTTATTATCTTTAACAATTGGCACTTGATGAGCAGCTTGACATTCCAAACCTTTCTAGGATCATATTAATAAATTTTTTCTGGGATAAACCAAGTAATCTCTTATTTTTATTGTGATGAATTTCTATACCAAGAACATAAGAAGAATCCTTTATTTCTTTCATATCAAAATATTCGGAAAGAAATCTTTTAGTTTCATACAAGAGACCTAAATCACTGCTGGCTAGTAAAATATCATCCACATATAAAATAAAAAATATAATCTTACTCTCACTCACCTTTAGATATATACATTGATCAGCAATGTTTTTCTTAAATCCGAAGGATACAATGACATCATTAAACTTTAAGTACCATTGCTTGGAAGCTTGTTTAAGACCATAAATAGATTTTTTAAATTTACATACCTGCCTTTTATTTTCTTATATTGAAAACCCTTCTAGCTGTTCCATATATACCTCTTTTTGTAAATTCCCATTCAAGAATGCAGTTTTGACATTCATTTGATGTAGTTCTAAATCAAAATAAGCTACTAATGCCATTGTTACAGTAATAAACAAGATCCATTCAGCCCTGACATGCGTCCTCCTTGGAGGCTGGCATGGCCACATACTTCTCCACCTCGGTCAGGCACCTCTCTACCTCGGCCTCACCACGGCCCCACTTCGGCCATGTGGCGGTTCAGCCCAGCTCAGCTCGGCCCCACTTTGGCCATGTGGTGGTTCAGTCCAGCTCGGCTCGGCCCCACCTCGGCGGTGAACCAGTACCTCGGCCTCACTTCGGCCATGAAAAGTCCAGCTTCGGTAGTTCAGTTCAGCTCGACAGCCTGGCCTGGAGCCCAGCCAGGCATGAAAGGTAGCCAACTTCGGCCTACGAAGCTCTCCGGATCGGCCCGGCTTCACTTCGCCCGGTCCAAGCATCATCAGGGAGAAGCCGCGCCCAGATCAGTGCCTCCGCATGCTCCTGCTGAGCACAGCACATCATACCTGCGCCAAGGTACCGCGCACGTGCCAGGGTACCATGCCAAGGTACCGCATCCCTTCGAACGTGGCATCCACGGCTCAACTCCGCCCGACTTCGCCCGCACGGCGCGCCCCCATGGCAGGTCGGTGGTCCCACGCAGCTCCGGCTCTTCTCGGCGGTTCTCCGACAAGCGAACCCCCCCTCCGGCTCCGACGCAGCTCGGCGCACCCGCGGGACCCCAGCTTAGCCTGCACGTCTCTGCCCTGCGAGCACCCGCAGGCGCGGGCCTCAGTTCGCGCACGTGGGAGATGCACTCACCCCCTCTGACTCCGTAAGCTCCTGCCCGGCGTGGCGCGGCCCCTGGCATCTCCGAGCTCGGCACCAACGCTTATGTTCCTCTCCGGCTCCGTCCGTGGTCCGCCTCCGGCTCCAAGCTCGCCACCGCCCAGGCCGGCGCATCGGCAGCACCCCGCACGACTCCACCCGACCTCGCCTGCATCCCAAGTACGCTCTGCATGGCGTCTCACCCGGCTCCGACTCCGCCTGCGAGAGGCCGGCGCCTTCGAGCCCGGTGCGGAATGCCCGGCTCCTCCGAGCCCAGGGCGGCATGCCCGACGCCGCGGGACCCCAGCTCCTCCGGCGTTCGGTCGACCTCGGCAGCACCCCACAAGGCTCCTCTCGTCATGCCCGCGTCTGGCTCCAAGCTCGCCACCGCCCAGGCCGGCGCATCGGCAGCACCCCGCACAGCTCCGCCCGACCTCGCCTGCGTCCCAAGTACGCTCTGCATGGCGTCTCACCCCCTCTGACTCCGCGTGCTCTTGCCCGGCGTGGCACGGCCCCCGGCGTCTCCGAGCTCGGCACCAATGCTTATGTTTCTCTCCGGCTCCGTCTGTGGTCCGCCTTCGAGCTCCGGCACCTCCGGCTTCTGCCCAGGCTGGCGCCCGATCCGCCCGTGGGAGCTCGCAGGAGGCTTTCGCCCGAGCCGGCGCCAAGTTCGCCCACGGGAGGCTCGCCTCCAGGCTCTGGCACCTCCGACTCCTCCCGACCTCGCCAACGGTGCGACGGTCGGCCCCAGCTCACCCCCGCCAGCTCCGGCACCGGCTCAGCCGGGCAAGCCCGCGGCTGCCCCTTGCCAGCCCGGCTCCGCCCATGCTTGCGACCGTCCCAGTTTGGTGCACCCAGCTCCGCTTCCACTCGTGGGAAACCCACCTCGGCACCGCCTCCGCTCGCAGCTCCGGTCCTGCCCCGCTCAAGTCCGGCGATCGGTGCCTCGGTCCGGTCCTCCCGGTTCAACTACCAGCTCGACGTGGCCACACCCTCGCGCGCCCGTAGCTCCGCAACTGCGCCAGGGCACGCCCCAGCGCTGGTGCACCTCGGTGCCACCTGCCCCTGCGCTGGTGCACCTCGGTGCCACCTTCCCCCACGCTGGTCCACTCCGGCTCCGCCAGCTCCCGCGCCCGGTCGCCCGCAGGGGACCGCACCACCTCGCCTCTATGCCTGGGAACGCCCCCGCTCCATGTGGCACCTCGGCTTCGGCCCCCGCCAGTTTGGCGGTCCTCCATCCGGTTTGGCCCAGTCCGGCGGGATGCCCGTGCTGGTCCGCTCCGACTCCCGGGTCCGCCGCCAAGGTCGGCACCTCGGCTCCGCCCGTGCCAAGCTCGTGCCAGCACACGTCCATGGCACGCTCGCGCCGGTCCACTCCGGCTCCGCCCGCTCCGGCGCCCGGCTCACCTCCGTGCCCAGTCTCGAACACCTGGTCGACTCCGGGTGCCTCGGCTCCGCCCGCGCCTGGTCCGACTCTACCCGCGGGACTGCATCTCATTTCTGCCTACTCCGATGCCCAGAACCACGTGCATAGGGGAGACCCTGCATGTCATGCCTCGATCCGCGCAACTGTCCCATGCACCTCATCCCATATGCACAGAAGCCCTGCAGAAGGGCTATGCGACCTACCTCAACTATGGGACGCCTCGAACCATGCTCACGAAGAGCCTCTCCTGCCTCATCTCGAAGCACGTGCCACAATTCATCCGTTTTCATTGCAGGTACGCTGCTCAAAATATAGGTACGGAGGAAGGCTGGATTGTAGCCCGACACGTCACTATCTTTGCCAAACTGAGCCACCGCCTGCAAAGGAGGGCTATGTTAAAGCTCTTGGATATAACTTACACCAATTAGGAAGGCGTGTCCCATCTTCTTGGAAGGAGAAGGTTGACCAACCTATCTAAGCCTCCCAGGCCTGCAGAAGCCTCTCAGAACTATACCAAGAAGAACGTGCCTCTCTGAACACCAAGAGCCGCTCGTCTACATAAGAGCAGCGGGAAGAGGTAAGAAGGGGGAGGTAAGAGACAACACACTCTCTTCATTCTTACATGATCGTCCATTTTTTATCACCCTCTGGCAGCAGAGAGTCCCCCAAGACCTCTGCCTCAGAGGTCCCTTATTTCCTTCGATCGTCCCGCTGACTTGATCGTCGGAGTGTCTTTGCCAGAATCCCCGGCGCAGGTCTCTCCTGTTTTGCAGGAATCGCCCAACGGAGGGACAATAAGGAGGAAGATTACTCCTCACTAGAGAGGCCCACAGGAGGACCACCACAGTACCAAGCCCCTTTCATCCCAACTACGACTATGTTCCCCTTGATCGTCTCTGACTAACGAGCCCGGTGACGCTGGCACAGAGCCCACTCACCTAGGCCACGTAAGAGCTACTGGCCACGGCGATCTAGGTGGCAACAGCCATAATAATTCTAAATGAGTTCTTTTTAGAAACAGGAAAAAATGTTTCAAAATAATCAATGCCCTCCTTTTGAATAAATTCCTTTGCTACAAGCCTAGCTTTATACCTTTCAATATTACCTTTGGAGTCTCGTTTGGTTTTAAAAATCCACTTATAATGGGTTTAAACTTTTCAGGTAATTCGACAAGTTTCTTTACTTGATTTTTATTCATGGATTCCATATCATCTTTTATAGCATTTAACCAAAGTTCAGAATCATCACTATTCATGGCATCTTTAAATGAAATTGGATCATTCTTAATTCCAATATCATAATCACAATCTTGTAAGTAAATAATATAATCATTTAGAATAGTTGATCTCCTAATTCTAGCAGATCTCTGTAATACTTCAGGTTCAGCGTTATTGTGATTATTTTCAATCAGGTCAGGTTCATTAACAACCTGTTCGAGAGGAGAGGCGGTGTATCAGCCTTTTGTTGATGTTCCATAGCCTCAGAATTAAGAATTTCATGCGGAACATCTCTAGGTGTTGCTGTAATAGGAAAAGATTCTCTTATTTTTTCTAACACCATGTTGCATGATTCACCACTCCCACTATTATTACCATCTTCAATAAACCTAGCTATTCCAGTTTCAACAATTCTGGTGGTATGTGATGGACAAAATATTTTAAAACCTTTTGACCTTTCTAGATACCTAATAAAATAATAACTTATAGTTCTGGGATCCAATTTCTTTTCTTGTGGATTATGTAATCGAGCCTTTGTAGGACAACCCCAAACATGTATATGTGCTAAATATGGTTTCCTACTCATCCATAACTTAAAAGGGATTTTAGGAACGACCTTACCAGGAACACAATTTAGGATATACATAGAGATTTTCAAGGCTTCTCTCCATAAATATAAAGGTAATGATGAATTACTAATCATACTCCTTACTATGTCCATCAATATATTATTACGCTTTTCAGCCACACTATTTTGTTGGAGATTTCCTGGCATAGTATACTGTGCTACAATGCTGTACTGTTCTAGCAATTTGGCAAAAAGGTCTGTTGCCGCTCTCGCCGCCGCGCCCGTGCCACGGATCAGCCGATCCTTCCTGACCGCCTGGCGAGGGAGCCTCCCTTCCCGCGGAGAACCTGCAACAAAGGGGTTAGAGGACCCTGGCCGGGATCCCGGTGAGGGAGCTCCGACGGTCAAGTCAGTAGACGACGAGAAGGAACAGTCTCTCCGGCCGGGCCCTCGAAAGGGTTCCAGGCTTAGAGAGTTAACTGGTGAAGGAAACGCTCTGGGGACCAGAATCTCGGCGGGGCCTCCTTGCCGAGCTCACGCCCAGTGTTCCCCTCTCGGGATCTCTGGTTTCTCTCTCGGAGCAAGGCCTTGTGCCGGTGCTTCCTCCTTGTCCCCAGGCTAATTGGCTTACCTTGTCGTCCCCAGATTCTTCCCTCTTTATCTCCCTCCGTCGTGCGCTTGTCTTTTTCCTCCTCGGAAACTCCCCTCCCCCGTCCTCTTCTCTTTTCCCTTTTCGGTGAAGGAGGCCAGGCGGCTTTCCGACCTCGTCCGCCGGGCCCAGCAGGGAAAAGGCAAAGACAGAAGAGAAAGGGGGGAGGGCGGCGCTGGCAGGGTGGCCGGTCAGGCCTCGGGCTCCGTGAGAGCGCTCTCTTCCCCAAGCGTGGGCGCCATCCATCTATGGGGCCTGTTCCGTCAGGATCGGATCTCTCGGCTGCGGGTCCTGTCAGGCCGATGCAAGTGATGTTCCGCGTGCCGCCGCCCTCCGTACGGGACGCCATCTGGGATTCGTACGACCCGAGGGATGGCCTCGGGGCCCATCCCTCTCCCTGGGGGCCTCTCCATACGAGCGGTCTGAACTCGGCTGAGTTGGACCCGTCTCCGGGGGCCAACTGGCGAGGGGTGAGGGATCGGCCGACCTCGGCTTAGGTGGACCCCTCCTGGGTGGACACCTGGCGAGGTGGCAGGAGGCCGCCTGGCTTCGACCGAGGTGGGCCCGTCTCCGGGTGGCCACCTGGCGAAGGGCGAAGGATCAGCCGACCTCGGCTTAGGTGGACCCCTCCCGGGTGGACACCTGGCGAGGTGGCAGGAGGTCGCCTGGCTTCGGCCGAGGTGGGCCCGTCTCCGGGTGACCACCTGGCGAAGGGCGAAGGATCAGCCGACCTCGGCTTAGGTGGATCCCTCCCGGGTGGACACCTGGCGAGGTGGCAGGAGGTCGCCTGGCTTCGGCCGAGGTGGGCCCGTCTCCGGGTGACCACCTGGCGAAGGGCGAAGGATCAGCCGACCTCGGCTTAGGTGGACCCCTCCTGGGTGGACACCTGGCGAGGGGGTCGCCTGACCTCGGCCGACCTCACTTGGGCGGACCCCTCCGGGCCCGGGCGCCAATGAGGTGGTAGAGGATCTCCGAGCCGAGCTCGACCTCGGCGAGGGCGGTTTGCCTCAGACAGTCGTCGGGCGGTGTGGTCTTGCCGATCCTGGCTTTGAGGACGTGGCACTGACTCCGCCGGGGAAACTTACACGTGGCTTGCTCGCATTCGGTGATACCTGAGCCTGGCCACGTCACTGTCACGGCTGTAACAGTTGCCCCCCAGCCCGTCGTTCCGTCGGGGCGTCGTAGAACGGAACGTCGGGATTAAATGCGGACATGACGTGGAGAGGCGAAGATCTTGCATCATAATTGCCACGATCCTCGTCGCCGTGGCTCGATGCGGCTGAAGACCTATGGGGAGCCGCCACGCGTCGCCCACTTGCCCGTAATTAATGCGTCGCTTCGAGGCAGAGACCGTTACTCTGCTAACGAGGCGTCGGTGTCGGGCGTGCGCCCACGTGGCGATCATCCAGTGGCCTGAGACGGAATGACGGGTACGGTCGCTGTCGGCTGAGTTTGAAAGGGAGGGGACTTTCCAGAACGAGGCCTTTTTCCTTGCTTCGTGGGCGGTTTGCTGCAGGCTAACAACTCCTGTTGCTCGCGCTCGTCTGTGTATTTTTGGTGAGTGCCTCCTTCTTCTCCTCTAGCCCCCCTCCTTCTTTCTTGTTTCTTTTCTGATTTTTCGTCCTTTCCCTTTCTATGGCGCGCCGTCGCCATGTTTCTTCCAACCCGGACGAGGCCGGTCCATCCCGGCCGAGGACTCCATCTTCTTCCTCCTCAGATGAGGAGACTATCCCGGAGGAGGTCCGTCGGCGGCTGCAACCCGGGGGTGTCACCATTGGCATCCCCAGGGGGATCCGGTCCCCTCCGGTTGCACCTGCCGTGCCCCTCCGTTCTCTTCCTGCCTTGCCTTCTCTTCCTGCTCCGCCGTCTCTTCCCGCTGGTCCCTCCGGTCATGCTTCTACCATGACCGAAGGCGATCTTTCTCTGCTCCGGGATGCCTACGGCATTCCAGGGTCAATTCGTTTGTTCGTTCCGCGGTCCGGGGAGCGCGTCACCATGAGTGGCCCCGGCCGCATAGCCTTCTACGAAGACTTCCTCCTTGGGGGTCTTCGGTTTCCTCTGCATCCTTTCTTTCTTTCCTTCCTCAGCCACTTCCGGCTTTTCCCGGCCCAGCTGGCTCCTAATGCCATCCGGGTCATCTTTTCCTTTATTGTTTTCTGTCACTTCCACGGGTTCGTTGCTCGTTTTTCTCTCTTCAGGGCCTTGTTCACCCTGAAGAAATGCTCCACCGATGACGGCTGGTGGTACATTTCGCCCCGGCCCAGGTGTCTCCGGTTCGACCTCCCTTCCTCAGTCAAGGGATGGAAGAGCCGGTTTTTCTTCGCCTCGGTCGACGACGTCGACTGGGCCTAGAGTGAATCGGACCGGTCCCCGAACTGAAATTCCCGGGTCGAGTCGGCGGACCAGGAGTCCTATACCCAGCTCCTGAGCGACGTGGTCCCGGCGCTCGAGGTTCTGCTCTCTGAGCAGAATCTTTTTGAGGCCGGTATCAGTCCCATCTGTGAGACCGGTGAGATTCGGCCCCACTTTGACCTCTGTCCCCCTCTCTCTTCATAACCGAGCCGGCTGACTTCTCGTTTCTTTTGTTTTGCAGGGATGAAGTTTTCGTTGGAGAACCTTTTGGAGGGGGCAGCCCAGTGGGACGTCGTGGAGGTGGACGAGCCCGCAGCGAAGAGGGCTCGCACGGAGATGAGCCGGGAGGTCGTGGCGGCGACCGTGCCCAGCCCGGTTGCTGTTATTTCCCCGCCCAGGCCACCTCAGGGCGGGGCTACTGATACTTCGGCCGTGCGACCCGGTGGCGCCGCCGAGAGGGCTCCAGCGCCTGCTGCTCCGCCCATCGCCGGGCCCATCATTGCTGCCGCCTCGACAGCGCCGCCTGTGGCGACCGTCGGCCCGTCGGTTGCGGCCTCGGCTGAGGGGGCAGCCACCGCAGGGGCCGGCCCGAAGGCTTCGGCGTCGGTGATCACCCACCGGGACTCGGTCATCCTCGACAGGGGGCTGGCAGAGAAGGTCATGGAGTACGCCTCCACCGCCCGGGACCGCCGAGCTCGGGGCGGCCGGGACTACGCGGACGCGCTGCTCGGCATCCTCCCGCAGCTCTTCGCGGTAAGTCCGAGCTTCTTCCTTCTCTTTTTTTTTTTTTTTTTTTTTTTTTTTTGAGACTTATCTGCCTTTGCTCTGACCTGTGTCGCTTTTGCCATTGCAGATCGGGAACGACGTCCTCCTACTGAGGAATTTTCTCGTAGGGAACGCCAAGAGGGACTCTGAGCGGGAGCTGAGACTCGGCAAGCTCGCGGCCGACGTCAAGGATTTAATGGAGAAGGGGGCCGAGCTGCGAGCCGAGAAGCAAGCCCTCCAGTCCGACCTGGCGCGTTCCGAGGAGCGGAACAAGGAGTTGGAGGCCTTCTTGTCGGAGGAGTGGACCTCCAACCAGCGCCGAACAGAGGAGGAGGCGGCGGAGAAGGCCCGCCAGCTGGCCCACTCCCAGTATCTGGAGCGCCAGCTGGAGGAGGCCTGGCGAGACGCGGCCGCGGCGAAGGACAGGAGCGCCTACGTCAACGGGCTTCTGGAGGCGGCCAAGCGGGAGGTGCAAGAGGCTGTCCCCAAATTCCGGGCTTCCGACGAGTACACGTCGGAGGTCCGGGAGGCCACCGTGGACTCCTTCCTGAAGGGGTTCCGGATGTACCGGGAGAAGGTGGGGGCCTTCTTCCCCCAGCTGGATCTGAGCGGGGTTGTGATCGGCGGCAGGAGGCCAGGGGGCGAGAGCAAGGCTTCCGGCACGGCCGAAGCGACTCCTGCGGCGCCATCGACCAGCGATGCCGCGGCTCCGGAGCAGCCCCAGGAGCCGGCCGTTGTCGAAGTCGAGGACGCAGCACCCGTGCCTCCGGCAGAGGGCTCCGACCCCGCACCTCAGTGAACCCAGCGCCGTCTTCTCTTTTGCTTCTGTCTGCTGTTGTGTGTGTGTGTGTTTTTTTTTTTTTTTTGTTTTTTTTTTTTGGGGGGAGTCCTGGCCTGTCGGGACTCCCAGCTTGTACCGACTTCTCATGTCAATGAAAATCTCACTTTATCAAAACCTTGATTGTTGTTCCATCTCACCTTTCTCTTCCTTTCTTTCTGAGATGTCGGTTTGGAACACTTGAAACAGTTGCAGGCCTGGTCCTCCCATTGCTCAAATCGAAGGATGGGGCCTGCTGAGCCGCGTCGCAGCAGAGCAAGCCTTAAGCGGGCCCGACTTTGGGTCGCCTTCATGCTTGCGCAGGCAACATGGTTTCTGCACCGCCTTTCAGGCCGAAGCCCAGGATCTTCTGGACTGAGCTCGATGCCGCAGGCTTTCTCAAGCCTTGCGCGGCTTGCTGAGCTGTGCTCCGGGCTTGCATGGGTGAACTGGGTTCGGCGCCACCTTCCAGGCCGAAGCCCAGGATCTCCGGACTGAGCTCGATGCCGCAGGCTTTCTCAAGCCTTGCACGGCTTGCTGAGCTGTGCTCCGGGCTTGCATGGGCGAACTGGGTTCGACGCCACCTTCCAGGTCGAAGCCCAGGATCTTCCGGACTGAGCTCGATGCCGCAGGCTTTCTCAAGCCTTGCGTGGCTTGCTGAGCTGTGCTCCGGGCTTGCGTGGGTGAACTGGATTCGATGCCACCTTCCAGGCCGAAGCCCAGGATCTTCCGGACTGAGCTCGATACCGCAGGCTTTCTCAAGCCTTGCACGGCTTGCTGAGCTGTGCTCCGGGCTTGCATGGGCAAACTGGGTTCGACGCCACCTTCCAGGCCGAAGCCCAGGATCTTCCGGACTGAGCTCGATGCCGCAGGCTTTCTCAAGCCTTGCGCGGCTTGCTGAGCTTTGCTCCGGGCTTGCATGGGCGAACTGGGTTCGACGCCACCTTCCAGGCCGAAGCCCAGGATCTGCGGACTGAACCCGATGCCGTAGGCCTTCTTGTCGAAGTTAGAAGGGAGTGTTTGAAGTGGGGGAACTTTGTTACAGGAACTGGGAGCCTTACATCACTGATAGTACATCCTCAGGTTCGAGGAGTTCCACGTCCGGGGGAACCTGGCACCTCCTAATTCTTCCAAGTAATATGCTCCATGAGGGAGGGCTTCTGCCACCCGATATGGGCCTTCCCAGTTGGGTGATAGTTTGCCGCATTCCCGTGGCTGGGAGGCTTCGGCGCGCCGGAGGACCAAGTCTCCGGGACGAAAAACCTTCAGCCGCACTCGGGAGTTGTAATATCTGGCTACACGTTGCCGGTACGCCACCATTCGGATTCGGGCCTTGTCCCTCGTTTTCTCGAGAAGGTCTAGGTTGAGCATCATCCTGGCTGGGTTTTCTGTCTCATCGTATTGCTCCATGCGCAGCGTGGGTAGGCTGAGCTCGATCGGGATGACTGCCTCGGGTCCGAAGACGAGGTTGAATGGGGTTTCGTCGGTAGCCGTCCTTGGGGTGGTGTGGTATGCCCAAAGGATGCTGTCGGCCCATCTGCCCTTGGCTTGGTCCAGCCGCGTGCGGAGGCCCTGAAGAATGGTCCTGTTCATGACTTCGGCTTCCCCGTTGGTCTGAGGGTGCGCCACCGAGGCGAAGCGATGCTTGATGCCGAGGTCGCTGCAGAATTCTTCGAACTCCCGGCAGTCGAACTGGCGTCCGTTGTCGGTGACCACGGTGTGGGGGAGGTCGAAGCGGCAGACGATGGACTTCCAGAAGAACTTGGCGACGTTTGCTTCGGTGATCCTCGCCAAGGGCTCGGCCTCGACCCACTTCGTGAAGTAGTCGATAGCCACTATCAAGAACTTCCGCTGGCCAGACGACGGCGGGAATGGGCCCAGGAGGTCCATCCCCCATTGGGCGAACGGCCAGGGTGCTGAGAGCTGAGAGATTGGGTTGGAGGGTTGCCGCTGCACCGTGGCGTGACGCTGGCACCGGTCGCACTTCTTCACGAAGTCGGCGGCGTCTTCCTTCATTGTCTCCCAGAAGTAGCCCTGACGGAGGGCCTTGTACGCCAATGCCCTGCCCCCCACGTGGTTCCCGCAGATGCCTTCGTGAATCTCCTGGAGCACAAGCTTGGCTTCTGTGGGTCCTACACACTTGAGGAGAGGGTAGGAGTAGGATCTTCGATACAGCTGCCCGTCCATCAGGACGAACCGCACGGCCTTCTTCCTGATGAGGCGAGCCGCCTCTCGGTCCTCCGGCAAGGTGCCGCTGGTGATGTACGCAGCGTACTTGTCCGTCCAGCTGGGCTCCTAGCTAACCTGATGGACCTCCACCGGTGCTTCGAGGCTTGGGACCTCAAGGCGCTCCACATGAGCACGTCCCAGCATCGTGTCCGGCAGGGTCGCCAGTCGAGAGAGGGCATCCGCGCGGGCGTTCTCCCCGCGGGGGATATGGAAAATGTTGAAGCGCCGGAACTTGGACGCGCCCGCCTTGACGAGCTCCAAGTACTTCGCCATTTGGGGGTCGTGTGCGACGTACTCCCCGGATACCTGCCCCGTCACGAGCTGGGAGTCAGTGAAAGCTCTGAGATTGGTCACGCCCAGCTCGTGGGAGACTCTCAGTCCGGCAAGAAGTGCCTCGTACTCCGCCTGGTTATTTGTTGTGGGGAATTGGAAACGGAGTGCGCACTCGGCGACGACCCCGTCGCCGTTGGCAAGGATGAGCCCAGCTCCGCTCCCGCCGGAGTTCGAGGCTCCGTCTACATGGAGGATCCAGGCGTCCTCTCCGGGCTCATCGGTGCCAACCTCCATCGGCTGGGCCGGGGGGCCTTCCTCGGGTTCCTTGCCCAAGCCTGCACATTCGACCAAGAAATCGGCCAGCACCTGCGCCTTCATGGCCGACCTTGGCCTGTATGTAATGCCGAACTCGCTGAGTTTCAGTGCCCACTTGGCCAATCATCCCGAAGTATCGGGTCGGCTGAGCACCGCTTTCAGCGGTTGATCCGTCAAGACGGCGATGGGGTGCGCTTGGAAATAGGGCCTGAGACGCTGGGCAGACACTATTAGCGCAAAAACAAGTTTCTCGGGCCGGGAATACCTGAGCTCCGAGTCTCGGAGAAGTTTGCTGGTATAGTACACCGACCGCTGGAGCCCCTGGTCGTCGGTTCGGACCAAGACAGAGCTGACGGCCTCCGGGGTGACCGCCAGGTAGAGGGTAAGCTCCTCTCCCTCCTCGGGCCTGGACAGCAAAGGTGGCGATGCAAGCGTCTTCTTCAACTCCTCGAAGGCCTGCTGGCACTCCTCGGTCCAAGCAAAGCCATTCATCTTCCTCAACACCTTGAAGAAGGGATGGCAGCGGTCCGCCGACCTGGAAATAAAACGGCTAAGGGCCGCGACTCGGCCGGTCAGTTGCTGCACTTGCTTCTTGGAGGCGGGCTGCTCCATGTCCAGGATGGCCTGGACCTTCTCCGGGTTGGCCTCGATTCCTCTTTGAGTCACCATAAACCCTAGGAACTTCCCGGCGGAGACGCCAAAGGCGCACTTCGCCGGGTTCAGCTTCATCTGATGGCATCGGAGGTTGCCGAACGTCTCCGTCAAGTTGGCCACGTGGTCCGAATCGAGTTTGCTCATCACCAGCATGTCGTCCACGTACACTTGCATGTTGCGGCCTATCTGGTCTTTGAAGATTTTATTGACCAGACGTTGGTACGTCGCCCCCGCGTTCTTGAGGCCGAAGGGCATCATCCTGTAGCAAAAAGTCCCGCGGTCAGTTATGAAGGCAGTGTGCTCCTCGTCCTCCGGGTTCATCCGGATCTGGTTGTATCCGGAGAAGGCGTCCATGAACAACAGGAGGCGATGCCCCGAGGTGGTGTCGACCAGCTGGTCGATCTTCGGAAGAGGGAAGATGTCCTTTGGGCAAGCTCGGTTGAGGTCGGTGTAGTCCACACAGATCCTCCACTTACCACTACTCTTCTTTACCATGACCACGTTTGCTAGCCAACTGGGGTATTGGACCTCTCGGACAAAACCGGCGGCGAGGAGCTTTTCTACTTCCTCGTTGATCGCCTTCTGCCTCTCCATGATGAAGCTTCTCTTCTTCTAGCGGACCGGGCGGCAACTTGGGTCCACGTTCAGCCTGTGCATGATGACCTCGGGCGGGATGCCCGGCATGTCGGCCGCTGACCAGGCGAACACGTCAGCGTTGGCATGGAGGAACTCCAGCAGGCGGGTTCGCTCTTCCTCGGGGAGCTGGGCCCCGACTTGCACCGTCTTCAGGGGATCCGAACTGAGGGGAAAAGTTAGCAGGCGCTCTACGGGTCCTCCCCTGGGTTCCTTCTCTCTCATATCGAGGTCGTCAATATCATGGGCGAGCTCCGCGCCCCTGGCACCTGGGACCGTTTGGAGGCAGAGCGGGACTGGTTGGATCGTCCCCTTCATCTCCCCGAGCCCGGAAGGCGTGGGGAACTGCACCAACAGCCTCCTCGTGGAGATGGTGGCGTCCAGTTGGTTGAGCCCGGGACGCCCGAGAATGGCGTTGTAAGGCGAAGGGAGCCTGACGACGGTGAATGTTATTAGGACGGTCGCCTGCCGGGGCGGGGATCCGGCGATGACCGGGAGATTGATCTCCCCTTCGACCCCCACGGAGTCCCCTGTAAAACCTACCAGAGGGATGTGCACCGGTTTCAGCTGATCGGGGGATAAGTTCATCCGAGAGAAAGCATCGTAAATAAGTACATCAGCCGAGCTTCCACTATCCACCATGATTCGATGTACAGGATGCTTCGCGATGGTCATCTCGACCACCATGGCATCGTTGTTTACATTGTCATTAATTTCCCCTCCCTTGGGAGGGATTACATTCTCCGGGACTTCCCGGGCTCTCTTCATTGCTCGGCCGGACCCGCGTGAGATCATGCCCACGGGCTTCTCCGTTGGGCGGTTGTCGATCGCGGGGGCAGGTGGTAAGGCCGCGAGCGGCTGCCCTTCAGAGGGGGCCTCGTTCTTGACGAACTTCCTGAGGTAACCCCTCTTGATCAGCTCCTCAATCTCCCGCTTCAGATGGCGACACTCCTCTGTGTCATGTCCGTGCTCGCGGTGGAACTGGCAGTACTTTGATTTGTCTTGGACGGCTCTCGGGTTCTGAGGAGGAGGTCGGCGGAGGTAGCGCTCGCCCTCGATTTCCATGAGGATCTTCGTTCGAGGTGCGAGGAGAGGGGTGTACCTCCGCTCGGGAGTGGCTTCGCCCCTCGGCCTTGGATTCGGGCGAGGGTCGGCAGACGGCCCGGGCCTCCGAGCTCCCGAGGTGTCCCTCGGGAGCGGCTTCTTCGGAGTCTTCCCGTCCAGCTCTCGACGGGTGCGATCAGCCTCCTCCGCTCAGATGTACTTGTGGGCGCGGAGGAGGAGCTCGGAGTACGTCCTGGGCGGCTTCTTGTCCAGGGAATAGGTCAGGCGGGACGTCTTGAGCCCGTGCTTCAAAGCCAGCATGGCGACGGGCTCGTCCAAGCTATAGATCTCCAGGGCTGCGGTCTTGAACCGGGTGATGTAGTCCCGGAGCAGCTCCTGGTCTTGCTGGCGGATGGAGAAGAGGCTGTCCACCTCTCTTGGCACCTTTCGACAAGCGTCGAAGTGCGCCACGAACTTTCCTTCCAACTGCTGGAAGGAGCAAATGGATCCGGGCTCGAGGTGGGTGAACCAGACTCGAGCGGCCTTCCGAAGGGTCGCCGGGAAGGCGATGCACAGAAGGGCGTCGGTGGCGCCCTGGACCCTCATGAGAGCTTTATAGCTCTCTAAATGGTCCAGGGGGTCGGTGGTCCCGTCGTAGGGGTCCACCTGCGGCATGCGGAACCGTTTCGGGATCGGTTTCGCCTGGATTTCTTCAGAGAAAGGGGGGCGGGAGTCGTAGCCCGCCGGGTCTGCTGACGAGTTCTGCAGGTCGGCGAATCGTCGGGCGAACTCTGCCAACTTGCGCTCGTGCTCCTCCAGGCGCCTCTCGGCCTGGCACCTAATGGCTTCGTTGGTGGAGTCTTCCACCGAGGCTGCAGGTGAAGGGGGCACCGATCGGTCTTGGCGCGAGGTCTGGCCTCGGCGTCGCTTGCTGCGATGCGCCGTTTCGGCCCCATAGGCCAGGGATCGACTCTCGTGATCCTCCGAACCGGAATAGTTTCTCTTTGCGGGGGCTTGGTGGCTCCCCCGGGGGTTGGAGACGGCCCGCGGATGGGATGGCCTGCCCTGGATTGAGCGCAGGCTCCCACGCTGCCCCGCGGCTCGGGCCGTGGGGGTCCTTGGCTGCGGCTGAGTGGCCAGGGACCGTTGCTGATGCTGAAGCTGTCGGACCGCTGAGGTCAAGGTCTGCAGCTGCTGGACGATGGCCGTAAGGGATCCGTCCACCGGGGTAGGCTGCTGTGGAAGAGGAGGGGGAGCCGGAAGCTCCCGTTCGGGGCTGTGGCCCCCTGGAGGGGAGTGGGCTTCTTCCATATGACTGGTGGACGCCTCGCGACCACGAGTGACCACCATTGCTGGAGAGCGTGACACCTGCAGAAAGCTGGTTCCCACTAGGGGTTAGTATCCTGCCCCCCTACCTGGTGCGCCAATCTGTTGCCGCTCTCGCCACCGCGCCCGTGCCACGGATCAGCCGATCCTTCCTGACCGCCTGGCGAGGGAGCCTCCCTTCCCGCGGAGAACCTGCAACAAAGGGGTTAGAGGACCCTGGCCGGGGATCCCGGCGAGGGAGCTCCGACGGTCAAGTCAGTAGACGACGAGAAGGAACAGTCTCTTCGGCCGGGCCCTCGAAAGGGTTCCAGGCTTAGAGAGTTAACTGGTGAAGGAAACGCTCTGGGAACCAGAATCTCGGCGGGGCCTCCTTGCCGAGCTCACGCCCAGTGTTCCCCTCTCGGGATCTCTGGTTTCTCTCTCGGAGCAAGGCCTTGTGCCGGTGCTTCCTCCTTGTCCCCAGGCTAATTGGCTTACCTTGTCGTCCCCAGATTCTTCCCTCTTTATCTCCCTCCGTCGTGCGCTTGTCTTTTTCCTCCTCGGAAACTCCCCTCCCCCGTCCTCTTCTCTTTTCCCTTTTCGGTGAAGGAGGCCAGGTGGCTTTCCGACCTCGTCCGCCGGGCCCAGCAGGGAAAAGGCAAAGATAGAAGAGAAAGGGGGAGAGCGACGCTGGCAGGGCGGCCGGTCAGGCCTCGGGCTCCGTGAGAGCGCTCTCTTCCCCAAGCATGGGCGCCATCCATCTATGGGGCCTGTTCCGTCAGGATCAGATCTCTCGGCTGCGGGTCCTGTCGGGCCGATGCAAGTGATGTTCCGCGTGCCGCCGCCCTCCGTACGGGATGCCGTCTGGGATTCGTACGGCCCGAGGGATGGCCTCGGTGTCCGTCCCTCTCCCCGGGGGCCTCTCCGTACGAGCGGTCTGACCTCGGCTGAGTTGGACCCGTCTCCGGGGCCAACTGGCGAGGGGCGAGGGATCGGCCGACCTCGGCTTAGGTGGACCCCTCCTGGGTGGACACCTGGCGAGGTGGCAGGAGGCCGCCTGGCTTCGGCCGAGGTGGGCCCGTCTCCGGGTGGCCACCTGGCGAAGGGCGAAGGATCAGCCGACCTCGGCTTAGGTGGACCCCTCCCGGGTGGACACCTGGCGAGGTGGCAGGAGGTCGCCTGGCTTTGGCCGAGGTGGGCTCGTCTCCGGGTGACCACCTGGCGAAGGGCGAAGGATCAGCCGACCTCGGCTTAGGTGGACCCCTCCTGGGTGGACACCTGGCGAGGTGGCAGGAGGTCGCCTGGCTTCGGTCGAGGTGGGCCCGTCTCCGGGTGACCACCTGGCGAAGGGCGAAGGATCAGCCGACCTCGGCTTAGGTGGACCCCTCCTGGGTGGACACCTGGCGAGGGGGTCGCCTGACCTCGGCCGACCTCACTTGGGCGGACCCCTCCGGGCCCGGGCGCCAATGAGGTGGTAGAGGAACTCCGAGCCGAGCTCGACCTCGGCGAGGGCGGTTTGCCTCAGACAGTCGTCGGGCGGTGTGGTCTTGCCGATCCTGGCTTTGAGGATGTGGCGCTGACTCCGCCGGGAAAACTTACACGTGGCTTGCTCGCATTCGGTGATACCTGAGCCTGGCCACGTCACTGTCACGGCTGTAACAGGTCCAGGATTACGGTCAAATTCATCATATCTGTCATAGTATTCACTACCTCTATCAGATATCTTAACCTTAATTTTCCTATCAAGTTGATTTTCTACTCCAGCTTTGTATATTTTAAAGGCTTCCAAAGCTTTAGACTTTTTATGTAATAGGAAAACATAACCATAACATGAGAAATCATCAATAAATATGATGAAATACCTTTGCCCTCCAAAACAAGGTGAAAAATAGTTACAAATATCGATATGTATCTATTCTAAGAGTCCTTGACTTCTAGTGGCAAGCTTTTTATTACTTTTAATTTATTTTTCTTTAATGCAATCGATACACATACCAAAATCACTAAAATCTAGATTTAGTAAAATACCTTTCTTAACCAATCTAATTGTCCTTTCTTTTGATATATGATATAATCGTCTATGCCACAATATTGAAGAACTCTGATTTACAATACAATATTTCATTCTAACATTGATATTTAAAACAAGTAGAGACTGTGCAAAAGAAGAATCCAAATTTATTTTATATAAACCATTGCACAATATTCCAGTACCAACTAAAATAATTTTTTTTATTAATTTAAAACTTGAATTTACAAAAGTAAATGAAAAACCTTCTAAATCAAGTTTTGCTAATGATACTAAATTTTTAGATACCGAAGGAACATAAAAATTTCATGTAGATCTAATTGAAAATCGATGTCGGTAATAAGTCTGTAGGTCCCAACTGAAATAACATTAGACTTCATCTGGTTCTCCATAAAGATCCACCGCTCTCTATCATTTGGTTTCCGGCTTGAAAGGAATCCCTGCAATGAATTAGAAACATGAATTGTAGCATCCGAATCAATCCACCAAGTATTAGAAGGAACATCAATGAAATTGGTTTCATAACAAATAAGTGATAAGGAAATACCCTTCTTTTTAAATTATTTTCTTCTTTTTTTACAATCCTTCTTGACATGTCCCTCCTTGTTATAGAAGAAATATTTTACTTTATATGAACCTTTCTTTGATAGATTATTCTACCCTTTATTTCCTTTCTGTGCCTTCTTTCTTTTAGATCGTGTCTCAGAAATCATGTGAATAATTGGAACCCCTTCCTATCTCAATCTCTCTTCCTCTTGCACACATTGTGATATAAGTTCATTCAGTGACCATGATTCTTTATATGTGTTATAGTATATTTTAAATTGAGTAAACTATAATGGAAGAGAGTTGAGAATAAACCAGACAAGAAAGTTTTCAGATACTGTCATCCCAGGTCATTTAATTTTTCAGACATATCACGCATTTCCATAATATGCTTTTGCACTCCAGAAATTCCATCATACTTTATAGAGATTAACTTGTTCATTAGGGTACCAGCCAAGGCTTTATTTGATTTAGTGAATTGTTGCTCTACAGAAAAAAGGTACCTAGAAGCCAATTTATTATTAGGAATAGATTCTTTTATGTCTTTCTCTATAGAGCTCTTTATTATCATGAGAAACAATCTATTAAAATGCTCTCATTTTTTATATAATTCTTTTTGATCAGGAGAACTAATGGGAGTTAGAGGATCAAGCTGAGGTTTACATAGAGCCAAATCTAAGTCTAGGCATCCTAGAATAATAAGAAGTTGCTCGTGCCATTCAGAGTATTTTGATCCATTCAGTGTGGGAATATTGGTTAAATGCGATGAGAGTGAAGCATGTGTCATAGCTGTAAATAAAGAAATGTCCATACAGTTACTTTCATGATGCGGATTCCAAAAATAACAATTCTGCCAATAATACATACTATATAACCATAAAATATCTTTGGACAAGAATTATAGCATACAATAAGTGCTGTAACTAATTTAATCACAAAATTAACCATAATAATGCCAAGATATGCATTACATAAATCACAAATAATAATAATATGAAATATATAAGCAACAATAGTTATTATGGCATAAACATATAATTTATATTATGATATTTTATATTAGTTACACTTTCAGTGGTTTAGCCAAGTATGATTACAAAAATCTGAGGTTATTCCCACCTTTGGATGTAGAACTCCCCGTTTTTATGTAATTCAAGTTTGTCAATTTATAACTGTCAATTTTGTATCTTATTACAATCACCTTTGGATTAATTGTAACAGACACACCTTTATGTAATTCCAAAATATAATGAGAAAGAAAACTATTAGCTCTCAAAAACTCATCCATCCAAAATTCATAGAGTGCTTTGGGCCCTTTGGGTCTACGCGAAAACATCCTTGAACAATGTAATAGTGAGTGAAATTACTAATTGTTATAGTGGTGATGAATCCATTCGGCCCTGACACAGCATCATCCCTATTAGCTGACGTGGCCACGTGCTTCGCACAGCATCCCAAGTCTCGCATCCAATGAAGATGGTGGGTCCATGGGCTCGATCCCTACGGCGGCCAAGTCGACACCTCGAAGAGCCCACTTCGGCCATGCATGGAGCCCGGCTCCATGACAGCATGCAGCTGACTCCGATAATTGCGCGAGCAATCTTCGTGTCACCTCGCTTGCTGCATGCCCATGCCTCGTTCGGAGGCGCATCCATGGCACGCTCGCACCCAGTCTGGCACCTCGCTCATGGCACGCCCGTGGCATGCCCGCACCTTAGTCCACGTGCACCCTGGTTCTGCTCCTCCATCCGGACCGTCCTCCATGGTGGCGTTCCCCAACTGGAGACCACCCCGATTGGTTCTACTCCGGTCATCTCGGCCCAAGCGTCGGCATCGAAGGGAAGCATCCCGGACCAGTACCTAGTCCGTTCGCTCCACTCCTACACCGCCCATGGCATGCTCACGCTCGCGGCACGATCGCAGCAGGCCCAGCTCCGGCAAGTGCACTCTGGCTTCGTCTGTCCGCTCCGGTCTGCCTATGGCATGCCTGCGGTAGGCCCGGCTCCAGCAAGCGCACTCCGACTCCGTCCATCCGCTCCGATCCGCCCGCGGCATGGCTCCATGGCACGCCTAGTTCGTCCACTCCAGCTCGATCAGTAGGGAGTCCAGCTCCAGCCCGGATCTGGCGTGGCTCCATGTCCGGTTTCATGCCCACCTCGATCTGGCGACATCGGGGATGACGGTGGAAATCGGGAGCACCTCAGCCTGGCTCCATGCCCGCCTCGGTCTGGCAGATCTCGTGGCCGGCCCAACACCTCAGGCACGCCCGCGCGGCTACGGTCGCTGGGAGTGGTGCATGGATCCAACTCCGCCCACCTCGGCATGCCAGCTTCGCACACCCCATTTTGATCCGCTAGCGGATCACGGTCTCCATCTAGACCTCCAGTCCAGATCGTCCGGAGGCAATCCACGACCACTCGTGCCCGGTGCGGCACCTTGACAGGCCCGACTTTGGCAAGCACACCCCGGCTCCGTCCGCTGCAACTCTGCTCCGCCCATGCCACGCTCACCCTAGTCCAGCTCTGCCCACTCCGGTCTAGCCATGCCTGCAGAGGCATGGTGCGGGTCAGCTTCGGCTTTGCTCGCCTTCGTCCAACACATCTGGCTCTGCCCACGTCGCTCACATCATCACGCATTAAAAGCTCTCCATCTACACCCCCTTCGTTGCTGGGGAGCTCCGCCTCTAGGAGGCACGCCCACATGAATCCGGCTCCACCTATTTCTGTCCTAGCACCTTCAGTGGCCAGACCCGGCACCTCGGGCACGTCTAGCCCGGCACGACCATTGGGAGTATCGCACGATTCGGCCCCATCCACATGGGCCCGGCATGCTTTCCAAGGAGCCCCATCCACATGGGTCCTGCAGCGTGCTACCTGCAAAGGAGGACTACATTAAAACCTCCCAGGCCACTCTTTACATTAATCAGGAAGGAGTGCCCCATCCGAGACACTGCACTTCTTCACCAACCTTCTGAACCTCCCAGAAGAGGAAGACTCACCAACCCATCATAGCCTCACAGGCCTATCCTGTTGAGAATTATGTCCCAAAGCCAATCTTCTAGGCTATAGACGGTTATACTGTTTATATTTGAATTTTGATATAAATAAAAGTTATCTTTTGGCTATTCATCACTGGTGCATTTTCCTTAATTTAAACTCTTTTGTGATGATATCTTTTGAGCTACCTTGTATGCGATGTAGAGAGGATACATCGTGTAGTTCATAAATTAGTTCACGACCAAATGATACACTATTTCGGGATGATGGTGTATCAAGAGTAGGTCGTTGATGTCATATCTGTTGGTTGTCCTCTTAATCAAGTAGCATGGAGATGGTGGTATGACATCGGGTGTTGTGTTTGACACTTCACCGAATGTGACTCTCATGCGAGATTCTTTTGCTACCGAAGAGAAGTCTTGCATTAGATTGTGGACTTGAATTATTCCTTTGACTTGAGATCACTATAGCAGCTTGCAAGCAACTCACTATGCTTTGGTGCCGGACTATCCGGATTTCTAATCCGATGATGGAAGGTTGCTGGGTACAGTCAAGTACTTGTGTAGTGGTAGTAGGATCGAGATAGGATTGACCTTTTCAAATAATTTGGGTTGAATGCTTTATATGCCTATGTTACAGTAGTAAACAAATCCATTCGGCCCTAACACGCATCCTCCTTGGTGGCTGGCATGGCCACGTACTTCACCACCTCAGCCCCACCTCAGCCATGTACTCCGCTACCTCGGCCATGCGCAAAGTCCAGCTCCGTGGCAGTTCAGCTTAGCTCGACTCGGCCGCACCTCGGCGGTGAACCTCAGTACCTCGACCCCACCTCGGCCACACCTCGGCCATTCACCTCGGCACCTCAGCTCGTGTCGGTCTAGCTCGGCAAGCCCATGCGGAGTCGTTCCGCCCGTGCAGAGCTCTTCCACCCGCGACACGCCCACGGTCAACCTCATCTGCCCGTGGCACACCCGCGATCAACCTCATCCGCTCGCAGCACGCCCGTGATCAAACTCCTCCGCTCGCGGCACGCCCAGCTCCAGCTTGGCATGTCCGTGACAGGAGGCCTTCGCCCATGCCAGGATGCGACCCGGCACCCAGTCCACCTCGGCTTCGGTGGCTCCCAGTCCGGTGCGACCTCGGCCGTCCCGCCCATGTCTCCAGCCGCTCGTGCCAAGTTTGATGCTCCGGCGCCAAGTCCATAGCAAGAGGCCTCTGCCCGTGCCAAGGTCACGCCCGTGGCACGCCCATGCCAGGACGCGACCCCGCGCCCAGTCCACCTCGGCTCTAACGACTTCGGCTCCGCCCTGCGACCGCGTGCACCTGGACTAGCTCCGGCTTTGTCGACTTCGGCTCCGCTCGCGTTCCACCTCTTCCGCCCATGGTACGCCCACGAGAGGCCTGCGCATCGCCTCCACCCGCACCAAGTTCGGCACCGCTTGGCGGTTCTCGGTTTGGCATGACGTCGCCCGCACGTCCACGATGATGCGCAGTCCCTCCTACCACACCGGAGCCCAGTCCACCTCCCCTTCGCTCCGTGCGGCGCGCCCCCACACCGGTTCGACGAACCCGCGCTCGGTCTGGCTCAGCCCGGTGGGGCTCCACCCGGTCCGGTGCTCCTGCACCTCAGGTCTGGCCCAGTCTAGTGGGGTGCCTACCCAATTCAGTGATCGGTGCCCCGGTCTGCTCCATGCAGCACACCTCTGCACTCCCATGCTCCAACCTTGGCTCAACCCGCTCCGGTGCCAAGTTGTCCGCAAGGGTCTGCACCTCGGCTCCGCCCACGCCAGGGCACCTCACCTCCGTGCCAGATGCCCAGTTGACTCCGACTCTGGCTTCGCCCATGGCACACCCAACTCCAGTCCGGCCTGCCCGCGCACACCGGCACTCCTCTGCCTGTGCGCTCAGCCAGGCAAGACGCCCACGCCAATCCGGCTCTGCCCGGCATCTGCTGGGGGCAGCCCAGAGTCCCGCTCCCATGGGGTTCCGCACACGTGGGAAAATTGCATGCCTTGCCTCGATCCGCATGCCTGCACCTCGGCCCGCATGCATAGACTCCTTGCAGACCCCGCCATGCATGAAAAGGCTCTACTGCCTAGCCTCGCTATGAGACACCTCGAACCGTGCGCATAAAGAGCCTCGCTTGCCTCATCTCGACTCGCATGCCACGATCCATTTAACACCGTTCCAGGTACGTTTCTCAAAATACAAGTACGATGGCAGCTCGACACATAAAGTCACCGTCCCTAGTGCGCCTCCTACAAGGAGGGCTATATTAAAGCCCCCAGGACACAATTTACACCAATCGGGAAGGAGTGCCCCATCCGAGGTACTGTGCCTTTTCACCAACCTCCTGAACCATCCAGAAGAAGAGTGTTCACCAACATATCCTAGCCTCCTAGGCCTGTGGAAGCCTCACAGGCCTATGCCAAGAAGACCAGCATGCCTCCCAAAATGACAGAAGCCACTCTCTACATAAGATGGGCATGTAAAGGTAAGGGGGGTAAGAATTGAAAATACTCTCTTCAGTCCTGCATTATCTTCCATTTATCTTCCATTTTTGTCACCCTCTGGAAGCAGAGAGTTTCC
This sequence comes from Areca catechu, assembly GCA_021397845.1. Lineage (NCBI taxonomy): Eukaryota > Viridiplantae > Streptophyta > Magnoliopsida > Arecales > Arecaceae > Areca > Areca catechu. The sequence goes on along the minus strand of CM038038.1, from coordinate 131,414,133 downwards.
CAAGCTCTCTACCTCAGAGGTCTTCTATTCTCCTCAATCGTCCCGCTGACTTGATCGTCAGAGTGTCTTTACCGGAATCCCCAGCCTAGGTCTCCCCTGTTTTGTAGGTCCGCCCGACGGAGGGAGTCAGTTTACGAGGCCAGCGGTCGAGCAACCAGCGGGATAGACCCGATGCACTAGAGCTACGGGCCACGACGATCATGGCGGCAACAGATTGGTGCACCAGGTAGAGGGGCAGATCAAAGCTCCTTAATAGGTGGACAATAGTAGCCACCTTCGTCCTCTACCCCGAGGGACAGACCGGGGGCATGAGGATGGGGGCACGGAAGCTCCCCCCTCTCTCGGGACTCTAGGGAGTGGTCTCGAGAAAAGGTTCCGACTGAGCCTGAAGGGAGCGTTATCATCCCCAGCAAGATCAGATGGGGAATGTTCAAACCCATGCCAATGCCATGGGTGGCTGGCTGCACAGGTTCTAAAAAAAAAAAAGAGAGAAAGAAAAGAAAAAAATAAGGGGAAAAGAAAAAGGAAGAGGAGAAGAGGAGAAAGAAAAAGGGTCCAATAATGGTATTCATGCTCGTGATCTCGTCAAACACCAGGCACTTCCCATGCAACGGAGATTTTTTCTCTCGTGCAACAAAGTCCTCTTCTTCCGTGCAACAGAGCCTCAAGCTCCTATGCAACAGGAGTCTCATACTCCTATGCAACGGACCCCTACTTCCATGTAACAGAGATTTTTTCTCCCGTGCAACGAAATCCTCTTCTCCCATGCAACGGAGCCTCAAGCTCCCATGCAACAGGAGTCTCGTACTACCATGCAACGGATCACTATTTCCGTGCAATGGAGATTTTTTCTCCCGTGCAACGAAGTCCTCTTCTCCCGTGCAACGGAGCCTCAAGCTCGCATGCAACGGACCCCTACTTCCATGCAACGGAGTCATCTTCCTCCATACAGAGATTTATTCTCCCATGCAAAGGAGTTCTATTCTTTCTTAAGGTAACTCCTCCCTCCACTATCTTTGTAATGTAAGAAACTATGTTTCAGTTATGCAGGAAGAGCTCCTATGGCGTCATCAACGGAGCCCTATTCTCCTATGCGACGGAGCCCTGCTCTCTCATTGAACATGGCCTTATGCTCCCATGCAACGGAGCCCTCTCCCATGCAACAGAGCTCTCCCCCATGCAACAGAAGCTTCCTCCCATGCAACGGGCTCTCCCCCATGTAACAGAGCCTTGTTCTCCCATGCAACGGAGCCTCAAGCTCCCAGGCACCAGGGTCTCTTCTCCTCCCATGCAATGGAGCTTCCTCCCATGCAACGGAGCCTCAAGCTCCCAGGCAACAGGGTCTCTTCTCCTCCCATGCAACGGAGCTTCCTTCCATGTAACAGAGCCTTGTTCTCCCATGCAGAGGAGTCATATTCTTTCCTAAGGTAACCCTCTTTTTATGTTATCTTTGTAACATAAGAAACTATGTTTCAGTTCTGCAGGAAGAGCTCCTATGACATCATCAACGAAGCCCTGTTCTCCTATGCGACGGAGCCCTGCTCTCTCATGCAACAAGGCCTTATGATCCCATGCAACGGAGCCCTGTCCAATGCAACATAGCTCTCCCCCATGTAATGGAAGCTTCCTCCCATGCAACGGGCTCTCTCCCATGTAACAGAGCCCTGTTCTCCAATGCAACGGGCTCTCTTCCATGTAACAGAGCCTTGTTCTCCCATGCAACGGAGCTTCCTCCCATACAACGAAGCCTCATGCTTCCGTGCAACGAGCGAGGTCTCATTATCTCCTAAGATGGTGGTCGGCGAATTTAATTCTGGCCTTCTCAAATAAGAAATATATTTTTATTTATTCATATGACCGGAGCTCAATGGGTAACCCCTTTCTCCGCTATATTTATAATATGAAAAAAGTGTGCTTCAGTTCAACAGAAAAGGCTCCTGTACCACCATCAAGGGCAAGCACTATGGCCCGTCAGAGCCAATCACTACCAAAAAAAATTCTTCAAAAAGGCCAAAGCCGTGAAGCTCTTCACTGAGCCCCGCATCTATCGCCCGACTTTTATCCAGAGATGTCCCTGGGAAGCTTTGGAGGTCCAACCATTTGCTGTTCGCCTCCTAGCATGCCGAACGAGCGGCTTTGCCACCTCATAAAGGATGTAAGAATCCCTTCTCAATAATTAAAGTTCCTCTTTGGTGCAACTTTGCTCTTCATCATTACAGGAGCTCGTGCATCTCAGAGTCCAACCCGGATGAAAGCCCGAAACCCAGTTCCGGCACAAAATTTTAGAGTCCAGTCTGGATGAAAGCCCGGAACCTAGTTCCGGCACAACATCCCGGAGTCCAGTCCGGATAAAAGCCCGGAACCCAGTTCCAGCACAACATCTCGGAGTTCAGTCTGGATGGAAGCCCGGAACCCAGTTCTGGCATGAAATCCTGGGCTTCAATCCGGAAGGTGGTACGGAACCCAGTTCCCCCACGAAATCCCAGACTTCAGTTCGGAAGGTGGCGCGGAACCCAGTTCCCCCACGATATCCTAGACTTCAGTCCGGAAGGTGGTGCGGAACCCAGTTCCCCCATAAAATCCTGGACTTCAGTCCGGAAGGTGGCGCGGAACCCACTTCCCCCATGATATCCCGGACTTCAGTTCGGAAGATGCCTCGGAACCCAGTTCCGACATGAAGGCCCGGGCTTCAGTCCGCGTGTAATCCCTCAAGTTCCTCCACCAGGATGGCTCCCCCAAGGTTGAGCGTTGCTCCCCCGAGGTCGAGCATCTGGCATGAGTCGAACTCCTGCTCTTTGAGTTCCTCCACCAGGATGGCTTTCCCATGGTCGAGCATGGCTCCCCCGAGGTTGAGCATCTGGCCTGAGTCGAACTTATGTCCCTTGGGTTCCTCTGCCAGGATGGCTCCCCCAAGGTCGAGCGTTGCTCCCTCGAGGTCGAGCATCTGGCCGGAGTCGATTTCTCTCTCTCCTGCTCCTTGGGCTTCCTCAGCCAGGATGGCTCCCATCTTCCAGCAACTTCAATGCCTTCATCAAAGGTTCCGACGGATACTCTGAGCTCGACCACATCAACTATATGCTCGATCATATATGTGCACACCCAAGTTGTGTACCTCACCAACCTCTTCTTCCATGGTACCACCTTCTATTTGGTCAAAGAGGAGTCAGATTGAAGTACTGGCACCGTCATAATGCAACTAACTTAAGGGTGCACCTATAGGCAAAGCCTGCTAAGGCGCAGGGCCGAGTGGATGATAGTACTCCCTTTATTCAAAACGAAGATATTTTTGACTCAAGGAGTGGGGGCATCTGTTACAGTAGTAAACAAATCCATTCGGCCCTGACACGCATCCTCCTTGGTGGCTAGCACGGCCACGTACTTCACTACCTCGGTCATGTACTCCGCCACCTCGGTCCCATCTCGACCATGCGCAAAGTCCAGCTCCGTGGTGGTTCAGCTCAGCTCGGCTCGGCCCCACCTCGGCGGTGAACCTCAGTACCTCGGCCCCACCTTGGCCATTCACCTCGGCACCTCAACCCATGCCGGTTCAGCTCGGCAAGCACGCGCGGAGTACTTCCGCCCGTGCGGAGCTCTTCCACCCACGGCACGCCTACGGTCAATCTCATCCACCCCCGGCACGCCCGTGGTCAAACTCCTCCACCCATGGCACGCCCAGCTCTAGCTCGGCACGTCTGCGACAAGAGGCCTCTGCCCATGCCAGGATGCGACCCGGCGCCCAGTCCACCTCGGCTCTGGCAGCTCCCAGTCCGGCATGACCTCGGCCGTTCCGCCCGCATCTCCAGCCGCCCATGCCAAGTCCGATGCTCCGGCACCAAGTCCGCAGCGGGAGGCCTCCACCCGTGCCAGGGTCATGCCCGCGGCACGCCCATGCCAGGACGCGACCCCGTGCCTAGTCCACCTCGGCTTCGATGACTTCGGCTCCACCCTGCGACCGCCCGCACCAGGACTAGCTCCAGCTCCGTTGACTTCGACTCCGCCCGCGGTCCACCTCTTCCACCCACGGCACGCCCATAGGAGGCCTGCGCATCACCTCCACCCGTGCCAAGTCCGGCATTGCCTGGCGGCTCTCGGTTCGGCGTGACCTCGCCCGCACAGCCACAATGATGCGCAGTCCCTCCGACAGCGCCGGAGCCAAGTCCACCTCGCCTCCGCTCCATGCGATGCGCCCCCGCGCCAGTTCGGCGAACCCGCGCCCGGTCTGGCTCAGCCCGGCAGGGCTCCACCCGGTCCGACACTCCTGCGCCTCAGGTGCAGCCCAGTCCAGCGGGATGCTTGCCCAGTTCAATGATCGGTGCCCCAGGTCCGCTCCATGCAGCGCACCTCGGCACTCTCATGCTCCAACCCTGGCTCAGCCCGCTCCGGTCCAGGTTGTCCGCAGGGGTCTGCACCTTGACTCCGCCCGCGCCAGGGCACCTCACCTCCGCACCAGACGCCCGGTCAACTCCGACTCCACCTCCGCCCGTGGCACATCCAGCTCTAGTCCGTCCCGCCCGTGCACACCGGCACTCCACCTGCGCGCTCGGCCAGGCAGGATGCCCATGCCAATCTGGCTCCGCCCAGTGTCTGCTGGGGGCAGCCCAGAGTCCCGCTCCCGTGGGGTTCCGTGCATATAGGGAAATTGCATGCCTCACCTCGGTCTGCATGCCTGCACCTCTACCCACGTGCATAGATGCCTCTGCAGACCCCGCCATGCATGGAAAGGCTTTGCGGCCTAGCCTCGTCGCAGGACACCTCGAACCATGTGCATGGAGAGCCTCGCCTGCCTCATCTCGGCACACGTGCCACGATCCATTTAACACCATCCCAAGTACGTTTCTCAAAATACAGGTACGATGGCAGCTCGACACGTAAAGTCACCGTCGCTAGTGCGCCTCCTACAAGGAGGGCTATATTAAAGCCCCCAGGACACAGTTTACACCAATCGGGAAGGAGTGCCCCATCCGAGGCACTGTGCCTTTTCACCAACCTCCTGAACCATCCAGAAGATGAGTGTTCACCGACATATCCTAGCCTCCCAGGCCTGCGGAAGCCTCACAGGCCTATGCCAAGAATACCAGCATGCCTCCCAAAATGACAAAAGCCACTCTCTACATAAGATGGGCATGTAAAGGTAAGGGGGGTAAGAACTGAAAAGAGTCTATTCAGTCCTGCATTATCTTCCATTTATCTTCCATTTTTATCACCCTCTGGAAGCAGAGAGTTTCCCAAGCTCTCTACCTCGGAGATCTTCTGTTCTCCTCGATTATCCCACTGACTTGATCATCGGAGTGTCTTTGTCGGAATCCCCGACCTAGGTCTTCCCTGTTTTGTAGGTCCGCCCGACGGAGGGAGTCAGTTTACGAGGCCGGCGGCCGAGCGACCAAGCATTCGGCAGGAGAGACTGACACCCGGAGCTACGAGCCACGATGATCTTGGCGGCAACAACCTCAATTGAGTAAGACCTTGGCTAGGGCATTCCTTGTAAGGAGTTGCAGGGATTCTTTGAGACATATTATGATGGACTGCTTAGGGTTGGGTAGTTTAATCCTTTTGCCATCCAGAGCATTAAGAGGTTCAAGGAATAAGTTCAATGTTATTCCATATTTGATAGGTTCATGTTGCTCTACAACCTTCAACCTATTCGGATACCGGGTGTCATTGCTAGATGGCAACTTTGTCTGGTACTAGAAATGTTCCCGTGCTACCGATTTAATGTTTGAACCTATGGGTCACACACTGAGGTTTCTTCTTGCTTTGTTGGCATGCGGACGATTGAAAATCATTCCAGACTCGTTTGACAAAGTGTTGTCAAAACTTCTATTCGAGCCGACTCTTCTTGAACGAGTCGACTCGAGCCGAGTCGACTCGAATGGTCGAGTTGACTCGATTGATGGACTGCTGAAATTCAAGTTCATTAAATGTTGTAATGGAATTTAATGCTGGGATTTTCGAGTTTTAATGATTGCTATTGCTGAATTCCAAGGGACTTCTAACCTCTCTGGAATCTCAAGAGACCCCAAAACAGCTCCTTAATCTCTCATTTATTCATCTTAATTATTTTGAGGGCTGCTGCTATTATTTATATGGCTGGGCTGCAGAAAGTGAAGAGTTCACTCCCCATATTCCATACCCAGAAATCTGGATCAAGGTTGAGACTCTACCATATTCCTTGGTTAGATATCTTGTTTGATCCTTGAGAGATTAAAAGATTGGATCTTTGGGATAGAGTGAGTTTTGGGTGGGATCTTTAAGTGCATACCTTCTATTGAAGGTTTGGGATAGAGAGAACTGGGAGAGTCCTCATTCTGTTCTAGCACTGCTGCAATAACTAGCACTTCAAAGAGTTGAAGGTATCCCATTCATCTTCAAGGAGTTGAAGAAGGAGTCCACCCAACAAAGCTTCCGTAGGGGTTAGCACGTTAAAGGAAGAAGGAATTGCACTACACGGTGTGAACCTTCTGTAGAGACGGTACACGAGTGCTGCTTGCAAAGCCAAATTTTTTCACAGGTCAGTGGGGTCCCTGGGTTTGTGACTAAAAGGCAGACTTCCGGTTTTCTCCAGGTGAACATCACCAAGGTATGTACTTGTGTTATGTATAACACATTGTTTCTTACCGCATCATTGTATAGTTATGAGAATAATTCCATATTTTATACTTTGGTTGCATGGTTTCATTTTTAATTACTCTAGATGCATCTTAATCCTAGTAGGGGCTTGTGTTAATTAGATTAACTTCTTAAGATAAAATGGTTTTATCACTTTCCACTGCGCATGCTCTTAAAAAGTTTCGAAATGCATGTTCTGCCCCTTTGAACGATTCCTTTCATTAGTATCAGAGCCAGGTTAGTTGTATATGCATCTAGTTTAATGTTTTATATGAAATCAATTTTATTTCCTTCACGTAGTACTCAGATTAAGATGGATTCGCCATGGCCGTTCAGTCATAGGAGAGAAGTATGGTTTAAAGACCATCTCTTCCCATTCCAATGGGTTCTCCTATGGTGTGTAGGGGTGCCGATGCGTTATGATCTTATGAAGAAGAAAGTAAGGAATTTTATGGATTAAAATTATTTTAATCTTTGATTTGTAGATCATAATTATGTTTAGATAAGATCTAAAAGAAATTTGATCTAAAACCTTGAAAAGTTCATGTGAAAATGTTTGAAGTTTGAAAAACTATGTTCTGGAAGAGCTGGCTCATTCAATAGAGCTGACTAAAAAGCTGTCTCATTCAATAGAGCTGATTGAAGAGCTGGCTCATCAGCAGAGCTGACAGATAGAGCTGACTCGACAAGAAATATGTGTTCTGGAAGAGTTGGCTCGAGCAACAGAGCTGATTGAAGAGTCAGCTTGAGTAGTAAAGCTGACAGAAGAGCCGACTCGACCAAAAATGTGTGTTCTAGAAGAGCTGACTCAATCTAAAAGAGCTGACTAGACCAGAAAATTAAGAAACAGTAATTTTAAGCTTCAAACTTTTATAAAATTATCTCATTTCATTTTAAAAATGTTTCAAATAATGTGATACACTTAATTAAGAATTAAGATGTATAATTTTAAGATTTAGGATATTATTCTGATCTTAAATCATGATTCATAAATCATGGGTTAAATGGGATAGGCTAGGAATAGATCTTTATTTGGGCTAGACCTAAGTTTAGATGAATTTGATTAATTAGAGATAAGAAACTAATCAAAAGTTGAATTAGGTTTCATTTCTCTATAGTTTCTAATAGTTAGAAAGTATGATCCAAACATCTAAAAGGATCTATGTGGCTCAGTGATTGATCTAGTTCTTTAAGTCTAATCTAGTTAAGGAAGGTGAACCGAATTGGTGTCTAGGCAAGTTGCCTTATGGTCTATGGTTATGAGGGTACCTCTTTCCTGGCTAGCTCCTTTGTAGGTAGTGTCTAAGGAAAGATGGTTAATGCCGCAACTCATTCCTTGATTGCGCTTACTTGGCTGATACGGCTAACTGGAATTGACTCATGAGAAGCTCACTTAATTGGATTAACCCATGTCACCTAAGGTTAATCAAATTTGTCTGATTTCAGGTGCCCATGGACCAAGATGTTCATGAACCTTCTACAAGTTAGTGGGAGGATTCTTGATCATGGTCCATGTATTCTTCATATGTCATATTTTTAAATCCTCTAAATTATTAGGTTCTTAAAAAGACGAAGTTATAGGGATAACTGAGTCTTAGCCTCCCATTAAGTTGGGTGGCAATATGTCCTTTTGTTGGATGATCATCGACAGTACCAAAGTAGGGGTGGTCATCAAGCTATTGGAATTGCCATTCATAATATGATAGCTTAGTGCAACTTTCTTAATGGTGGTCAGGTGAGCCGGCCAAAGTCGGGCTTGATCATTCATTAGTTAGAAGCACTGAATTTAGTCATGTTAATGGTTGGACCTAACCAGGACCTTCTTTAGCTGGAAGCCCAAAGGCCGATTGAAGTGTTCCTAGAGCAAAATTTGAAATACTAGAAATTGCTTGGAAGAAGCAATTGGTTAATTGAACCTACCTTTAGGTTCACATGGGTGAGCCGGCCAAAGTTGGGCTCATGTGGCATCTTTAGGATTCTAGTACCCACTAAGAAATTAAGTATAATTCCTCGGATTAGAGGTAGAGGCTACTAATCTGAATAAAATATGTGGAAAGATCTTTAGACTAAAGTCCATGTCTTTAGGATTAAAATTGGAATTTATATACTAATTGGTCTTTTAGTTTTCTTTTCAGAAAAATGTCTGTCAACTTGTCCCTCCGCTCATTGCTTGATAATAAAAAACTTTCTGGCCCAAACTTCGATAATGTATCGAAGACTCAAGATTGTCTTAGAGCACGAGAGGATCCTGTATGTTGTATCAGATCCGACACCTGAGGTCCCTGTAGCTAATGCTCTTACATCTATCAGGGACACTTATCAGAAGTGGGTTTCCGATAGAACTACTGTACGTTGCATTATGCTGGTAGCTAATTGGTATCGAAGACTCAAGATTGTCTTAGAGCACGAGAGGATCCTGTATGTTGTATCAGATCCGGCACCTGAGGTCTCTACAGCTAATGCTCTTACATCTATCAGGGATACTTATCAGAAGTGGATTTCTGATAGAACTACTGTACGTTGCATTATGCTGGCAGCTATGAACGACGAGTTCAGTCACAAATTTGAGAAGGCCCAACCAGAGGAAATCTTGCGAAAGTTGCGAGAATCCTTCGGCACGCATGATCATGTAGAGCGATACAAGAATTCCTGTGCCATCTATAATGCCCATATGCGAGATGGGGCATCAGTAATTGATCATGTATTGTACATGACCGAGTTATTTGAATGCCTGGCCAAACTTGGATGTCCCCTGCATGAACAGCTGGGGAAGGATGCTACACTAAATTCTTTGCCCCCTTCTTATCTTGGTTTCCTTGATCACTTCCGAATGCATAGGCCTGTAGTGAACTACCATAGTTTGTTGGGGTTGCTGCAGAACTATGAGAAGGACCACAACCTCAATAAGGTGTTGGTGTACTTGGTGGGAGGAAACAGGGCAATGCGTCGTCCCCTTGGGAAGGGGAAGAAGAAAGATAAAAAGAAAAAAACCAAAAAGGTGCAGAGTGTTGCTGGGGCCAGTCAGGCTTGGAAGAAAAAGATGGACCATAGTCGAACAGAGTGCTTCCACTGTAAGAAGCAAGGTCACTGGAAGAGGAATTGTCCTCTATATATTGCATCCGTTAACCCAAACAGGCCGAAGAAGAGGAAGCAGCAAGATGTTGCTGCTCAAGGTATTTATATGATAAATCCCTATACTTATTCTTTTTGTGATACTACTAATTGGGTACTTGATACTGGGAGTCCTTATCACATTTGCAACAAATTGCAGGAACTTCGAATTAGTAAAAGGTTCAAGGATGGGGAAAGGTTTCTAAACATTGGAGATGTAAGTCGAGTTTCAGTTCTGGCATTAGGAGATTTCTCTCTTGTTTTTGAATCTTGTAAAGTCATTTTACATGACTGTCATTATTGTCCTGCATTTCTTGCAAACATTATCTTTGTAGGCTTGTTAGCCAATGAATGTTTTGAACTTTCAATAAAGAGAAATGTTTGCAACATTACTTTGAATGGTTCAGTTGTAATGAGTGAAAATTTGGTAAATGGCATCTATTTGCTATCATAGCCTGTGAGTGTAATGTACACAGCAAACAAACGCCCTAAAATGGATAATGTCAACGATGCTTATCTCTGGCACTGTAGGCTAGGTCATATAAACAAGAACATGATAAACAGGTTAAGACAAGAAGGTCTCTTAGAGGTAGATGATTTTGAATCATTACATACCTGTGAATCTTGTTTACTTGGAAAAATGACCAAATCATCTTTTTCTACAAAAGGTGAAAGGGCCAAAGATATTCTAAGTCTAGTACATACAAATGTATGTGGACCTATGAATGTCAGTGCTAGAGGTGGGTATAATTATTTCATTACCTTTACAGATGACCTATCTAGGTTCAGTTATGTCTATCTTATGAGACATAAGTCTGAGTCATTTGAAATGTTCAAACAATATCATAATGAAGTTGAAAAGAAAACTGGAAAGAGTATAAAGACTCTTTGATTTGATTAAGAAGGTGAATATCTTTCTAGTGAGTTTCTGACTTATCTTCAAGAGAATGCGATTCTCTCTCAATGGACACCTCCAGGGACACCTTAACTGAATGGTGTGTCCGAAAGGAGGAATAGAACTTTGTTGGACATGGTCCGATCCATGATAGGGTTTGCTACTCTGCCTATCTCTTTCTGGGGTTATGCCCTGGAGTCTGCTTGTTATCTTCTTAATAGGTCTCCTAGTAAGTCTGTAGACAGGACTCCATATGAGATGTGGTCTGAATGGAAATCTGTGCTCTCACACCTTAGGATCTGGGGGTGTCTAGCATATGTTAAGCATTTGCAGACTGATAAACTAGGACCTAGGTCTGACCGGTGCCTTTTTATTGGGTATCCGAAAGAATCTAAAGGGTATTTCTTTTACCTGCCTGATGAATAAAAACTGTTTGTTGGTCTTAGGGCTATCTTTTTGGAAAATGAGTTCCTTGGTGAAGGAACTGTAGCCACTAAGATTGAACTTAGTGAAGTTCAACAGGTAGAAAAACCGACACATTTAGGAGACACCTTAGAATTGGATTTGACTAGTTCAAATCCGGAGCCCATTAAGCACCCATTAAGGAGATCCAGTAGAGTACCACGTCAACCGGACAGATACTGCAATTTCTTGGTCTAGGATAGAGATCCCATTGAACTTGATGAAAACAATAAGGATCCGATCACCTATATGGATGCTTTATAAAGGTCTGACTCTAATAAGTGTTTAGAAGCCATGAAATCTGAAATGGAGTCCATGGAGATCAATAATGTGTGGACATTAGTTGATCCACCTGAAGGGATAAAATCCATCGGATGTAGATAGATTTTCAAAAGGAAACGGGGCGTAGATGGAAAGGTAGAGACCTACAAAGCCCGTCTGGTTACCAGGGATATCGTCAGCGTTATTGTATTGAATATGACGAGACATTCTCCCCTATGGCAATGCTCAAATCTATTCGGATCATGCTTGCTTTAACTGCATACTTCGACTATGAAATCTAGCAAATGGATGTCCAAACAGCCTTCCTAAATGGTGACCTAGAAGAGGAGGTGTATATGATACAACCTGAAAGGTTCACATCCATAGATGAGTCAAAGGTTTGCAAGCTTCAGAGGTCCATCTATGGACTGAAGCAGTCATCTCGGAGTTGGAATATATGATTTGATAAGTGTATCAAGTCGTATGGCTTCGTTAAGAATGGAGAAGAACCTTGTATTTATAAGTGGGCTAATGGTCCTGTGGTTGTATTCCTTGTATTGTATATGGATGACATTCTTCTAATTGGAAATGACATTCCAGCATTACAAGGAATAAAGGTCAGGCTTTCATCTCAATTCTCTATGAAAAACTTGGATGAAGCCTCATTTATACTGGGTATGAAGATCTATAGAGATAGATCTAAGAGGCTTCTGGGATTGTCCCAGTCAATGTACATTGATACCGTGTTGAAATGGTTTAGCATGAAAAATTCCAAGAAAGGCTATCTTCCAATAGGCCATGAAATTACTCTCTCCAAAAAGGATTGTGCATCAACTCCTGAGGAGAGAGAGTGTATTAGTAGAGTCCCATATGCTTCAGTAGTGGGATCTATTATGTATGCAATGACATGTATAAGACCAGACGTGGCATACTCACTAGGAGTAGTGAGCAGATACCAGTCTGACCCAGGTGAAGCGTATTGAAACGTAGTAAAAACCATTCTGAAGTATTTGAGAAATACTAAAGACCAATGGTTTATCTATGGAGAGCCTGACTTAAAACTTATTGGTTATACCGATTCAAGTTTTCAGTCAGATAAAGATGATAGCAAAAGTGTGTCAGGCTTTGTATTTACTCTCAATTGAGGAGCCATTTGCTGGAAAAGTTCCAAGCAACACACCATGGCAAACTCGATTTGCAAAGCAGAATACATTGCAGCATCAAATGCAGCGAAGGAAGATATGTGGCTACGAAAGTTCCTAGGTGACTGGGAGTGGCACCTTCCCTGGATGGCCCTGTTCCAGTATTTTGTGACAACATTGGAGCCATAGCTCAAGCCAAAGAGTCAAAGTCCCATCAGCGCACCAAGCACATTCTGTGCCGCTACCACCTCGTGCGAAAGATTGTGGCACGAGGAGACATCGACCTTTAGAAGATCGATGGAAAAGAAAATCTGGCTGACTCCTTCACTAAAGCAGTCGGAATTCAAGAGTATAAAGATTGTAATTGGAAAATGGGAATGCAATTCTGTTCTGATTGGCTTTAGTACAAGTGGGAGTTATTGGGAATTGTGTCCCAAAGCCAATCGTCTGGCTATAGACAGTTGTGCTATTTATATTTGAATTTTGATATAAATAAAAGATATCTTTTGGCTGTTCATCACTGGTGCATTTTTCTTAATTTAAACTCTTTTGTGATGATATCCTTTGAGCTACCTTATATGCGATGTAGAGAGGATGCATCGTGTAGTTCATAAATTAGTTCGTGACCAAATGATACACTATTTCGGGATGATGGTGTATCAAGAACAGGTCGTTGATGTCATATTTGTTAGTTGTCCTCTTAACCAAGTAGCATGGACATGCTGGTATGACATCGGGTGTTGTGTTTGACACTTCACTGAATGTGACTCTCATGCGAGATTCTCTTGCTATCGAAGAGAAGTCTTGCATTAGAATGTGGACTTGAATTATTCCTTTGACTTGAGATCACTATGGCAGCTTGCAAGCAACTCACTGTGCTTTGGTACCAGACTACCCAGATTTCTAATCCGATGATGGAAGGTTGCTGGGTACAGTCAAGTACTTGTGTAGCGGTAGTAGGATCGAGATAGGATTGACCTTTCCAAATGATTTGGGTTGAATGCTTTATATGCCTCAATTGACTAAGACCTTGGCTAGGGCATTCCTTGTAAGGAGTTGCAGGGATTCTTTGAGACATATTCTGATGGACTGCTTAGGGTTGGGTAGTTTAATCCTTTTGCCATCCAAAGCATTAGAAGGTTCAAGGAATAAGTTCAATGCTATTCCATATTCTATAGGTTCATGTTGCTCTACAACCTTCAACCTATCTGGACGCTGGGTGTCATTGCTAGATGGTGACTTTGGCTGGTACTAGAAATGTTCCCGTGCTACCAGTTTAGTGTTTGAACCTATGGGTCGCACACCGAGGATTTCTTCTTTATTTGTTGGCATGCGAATGATTGAGAATCGTTTCGGACTTGTTTGACAAGGTGTTGTCAAAACTTCTTTTCGAGCCGACTCTTCTTGAATGAGTCAACTCGAGTCAAGTCGACTCGATTGATGGACTGCTGAAATTTGAAAACCCTTCATTAAATGCTGTAATGGGATTTAATGCTGGGAGTTTCGAGTTTTAATGATTACTGTTGCTAAATTCCAAGGGACTTCTAACCTCCCTGGAATCTCAAGAGACCCCAAAATTGCTCCTTAATCACTCATTTATTCCTTTTAATTATTTTAAGGGCTGTTGCTATTATTTATATGGCTAGGCTGCATAAAGTGAAGTGTTCACTCCCCATATTCCATACCCAAAAATCTGTATCAAGGTTGAGACTCTACCATATTCCTTGGTTAGAGATCTTTTTTGATCATTGAGAGATTAAAAGATTGAATCTTCGGGATAGAGTGAGTTTTGGGTGGGATGTTTGAGTGCATACCTTCTATTGAAGGTTTGGGATAGAGAGAACTGGGAGAGTCCTCGTTCTGTTCCAGCACTGCTGCAGCAACTAGCACATCAAAAAGTTGAAGGTGTTTCATTCGTCTTTAAGGAGTTGAAGAATGAGTCCACCCGACAAAGCTTCCGTAGGGGCTAGCACCTCAAAGGAAGAAGAAGGAATCGTACTACACGATGTGAACCTTCCGTAGAGGCGGTACACAAGTGCTGCTTGCAAAGCCGAATTTTTTCACATGTCAGTGGGGTCCCTGGGTTCGTGACTAAGAGGCGGACTACCGGTTTTCTCCAGGTGAACGTCACCAAGGTATGTACTTGTGTTATGTATGACACATTGTTTCTTATCGCATCATTGTATAGTTATGAGAATAGTTTCATATTTTATACTTTGGTTGCATGGTTTCATTTTTACATTACTCTAGATGCATCTTAATCCTGGTAGGGACTTGTGTTAATTAGATTAACATTTTAAGATAAAATGGTTTTATCACTTTCCACTACGCATGCTCTTAAAAAGTTTCAAAATGCATGTTCCGCCCCCTGGAATGGTTCCTTTCATATCCTAGCCTCACAGGCCTACGTCAGGGAGAGCACGCCTCCTCAAATGATAGGAGCAATCTTATGATAGGTAAGAGGGACCTCCGGCTAAGGTAAGAAAAAACTACCACACGCTAATTAACGGGCTCTCGAGCCATTATTTTTCCTACACAGCTCTGGCTGTTCTCCCAACTGACTTGAGCGTCGGAGTGTCCCCGCCGGTGCCCCCGACCGAGACTTTTTGCAGGTTTCCATTCATGAGAAGCAACCGGGGAGAAGGATTTCTCCCTACCGGGGAGGCCTACAAGACGACCAGCACAGTTCTAAGCCCCTCTCATTCTTACAACAACCCCTCTGAACACGGTGACTTCACCAAGTCCCATAGAGGAGGGCCTGTTCTCCTAGATCGCCTCCGATCAACGAACCCGGTGACGCCGACGAGAGTCCACTCACCTAGGCCACGTAAAAGCTGCAGGCCACGGCGATTTAGGCGGCAACACTAATAATAACTTTAAAAATATTTAAATATTTTATTATTCATGAAGAACTTAATCAAAATATTCTTCAAGTCATTACGAGTCCAACGGCTCAAAAATTGCTCAAATCGAATATAAAACGAGCAAGTTATAGCGATTTCAATATAAAGGACTAAACTGTAAATAATAGAGGACCAAACTATAAATAGCAAAAGAATACAGGGGGCTTACTATAAAACAAAATTAAAATTTGACAGGATTTTAAATATAAATTTTAATTTGAAATTATATGTAATTTCATCTTTTATAGGGGCTGAATTGCAAAATCTCCTTAATCCAAATTAAAATTGACTCAATGTGATTGGGCTCGTTCATATTTCTGATTGGGCTAACTTTTATTAATGGATTTCAGTTTTAAAACTGAAACCCATCAACACAAAAGCTCGAAACCCGTTAAATCCCCCTCTTCCTCCTCGTTTCATCTCCTTCCACCGAGCTCCCAAAACCATCATTAATGGTGGCTTGGAGCTCGGGATTGCTCCTGATGAAGGGCCACCGGTCGAGCAAGAGGTCCGGCGACCATCTCATGGCCGCTGGCGACCTTGTCTCCGGCCTCACGATGGTCAAAATCACCATCGAAAAAGGGAATTCAAAATGGCCAGTTTTCTTCCCAAAGAACCAGTTGGCAGTCAGTTTTCTTCCTCAGCAGGCCTTCGCCGGCCCATCTCGATTGCCGGCGATCTTCTCTCGACCATCGGCAAGCCCAAACACCGGTTCCCATTCCTTGTGTTCGGGTGTTCCAAAATGCATGGGAGAAAGGAGGAAGATTGTTCGGCACCGGTTTGAAGCCCCCTCTGCCTAACCCGCTCTACCGAGTCTCTTACTGTGGTGCTTCTCATTGGAGCAGTACCTGATAGAAGCGACGACCCACTCTTAGTCCAGCGATGACCCCATGGCAAGCATCTTCCTGGCAAGGACGAGCTCGTTCCGACGCGGAGAAGGAGAAAGGATTCGGCTCCGATCTTGGCCCGATATATATATTATTAAATTTAAATATATATTTTATTTATTTATTTATTGAAACTATAATTAAATAAATAAATAAAATATAATAATTCTTTATTTTTTTTAGTATTTGGAGTTCGTTTTCTGATGATCCATCGATCGACAAGAATATCTTCACAGTCCAGAATCTGACAGATTCTGGCACCTCCCATCAGTTTCCGGGTTTTCCTGGAACCGGGCACTTACTACAGTTTCCAGGTTTTCCAGTTCTAAACAAACAAAATTTATCTTAAATTCTTGCATGAACATAAAGCATGAACCAGTGCTCTGATACCATATATTGAAAAATTTTTAATCCTTTATACCTGGATCATACTTTTATGTGCATGCAAAACTATAATTGCGGAAGATATACCTTGAGCCATTGTACCGGTCTGTAGACCATGCGGTCCTTGAGATGTCCCTTGCGCAGTCTTGAGATGTTCATTTCTTCTTCGCAAGACGATTGGTCTTTTCTTTCCTCACTCTTTTTCTTATGTGGACGATCAATGGGGAATCGTATATTTATGAGAGTTGAAAAAAATGGACCAGGTAGCCTTTTATTTATAGCTGCATGTGTCTTTCCCATCAAAAGATTAATAAAAGATTAAAACTTCAGTTAGAGTTTTATTCCAGTTCTGATTATTCAATTTTATTAGGAATAATTTTCTTTAATTATTTGAATCAATGATCGTTGGAGCTCATCTAGGTTCCAAAGCTCTCGAAGCTAGAGCGGTGGATGCTCCACCATCTCTGGTGGTTCTTGGAGATTGTCTCGGCCATCATGATCGGAAGACCATTGAGATTGGAACAGCTGGTGGATGGGCGGCGGTTGCCGAAGCGTAGGGTATGGAAGCCTAAAACCTCGAAACTTAAGTACCACGCTCTGGCCTAAGTAGGCTCGGAGGCTAGACCGAGCATAGCCTGGATTTGATTAATGTTAGTCATATCTCGAGTTGAGCCAGGCCCGAATCTGGCCTGGTCTGCAAAATCCCGAATTTAGACAGAACAAAGGAGGATGGAGCAGGCTGTTGGCTGTAATGTAGCAAAATCATCTTTCAAATGAAGTGCAGCAACTCTTAAGGGTAACCAATTCCTTGCAAGCGGATACCATTGCGGTTGGCAGTCCATAAAAGTCCCACTGACAACACCATCTGCCATACCCTATCAGTAACTTGGCATAACCTTACTATTACGGAGCAGTTTTCTCTGGAAGTTCACCTCATGTTCAACAGAAGAAGCAAGAAAAATCCAGCAGCTAAAAAATGGCAATACATTTAGGTGACCGCGGCCATCAATGTTTTACCTTCGCGTTGTAAAATGTATTTATTGTATGTATCACGTAACTACTGATGAGCTAGATCGGTGGACAGGGTTTAGGAGTGGGTTGATGGCAGGCAGGGACGGGAGTGGCACGAGCATTTATAGCCGGACGGTAGATGGGGGAGAGCCCCATTCCTTTGCTGCTGCAACCACTGCCAACTTCCACCATCGAAAGGAAAAGGTAGAAAGCATTCAACTGATGAGAATTTAATGTCGAGACTAAGCGCATTCAACTGCCATTTGAAGGTTGGGTGCAGTGGGATTCAGATCTCATTCGATGAATTAGCCGTCTCCCTTCTCTTGTCTCATCGTCCTTCCCTTCCTAAATTGCAACGGGTAGCGAAGAAAATAGATTCCAACCCCCACCCCCCCCGAGAGGTAATGGGAATGTCAACTTTATCATCCTTTGGAAGTGAGAACGGCTTTTTCATCTTTTTCACACGCACATTTGCAGATATGGTTGGGGTTATTTGAGTGTTGACATACGCAGCACCGAGAGAAGATCATCTACAGCTCCACTCGTAGGGAAATTCCTCCAAGCTAGTTATTTTTGATAGACCAAAAGGAATACAAGAAATTTGCTTTCAGTTGAAAGTTTAACATCCCTGGTGTACTGCAGGCAAAATAAGATAGCATATTAAGTGAAAATTTGCCACAAAGCTTGATGTTCTAAAACCTATAATTATAGATGACTCCGCTCGGGGATTTCTCTTAATATGTGGTGATGAATCGAGTTGGGTCAGGTCTGAATTTTATCAATTAAAAATATTCTGAAACAAAAGGATGATTCATTTGTAATCGGATTGCCCTCGTGCCCCATGATCAGTCGAATCCAAATCACACAAATTATTATATCTCACGATCTATGGTTTGACAGACAACCATAATATATCCAGCTCAATTTTACGGTTGTCCATTTTGAATGACTTGTAATTAACTCGATTATGAAAATCCTCGTGCATACACAAACCAGATTACTGTTTGTTGTTTTTGGCTAAATCAAACAAGAATACTTTTGGATGGGCTCAAGCAAGTTCAAGGCAGAGATTGATGGCTCTACTGGTAGGCTAACTAGGGAGTTGCAGTACTCGATAACCTAGGAAAGGTGAAACGGCCCCCTTGCTAAGAGTTTGTGCATCTTAACATGAGCATAACTTTTTAGGCTGTAACCTAGGCAGCAGCTAGTAATATTACTTACCCTGCTGGTTGCAGGAGAGCACAGAAAAGAGCTGCCTGCACTGAAAAAGCTGTGATAAGTGTAGCGTCCAACCATTATATATGATAAGGCCATGTTGACCACCAACCCCGGTTACGAAACTCTGCTCGTTAATAATATGTTACCTCATAACCATAAAAAAAAAAAAAAAAGCTATTACTTCATCTATTTCTAATGAAACAGCAGAAATTGCAATAACTTCCACAATCAACTTTGCCATCGTGGAGCCATTTCGCCCATCCTATTTGCTATCATGCATAATGCTTGGAATATCCTAATCCAATTAAAGAGTTTTCTCTACTTTTTCCTAGTTGAATTGGAAGGATTAGAAAGTAGAAGAGAAGCAGGAATTTTAAAGGTAGGATTGTCTCCTGACTTTTATAGAACCACTCCAGAGGCCCATCAATGCGTACTTTGCCCTTCCGTTCTCAGAATTTATAAGAAGGTTCCTTTCTTTTATACTTTCAAAGCGTATTTGGAGTTGGATTTCTCTCATGATGGAATTACTATCAGCAGCAGATGGCGTACTGGAAGGTAGCATTATCTAGAAAACACTAGCAATGGATCCAAGGTCCATAAATGGTGCGTTTCTCTGGTTCCATTTCACTGCTATGAAAAAATTGTGGCGACCTCATGGCTATCAAGGGACGTCAGTAAACTTACCTTTCTCATCAACGACTTTACTGCACGACGTACGCAAATCCTGGAACGCTTCTGTGCGGCGATCCAATAATGCCCTCTCACATCATGAAGCAAAACCATGCATGCCATCCAAGACAAGCAGGACAGCGTTCACAAAGATCACGTCATTTCTTTCAATCAGACCTCCCACCAAAAAAAAAAATCACATCATTGGTCTAGAATTTGATGGCGTTCCGAGGTTCCGGAGATGCTCGTGCTTCTGATCTCAGTTTTCTTCGGGCATTGTTTGGACAACACCGATCGAGCAATGGAAAGTTGTCTTCCACTGCAATTCCTTGAGCGCAATGCAGATCGGACGGTGGGATCTATGTTGACACCTTAATCTGTTTTCATGCATTGCTGTCTGTGGGGATACCTTGATCCCGGCCAGCAGGACAGCTTGAATTGTATTCTTCTTAATTGGACCATTCACCGTAGTGTGGATATGTCGTAGCCAAATATGCTTTCGCTCCTCGAATGCAACTAAATCATATTTAGCATGGAGATCAAAAAATTCCTAGCGAGCTTGTCGTTTTCACCTTTCCTCCTTACCAGGTGCTGCAACATCTCCTGGCAACCCGACCGGTAGGGCCATCGATCTCTGATTCTCAAAATGGCCCGGACTATAATCGAGTTAGATTAAGGTTGCCTCTAAAACCAGATTGATCATGAGAGATTAGCAATTCTCTAAAAAAAATTGTACAATTTAGATTTGGATCTGACGTATAGAAACAATGTTCACAATTTCAATACTTGACTCTAGACAGGTACCATATTGATAGAATATATCAGTATACCAAGCTGTAGAGGGTCAATTCAGCATATTCAGCATGCTATACTTGATATGTCCCATGCAATGGTATATATCAATATGGCAAACCTTGATAGAAACAATGATTATAAATGGATCGGTAATATATATTTATTTATTTTTAAATTGATTCCAAAGCTAACACAATTAGAAATGGCAGTTGGGCCAGGTTGTTTGCATATTGATTGTATTGTATGCGAACCGAGCGTGAAAGTCATCGCTTAGAATTCAACCTATTTATTAAACAAGTCAATAATTCATATCTAAATTTGATCTAGTTATTAAGTAGGCAATCTAACTTAACCTACATAACTTATTTACTGAACAAGTTGTGCCGGATTAAATGACTTAAACCAATTAAGTAATTTTTTAATAGATTAAATGGATTTAAACATGATAAGCGAGTTTAAGTTAAATATGATAGCGATGGATTAAATAGATTTTAAACGAGTTAAATAGGTTTTAAAAAGATTAAATTGGTCAGGTCGACCCAATTATTCAATGAATTAAAGTAGGTTAAACGGAACCAATGTCTAAACATAAACTTGATCTATTTAATAAATGGATCTAAATTTTTTAATCCACCCATGACTCAAACTCATGTATATCAAGTCCAAATATGTTTAAAATGAATCATTTGGGAGTTATTTTGATAAGTCGGATCATAAATTACTATCCTCAAATCCAACTTAGCTCATCCTTAGCTCTGTGCGGTGGAATTACCGACGATAAAATTTTTATGTTATCCTAATTGCAGGGGGCTCTTCTAACCAATTTTATCATGTATACGAGGTGAGCTTACGATTTAATTTTCTAGCCTATCAAAAATTGCCGTGTACTCGAAATGCACGAACTTTTGACTGACTTCGAAGGTTAATTTGCACGACTGAGAGCTCAGCTACCGTAGAAGATCTGCCTTGGCTGCCGAGTATATATATTCTCAAATGTGAAATAACTCCGACACCTTTGAAAGGGGAAGCCCCTCTAGACGATATAACTAGTTGAGCGGGACGGTTGGAAGCATACAAGCCTCATTTATTGTTTCGCTCTCGGATCCTCCCATTTTATATTTGCCTTGATGCTCCACGACATCCGCACCTCCCACCATCCTTCGCTTCTCTACTCCCCAACCAAATCCATTTCCCACTCTCGATCTCTCCTTCTTCTTCCTAGCTAGTAGTACATTTGTCATCTTTAGTTCATTCGATTCCAGATCTTCAATTTCTCGTTCTTGTACCTCGCAGTAGTTCAACATTCCTTTCTTCCTCCAATGGGTCGCCCGAAGAATTTTTTATGGGTATTGGCAGCCATAGCGGTCATGTTTGTAGGAGGGGATCCCAGAGTAGGCGCAGATACAATGGTGACCGGAAGCGTCTTCTGCGACCAATGCAAAGATGGCTATTGGAGCCTCTTCGACTATCCTCTCTATGGTACCATTCTTTTCCCAACTACTGCATACAAGATAAAAGTTCATGTTGTTTATGTTCTTGAGAACAAGTCGTTGCTGCTTTAAAACAAAATCAGGAGCGAAGGTGGCGGTGACGTGTGGAGGAGCGGAAGGCCAAATAACAACGTACAAAGAAGACAGCACCAACTGGCTGGGCTGCTACGCGGTGAGGTTCGAGGGGAGACCGGACCTGAGCGGCTGCTACGCGCGGGTGGTGGGGGGACCGGAGGAGTGCGGCGCCGGGGCCGGGCCGGCGCGGGGTCTGACCCTCAGGTTCCGGATGTTTGGAATGGCCACGTACACGGTGGACCCGCTTCTTTCCCAGCCGCCGCAGCCCATGGGGTTCTGCCCGCGCGATTCGGCCCCGCCCTCGTCGCCGACGCCGACTCTGCCCCTGATCCCGCCTCCGGCACCTGTGTCCCGACGGCCACCGGGGCTCCCCACCTTGGAGGCCTCCGCCTGCACCTACGAGTACGATCACCTGCCTCCCCCTTCTCTTTTGGTTCTCTTCTCCTCTCTCACATCATCGCTAACTAATAGTTCAGTCGGTAATCAGCAAACGAGAACAGCATGGCTGCCGGTTTAGGGAGGGGGATTCGCCGCTGGGTTCGAACCGGCAGCCTGGTATATATTAAGCCGCTCCATGCCTGACATTACTGACATTCTGCACGTGCGTCGCCTGGCCCACTGGTAGAGAAGGGCGTGTCAGGCATTGAGTGGTTCTTGGAGTCTCATTTACGTTCCTATTTGTTATCTTAAAAAGATTGATGTCACGTCCTAAACAGGGCGTGATTTCTTGATTTGAACGAAACCTCGTTGCTGCTAGAGGTCCTCTTGATGCCCATCTTGATGCGACTGCATTGCAAGCGATTTTATACTTTAAATAAAGAGAATGCGGAGCTTCTAGCACAAATGGATATGTTTTTATTGATAATCTTCCCTTTTCCACCGGAATCTATACGATTCTGAAAGACCCCCTGCTTTCATTTGTCATTATCGATCGAGTAATGCTTGGGGGCTGGTGTTATGTGCACAAGAGCAGGTCAGTTGCCACTCTTTTATTGACTCGATGTCCCATCCGAGCACTCGGGCTGCTTCCATCCTCTTCCAATTATTGGTTAAGATTTTTTCAGGGGAATAGCTCTGCTGCCGACCTTTTTAACCATCGGTAGCATCGTTTTATTGGGAGTCATGACTCCAGCTGAAAACTCCTCATGTGGTCGTAGAAATTAATATTAGTTTGCTTTTTTTGCTTTGCCATGAACAGTTTTTAAACATCCCAGGTAATGGTTTCCTAATCTTAATCTTACGTTGGATCGCTACTAATTTCTGAACACTGATTGCTAGTAAATGGATGATGCCACAATTCAAGTGCTACTGGAAGGTGGTGAGCCCACAGACAACGGTTGCCCTGGCTTTTGGACCTGTCGCCGCCGGATGGTACGGGATGGACCTGACCCTGTGGGAAGGACTCCAAGGGAGGGGAGATCTTTACAGGACGCTGCTTAGAGAAGGGACTACAGCTCTTCTCAACTCGTATAATAGCTTGAGGTTCTTCTACCCCGCACTTGATGTGATAGATCACATGAACCACGCCTTGCTTGGGTCCTCTCGGCAGGCTCTCACTACGGCATCAAGGTTCAGAAGGGCCAACTCCGGTGCATTTGGTCCTGGAAACGTCACCTGCAACTTTAACCCATGTTCCTAAATGAGTTCTATTCAATTGAATAATCCACTCATATTAATGTATTTCTGAAGATGTTGTTGCGGCCTTGAATGGGATCTCATTTACACGTAGCAATCTCTTATATGTTTTGCAACGGATACTTATCAGTGAATGTGCTTAATTAATATATGTATTTGAACGTGTTGAGAAAACTATTTAATTTTGTTAAAATTTCCTATCAATTTTGCCCCTGCCTGGTTCTTTCTATTTTCCTGTGTATTTACTACACATAAGTAAGTACCAAGTTATAGCTAACCAACCTTGCCAAAATTATTGCAGTAACTTTGTAACACCCAAAGAAAAAAAAAAAAAAAAAAAAGAACTGCCGGCCCGCTGCCGAATCGGCCCAATGACGTGCAGCAAGGTGCGAGCTCGTGCGGCGCAGCGGGAGCGTGGCGGGCAAACACGGGCGAGCGAACGCGCAGAGCGCGGGCGATACGCGGGCGCGCGGTGCCAGCCCGGCCCGTCGCGGGCGCGCGCAAGGCGCGGCCCAGGCCCACGCGCGCGGTGCGCGCGGGCGCGTGGGCTCGGCCCAGCCCGAGCCGGCTGTCGCGTGGGCGTTTCCCAGGCATTTTCCAACCGTTTCTCGCGGTGTATGGCGGTCCATGGGGTTTCTAAGCGATCTGGACCGTCCGATCGTCCGATCGAACGGTTGAAATTGGTCCGAAGGAGTTTAGGCTTGATTAGGTGCTTTTGGATTCGGATTTGGACGTGGTTTGAGACGTCGATCTTAGATCTGACGGCTGGGAAGATATTTTAATGGTTTTGAACTTCCTAGGTTACGTTTGAGGTGATTTTGGATGGGTTTTTCTCCTTTTTTTAAACAGGACGTCGATAGGAAGCAGGGAAGAGCCTGCTGAGAGCCATAAAAGAGAGGAGAAGAGAGAGAAAGAGAAGGGAAAAGAGAAGAGAAGAAGGAAGAAAGAGAAAGAAGAGAAGAGAGAGAGAAAGGGAGAGGGAAGGGATTTTGGTTTGGAAGATGAGGGAAGAGAAAATCGGGGGGGAACCGATTTGATGAATTTATTTATTATTGTAGGAGATCAATCTTTTGAGCAGGAAGGATTTGGACGAATTTCGGGTATAGATTGATACTGGATATTTTGAATAGCGGTTGAAGGTAAGGATTCTGGACGTGATCACCAGTTTATATATTATTTTATATGCATGGTTTTGATCCGAGTGCATGATCATTGGCATGTATGAATTATTGTTGTATGGTGTAGTTGAGTTTTATGAAGAACAATATGATTATGATTGTTATTATTTTATATTCCGGATATCGTGTTTATCGGATAAAAGTTCTATTTTGATGATTTGGACCGTGATGTCGGTCAGTGGAAGAGTTGAGATTTCATGTTTGATATTGTGGTTTTATCATTATTATTGTCGATATCTCATGCGTGATGTTATAAAGAAGATTGATATCCGGATGGGTTGGACCATGATACTGGATTGCTAAATAGGTTGAACCATAAAACTGGATATCGAGTGGGTTGGACCACGATATCAGTTATTAAAATAGGTTGGACCACGATATCGGTTATCGAGTGGGTTGGACCACGATACCGGTTATTGAGAGATCATAAAAAATATGTTTTGACAAGTGTTAATGAAGTAAATATGGTATTTGGTCTAGCCATGCTACGGTTGCACCGTGGTTATATAGCCTGAGCCACGGGCTTCGTACGTGGGAGCCGGCCACGGACGGATAGTACGTGGGACAGCCAGCCACGAGCTTCGTACGTGAGCAGGACCGACCATAGTATGCATGGTCGCTTTGAGGTTGCCAGTCATGGGCTGGTACATGACCGTGGCTAAACCAGAACCCTAAAGATAAAGGTGCAATAATGAGAATATTAAAGGAAAAATGCAAAGTTATCAAAGTTTTATAATACACGAGGCTTAAATCATTTAATTGAATGACATAATATACTGGTATTTTGCTATTTTAGAAATGTATATTATTACTGGTGTGATCATATGAAAATCTTACTGGGCTGTAGAGCTCACAACCTACTTTCTTCTTTTACAGTGTCGTGCAGGTACTTGGCTTGGTGATGAGTGAGATTTTCTTGAAATAAGTGACTCTTGTGTACCAGGCCTTGCATGATCTCTAGGATAAAATCTAGAATTTATGCGACCGGTCGCGTGCCGATTCCGGTGCTGGATTCGGGGCGTGACAAACTTGAAATTGACCAACTCAAATTTGATACGATCATCTCAAGCTTGTATTTGTCCGAACTCAGTCTGAGCAAAGCAAGCTTGAAAATGGCCATCATTGATCAAAGCTGATTAGCAGGCATGACAAGTAAATAAGATAAATCAATTTGATTTTTCAAGACAATTCCTTCTCCAACTTGATAAAATTTCTAGTCAGTCAAACTTGCCATGACTTAGTCTATATATAAATTCTTAATTTTTAACTTGACCCATAGCCCACTGTCATGTCTGTATAACTTCTGAATCTAAATTATTATGCATTGTTGTAATGTCATAACAAATTAAAATAAAGATACATAATCATGTCTATTACTATTATAGTTGCAATAATACTTTGTTTTTGACAAGATGGACTAACATCATATATTATTGAGCTGTGAAACAACATTAAAAATTCAATGCGTACAATAGTTCCATCTATTTACATAAACATAATATTGAATTCTTGAAATAACTATAGTGTGAAATAAGGCTAATCATTGCATTCTATGTTGTCACTAAAACTTGGTGTCTGAATATGATCACCAAGTCCATATCACATGTTGATGAATAAACACTTGTTAATTAGGCGAGACTCAAAATATCCTTATGTACGCGGCCGGGCACACAAAAATACAAAGATGCCCCGACGCCATGCATGCATGGCATCTATCCATTATAATATTATTTTCAGAATTAGTTACTATGTATTTAATGGAACAAAGTACTCTATTTTGTAAATGAACAACGAAAATATCATAGGGTCCCCAGATGATTTTTTTTATAAAAAAAAATCGTCCAATTACGTACGAGAACCTTGAATGAGCATCGCATTGACCTCCTAATCCCCTTGCAATTGGAGCAGGTATCAGACACCATGACCTGAACTTAAAACACCATCTCTCCAACTCCATTACAGAAGTTCCACCTACCGTACGTTATGTAATCTCTTTTAAATCCCATTCGTTCGCATGCCTCCTCTCACAAATCACTAGTTGGATTCCAGGCAAGAAGACATGGAGTTCCTCGCCTCCCTCATTCTCTCCCTCTCCTTCTCAGCTCTCATCCTTCTCTCACCGCGAGCACAAGCCACCACTCCACCAGGCACAATCCAGAGGACCACCAAGCAGCAAATCCTTGCGAGCATCCCTCCAGGCACGCAAGAAAACACAGTTCCCTTCATCACCTCCCACTCTGGCAAGTACACCGCGTACCTCCTCCGCCGGGAGACCGCCCCCGGTGCTGGAGGCTTCGGCAGTGACTTCTGCTACATCCAGGTCCAGGACACGAGCACCGAGCAGAGCATGTGGGAGTCGGAGTGCGCCCCCGTGAGCACTGACAACACGTGCACCCTAGTGTTCGACGACAACGGGCTGGAGGTCTTCGACGGGAGCAACTCGGCCTGGGCCACGGAGGACGCAGTGTCTGCCGATGAGAATTTCCTGGAGACTCTGGAGCTGGTGGACGAGGGAGACATGTGGATCCGAGACAATAAAGGAGAGCTGGCATGGAAGGCAAGCAATTACCCGCGTGCCAACCAGGGCTGCGGGCTGCCTGGATCCCCCGGGCTGGCGCCGGCGATACCTCCATTCGCCGCTCCAATTGGTGGCGATGACAACCTTCCTTTCGGGCAGCAGCAGCAACAGGGTGGCCAGCAGCAGCTGCCGCAACCGAGCACTCTTTCGACGCAACAGGGGAAGCCCATATCTGGGGAGAGCCAGACTCTTGGGTTCGACAGCAATTCACTGGTGGACAACACCCCTTACGGCAGTGGGTGCTCAAGAGGGGTCCAATACTGGCTTGGAACGGGAGTGGCCATGCTCCTTGCTCATCTGGCTTATGGTTTTGTTTTCTGAAAGGGTGTGTTTGTTGCGATGGTAGGGGTTATAGTTGGAGTGTCCAAAAATTGTGTGATCGTGGGGTTGAAGAGGAGCGGGTGGCTTCCTTCGTATCGTACGTGTCTTAGTTGTCGTTTCTCAGTATTTTTTGAGCACGTGATTGAAGCTTGTCAAGTAAAACCAACATAATTCTGACATGATACCTCCTTTTCTGCGCAAGTCTTTGGGCACGGCGCACGGTGCATCAAATCCAAGCGTAGCCCATGCCGCCATTATTATATATTATTTTTTTATTGATCAATCTTTATCCAAAATAGCATGAGAGCACGGCACATATGATAAATTATAAATTGAGCGCATGATGGAAAGTAATTTATAACATGTTATAAGTTGAATGTGACTAGCATTAATTATTATTTAATTTTTATTTAAAATTTTTGTATAGATCAAAATATTTTCTTTCTATCTTATTTTTTTTCCGTCATTTTGTTTGGATTTTGATAAATATTTTAGTCTGAAGCACGCTTTGATTTTTGTTTAAGAAATCAGTAAATGTTGAAAGAAGAATCTTCCTCGCTCTAAAATGTGTTCTGAGAGTCCTGTCGCAGGAATCAACTTTCTAATGTTAATATAAGTTTCTTCCTCTCTTTGAAAAAGTGCTCTGTTTTAGTCTGAGATTGGAATAAGCCATCGAAGACTTTATTTTCATCCGAGGTTGGAATAAGCCACCGAAGACTTTTTCTATAAGTTCAAGACAAAATGTCATCTCCAACAAGAAGTAAATCAAGCCTTAATAGAATCTTGTTTAGTTTTATTTTTATAGTTCATTTATTACACCAATTATTTTGGTAGTTAGAAAAAGTTAATGACACTCTAGGGGTCATAACTTGGTTCCACCGGTGATAGGTATTCCTGATAGGAGGGGATAATAAATATGGTATAAGTTTTTATGCAGGGGTGTCGTAAAATTTATAACTAAGATGTCGTAGTTTTTGAACTGGGATGTCGTAATATTGTTTCAGCATATTATTGACATCCTTTAGCATCCGTAGTATGTTATGACATCCTAGGAGTTATACCTCAATCCATAAGAGATAAGTTCTCCAGATAGTAGGGGTTTAAGTTCTTAGTTTCATATTTTATGATCGGGTATTGTAATCTTTTAATCAAGCTGTCGTAACTTCTAAACTAGGATGTCGTTCAATAAAAACTTCTTTTTTTTGGAAATATTTTTTCTTCCTGGTCTTTTTATCACAATCTAATATCTTATTCAAGCCAATACACGGTTGAAATATCCCATGGCAGAGGATAAAACCTTTCCTTTTCTGTTTTGTACCGAGTTGTTCATGTTTCGAAGTTTTTGATACTGAAGTTTTCTCAAAAGTATTTTATTACATTATGGGTATCATATATCAGCAATGCATACTGAAACACTTCTGTTACGGGGGATCAAAATATCCGGTTTAAGTTTTTGTGTAGGAGTGTTGTAGGTTTATAACTAGGATATCATAGTTTTTGAACTAGGATATTGTAATCCTGTTTCAGCATATTATTGACATCCTTTAGCACTGTAGCATGTTATGACATCCTAGGAGTCATACCTCAGTCCACAAGAGATAGGTTCTCTAGATAGTAGGGGTTTCTATTCTTAGTTTCATGTTTTATGATCGAGTGTCGTAATCTTTTAAATAGGGTATCGTAACTTCTAAACTAGGATGTCGTTCAATGAAAACTTCTTTTTTTTGAAATCTTTTTTCTTCCTGATCTTTTTATTATAATCTAATAATCTTATTCAAGCCAATACATAGTTAAAATATCTCATGACGGAGGATAAAAGCTTTCATTTTCTATTTTGTACCGAGTTATTCATGTTTCGAAGTTCTTGATACTGAAGTTTCCTTAAAAGCATTTTATTACATTATATGTATCATATTTCAGCAATGCATACTTAAACACTTCTGTTATAGAGGATCAAAATATCTGGTTTAAGTTTTTGTGCAGGGGTGTCGTAGGTTTATAACTAGGATATTATAGGTTTTGAACTAGGATGTCGTAATACTATTTTAGCATATTATTGACATCCTTTAGCATCCATAGCATGTTATGACTCCTATGAGTCATATCTCAGTTTACAAGAGATAGGTTCTCCAGATAGTAGGGATTTCTGTTCTTAGTTTCATGTTTTATGATCAAGTATTGTAATATTTTAACTAGGATGTCATAAATTTAAATATCTATTTTAAAAAATATTTGGTTCTATGCCCGTATTATTATACTATCGTGTCATATTCTATCAAATGCATAACTTATTATTTATTATGCTGTAGCTAAAATGTCATCTAAAATAATGTATATCAATGTTTATAATTTTTTATGTAGATATTTTTATATATGGCGTTGAAATTAGAAATCTGGAAAAAATCCAAGCTGATCATTTTGATGAGATTGCTGGTGTTGTTCAAAAAAATGTACCTTCTCCTATCACCCTGATTACAAAGAACGAGTCTGTTGATCCTAAAATTGGAATGGAGTTCAATTCTGTAAATGATGTATACAATTTCTACAATGGATATGCAAGGAGAGTAGGTTTTGGAATCACAACTGTGTATAATAGGTCCAACAATAACAAAGAAATATGCTTAAGCACCTGGCATGTTGAAGGCAAGAAAAATATAGAAAAACTGATAACTCCATGAATCCTAGGGATACTGGCAAAATTGATTATAAGGCTTCGATAAAAGTAAGACTAAATTCTAAAAATGATAAGTGGGTATCAGTTGGTATTTTTCTAGAATATAACCATGAGCTGTTCATATCATCAGCTGGTTATCTACGATCCCATAGGAGGATCAGCATACCAGAAAAGACAGAGATCAGCAATTTACATGCCGTGAATATTTTCACAAGTCAAATATACTCTGCCATGGCTAGAAGGAAAGGGGTAAAAGATAATTAGATTTCACAGAGAAGGATGCTCATAATTTTACCTATCGAAAATATCAGAGTCAGCTGAAAGAAGGAGATGCACAGTCAATGGTAATCCATTTCATATAAATGCAAGTAAAAAATCTAAATTTTTTTTATACTTTGGACCTGAATGATAATGGACAGCTCAGGATTATTTTCTGGATCCATCATAGATCAAGATTGGCAAGCACTTACTTTAGTGATGTACTGACCTTTGACTCAACATATTTGATAAATGCATATCAAATACATTTTTGTCTATTTATCAGAGTCAACCATCATGGATAGTCCACGTTACTTGGTTGTGCGTTGTTATCAGATGAGATGACTGAGATATTTAAATGGGAATTCCTATCATGGCTGGATGCAAATGGTGGTCAACAACCTAATGCCATCATAATTGATCAAGATAAGATAATCAAAACTGCTATTATGAATGTTTTTTTTTCAATGCACAACATAGATTTTGTCTTTAGCATATATTGAAGAAGATTCCTGAAAAGATTAACCATATTTGCACTGCAAATCCCAAATTATGATAGAGTTTGAAGATGCGATATATGATTAAGTTACCATAGTATTTTTCGAGAAAAGGTGGGCACATTTAATAGAGAAATATATAGAATGCAAGGCTGTATATTGGTTAAATGATATACATAAATGTCAGGATAAATGGATTCCAGTTTATCTTAAAGATACATTCTTCACAGGTTTATTAGTCATATGATTGATTAATATTCATTTTTTTAAATTTCTAATAAACTTTTTATCTTTAATGCTTGCATTTTTTGAATATTTATGAACAGGAAT
The DNA here is from genome assembly GCA_021397845.1 of Areca catechu. NCBI lineage: Eukaryota > Viridiplantae > Streptophyta > Magnoliopsida > Arecales > Arecaceae > Areca > Areca catechu. The sequence goes on along the minus strand of CM038038.1, from coordinate 131,382,753 downwards.
GTCAACTTCACAAAGAAGTGAGAGCATCAATCACTTCTTTGATAGGTTTATAAACTTCAATACTACACTCAAGGAATTCATCGATAAGTATGAAGATGCCTTGGAGAAAAGATATGAAGCAGAAAATGAGGAAGACAATAAAATATTACAAACAAATACTTTTCTAAAGACATCCTCTCTTTTTGAGAGGCAAGCAGCAAGAAAATATACAAGACGCATATTCAAAAAATTTCAGAACAAGGTCCTTGAAATGGCTACATCAAATTTTAAATTAGTTAAAGAAGTTGACAACTGTGATGTATATTCTGTTAATCATTTGAAAGAATTAAAGTTAATGGAATCAAGAAGGAGATTATAAAAATTTACGAGGTTTCATATGATAAAATTTTGGAGGATATTAAATGCCAGTGTGGATCCTTTAGTATAAGGGTTACCTGTATAGGCATACCTTATTGATCCTTCATCAAAGCAACATATTTCGTATCCCAGATAAATACTTCTTGAATATATGGTACAAGGATATGAAATGCCAATTCGATGATCTCAAATACAATACTCAATTTTATGATAAAAGCATGCAAAAATCATGGTATGCACTCAAAGAATTATTTAAAATCAGATGTCTTATTTTATATTTTTCAAAAACCTATCATATGTCATGAAATCTTAATACAAATATTATATTTTATTAATCGTAGATGTACTTTGATGATTCATCGGATGATGAAGCTTGTAGAGATAGCCTCCATGTCTGAAGATGCATTTAATTTAGTGATGAAAGATCTTACACCATTATTCAAAAGAGCTGTAGATGCTAATTGTGCAGCTAAGCAAAGCACAGAACTTTTAATTCAAGATCCTGACCAACTTACTATGAAAGGTCATCCAAGAGAGAATAGAATTAAAAGTGAAGTCGAGAATAAATCAAAAAAATCAAGAAAAAATATGGATAATGCTTCCATTGACACTCTTCTACAAAATGAAAGAAGATGTAGTACTAGCAAGAGACAGACTTCCTATATTATAGTAGAAGTACCAGAACAAGTAATTGAATATATTATACCATATTCTGATCTTTTTTAGATGAATTTGATGCTTATATATGCAATCAACCAACACAGGAAAGGATATAAAATGCTGAATTATAGTACAGTCCTGTATATATTTAGATTATCTAGAAAAATTTAAAATATGATGCATTGGAAATATTATTGAATTTGCTTATTTTCAAATATGAATTTTAATACTACTTTAACCGGCCAAATACTAAAATAGGGATAACAGAATTATGATGAATCTACGTATTATAATATCATAGTTTAAAAGTTACGACACCCTAGTTCAAATGCTACAACCATACAGAAAATATAAATTAAAATATTTCTAATCCCTTCTACTCGTGATACTTATCATCAGTGGCTTGGTTTATGACTCCCAGAGTGATAAAAACTACCACGGATGCTTTAACACTCAATCAAATATCTTGAAAAAGTATTACTACACCCTAGTTCAAAAGTTACGACATCCTAGTTCAAAACCTACGACATCCTAGTTCAAATGCTACAACAATATAGAAAACATAAATTAAAATATTTTTAATCCCTTCTACTCGTAATACATGTCATCAGTGGCTTGGTTTATGACTCCTAGAGTGAAAAAAACTACCACGGGTACTTTAAGATCAATCAAATATCCAGAAATAGTATTACAACACCCTAGTTCAAAAGTTACGATATCCTAGTTTAAAATCTATGACACCCTAGTTCAAATGCTATAACCATATAGAAAACATAAATTAAAATATTTCTAATCCTTTCTATCCATAATACCTGTCATTAGTGGCTTGGTTTATGACTCCCAGAGTGATAAAAATTATCACGGGTGCTCTAAGATCAATCAAATATCCTGAAACAGTATTACAATATCCTAGTTCAAAAGTTACGACACCATAGTTCAAATGCTATAACCATGCAGAAAACATAAATTAAAATATTTCTAATCCTTTCTACCCATAATACCTGTCATCATTGGCTTGGTTTATGACTTCCAGAGTGATAAAAATTATCACAGGTACTCTAATACTCGATCAAATATCCCGAAACAGTATTACGATATCTTAGTTCAAAATCTACGACATCCTAGTTCAAATGCTACGACATCCAATTTCAAAAGCTATGATACTTTGTCAATAAACATAATATTCCTGTATACCATCATCATAGCAATGAAAAAATTTTACATTCTGAAAGTAAATATAACATCAAAAATACATAAACTACATGTATTAAGAAAATGATATTCAAAACATTACTGTTTGAACGAAACACAAAATTTTTCTTTAGAAATGATGCTTAAAATATAAACATCAATTGAGTTACTAATTTTTATAACATTTTACAGAAGTGGATGAATCGAAAAGAAAAAGTATGTAACAAAAAATTTGTCTTTACATGCTAATTTTTAGCAGCACTATCAATCTTCTGATTCAGGCTCTCTCTCAATATTCTTGCTACTAACTAGCAGCGGTACATACTTATATCTTTTTCTGTAAAATTTTAAGTATCAGGCTTATCCTTGCGAGTAATAAAATCCATGTATTTTAAGTAATACAAACCACAGTCTAGTGATCCTGCAAACTGGGAAGGGCAATCACCAATCTCTTGCATGGACCAATTTGTTACCTCAATATTGTCACATAAGATATGGAACATTGGATCTAGTATCTTGTGCCACTTCCTTGCATTAGTTTTGTACTTGGAATTGCATTTTATTGAATTCAGATACATCAAAATCTTTTCTTGCATGTCAATTGCAACCAGGTGCCAGTGAGAATTGTCCGAGTTTATGATCATGAAGAGAAACCAAAATTCGTTCTTATCTTCATCACTAACTCCATCAACAATCATATTCCCGGCTGTTCCAGCAAGTTCATGATACAGAGATGCTAATGTTAGGCACATGTTGGAGGTCATTACAGGTGCAACTATATACTTATGATATCTTTCCGGATGCTCTGTCCAATTCTTTGTAATGAACTCCTGCCTGGTATCAATTATCTGACAATGCAATATAAACTAATTAATTATAAGTAACTTGATTTCATGAAATTCTGAAAATAAATATAATAATTATTAAAAAATATATCATAACATACATAAAGAATAAGAACAAAATAATGTAATACTCTATTACTTACATCATCAACTATCATGTCATTGTTTAGTAGATCAAAAAAATTTTTCCTGGTGATAATGCCTTCGAATTTATTGTTGTAGATGACATCTCTAAAATTAATAAACATAAAGGATATTATATATTTTCGATCATAAAGTAGCATATATAATAGAAAAGATAGATATAACTTACGAGTTCATCTTTTCTTTCAAAAAGATGTTAATCAAATTTTCAACATCTTCAATTTAAAGATTCAAATTTGATTCATCGGGCTGAGATGTGCCCACCTTCTTTGTCTTTTTTTTGGTTGGCATATTTCAAAAGCAGAATCTACTGTGATTTATGAGGCCTTTCACCATCTAGGTTCTTTTTTCACCCTCTTGATAAGTGAATGAACCTGAGATTTTTCTTTCTCTCCCTTGTATACTCACTTACAAGGGTGTCTTTCAATTTATTATCTATAATATGTTCAACCTCAATCACAGGGGTGTCATAAACTTTTTTCTCCATCATAGTTTCATCGTGCCCCATGACTTCCACCTCAACCTCAATATCATCTCTCTCCATCCCTTTGTGCCCTTCTTTATTGGCATTGCTATCTTTATTTACAAATAAACTAAGAAGGGTTTCAACTTTTGCAAGCCTCTTCTTTATCTCTTCTACTTCAGTCTTCAACTGTGCACAGCTTGCACAACTTTTTTCTTTTTTCAGGGATGCTACTGTTACTATTTTTTTAGTGATAATAAGCCACTATTCTGTTATCGTAGGCTCAATAGCTCCCTCCACCTGCAAGCCAAGAACAATAACAAAATAATTTTATATTAATGATAATGATATATTGTTCATTAACATAGCATCAAAAATATATTATCTTATCAACAAATGAGGTTGCAAGTTCACAAGCTGAACAATCTATGTCTTCACCTGGCTGTCATATCATTTTAATAGCCTACGTAGTTTATTTGGATATATTGGGGCTCTTAAGATACTATGCTCGAGGAACCAAACCTGTACATAATAATCATGTACGTTAAATATATGAAAGATTTAAAATAAATATAATTACACTTTTGCTATATATTAATAATACTTATCACCGGAGCAGTTGTACATCCATACAGAGTTGGTTGCCTCTTAACCTTGTCACTTCTCTTGGTTAGGACTGGCTCCTTCGATCTCAAGCAAAAAGCAGTATCTGGGAGAGACATAAAAGTTAACCCCTTATTATGGAAGCCCAATTGAGCTGATCTAGCTGGGATAAATCATCCAAGTAAGGGATGATATATCTTAGGCAAGATTGATTTAACTTTGGAGACAAGAATGGTGAGGGCACCAGGGCTAAAAGAAATTGACAAGTTGAACCCACATTCCTGTGGATCACCTATGAGTAAACCCTGAACCCAACCCTATTTACCATGTAAATATTTTATTTTAAATTCTGTTATTTTGATTTAGTTTGGGTAAACCCTTTTTACCAACTGTAATTAGGATTTTGTTTATTTTGGAGTAAAACCCTTTTAACCAAGTTGAGTCGAAATCCCAATTGAGTCAAACCTTAATTACCCAATTGAGATCTTAATGGTCCAATTTAATTAGCCCTTATTACCAACTTTAATTGGATTTTTATTTGAAAGCCTAAATAAGTATGGTTGGTTCAATTAGTTATTAGTTGGTTAAGTCATGTGGTTAGTTATTTGTTTTGAGTCCTGTAAAAATTAGTTATTGAGTCCTGTATTACAAGGGAAACTCATGTGCATCCAATTGAAGACCCATGTGCTAGTCCAAGACAAGCCATGTGCTAGCCTAAGATAACCCATGTGCTAGTCCAAGACAAGCCATGTGCTAGGCCAAGTCAATTTATTTTTGGCACCACCTTTGCAAGACTTCTGGACAACACCTGCCACAGCACCAGAGGACATCAACACATGGCATGTCACATGTGTTTGGACATATAACAACGGGACATTGAGACATCAAGACATCAGACAATGTTTGAGTTTATCCAAAAAGCGGCGCCATTCAATTTCCTTTTCATCGCTCATTTTGGAATCTAAGAAGACATTTAAGAGAAGTAAAGTAGAAGGACTCTGCTTCTCATCTAGCACCTCTCTCATCCTCTAGATGGTCGCCCACTCCAAATAGACGGCCAACTCAAGCATGAGTTCAAAATTCAAATGGGAGAATCCAACATTAGATGAAGGTTCATTTAAATTCAAAGGAGTCTTAATCCTTCCAAGATTTATCCAGCATTCAAATAAATTTTTAAGGATACTTATCCTAGCACCAACATGAGAAATATTTGGCACCTCCTTTTTAAGATGAGTAAGTATGAAGGATTCCTTTTAATTGGCACCTTCCACTCCATTCCTTCATGCCAAAACCAAGGAAGAAGTCGGCCAAGCAAAGTTTTAACGCCCACTTTGAAAGGAGTCCCATTCAGTCCATCAAGCAGGAGTCCAGGCTACCTAGACCTAAATTCTAGGAGTTGTAGTCCAAGGGAGCACAAGACTAGTATTTGTGTCCCTTACATCACTGGTTGGGAGTCTATAAATATCCCATCAACCCCTCTTATAATTCATGAAATTATTATTGAAATACAAAGAAATTCTGCTGAATTTTTTTTTTTGCTGTGTGCATCGTGGGGTGTAAGGCCCTTCCTTTGTTCCTTCGGAGCATCGCAGGGTGTGAGGCCCTACTTATCCAACTGACAAGAATACCCAACCATCACTTCGAACCCTTTCTTTTCCTTCTTTTCTTTTCATTGCTAATTTCTATCTTGAATTCCTTTGCTAAGTATTTTGCAGGTGACCAAAAATCTAGATCTAGTGTTCTTGCCTCGGAACAGGCATCGTGTGGAAGATCGGAGCCCAGAAGCGAGATCTTGAAACCTTGCCACGACAATCTTGAGAGTTCTGTTAGATCTGAAGAATCGATCTTCTTAAACATATTCCCCCTCTTTAGTTTCTAATTAGTTGAAGGTTAATCCTAGTTTCGGTGGTTTCTCAACCACCAGGTCCTGCTTTTAATTGCTTTATAGGTTTACTTGTACGGGTAATAGACTTATTAGTTTCCTTTACTGTCTCCTTTGAGCTCTCCTTTAAAATCTAAAAATATAAAAATATTAATTACTATTTTTTTATTATTTGTCCCGTATCAGTTTTGGTATTAGAGCACGATTAAACTAGGGTTTAATCGCTCTTATGCTGAAATATTTTGCAACTTAGTTCTCTTTAAGTACTCGGATCGGGTGCTTCACCATCGCTGTTCGGTCATAGAAAAAAGTAGGGCTACAAAACCCTCACCTCCCATTCAAAAGGGATTTTCTATAGCGTGTAGGGGTGCCGCTATGAATTGACCCTTGAAGAAGAAAACGAAGAGATAGGCAACTTTAGATTTTAATTTCTGCATCACATCCATTATAGTATATATTCTATTTTTTTAATTATTTCTATAAGTAGATAACTCAGAATTACCTGATTCTTATTTTGTTGGATCCATCATAATTGAAAGTATTTTTTAGATTTTTCTCAAGAATTATTGCAGTCTGAAGATTTTCCTCTTGTCGGAATACTGCCTAAGAACAGTTCTACCCTGAATTTTAGCAATTCTAGTTTAGGATTCTTTTTTCATAAATCTTGCATATTTTAATTTCCTGTATCTTAGGTATTTTTCTACAAACTATATCTTTGCTGAAAACAAAATAACAAAATATAAAAAAAATAATTAATTTTATTTTTTTGTTATTTTAATTATTTTAGTTTGATTGCATCTAGGGTTTCATCTTGTATGTGCATCATCAATAAACCTAATCTTAAGGGCATTCAATATCTACATAAGGAAGGGATTTCATCACCCTTCCTTAGCCCACAATCACCACCTTTGCATCGGTCCTAGCACTAATTAAAATTAATTAGACTTAATTTGCTCTAGTAAGCTAGGGACACCAACAGGTCGGGTTCTAAGTATTGTGTATAGGCTAGTGCACCCAATCCTCTGATTATCACTTGAACTTGGTGTCTAAGGCTAGAGGTCCAGAGGCAAACGTCCTAAACGATTTCATGATTTTTAATTAGGACCCTGCGAGAGTAGGGGGAGCCTCTCACGAACCCACCTCTTACCTGGCAAATGGACAGGATAATTATTGAATTGGCTGTAATTTGAGCTGACACATTCTACTTGAGCTCTAGATCTAGGAAATCCTAGTCCGAGTCAAGTTTGTGTGTTTGCATTGCATAACCATTAGATTAGGAGTCTGACCCAACCAGTAGTCTCATCCCAACCCAATTTAATCATGGACCCTAATTTTGAAATCTTTTTGAGGTTCATGAATGATCAGCTTGTCTTGATGAATAATAAATGTGATCGAATAGATAAGCGATTTGAAAATCTACAAAAAAATCCATAAAATTCATACTAATCCTGGTTCACCTAAACTAACTCCCCTTGGCCCTTTAACCCATCGACCCGAACCCACTAGGATTAGTACACCTAGTCAGAACCTTGGAATCGGTCCACCTCCCCTTAATCGACCAACCTCTAATATCCTATTGGTTCACCAAGCTGCCATTGTAGTGGAAGTTTATGAAGCTGATGTGAGCTTGGTAGATGAGTATGTAGATGAGGAGATACAGGAGGTAGATCCAGAGTTAGTTAACCCTAACCATACACAAACTGAAGCTGTAGGATCCTTAGAAAAAGAAATCTATGAGGAACCTAACCCTACTACTGAGACCTTACCCAGGGAAATCCTAGAAAAGAGTCAAGTTATAGAGCCTAGTCCTAAATTCAGGAACCAGAAGAGCTTATTGAGGACTTGATTTTTCCAAACCAGCAATCTCAGGAAGAATTCACTCCATCAGTCCCAATTGACGATCTTTTTCCTGAAATTATTGACCCATTCTTCATAGGGCAGACACTGTAGAAATAACCCAAACCTTAAGGTCAACTCCATTAGTCAGGGATTGTTCTATGAGCCTTTTTCTTATGTCATACCCCACTAGGCTAGCCCCGAATCCACTTCTTATTTTCTACCCTGGCCTGAAGTTTCCACTCTTTCTAGAGCCACTCGATTACATTTTGATGAAATTAGTAGGTTGCATAAGTTCTTTGAGCATATTCAATTTTTATCCTATTTTTGGAAAATACTATGGCATTTATTAGGAATTCATGCCAAATTTTTATCAACATGTCATAATTAACCAAGGGTAATTTTAAAAGAAGACTCAAGGAGTACAAAGAAGGAGACTTTGTTATGGTTCGATTACGACCTGAACGGTTCCCACCTGGAACCATGAAAAAATTGCATGCCCATAGTAGTGGACCATACAAAGTAATTAAGAAAATAAGACCTAATGTCTACATGCTTGAATTGCCACCTGAACTATGCATTAGCTCTACTTTCAACGTTTCACACCTTATCGAGTATAAGGAACCAACGTTGATTCTTAGTGAGCCATTTAGGCCTAATCCTGTCCTTGAGAGTGAACCAACCCAAGTGTGTCCACCTGCCACACCACCAGCCCAGAGATACAAGATTGAGCGAATCTTGGATGACAAGATAATTGCTACCCGAGGCAAAGATTACCAGCGATATCTGGTTCATTGGCAAGGGGTGACTTGAGTCTGATGATTCTTAGATCACTAGAGAGGACTTGCTGAGAGTTGCCCCGGACTTGCTAAAGCGCTATGATAGCGACGTTAATCCATACTCGGCAGGATCAAGTTTCTCTTACCCGGGGAGAATTGGTGCGGGCACCAGGGCTAAAAGAAATCGACAGGTTGAACCAACATCCCTGTGGATCATCTGTGAGTAAACCCTGAACCCAACCCTATTTACCATGTAAATATTTTATTTTAAATTATGTTATTTTGGTTTAGTTAGGGTAAACCCTTTTTACCAACTGTAATTAGGGTTTTGTTTATTTTGGGATAAAACCCTTTTTACCAAGTTGAGTCGAAATCCCAATTGAGTCAAACCCTGTTTATCCAATTGGGATCTTAATGGTCCAATTTAATTAGCCCTTTTTACCAACTTTAATTGGGTTTTTATTTGAAAGCCTAAATAAGTATGGTTAGTTAAATTAGTTATTAGTTGGTTAAGTCATGTGGATAGTTATTTGTTTTGAGCACCGTAAAATTTAGTTATTGAGTCCTGTATTACAAGGGAGACCCATGTGCATCCAATTGAAGACCCATGTGCTAGTCCAAGACAAGCCATGTACTAGCCCAAGACAACCCATGTGCTAGTCCAAGATAAGCCATGTGCTAGGCCAAGTCAATTTATTTTTGGCATCACTTTTGCAAGACTTCTGGACAACACCTGCCACATCACCAGGGGACATCAACACATGGCATGTCACCTGTGTTTAGACATATAACAATGGGACATTGAGATATCAAGACATTAGATAATGTTTGAGTTTATCCAAAAAGTGGCGCCATTCAATTTCCTTTTCATCGCTCATTTTGGAATCTAAGAAGATATTTAAGAGAAGTAAAGTAGAAGGACTGCTTCTCATCTAGCACCCCTCTCATCCTCCAGATGGTCGCCCACTCCAAATAGCTGGCCAACTCAAGCATGAGTTCAAAATTCAAATGGGAGAATCCAACATTAGATGAAGGTTCATTTAAATTCAAAGGAGTCTTAATCCTTCCAAGATTTATCCATTATTCAAATAAATTTCTTTTATCAAGGATACTTATCCTAGCACCAACATGAGAAATATTTGGCGCCTCCTTTTTAAGATGAGTAAGTGTGAAGGATTCCTCTTAATTGGCACCTTCCACTCCATTCCTTCACACCAAAACCAAGGAAGAAGTCGGCCAAGCAAAGTTTCAATGCCCACTTTGAAAGGAGTCCCATTCAGTCCATCAAGCAGGAGTCCAGGCTACCTAGACCTAAATTCTAGGAGTTGTAGTCCAAGGGAGCACAAGACTAGTATTTGTGTCCCTTACATCACTGGTTGGGAGTCTATAAATACCCCATCAATTCTTCTTGTAATTCATGAAATTATTATTGAAATACAAAGAAATGTTGCCGAATTTTATCTTTGCTGTGTGCATCGCGGGGTGTGAGGCCCTTCCTTTGTTCCTTTGGAGCATCACGAGGTATGAGGCCCTACTTATCCAGCCGACAAGAAGACCCAACCATCACTTCAAACCCTTTCTTTTCCTTCTTTTCTTTTCATTGCTGATTTCTAACTTGAATTCCTTTGCTGAGTGTTTTGCAGGTGACCAAGAATCTATATCTGGTATTCTTGTCTCGGAACCAGCATCGTGCGGAAGATTGAAGCCCGGAAGCGAGATCTTGAAACCTTGCCATGACAATCTTGAGAGTTCTGTTAGATCTGAAGAATCGATCTTCTTAAACCTATTCTCCCTCTTTAGTTTCTGATTAGTTGAAGGTTAATCCTAGTTTCAGTGGTTTCTCAACCACTAGGTCCTGCTTTTAATTGCTTTATAGGTTTACTTGTGTGGGTAATAGACTTATTAGTTTCCTTTACTATCTCCTTTGAGCTCTCCTTTAAAATTTGAAAATATAAAAATATTAATTACTATTTTTTTATTATTTATCCCACATCAAAGAACATTGCAAACATATATGCAATCCATAGTCTCATAGTATCCTCTTGTAAGTTTGATGAATGAAGTTGGCTATCAACTTCTCCAGCCCCTTACTCTACAGATTTAATTCCCTTCCAAATTGTTTAAATAACCAACCCTTCTTATCTTGATCTTCCATTGTAATCTTGTTTCCATGGTATGGCAGACCCAAAATTAGGGCCATGTCTTTGATGCTAAATGTAAGTTCCTTGTCATAAAAAATAAACTTGTCACATCCCTTGTAGCATCTAATAATTTTAGCTAATAGTCGCTCGTCGATAACAAACAGTTGCATGTCAACGAATGTATTGAATGGAGTCTTCCGGATGATTTTTAAATGAAGACTAGAAAAATCCATCTTCCAAACTTGTTCAACATACACTACTGGCTTGCAATAGTTTTTAAATAATTGTGAAGCCTTCACTCTAGGCAGCTGAACTATTGCAAGATCACCTGAAACATAAGTAAAACATAAATGTAAGTTAAATAATAAATTCTTAACAATAAATCTTATAACACTTTAGGAGTCTTAAGACAAGCCACGGATGACATATATTAGAGGTAGAGGGGTTACAAACTTTTATTTTATAATTTATGCATGGGTATCATAGTTTTTTAACTAGGGTGTCGTAGGTTTTGAACTTGGATGTTATAATACTGTTTCGGTCATATTGAGTAATATTATAGCATCCACGGCAATTTTATGACACTCTGGGAGTCATAAAACAAGCTACGGATGATATGTATTAGAGGTAGAGGGGTTATAAACTTCTATTTTATAATTTATGTATGGGTGTCGTAGGTTTATAACTATGGTGTCGTAGATTTTGAACTTGGATATCGTAATACTATTTTGGCCATTTTGAGTAATGTTATAGCATCCATGATAATTTTATGATATCTGTGATAATTTTATGACATTCTGGAAGTCATAAAATAAGCCATGATCGACATGTATTAGAGGTTGAGGGGTTACAAACTTTTATTTTATAATTTCTGTATGGGTGTCGTAGGTTTATAATTATAGTATCGTAGATTTTGAACTTGGATATCGTAATACTGTTTTGGCCATTTTGAGTAATGTTATAGCATCTGTGATAATTTTATAATACTCTGGGAGTTGTAAAACAAGCTATGGTTGACATGTATTAGAGGTAGAGGGGTTACAAACTTTTATTTTATAATTTATGCATGGATGTCATAGGTTTATAACTATGGTATCGTAGATTTTGAACTAGAATGTCGTAATACTATTTTAGCCATTTCGAGTAATGTTATAGCATCTATGATAATTTTATGATACTCTAGTAGTCATAAAACAAGCCATGGTTGATATGTATTAGAGGTAGAGGGGTTATAAACTTCTATTTTATAATTTATGCATGGATATCATAGTTTTTTAACTAAAATATCGTAGGTTTTGAACTTGGATGTCGTAATACTATTTTGGCCATTTTGAGCAATGCTATAGCATCTGTGATAATTTTATGATTCTTTGGAAGTCATAAAATAAGTCATGATGACATGTATTAGAGGTAGAGGTGTTACAAACTTCTATTTTATAATTTATGCATGGGTGTCGTAGTTTTTTAATTAGGATATCGTAGATTTTGAACTTAAATCTAGTAATACTGTTTTGGTCATTTTGAGTAATGTTATAGCATCAGTGGCAATTTTATGATACTCTAGAAGTCATAAAACAAGCCAAGGATGATATGTATTAAAGGTAGAAAGGGTTACAAACTTCTATTTTATAATTTCTACATGGGTATCATAGTTTTATAATCAGGGTGTCGTAGGTTTTGAACTTGGCAGATATCATAATTTTTGAACTACGGTGTCATGATTTTATACTATGAAAACTTAATATTTTTTAAAAAGATATTGTGATATCCCTCTATAGAGATAAATTTCAAAAATTTATATTAAATAGTAAAATAAAATCTATGATACCCTAGTTTAAAATCTACGATACCCTAGTTTAAAATCTAGGGCACCCTAGTTAAAAAACTATGATATCCATGCAGAAATTGTAAAATAAAAGTTCACATGCCAAATGTCAACTCCAAGCAGGAATCAAAAATTTTTCTTACCTGCTTCTGCTTCTGTAGCATCTTTTAGGATGGATCTTAAGGGGGTCTCATCCTCTCGATTGCAGTGCTCCCTTTCTTTATTTGCATTTCCTTCTTGCATTATTTTTGTGTTCGTCGTCTACGTTGAAAGACAAAATCACTTTTCTCCATTTACTCAAGATTTTGAAGGTGTATCAAAGGTTGAAGGAAGGTATGCTCAACAACTGGAAGCTCACCAGCAACTTCTTGACCACCAAAAAGGAGCAAAAACATAAAATGGAGGTCTCTGGGATATCCAAAAATAATGAAATGAACTCTGGGATGGGGTGTTGTAGTGCAAATAGATTTTTTTTCAATTTGCAGAATAAGAATCAGTATTATGGATCATAACCTCTTTCAAAAGAATGAGAGCAAAATGGTCAATTGCCAGGTTTGAAATAACCGCAGATGTAGCGATATCAGATTATGTAATCCCAGAGGATACGAAACTCGTCCCATCCTGTCATGTCATTTCGGATATAGGTGGACCAATAAGAAAAGGCGGTGCGAGCCACGTTGTCGCACTGCACATGATGCACAAAGACTTACTCTTCCTCTTCTTTGAACAAGATCTACTGATTCAGCTGGCACAAATTTCTTACAACCTAATATCCAAGCTAAGGCCAAAGCCACTTTCTTAGCCCGGTCCATACATGGATCCATGGTTGAAAATGTCCAAAAAAAAAGTTACAGGTTTATAAAATTTCTAATCGACTCATATCCTAAATTAAACCTTTTCGCCATTCTATCTTGATCCTAGAGTGGCCTGGTGGGCGTCCCTCTCTTTATTGTGTGATCAACCTATGGAGCATGAATAATCTAGGTTGCATTCTTAATGTATCGTATAATTTCAAAGAACTAAAAATAAATTGAAAATAAATGTTGGTAGAAAACTTATATATATCAATAACTCAATATATGCATTCCGTAGTCATATATTTCATGCCAAGATATTGACAAATCATCTTTTGGATTTGAAAATAAATTATCTTTAAGGTATATACTTTGATGGATAATTATCATAAAAAAATTGATCAACTTTTTCATTACTAATTTGTCCATGTTCTTATGCTTTTCTAAAAGGTTCGTTCTTTTGAGGGTATATAACTTATCCGAGAATCTCTATTTTCTTGAATAAATATTTTTCAAGTAATATTTAGTTAAAAAAATAATTTATCCAAAAATAATATGCCAAAATGATCATGCATAATAATGCCAACATAAGTATTACCATTCTTGACAGATCCATTAAAGTTTATTTTTAACCAATCATCGAAGAGGAGGCAACAAAATTCAGCAAAATAGGGATTTGAGAATTGGAGCTGATAGAGCTAAAAATAACTCAGCTTGTAAACAGAACTAAGTTTCGCCATAGCCAGTCCAGATGGTTGCCAAGTGTATACTATAAGAATTTTTTCTAATTATAAACTACCATTAATTATTATTTTATTTATTTTATTTTATTAAAAATATATTAATTATATAATCCGTGTTGATGGATATGTGTACGTATAAGTCCAATGTTATATATGATCCTTGTGTTTAGGCTTTGAACATCTTATATTGATTGGTGTAGTTAGGACGGCATAGTATAAGCCTTGGCCTAACTTAGCCCATGATGAGAGAGCCTGTTAGGGCTTGCTTATAAATAGGTTAGGTCCATTCTCCACTCCTCAATGTTCTTTTATGAGATTAGTTCTTAATCCCATCGAATTGCTACAAGTAAAGGGGATGCTATAATAAAGAACTTGGCTTTAGATATTTACATAAGCATCTATAATTGAAGATTTGAAAATTAATAGAGAATACAAGTATGCATCCAAATCTAAAATAATTATTTATTCTTGATTTATATGGAATTTCTAGATCTATTATTTTTTTTAAAGATCCGTTCTTGGTATTATTTTAGTATTCTAACAAGCATGCATAGGATCTTTAGTTACTAAAATCTTGTACATATGGTATCATAGTTGGCTATGCATGATGTAGAATCTTTTTTTATTTTTAATTTATTTCATGGAGATGGATCTCGGTTTCCTTCTCCCATTTGGCCATCGTGGATTGTCATCGTGTCAACCTCCTCTTGATGGTTGGTCTTTTAACCCAACAATGGTGGAGTGAGCATTGCCGAGGTTTGGCAAAGGGATCGAAAGATTATAAAAAGGGTTGGCAATTCCCATTTTGGTGCCCTCCTTCCTCTCATCTGATGGATTTGATAGTCGTCTGGGGAGGCAGCGGCCGTTCGGGTGAGCAAGGGCAACACTGGTCACCCACAACCTTTTTCGTTGATCTTCCAAAGATTGAAATAAAAAAAAAAGAGAGGAGGAAAATAGGAACATCCCGTCTTCTCTTCTCTTGTCTTGGTGGGGAAAGATCTCTCCCTCTCTCATTTGACCACTTGGGTGAATAGTCACTGCCTACATGCAAATCTTTTTCTCTGTCGATCACCTCTCTCCACCGGGAGGAAAATTGCAGATCTGTTCAGCCTCCCCCATCGATGCTCCATTCCTTCTCCTATTGCTGGCAAAAAGGGCAACAGATCTTGGGGAAAAGGCAACGGTCAGTCGATTAATATATCTGGGTGGCTGCTGGCAATGTTTTGGTGGGAGAGGTGTCATTTTGGCACCTCTTCTTTTGCCATTTGAAAAAAAGAGCGGCCATTATTTTGCTCATCGATAGTCGGGAGATGCTTGCTGATGGTTAGGAGATGGCCATCGATGGCCGAGAATGGTCGACTAGCCACCGACAGGGGGCGGTGCAAGCTTTGGGATGCCGGCCATGGAGGTTGATCGGGAATAACATGGTTTAACGAGAGGAAGAAGATGAGTTTAATTGATTTTGGATTAATGGATTTTTGGGTATCAGCTCGTTAAGGCCAGAATCCAATTCATTAAATAACTTAAGTCCAATTAATAAGTTGGTTGATCCCAATCACATTGGGCTAGTCTCAATTTGGTTAAGAAGAATTTTGCAATTTAGCCCCTAGCAAATTTTATATTACATGTAGGTCCATTTAAAAAATTACATTTTGATCCCTACCATTTTTTATAGATATTATTTTGTAAAAAAACTTATATATATTTGTTATTTATGATTCAATCCTTTTTTTATAAGTAAAAGGGATAGTGGATAAATCCAGTGTAGAGTAAATCTAGTATAGCTACTCCCGAAGGCCCCCATATCATCAAGACATGTTCGATACGACGCATTTAACACCACTAATGTACTAGTTGCACAATACAAGAAACAAGAAGAGATCCTAGCTCCTCACCTACTCCACCTGACACGGGCCCTAAGGATTAACCTTAGATTTAATCAAGTCAGCCATGGCATGCTAACTCGAACTCGTGCCAAATGGATGTAAGGTAAGGCCCTATCCAACTAGGCTATGATCTTGGTGGTGTTTGGTCCTTTGTTATTGAGTTTTTTTGTTGAAATCACTATAACTTATTCATTTTTATCTGATTTGCACGATTTTTGAACCATTGGACTCGTAATAGTTTGAAAAACTTTTTGATTAAATTCCTCATATCTAATAAAATATTTAAAATATTTATAAATTATTTATATATAATTTTAATCAATATTATATTGTTCAAGAGTGTTTTTGCATAGCCTTAAAGGGCCCATAACACTATATGGATTTTGAATTCTCATTATATTTTGGGATTGCATAAAGTTGCATATATTATAGGTGATTCAAAAGTGATTATAATTAGATATAAAAAATTGACAATTATAGGTTGATTAACTTAATTTTATAAAGATAAAAAGTTTCACACCCAAAGACAAAAAAAAATCCAAAATTTTTATAAATGTAGTTAGTTAAACCACTGAAAGTATAACTATATGATAAGTCACACTTTAAACATAAATTATGTACTCATACCATAATTGATATTCTTACTTACATATTTTCTATTATTATTGATTATGAAAAGTTTTTTATTCATGATTTATGTAATGCATATTTTGGCATTGATTATTATATTTAAGTTTATGATTAACTTAGTTACAATACTTATTATATGTTATAATTCTTGTTCAAAAATATTTTATAGTTATATAATAAGTATTATTGGTACAAGTGACTATTGGATGCAATATTATATTAATATGATTAGTTGGGGTGCATATTGTTAAGTATCCCATTTTGGACTTAATATTTTATGACATACATATGGCTAAAATATATTATTTTGTATTTATTTAGATATTTAATTTTTAATATGGATAATTTTATGAGCTGGCATATATATTTATCATCAAAGTACTTTATTTATATCAGTCCATTAGAATTTTTATCATAAGAAGGATATTTTCTAATTATATATACAATCGCCTGTCCAAAAGGCATTGTTGTATATTTTAACAAAAAGATTATATGGAGCATTATATTACAAAGGTGCTCTAGCTTTCATGGATCTATCTGTCCAAAGAGGATATGTTCATGAATACTAGGATATTTTGTTTGCTTGTGGCTCATATGTAGATCCCTTATATATATTATATATTCTGTCCAAAAATATATATATAATATTATATTTGGACTCTTGTATATCATTTATGTATATGCTCATTAATAAATATTTTATATTTCTCTTATTTTTTTGATTATATAGTCACTTTCAATGTTAATAATAATAATATTGTTATTGAGATCTTAATTGAATCAAATTATTGAAGGTGAAAGTATATTAGGATTAAAAAAATTATTTATCCAAATTAAAGGGCATAAATTTTTGAATGCCTTGTATCCTCATTATATTAATTTTTATTTTTTTTTGAAGAGATATTAGGCATAAAAAGTTTGTCTATCCAAAAGAGATAAATTTTCAAATATTTTGTATTCTCATTATATTGACCTTATGCTTGGAAATTATATTCTTTGCCTAAATAAAAGTTTTATGATGATGCACATGATGCTCTTATAGAAAATAGCTATTATATTTAAAGCTTATTTATTTATTATCTGTACTTCTAATATATTATATATGTATATATTTTTGATTGGTTGTTTATTTATCTTATGTTATTATAGAGGTTATGACTTGTTGATCCATAATTGAAAGGTTTATGAATTTTGATGGATAGTAACCACCAAAGTGACCTATTTACTAAGATTTATAATATTCTTTTCCAAGATATTTTGAAGGGATTGAATATCATTATATGTTGAAGAGAGATACCTTATATGGGTCACTTTCTTTCTAATTTTTTTTTTTGTAGTATTAGACCAGGGATTCTCACTAAAATAATGCTTATAAAAATTTTATGGTATATATATTGTCTATGTTTCTCTATTGATTAACTACATAAAGATTATTTAGTAGTTATTATATTTGTATTCAATAGAGTTAATGCTCATATTATGACTTTGACTAGAATAATCTATAAAATATAAAAACTAAAATTATGTTAATACTAAGTATGATAGTTATGGATATTATATCATATAATGATCTTCCATCTTGGATGATCCTGTAAAATATTTAAAAAAAATTGATTCCATTCTCAGTGTTATACAAAAGAATGATGTGTAATATAATTTTTAACCTCATTAATAAAAGGTATATAGAATCTAATAAAAAAGAGTCTAAATAGCTAATAGATAAATAAATCTATATGAGGTATGATGGCATGATGGTATTAGGACTTATATTATGAAACTGAAGATATTATGCATAAACTTAGTATTTTGAGATTTCTATCCCTAATACATATTCATCATATTTTTTAGTTTTCTTGCTGTATAATTTTATCAACATAAAGCCATATAAGTAAAATAATCAATAATTTCATCTTATTTTATTTAAAAATTTTGATGCTTTTGAGAAAAGGATGAGAGTATTGGTATGGTATATCAATCATAACTTAGGATCATTTGTTAAATATTTGTATAAGTGTGAGATGATTGTTCAATACATCATTCCTAAAACTCCTAAGCAAAATCATATTTATCATTCCTGAAACCCCTAAGCAAAATCATACTTTTAAGGATATGATTTGAAGTGTGATGAGTGGATGTAATTTTATTATGATATCTCTAGAATAAGGTCCTAAAAATAACATCTGTATTTTGGATAACTTTCTTCGTAAGATGGTTATACAAGATGCCTTTTGAGTTAAAGATTGATAGAAAGCCTAGTACTATTCAATCTTTTTGTTAAGAACTGTCTTGCAAAACTTAATAATTAACACTCCATCAGTGAATTAATTTAAATCTAAAATAACATGTTATCCAGATAATTCTAAAAGAATACAGATTCTACTATCTCAACAAGAGTATAAAGAATATTGAGTCAAATTATGCTATGTTTATATATTCTGATATGAATAATATTAGATGCTCTTATATTAGAAATATAATATTAAAGAACAAATAAGTTATTACTCTTATTTTTTTATTCATGAAAATATTATATTTCATCCTATAGGATAGTAAGAGAGTAATGTCATATATGAACTAATTATAGTACATCTATTACTAGTTGATATGGTACTAGTAAAGAAATCACGTAATAGAAAATAAAATTTTATCGTTTCTTGTAATAATTTGGTTTCTTAAGATATGAATGGTTGAAGAGGGTTATTTCTTAGAAATATATGAAAATAGAATCTAATAGTATTTTTGGATATATGGGCAAAGTTTATAGTATATTGCAAAGTTATAATTTATATTATTTTGATTATAAAACTTTGTCTCGGATCTAATAATTATTTATTCTATTTTAAATCCACTTGAACTTTATTATAATAATAGCACAGCTATGTTCTTTTAGAGAACAATAAAAGTTTCCTATATCTCTATTTATATGGAGATAGAATATTTGACATTTAGAGATTTTAGTTAAAAGAAAGATATTTTATTAAATACATAGAAACAAAGTCAATGTTTGATGATCTCCTAATTAAAAGACTAAGATCCATAGTTTTTACGAATCTTGTCAAGAACATGGATATTTTAGAGTCTTCTTTTTTTTGGATTAGTGGAAGTTTGGTATATTTTGAATTTATGCATTGACTTGATAAACAAATTTTATTTATTATTGATCATATAATTGATGGTTCTAATCTAATGAGATATAATTGTTGAGTACATATATATAGAGTCCATGTTAGCTGATTCTCTGAACAAGGATTTGAGACACATATACTTTACAAAACTTGTTAAAAATATGGATATATTAAGTTCTTTTGATATACTTGGTTAATATGAGTGACTTTGTATTTGTACTTTATTGTGATAGACCTTCATTTCATTTTATATATCTATCATGAATATTTATATTTATATTATTGACGTGATAGTTAATGAATTGCATTTTTATATGATCTATATGTATATATAAAATAAAATACAGTATATTATCTCAAAAATATTTGTTTGTCTTGAGAATGATAGTTGTATAGATATGTCTCATTTGCTATTAAGAGATCTCGATGTTTTTATTTGGAGATATACGATCTTCTTTTGAAGTCGTGGAATTTTCTAGTTTGTAATAAAATATATGGTTAAAAAAAAATTATGATTAGTGGTACATTTACATAACTCTTTTGTTATGTGTATATATTTATGATATATCTCTTATTTATATACCTGCTGTATGAAATGGAGACCAGGTATCGAATCTAAGATATATTATACTGTCTCATCATTGATACCTATTGAATATATAAGACAGAATGACTTATCATTAAAGCTATTAAAATTTTTCTTGCTTATTTTATATCCAATCATGTTGAAGAGAAATCCAAGGATCGACATTGAAAATAGTATATTTTATTTGGATGACTTTTGAATGCTATTTTCTTACTACACTATCACACCAAGATTCATGTTGATAGTATTAATGATATTTATAACCTTGGATATGTCATGTATCAAATAAAGAATACAATGACTCCTATGATTCGACATGATTGATACTATTGGACTGATCATGAGTCATTTTAATAGTGCTATCTACGGATCATATATTTTCTTTAAAAAATCATGGTCATGTACTATATTTTTTGTTGTTGAGCGCAAGAGTCATTCTTATTAGATAAATTATTTTTAAAATTATAATTAATGTTTTCCAAGTAAAAGAATATAATTTTTTTTCTAATTATGGGCTATTATTAATTATTATTTTATATTATTAAAAATGATCTGATTATATGATCCATGTTGATCAACACGTGTATAAGTCCAATGTTATATATGATTCTTGTATCTGGATTTTGAGTCACTATATTGGTTGATGCTGTTGGGGTAGCACAGTCTAGGTCTTAGTCTAACCTAGTCCGTAATGGGAGGGCATATTAGGATTTATTTATAAATAGGTTAAGTCTCTTCTCTACTTTTCAATATTTTTTTATGAGATTAATTTTCATGACTTGTTCCATCGAATAACCACCTGTGAAGAGGATACTGGAAAGAAAGACCTGGCTTTAGATATTCATGTGAGTATCTATGATCAAAAATTTAGAAATTAATGATGAATACATGTATGCATCAAAATCTAAAATAATTATTTATTTTTAATTTATATAAATTTTTTGGATCTATTTTTTTAATTCGCCATTGATATTATTTTGATATTTTAATAATCATGCATAGAATATTGAACTAATAAAATCTCTTACATATACACCATTAGAAACACATTTAAGTAAGGGAATGGAAGAAATTAAGTTGAATAGCATATGATTACGAAGGTTTTCCTTGAATCTCGATCGATGTCGCGAGCGGAGGAAATCCAAGTCAGTAAACTAAGAATAGAGGAAGTTTTCCCTCTTTTTTCCCTTTATTTATTTATTTATTTGACAAAGGCCCCTCTTAAAGAAAAGGGAAACAAGCATGAAACTATATATTTGTAGAATGGAAAAAATTGAATTAAATTCCCGCAAAATCCAATTCCGAAGGAGATCGAATAATAGCAGGGATTGTAAAGGGAGAACCAAATTCCCCTTTCGGACCCATCTACATTATATAATGAATTTTTAGACTTGTGCGCAGTATTAGGTGCTAGATAGGCGTTCCAAGAGTTCAGCAAGAATGCCACAATTTGCCACGTCTGAAAGCTAATGAGAAGTGCATAGTATGTTCTCTCTTTTGGAAAGAGGTTGGCGGTATATTTTTTGTGCGAAAGAATGACCCACCAAACCTTTGTGCAAAATCACCGGTGGATCGTCCGGAAGATGCTTTGGGATGGATGATTAAATTTCTGTACAATGGATGATTTAATAGTGGATTTGTGGGAAAGAAGGTGAACCTTTCTCTCACAAGATACAACCTGGATCGGGAGAGGATGGAGGAGGACCTAAACCTCAAGTTTATGGTGCTGACTAAATAACCTAGAGGGAAACATGATGCTGTTACATGGTCACATGTAATGCATTCCTGATGGTGTAATCAGGACTTCCATTTTGGAAAACTATGTTTGACCCCTAAACGCACTAAAAAGCTCGCACAGATGCTCTATTATCGAAATCATTCGACCACCCTCTCCCGGTGCCTTTTTTTTTTTTTTCCTTTCCCTCAACTTTTTGATACGGTGATCGGCGAGGATTGTTAGCATCCGATAATTTATTAACAAGATAAGGGGCACGGAGCATAAAAGCCTCTACGGGATCGGCCACGATGGTGCGTTAGCGGGTCCCCTGTGGCCCTGGTGCGAGGGAATCATTCTCCTGCTCGTCTGGTGGGCTGGCAATTATACGGTACCTGATAAGCCACGCCCAATAATTGACAGCCATTATCTACATTCCACAAATATTAATATCTATGCGATGGTCCGACCTCATCCCAAAAGTAATAAAAAATAAAAAAAAATATTAATTATTTTTTTTATCTTATATAAATATTTAATGTTTTTTTAATAAATAATCGATGTAAAATTACGTATACGATAATAGATAATCGAAATGAAGCTAAGTACATGTCTGTGTCTCGGTTTTTACCGGATTAAAAAATTAAATTTATTAATTTATTTATAAGTATCATGATCAGCATGTATATATTTAATAGCAAAGAATTCTTATTACAATATTTCTTGATTTATATATTTAAGATATCGGTTAGATTAATTCTAATATCATTTATAATAATCTAAATTTTATTAAAAAATTAATTGAAAATTATTATTTAAATTTTTTAAATTTTATATAGATATTAAGATTTTTTTTATTAAATAATTAATGTGAAATTAAATATAAACTTGCCTTGCTGTCATTCTACGGAACTGTGCTGTAATTTTTTCCGATCTATTTAAGATATAGGTTGGATTGACTTAATGATCCATAATCTTTTTTTAAAATAATTAATAAATATTAGACGTGGAACGAAATACATGCCGGTTCCGCAATCTAAGATACCATAAAACGACACACACTACTACCACCAGAGATTATATAGAGGGAAGGTATTCAAATCCCAACATCGCTGGAACGAGAAGCGAGCAAGGAGATGACAACGCCCTTCGCTTCTCCCTTCCTCTCCAGGCTATTATTCCTGGTGCTCTTGGTCAGCACCGACTGCCGCGGATTCGAGATCAAAGAGGCCACCATCGATGGCATCCAGAAGGCTTTCAAAGAGGGAAGTCTCACCTCCAGACACCTCGTGGAGTTTTACCTGGACCGGATCCGGGCCCTCAACCCGCTGCTCCACGCCGTGATCGAGGTGAACCCCGACGCGGTCCGGCAGGCGGATCGGGCCGACCGGGAGAGGCGGAGCGGGTGCCACCTGAGCGGCGGGGGCCTCCACGGCATCCCCGTCCTCCTCAAGGACAACATCGCCACGCGGGACCGGCTCAACAACACCGCCGGCTCGTTCGCCCTCCTCGGGTCCGTGGTACCGCGAGACGCCGGGGTGGTCCGGCGGCTGAGGCGGGCGGGAGCGGTGATATTGGGGAAGGCCAGCCTCAGCGAGTGGGCCCACTTTCGGACCTTTAGCACCCCCGACGGGTGGAGCGCGCGCGGTGGCCAGGGCCGGGTGAGTCCGTAGAGTCCAATTAACGCTGCTTTATTTATTTATTTTTTTTAAAAAAAATAATAAAACAAGAAGAATTGTTCGTTCCTATCATCTTTTGACCCGGGGTTTGGAGGAAAAATATTGATGGTGCAGAATCCATACGTGCTATCGGCGGATCCGTGCGGGTCGAGTAGCGGATCGGCGATAGCGGCAGCGGCGAACATGGCGACGGTGACGCTGGGGACGGAGACGGACGGATCCATCATTTGCCCCGCGGCTTTGAATTCGGTGGTGGGGATCAAGCCCACGGTTGGGCTCACTAGCCGGTCTGGGGTCATACCCGTTTCTCTTAGACAGGACACCATCGGGTAAGAACGGATGACGTTTAGGATCCATTTGGTTGGAACATGGGGTAATCTAACGACGCGAGTATTTATTGAAAAAATAATTAAAAACTAATAATTATTATATTTGATTAGTGAATTTTTTTAAAAAAATATATAAAAAACTGTTATATTTAATTGACGATAATCCTATACAGAAATATAATCAAATTTATAAATATATTATTAATATAATTTTTTTAAATATCAAGATAGTATTATTATTTACTATCAATCTTTGCATAATAACTATAATTATATAGTTCTTTATATAATATTTTTGTTACCTTAATTTTTTTTCACAAAAGCTCTTTATTAAATAATTTTTAAAAAATTAAATAAATTTAATGATTATATATATATATATATATATTCTATTTTCTATATTTTATTCTTGGTATTTTTATTGTCATCAATGTCTCATCCTACGTCTATTTTAATAAATATTTAGCAATTATAATCTATTGAAGGTATTTTTATGAAGTATAGAGTACAACTCGAGAATTTATCAAATACAAATTCTCTCATCATATTTATTTTATCTTTTAAACATCTATCTTTCATTTTTTATACAAACATGATAGGATGAAAGTATATTGGATAATATCTATCCAGATATATTTTTATATCATAATCTATCTAGATATAAATAAAAATTTAAGTATCCGACTAACATCCACATCTGTATCCATATCCATTAAAGAAAAATGAATATATATATGAATAGATAACTATATGATACATATCAAATATTTGATTCTATTTGTAATTCTATTTATTTATATACGACACTCATAATTTTGTAAGAAAAATAAATGGCTATATTAAAATACTTTAAATTTGATTTATCATCTACTTAGTAATATATATGATTCTATGATAATAAAGTTTAATCATCTGATTAATAACTGTATTCATTTAAAATAAATATTGTTATAAGCTTTTGCATTCAATTAATATATATATCCATATTCATTAAATAAAATAAATATGAATTTGGATATACTAGTACCTGATTCATTTTTAGTCCTAAAATATAATAATCTAATATAAGATTAATTTTTCTGTACTAGATTAACTCCAAACAAATTCTAAACTATTGCAATTCACACGAAAGAAATCAAAAAAATTGCTTGTTTGATAAATGATGCGCCTATACATGCACATGCTTTCTGGTTAGACTTGTTTATAAAGACATGGCAAGTATGTACCTTGGGTAGAGTAAAGAAAAAATTATTGTTCAAAACTCTATATATCCTGCGAATTTTAAGCCATTCAATAAAATATTATTATATCAACTAGTAAAACTTTAGAACATAGTCCATGTTTGGCCGAGATAACTAACCATGACTTCCGCCTATTTTAACCTCTTTTAAATTTTCGACCAAGCACAAAACTTTGAAATTCTAAAACATCAAATGATACGAGGATGCTTTATTAGACGGTCCAAAGTCTACATGGTAGAATAACTGTAATCAATAATTTCTCAAGGAGAGAAATTATTAGTCAAGAAGATTGGGTTGGAAAATTTAATTGGTTAGGGTTTTATTCTTAAAAAAATTGATTAGGGTTCTAGTTGGATGCCCGAACACGTACTCTAACATAATCCAAATGCTTATGAAACTAAATAACATAGATTTAATCAAAGTCCCATTTTTCTGCTTGCAAGGCCACAGAGTATTTTATCAAATCAAGAGAACCGTACATTTTAAGTAATCTTCCCTGAGAAAACTATAAAAAAAAATGCCGTTTGTATGGCGTAAATGCATGGCAGCTCAAAGATACAGCATGAGAATTTTTTTTTTTTCTTCTTCTTTTTATCCTGGTTAACTGTTATTATTCATGTTATATATTTGAATGCAGACCTCTTTGTCGGACGGTCTCAGATGCTGTCCATGTGTTAGAGGCAATTATGGGTTATGATCCAATAGATGACAAAGCAACCCTAGCGGCATCAAAGTACATACCTCAGGGTGGTTACAAACAATTCTTAAAAGTGGAGGGGTTGAAGGGCAAAAGGTTGGGAATTCTAAGAGGCGGGCCGGCCGGCTTCTTTGAATTTCCTAGAGGATCTATCCGTCGGAAGACATTTGTGGAGCATTTCAACACAATGAGGTAACTTCATCACAAAAATACCAGGAATTATTGCATCTTCCTAGGCTGCTAAATAAATCAATCTGGAAATAGTCAGTTAAGTCGGCCAATAATTTTTTTTTCCCTTTTAGGTAGTGTCATGGTAACTGTTGACTCGGTCTCAAGGATTCATCCGATTGCCAACAATGCAACCAACCGAGGAGATGGTGACCTCGGGATGATTAGGCTACTGATGGAGAAGAAGCCGAGCAGAAAGGAGATGACAAAGCTAGTCACCCTACCGAATAGATATTCTTTTTCAGACTGAATAGCTACTCCTTCTCAGATCGAGTAGCTATAAGTAACTAGGCTCAACTGGCTTGATATTTTCAATGTGCATCTACTGAGTATTTATTCGGACCTGACTAGCTGCCAAGTAAACCTAGTCAAGCATGTTCAAATACGGTCTCATACCTCTTCGATAATAGATAAACCAACCATCTACTCAGAGTTCACGGTGCCCGAGTAGGTGACAACTCAACTGATCACAACTATTCCAACACAAATCGTGGTGGGCAAAGTCGTGACAAACAGAATCCCAGTAGATCTTGCCACTCTGATAAAAAGATGTTAACGAAAAAGATTACAGGAGAAAAGATCCCGCTCTCTCAGCAGAATTTGTTATGCATGTCAAAGAAGGTCACATTCATAACAATATTCAGTTACCTTGCATAGCCCTATAAATTGGTAAGAGGAAATTCCTGACGAAGTTACGGATACTTACCATTCTCTCTCGTTCATTCAGTCATCACCTTCACTTTTAGCTCCGGTTGCTGTAGTCCATTTCTCTTTCATTGACTTGAGCATGAAAGATCTCCCACTGGTTATCATCGATTAAAGGATTGCTTTTGTAGATCTTTATTCGAGAGTCACCAGAAATATCATGCAAATCTATCTAGAGAAGACCAAAGGGCCCTCAGCCACCACCGGAGTTCGGTAAAATGCAATTTGATGGCAACAAGTAGAATGATGAGTGTAAAAGTTTTTCCAAATTATGGACTACTATTAATTATTATTTTATTTTCTCTTGGTTTGTTAAAAATAGATTGATTTTATGATCTGTTTTGATAAACATGCATATAGCCTAATATTGTGTGTGATCCTTATGTTTAGATTTTGAACACCTTATATTGGTTGGTGTAGTTGAGGCGATACAGTGTAGCTTTAGTCCAACTTAACCCATAATGGAAGGGTCTATTAGGGTTTGCTTATAAATAGGCTAGGTCCCCTCTCCACTCATATTATTATTATTTTATATGTGATTTATTCTCATGGCTTGTCTCATCAAATAGCCACCTGTTGAGAGAGGATGCTGGAGAGGACTTGGTCTTTGATATTCATGGGAGCATCCACGATTGCAGGTTTAAAGATTAATGGTGAACATAGGTATGCATCCCAATCTAAAATTATTATTTATTATATGGGATTTATGGATCTATGATTTGCTAAAATTAATTTTTGAAAATAATATTATTTTTGGTATTTTGGAAATCATGCATTGGATCTTGGGATAATAAATTTTTTTATAATTGGTATCACAGCGGCTATGCATTATCTAAAACCCCTTTTATTTTTAATTTATTTCATGGAGAAGGATCTTGGTTTCCTTTTGGATTTTGTTTTTAATTTTTTTCTCCATTTTCTTCTCCCATCTGGAAATCATGTTTCTATCCTCGATGATTCATGAAGGAATCGATAGATCTTTTCATGCCTATAACTTCAACACCCTTCATAGGGGAGAGCTTTAGAGCTTAAATTGCCAGTAATGATGATTTTGGAGGCTATGGTTGGGATGAAGGAAAGGAAGTAGAGGGTTTTATTAATAGATACTGGATTAACGGATTTCAGATTTTAACCTGTTTAAAACCTAACATATTAATTAAGTTAAATCGAATTAATGAAATTGGCTGAATCCAATTACATGGATCAGTTTTAATTTTGGATTAAGAGGAATTTTATAATTAAGGCCCTGTAAAACTTTGAATTAAATACGGATCCATATAAAATTAAATATAGGTTCCTAAAGTTTTTGAATATTACAAATCAATCCTCAAAATTTCATTTTTGAATATTACAATCAATCCTTAAAATTTTACATCTAGGTTCCTATAATTTTCTAAAAATATATTTTACAAAAAAAATATTTCTATAATTATAATTTAGTCCTTTATTATTGATTTTTTGATAAAATCGTCGTAACTTGTCTTTTTACATTTGATTTGAGCAATTTTTGGACCGTTAGACTAATAATGATTTAAAAAATATTTTAACTAAATTCTTCATGCATAATAAAATATTTAAATAATTTATAAATTATTTATGTATAATTTCACTCACTACTATATAATTTATGTATATTTTCATGTAGTTTCAAAAAATCTGGAGCACTCTATAAATTTTGAATAGCTGAGTAATTGAGAACTAATTATTTTATCTTTTATTATATTTAAAATTGTATATTAATATATCTGTTACAGTTGATCCAAAAATGACTGTAATTAGTTATGATACTTATTATATGTTATAATTCTTATTCAAAGATGTTTTATAATTATGTAGTAAGTGTTATTGATAGAAGTCATAGTTAGAATGTAATGTTATGTTATAATTTGATCAGTAGGGTGCATGTTGTTAAGCATCCCATCTGGACTAATCTTTTAAGATATATATATGGTTAAAGTATGTCATTTTATATTTGATTGGATATTTATTTTCCTATATAAATAATTTTATGGGTTAACATAAATATTTATCACCAAAGTAGTTTATTTATATTATCCATAAATCTTTTTTATTATAATAGGGATATTTTCTGGTTATAGCATATAACTACCTGTCCAAAGGGGTTGTTGTATATTTTAACTAAAAAAGGTTGCATGGAACATTATATTGTAAGGATGCTCTAGCTTTCATAGATCTGTTTATCCAAAAGGGATAGGTTCATGAATATTAGGATATTTTATTTACTTGTAGCTTCATGTGAAGAGTACTTATACATATTGTATATTCTACCCAACAGAGAATATATAATATTATATTTGGACTCTCGTATATTATTTATGCATATGCCCATTGACTAATATTTGACTAATATTTTGTATTCATGCTATCTTTAATTATACAATCATTTTTAGTATTAACAATAATAATATTGTTGTTGAGATCTTAATTAGATCAAATTATCAAAGATGGAGGTATATTAGGCTTAAAAAATTTGTCTACCCAAAGAAAATAAACTTTTAAATACCTTGTATCCTCATTATGTTAATTTTTATTTTTTTAAATGGAGATATATATTGGACTTAAAAAGTTTGTCTACCTAAAAAAGATAGATTTTCAAATACTTATATTCACATTATATTAATCTTATGATTGGAGCTCAAAGTATGTCATATTCTCTGTCTAAAGAAAAGTTTTATGATGACACACATGGTGCTCTTATTGAAAATAACTTATTATATTTAAAACCCTTATTTATTTATTATTTGTTCCTCAAATATATTGTATCATACATAATCTTGATTTGTCATTTATATATCTTATATCATCTTAGATGTCATGACGTGATGATCCATGATTGAAAAGTTTATAAATTTTGATGAATGATGATCACCAAAATGGCCCGTTTATTGAAATTTAATTACAAGATCTTTCTATAAGATATTTAGAAGGGATTGAATAGCATTATATGTTGAAGAAAGATACCTTGTGAAAATTACTTTTTTTTTTAAAAAAATTGTAGCATTGGACCAAGAGCTCTCATTAAAATAATACTTAGAAAGATTTTCTAGCATATATATTATTTATGTTTCTGTATTGACTAATTGTATAAAGATTGTTTAGCAGTTAGTATATTTGTCTACAATATAGTTAATACTCACATTATAATGACTCTGATTGGAATAATTTAAAAATATAAAAACTAAAATTATGCTAGTACTAAGTATGATGGATTATAGATATTACATTATGAAATGATCTGTTGTTTCGAAAGATATGATCTCAACAAACAATATATATATTGTTAGATCGAGTCATTTATAGGTGCTGTTTATGGATCATATTTTTTTATGGCCATATTTTGTTTTCAACTAGAGAGTCATTTTAAAATAAAATACTTTCAAAATCATAATTAATATTATCCAAGTAAAATAATATAAGATTTTTTTTAATATAGACTACAATTAATTATTATTTTATTTTATCTTGGTTTGTTAAAAATGGGTTGATTTTATGATCCATATTGATAGACATGTATATAGTCTAATATTATGTGTGATCCTTATGTTTGGACTTTGAGTACCTTATATTGGTTGGTATAGTTGAGGTGGCATAGTATAGGTCTTAGCTCAACTTGACCCATGATAGAAAGGTTTGTTAGGGCTTGCTTATAAATAGACTAGGTCCCCACTCTACTTCCAATATCATTATTTTATATGAGATTTGTTCTCATGGCTTGTTCCATTGAATAGCTGTATGTTGAGAGAGGATGCTAGAGAGAAGGACTTGATCTTTGATGTTCATGTGAGTAACCATGATTATAGGTTTGGAGATTAATGGCGATTTCCGCACCGTTGATTCGGCACTTACGCGGATCGCCGTCTACCATAGAGATCGGCTCGTCGCTTCGGTCTCGGAGATGTGGGCGGTTGCGTCTCCCGATGGGGTGGTTGAAACGCCTAGGAAGAGAAAGGCGGTGCCCCCCCAGAGATCTATAAATGGAGGGGCGACGTGCTTTGGGAAGGTTTTCTGGATGTGTCTGTGCTCCGCGAGAGAGAACTTCTCCTTCTTCCTCCGCGAAACCCGGCTCTTAGGAGTTCATCTTCAGGTTAGCTCCTGAGTTCTCCTTCTTCTTCAATATTAATGGCGACCACTAGTAGGGGCCTAGTCCATAGACCTAGGCAGCCAAGGCCGAGCGAGATTCCATCGACCATGACCCGAGAGCGGGTCGAGAACCTAAGGGCAGTGCACGGGATCCCCACCACTTTGCACCTCATGTTGCTAGGCCGAGATGGGAGAGCAAACAATCCGTTGGGGCCGGGAACCCTCCTGATGTATGAATCTCACCTCAAGGCTGGTTTGAGGTTCCCGTTGCACCCCTTCTTTGTAGAAGTCTTCAGGTACTATAGGATAACCCCGGCGCAATTAACTCCGAACAGCATCCGGATTATATGCTGCTTCGTGGTATTGTGTCATAAGACCGGACTTGAACTTAGGTTATCCCTTTTTGGTAACTTCTTTCTCCTGAAAAAAGATTTTAGGAGTCAGGAATGGTAGATGTTCAGTCCACATCCCGGCTGAAAAATCCTAAAGTGTCTCCCGTCGGCCGTCCACGGGTGGAAGGCTCGATTCTTCCTTGTGAGCAATCTCCAGCCCTGGGGCTTCGAGCCCTTGTGGAGGGAGCCGTGGGCGAGGCTCCGAGAGGGGAGGCCGATCCTGATGGCCGACCATGCTAAGTTCAATGAGATCAGTAGAGCTGGCCCGATCGCGGCATTTGAACTGCTGGGGGAAGACCGCCTTCACCAGGCAGGGATCAGCCCCCAAGGATTTTTAGGCAAGGGCCGAACTCTTTCTCTTCGGCTTGCCCTTTCAACCTTGTTGCATCACTTTGCTAATTTTTAACCTCTTTGTAACAGGAGGAAGGATGAGGAAAATAGACAAGGCCAAAGTCGTTCAGCGGGCAGTACGGAAAAGGCCCGCCTCAGAGTCGGCCCCAACATCGGTGGCCGAAAGATAAAAGAAGAAACGGGAAGAGAAGCGCCTGCATCCTTCGTGGAGGTGGAGTCCGACGAGGATGATACCCCCCTTACTGAGGTGCTGGCCAGAAAGGCTTCCGGGGCTTCATTTGTCACCAAGGAGTCGGCTGCCCCATAGGGGTAGGAGCAGTCGGACCTACCTGGTGCAACGGTCGTGTTAGCCCCTGCGCCCGTCGACCTAGATACGGTGGGGCCCTTGGAGGACAAGGGAAAGGGGACAGCCGTAGGAGGGGCTGACGACGAGGGGGTCGAAGAGGAGTCCGACGAGGAAGTTCGCCATGAGGAGTTCCAGCATTGGAACGCTCTGGACCACCCCCGGAGAGCATGGAGCCTGCTTAGGGGGGCGATGACCAACTCGACTGGGAGCGGTCAATCCAAAGAAACCTGAGTGACGTGGCGGTAGAATCCTATCGCAATCTTATGAGGGTAAGGCATCTTGCTCGATCCCTCGCATCTATTCCTTCCTCTTTCGGCCCTGACTTAGTCTCATGTCTGCAACTCCTCCATGACATTTTCCTGATGGACGACGGTATCGGCTGGGTGCTCCATGCAGCTAAAACCTCCGCCAGAAAAGTGCAAGAGCTGGAGGCAACTTGAGCTGCCTTGGAGGTGTCCCTGAAATCTGTGAAGGAGAGGTTGTCGGCTGCCCAAGCAGGGGCTGAATCATCGAAGGAGGCCCTGAAGGAGGCGGAGGGCCGACTGGCTGACCGGGAGGCCAGATTGAAGAAGAGGAAAGCGAAGGTGGCTTCCCTCACTCGCCGGCTACAAGAAGAGGAGGGTCGATTCTCGGAGGCCGACAAGAGAACGCAGGCCGAGAGGGCAACGGTGGTACAGCGACAACCCAGCTTGAGGAAGCAAGGGAGCTAGCTGCGAGGCAGGTCCGGGAAGTGGTGGCAGCATACAAGGCCTCCTCTGACTTCGACGAGGAGGTTGAAGAGGCAGCGTCGGACTTCTACAGAGAAGGCTACGATGACTGCTTGAAGAAGGTGGCCTTACTTTTCCCGGAGCTAGATCTGTCAGGTGCGGAGCTGAAAGGACCTGCGGAGGAGGGAGAGCCCCAAGTCGAAGGTGAGACGGAGGAAGCCAGGGCCAAAGTAGAGGCAACGGACGTCCCGGTCGAGCCCCCAAGCGCTGCGGTCCCTGTTGTCCTTCCAGTTGTAGCGGACGGGGCCGAAGTTAGGGCCCCTGATTCAACTTCCATGGGTCCGACCTAAGGGGTTTGTAAAGGTCTGACCCACCTTTTGTAAGCGTATGCCTTTTGAACTTAATGAAAAGGCATTTTAGTCGTCTCATATGTATGTGTGTGGAATAGATACTTTTCTTTCGAAATCAAAGTGTTTCCAGTTGGCTTCTTCGTACCACAGGTCACCTTCTTTTTCTTCTGAAATTTTTCTAAGTGTTTCTAGTCGGCTATTCGGTGCCGGCCTGGCTTAGATACCTAGAAAAATTTTCAAGTATTTTCGGTCGGCCTTTTGAGGTTTGCGGCTGGTACATTGGCCGGAAGGGGGTGATGCTCACTTCGGGCTCATGAACCAGGAGATTGGATCCCAGCTTGATCCGTCAGTCATCCCAGGTTTGGCATCTGTTCTCCATGTAGTTTAGTATGGGCCACGTGCAGTGATCGCCGACCGGAGTCGGACTTTCGGGGTGGGCTGCCCTAAAGTCTCTGCCAACCGAGGTCAGACTTTCGGAGGGGGCTGCCCTAGAGCCTCTGCCGACCAGGATCAGACTTTCGGAGTGGGCTGTCCTAGAGCCTCTGCCAATCGGGGTCAGACTTTCAGAGTGGGCTGCCCTAGAGCCTCTGCCGATCGGGGTCGGACTTTCGGAGTGTTGATGGGAGAAACCATAGACTTTATTGATAGTACTTACGAAAGTTATTTACATTCCACGGGCGCGATATATGCTGCCCGTCCAGCTGCTTGAGCTGGTAAGTCCCGGCCCGGATCACTTCGCTGACTCGATAGGGACCTTCCCAATTAGGAGAAAGTTTTCCTTGCTCAGTTGGCTTGGAAATCTCCATCCTCCATAAGACCAAGTCTCCAACTTGGAAGGTTCGCGCCTTAACCCTCGAATTGTAATATCAAGCCATCCTCTGCCGGTAAGTTGCCATTTTCATGCTTGCCCGTAGCCTGGTTTCTTCCAGCAAATCCAGGTCAGCCCTTCGTTGCTCCGAATTGATTGGCTCAGCGAGGTGATCAACCCACAGGGATTGCAAAGAGATTTCTACAGGGATGATTGCCTCACTCACATAGGTCAAGTTGAACGGAGTTTCTCCGGTTGCCGTCTGAGCTGTAGTCCGGTATGCCCACAGTACCGAATAAAGCTCTTCCGCCCAAAGTCCTTTGGCTTCATTCTGTCGAGTCTTCAACCCATGCAGGATCATCCAGTTGGTGATTTCTGCCTCTCCATTAGACTGCGGGTGGCCGACCGAGGTGAGCCGATGGGAAATATGGTATTGCTGACAAAAGTCTCGGAACCTTGAGTTGTCAAATTGTCTTCCATTATCTGTGATGATCGTCCGGGGGATGCCGAACCTAAAGATAATGCAATTTCGGATGAAGTTCTCCACCTTGGCTTTTGTTATCTGCGCCACTGCTTCAGCCTCCACCCATTTGGTAAAGTAATCGATGGCCACGAGGAGAAATTTTCGCTGGCTGGATGCTGGAGAAAAGGGTCCCAGGATGTCCATGCCCCACTAGGCAAATGGCCACATGCCATAAGCAGGGTCAGCTGGCTGGCGGGCCTCCTTTGGACACCCGAATATCTTTGACACGCATCACACCTCTGCACGAAGTCTGACGCATGCTTTTGAATTGTGAGCCAGTAATATCCCGCCAGATAATTTTATAAGCCAGGGACCTCCCTCCAAGGTGGTCGCCGCAAATGCCTTCATGCACCTCCCTGAGCGCATAGTCTGTATCGGTCGGCCCCAAGCACTTCAATAATGGTTGTGAAAATGACCGCTTGTAGAGGGTTCCATCGAGGACGACGTATTTAGAGGCTGTCAAGCGTATATGCTTGGCTTCAACCGGGTTATCCGTAAAAGTGCCCTGAACCAGGAAGGTGCAGATCGGGTCCATCCAAGATGCCTCCTGCTCAACCTGATGAATATCGATCGACTCTTCAGCAATGCTTGGACACTACAGATGCTCCACAAAGGTTCGGTCGAAGGGGCTGACCACATCCGTAGCTAACCGCGACAGGGCGTCCGCCCGGGAGTTATACAGCTAAGGTATATGGAGGATCTCGAAAGACTTGAGCAAAGATGTAAAGCCTCGTACCTTGTCCAAGTACTTAGCCACGGTAGGGTCCCTCGCTTCAAACTTGCCCTTCACTTGATTAACTACCAACTGGGAGTCAGAGAAGGCCCGGATTCTACTAATGCCCAACTCACCAGCTATCCTCAGCCCTGCAAGTAAAGCTTCGTACTCCGCCTGGTTGTTAGATACCTGAAATGCAAAGTGCAGGGCATACTCCAGATATTGCCCGTCGAGGTTGGCTAAAATTAGACCTGCCCCACATCCAGCGAGATTGGAGGCTCTGTCTACATGAAGAGTCCAGGTGGGCTCGATTTCTCCTGCTGGACTAGCCACAGGTACTTCTGCAATCGAAGAGATGGCCTCCGGCCCCCATGTGCATTCTACAATAAAATCTGTAATTACTTGGGCCTTCAAGGCCGATCAGGATTGAAAGGAGATATCGAACTCACCCAGCCTGATAGCCCACTTGGCGAGCCGTCCGGAGGTGTCAAGACTTCGAAGGATTGCCTTGAGGGGCTGGTCAGTCAGCACAACGATTGGGTGTGCCTGGAAATAGGGCCGGAGGTGCTTCGCTGCCATGACCAACGAGTAAACCAGCTTTTGGACTTTGGGGTACCTTGTCTCGGCGTCGTGGAGGACTTTGCTAATATAATAGATAGGTTTTTGCTGGCCGTCTTCCCCCACCCGCACAAGGACGGTGCTGACGGCTTCATCAGAGGCCGACAAGTATGGGTACAACACCTTCCCCTCTATTGGCTTGGCCAATAGCGAGGGATTCTTCAAATAGTCCTTCAAGGTTTCGAAGGCCGACCGGCACTCGTCGATCCACTGAAAATGGTCCAACCGGCGTAAAGTTCTGAAGAAGGGCAAGGACTTCTCAGCCGACCGGGAAATGAAATGGCTGAGAGAGGCAATACAGCCCATAAGCTCTTGCACCTACTTCTTACCGGTCGAATGTGCCATGTCCATAATGGTCTTGATCTTCTCGGGGTTGACCTCAATACCTCTTTGAGTGACCAGGAAACCGAGAAATTTCCCGGAGGTCATCCCAAAGATGCACTTGGTGGGAATTAATTTCATCCGATGACGTCTCAGCACGTCGAAGGATTCCCGCAAGTTCCTAATGTAATCAGCCCTTCGGAGGCTCTTAACAATCATGTCGTCAACGTAAGCCTCCATATTCCTTCCGAGTTGCCCCTCAAAAACTCGGTTGATTAGCCGTTGAAAATTGTTACCCGCATTCTTCAGGCCGAAAGGCATCATCCTGTAACAATATAGCCCCCTGTCCATGATAAAGGCCGTCTTCTTCTCATCCTCGGGGTGCATCCTGATTTGGTTGTACCTAGAAAAGGCGTCCATGAAACTCAAAAGCTGGTGGCTAGCCGGAGCATCCACCAGTTGGTCAATTTTTGGTAGGGGGAAGCTGTCCTTCGTACAAGCCTTGTTTAGGTTCGTGTAGTCCACGCAGATCCTCCACTTTCCACTGGTCTTCTTCACCATAATGATATTGGCCACCCACTCCGGATAGTGGGACTCCCTAATGAAACCGGCGTCAAGGAGTTTCTTCACTTCTTCTTCGATGGCTTTATACCTTTCGACAGCAAAGCTTCTTTTCTTCTATCGGACGGGACTATACGTTGGATCCACCTTAAGTTGGTGAGTGACGACGTCCGACGGGATGCCTGGCATGTCCGAGGCCGACCAAGCAAAGACATCAGCGTTGCTTCTCAAGAACCCTATTAGCTCCTGTCGGGCTTCTTCACTTAGTATACTCCTGATTTGAAGTACTTTAGT
The DNA here is from genome assembly GCA_021397845.1 of Areca catechu. Taxonomy (NCBI): domain Eukaryota; kingdom Viridiplantae; phylum Streptophyta; class Magnoliopsida; order Arecales; family Arecaceae; genus Areca; species Areca catechu. The sequence goes on along the minus strand of CM038038.1, from coordinate 131,345,583 downwards.
AGGATCATCCTCTCTGAGCAGGACAAACACAACCTTTTCGATAGGCTGACCGCAGTCATCAGTTTCATCCCTGGGATCCAATTGCTTAAGTGTGGGGTGCCCATCCAGCTGCCTATCATGTATGGCCAGACATTGCCTGGCCATCCTGCGGTCTTCCCTCAGTTCCCCGACCCCATTACGAGTCGGGAACTTTGCCAGCAAATGATAAGTGGACACGATGGTGCAGAACTTATTAAGGGCCGGTCATCCTAGGATGGCATTGTACGCTGAGGTCGTACGGACGACCACAAAATTGATGGGAAAAGTCCATTAGCGGGGCTCCATCCCAAGGGTTACGGGTAAGGTGACTTCTCCTTCTACTCCGACAGAGTTTCTCCCAAAACTGGTGAATGGCACCAGGGAATCCTGCAGCCTTGACCTAGACAAGTTCATTCGAACAAAAGCATCGTACAGCAAAACTTTCGCATATTTTCCATTATCAATAAGGACACGTTTTACATCATAATTAGCAATTGATTGCCGACACAACGATAGGGTCATCTCCTGGGTGATGGGGTTCTAAGAGGTCTTCATCAGAAAAACTGATCATACCGGAGCCCCTGGGCCTCTTCACAATGTCCTGGCCCCCTTCCGACCCCTGGTTGGACCTCCGGTGCAACATGCCAATGCCTTCGCCCGTCGGACGCTGATTGGGGAGTTCAGCCTCTTTAGGTGGATCTTTGACAGTTGAGGCTTCAGCCCGATCCCGGTAGGAACGGACGTACTTGCTCAGATACCCTCTCCTGAAAGGTCTTCGATAGCATCCTTCAGCTGGAGGCACTCCTCAGTGTCGTGTCCATGGTCCCTGTGCAACCGGCAGTACTTGTTTTTGTTTCTGGCAGCAGCGGGGCCTCTCAACGGTCGAGGCCTTTGGAAGTAGGCCTCTTTCTCGATCTCCATGAGAATTTTCTCCCTCGAAAGGGAGAGGGGCGCATAAGTCTCAAACTTCTTAACGAAGTCCCTCGGCTTTGGGCTTCGGCGCCGAGTGGGTCGGCTGTCGTCGCCAGGAGGTCGGACTGCGGGGATTTTGTCGCTCCGCTTCTTAGTGGCTGATCTCCCCTCTGCCTGGCGACAACTTGCAGATTGCTCCTCTGCCAGGGCGTACTTGTGGGCCCTGGTCAACAACTCGGTGTAGTCCTTTGTGAACTTCTTGTCCAGGGAGAATGTAAGCCTGGACGATCGGAGCGCTCTCTTGAAGGCAGACATTGCCACCGCTTCGTTCAAGTTTGGGACTTCCATGGCTGTTGAGTTGAAGGCGGCCATGTAGTCCCGGAGGGTCTCCCCCTCCCTTTGAAGTATGAGGAAGAGCCAGTCGGTATTCTTCGGGGCTCGACTGCATGTCCTGAAATGCAAAAGAAAAAGAGTCTCAAGTTGAGAAAAAGACCGGATCGTACCTTCTCGGATGGCCGCAAACCACATCCGGGTAGCCTTCTTTAGGGTGGCTGGGAAGGTGATACAATGAAGGGAGTCGGAAGCGTCCTGTACCATCATGTGGACTTTGTAGGTGCCCAAATGATCCAGTGGATCGGTGGTACCATCGTAGGGGTCCACCTGGAGAATTTTAAAGTATCGGGGATAGGCTCCCCCAAGATCTCAGCAGAAAAAGGTGGACGGGTGTCGTACGCCTGCCCCCCTTCGACCTTCTGGTGCTCGATAATTCCGCCATGCGCTCTTCCATGCACATGATCTTACTGCCATAGTCATGAGGATCTTCAGCAGGGCGCCGACCACCGAGGGGTGCAAAGTCAGCGAAGGATGGGGAAGCCGACCTCGCCCTCTTCCCGCTAGCGTGAGCCCCCAAAGACCTTTGGGGCTTCGGAGCAGCGTGGGAGAGAGGCGGTGGCTCCTCCGGCTGCTAACTTCCCCCGGCAGTCGGTTGATGGTTGATGCAGGATGTCACGGGTGGCAGCCGCCGGTCGTCAGCCGCTTCTTGAAAATGCTGGACCGCTGAGGTAAGCGTTTCGATGCGGTTTACCAGCATTTGGAACTGTTGCAGCCCTAGAGTGATGGTGGGCTCGGCGACGGTGGTCGCGATGTCCTCTCCGCGAGGTGCTTCAGGCCTGTGGGGAGAATGCCTCCCTCTGGCAGAGATACTTCGTGTTCTTCCCCTTACCATTTGTAGCTTTCTTCAGTCAATCTCTCCTTTTAGAGTAGAGAGCGGAACGAAGGTTCAGACGCCCCTTCCTCTAGCGCCAATCTGTTACTGTGCTCCCACCTGGACCAGGCTTGCCTCGCTGCGCTGGAGAGCTCCTTAGCCGGTCAACCTGCACAAAGTCCCCTGGGCACCGGAGATGCTCCGGCGGGGGACACTCCGATGCTTAAGTTAGCAGGGGGTTTGAAGCAACAGAGTGGAGAGAAAGAGAGAAGAGCGTAACGTGTAGAGGAAAGAGCGTCTTACCCTAGCGGAGATCCCCCAGATACCTTTTATGGGCGTAGGATACTGCCAAAATTCGTTAGGGGACAAAGACAAAGTCCCTAATTTGTTCCTGGGAGGATCAAAGTAATGGCCAGGTGGCATAAAGTCGTGGCCACGTCGTGGCGTTCGTTGCAACAGAATTCCGGCACCAGTTGGAGGGGATCTTCCGGAACCTTCGGGCGGTTCCCCTGATGGGGATGAGTCTGTCAAGCTAAGCGGGGATGGATCAGCTGGCATCCAGGTTGGTCGGCCTTCAGTAGGTCGGTCCCTAGTAGGTCGGTCGGCCTCCAGACCGGTCGGCCCTGCAGCCAGTCAGCCTGTTGGACCTCCGTTGAAAAGCAGTCGGGACCTCCACGAGAGCTGATTGGCAGGAGCTTCAACCCACATCACCCGGCTGAATGTCTAGTCTGGCCCAGCCCGGGCCGATCGGATGGGTATAACACATCCCAAATCTAAAATTATTATTTGTTATATGGAGTTTATAGATTTATGGTTTGCTCAAATCAATTATCAAAAATAATATTATTTTTGGTATCTTAGAAATTATATATAGGATCTTGGGATAATAAAAAAAATTTTACAGGAAGCTCCATCAATCATTTTAAAAAATATAATAGATGGCTATTTGTGCCAACCTCTTGCTAAAAATATCCTTTAAGATACGATAAGACTACCAATTTCCCAACTCTCGTTGGAATGGTATGGATCCCTCTCCATTAAGAGGAGAGGAGATTCGCAAGGTTATTTTGACATCGTGTATGATTCAAACATTTAAATACAAAAAAGCTAAGTCCAATCAACTTTGGTCAAGAACTATTCGATAAAGAGGCAATTTACTATGTGTTCGATTTAGATCCAAACTAGTGGTGTTGTTGTGAACTGGAGCTAATCTGAACTTTGACTTGGTCAACTTGGCCTCCAAACCATACAAACCCTATAACGTTGTCATTTTCTTTTATTGTTTTTGAAGAATAATTTTCTTTATTTCTATCATGCATATAAATATCTATATGCTTTTCTAACATGTGACAAAACATGTGGTAGAGAAAAGGGAGCTATATTGATCGACAACCTTGAAATAACAAATTGGAGCATCATACTGGACTATGATCACCAGCAAAGTGGCGAGATGGTTGCATTGTTGGCCGAGTTCAAGTTATCCTTGAATGCTTACTTGTCAGAGTTGTCCTATTCTCCTGTTAGGTCTCTTGCAGATGTAATAGCCTTCAACAATGAACATAGTGTCGAGGTAATGCAAAATATATATTTTTTTCCATTTTCCTTTTTCCAGATAATAGAACTTAGGTTTTGGTACTTCTTAAACATAGGAACGGATGAAAGAATTTGGCCAACTTACTATGTTGGCGGCTCAAAACACAAGTGGGATTGGTCCTGCTGAGAGAAGTGCAATTGCTAAAATGTCTCGACTCTCCAGGGAAGGATTGGAAAGATTGATGGTAGAGAAGCAATTAGATGGAGTTGTGACACCTGATGCAAATGTAGTTCCCATTCTTGCCATTGGTGGCTACCCAGGCATTAGTGTTCCTGCCGGATATGAATTAGATGGAAGGCCTTTTGGTATTTGTTTTGGTGGTTTAAAGGGCTTTGAACCAAAATTAATTGAGATTGCTTATGCTTTTGAACAAACAACAAATGTGCGGAAACCTCCATCATATAAGCCATGAAAAGGACAATAATTGTTGGGGCGGCGTTTGATTCATGAATAAGAAAAGTGGAAATAGATATAATGCCTTTCGGCATAGTAATTCCACAGGTTAAACGTTTATTTGTGCTTGGCTGTTATTTCTTATTTCTATCTGGCATAATTGAAGTGCTGTTTGGTTGCTATTTTTACGGTACAACTGCTATTTGAAGTAAGATGGATAAATGATGTGTTTACCCTTATCATCCATGACTCAAATTGGTATTCTTTTTTATTTATTTTATTTAAATAAAAATCTAGGCAACCAATTACTATGCTAATTATATATACATAGAATAGATGTATGAAAAATTATTATTGCTCATAGTCTAACTAGAACTAATATTATTCCTAGAAATGATAATTATCTAATAATAATCTTAAATATATCTAGTTACTTGTTCTTCAAAAATCAAATGGATTAATGATATATTTGCCTTTGTCGCTTGTCCTTTTTTAAGTAAAGAAAATATTAGGAGGCTCCAATCATACTCACCTTTGTCATAAGGAAAAGTATCCGCTGCTTATAATCTAAATAGAAATCTTATTCGGATTTATTGGATGCTCAATTATAGATTCCACTGGATATTGAGTCCAAAACTAAAATAAACTTGAATAAACTTGATTACTTCATGGGGTTTGGATTCCAATCTTACTTGAATCTAACTTATTTACATTTCATCCTTCTATTTGAAATGATTAAAGACGTATTCGGCAAAAATATGATCAAGCGGTCCAAGAAATTAAGATTGCTAGCAAAGAAATAATCATTATTTATGAAGAATAACAAATCTATTTTTAAGGTGGTTTATTTTATTCTTAAAAATTAGGGATAATTTTGGAAGCCATGTAGGTCGCTATACATCCTGATCGTAACCACCACTTCCTAATTAATATATCAGGTGGTCCATATCTAGTGTCTCACGATAAAGACTCTAGTTTATGTCCAACCAAGCCAATCGAGTTAATTAACAACCGAGATGAACCATATGTTTCCACATGGTAACATGGTGATCGGGGAGAAAAGAGATTTTGGCATGGGAAAACAGTTTTCTGCCCTTCTCTCTTGAGTTCTTTCTATCTTCTCTTTCACCCCACTTTTTTTATCTCGCATTAGCACCTCAGCTACCTTTATTCTATTCCATCATGTGCCCCGTTGTCACGGACATGGCTACAGACATGCTGCAAGAGATACTCGCATGGGTATGAGAAGACGCCATGGCACTTAATTCAACGATAGGGATCAAATCCTACGTGATGAGGCTCACCGACCGGGCATGGTCATCGGTCATTGCCATTTCTATAGACACTTTTCATTTTTTTATTTTTAATAAAATAAAAAAAAAAAGGATAAATTTTGGTGTAGCTATCTTCACGGGATCCCAATCACACCAGTTCGATTAGGATCATAATTTTTTTTTTTTTTTTGCATATCCTTTTTATGTTACGCCAGCATGACACTTTTCACCTTTAAGAAATATGGTTTTCTTTAAGATTCAACTCAATCTCTTTAAAGCGTAAAATCAGAGCACACCAACTAAAAGTTTAATCAAGTTAAATTAAAATACAGCAGAAATCATAAGGACCACATTTCTTATCTGCATATGCCAACTATTAATTAATGATTAACCTTATCTATTCGGCCGCAGACCTCTTCTATGCAATTGTGGGACAGGGCCCAAAAGATGCTGAGGCTACTTTAGCATCATCAAAGAGATGGGTACAAAGCAATTCTCGAAAAAAAAAAAAAAAAAAAAAAAAAAGAAAAAGAAAAAAAAGAAGAAAAAGAGGCACGTTCAAAAAGAAAGGGGTTGGGAATCCTGATGAATGGTTCCTTTGAACCCGTATATGTTATAATGGAGATGGGAATCCAAAAAATAACACCGTGAGACCTACGGATTAGAAAGGACTATACCTCATATGCCAAGCAATGAGTTCTTGATCCTAACATTGGCATCCCAGGTACAGAACTTTTTCTTGAATGGAAGGCTCTGGTGTGGTGGGAACTGATCATAAAATGATTCAAAAGATTGAGTTTTTGAATGACAGCTTAGTTATTGAGTAATTCATGACAATGACTGCTATTATCTACTCCCTCTAAGTCATTATTGATTGGATTAGGTTCGTTGCTTAGCTGGTGCATCAATCCAATCATAAAGCTATAAAGCCCAACCCATCTGGGCCATTGTGGGCTGAAGTTGGCGAAGCATGTCGACTTCAATTCAAAAAAAAAAAAGAAAAGAAAACAGAAAACTTTGTTCCTTGCTTGTCCGAGCAAAAAATTTGCCGGAATAAGTGGGTTGATGGCTGTGGTTGGGTGGGAGAAGGCCAATGGAGCGATGAGAGTTGGTGCAACTCTTGATCGACCAAAGTTATTCGTGAGAAATCGAGGATTATCTCTTCTCCGAACTTATCCTTTAAATCTCTTCCTATACTGCTTCTAATTGGGTCAAGAAAGAGCCTTCACTGCTTTCTTTCCCATTTTCGATGGCCGATCGTGGCTTTGTCATCACCGGTAAGCTCTCTTTCCCTTGGTTACTCCTTTTGTATTGTAGCAAGGGGATAATGTCCCCTTTTTTTCTTCTTCTTTCTAGCCTTCTATTGGTGGATGGACAACATCGATCATGCTGCCCCAACTGCCTGCTCTGTCTGGCCGTACTATAATGGACCTCCTTCCCGTTTTTTACCTGTCTCAGTTCTCAGGGATTGTGGAAGGCCTGTAAAGGCCAAGCCAAAAGAAAAAAATAGGAAAAGAGAAGAAAAGAAAGAAAAGAAAAGAAAAAAAAAGAAAAAAGAGAGAGATAGAAGAGAGAGAAGAGGAGAAAGAGAAAGAGGAGAGAGAAGAGAGAAGAGGAGAAAGAGAAAGAGGATAGAGAGAAAGAAGAGAGAGGAGAAGAAAGAGAGAGATGAGAGAGGAAGAGAAGAGAGAAATAGGAGAGAGAAAAGAGAAGAGATAGAAGAAGAGAGAGGAGGAGAGAAATAAAAAAGTAAAATAAATAAATAAATAAATAAAAATTTGGAACGATCCAAATCCTGCACCGCCACCATAAAGCTCATAAAAGAGAATCAACAAATAAAATAAATAAATGAGGATAGAGAGGATAACCTTGATGAAGACCAACATTTGAGTGAAAGATTTTCGAAGAAGTCCCATTGATAAGAATAGCATAAGCAGGGTCACTAATGCAAGCCATAATTCGATCAATCCAAGTCTGATGAAATCCAAAGTCCCCCAAAGCTGACTCCAAGAAACTCTAGTGCATCTGGTCCTAGTCTCTCTCTATATCAAGCTTGATAGCCATCAATGCCCACCTAGCAAGGGCTCTCTGGAGATCATGCAAAAACTCTTGTACTATAAGAATGTTGTTAGAGATACACTGCCCCCTAACAAAAGCCTCATGCTCAGGAGAAATAAGCTTAAGAATAATAGGCTTCATCCTGTTAGCCAAACATTTGTCACAGATCTTGTACAGATATTACATAAGCTGATGGCTTGAAGTGACTCGGCTCAAAAACATCAAGATGCTTCGAAACAAGAGTAATAAAGATTTGCTTCCAACTATCAGGCATATGGCCCACAATAAAAAACTCTTGCACAGTAGAGACAACCTCCCTCTAAATGATACACCGATATCTTCTAAAAAATAATGGAGGAAACCTATCAGGGCTCGGTGCTTTATCCTCATCCATAAATCAAAGAACAGACCAAATCTCCTCAATAGAAATAGGACTAAGTAGGTGACCATTCTCATCTAGAGAAACCTGAGTCTTAAGATGAGAGGAGTAAAAGGAGAGGGAGTCCTTCTGGGGCCCAGCCCATCTAGAAGCAAAGAAGGTGAAGATTTCCCGCCTAACCTCGTCAGTATCCTCCAACCACCTCCCCTCCAAAGATCGCAGCACCCTGATTTGGTTCCTGTACCGACGAACAATAGTGGCTTGATGAAAGAACAGGGTATTCCTATCCCCCTCCAACTAATGCACTCTGAATTTTTGTCTCCACATAGTCTCCTTTTGACTTAGAAAGGCTTGATACATAGACAGGAAGTGTCGAAGAGCTGCCAAATCAACATCACCCATATCCCCTTCCCTCTCCTCCCTCTCTTAGAGGGCATTGATGAAAGTCTCCATAGAAATCAAGGAAGAGGATATATTCCTTACCTTTTCCTTATTCCACCTAAGAAACCAGTGCTTGACTAAAGAGAGCCTGTGGGAAATCCGATACCGTGCATCCCCTCGAATAGGTAACCTCCACTCTCCCTGACTCTATCCCAAGAACCAAGATAAGCTAACCAAGATTTTTCAAATCTAAAGGAAGCATGACAAGGGGCAGAGATAGCGTAGTAAGAAGGACTGGACAATGGTCAGAAGCAATCCTAGGAAGATGGTGAACCTGATGGTCAGGGTACAGGAGGAGCCAGTCTGAAGTAGCAAACATCCTATCAATACGCTCCCAGACTCTTGCCGCCCTCGTCCTGTTATTGCACTAAGTAAAGTAGGGCTCCACAAATCCCGTATCCATCAGATCATTGGTATTTAAGAATTGAGCAAAACTTCCTAGAAGCAACATCCTCCATAAAAGGCAGACCCTCTCTCTTATCCTCAATAGCAAGCACACAATTAAAATCCCCTGCAACCACTGTAGGGATGCCCTGGTTCACCAAAGTAAAAATTTTTTACCAGGCAGTTCTCCTCTCCCTATAATTAGTGCAAGCATAAACCCCTAACAACAACCAAGTAGGACCATAATTCGCCGAAATGATAATGGACACATGTTGAGAATTGTGATTAAACATATCCACCTTGGCTATCTCCCTGTGACACACCACAATGACACCGCCCAATAGCCCCTATGATCCAATAGGATAACAACCCCAATCTTCCTGAATACGACGACGAAATTGATCCAAAGCAGGCCCAGAAAGCCTAGTTTCTAACAACACACACAAATCAGGGTTATACAACTGCCCCAACTGACGAAAGGTAGAATAAAAGGAGGGCTTTCCCGCACCCCTAGCATTCTATACCAAAATCTTCGTAGAATAAGATAGTAGATAAAGAAAAACAATCCAATCTAGCCTTCCTTCCCTAAGGGCTTGGAACTCTCTGACCCTCTTGCAAACAAGGCATTCTTCAATTGCTTCATGATCACCTTGTGGCTTGATTTATCATCCGAGGCAAGCCCTGTAGAGTCCACTTGTTTTAGAATCCCCCTGTCCCCATTGGAGGATTGCCCCCTTCCATGCATCAGTCTAGAAGACCCGCCACAAAACTTAGTTTCCTCCTGAGCCCCACAATGGACCACCCGAAGCAATAGGCTCCTTCCCCACTCCAGTAGATTGCATAATTTGGGAACTGCCCTTCTTCTTCGCTCTCTTAGAATTCTGCACCCGAGCAGCAGCAACAATAGAGGAGGAGAACCAGGTCGACGGTCATCAATAGTAACAGCATGTGAAACTAGAGGCCCACCATCGTTCGTAACCTCCATATCTCCCACAGACTTGTCAGGTAATCCCACAGAATAGTCCATACCCCCATCCACAACACCACGAGCAATCGTCGAAATGGAGGAAACCAACGGCAAAGAAGAACCAAATGAAGGAGAGTATAGAGACCTCTTAGGGCCACCCTCAACTCGACCCCCACCCAAGCACAGAGAAGGGGAGCTAACCTGATCAGAGATCGAAGAAGTAGAGCTAGCAACCGGAGATGCCATGTGCTTCTTACTTTGGATCGGAGAGGACAAGTTGGGAATGTCCAGCTTCATTGGGCTCCTCGCTCTCGTCAAAGACCCCAAAGAAGGATCAGATATCGACACATCCCACGGCCCCGATTCTTCAGTACCTCCCACATCCATCTTGTCTCCTAACAAGCTGAGAGCACAAAACCTATTTCTAGCCATCGAGTCATTCTTCGATGGGTCGCCTTCATCGGAGCCAAGTGACCGGCATCGAGCCACTTTGGTCAGCTTCTGCCAATTGTCTGAATCCGGCAGCGAGCTCGAGGGAGAAGAGATATTCCTTGAGGAATTCAAAGGAGGGGAAGACGAGCATGGGTCAGATGAGTCAGGACATCCTTCTTTGAGCTTGTCTTGGTCCCTTCTATCTCTCATCGAAGCCCGGGAGCACGTGGTTGGTGGACGCGGGAGGTCATGAGTCAAGGACCAAGTTTGGGATGGCCTCCCCTATCCGACCTACTGGACTCTTACACCAGAGGACACGGCTGATCCATGGATCCCTCCCTCTCAACAGCCACCACATTATCCGGCACCGCATGGCAATGAGGTTTCTCCGATAAGGAAGAACCCTCGGAGAACCCACACACTTCCTCCAAATGGCCCATTCTACCACATCAGAAATAGACCACCAGTAGATTCTTGTATAGGAACTGCTACCAAAAAAGCCCATTCCTCTCCTATAGAAGAATCCCTGGCTTCAAAGGATTGTTAGACTCCAGCTTCACCTTCACCCTTGCATAACCAGTCTTCTTAAGGTTCTTGATGAAGTCATCAATAGCCAAGGATTTTCCGGCCTCCCCAGTTATTGCCATTATGCATTAGAAAGCCAGAACTCCACCGGAAGTTTCGGCAATCTCAACCAAACCACTATTTTTTAGATCAAACGGCGGCTTGGGACGAAATCCAATTGCCAAGGGTCCATCGCTAACAGCTACCCGACGACAAACCAGGGACCTCCTGCACGAGCTAGAGCACAGTCCCCTTCGTTCTTGAAACGGAGATCATATGGCCTTCAGCTAAAGAAAATACCTTCGGCTCATCGTCGAGCTTGATCTTGAGCTTGAATTCCTTTGCCACCCAACCAGCCAGCACCCGATAGCCTAGGCTTCTCATGAACACTGCCTTGTGTTCCGACCAGCAACGAGACTCATCCAACTCCGAGTGGAGAAGTTCCAGTACCCTCATGAAGTAGCCCTGTAATTGATCGATTTTCTCCTTCAAAATATAATGAGGCATCCATGAAACACCACGGAAAAAGCCCTACACTGCATGCAACCAGGTTCGTGCATCCTTGACGGAGTTAGAAGACCCTTTACCATCCCCTTGCCGGAGCTTTTCATCGTCCGCCGTTACTCCCGACGAAGGCACCAAAGGTGTTCGACGAAGAACTGAAGATAATGGCAAGATCTACAAGTTACTGCACTCCCGCCTATCGTCGAAGCATGACCTCTCAAGAATAACTTTAAAAAAGTTTGTGCTTTAAAGCGCTTTGTATATATGGGTTTTTGGAAAGCAGTTTATATCCATTAATTTTTTTCATACGTGTATTGCACGTGATCTTGAAAGTTCCCATTGAATCCCGATACTGTCGGAGGAAACCAGGCATATATAATAAGTAAACTAAAACAGCGATTTTTTTTTTTTTTTTTTTTTGCTTTTCTAAAAGGACCCTCTTAGAAAAGGGTAACAAGCATGAAATTATATATCTGTAGGATAAAAATTTGAAGTTAAACTCCAGCAAAATGCCGACTAAATGACTGCAAGTTATAAAGGGAAACATGATACTGTTACATAGGCACATGTAATGCTTCTGAATGGTGTAATCAGGATTTCCACTGGAAATTACTATGCATATTTGACCCTTAAACTCTTAAAGGCAATTCTTACTAAGAAGCACGAACAGATGCTCTATTACGAAAATCATTTAACCACCCTCTCCCAGAGCTTTTTTTTTTTTTTTCTTTAAAAAAAGGGCAATCTGCAAGGATTGTTGTTATCCTGAAATCCTCTACAGGACCAGTCAACAGAGAATATGCCGGTTCCTATGGCCTTCTGCTCGTCGGTCGTCCGGCAATTGTATGGTACACTGAAAAGCCACGCTTAACAAAGCTATCGACTTTTGTATTTCTTTCTCTGCGATATCCGTTCTCTTTGTAAACTCGGCTGTTGTCATTCTAACATAGCCACCAACTCCTCTGTTTTACCCCAAAAAAAAAAAAAAAAAAAAAAAAAAAACAAAGGCATTGACCTGCTGGACCAGGTCTTCTCCACATTGATAAGACCGCCAATATGTAGGATCGACAAATACTAAGATCTCGGATACAAAGAACAACACGTACTAACACCAGCGATCATATAAAAGGTATTCAAGATACAAACAGCGGCGAACAAGAAGAGAGCAACAAATGGAGATGACCTCACTTCCCCCTTGCTCTCGACGCAACAAATGGCGTAGCCCGCGAGAACGGCTGCTGGGGCTCGGAAGAGGATATCGTTTAAATGCGTTAACGATAAAAAAAAGTTTTCGCTTCCGAGCAGTCCGAGTCTATCGATATCTGTGCCGTCATCTTCCTTGAGGTTAGTAAAAGAAAGAGGGTTTCGTGGATTAGGGTTTGGTTCTCGTTGAAGAGTGGTTTTCGGATGGCTGAGAAGGAGGATCGGAGATCAAGAGCTTTCGGAGCATCTGAATCCAAAGGAAAGGGAGGAGATCAGTGCTCGTGGGCGGAGATAGTCCACGGCCTACCACGACTGCAGCAATGGTCTTCTTACAAGCTATCGAAGGAGGATGTTGAGCGCCTCCAGCACAGCTTCTCTAAGGTACTGGTGCTGCCGAATGTATTGCTGGATGAGTCCCGATGCAAGCGGGAGGGGCTCGCTGTTATTTTCTGCAGTCTCGGACATCGAGTTCCGACGGCTCGAGTGGCGAAGGAGGTCCGGCTCTAGCTTATGTTGATCACTGAACCGGAGGTCTTCCCGGTGGGGGAGGACCACCTTATGGTTCGAATGGGTTCAAAGGGAGAGTGCGCCAGGGTCTTGCAAGCTGGACCCTCGTACATGGGTGGACAGTTGATGGCGTTCGCGCCGTGGACAGTTGATGGCGTTCGCGCCGTGGAGGATGGATTTCCTACCAGGGAGGACTCTGGTGAACACTATGGTGGCTTGGATGAGATTGCCAGATTTGCCTCTGGAGTATTGGGAGAGTTCGGCTATCATGGTTGTGGTAGGGGAGGTGGGCACTCCACTTTCCCTGGACAACTTCATCGACATGAAGAAGAAAACAAGCTTCACGAGGGTGAGAATGGAGATTGACGTGTCGAAGCCTTTGCTCCCAGGGGTGCTGATTCAAGGAAGTGACACCGTCTTCTGGCAGCAGTTCGTCTACGAAAATTTGCCACCGGTCTGCTTCCTCTGTGGAAGAATGGGGCATCTGCTAGACGTCTGCAACTACAGGGATGAACTTATAAGGAAGGTAGCACTGAGCACAGGTATGTGTCCTGACAACCTGGTGGAGGAGCAGGGGGTGGCAGCTGGCCTGGTTAGGGACCCCGCTGCTCCGGGATCCAATTTCTCTATGGAGGAGGACCTTCCATTTGGGCCATGGCTTGTGACGGCGAGGATGTGCCAACCTCGTTCGGAGGGCTTCTTTGGAAAGAATGCAATGGTTGCTGACAGAGGGAAGGCGTCGGAGTCCTCATCTGAGCCACCGTCTTCCTCCCCTACTAGGTCTTCGCCCACTCGCCTATCTTCTTCACCGAGCTCGCCACTTGACGCCGAGGGGTGGCAGAAGCCATCAAAGTAGCTCGAAGGAAATCGCCGGACGCCTCTGCTTCAGACCTATCAGAGGGTGGGGGCTCTCAGAAGGAAGCAGGAGGTTTCTTTACGGTGCTGGCCGATGCTATGCAACTGATTCCCCCGGAAGAGGGCCACAAAGATCAACAAATGGTAGAATATGGCACCGTCTCCCTCAAGCGAAATAGGAGTCCCTCTGTTTCTGCTTCTCCTTCCTCCCTCAAGGCCACCTTGGCCCCATCTGACCAGGTTAGTATCCCAAATCCTTCTGTGAATGTGACCGATATTGGAAAACTAGGAGATCATAGCAGTGGGCCTGTGCCTGCTCATACCAGATCAGCTGAGGGTAGGAGGAGGGAGGGAAAGAAGGAATGGTGGAGGGTTGAGGGGAAGATGGGGATCGACAAGGAGGTGGGTGTGCTTAAATAAGTTGGTTCGGGGCTTTCTTCTGACGAGGTGGAAAGGGGGGACAATTATGGGCTCGGGTTGATTCCACAGCCAGTTGGTGTGGAGGAGGGGAAGCAAGTTAGTCCGGCGGGGGTGGCCCTGCAGGCTATCATGGGGGAAGGGTGCCCAGGGGAGTTAGGGAATGAGGGGGGAGGCCGGCAGCTGGTCGGTGCTGGGTCATCAGGAGTTAAGATGGGAACAGGGGAGGGGGCTGGGAGTTCTAGGTGTACAGGGGAATTAGTTGCCAAGGGGGAGGGAAAAAAGGTGGGCCTTCTTACTGGCCTTCGGGGGCTGGAGTTCCTTCATGGTGCTAGGAAGGAGGGTGGATCTCTGTCTGGTTCTGGCCACCCTGCACTTTAGCTGAAGCTGCCTGCTATTGGATTAAGCCAGGCGGATAAAGGAGTCACCGAGGGAGACTTGAAGATTGATGGGGCAGTGGGGGAACCAACGAAGACCAGAGGGGGGAAGGGGGGGCCCCGAAAGATTGTGGCCATGCTATCTGGGGGGGAGGCTGCCACTGAGAAGAGTACAATTGACCCAAAAAATCATGAAACTAAGAGCCCTGTGGGTCCTTCTGAAGGTGGGGACAGCTCACAGGGGAATCATGGAAGGATCTATGATAGGGTTAAACAGGCTCTAGAGTCAATGGGGGGCAAAGCAGAAGGGGAGGGCCACATCCACAATGCTCTGAAAAAAGGCAAAAAGATTCGGGGACTAAGAAGGCTTCAGGGGCTGTGAAAGGGAAGGAGGCCAGACAGGGATCCGACCCTCTTGTTTGATTTTGCAGAATGAAAACTTTTGTTTGGAATGTTAGGGGGACCAAAAAACCCTCCTTTTTATCTACTTATTGTAGGTACTTACAGTTATATAACCCTCATATTTGTATTTTGCTTGAGACGAGGATTTCTGGTCCGAGTCTTATGGCCTAAGGTGATGCTTTCCCAGGGATTGGGGGTTTTACTCAGTCCCTTCGCAGGGCCTTGCTGGTGGTATTATTATTATTTAAGACATGAAGTCTATTAGGGTCGATGTATTCCACCGATCTACTCAATTGGTTGCCATTGTTGTTTCTGAGCCAGACCGGCCATCTTGGCTCCTTTGTGATGTCTCTGCAAGCACTTCATACAGAGAGTGAAGAACGGTTTGGGAGGAAGCGTCTGTTTTGATTGATCAAGGGATCCTGACAGTGGTTGCTGGGGATTTCAACTCTATTGACAGGTCGGAGATAAGCGGGGAGGTAAACCTTTTGTACAGGATGTTGGTACCAGGGAGTTCTCCAACTTCATCCAGGACAATGGTCTGATCGATTTAGGATTCCTGGGTCCTCGCCATACCTGGTGTAATAACCACTAAGCAGGGAGGTAAACCTTTTGTACAGGATGTTGGTACCAGGGAGTTCTCCAACTTCATCCAGGACAATGGTCTGATCGATTTAGGATTCCTGGGTCCTCGCCATACCTGGTGTAATAACCACTCTGGTCAAGCCAGAGTGTGGGAGAGGTTGGATAAATACTACGCTACTCCCTCCTGGATCTCCCTATATTCGGATTATACTGTTCGCTACCTCAGTCGGATGGCTTCGGACCATGCTCCTATTCTTCTTTCATTGAATACTTCCCATAGAAGAATAGTGCCGTTCAAATTTGAGAAGTTCTGGCTTTCCTATCCTAAGGCGAAAGATATTGCGAGGGAGGTATGGAGAATGCCAGTTTGAGGTGATGCTGCTTACAGGATATCCAGGAGACTGGATATTCTGAAAAGAAGGTTGCTGTGGTGGAATAGGGTGGAGGTGGGCCTCTATTCTTTCTTTACAGGTCAAGGAGGATACCGATGGATTATTATCTGATACGGATCTGGATGCCCTTCGGGATCTTCTTGCTCATCATCATTCTCTATTACAGAAACATGAGGTTCTTTGGAGACAAAAATCCAGGATTTAATGGTTGCGAGAGGGAGACAAAAACACCCAGTACATCCACCATGCCACCATCATTAGGAGACATACCAACAGGATTCGAGCTCTTTATTCTGATCAGGCAGGCTAAATCGAGGAGGAAGATGATATTAGGAGAGAACTGCTATAGTATTTCGCTGCCAGGTGGACTGTTCCCTCCACTATCTATTCTTCTGTCTAAACTTTCCTCCTCAGAATTCAGTTTCTGCTAACCAGAATTCTTTACTTCTGACTCAGGTACTTAAGGATGAAGTAAAATCAGCTTCTCTGGTCTCTAACGGAGGATAAAGCTCCAGGCCCTAATGAATTTCCTCCTTTCTTCTTCTAGGCCTTCTGGGATATTCTTCGGGATGATATGGTTGCTGCTATTCAACTGTTTTTCAATACAGCTACAATGCCAGCTAATTGGAAGCAAGCTTATATCGCCCTCATTCCCAAGCGGGCTGACCCTAGTCAGCATTCACATTTTCGGTCGATCAGCCTCTGTAATACACTTTACAAAGTTTGCGCAAAGCTGCTGGCAAACAAAATGAAATATATGCTCCCTCAGCTGATTAGCCCAGAGCAGGGAGCCTTTATTGGGGGGCGCAGTTGTGAGGACACAAGAGCTAGGAAGAGGAAGCAAACCTTTTCCAATTCAATTTGGATCACCAATGAGTAAGTCCATGTATTCTTTACAAAGAGCACTCGAGTCCCAGTTATTTTGAGTTTGTAATTAAGTCAAATTAAGTTGTAATTTGATCAAATTAAGTAAAAGTTGGTCAATTAGGGTTGTTGAGTTACCAATTGAGTCCATTGAGTCCATCAATTGCTTTAAAAGTCTTGTAAATAGCATTAATTTGCTTGGTTTGGTGAATTGTCCAATTTGAGTCCTGTAATTAGTGCTTGAATAAGTCAAGGAGTGTCATAATTACCCAAGATCCAAGTCATCGTTACCTTGGTGGATCAATTCTAGGTAAAAAAAGGGTTGTCCAAATTTTTCACCAGACATTCGGACATCTGGACATCCAGACATCTAGACATCCAGACATCCAGACATCCAGACATCCAGACATCCAGAGAGGCGTCCATCCCATTTATTTTCATCGCTCATTTGAGATTTCAAGGAGGCGCCCATTTAAGAGGAGTAAAGCAGAAGACTATGCTTTTTATCTGGTGCCCCCTCATTCTCTCTTGTCGCCTACTCCAGATGACGCATACCCATGATTTATTCAAAATTTAAATGGAAGGAAGAGTCCAAGATAAATTGAGGTTCATCCAAAATTCAAAGGAGTTATCTTCATCCAAATTCAAATTCAAATGAAGGATTCAAACCTTTGAAGCTATTTCTTATCCCTTGTTGCCGATCAAGAAAGATTCAAATAATTAGATTGAGAAGGATTTGCACCAAATGAGAAGAAATTAGCTTCCCATCTCCATTCTGTCGCACATTTTTTCATGAAGTCGCCCAAGCCATGAAAAAAGGATTTAAATTTCAAATTCAAGGAAGAAGCCAAGGAGTATTCAAATTTAAATGTAATTTGAATTCAAAGGAGTCCTATGATATCTTCATGTGTGAAGAACCCTATAAATAGGACCCCATACCCCTTGTAATTGAATTATGATTCATAAAATGAAATGCTACAATTTTTCTTCCATAATGCTGGGTTAGGCTTTAGTGATTTTCTCTAAGGACAGGGAGGTCCTTAAGAGCTTAAGATAGGGAGGTCCTTGAGAGCTCAAGGCGGTGAGCTCCTTGGTGGAGGTTCTGCCGGATTCGTCAAGCTGCTACCGATCATCTTCAAACTCTACGCATCCAACCCTTCAGTTTTTTTCCATTTTGAATCTAAATTACTTCAATCTTAAAGTCTTGTTTGCGGCCTTCTCTGTAGATCCCAGGTATTCAAGGACTTTAGAGGATGAATCCTTTGCTTCCGAACCGAGATCTGATGATAGATCTGAAATCTGGAGTCCCGATCTTCATCCTGCTGCGAGATCTGAGCGCCCAAGTAGCCAATCTATCCCGAGTCAAAGAGAATCTCCATTGGGGTAAGAAACCAATCCTTTCTCATTAGATTTGATAGTTGAAGCATGGATAGCCTAATCTTAGATGGTTTCCTAGCCATCGGGTCCTTATTCTTTATAGCTTGCGGATCAAATCACGGGTAAGTAGTTAGTTACTTTCTTTAATTTCTTTAGTCTGTTGTGTTTAGTTGCTTACTCCTAAGATCATTGCTCTTTAAAACATCTTAGACTAAAATTAAATCATCTTACATCATATCGTATCATTTCGCATCATCTTATTGGTATCAGATCTGGCATTCCGCATCATGCAATATTTTTTATAACAACCTGATGGCTCAAGAATTTATGCATGACCTCAATCGTGCTTCTCAGCGACATAGTCTTATGGCCATAAAACTTGATATGGAAAGGGCATACGACTATGTTGACTGGACCTTTCTAATCTGGGCTATGGAGGACTTTGGTTTTCACCATATCTGGATTGCTAAAATTATGGCGTGCATCACTAGACCATCTTTCTCTATCCTTCCAATGGCTCTCCTACGGATTTCTTTCAATCCGCTTATGGTTTTCGGCAAGGTTGTCCCCTATCCCCGTATTTATTCATAATTTATGCTGATTTCCTTTCAAGATCTCTTTCGGAGGCTGTGCAGGGTTCGGAGATCTTTCCTTATATCCCTGTGCCGGGTGTGCTGTCGATCTCGCATCTCCTATTTACGGATGATTGTTTGCTCCTTGGTCGGGCTTCCTTGACTAATGCCAGGAGATTCAGGAGAGTAGTCGAGCATTACCGTCATGCGTCAAGCCAGAGGATGAATTTCAACAAGTCGGGAGTCTACTTTAGTCCGAACGCACCCTCTACTCTCCGTGGCAGGATCCTTCATATATTGGGGATCCAGGAGCACCAGGGGCCTCTCCGCTACTTGGAGATTCCCATATCTGGAACGAGGCTTTCCAGAAATGAGTGTGCTCCACTTTTGGCAGTAGTGTCAGAGAGGATTGTTGGATGGCAGGCCAGATCTCTTTCTGCCATGGGCAGACTTACTCTCATTTGCTCGGTTCTTGCCTCTCTTCCTATTTACATGCTCTCCAATGCTTTCATCCCCAAGTGCGTCATTATCAAGATTGAGCAGATGATTCGGTCTTTTCTTTGGGATTCTTCTGCTACTCGAAGGAGGATTCATCTGATCAACTGGGAGATTGTTTGCCGCCCGATTGAATTGGATGGATTGGGTATTCCCTCCCTCATTGATAGGAGAGAGGCTTTTATGGTGAGACATGCTACCAGGTTTTTCTTGTGTCCAGATGGTATGTGGTCTTCTTTTATGAGGGCCAAATATGGAGATATCTCGACAGAATCTGCTGACCCCCCTCCGCCTCGAAGGACATCATCGGTTCTATGGCGAGAGATGCTTTCTAGGGCGCCGCTCATTATCCCCCAGCTATCATGGGTCGTTGGGGATGGCCGATCAATCAGATTCCTGCACGATCCCTGGATATCGGACATCCCTTTGATCCGCTGGCCCACCTTCATCTCAATGCTTACTCCTCCCTCTATTACTATTGCTCAGCTTCTCCTGCCTGGTCAGGCCTCCTGGAACCGGAAGTTTATTATTTCCATCTTCGAGGACATTCTCGGATCCAGGGTGCTCTCCATCGCTCTGCCTGGCCATCCATGTTCGGACAACAGAGTTTGGCATAATACGACATCCTCCCGGGTGCCGATCTCGGACCTTATTGAACGTCCCTTTCTGGAGCCTCATATGAGTCGGAGCTATCAGTGGATTTGGAGTCTACCAGTTCATCCCAGGATCTCTTTCTTTATTTGGAAACTCGCTTGGCACCGGATCCCTTATCATGAGTTTCTTATATCTAGAGGTATTCACATTACCTCTGACTGTCCTTTTTGTCGGACCCCGGGTGAGTCGTAGCTACATGCCATTTTCCTGTGCACCCACACGGTGACAATTTGGAGATTGGCGGGCTTTCAAGACCTTTCCGCCCAGTTGGATCACGGAGTAGACTCCTTCCTTTCTCTTCTTAGGGAGATTCCTTCTACTTAGGTATCTTTTACTGCTTACTTGGCTTATCATATCTGGATATCCAAGAATGAGCAGATATTTGCTTTCGCGAGGACTTCTCCGAGGATGGTAGTTGAGAGAGCTATGAGTGTTGCCGTTGAGTACTGGAGCTCGATGGTGAGATCTTCGGAGACCTGGGGTTCTCCCTTCGCACGTCGAGCGACCCGGAGGGTTTTTATAAAATGGGAACCCCCTCCTCCGCTTTTCATCATTATTAGCTTTGACGGTAGCCTTCGACTCAGGATGGAAGGAGCAGGCTTTGTTATCTGGGACTCTTGACTTAGATTCCTGGTTGCCGATGGAGTTTCCCTGCTGGATTCCTTGGTTCCTGCAGCTGAGTTATATGTGGCTTGGATTGGGATTAGATATACCCGGCAGATCCTCCACCTTGATCGATTGATCATTGAGGGTGGCTCTGCCAAGGTTATATCTTGGATTTCGCACTCCTCCTTCGGCCCGGCTTCTCATCCCTTAGTCCGTGATATCAGAATCATGTTGCAGGGCTGTTCTACTGTTCTCATTAGGCATATCTATAGAGAGGCCAACTCAGTTGCTGACTGGGTGGCTTCCTATGTCGCTCAGCATTCAAGGTTTGTACTATAGTCGGATTGGCATTCTGCCCTTGTACAGCTCAGGGACCTTATTTTGGCTGACTTTTTAGATTATATTCATACTCGTTCTGTACAATGAATACACCGGTTCATAAAAAAAAGATAAAAAAATATTAATAAATATTTATTAATTTATTAAAAATACTTATTATATAATAATTAATAATATATTTTATTTCATATTTAAATAAAATTAAAATGAATAAAATATTAAAATAAATGAGAAAGCATACAAGAGTGAAAGGAAAAAAAAAAGGAGGGAACAAAAAAAAATGAAAAGGCGAGAGAAGGGACGGGGGCACCGCATGTCATTGGAAATCCTGAGCTCAGCACACGGTTACATCAAAACGTTGATGATATGGTGTGATGTGGCAGGATTGCTGATGTGGAGTCCCCCTTGGATCAATTTGGTGGCCATGCTGGCAGATGTTGCCACGTCAGCCCCTCTCTTTGAGCTCCGCCGAGCGGTTTCCTCGAGGTCGAGCCCATCTTGGTCGAAGTCGAACTCCTTTTCTTTGAGCTCCTCCGCTGGGCAGCTCTCCCGAGGTTGAGCCCACCTCGACCAAGTCGAGCTCCCTCTCTTCGAGCCCCTATGCCGGGCGACTCCCTCGAGGTTGAGCCTACATCGACCGAAGTCGAGCTCCCTCTCTTCGAGCGAGTGCCCTTCGGTAGAAATGTCACCCGGCTCGAGGCTGTCCCACCGGCCAAGGTCGACCGCATCTCAAAAGCCCCTGTGGCAGCAAGGAAAAAATGCCACTACATCCATTAGGTGGCGGCACACCGTCCAAGGCCTATGGAGGGGAAGCGCGCCGACCTACAGAAGAGCGCCTCCCGAGAGCACCAGGATCTCTTCCACCATTGTTTACACTAGTTAGGAAAGAGTGCTCCAATCGAGGCACTGCATTCCCCAGCCGACCGTTCGCACCACCCAGAAGAAGAAAGCCGCGCCAGAGGATTTAAACCCAGGAGCGACTACCCCGGGATCGAGGCTCTACCAAATTTCTCCGAGCATGGCAACTTGCCAGGAAGTCAGAATCCATGACATAACTCCCTACCATGAAGGGAGAGGACGCCAGGGCACGACCCACGGGGCACTGCCTGTCGCTGACCTTCGAGCACCCTCAGAAGGGGGAGAACCCAAGGTGGGTAATAGAGAAGATCCATGGTCTAAAAAGAATATCCTAAGGGCCTTCGAACAAGGTAAGGAAAAACAGCCAGAGGGGGAACAAGCGAGAGAGAGCACTCCGAGGCTACCAGAGAACTTGTCGGAAGAGTCTCAACGGACACAGCCACCATTGCTCCAGCCTTCCTCTGCTACAACTCTCACCTTACTCTTTTCCTAGAAACTTCTCCATGCATGGAGACCGTAGAGGGATCCATAGAGGAGGATCTGTTCTCCTAGATCCACTACTAGAAAAGGGTGCTTTACCGAGGGTTTTTATCAGGAAAAAAGTCCCTCGCAATTTCGAGGGATTTTTCGATAAAAAAATTAACTATAAGATTTTTCGAGGGAAAAAAACTTCCTCGCAAAATTTCTCAGAAATTTTTTTTGTGAGGGATTTTCTGAGGGATTTATTTTTTTATAAATGAGCTCTTAGTAGAAATTTTCCGAGGAAAAAAAACTTTCTCGGAAAATCCCGCTCAAATTATTTTTACGAGAATTTTCAGAGGGATTTTTTCATCATAATTTGGTTCTTAGTAAACAAAATTCTAATAAAAATATTCCTCGCAAAATCCTTCGAGAATTATTTTTGTGAGGGATTTTCAGAAGGATCTTTTTATAATAATTTGGTACTTAGTAAAAAAATCTTCAAATAAAATAATCCATCACAAAATCCCTCGGAATTTTTTTTTGTGAGGGATTTTTCGAGGAATCTTTTCATCGTAATTTGGCTCTTAGTAAAAAAAATTTCAATAAAAAAATTTCTAGAAAAACCCCTCAGAAAATCCTTAGAAAATTATTCCTAGAGAAATCTTTCAGAAAATTCCTCGAAAATTTACCCTCGAAAAATTCCTCGAAGATTTTCCTTTGAAAAATCTGTTAGAAATTTCCAAGAAAAAATTCCATCAAAAATCCTTCGAAAAATAAATTTCCTCGAAAAAATCCCTCGAAAAAATTTTTCGAGGATGGTTTTTCCGACGACCATGTTTCCGTCGAAAATCCATCGGAAATATAAATTTCTGACAGATTTTTTCCTTTTTCTCTCGAAAAATCCCTCCAAAATGTCTCTATTTCTTATAATGATCGTCCACTGACTTAATCATCGGAGTGACCTTGCCGGGATCCCCGGTCCGGATCTCCTTTCTTTTATAGGTCCGGATATACGTGCTAGATTCCACACAAGGAGACTGATATATGGTGCTATGCTAGAGCTGCAAGCCACGACGATGTAGGTGGTTACACGATGCTTTGAAATCGATAATTTTATGTGTGGCATCCGTCTCATCTCCAAAATAGATGTGTAAATATTTTTTAAAAAATAATTTAAATTTTTTTGTTAAAAAATAATATTTTAAAAAAATCCTATACCATCACTATCTGCACTCTTTTGCAAACTCTGTGGCTGTCATTCTAGCACGGAGGCTTACCGCATGTGGCTTAAAAATACCGCAAAGAAAAACAAAGGGACAGGGAGGCACATGTCCTTGGAAGGAAAGAGTAAGGTAGTGTTTGGATGCTCTGGCTAGAACAAGACCTTATTTTAGACCTTTTTTCTGGATAAATATTAAATAATAATTTTAATATAATATATAATTTTAAATTATATTAATTTTTATTTATTAATTAAATAATATATATTTAATTTTAAATGAGAGTAAAAAATTTTGTTGGATTGAAATTATCTTTATCAAAGATGATTTCAAAGAAAAATATCAGGCATCCATTTGGCTACCATGTTTGATATGAAATATCTAATTCGATAAATATATTATCAAAATTTAATTTGATAAATATTTATTAAATTTATATTATTTTAAAAAAAATTGAGAATGATTGTGGAGGGTTTGGAATGGAAATGCCAGGAAGGAGGGGATGGTTTTGGATAGATCCAGGAAACTATAAATTTGTGGGTTGAATTTATAAATTTAATTGCTAGTTTGGCAGTCATTTTGGATTAAGCACTAATTTTTGTATTTTGATAATTAACTTCAAAAATACTATATTTTAAAAATAATTTATTAAATAATAATATTTTTTACCTCCGGGCGAAAGAAAGGCATTGACTTGCTATCAAGACCGCCAATTATGTAGAATCGACAGGCACGAATATCTCGGACACACAGAACAACACATACTAATACCAGAGATCAAATAAACGATACTCAAGATCCAAACAGCGGTGAACAAGAAGAGAGCAACGAATGGAGATGACAACGCCCCTCGCTTCTCCCTTCCTCTCCACGCTATTTCTGGTGCTCTTGGTCAGTACCAACTGCGGTGGATTCGAGATCAAAGAGGCCACCATCGATGGCATCCAACAGGCTTTCAAGGAGGGCAGTCTCACGTCCAGACAGCTGGTGGAGTATTACCTGGATCAGATCCGGGCCCTCAACCCGCTGCTCCACGCCGTGATCGAGGTGAACCCCGACGCGGTCCGGCAGGCGGACCGGGCCGACCAGGAGAGGCGGAGCGGGGGCCTCCACGGCATCCCCGTCCTCCTCAAGGACAACATCGCTACGCGGGACCGGCTCAACAACACCGCCGGCTCGTTCGCCCTTCTCGGCTCCGTGGTGCCGCGTGACGCCGGGGTGGTCCGGCGGCTGAGACGGGCAGGAGCGGTGATATTGGGAAAAGCCAGCCTCAGCGAGTGGGCCAACTTCCGGTCCACGAACGCCCCCAACGGGTGGAGCGCGCGCGGCGGCCACGGCCGGGTGAGTCCGTAGAGTCCACTTAACGCTGCTTTTTTACTTTTCCCCCCAAAAAAGGGGTAAAATTCAAGGCTTCTATACTTTTGGTTCGGGGCTTGAGGAAAAAATATTGATGGGTGCAGAATCCATACCTGCTATCGGCGGATCCGTGCGGGTCGAGCAGCGGTTCGGCGATAGCGGCGGCGGCGAACATGGCGGCGGTGACGCTGGGGACGGAGACGGACGGGTCCATCATCTGCCCCGCGGCGTCGAATTCGGTGGTGGGGATTAAGCCCACGGTAGGGCTCACCAGCCGTGCTGGGGTCATCCCCATTTCCCCTAGACAGGACACCATCGGGTAAGAGCGGATGAGGTTTTTTTTTTTTTTAAAACTATTGCAATTAGCATGGAAGAAGTCATGAAAACTGCTAAAGATATAATAAATGCAAGCCTTTACGTCCTTTCTGATTTAAAAAATTATTATTATTCATATTATATATTTGAATGCAGACCTCTTTGTCGGACAGTCTCAGATGCTGTCCATGTGTTAGAGGCAATTGTGGGTTATGATCCAAGGGATGAGAAAGCAACCCTAGCGGCATCAAAGTATATACCTCATGGTGGTTACAAACAATTCTTAAAAGTGGAGGGGTTGAAGGGCAAAAGGTTGGGAATTCTAAGAGGCGGGCCGGCCGGCTTCTTTGAATTTCCTAAAGGATCTATCCGTCGGAAGGCATTTGTGGAGCATTTCAATATAATGAGGTAACTTCATCACAAAAATACCAGGAATTATTGCATCTTCCTACGCTGCTAAATAAATTAATCTGGAAATAGTCAATTAACTAAGCCTGGAGTTTTTTTTTTTTTCCTTTGGCTACTTTTGACTTTTTAACCTGGCCTCCAAACTATACAAAACCTATAACAATGTCATTTTTTTTATTGTTAATTAAGAATAATTTTCTTTATTACTATCATATATATATATATATATATATATATATATATATATATATATATATATATATATATATATATAATATATATATATATATATATATATATATGTTTTTCTAACATCCGAAAAAAACATTTGGTAGAGAAAAGGGAGCTATATTGATCGACAACCTTGAAATAACAAATTGGACCATCATCTTTCAGCAAAGCGGCGAGATGGTTGCACTATTGGCTGAATTTAAGTTGTCCTTGAATGATTATTTGTCGGAGCTGTCCTATTCTCCTGTTAGGTCTCTTGCAGATGTAATAGCCTTCAACAATGAACATAGTATCGAGGTAATGCAAAATATATATATATATATATATATATATATATATATATATATATATATATATATATATATATATATATATAGGTCTCTTGCAGATGTAATAGCCTTCAACAATGAACATAGTATCGAGGTAATGCAATATATATATATATATATATATATATATATATATATATATTTCTTGTTTCAGATAATAAAACTTATGTTTTACTACCTTTTAAATGTAGGAAATGATGCGAGAATTTGGCCAACTTATTTTCTTGGCGGCTCAAAACACAAGTGGGATTGGTCCTGCTGAGAGAAGTGCAATTGCTGAAATGACTCGACTATCCAGAGAAGGATTGGAAAGATTGATGACAGAGAAACAATTAGATGCAATTGTAACTCCTGATGCAAATGTAGCTCCCATTCTTGCCATTGGTGGCTACCCAGGCATTAGCGTTCCAGCAGGATATGAATTAGACGAAACTCCTTTTGGTGTTTGTTTTGGTGGTTTAAAGGGTTCCGAACCAAAATTAATCGAGATTGCTTATGCTTTTGAACAAGCAACAAATGTCCGCAAACCTCCATCATATAAGCCAATAAAAGGACATTAATTATTTGTGCCGCGTTTGATTCATGAATAAGAAAAGTAGAAATAGATGTTATGCTCATCGGCGATGTTATTCCATAATAGTAATGTTTATTTATGTTTGGCTATAATTTCTTATTTCTGTATGTTTGGTTGCAATTTTTACAATAAAACTGCTATTGAAATAAGATGGATAAATGATGTGTTTGCCCTGATTCAACTTGGCATTCTATTTTATGTATATTATTTAAATAAAAATCCAAGCAACCAATTACTATTCTAATTATATATAGATATATATATATATATGTATGTATATATATAAATGGATGAAAAATTATATTGCTAATGGTCCAACTAGAAATGATAATTATCTAATAATAATTCTAAATATATCTAGTAACCTGTTCTTCAAAAGTAAAATGGATTAATGATATATTTGTTAGATTTCAAAGGTGTTTGTATGCAAAATTTTTAGAATGTTTACGGAAGCAGATTAAAATAATTTAATCCTATTAGCATGTATGGTTCTAATCAAAACACCTAACAAATCTAATTCATATGAGAGATAATATGTATAAAATCTGAAAACTAAAATTATAAGGATAAGAAAATAGGTCTCATTCTTTTTTCTCATTTAATCTTTTATCAAAAAATTAGATCTGAGGACATCTCAGGGTTCTAATATAGTTGCATATTTATCCGGTCTCTATGAGTATCAACACCGAGTCGACTTTAACAAAAAACTTTCGAAATTATTGAGGTGCTAGCTTTCTTTATAAATCTTGCTCCTTTAATAGCTGGATCTGATTTTTGCTTCATTTCTTTTCAGAAAAAAAGTAGAAAAATCAAAGAATATGAAAACACCACAACATAAATACCTAGAAAGAGGGATGAAGAAAGAAGAGAGAACCATTCTCTGTTTTTTATGGCATGAGAAAGAATAGGGACGCAGAAAGAAAAGGGGGTGCCAACTTTGATTATTTTCCATGAATGTGCGATGAAAAAATTCTAGAGGATTGCTATTTTAAATTTTATACTCTTTATATCTTTTAAAAATATATTGTTATTGAATATTTTAATTTTAAATTAATTTATCTATTATACTTGGTAATGTATTATTTTGATAGTTTAGTAAGGATAATATAAAAATATATACTATTTTTTATCTATAATATAAAAAAATAAAGATATTAGTGGGGGCAGTTGTCCTCACTACCTCCACCGTATATCCATCCCTCATGTCTTATATACCATGAAAATATAATTTATTAGAATGAAGGAGGGAGATGGTCTCTCTTACGGTCTCCCTCACAATTTTGCTTGAAAAAATAATGTATTAAACTACTCCAGGTCATCGGCAAATCAAAGGCCCTTTTACGAAGAAACTATTTAAATAAAATTATGAAATCATTCTAAGCAAAGTATATAAAGATCAAAAATACTTATGTATGTCCAACAGAAACCACATATCTTAGAGGGCATTTGCAAGGTTTTGTGTATAGAACAGCACATTATCCGGAATAGATTAATATTTATCCAAAATAAATATCCAATAAATTAAATAAAAAATTTATAAAATAATAATAATAATAATAATGAAGAAAAATAAATTTATTTTAAAAAATAAAGATCAAAATAATAAGTACAACTCCCTTTTACAAAGAAACTTCAAAAACAAAAAAATCTCCTTCATCACAAAATACATTTGACCTTGTTCATAAAACCGCAACCTTTCTTCCACAATTCTTCATATATATATATATATATATATATATATATATCTATATATATATATATATATATATATATATATAATCTAAAATTTAACATCTAAAATTATTAAAATTAATGATCAATTAAATAGAAATCTTAATTGGAAAAGAAATCGGCAATGAATTTCATGGATGCCAGTTGCCATTCTACCAAATCCTCCATTGGCAGTCCAAGCTGCTTGATGGCAGGGGCGCGGTCGATGGGACAAGATGAAAAAGACCTAATCGTAAGCCACCGATCGATGCAATCCTTGTGGAACATGTGGCCGCACTTCGGCAACACCTGCACCTGCTCTCCGTCTGCATATTCCCTAAGACACACAGGGCAAATCTCCACCTCCAAGTTGGTGGTGGAACAAGAAGGCGAACATAGGGCAGATCTTCGGGTTGTTTAATAAAATGGTTGTTAAAATCAATCCATTTTTAACAAATCAAAATAAAATAATAATTAATGGTAGCCCATAATTAGAAAAAACTCTTACATTCTTCTTCTTGAGCAATATTAATTATGATTTTGAAACCATTTTATTTCAAAACAACTCTCGGGATGAACACAGTACATGGCTACAAAAATATATGATCCATAAACAACACCTACAAATGATTCGATCCAATAATATCAATATGCCGAATCATAAAAATCATTGCATCCCTTATTTGACACATGACCTATCTATGATTACAAGCACTACCAATACTATTGACATGAGTCTTGGTGTGGTAGTGTAGTAAGAAAATAGCATTCCAAACAAAACATGCTATTTTCATTGTCAATCCATCAATTTCTCTTCTACATGCTTGAATACAAAATAAGCGAGAAAAATTGTAATGGCTTCAAAACAAGCAATTTTATCTCATATAGTCAACATGGTATCAATGACAAGATAATATAATATATCTGAGATTTGATACATGATCTCAGTTTTCATGTAATAGGTACATTAATAAGAGATATATTATAACAAAAAGACTATATAAATGTACCAGCAATTATGATTTTTTTTAACCATATAGTTTATTATAAGCTAGAGAAATCCCACGACTTCAAAAAATGCTCGTATATTTTCAGATAAATATATTGATATATCTTAAATAACAAATAAGACATACATATATAACTATCATTCTCAAGATAAATACACATTCTTGAGATGCTATATTGTATTTTATTTCATATGTACATATAAACCATATAGGAATGCAATCCATCAACTATCATGTCAATAATATACATAAATACTTACGATAGATATATTAAATAAAAAGAAGATCTATCAAATAAAGCACAAATACAAAGTCACTCCCACTAACTAAGCATATCAAAAGAATCAACATGCTCATATTTTCAACAAGTTTTGTAAAGTATATAATCTTCAAATTCTTGGTTAAAGAATCAACCAATATGGACTTTATATATATATATATATATATATATATATATATATATATATATATATATATGCACTCGACAGTTATATTTTCTTGGATTACAATCCAACAATAAAATAATCAATAATAAATAAAATTTGTCAATCAAGTTAATGCATAAATATATCATAATATATTAAACTCTCTCCAATCTAAAAAATTAAAAGATTCTAAAATGCCCATATTTATGATATATTTCATGAAAACTATGGATCTTATTTATTTGATTAGGGGATCAACAAACACATTAACTTTGTATAAATATATTTTAAAATTATCTTTCTTTTAACTAAAATCTCTGACTATCAAATATTCTATTTTTACATAGATAAAGATAATGAAAAATTTTTATTGTTCCTTTAAAGAACATAGCTGCACTATTACTATAATAAATCTTAAGTAGTTTTAAGATAAAATCAATAATTACAAAAACCAGGATAAAGTTCTACAATCAAAAATAATATGCATTATTTGCAACATGCTACAAACTTTACCTATATATGCAACTATATTCTGTTTTCATGCCTTTCTATAAAACAAACCCTCTAATCATTCACATCTTAAAAAATTAAATTATTATAAAAATTGACATATTTTCATTTCTTATTATATGATTCTTTATTAGTACTACATCAACTAGTAATAGAGATACTATAATTAGTTTATATATATGATATTGCTCTCCCACTATCCTCCAACAGGATAAAATATAATATTTTTATAAATAAAAAAGAATAATATCTTATTTTATCTTTAATATCATATTTCTAGTATAAGAGCACCTAACATCATGCAAATTAGAATCTACAAATATAGTATGATTTGATTCAACATTTTTTATACCTTTATTAGGATAGTAGAATCTGTATTTATTTAGAATTATCTGGATAACCAAAATAAATAACATATTACTTCAAATTCAAAATTTATTTACTAATGAAGTATTAATGATTAAGTATTATAGAACAGTCTCAAACATAAAATTAAAAAATATTGGGCTTCTATTAATCTTTAACTCAAAAGGTATCTTGTGTAACTACCTTACCAAGAATTTTATCCAAAATATAGATGACAGTACTTTAGGATCTTATATTAGAAATATTATGACAAATTATGTCCACTTATCATACTTCAAACCATATCCTTCAAAGCATAATTTTGCCTCTTAATCATACTATTTTACTTAGGAGTTTCAGGCATAGCGTTTTAATAACTTTTTTTACTTATATAAATATTTAAATAATACTATTTGTTTATTATATATGGGATCTTAGAATATGACCGATATACCATATCAATACTTTTATCTTTTTCTCAAAATTATCAAATTTTTTAACAAAATAAAATAAAATTACTAATTATTTTACTTATATGGTTTTAAGTTCACTAAACCTCATGGCAAGAAAAATTAAAAACATGATGTGTAACCAACATTTTAAAGACATGGATCTCAAAATACTTAGTTTAGGCATAATCTTTCCAGTTTTATGATATAAGATATAGCACCATATTAATTTATCTATCCATCAACTATCCAGATTCTTTTTTTATCAGATTCTATGCACCTTTTATAAATGAGATCGAAAAATTATATTACATCACCACTCTTAGGTATAACGTTAAGAATGGAATATATTATAAACAAAATGATTCATTCTTTATCACTTTTATAGGCAGCTTTTATTCTAGAGCACTTTTATAAGTCATTCAAGATGGAGGATCAATACATAATGTAATATCCATAATCTATCATACTTAGTGCTAGTACAATTTTAATTTCTAAATTTTATAATTATTCTAGTCAGAGTTATCATAATGAAAGTATTAACTTTATTGAATATAAATATACTAACTGCTAAATAATCTTTATGCAATTAATCAATAAAAAGACATAGATAATATATATGCTAGAAAATCTTTATAAGTATTATTATAATAAGAGCCCTTAGTTCAATACTATAAAAAGTTTTTAGAAAGAAAGTGACCCACATAAGAAATCTCTCTTTAACATATAATGCAATTTAATCCCTTCTAAAAATATCTTATAAAAGATCCTATAAATCTCAATGAATGGATCACTTTGGTAGTCATCATCTATTGAAATTCATAAACCTTTCAATCAGGGATCATCAGGTTATGAGCTCAAAGGTGGTATAAGATACATAAATGATCAATCAAGATCTTACACAAATGCTCTATATTAGATGTACAAATAATAAATAAATAAATAAAAGCTTTGAATATAATAAGTCATTTTCAACAAGAGCATTATGTATATCATCATGAAAATTCTATTTTGGTAAAGAATATGAGATACTTCTAAGCTCCACTAATGAGGTCAATATAAAGAAAATATAAGGCATTTGAAAATATGTTCCCTTTGGAAGATAAATTTTCTAGGCTTAATATATATATTGATGTGGCAAGATCACTGACGTGGGGTAACTGTCAGACGCCACGTCAAAGAGAGCCGCTGCATCAGACGCCGCGTTAGTCCCCCTGCTCGGATTCCTTCACCGGCTGAGCTCCCCCAAGACAACGGGACCGCCATCGAAGCCGAGCTCCGTCCTCTGCCAGGTCGAACCCGCAAGCCCAGGACTCCTAGGCTGGAGCCGAGCGGCGCCCTCCAGAGCGAGACCCTCAGAGATCGAGCTCCATGGTCGGAGTCGAGCTTAGCCCTCCACCACGTGGAGCATCTTCGAGGCCAAGCCCTCTGGATCGGGCCCGCACTCTGCACTCCAGAGCGAGACCCTCAAAGATCGAGCCCCGTGGTCGGAGTCGAGCTCAGCCCTCCTCCGCCACGTGGAGCCTCTTCGAGGCTGAGCCCTCTGGACTGGGCCTGCACTTTGCCTTCTAGAGCGAGACCCTCGGAGATCGAGCCTCGTGGTCAGAGTCGAGCTCAGCCCTTCTCCACCACATGGAGCCTCTTCAAGGCCGAGCCCTCTGGACTGGACCTGCACCCTGTCCTCTGCCAGATCGAGCCCTGCCTCCCCTGCTCGGCCTCTAGCTCGGGCAAAGGCGACTGCAAGCGAGAGGACAGTACCATCACCCCAGGATGCCGATAAGCCACCCAAGGACTGTGGGGCAGTGCTCACCATACCGCAATAACTGCCTATTCGCCACTTACACCAGAAAGGAAGGAAATGCCCTGATTAAGGCACCGCACCCTCCACCAGTCATCCATACTACCAGAAGGATGGGCCAACCAGAGGGCACGAATCCGGGGGGCGACAACTTTCGAATCGAGACTCTGCCAAGCTTCCTGGAATCTGGCGACCAGAGAGAATGTCAGAGCGAATGAAGTTTTTTCTACTGCATGTCAGGAAAGACATCCCGTCTATAGCATGGTACCCCGTCGCACGTGCCTGCCAACCCAACATGGATCCCAAGGCAAACGTCCAACGGTCACCTTGACTACAAAGAACAATCGACACCCGAAGGGGGAGGTAACATGAAAAATAATGCAGTATCAGTGCAAGCTCAACCAGAAGAGCGACGCACCACCACCACTCTAAGAAAACAACGAAGGAGCGGTTACACAGAGAATCTCTCTAGCTCCGCCGTCATCCTCCTACACACTTTTATTTATTCTCATACCATTAACTCCTCCTAGCATGGAGTCCATCAAGAGGGGCTCAACCAGGAGGATCTGTTCTCTTGGATCATCACTGACTTGACCGTCGGAGTGCCCCCGCCGGAATCCCCGGCCCGGATCACTAATCCAGTTTTTGCAGGTCTTGCAGGACAGGACCTCCCAAGAGCATCAAGTCATGCACTCCGGTGCCGATAGCAGCTACAAGCCACGGCGATCTTGGCGGAAACAGATTAGTGCACCAGGAAGGGGGCGTGTTCATGTGAACAGCCCTTGATCTAGTTCAAGACCCCCCTTTTTTCTTCTACAAGCAAGTTCCACGGAAGGATGGTGACAACGCGGGCGCGAGAGGCTTCCACCAGTCATGCAGGGGACTCCCCCTCTCGGGGGAACCCACACAACCTAGAGGCGTGGCCATCCACTCCGGTTCAACCACCTCCGACGAAGTCTTAGCTAGCTGCACTTGCCCAGCAAATGCAGATCCTTGCCATAGCAATGCACCAGCTTCAGCACCAGCACCGGTCCTTGGACACCCACCAGCAGTCAAGGACTCCCACGGCCCATGCCACAGCCCCCTGTGATAGCCTGCATTCCTTCCAAGGAAGGCCTTCGCAGCCACGGGCCATTACGACAACCACGGTAGCCTTCAAACTCTGGCGAAAAGACAACGAGCGGGGTCTACCGACAGGGAGAGCCACTCACCAAACCTCGGGCGGGCAGCATCCAAGCCCCACCGAGGTAGGAAAAGTAAGACCCCCACCACAGGTGCCATGCACCCATGTCACCTTCTCCGTCTCCTTCGATGAAGGGGTCCACTGACGAAGCCATCAGGCGCACAGTGGAGAAGCGCCTGGAGGAGCATGACTGCAAGTTGGCGGAGTTGGCCCACCAATTCGCCAACCTGCCGGGCTTAGCTAGCGTGCTAGCGTGCTACGATGTCCATCCCCCTTTTTCTCAAGAAATCCAAGGGGAGCCGATTCTGAGTCGGTTCCTTATGCCGCAGGTGAATCCTTATGATGGAACCACCGATCCCCTGGATCACCTGGAAAGCTACCAGACCCTCATGATGGTCCAGGGGGCCACCGATGCTCTCCTTTGCATTGCTTTCCCTGCTACTCTCCGAAAGGCGGCCCGGGTATGGTTCACCCGCTTGGAGCTAGAGAGCATCAACTCTTTCATCCAGTTGGGACAGAAGTTCGTGGCCCACTTCGATGCCTATCGGAAGTTGCCACGAGAGGCAGACAGCCTCTTCTCCATCCAGCAGCAAGATCGCGAGCCGCTGCGGGACTACGTGGCCCGCTTCAAGGCCACTGCATTAGAGATCTACAACCTTGATGAGCCAGTCACCATGCTAGCACTAAAGCGAGATCTCAGGACCTCCCGCCTGACCTGCTCCCTTGACAAGAAGCTCTCCAAGACTTATTCCGACCTCCTCCTCATAGCCCAAAAGTACATCCATGCTGAGGTGGCGAATCGTACGAGATGGGAGCTCGATGGAAAGCCACTGAAGAAGCCAACCCTCATCGAGACTCCCAGAACCCGGAAGCCAGTGCCCCCAGTCCTGAACTCCCGAAGGGGGCCAAGATCGAAGGGTGCTCCCGTTCCCGAGGAGAGTTACACCCCCCTTCTCCCCCTGAGGACAAAAATCCTCATGGAGATCGAAGGCGAGGACTATCTGAGATGCCCGCCTCCGATGAAGTCCCCCACCGGCCGTGATAAAATGAAGTACTGTCGCTTTCATTGCGACCTTGGCCATGACACCGAGAAATGCTGCAACCTCAAGTGGGAAATCGAAGAACTTATCAAGAGGGGCTACCTC
The DNA here is from genome assembly GCA_021397845.1 of Areca catechu. Taxonomy (NCBI): domain Eukaryota; kingdom Viridiplantae; phylum Streptophyta; class Magnoliopsida; order Arecales; family Arecaceae; genus Areca; species Areca catechu. The sequence continues at coordinate 131,310,486 of CM038038.1, read as the reverse complement.
AAAAGGCTCGTGGGGGGTAGACCTCAGGTAGAATCCCAGGTGCTCGTTGCTCTCTCGCTAGCTCCAGCCATCAACAACTGCCCTACCGAGAAGCCGGTGGGCATGATCTCCAGGGGAACTGCGCGCGCACCGAAGAAGGCCTGGGGGACAAGGGATTCTGAGAATGTACTTCCCTTTATGAGGAAAGGAAAAGATGGGGGGAAGAATGTAAACAATGATGCCGTGGTCATCGAGATGATGATCGCGAAGCATCCTGTAAAACACATCATGGTTGATAGTGGGAGCTCCACAGATGTGCTTTTTTATGATGCCTTCTCAAGGATGAATCTTTCTCCCGATCTACTCAAATCCGTGCACACTCTCTTTATCAATTTCACAGGTGATTCTGTAAGAGTGAAAGGAGAGATCCTCTCCCGGTCACCGCCGGGACCCCACCTTGGCAGAGCACCGTCATGATGACCTTCATAGTTGTAAGACTTCCTTCCGCCTACAATGTGATCCTGGGCCGACAATCAGCTCGACGCTGTTGTCTCCACCAAAAGGCTACTTGTACAATTTTCCACTCTCTATGATGTTAGGGAAATGAGGGGAGCACCCCAGCCGGTGCAACACTGCTTTCAAACCTTCCCTGGGGTCAAGGTCCCCGAGGATGATCCCAAGGCAGATGATCTCAACCAAAGGGCCCAAGACCCTACGGGAGGTTCGGTCGAGCGCCTGCTCTCTTATCCGCTTGGAAACGACCCCACAAAGATGGTGCAGATTGGAGCCCAGCTATCCGAGGAGGAAAGGGCTCAACTACTGGAGTTCATGCGGGCAAGCATGGATGTGTTCGCCTGGACAGCGATGGACATGCCAGGTATTCCTTCTGACATCATTACTCACAAACTGAGTGTTGGTCCAAAGCACAGGCCAGTTCGATAGAAGAAGAGAAGCTTCGCCCCGAAGAGGCAAACATCCATCAAGGAGGAAGTAGACAAACTCCTAGCCGCTGGTTTTGTTAGAGAGGCCCAATATCCGAGCTGGCTGGCGAACGTGGTGATGGTAAGGAAGAACAATGGCAAGTGGAGGATCTGTGTATACTACACCAACCTCAACAAAGCATGTCCAAAGGATAGCTTCCCTCCACTGAAGATTGACCAGTTGGTGGATGCCACCTCTGGCCACAGGCTGCTCTCCTTCATGGATGCATTCTCCCGATACAACCCGAACCGTATGCACCCGAAGGACGAGTTGCACACTACCCTTCATCACCGACCAAGGGACATTCTGCTACAGGATGATGCCCTTCAATCTGAAGAATGCTGGGACCACATACCAATGTCTGGTTAACAAGGTCTTCAAAGACCAGATTGGTCGGAACATGCAGGTGTACGTGGACAACATGTTGGTCATGAGCAAAATGAGCTCGGATCATGTTACTGATCTCGTCGAAGCCTTCCACAACCTTCGAAAATATCAGATGAAGCTCAACCCAGCGAAGTGCACCTTTGGGGTGGCAGCCGGGAAATTCCTCGGCTTCATGGTCATCTAGAGGGGCATTGAGACGAACCCGGAGAAGGTCCAGGTGATCGTCGACATGGAGCATCCCACAACCAAGAAGCAGGTCCAGTGCTTGACGGGGCGCGTCGCTGCTCTGAGCCGGTTCATCTCGAGGTCGGCCTATCGTTGCCTTCCCTTCTTCAAGGCGTTGCGTAAGATGCACGACTTCACCTGGATAGAGGAGTGTAGGACAGCCTTCGAGAAGTTGAAAAATTTCTTGCCTCTTCCCCATTGCTCTCTAGGCCGGAAGAGGAGGAGGAGCTCCTGCTCTATCTGGCGGTCACACTCGGAGCCGTCAGCTCAGTTCTCGTCCATGCAGACGAGGACAAATCTCAAAAGCCGGTATACTGAACCAGCAAAATTCTCTGCGATGCGGAGATCATGTATACTCGCTCCGAGAAACTCATTTTTGCACTAATAATATTTGCTAAGTACCTCAGGCCCTACTTCCAAGCACACCCGATAGTGGTAATGACGAACCAACCACTGAGGGCCATACTCAGCCATCCCGAGACTTCCGGGAGATTGGCCAAGTGGTCCATGCTGCTCAGCGAGTTCGACATAGTGTACCGGCTGAGGTCCTTGCAGAAGGTCCAAGTCCTAACTGACTTCATGGTCAAGTGCACTGGGTTCACCGAGGAGCCAGAGCAGACAATAACGGAGCCCGGGCTAGGGGAGGAACCTTGGATCCTCCACGTGGACAGCGCATCCAATTTCGACGGGAGCGGAACAGGCCTTATCCTCACTAACAGCGATGGGGTTGTAACAGAATGCACCCTCCACTTCAAATTCGCCGCAACAAATAACCAAGCAAAGTACGAGGCACTCCTCGTAGGTCTAAGAGTCTCCCGCGAGCTAGGTGTGCAGAATTTAAAAGTCTTCATCGACTCCCAGCTGGTTGCCAAACAAGTCTCTGGAGAGTATGAAGCCAGGGACACCCAGATGATGAAGTACATGGAGCAGGTCCGCTCGAGCATGATGGGTTTCCGGTGGTTCAGCATCTTCCACATCCCCCATGGGGAGAATGCACGCGCGGATGCACTGTCTAGACTTGCAACCCTGCCGGACTTATCGCTGGGACGCGCCTACATCGAGTACCTCGAAAGTCCAAGCTATGAAGGCTTAGAGGAGGTACATCAAGTCATCCCCGAGCCGAGCTGGATGGACAAGTATGTCAGGTACATCGCCGACGTCTCCCTACCCAAGGACCGCGTAGAAATGGCCCTCGTCAAGAAGAAGGCCTCACGATTCGCTCTGATGGAGGGCCAGCTCTGATGCGGGATGACTCTAAGACTACTAAACATGCATGAAAAATAGTAAAATAATTTTTTTTATGATTTTTATAATTTTATTTGCAGGCTAGATTTTCAAAATAGAGTAAGAACTAGCAGAAAGACTAGTAGTGCAAAGAATCATCGGGTCGCAGGCATACTGATGCAAACCAATGAAATATCCAGGACCTGAGAGTTAAGAAACTCCCGGTTTAGGATAATTTAACTTCATCTAAATCAGATAATAAGGGAAGGGAAGGTTGCTTACCAGTTAGAGATTAAAATTCAATAGTAGCAAGGATCACTCACAACTCTGATCAGAGCCTGGAAGAAGAAGCCTTGTTTCTCTTGAATCTGATGGCAGATCTGGGTGGTCCGGGCAGCAAAGAAGGCCTTCTCAGGAGAGGGGAATCACCTCGGGGATCCTACAAGCATCAGGGTTAATCAAAATAGCAATTAAAAATAAGAAAAGGAACTATGAGTTGAAAGGAATCAGAATTAGGGTTAGAAGCTGGCTGTTTGAAGCTTGTTGAAGATCTCCTTGCTTGGCGGCCTAGGGCACTCCTTCTTGGACATGTGAAGGCTTGGATGGTTGTGAGTTAGGGTGTGGAAGGAAGCTAGGGCAGCAAGGAATTCGTCCAAACACAAAGACACAACCTAAAGAACCAAAACAAAACACCAACACAAGGTAATAACTCAAAATTTCAAAATTAATAAGAGAAAGATGCTTACAAGAGGGGGAGGGGTGGGGTATTTATAGAGTTCCCATGCTCTCACTAACCATGGTTACACTTGGGTTACAAGTCCTCTTCCAAATTGGAATACAAGTCCTTTCCTAGCTATGGTAGAATTACAAAGTTTAAAAGGATTAGAAATCCCAACTAGGTTAGGAATAAACTTGGTCTTCTCCTTCTTCTCTTCAACTTGGACTTGGTCAAACCTCTTTGAACGTGGTCAACACTTCAAGGATGCCTAGGGGGCCATGTTGGGCCTCTAGGAGCAGTAAGGGGCCAGCCCAAAGGTGCTTGGGTGCATGGGTTTGGGCCTTTGGAAGCTGGGGTGGCCTGGTAGCCTGGTAGTAGGAATATTTCATCGAATCTTGCTTCTTAAGGGCTTGGGCTTGGCACCTAGGCTTGTTTTCTTTGGGCTGGGATGCAGGTGGACCTCTGGAATCATGGGTGCCCTATTCTGAGAATATGCTCTAGAATCTGGAAGGAAATCTGGGTATCTGGAGGGCATCTAGAAGAAATCAGGATTTCTGGAAGCATCTTGGATCCTGGGTTGTCACACAAAATCCAATGGACTGATGTAGTGGCCTCTGACTCTTGGATGTGGCTTGGTGGAACTCCAAAATAAGGTAACCTCTCTTGTATAAAAATTGGATTCATACTAGACTCATAACTGATGTACAGGACTCAAAATACTGAGTAGGTTGAGGGTTGAGACAAATCAACTAACCTCAACTTATTACAAGACTCAATTATAGTTGATTACAAAATTTGATACATGGCTAGGTAAACCAAATAGGGCCCAGTAATCTGTGTCTAATCCTAGTACCCCCACCAATTCTCCTGTGGTGGGAGGAACTCGATCCCATCGAGTGTGGGATAACATGGCTCTCATAGTGCTCGAGTAGGTCTTGGTTGAGGTGCTGCAGATCCTCACGGGTGATCCACGAGTCCTCAGATTCTGGCCAACCTTGCCACCGGACCAAATACCTCTGATAGCCTCTATTCTGAGCACGTATGGCTTGATCGTTCAGGATTCTCTCAATCTTTTCCTCACTATTTGGCCAATTGGTTGGTGGACACTCTGGGGTGGGTTCTCTCTCAAAGGGAGGGATAGGCTCAAGGTGCTCGCTAGGTATCGCTGCTGGCTCCTTAGACTCTATAAGATCTGAGATGATGAAGGTGGAGCTAATACCTAAATCAGGTAGTATTTCATGCACATAGGCATTGGGTCCACAGATATTCATTATCTTAGATGGGCTAGCTTCACGAGCAAAAAATTCTTTACAACTACAAAATCCCCTGCAAAATTCTTTCTCTCTTTTGGGAATTAGCCAAGTTGTTAGTTACTTCATTAGTTATGTTCTACTTTTGACTAATTTCCATATGCATATGCTGTGCAAAGGGTAGTGCAGGTGTAGACAAATGTGTTTGGATTGTGAATTTTATTGGACTCAAGATTGACACCTAAATGACTCGACTAGACATCCTTTTTAAAGAAATTTATTGAACTCTACGGAACAAAACCTAATAGACTATAGATTTATTAGGTTTGACCCTCGCATGACATGCACATGAAAACTTACTATGTGCTTCTAGTAAATGCCAAAGGGTATGCAAGAAGTATGATGCAAACCTAACATGTGCAAGGAATAAATGTAACATGCAAACCTCTACATGATGCAGGTGAATGGTTAAAGAAATATAAGAAAACTCAAGAAAAGGCAAAAATAAGAGGTGGATTCGGGATTAGTCTGGCAGGAAAAGGGTTCGGGATTGATTGGATAACTAGGATGTAAGAAGGGGTGTCAAGGATTAATCCTAAACTAATAAGATTGACCTTAAGGGGTTGGTGTCTATCTACTAGGTCTGCCTTATGGAAGAATGGGTCACTAATTTCAAGAAAAAGATCTTCAATTGGGATCAAGGAAGTGACTTCATCTTGAGGGTACTGGGTAAGATAAGCCAAGTCCTCAATAAACTCTTTTGGCTTAGAAAATTCAGGACTATGCTCTACAATTGGATCCTCTTCTAAAATCTCCTCTAATTACTCTTCCATTGCGGCTTGGGTGTGATCTGGGTTATCTAATTCTGGGTCGGCCATTGACTGATTATGGTCAAGGTTAGCTAAATCTAGATTGGCTACTACTTGGGTTTGGTCATAATCAACTAATCCTGGATCTTCTATAAGGTACTTTTCTAGATCTTCAATAGACTCATACTCCTTTACCAGACTTAGGTCAGCCTTATACATTTCTTCTTCCAAGTCATCTTGGTGAACCAATGGGGTGGTAAGAGGAGTTTGGCTAATGGGAAATCGACTAGGGTCTAGGGTAACAGGGGTGGGTAAACTAAGGGTTATGGGTTCAAGGGTTATGGGTTTAAAGGTTATAGGTTCAAAGGTTATGGGTTCAAATCTAGGGGTATCAATCCTATAGGGTTCAGGTTGACTAAGGGATAGTGAGTTACTACTGGGTTCATATCTAGGGACTATGGGTTCCTGGGGTTTAGCTCTATGGGTCTTGCCTAGGGTTCCTACTTGGTTGAATCTTTGGTTCATTTGGTCAAGCTTAGAATCGGATTGGTCAAACCTATGATTTATTTGGGCTAGCTGATTTTGGGTTTGGTCAAGCTTGAAGTTCATTTGGGAGATAATATGATCACATATGGCCTTCATCATGGCCTCAAAATTGGAATCCATAGTTGGGTTTGGTTGGGGTTTAGACTTTTGATATCGGGTTCCTAATCTAGTGGTCATGCAACAAATCAAACAATCAAAATGAAATGATGCAACCAAGCATGCAAAAGAGAAAGAAAATGCTAGTATAATCTAGGGTTTCCTAGACCTAGAGCCAGAAACTAGGTGGGTCAGCTCAACTTACACCTAACCCAATAGCTAATCCTTCTACTAGCCAGGTAGGGGGTGGGAGTGTAGGAGGCCCCCCCTGCTTTCACAGGGATCCAATTAAAAACTACAACACCACTTAGGTCGTTTGACTCTAGACCCCCAGCCTTAGACACCAGCTTTCAGTAATAGCTAAAAGGTTAAATGCACTAGTTGGCCCACACAGTTCGGACCCGACCTATTGATGTCTCCTAGCCCACTAGGGCAAATTAGGTCTAATTAATTTTAATTAGGCTTGGGTTAGTATGATTTCTGCTGATTTTGCACTTGAAATCGGTGGCTTGGTCTTTCTTCATCACTGGTTTTTAGCCACCGAGTGGCCGGCAAAAGGGTCGACAGCGGCCGGGGATGGCCGTCGATGGTGTGGTTTGGCTGGCGACCCTCCATCAGGGAAGATCCCAAGCTCAAAGCTGCCATTAATGGCAGTTTTAAGGGATCAATTGGAAGAAGAAGAAAGGGGAATAAGGAGATAAGGTTAACGGGTTTTGGGTTTCATGTTTCAATCCATTTAAAACTCAAATCCATTAAATAATTTGGTTAAGCCCAATCAATGATATGACCGAACCCAATCACATTGGATCAATTTTAATTTGGATTAAGGATATTTTTATATTTTAGCCATTATAAAAGTTTAAATTATATATAAATCTAAATTAAAATTACATTTAAGTCCATATCAATTTTTTAATTCTATTTTATAGTAAGCCTCTTGTAATATTTGCTATTTACTGTTTAGTCATTTCTTATTAAGTTTTATTAAAATTGCTATAACTTGCTCGTTTTATATATGATTTAAGTAATTTTTGAGCCGTTGGACTCGTAATAACTTAAAAAATATTTTGATTAAATTCTTCATGAATGATAAATTATTTAAATAATTTTAAATTATTTATACATAATTTTACTCACTATTATATTATTCGAGGATGTTTTCGCGTAGTTCCAAAGGACCCGGAGCACTCTATGAATTTTGAGTCGATGAGTCGATGAGTCTTTAAGGGCTAATAGTTTTCTCTCTTATTATATTTTAGAATTATATAAAGATATGTCTATTATAGTTGATCTAAAGGTGACTGTAATAAGATATAAAATTGACAGTTATAGGTTAACCAACTTGAATTGTATAAAGATGGGGAGTTCTATACCCAAAGATGAGAATAACTTCAGATTTTTACAATCATAGTTGGCTAAACTATTGAAGATATAACTAATATAATGGATCACAATTTAAATATGGATTATATATTTATACCATAATTACTATTATTATTTACATATTTCATATTATTATTGATTACAAAAATTTATATTAGTAATTTATGTAATGCATATCTTGGCATTATTATGTTTAAATTTATGATTAAATTAGTTATAGTATTTATTATATGCTATAATTCTTATCTAAAGATATTTTATAGTTATATGATAAGTGTTATTAGGAAAATTATTATTTTTAGAATCTACATCATGAAAGTAACTATATGGATATTCTTCTATTTACAGTGATAATCCTTGCTTCACTCTAATCACATTTAACTAATATTCTCACATTAAATAGATCAAATTATTTTGATTGGTACAAGCAGCTTCTTATTGTTCTAGGATGCTTAGACTTAGATTTGACTCTTTGTAAATCTCAGCCTGATCCACTAACTCCTACTAGTTTTTATAATCAAAAGAAATTATATGAAAAGTGAGAGCATTCTAATAGATTACCACTCATGATTATTAAGAGCTCTATAGCGAGAGGTATAAGAGGATCTATTTCTGATAATGAATTAGTTTATAGGTTCTTTTTCTTTGTAAAGTAATAATTTATCTAATTAAATAAAGTCTTGGCTGGTACCCTAATAAGCAAGTTAATCTCTATAAAATATGATAGAATTTCTGGAGTGCGAAAGCACATTATGGAAATGCATGATATAGCTAGAAAACTAAATATCTTGGAAATGACAATATCTGAAAACTTCCTTATCCAGTTTGTTCTTAACTCTCTTCTATTACAGTTTATTCATATTAAGATCTACTATAATACATAAAAAGAATCCTGATCAATGAATGAGCTCATCTCCCAATGTGTGCAAGGAAAAGAAAGAGAGATTGAGACATGAAGGGGTTATAGTTATTCATATGATTTCTGAAAAGCGATTTAAAAGAAAGAAGGTGAAAAAAGAAAATAAATGGCAGAACAATCCATCAAAGAAAGGTTCACATAAATTGAAATATTTTTTTTATAACAAAGAGGGACATGTCAAGAAAGATTGTAAAAAAAGAAGGAAATGATTCGAAAAAAAAAGGTATTTCCTTATCATTTGTTTGTTATGAAATCAATTTTATTGATGTTCCTTCTAATACTTGATGGATTGATTCAGGTGCAGTAATTCATGTTTCTAATTCATTGCAGTGTTTCTAATTCATTGCAGTGATCCCTTTCAAGCTAGAAACTAAATGATAGAGAGCGGTGGATCTTTATGGAGAACCAGATGTTCCAAGATTATTTCAGTTGGGACCTACAGACTTATTACAGATATCGGTTTCTAATTAAATCTACATTATGTTTTTTATGTTTCTTCAATATCTAGGAATTTAGTATCATTAGCAAAACTTGATTTAGAAAACTTTTCATTTATTTTTATAAATTTAAGTTTTAAATTAATTAAAAAATTTATTTTAATTGGTACTAGAATATTGTGCAATGGATTATGTAAAATAAATTTGGATTTTTTTTGTACAATCTTTACTTGTTTTGAATGGCAATGTCAATATAAAATACGGTATTGTAAATGAGAGTTCTTCAATGTTATGACATAGATAAATTGATCACATATCAAAAAAAAGATAACTAGATTGGTTAAGAAAGGTATTTTACCAAATCTAAATTTTAATGATTTTGGTATATGTATCGATTACATTAAAAAAAAAATAAATTAAAAGTAATAACAAGCATGCCACTAGAAGTCAATGACTCTTAGAATTGATACATACCAATATTTGTAACTATTTTTTATCTTATTTTGGAGGGAAAAGATATTTCATTATATTTATTAATGATTTTTTATGTTATGATTATATTTTCCTATTATATAAAACGTCTGAAGTTTTGGAAATATTTAAGATATACAAAACTGAAATAGAAAATCAAGTAGATAGAGAAATTAAGGTTATGAGATTTGATAGGGATGGTGAATCTTATGGTAGATATGATGAATCTGATCATAATCCTGGACCTTTTGTCAAATTACTAGAACAGCGTGGCATTGTAGCATAATATACTATACCAGAAAATTCTCAGCAAAATGGTATGGCTGAAAGGTGTAATCATATATTGATGGACATGATAAAGAGTATAATTAATAATTCATCATTACTTTTATATTTATGAGGAGAAACCTTGAAAATCAATATATATATCTTAAATCATGTTCCTAGTAAGGCCGTTCCTAAAACTCCTTTTGAATTATGAACGGATAGGAAATCGCATTTAGCATATTTACATGTTTGGAATTGTCCTATAGAGGCTCGACTATATAATCCATAAGAAAATAAATTAGATCCCATAACTATTAATTATTATTTTATTGGATATCCAGAAAGGTCAAAAGGTTTTAAGTTTTATTATCTATCATACACCACTAGAATTGTTGAAACTGGAATAGCTAGGTTCATTGAAGATGGTGATAATAATGAGAGTGATGAACCATGTGATATAGTGTTGGAAAAAATAAGAGAATCTTTTTCTATTACAACAATACCTAGATATGTTTCACATAAAATTATTTATCTTGAGACTGTGAAATATCAACAAGAGGCTAATACATGACCTCTCAAATAGCCTGTCAATAAACCTGATTGAAAATAATCACAATAATACTGAACCTAGAGTATTATGAAGATCTGGTAGAATTAGGAGATTGACTATTCCAGATGATTATATTATTTACTTACAATAATATGAATATGATATTGGAATTAAAGATTATCCAATTTCATTTAAAGATGCCATGAATAATGATAATTTTGAACTTTAGTTAGATGCCATGAAAGATGAGATAGAATCTATGAATAAAAATCAAGTCTGGAAACTTATCAAATTACCTAAAAAATTTAAGCCCGTTGACTGTAAGTGAATTTTTAAAACCAAAAAAGATTTCAAAAGTAATATCGAAAGATATACGACTAGATTTAAAGCAAAGGGATGAAGATGAAAAATACCTACACCTAGCATACAATATGCAAGAAAAATAAGACAGAGAATATGCATTTTAAAACTATTTTAAATTATGCACAGCGGAAGGCTCGGTAGATAGATCTAAACGATCTACCGATCTGCCCGCAACAGGACCTAGCATAATAATGTAGCATGCATATAACATCAAAAATAACAGAAGAACATAAATGTAAAGGTCATACCTCTATACCTCTAAGAGTAAAGGAGAGAAGCAGTAAAGGGCAGTGAGAAGGAGGATGCTCGAGCCACACTCACATCTGGCCTCTATAGGATGTCCACACTTGGGCTCGACTCTGATCAACTCCCTCGGAGTGCTAGCTCTTCGGGATCCGTGGGCTGAACTTCTTCTTCCAAGAAGACTAGAATGAGAGCAGGAACCCCTTCCCAAACCTCTTTCTTAATACCTATCTTGATCGCTTGGTCGCTCACACCCAATCCCTAAACCTCTCACAAAGCCCTTCTTCTTCCTCTCTTTTCTCTGTGTTGTGTTATGTTGTGTTGTAACCCTAGCAGCCACTGCAAAGACCTCTATTTATAGGAGCTGCCATGAGAGGGAGAAGAAGGAAGGTGGAGAGATGGAGGGAGAGAATGGGGAGAGGATCAAGGCCATTTCAAATGGGTCCAACCCATTAAGGTAAGTATGTCATTCATACCATAAATCCTTGGAGCCAAAACTATTTTGAATTTGAAATTCAAACCAGGTCAAAACATGCCCAAAAAGCTCTCACGAAAACCTCCCAGATTTTTGCTCGTCACAGAAAGTGTCGACACTCGAAAATGGCCAAGTGTCGATACTTTGAGAATCATTTGCTGTCACCTAAAGTCAATATGGTTGACTTTGCCCCAAGTGTCGACACATGTAAAATTCCAAGTATCGACACTTGGAGCAAAATCAGCCATATTGACTTCAGGTGATGGCAAATGATTCTCAGTCATTGATTAGCCCAAAAGATCAGACAGAAATCCTCTATGGTGTGTAACCCCATAGGTTCGAACACTAAGCTAGTAGTACCGGAATATTTTCAGTATCAGTAAAAGTTCTCATCTAGCAATGATACCCGATGTCCGGATAGGTCGAAGATGCAGAGCACCACACAAGAACCTCCGGCATATGGTTGCCGCATAATTTATCCCTTTGACCTTATAATGCTCAAGATGACCTAGGGTTAGACTGCCAACCCTAATATGGTTTATCCAGATCATGTCTCAACCTTACAAGTTATGTAACTCATTACAAGAACTATCCTGGCCAAGGTTTTGCTGAATTGAGACATAGTGAGTCATTCACTCCAAACTATTTGGAGAGGTCAATTCCATCTTGATTTACCACCGCTCCACAAGTACTTGACTGCACCTAGAAACCTTCCATCACTGGATTAGAAATCCAGGTAGTCCGATACCATAGTACAATGAGTTGTTTGCAAGCTGCCATGGTGACCTCAGGTCTAAGGGACACATATATCCATATCCCTTCGTGAGCAACCCTTTGGCATAATGGAGCTCCACAGATGGTCACGTTCAGTGAAATGTCATACACTTCACTTGTATGTCATACCAGTATCTCCACACTCCTTGGTTAAGAGGACAACCAACAAATGTGACATACAACAACCTATACTTGATACATCGTCATCCTATAATAATGTATCATTTTATTGTGAACCAGTTTAAGAACTACTTGATATATCCTCTCTATATTAAACAATGTAGTTCAAAGGACTCCATCATACAAGAGTTCATTACAGAAAAATGTAAAAAATGATGGACAGCCAAAAATAAATAATTTTTATTTATTATAAAGAATTCATATACAAATACAAAGTAGCACAACCATCTACAGCCTAGATGATTGATTTTGGGATACAATTTCCAACAAGGGATTCACTCAAAAGGAGGGCATCGATTATTCTAAAATATTTTCGTTGATTTCTATAAAGGATTCATTTAGAATTATTATGATATTAATAGCTTATTTTGATTTAGAACTACATCAAATGGATGTCAAGACTGCGTTCTTGAATGAAGATTTACAAGAAGAGGTGTATACGTAATAGCTAGAAGGGTTTTCAATATAAGAAAATAAAATATTGGTATGTAAATTAAAGAAATCTATATATGATCTTAAACAAGCTTCTAGGCAATGGTACTTAAAGTTTAATGATGTCATTGCATCCTTTGAATTTAAAACAAAATATAGCTGATCAATGTATATATCTAAAGGTGAGTGTGAGTAAATTTATATTTTTTGTTCTATATGTAGATAATATTTTACTAGTTAGCAGTGATTTGGATCTCTTATATGAAACTAAAAGATTTATTTCCGAACATTTTGATATGAAAGATATGAAAGATGCTTCTTATGTTTTGGATATAGAAATCCATCTTGACAGAGATAAGAGGTTGCTTGGTTTATTCCAGAAAAATTATATTACTAGGATTCTAAAAAGGTTTGGAATGTCAAGCTACTCATCAAGTGAAGTGTCAATTGTTAAAGATGATAAATTCTATAAATTTCAATATCCCAAGATCGAGACTGAGAGAAATCAGATAAAGGATATATCCTATACATCTACAGTGGGTAATCTAATATATGCTCAAATATTTACTCATCTTGAATTAGTTTTATTTTGGAAATACTTGGTAGATATCACAGTGATCCAAGTATAGACCACTAGAAGGCTGTTAAGAAAGTGATGCGATATCTTCAGGAGACTAAAGACTACTTGCTTACTTATAGAATAACCAATCAATTGGAGGTGATCGATTATTTAGATACAGATTATGCTGGTTGCTTTGATAGTAGGAAATCTATATCAGGCTATATTTTTTTATTAAATGATAGAGTATCTCATTGAAGAGTGCAAAACAGTACATTACTTCCTCTCTATTATGGAAGCTAAATATATAAAATGTTATAAGGCTTTTTCACATACTTTGTGGTTGAGAGAATTTATTTCAGGGCTAGGAGTTATATATTCTATTTTCAAGCCACTAAAAATTTATTGTAATAATTCTGCTGCAATTTCATTTTTTAATAATAGCAAGATTATCAATGTAAACAAGTATATTAATATTAAATATTTTATAGTAAATAAGAGAATTAGTAGTCATCAAGTGTCTATTGATTTTATTAGTACTGCTTGTATGTTAGCTGATCTATTAACTAAAGATTTAGTATCCAAAGTTTTTAAGAAGTATATAAAATTTATGGGTATTTATCATTAGGATATTTAATTTATAATAGATACTTATTTGAGATCTCTTAATAATTTATTGACTACTATTACTTTTATTCAATTATTATTTGTATACATTATGGTTGATTTTTGTCAAAATTAAAATAAACAAAAGGGTCATTTATATGATATTACAGTACAACTATTATGATAAGCATTATGATTTTGATAGTCAGTGTACTTAAGTATATAAGGCTAGGTTAAGTGAGAATTATTGATATCATGATATATGGAAGGGAGTATGTCAATCAAGATATATGACTGCCATGATCTATATCAATGGTTTTCTACTTAATCAAAGTATAAAGGATTGGTTAAGGAATAGATAATTGGGCAAAATTTTTAAAAAAATGAGTACACTTGTTGGATCAATTTCAAAATTTAATTCAGTATTATTGTTTTGTTTTGAAAATTAAAATATTTTATCAAAAGTTATTTTTAAAGTAATAATATAGATCAAGTGGAAAAATGTTAGATTTAAAATCTAATGTGGTCTAATTATCATCTTATCATATTCAAATTTTGAATCAATCATATGTACTGGATCAAAGTCCAATTGAGTAAAGAAAACTATTCCTAATGAAACTAACTATACAGAACTGGAGTGAAACTCTAACTAAGATTTTAGTCTTCTAATAAGAGAGAAATATGCAACTATAAATATAGAGATTACCTAATCTTTTTTCTCCAACTCTCATGGTGAACGGTTCCTATTGATCGTTCACATAAGGAGAAGAGGGGGAGAAGAGCGAAGACCGGTTTCCTCGCAATTAAAGAGGGACATCTCAAGAACTGCGCGATCTACAGACTGGAACAATGGCTCAAGGTATATTTTTCATAATTTATGATTTTGCATATACATAAAAGTACAATCCAGGCATAAAGGATTAAAGGTTTTCACAACAAAATAGACCTAAACTTCTTGGCAATATAAACACCGTCTAAGATCGGAGTACAAAATCTTATTGGATAAGACTAATGACCGGAGATTGTGTAATTTTATATTCCTTGGCCCACGTGATATTGATCCAATTATCGATTTTTAATACTTCTCCTGCCACCCCTCTTATATAGAGTTTCATTACATATTTATATTTAATATTATATAAATATTTATATGTGTTATGACGGGATGGTTGGACTGATTGGCAAAAAGCTAAAAGTCCAAAAATTGATAAGCCAACGATATAAAATTTGACTAACTCATTTTTGAAGCACAACGATCTAACCAACTCATAAAGTCCGACTAATTCAAAGTTAAAGAAATATCAGGTAAACTACCTCCAAATGGAACAATGATCAAATGTCGCCGACCAAGTCAAGAAGAATTGGGATGGCGGGAAAAAAAAACGATTGTCATAACAGAATGATGATATAACATCCATTTGTTACAATAAGTTCAAGTTAGTTTCAACGAAATAACATTGAGACTGTAAGAAACTTCTCCTAACTAACTTCTATTTAGACGAACGCCTATAAATATGGATAAGAGGGGACCTCCACAGACAAGCAAGAAAGTGAAGTACTCTTGACTTAGCTTCTCTAAAGATTCTCTATCTGTTGCTTGAACTCTATTGATTTAAGCATCGGAATGTCCCCCATCAGAAAATTTCTAGTTAAGAACTTGTTTTACAGGTGCTCGATGTGACTGGCCGGTGGTTCCCGATGGTGCAAGTCAATCATAGGAGTTTTACGTCAATAATATGAAATAAAAATATATGTTACATTTAACATTTATATAAAGTTTGGTTAGTGCAGGTTCGATTTTATTCTTGGGGTCTTTTAAATCCTCTCTAGATATAATGTTTATATATTTTTTTATTTTTTTCATGTTTAATGGTTCATGAGATAGTATTTATGATACATAAAATAATTTGAAGAAAAAATAAATAATAATAATAATAATAATATTTTTTATTGGTCAGAAGT
Source organism: Areca catechu (assembly GCA_021397845.1). Taxonomy (NCBI): domain Eukaryota; kingdom Viridiplantae; phylum Streptophyta; class Magnoliopsida; order Arecales; family Arecaceae; genus Areca; species Areca catechu. The sequence continues at coordinate 131,294,650 of CM038038.1, read as the reverse complement.
CATCTTTGGTTATTTGCGAGAAATAAAATGGCTCGTTATTTGCCCAAGGGTGGTACCATCGAGGAGGAATCGAAGAGCTCGGTGGCATGATTTTTATTATTCAAATAATCACTTGTGAGGTATTTTAGTGCAATCGTTTCTCTCTCTCTCACTCTCTCTCTCTCACACACACAGCAAACGGCAGGAAAGACCACCGTCCATTTCGTTGCATAGATAAAAAAGTGAGAAAACTATAAAAGAAAAAAGTGAACAAAATATTTATGTATTGTACAATAAAGCATATATCGAATATATACGGACTATTATGCAAAACATGCTTGTCTTGGTTGTATGTCCGCCGGGTTGTGTCATGTGGTGTATGTAGCTGCTAAGCTAAAATTTTAAAACTGGTTCCCTGGGCTCTTTAGACTTTAGGCCAGATTATCCAAACTTATCAGGACTCCGCAGAAATGAGGCCCGGCCTATCTGAAATGTGGCCTACTTGAATGGTTCTAAGAAGCCCACCATGTGCCTATAATAATAAACCGTCACCTTTTATCGTCACTCTAATACAGGGCAATCTAAGACTAAGCATATCTCTCAGAAAGTGATGACCAGGTGACAAGCTTTAAAGGATATTAGTGAAGCAACAAAGATTCAAGATAACTTAAAATATATTTTGAAAGAGAGAGTAGGTGGCATGTTGATGGAGAGACGGTGGGATCGAGGTTCTATCTTTTGCACAATAGAAGCTAGCTAGGTTTGCCTTCCTTCACAGAATCACTCACTACACAGATTTCAAAACATTCTAAGCTCCATCATTCATTTACCTGCACAGATCTTGAAGTGATCGGTGGATGATCGAATGGTGGATATGTGCAAAGGGAAGTGAATCCTTCTTCCGCTTTTGATTGCATGTCAGTTTTGTTATACTTGTCCTTTCTTTTCCAAATAATTGTTTCCATGCATGTTTTTATTAAATTTGATAAACTGAATGGTCAGTGAAGCTCAAGAATTCCAAGTTGCATTCAGTTTAATAAAAGGAAAAAAAAAAAAAAAAAAGTTAAACAACAACCCTATGTTAATTATCCTCTTAGGAAGAAACCATTTTAGTACATTAGGCGAGAGTTTTGTACGGCGATGAAAGAGCTCTTGCAAATCCACTAGCTACATGAATATTATCTCTCTTTTCCGCGGCCCTTGATGGGCTACAGGTGGGGGCCCAAGCATAATGGGCCACGTCAGAATTGCCGTTCCCTAGCCAGTTGGCCCAGTCGTTGTTGCCCGGCATGGCCCAACTAATGAGCCGAACGGTGATGGGATGGGGCTTCGCCCCTTGAGTTCCCGATATTTGTTCTGCGCCTAAGCCCCTCTACGATATGGATTGAACTTGTGAAGATGGATACCCAATCAGTCATCCTCCGAACTCTCATATCCTCCATTGCATTTTCTTTTTCCTGCAATCCATTTTTGATGAAAATTCACCGTTTTCCAAAACAAATATTGGCCTGTTGATAGGGTGAATATGAGAATTGTTTTATGTTTTTACGGCCATTGAAACTCCAACTTTTCCCGGTAATTAAATAAAGTTTATAATCATTTTTTGCTTTAGCGATAAACACATTTCGCTCCATGTTTAGCAGTTTGGTGGTTTTTTTTTTTTTTTTTTATGAAAAAAAAATAGGAGAGGAGGGTAAATCCCCCGGTATAGCTTCCCCACTAGGCCCCATCCCACCTGATAATATTCGATACAGACCGCGCATTTCCACGTACCTTCTCCATCCATTTGTAAAGGTGAGTACGTCAGCCTCGTCCCGCTAAGCCACAGGAGTAGGTGCTCTCTCACCTCCCAGTCACGTGTCCCAGGATTTTAATCTTGAATTTAATCGAGTCATCCGTAGGATCATACCTAGAACCCGTGATCGGAAAGAGGTGAGCTAAACCTCTACCAACCCGACTACCGCCTTAGCGGTAGTTTGGTGGTTAATTAATTCAAAGTGAACAAGAGGAGAGCTGAATATCAACTGCATAATAATCTATTTTTGTGTAGAATTCCTGTGTCATGGTGTCACTACTCTTTTGGTGAAATATTTTATCTGATCGCTAAGACGGTAGCCCGGTTGGTAGAGATTTAGCTTGCCTCTCTCCGATCATGGATTCGAGACATGATCCGACTCGATTAAATCCAGGATTTTTCTGGGATAGTGATCGGGGGCGAAAGAGCATCCACTCCTGCGGCTTAGCGGGCCAGGCTGACATACTCATTTTTACAAATGGATGGAAAAGATACGCGAAAATATATGGTCTGTATCGAACATTGTCTAACGGGATGGGATCCAGTGAAGAGAGCTACACCGGGGGATTTACCCCTCTCCTTTTGTTTCTTCGAAAAAAAAAAAAATATATATATATATATATATATATATATATATATATATATATGATCTGAAATCTGCGGAAAGTCATTAATTATTAATGATTTTATGAACATTACCTTGTAAGATCGATCAGAACATGTAATATGCCACGCATGACACTTAGACGGGGACGTAGATCCGACAAGTCTCATGAATTTGTCTTTTAGGAAAAAATTAAAGAGTCTAATTGCTTTCATTTCGGTAAATGAAAGAAAAACAGCACAAAATAAACGAGCAAAAAACTGAAAAAGAATCTATCGCGGATTGTCGGATCCACCCACTGCCCATGTTCATGCACGGTCTATTTCTGTAGGTACTCGCAAGCTAAAAAACGTCCAATTTTTAGTTTCTATACTCTCAGTAGACAAGTACCATTTTCAATTTTAAGATAAATGAGTATAACCTTTTTTTTAGATCAAAATGAAAAATAGAGGCATTTTAAGAGAAATTTTATGTTGGTATATATCATATCTCGAATTCAGCATCGAAATCAGTTACGCAACCGACCGCATAAATTCTAAAATGCATTCTAGAGATCATGCAATGCCTAGATACACAATATTCATTTTACTCAAAAATCACTTCAGATAAATCAATATTATTTAAATAATTGTGTAATAACTAAACAATCCATTTTTCAAGTCAAAATTATTAAAATGATCCACTGAGTTATTACATAAGTATCAGTGACAGATCTAGCTAAACAAAACTAACTACAAAATCTAAATATTAATATTCAGTTTTACACTTCGCCAGATCCTTGCTATGCATCATTTCATCATGAATCCAATCCAATATCAAGCTCGAATATCCTATACAACTCTGAGAAGGAAGAAAATAGGGGTTGTGAGCTTTACAGTCAGTAAGGTATCCAAACAATCACACCAATAATAGTATAACTTAAAAATAACAGGAAAATAATAGCTTATCAGATCACATAACCAAAACAACTCGAATACAAAACCTTTGATTATATTTTCTTTTTAGGTTTCCATTAGTTATCCCTTTTTCTTTAAGGTTCTAGACTAGCCATTGTCATACTCTAACTTGTGACTACCATACTATTGTCACACTTCCACCTACGACTAGCACACTATGCTTGTAATTGATAATATTTGTCACAATCCTGCCTGTGACAGGCAACCTAAGTAATCACGGTACCATCGTGGCATGGCTAAACCAAATACCGTATTCTCTTAATTAATACTTCAATTTTCATTAGTTATCATTTTTCTTTAGGGTTCTGGACTAGCTACGGTTACATTCTAGCATGTAACTGGCATACTATTATCACACTCCCGTCTGTGACTGGTACACTATGCCTGTGATCGGTAATATTTGTCACAATCCCTCCTGTGACTGACAACCTGAGTAACCACAGTACCGCCTGGCATGGCCAGTCCAAATACCTCATTCACTTGGTTATCACTTATCAATTTATATCATGATGACAAACCATGAAATCTCAAATTTTTCAATGATCGACATCACGGTCCAAACCATCAAAAATAATTTTACTTGATAAAACATGATATATAGGAACATAATTAATAACATCAAACATACTATCCATCATGAGAAATCAGCATATACGATGCGAAACAACCATGCATGCCAATGCTCATGTACATAGATCAAACCATGACATGTAAATATATCTATATACAACTGGTGATCAAGTTTAGAAATCCTTACTTTCCAAAAGCTAATCCTAGTATAACTGATATTAGTCCGTATTCGAAGCTCACTTAATACTTTTCTGCTCAGAAGGTTGATCCCCTATAATAATAAATAATTTTTATTCAAAATTCTTCTACGATTCATCCGAAAAATTCTAATTACATATATTTCGAGAAAGAATACTTTCCAATCCTTTCTCCTCTTTCTCTCTCCTCACTTTTTTTTCTTTTTTCCTTTTTTTTCTTTCTTTTCCTCCCTTCCCTTTTTTTTTTTTCTTTCTTCCTTCTTTCTTTTTCTTTCCTTTTTTATCTTTCTTTCTCTCTCTCTTTTTTTCTTCTCCCGAACCCCTCCCCTTGCTGTTCCTTTCTCGACTCAACTGAGCCGGCTTTCCATGACTGTCGACAGTGGCCATGAAAGATGATTACCGGGATGGCTCGGCAGACCGGAAAAAAAAGCAGTGGCATGGCACCGCACCGTACCTCCCACTGTAACGGTAGGGTCGGTTTAAATCTGGCGTCGCTGGCCTTTCCACTCTAAAGTTGGGCGGTGGACTGCTCACCTAATAGACTTGCATGCAAGGCTTTATGATTGGACTCCAATTTTCGTAGGACATCAGCCTAGGATCCAGTGACTTGCGTGACAATCTAGATACCAACCACCTTAGCTTCTAGAGAAAGATCTGGGCCCCGTCCCCTTTATTTTATTTAACTTAGATGCCTCCGCTGGACCACCGGTAGGCCAAAAAAATAATAAAATAAAAAAATAAAACAAAACTTTTTGCTATACTTTCGTTATTTAATGACCCCTTATCCATTTTTCATATCCAATAGGAGAAGGTGCTCGCCAACTTCAATAGATAAAGATGCTCGGCGCCGGTAATTTTCCTTCCGGAAAGTTTGTTTTCATTTCTTGGGACGTCAAGCTCCCAACTTCGTTCTGCCACAAAAGAAGCTGATTACTAAATCTATATGACTTAAATCGATGCTACTTATGGACGAGTGCTTTCCGTAAGTCAGCTCTCGTGACCTTAGTCCTCTTCTTCTTGGTTTACATTGGCATATGGATCTACTGCAACGATGCCCGGAATAAAAATCACATAAAGCAGATACCAGAGGAAAGAATATGGGATGGGTTTCCTATTTTACCATGTCTTTCATAATACCAATCCTAAAAAAGAAATATGAAAGTTAAGTTTTTTTTTTTTTTGATTAATGAAGCCATCAATCCCGTGATTAAAAAAAAATAACATACTATTTTGTTTCTTTCTCATTTTTGAATAATACTTTTATCGTTGCATATTATAAGACTAGACGATACACACAAAATAGATTAATAACTAAGACAATACTTTTCTTTGAATAAATCAATACACAGTTTTCAGAACATGGAGTAGTGGTTGCTTGAACGACCATTTATACAAGGTTCCGTCGAGGACGACGTACTTTGAGGCAGTCCAGCGTACACGCTTGGTTTCAGTCTTGTCATCCGGCAGGGTCCCTTCGATGAGAAACACAAGGATGGGATCCATCCAAGAGGCTTCCCGCTCCACTTGATGGATTCCGATCGTCTCTTTAGCGATACTTAGGCATGGCAGGTATTCCACAAAGGTTCGATCGGATGAGTTGAGACAGCAGTAGCCAATCGTGACAAGACGTTCGTCCGAGAATTCTGCATTCAAGGTATATGGAAAAACTCGAAAAATTTAAAACGAGTCACGAGACTTTGTACCTTGCCCAGGTATTTGGCTAGATTTGGATCTCTCACATCGAATTCACCCTTCACTTGGTTCACCACCAATTGGGAATCAGAGAAGGCCCTGATCCGACCGATGCCCAGCTCATCGGCTATTCTTAGTCCTGCAAGAAGGGCTTCATATTTTGCTTGGTTATTTGATAACTGAAATAAAAAATGCAAGGCATACTCCAGGCTTTGTCCGTCGGGATCGGTCAGGATTAGGCCCGCTCCACACCCAGCAAGGTTAGATGCCCCATCCACATGGAGCGTCCAGGCAGGCTCTGCTTCTTTAGCAATGTCTTCCTCAGGTGTGTTGGCTACTTGTGAAGGTGCTTCCTGTCTCCAAGTACACTCTGCTACGAAATCGGCGATCACCTAAGCCTTCATGGCCGACCGAGATTGGAAAGAGATGTCAAATTCACCCAGCTTGACAGCCCACTTAGCAAGTTTACCGAAGGTGTCGGGGCTTCTAAGAATCGTCCTGAGGGGTTGATCAGTCAGGACGATAATCGGATGCGCTTGAAAGTAAGGGCGCAACCGCTTGGTTGCTATGATTAGAGAATAAACAAGTTTCTGCATCTTGGGGTATCTCATTTCAGCGTCATTGAGAACTTTTCTAATATAGTAGACAGGCTTTTGCTAGTTGTTTTCCCCATTCCGGAAGAGGATGGAGCTCACCGCTTCGTCCAACGCTGACAGGTACAAGTATAAGGGCTCTCCCTCCACAGGCTTAGCAAGCAAGGGAGGGGTCTTCGGGTATTCCTTCGATGCTTCAAAGGTCGACCGACACTCGTCAGACCACTGGAAGCGATCCGACTGCCACAGGGTTTTAAAGAAAGGGAGACACTTCTCGACCGACCTGAAAATGAAGCGGCTGAGAGAGGCTATTCGGTCTGTATGTTTCTGTACTTGCTTCTTGTTGGTCGGATGCCCCATGTCGATGACGGCCTTGATTTTATTCTGGTTGACCTCAATTTCTCTCTGCATGACCAGAAAGACAAGAAATTTTTCGGAGGTCATCCCAAAAGTATACTTGGCCGGATTTAGCTTCATCCGGTGACGTCTCAAGGCATCAAAGGATTCTTGTAGATCTTTGATGTGGTCGGCTCTTCAGAGGCTTTTGACTATCATATCATCAACGTACGCCTCCATGTTTTTCCCAAGCTGCCCTGCGAAAACCCGGTTGATTAGTCTTTGAAAAGTGGCTTCGGCGTTCTTCAAACCGAAGGGCATCATCATCTTGTAGCAATATAGCCCTTTATCAGTGATAAAGGCTATCTTCTCCTCATTCTCCAAGTGTATTCTGATTTGGTTGTACCCGGAGAAGGCATCCATAAAGCTCAGAAGTTAGTGACCGGCAGTGGCATCTACCAGTTGATCAATCTTTAGTAAGGGAAAGCTGTCCTTCAGACAAGCTTTGTTAAGGTCAGTGTAGTCCACACATCCTCTATTTTTCATTGGCTTTCTTTACCATTACAACATTCGCCAATCAATCGGGGTAATGAGCCTCTCTGATGAAGCCAGCATTGGAGAGCTTCTTAACCTCCTCATCAATTGCCCTCTGTCTTTCATGGGTGAAGCTCCTCTTCTTTTGTCTGACAAACTTGTAAGCTGGGTCCACCTTTGGCTGGTAGGTTATGACCTCCGACGGGATGCCTGACATGTCCGATGCCTACCAGGCAAAGATGTCGGCATTATCCCGTAAAAAGCTGACCAACTCTAGCTTGGCCTCTTCGTTGAGTGTGCTTCCAATATACAAGACTTTAATGGTATCGTCTTCCCGAAGGGGTACGAACAGGATCTTCTTTGACTGGTTGTCCGCAGCGGTTGGCTTCGGCTCTAGGGTCAAGCTATTCCAAGATGGAACGGTCTCCTGATTGCCTGTCTTGGATGGTCAGACAATGCCTGGTCATCCTGCGGTCTCTTCTCATTATTCTAACACTATTCTAGGTCAAAAATTTTGCCAGCATGTGGTAGGTAGATATGATGGCCCGAAATTTGTTAAGTGTTGGCCGTCCCAAGATAGTGTTGTAGGCTGAAGCTATGCGTATGACCACAAAATTGATGGAGAGGGTATTTTGAAAAGGTTTTGACTCGATTATGATGAGCAGAGTTATTTCTCCTTCACGTTGACAGAGTTTCCTCTGAATCCTGTCAATGGCATTGGGGATTCTTGCAGCCTCGCTCTGAGTAGGTTCATTCTGATAAAAGCATTATACAATAAAATCATCATAGAGCTTCCATTATCTATGAGGATCCTTCTTACATCATAGTTGGTAATTACTGCCGACACAACCACATGGTCATTCCCAGGGATCTGGGCATCTAAGAGGTCTTCGTTGAAGAAACTAATTACATTAGAGTTCCGGGGCCTCTTGACAATGTCTTGGTCTTCTTCATTCCTCCAGTTAGATCGACGGTGGAGCATACCCACATTTTCGTCGATGGGATGCTGGTTGGGCAGCTCTATTCCCTCTGGGAGGTCCCTGGCAGTAGATGTTTCAGCCTGATTCCTCTGGGATCGGACGTATTTGTGCAGGTACCCCCGTCTGATCAGATCTTCGATCGCGTCATTCAGCTGGAGGCAGTCTTCGGTGCTGTGTCCATGGTCACGGTGGAACCAGCAATACTTGTCCCTGTTCCTTGATGTGGAGGGACTCCTTATCGGATGAGACCTTTGTAAGAAGGTCTCGTTCTCGATCTCCATGATAATTTTCTCCCTCGGGAGGGAGAGAGGTGCATAAGTCTTGAACTTCCTAGGGAAGTCCTTCGACTTAGGGCTGCGACGTCGGGCCGAGTTGGTGCCAGATTGGGAGGTTAGACTTCGGGGGCCTTGTCGCTCCGTTTCTTAGGGGCCGACCTCCCTTCAGCCTGGCGTCGGCTTGCCACTTGTTCTTCTGCTAGGACGTATTTCTACGCCCGGGCCAGCAATTCAGAGTAGCTTGTCAAAAATTTTTTTGTCCAGGGAGAAGGTGAGATTGGACGATCGTAGCCCCTTCTTGAAGGCCGACATAGCTATGTCTTCATTGAGGTTCGGGACCTCCATGGTCGTCGAATTGAATCGGGCCATGTAGTCCCAGAGGGTTTCTCCTAGGGATGGCAATAAAATCCAAACCCATAGGTACCCGACCCGACCTAACCCGATTGGGCCGGGTAGTCAACGCTTTGACTGGGTTTGGGTAAAACCCGAATACTTAATTTTGGATTTGGACTGGGACTAGATAGATATACACCCAACCCAAATTATTTTAATATTTAAATATATATATATAAATTAATATATTTTATTAATTATAATTATTAGTTATTAAATTTTAAAATACTTGAACCATATACCCCAATCATTATATATATATATTGAAATTTTTTTTTCATCCTATTCTATTCAGGGTGAATTCAAAATAAGATCATAATTAATAGTTTACCAACTTTATAATATAAATTTTGATTGAATATGGAATTAAATGCTGTTGAACTAAAAATGTAGTTAAAATTTATTGGTTTAATGTATGTATAATTTATAAAATTGTGGATGATTTTAAAGTTGATAAAAATGAAAAAATATTTAATATGACTTAGTTGGATTCGGGCCGGGTAAACCCGATTACTCAATACCCAATTGAGATGGATTTGAGTAAAAAAAACTCAATCCCGATAGTGTTTGGGCCGGGTTTGGATAGTATATTGAATATTTGTGTTTGGGTTTGAATAGTTATGCACCTGACCCGAACCCGGCCCATTGCCATCCCTAGTTTCTCCCTTTTTTTGCTGCACGAAGAAGAGGCAGTCCGTGTTCCTCGGTGCCCGACTGTAAGTCCTAAAATGGAACGGAAAAAGTTTTCCCAGCTGGGGAAAGGAGTGAATCGTACCTGGTCGGATGGCGGAGAACCACATCCGAGCTGCCTTCTTGAGGGTCGCAAGGAAGGCAATGTAGTGGAGGGCATCGGAGGCGCCCTGTACCATCATGTGGGCCTTATAAGTGCTCAGATAATCCAGCGAGTCGGTGGTGCTGTCGTAGGCATCTACTTAAGGGATTTTGAAGTGATGGGGGATAGCTTCTCCCATGATTCTAGCAGAGAAAGGCAGGCGAGAGTTGTACGCCTCGCTCCATCGGCCTTTTGCCGATCGACCAGTTCAGCGATCTGCTCCTCCATGCATTGGAGCTTGCTGGTGTAGTCCCTTGGGTCCTCGCTGCGGTGCTGATCACCGTCAGGAACCGAGTCTGCAAAGGATAGCGAGGCAGACCTTGCCCTCTTTCCATCACCGTGAACCCCCTGAGACCTTCGGGGCTCCGGTGCTCCCTGCTATAGGCTTCCCTCGATAGCAGGTAGATGATTGGTTTGTAACGCCACAAGGGTCTGCTGCCTGTTGTTGACTGCATCTTGGAGATTCTGAACCGCGGTAGCAAGGGTGTCAATGCAGTTCAGAAGAGTTTGGAACTGATGTTGTCCCATGGTGATGGTAGGTTGGGTGGCATCGTTCTCCCTGGGAGGATCTTCTGATCTCGATGGTGAGTGGCCTCTCCTGACGGAGGTATTCTGGGCTCTTCCTTTCACTATTGCTTCACTTAGCATCGGATTCCTCCTTTTAAAGAAGGAAAACTAGAACGAATGTTCAACCCCTTCCTCTAGCGCCAATCTGTTGCTATTAAGTCTCCCGGATGGGGCTCTCTCGGCTTGGCTGGAGCGCTCCTCTCCCGGTTCCGGCAAAGAAGTCCCACAGGCCGGTAGTGTTTCGGCAAGGGACACTCCGATGGCTAAGTTAGCGGGGGCCTTGGAGCGACAGAATGGAGGAATCGAAGGAGATAGCTCGTGGAGAAGAAAAAGTGCCCGTATTATTCGAAGTCCTCCGTTTACCTTATATAGGCACGGAACACTATCAGATTCTGTTAGGAGCTAGGCTGGAAATGTCCGATCTATCTCTAGAAGAATTAGGGTGGTGGCCAGGTGGTACCAGGACGTGGCCACGACGTGGGATCTGTTGTAACAGAATTCTAGTACCAGCTGGAAGGGGCTTCTGGAGCCTTCTGATTAGTATGTGTCTGGCTGAAGCACGTTAGTCAAACATCGAACGAGTCGATTGGATCCCTGGTGGAGCGGGTCGTTCGGACCTTTGCTGGAATGGATTGTTCGGATCTCTGGCAAAGTGGGTTGGTCAGACCCCTGGTGGAGTGAGTTGGTCGGACCTTTGTTAGAGTGGGTCGGTCGAACCCCTGGTGAAGTGGGTCGGTCGGATCCTTGATAGAGTGGGTCGCTCGGATCTCTGCTGGAGTGGGTCGGTTGGATCCTTGGTGATCGACCGAATCTTCGATCCGGTTCAGAGAAAAGTTGATTGGGTATAACAAGTTAAATTATAGCTATTGTTATTTTATAACTTATTTTTAAAAAAAAATAATTGATTATTAAGATATCTTAATATAATTATTATTTAATGACAAAATTATATATTTTCTACTGTTATAATAAATCATAGCAATAAAATAACTGCATGATATGCCTCGCTTGTTTGAAGGGTTCTAATTAAAAAGCAAGATGCGCAATATATATATATATTTTGCCTCCTTTTTATGTGTAATGCCAACATGGCCAGCCGTTGGATCACAAGCTCCAATCCGAGCGAGCGCACCCCAGGATGATCACACTCCTGCTGCTCCGCACGACAGAAGGATTCACCTTCCTTCGCCCGAGCCGGCCGTTGGATCGTCAATCATTCTCCCAGGACCCAGTCCTCCCAGCGGGCCTTTATTTCTAGAAACCAACCCGCCACCGAGACATTGAAACGAACCTTTGCAGTTGGAAATTTTTTTTTTTAAAAAAAGGATTTCCTCGGCGATCGGAGCAAGCTATTTGTCTCATCAATGAGAAGACTAATAAATTTGCAGCAGAGTGTCGGGCTGTAAATTTGAGCATGAGTTTAGGAACCACTTGTTGGGATTAATTTTAAAAAATTAAATTCAATGTATTATTATATTAGTATAAAAAATAAAAAATAAATAATTGATAAATTTTATATTTTTTTAGAGAAAGAAAATAAAAATCAATATCATGAAATATTGGTGTTGATGCAGAATCACCGGGGTCGAACCTCTTCCTTGTTCTTCCTCTCCGGGATCCTGCAAAACAGAGAATGTCTTGTACCGAGGATTCCGACGAAGACACTCCGACGATCAAGTCAGTGGGACGATCGTGAGGAACGGAAGATCTCTGAGATGGAGAGCTTGGGGGACTCTCCGTTTGCCAGAGGGTGGGGAGATGAGAAGAGAAGACCCATAATTAAAAGTGATGGCTTCTGAGCATTACCTGGGGTCTGCCTTTCTTTACCTTATATAGGCGTGGAATAATGCCAAAATTTGTTAGGGTAAAGTCAGGAAAGACTGATCTGTCCCTAGGAGGATCTGGAGAGTGGCCACGTGGCACCCGGATAGGACAGCGTTGTGGGAGTAGTGGAGCAGTGCTACTGACGTGGCAGGATTTCGTTACAACCGAAAGAGGTTTCTGGAATTCTCTGGGCCCTGGAGTAAGTCGGTCGGACGCCGACTGGGAGGGCTAATCGGTCCTCTGAAAGAGAGTGTCTGTCGGAACTTTCGAAGGAGAACAATGGGTCGTATCTCAGCGAAAGTGGGTCAGTCGTACCTCAGCAGAAGTGGGTCAGTCATACCTCAGCAGAAGTGGGTCGTTCATACCTCTACTTCAGGAGATCAGTCGGACCTCAACTTCAGTGGATCGGTTCGGACCTCAACTTCAGTGGATCGGGTCGGAACTCAACCTCAGTGGGTCGGCCTTCAGGGCAGGTTGGCCTTTTGGTTGGTCGGCCTTCTTGGTGGTTGGCCTTTTGGTGTAACAGTTGCCCCCTTTGCTCTTAGCCTTTGGAAGGGTTCACGTCCTCAAAGGGCGAGAGCATCATTAAATGCGCCCGTTTTTGAAGGGAGATCTGAAGGAAGATAGTGGATCTGCTCGGTCATGCTGCTTGTGACCATTTCTTGATTTGGGATACTGACCGGGGTACTGCTCCTTTGCAGTACAAGGGCTGAGAAGAGCATGCCTGAGAAGGGCAGAAGCAAGCCAGGGGTGGAGCCTTCTTGGGGCACTGTCGATGCACTACTTTACGCACCGGATTGTTATCCGGAACTCCTTCGTACCTGCATTCTGAGAAACGTACCTGGGATGGAACCAGACGGACCGCGGGAGCACGCAGGGGCACAGAGACGGCCTTAGGGCCGGACCTGATGCAGAGCAGGCCACGGGAGCGTGCGGGGGCACAGAGATGGCAGCAGAAGCGCGCGTGTGTGCGAAGATAGCCGCGAAAGCGCATGGGGGTGCGGGGGCGGCCGTAGGGCCAGAACTGGCACAGAGCAGGCCGACCGTGGGGCGCGGAGACACCGCGGAGAGCGCGCGGGGGTGCAAAGAGCCGCGGAGAGCGCCCGGGGGCGCGGAGACGCCGCGGGGAGCGCGCGGGGGCGCGGAGACGGCCTTGGGGCCAGACCTGACACAGAGCAGGCCGCGGGAGGGCGCGGGGATGCAGAAATGGCAGCGAAAGCGCACGGGTGCGCGAAGACAACCACGGAAGCGCACAGGGCCACGGGGGCGGCGTGGGGCCAGAACTGGAGCGGAGCAGGCTGACTGCGGGGCACGGAGACGCCGCGGGGAGCGCGTGGGAGCGCGGAGACTGCTGCGGGCTGGACCTAGAATGGAGACGTCGTGGGGCCCCTTGCGGGCGCAGGGTAGGTCGTGAGGGTGTGCCGAAGCCGGCACAGGGCAGGCTGACGGGCGCGGAGATGGTCGAGGCCCCTTTGCAGGCGCGGGGCAGACCGTGAGGGCACGCTGGGGCGCGGTGATGGCCTACGGCCGCGGGAAGATGCTGCGGGGGTGCGGGCCTAGCACGGAGCAGGTCGATGTCTTCAGGCTGTCCCCTAGTGTGCGGACGCCGAAGCTGATGCAGGGCAAGCCGATCGCGTACGTTCGACGGCGACCGTGGGGTTGGATGTGGCGCGGGGTGCACGGGGCATCCAGACCGAGCGGAGGGGACCGCGGAGGCGTCCAAATGTGCAGAGGTGTTCGCAGGGGCGTTCGGACCGAGCGGAGGTGACCGCGAGGGCGTCTGGATGCACGGAGGTGATCGCGGGCTAGAGCAGGATTTGTGCTGGCAGTTGCCGAAGCGGGTTGGCTGCCCTCCTTCTAGCACCAATCTGTTGATACAAAATCACCAGGGTCAGACCTCTTCCTTGTTCTTCCTCTCCGGGATCCTGCAAAATAGAGAATGCCTTGTGCCGAGGATTCCGGCGAAGACACTCTGACGATCAAGTTAGTGGGACGATCATGAAAAATGGAAGACCTCTGAGATGGAGAGCTTGGAGGACTCTCCGTCTGCCAGAGGGTGGGGAGATGAGAAGAGAAGACCCATAATTAAAAGTGATGGGTTCTGAGCGTTACCTGGAGTATGCCTTTCTTTACCTTATATAGGCGTGGAATAGTGCCAAAATCTGTTAGGATGAAGTCGGGAAAGACTGATCTGCCTGTAGGAGGATCTGGAGAGTGGCCACATGGCACCCGGATAGGGCAGCATCGTAGTAGTGGAGCAGTGCTGCTGACGTGGCAGGATTCCATTACAACCGATAGAGGTTTCTAGAATTCTTTGGGCCCTGGAGTGAGTCGGTCGGACACCGACTGGGAGGGCTATCCAGTCCTTCAAGAGGGAGTGTCTGTCGGGACTTTTGAAGGAGAACAGTGGGTTGTACCTCAGCAGAAGTGGGTCAGCCATACCTCAGCAGAAGTGGGTCAGCTGTACCTCAGCAGAAGTGGGTCAGCCGTACCTCAGCAAAAGTGGGTCAGCCATACCTCAGCTGAGTGGGTCAGCCGTACCTCAATAAAAATGGGTCAGCCATATCTCAGCAGAAGTGGGTCAGCCATATCTCAGTAGAAGTGGGTCAGTCGTACCTCAGCAGAAGTGGGTCGTTCGGGCCTCTACTTCAGTAGGTCGGTCAGACCTCAACTTCAGTGAGTCGGTTTGGACCTCAACTTCAATGGATCGGGTCAAACATCAACTTTAGTGGGTCGGCCTTCTGGTTGGTCGGCCTTTTGGTTGGTTGGCCTTCAGGGCAGGTCAGCCTTTTGGTTGGTCGGCCTTCAGGTTGGTTGGCCTTTAGGGCAGGTCGACCTTTTGGTTGGTCGGCCTTCTTGGTGATTGGCCTTTTGGTGTAACAATTGGTATCTCATAAATTCTTGAATGATAATAATTTATACTTGATAAAAATATTTTTAATAATATATATATATTGAGTTTGTTTTGGTAACTTTTTCGTGATATATATATATGTATATTAAAAAATAAGTATAATAATATTATGCAAAGAATTATATGATTATATTTATTATATAAAAATTGATCGAAAATGATAATACTATCCCGATATTAAAATTCTTTTTACATTGATGGATATTGTTGCCATCTAGATCGCCGTAACCTATAGCTCTGACATGGCCCAGATGAATCAGCCTACTCGGGAGCATTGGGTTCTTTGTCCTCGCACCTTCACGGCAAACCAGTCTTGTAAAAAAGAAGAGACCCGGGCCGGGAATCCCGGCGGGGACACTCCAATAATCAAATTAGTAGGGCGACCAAGGGGAACGGATCCTCGGTCACAGTGGCTTGATAAGCAGCTATGTAGAAGAAAAATAGAAGGAGAAAAGAAAAAAACAGGAGTTTAGAGGAGGTTGGGAGGTTGTTCCCTATTTTGGTCCACTGCCATCGCTCACTTATCTTCTTTTCTCTCTTGGTTCGTTTCCTTCGTCATGGAGGTCCCTCTTACCATTATATAGGAATTGATCCTCCTCGATCGAGCCCGGAGCTTCGACCAGTAGCCCCTCCCTGGGTGTCCCATGTGAGAGGGGTGCAAGTTTGCCAGAATCCCTGTCAAACCAGTTCTCTGAAGAAGGTCCTCTTGCAGGGGGCGAAGTCGGCATGCTACAGAGCCTGTCTCCTTGGTGGGGTGATCCCCTGCGAAGGGTACGAGTAGCATGCTACAGGATCCCGCACTATGGTTGAGCACTTCCACTTTCGGGGAGTACATGTACCGTGCTATCGGGTTTGGGACCCTGATAAAGAACTCTTCTTGTGGGAGGTGCAAGCGGCGTGCTATAGGACCTGCAGTCCCAGTAGAGCATTTATCTGGCAGAGGGTGCAGGTGGCGTGCTACAGGACATGGAGCCCAGGTGGAGCACACATCATGCAGAAGGTGCGAGCGGCATGCACCAGGGCCTGGACCCTCGGTGGAGCACGTGCCTCTATAAGGATTGCAATTGGTCTGGTGGAGATAGTGACATCATGCCTCTGTGTCGCAATCCATGTCTCCATTTCTATCCTTCGGGAATCGTGTCTCGCCTCCTATCGCTTTTCCCAGCTATGGTCGGGGAAGCACCTTCTTACCTTCGGGGACTCAGTCTGGACAGCAGCTTGACCTCTACGAGGAGATCGTCCTCGGCCGGGAGCTCACCTCAGATTGGAGCTCGATCTCGAACGGGAGCTCGACCTTGGACGGGAGCTTACTTCGAACAGGAGCTCACCTCAGACAGGAGCTCGACCTCGGTTGGGAACAAGACCTCGGATGGAACTCAACCTCGGACGGGAGCTCGACCTCGGACGGGAGCTCGACCTCGGATGGGAGCTCGACCTCGGACGGGAGCTCGACCTCGAACGAGAGCTCACTTTGGACGGGAGCTTGACCTCAACCGGGAGCTCACCTTGGACGAGAGCTCAACCTCGGCCAGGAGCTCAACCTCGGCTAGGAGCTCAACCTCGGATGGAAGCTCAACCTTGGCTGGGAGCTCAACCTCAAATGGGAGCTTGACCTCAGATGGGAGCTCAACCTCAGACGGGAGCTCGACCTCGAATGAGAGCTCACATCGGATGGAAGCTGGACCTCGGCAGGGAGCTCGACCTCGAATAGGAGCTCGACCTCGAATGGGAGCTCGAACTTGGATGGGATCTCAATCTCAGACGGGAGCTCACTTTGAATGGGAGCTCGACCTCGATTGGGAACTCGACCTTGGATAGGAGCTCGATCTCGAAAGGGAGCTCACTTTGGATAGGAGCTCGACCTTGGCCGAGAGCTCACCTCGGACGGGAGCTCGACCTCAGCTATGAGCTCGACCATTGACGGGCCACCATGGGCTTTCCACTGCCTCACCGCCTGGTTGCATTTGTCGTGGGCGCCATGTCAGCGGCTTGCCACAACCAACACTAGCTGGCTTCCCCACTATCCTAGCTCTCTTCTCATTGGCCGTTCGCTTAGTTGGGGATAGACATCCTAGGGCCTTCTCCATGATATTTGGTCAATGAAAGTACCGAATTGTCGCCATTGACTACTTCACCAAGTAGGTAGAGGCAGAACCCTTGGCTCGGATCACCGAAGACAAGGCAAGGTTGTTCCTCTGGAAGTCAATCATCTGCTATTTTGGACTTCCCGATACCATCATCACGGATAATGAATGGCAATTCAATAACCAAGCTTTCGAGGAGTTCTACGCCGACCTGAACATCTATCACCGCTTCATGTCGGTAGCTCACTCACAGACCAACGGAGAAGCTGAGGTGACGAACCAAACCATCCTCCAAGGACTTTGCACCCGACTAAATGAGGCAAAGGGTTGGCGGGTCGACGAGCTCCCCAACTTGCTATGGGCCTACCACACCATGCCTTGGACAGCGACAGGTGAGACGACCTTCAATCTAGTCTTCGACATAGAAGCCATAATACCAATTAAGGTGGGCCTGCCTACGCTACGGATGTAGCAATATGATGAGGCCGATAACCCTGCACACCTCCTTCTCAACCTTGACCTGCTGGATGAGACGAGAGACAAGCATGGCTCTGCATGGCAGCATACCAGCAGTGGGTGGCCTGCTATTACAACTCACACATCAAGCCCAAGGCCTTCTGCCTGGGCAACCTCGTCCTCAAGTGCGCGGAAGCTTCCCAACCTAGCCAATGTGGCAAGCTATCTCTAAACTAGGAAGGCCCCTACAGGATGGTCGATGTCTTATCCCAAGGAGCATACCGAATTATCAGCCTTGATGAAGCTTCGTTTCTCTGAACGTGGAATGCAACAAACCTGAGGATGTACTACCAATGATGTACACCCCATATTCAAGGATGAAATGAAATGCTCCTTCGGTTCTATATCTCCAAAGCAAACTTATCCATTGGTCCTCAGGTTTAGCAAGGAAAGCTGGGAGCCTCAGTGCCTCGTACTCAAGCTGGGCACCTCAGTGCCCCATGCTCATTGTCGAACCCCAGGTTCGATGAGGATAGCTGGGAGCCTCAATGACCTACACTCAACCAGGAGCCTTAGCACCCTGCACTTATCTGTCGGTCCCCAGATCCAGCGAGAAAAGTTGGGAGTCTCGGTGCCCCGTACTTATCCGTCGGTCCCCAGGTTCAGCGAGGAAAGCTGGGAGCTTTAACACCCCGTACTCAATCCAGGAGCCTTAGCGCCCTGCACCTGTCTACTGGACTCCACATATGGTAAAGAAAGCCAAGGGCATTAAGGCCCTGCCTCCCTTCACTGGGCCCTAAGTTTAGTGGAGGGAGGATGAGGCACTCCATGGCCCCATTTTGGCCGGTGGCCGGTTCCACAGCTCTTGCATCTACCAATTTAATCCAAGGCTAGTATTAACTAGATATTAAGCAGGAAAGGTGTAACTGGACTCAGCCGGGCACTAACACTTTCGACGATCCACCCAGCTCTCGCGGTGCAAAGCCACTGGATCAGGCGGCAAGCATACACACGCATAGAGTGGAAAAGAAGGAGTCAGAGTTTAAAGTTAACAAGCTTCATTTCATTACTAGAATTGGGTTTACATACAAATAAACTTTCCAATAGGCCGAGAATTCGACAAATTTTTTTTAGTACACAAAAAAAAGAAGAAAAGAAGAAAAAGAAGGCAATAGGAGAGGTGGCGAGGAGTCCCTAGGTTAGACACGAGGTCAAAACGTTGCCCGATTCGAAGGCCATCACGGTGGCTTCTATTAGCAACCCCATCGAAGCCATCACGGTGGCGGTTGCAACTGCTTGGGATGTCGGGGGCAGAAGTAGCAGGGTGGCATTGGTGGGCTCCGCCCATTCTGGGTTGGTGGGCTCTACTGAGGTGCCTTTGATAGGTGGCTCCACATCATCAGAATCACCCTCGGGCTTGACGGGGATGACATCGTGCAAGTCGGGGAGGTGGAAGAGTTATGCCATCTTTCTCTTGCACTCCTTGAAGCCTTTGACGAAGGTATAGCAGACAGCCACCCGTACTTCATCCTTGAACTCAACCAAGGCCTTGTACTGCCTAACAGAGTCGACCGCCTCCTTCTTCGTGGCCTCCATCACCATCCTGACAGTGGCAGCCTTCTCCTCCACCATCGTGTCCAACCGCACTTGGAAGCCCTACAATCATCCTTCCAGGTGGAGCAATGTAGATGTGGACCTGGCGAGCTCCTCCTCCAGGTCAGCGATGTACTTCCCCTTCTCCACCAACGTGGCTTCGTGACCCTCCGTGCGCAACTCCATATATGCCACAGTGTCCTGGGAGTGCCTGAGTTCGGCCTCCAAGTTCCTTACTTGGGCCTCCAAGTCCGGCAACTGCTCGGACAAAACCTTGGCCCTCGCCTCGGTGGCGTCGAACCTGTTACGAGATTTAGCATCCCGTTGAAGCAATGCCTGGTACGTATCCTTGATTAGAAATGCATCTTGGATAACTTGGGGTACGGAGCAAGAAGAGATTAAAAAAGAGAAGAGAAGAGAGAAGGAAAAAGAATGGAAAATTTACTATGAGAAGCTGGGGGAAGACCCCGTTGATGGTGTCCCCCAACGTATGGCCGGTCCTCTCTCACCGGTCTCGAGATTGTAGGATGAACCCCAGTAGCCTCTTCGCCAACCCCACATCGAGAGTGACTGATGTGTCAAGCGACATCAATGCAGGCCCCCTAGCCATCTTGGGGGTTGGAGCCATAGATGAGGAAGGTCCTGTTGACTCTAGACCCACCAGACGAGGCCCTAGCATGGCATCAGTCACTGGTAGGGTCAGGCCACCTTCCTGCTTAGGCACGATGATAGCCTCAGGGGATGGAGGGATCTTCACGACCTCCAGAACCTCCGGGGGAGGGGCATGAGGTGTCCCCACCCTCGACTCGGTGCCCCTGCTAGATCACAAAGTCGCACCCCCAGCTACCTCCACAGTTGGCATTAGGATGCTTTATGTCCTCCCCTCTTGGGGGCAGGCCGAAGGCTCCCCTGAGGTCTCTCTCTCGGTTCCTCGCGGGGCCTCTTTGTTGGCTCCTCCCGGGGCCTTGCCGATGATAACCGCTTGCGGGTCATTTGCTTGAGCAAGTCAATTGAGAATTTCATATCTGTACCAATAAAGAAAATTCAGTTAATCATCGAAAGTCTCAAGAAGAAACATATTTTCAAATCTTACCTAGGGATCGGATCGGGCTGATGCCGGTATCAAACAAATTTTTCTCTGAGAGAAGGTCCCACTCGTGCAGAACCTTCGAGGTGACGAGTTGATCATACACCTCCTGATCGACGGGCTCCACCGTAGCATCCTAGTTGGGGGAATGGTCGGGGTCGCTCCATACCCAATTATCCCCTCGATGGAGGCAAAGATGTACCTGCTCTTCCATTCCTTAATGAAAGTGGGCAAGTCAAACTTGAGAGTCCCGGGTTGAGGGGCTACCAACAATCACCCCTTATCAAAGGGGTGGTGCTTCAAGGTGAACAAGGCTTTAAACAGGTAGATCTAGCAACTATGCCATGGAAATGATAAAACTAATAAGGAAGAAATGGCCATAAAGGAATTTGGGGTTAGCTGGGCTGGGACTAATCTATAATGGTCCAAGAATAAAAGAATAAAAGGAGGAAGAGAGAGCCGGAAGCCTGCCCGAAAAAAATCCTCGTACAGGGTGACCCAGCTCGACCCACCTGAATGACCCGCTCTCCCAGGTTCGAGGTCAAAATCCGGATAAAATTTGAAATCCTGTAGATGCCCCGGAGCCGGAGGGCATCCATCCTCATCATGGTTGAGGCAACCCTAGATGGTCCGGTCGTGTCCAGGCTCGAAGATGAAGGAGGGAGAGGCATATACAAGGTATTGGGATCCACCGTCTGTCGAGGACCCTGAATGAAACATCCTCCTTGCTACCCAAGGAAAGAGGCCCCGCCCACGACAACTCCGCTGCGCTGGGGTAGGCCGGAGGATGCCCTTGGGAATGGCGGCCACTTCTAAAGGAACTCATGATGGGGGGAAAAGAGGAAACGAATGAAAGAGGAAAGCCTAAGGATGAAGGATGCTCTCTCGGTGCCAACCGGAAGGGAATGAAATGTAAGAAGGGAACTGACCTACGCAATACTCTAGGTTGAAGGTTCTGAAAATGGGTATGGGGCTCCCCTCTTTCTTCTCCGTTCCTCCCTCTCTGATCGAGGTCTCTGAAAAAGAAACGAAGGGACAAGCCACTTACCTAAAAGGGATGGCAAAACTTCCTTTCAAACTTAACCTACATATTAGTGTGGCCCTTTGCTCTACCAGCCAATGGGGTTTGGATGTGTGCCAACCCCCCACTGGCTGATATGCTTCGATTCACGAGACACCGCACCAGGAGATGAAAAGGTGTCATTTCGAACCATCGCTCCCACTAACATGGCACTCCATGATTCATGTGGGCACGATCCATGAATCATCAAAAGCCATGGCATTTAATGGTGCAGGCAGGTGGCCCATCATGTCAGTGGATTATTCCCTTCGCCCCGAACCCGAGAAGCCATGATGCGCTCCGGGGCTCGGGAGTGAGGGATATCTGATGTGGCAAGCCACTGACATGGCACCCATGATTGATACAGCCAAGCGGTCAGGTGGCAGAAAGCACCATCTGGCCCATTAAAGGTTGAGCTCCTGCCTGAGGTTGAGCTCCCAACCAAGGTCGAGCTCCCATTCGAGGTGAGCTCTCATCTGAGGTCAAGCTCTTGTTCGAGGTGAGCTCCTAGTTGAGGTTGAGCTCCCATCCGAAGTGAGCTTCTGTTCAAGGTCGAGCTCCCATCTGAGGTCAAGCTTCCAGTCGAGGTTGAGCTCCCGTCCGAGGTCGAGCTCCTGTCCGAGGTCGAGCTTCCAGCCAAGGTCGAGCTCCCATTTGAGGTCGAGCTCTCGATCGAGGTATAGCTCCCATCCAAGGTGAGCTCCCGATAGAGGTTGATCTCCCGTCCAAGGTTGAGCTCCTATC
Organism: Areca catechu; assembly: GCA_021397845.1. Lineage (NCBI taxonomy): Eukaryota > Viridiplantae > Streptophyta > Magnoliopsida > Arecales > Arecaceae > Areca > Areca catechu. Next base: position 131,272,585 of record CM038038.1, on the reverse strand, counting down.
TGAGATCGAGCTCCCGTTCAAGGTCGAGCTCCTAGCCAAGATCGAGCTCTATCCAAAGTAAGCTCCCGTCTGAGGTCGAGTTCCCGTCAGAGGTTGAGCTTCTATCCGAGGTCGAGCTCTTGTTCGAGGTTGAGATCCTGTCTGAGGTCGAGCTCCTGTCCAAGGTTGAGCTCTTGTTCGAGGTTGAGATCCTGTCTGAGGTCGAGCTCCCATCCAAGGTCGAGCTCCCATCCGATGTCGAGCTCCCAATTGAAGTTGAGCTCCCATTCGAGATCAAGCTCCCAGCCTAGGTAAGCTCCCGATCGACGCCGAGCTCCTCGTAGAGGTCGAGCTGCTGTCCGGATCTAGTCCCCAAAGGTAAGAAGGTGCTTCCCCGACCATGGTCGAGGAAAGTGGTAGGAGGCGAGACACGATTCCTAGAGGATAGAAATGGAGGAGACTTGGACTGCGATATGGAGGCACGACATCACCATCTTTGCTAGACCAACAGCAATCCTTGTGGAGGCATGTGCTCCACCGGGGGTCTAGGCCTTTGCGCATGTCGCCTATACCATCTGCATGGCGCGTGCTCCACCAAGGCTCCAAGTCCTGTAGCACGCCGTCTGCACCCTCTACCAGGTGCATGCTCCATCGAGGCTGTAGGCCCTATAGCATGTCGCCTACACCTCCTATAAGAAAAGTGTTCTGCCAGGGCCCCAGGCCCTGTAGCATGGTACTTGTACCCCCTGAAAGTGGAAGTGCTCTACCATGGTGCGAGACCCTATAGCACACTACCCGTACCCTTTGCAGGGGATCACCCCACCAAGGGTACAGGCTCTGCAGCACGCTGACTACACCCCGTGTGAGAAGACCTTCTTTCAATAACTAGTTCAACGGGGATTCTGACAAACTTGCACCCCTCCCACAGGGGACACCCGACGAAGGGCTACCGGTTGAAGCTCCAGGCTCGATCGAGGAGGATCAATTCCTATATAACAGTAAGAAGGACCTCCATGGCAAAGGAAGCGAACCAAAAAAGAAAAGAAGATAAGTGAGCGAAGGCAGTGGACCAAAACAGGGAACAACCTCCCAACCTCCTTTAAACTATTGTTCTTTTTATCTTCTCCTTCTATTTCTCCTCTACATAGTAGTATATCAAGCCACCTAATCGAGGATCTGTTTTCCTTGGTTGTCCTACTGACTTGACCGTCAGAGTATTCTCACCGGGATCCCCGGTCCAGGCCTTTTCTTTTTTACAGGACCGATTTACTGTGAAGGCGCGAGGATGAAGAACCCAACACTTTCGGGAAGACCGATTCATTCGGATCACGTCAGAGCTACAGGCCACGACGATCTAGACGGCAACAGATATATTTATAAATTTAATCATATTTTTATATTAAATTATCTCTAATCAAATATAGTAATTTTTTAAGATAATATTTCGATCAACCAAATTTAGTAAAAATTATTTTCATCTACAAATATTTTTGTAATAAATGATTGCTACAAAATGTCATATTTTTCAATATTCTGCCATATCTCAACCAAATGGATTTTTAAAATTAAGAGAGAGAGAGAGAGAGAGAGAGAGAGAGAGAGAGAGAGAGAGAGAGAGAGAGAGAGAGAGAGAGAGAGAGAGAGAGAGTTCAGGATGGCTAACTAACTAGCACAGATAATAGTTGTTAGTTCAGATTGATATCCTGCTCTCTCTATAGAAAAAGATCAAAATTTGGTCTCATGTTGGCAGATAAGTACTATATACTGCTAAAAAAAACTTGGGAATAAAAGTCATTCACTAATGGAAAAATGCTCGAGATACGATCTCCATTTTTTTTTTAGCAAAATACACTTTTCAGATGTGCATTGCAGAATTAAAACAAATCAATACTGTCCCGGAGAAACAAAAACCAGAATTAATCGAAGCAGATCACATTCACGTTAACTCATCCATTTCATACTGAATACGTATTTGCCAAATGCTTGGATATGCAGGAAGTCATGACAATTTTGATTGCTAACTGGTGTTTCCACTTTGTTTTTGGGAGAGACGAAAAGAGGAAGCGTTATCGTTTATATCAGAGATTAGCAGAAGAGGACAAGGCCACCGAATGCAACATTGAGTCAACTTAACGGTGGAGTTGGGACCTTTGTTTTTTGCTTTTATAGTACGGCAATGGACTGCTCACCTAATACTCCATCTACGTGCAAGGACATAAAAACGAGACAAGCATGTTAGTACTAACCCCTCCACTCTCCACCTAGCTATTCCAGTGACAACTGAAGTCCCAACCTCCTTCCCTTCTAGACGGACGACCAGGGCCCGGTCCTCTTTGGTATATTAACCTTGGAGGTCTAGGATGCAAAAAAATCTGTAACACATCAAAGTAATATTTTAATTGTCATCTAAAGACCACTCAATCTCATCCACATTAATTAATGTCCCTCTCTGACAACCTGTAATACCGGGCTTGGGCTGAAGTAAAAAAAAAAAAGAGATCGAGAAAGAGACGGAATAGGGGAGGAGAGTTCGCCGGGATTTTCGCCAGAGGACTCGGAGGGAAGAGTCGTGAGAGGTGAGGGAGGAGGTCGGCGAAGGATCCGTGAGGGTTTAGGACTCGGTGGTAGGGTTTTAAATGGTGAGGGAACGCTTCAAAATTTTTTTTAAAAACTCCTCACCGCCGCCTCTCGAGCCACCTCCACGCTCCTTCTCTCTCTCCGACGAGCGACCGGGAATCCCAGACGCCGCTGGTAAGTTCCTTTCCAATTAAATCTATATTTTTTGGAGAATTTTGATTTTTTTTTTTTTAGGTTTTCGGTTTAGTTCGGGATCGTCCGCCGCCGTCATCGCCGCCTGCCCTTGGTCCGTGAGAGCCCTACGACAACCACGGAGTGGTTGCTGGCAGCTGGGGTGGTGAGAGGCCGGATCGGCTGAATAGGAAAACAGGGGAGGGGGAAGGTGGTTCGGGAGAAAGAAAAGAAAAGAGAAAGAAAGAAAAGAAAAAAAAATGTGGGATGTTTTTGTACGGTCCGGGAAAAAAATAATAATTAAATAATAATAATAATAAATAATAATAATAATAAAGGAAGAGAGAGAAAGAGGAGAGAGAAAGAGGAGAGAGAAGGAAGAGAGAGAAAGAGAAGAGAGAAGGAGGAGAGAGAAAGAGGAGAGAGAAGGAAGAGAGAAAGAGGAGAGAGAAGGAGGAGAGAGAGAGGAGGAGAGAGAAGGAGGAGAGAGAAGGAAGAGGAGAGAGGAAGAAGAGAGAGAATCAAGGGATTTTTCGAGATTCGTGAAATTTGAGAATTTAGTTTTTTTTTAATTAAATTATTTATTAATGTAGGGAATCAGTCTACTGAGCAGGAAGGCATCGCGTAAAATTTGGGTACTGACTAATATCGGATATACTAAGAATAGCGTGTTAAGGTAAGGAATTTTGTACTGATCATTCTTTTATGCTTGAATTTATTATGGTCTGGTTTGATCTAGCATATATGTTTTATATATTTGCACGTATGGTACTATATGACATGGTATAGTTGTTTTCTTAAGATAGAAATTGTGATTTTATTGTCGGTATTTCATGCATGATGTTATTAAGAAAATTGATATCCGGATGGGTTGGACCATGATACTGAATTATTAAATAGGTTGAATCATGAAACTGGATATCGAGTGGGTGGGACCACGATATCGGTTATTAAAATAGATGGACCACGATATCAGTTATCGAGTGGGTCGGACCACGATACCGGTTATCGAGAGGTCTTAGAAGATATGTTTTGACAAGTGTTAATGAAGTGAATATGATTTTTGGTCTAGCCATGCTATGGTAGCACCGTGGTTATACAGCCTGAGCCACGGGCTTTGTACGTGGGAGCCGGCCACGGGCGGATAGTACGTGGGACAGCCGAGCCACGGGCTTAGTACATGAGCAGGACCGACCATAGTATGCATGGTCGCTTTGTGGATGCCAGTCATGGACTGGTACATAATCATGGCTAGTCCAGAACCCTAAAGATAAAGGTGCAATAATGATAATATTAAAGAAAAATGTAAAAATATTAAGGTGTGTAATACATGAGACCTAAATCATCTGATTGCATGACATAACATACTGGTACTTTATTATTTCAGAAATTTATATTGGAATGATCATATGGATACCTTACTGGGCTGTTAAGCTCACTTCTTACCCTTTTGATTTTTCAGAGACTCAGGATGCGTGACAGGATTTGGGCTGGGCGTGAGACAAATTTTCATATATGCTGAGTTAGTTAGAGTTAATTTTCGGTTACTGATGTTTATGAGTCAGTAGACCATTTAGTAAGGACGACTAAATAATTGGATTGTACACTTGTTACTTATTTGTTTATATAATATTAATTTTATTTGATACGGTAGACTTTTGGTGTACCTAGGCCTTACATGATCTCTAGGATAAAATCTAGAGTTTGTGCGGCCGATCACGTAGCCAACTCCGGTGCTGGATTCGGGGCGTGACACAACCTTTTTGGTGCATCGTGTAGGTATGTAGCCCAGCCTCCTCCTCCTTTTTATTTTATTAAAAAATATTTGATTCAAAATATTAAATCTTTACAGTCTTTTTTTATCTAAAAATGAATACGTCAATTCGATATCACCAAAATAGTAGTTGGTCAGAACAAGAAAGAAAAAAGATCCTGATCTTTCACTTATCCAATCATCACGAATTCCAGAAAATAATCTTTAAATTTAATTAAGTCTTTCACATAATCACATCTTGAATCCATGATTTGACCAGCTATGTTACCACCGCGATGGTGGCCGATCTTTAATTTCTTCCAGAAAGCTTAATTATATTATTTGATTCTTGGATGGTTGCGCCATAAAAGCGGGTTGCTCAACTCATGGAGAACATTAAGCTAAATTTTATTGATGCATGTTTATTTTTTCCTTTTCTATTAGGTGATGCGATATCACCTCGAGAGAGGATCTCGACCAGTATAACCAAAGCTAATTGGTTTTTGAATGACGGGACCTTATTCGATTGGTCAAGCTTGAAATGAGATCCGAAGTAGAAAAGAAATCTATTTTGGCATTCCCGACATTCAATTGAAAAAAGAAGATGCATACAGCCAAAACTATTTTCACAAACATGTTACAATAGCCACGCCAGGGCAAAGCTTTCCTAAGAGCAAAAGTGAAGAAACAAAAAGCTTTTTTTTAAAAAAAGAAAATTGTATGTGAATTACTGTAATTAACAAATTGACCTTACGAGTCATGTTAATAATTTCATATCATGGATTCTTTAAGTATTATTTTAAGATGGATATATTGAAGCAAAATATTTGAAAGGTAGACCTCCCCGTTCCTTTCCAGAGTTTTTTTGGTATGGACATTAGAGGCATCAGAATAAGACAGAGGCTTCTTAACCTTCTGTGGATATCTTAGTAGTATTTGATTAGTTGATTCCAATTTTGTAATAAGGGCTTAGTCCACTTGAATCTGTATTCTGGTCCTTGAATCCTGTTTTGAGTCTGTATTCTGACCCCTGAGTCCTGTTTTGGACATTTCTACATTTGAGTTCTGTGTTAGGGTTTTGGATATGGTCAATTCAATTGAGTCAAGTTGAGTCAAGTCTTGAGTTAAGTCAGCTCATGTTGAGCCATTTATTATTTTGAGTCATGTAAGTCTCATATTGAGTCTAGTCCAATCTAACAAGAGAAGACTCAAAACACCGATGGATCCCAGCCGAAGTTTGATAACTTCAAGGAATCCCAGTCATACTTGGATGTGCCATCTTGGATTGCATAAGGACCTTGAGATCACCACCATTGAAGACCTGATGACAACAACATCAGCCCACCGGAAAGAAAGACAACAGGAGAAACCGTAAAGCCAGCCTAGCACTGAAATGGGCCGCTCGAAGCCCTGGCCCATCATGAAATTGGCGCACCCTTATGATCACCTTCCCTTGGTCGGCCACCCTTATGATCACCATGCTTTGGCCGACCATGATAAGGAGAGGGAGAGAGTGTTTGAGTTTATTTGGGAGAGTGAGGTTTCCATGTAATCTAGCTAGGGTTTGAGTGGAAAAAGGATACCTAGGAATTCTCTTATATGCCCTTACTTGGAGCCCAAGTTTGTAAGTCTATATAAAGACCCCCTCTCATGTATTTTTGCTGATAATTAATGAATGAATATTATTGAGTTCTCTCCAATTCTGTGTGAATTTATGTGTGATTAAGGGTATCTGTGTGATCCCTCAGGGTATCTGTGTGATCCCTGTGCCCTGCCTCCAAGCTGTCAGCCTTCTTCATCTCTTGGCCGCCTTCCTCAAACATCTTCCCCTTCTTCTTCTTTCAACCATCTAGCCTACTTTTTTCTTGTTTTTCTAATCCTTGTTAGGTGATTTGCAGGTCCCTCAAAGTTCACGAATACAGGATTCCAAACGGTGAGCTTTTGGGTCACCGGATTGAAAGTCGTGGATCCGCAAGATCTCTGACTCGCTCTTTCCAGGCCACATCCGAGAGTGCAAAGCAAACTCTTCATGGATTGATCTCTAGATCTTTGCCAGGTACATCCCTTAGATTCCTCTGGTAGTGGTATTGCAGAAGAGCTTGTCCTATCGGGGCTTCTTAGCCTCGGCGGTCCTGTTTCTTCACTTTTAGGGTTTATTTCTGTATGCATGTGCTTCAGATTTTCTATAGAATTCCCTGCTTAATATCTTGGCTTGAAATTTGGGATACAAACTCTTAACTTAATACCTAATTACAAAAAAATAACTAGCATGCATAAATAGTCCCGCATCATTTGGTATCAGAGCATGTTTTAGGACTAGTTTCTGTATCTCGTAATTTCTATACATGGTTTGTTGTTTTTACTGTTTCTATATATAGGTAGATCAGAAAATCCTGATTCTTATTTTACTAGATTCATCATAATTGATATTATTTATTAGAATTTTTTTCATAACTTAATTCGGATTTTAAGTCATCTGAATACCTAATTTACTAACTGAGAATAATTCTGCCCTAAATTTTTAGCATACCTAGTTTCAGCATGTTTAGGGTTCTGTTTGCATAAATTTTGTATATTTTGATTTTTTAACCCTAATTTTCATTTTCATATGTGTGTCATCATGTGGATAAACTATTCTAAGGGCAATTCTATTATGCCAGATGGGGGGAGGATGTGATGACCTCTCCTTAGCATAAAACCACATCTCTTGCATTCGATCCCAAGCCTAATTTAAAATTAATTAGACTTAATTTGCTCTAATGAGCTAAGGACACCAATAGATCGTGTCCAACCTTTGTGGAAAGACTAGTGCACCAAATACATCTCCTATTACTGGAAATTGGTGTCTAGGCTAGAAGTCCAGAGACAAATGTCCTAAGTGGATCGGTGGTTTCTTAATTAGGTCCCTGCAAAAGCAGGGAGGCCTCCCACCATCCCACCTCTTACCTGGCTAGTGGAAGGACTAGGGGTTGCATTGTATATAAGTTGAGTTGACCCATTCTGTTTGGGCTCTAGGTCTAGGAAACCGTAGTCGGCTTGTCTTATGTGTTGCATGTCTACTAGATTAGGAGCCCATTAGCCCATCAGCTCATGTCCGTTAGTCCATCAACCTATGTCCAGTCTAGATTAGGAGCCCGTTAGTCCATTAGTCCATGTCCAGCCCAGTCTAGTCATGGAGTCCAGGGTTCAGGCCCAATTGAGGGCCCTATCTGAACAAATTATCCTAATGAGCCAATCGCTTACCCAAGCGGAGGCCCGAGACGAGGCCCGTAGGACCCGTGCCAAAGTTAGACCCCCTAAGGCCCATATTAGACCTAACTCTCTTAAACCTCATAGGCTTGATCAAATAGGTGAACATCCTTTGACCTATGAAGGAGCCTGTAGGACCCATGTTGAATTTAAATCTCCTAGGCCCAGTACCTTTGATCCATGAGCTTATCATCATAATCTCATCCCTGAGTATAGCCCTAAAAGCCCATACCCATACTTGGTTGACTCAGAGAAAAGACCCACTAGGAGCACCCAACCTTATGCACCCACTTTTAATGGAAGTCCAGATTCTGAGGTGTTTATTGATTAGGAAGAGAGAATGGATCAATATTTTGAGTACACTAAGATGTCAGAGTTAGGAAAAGTTAGATTGGCCACACGTAGGTTAACCCAACATGCTAAGTGGCATTGAAAAGTTATTGAGGATGAATGTTATTTGAGAGGAGATCAGATAAGTACTTGGAAAGCTATGAGGAGTAAGTTAAGAGAAGTGTACCTAGGTAGATTTTATGAGCATAAACTTTTAGACCAATGGTACAAATTGAGACAGGGTGACAAAACTGTATATGAATATATTGACCAATTTAATGAGTTTATTAGGAGATGTAACACAGTTGAACCTGAGTCTAAGATCATAGCTAGATTTCGAGATGGCCTACGTAGGGATATCCAGTGGGAACTGTGTCATTTGCAGATTCAAGACCTAGAGGAAGCCTATCACTTAGCTAGAGAATTCGAGTCATATCAAAGGGAACTCATGATCAGCCAATCTAAGTCCAACAAGATAATTCTCCTGAACCCATTAAAAAGCCTAAGGTAGAAGTGTATGAAGCTGATGAGAGCTTAGTGGACGAGTATGAGGGAGAAGAGGAGTTCCCTATAGAAGACTTAGAATTAGTTGACCCAGTAGATACCTAGGTAGAAGCCAACCTAGAATTAGCTGACCCTGACCATATCTAGACTGAAGCCAATCTAGAGTTAGCTGATCCTGACCACACCCAATCTAAAGCTGTAGTGGAAGAACAATTAGAGGAAGAGAACCTAGATACTGCTGCTAGAAAATTGCTTGAGGAAACCATAGAGGAGAGCCAAATTATAGAGTCTAGTCCTAACATACAAGAACCAGAATAATTTATTAAGAACCTGATCTCTTTGAATCAGTACTCTCAGGATAAGCCCCCTCCTATAGTTCCTATTAAAAACTTCTTCCCTGAGATTAGTGACCTATTCTTCCATTATGCAAACCCTGTAGATATACCTTAACCTCGTAAGGTTAGCCTCATTATTTTAGGATTAGTCCCTGACACCCCTTCTTATATCCTACTTTATCCAACTAATCCTGAACCTTTTTCCCTACCCTACCAGACTAATCATGAACCCACCTCTTATTTTCTGTCCTTTCCAAAAACCTCCAGCATTTCTAGGATCATTAGATTACATTTTGTTGAGATTAGCATACTGCATACATTCATTGCGCATATTAGGTTTGTATCTTACTTTTGGCATACTCTATAGCATTTGCTAGGAGTCCATTGTAAATTTTCATGTGCATGCCAAACTAGGATCAAACCTAAAGAGCCTATAATCTGTTAGGTTTAGGTCCAAAGAGTCCAATAAAATTCTTCTCAATAGGAATGCTTAGTTGAGTCTGCACTTTGTTAAGTGTCAGTATGAGTCACATGTGCCTCATGTTAAAGATCTGCATCTTGCACTAATAATGAAACATATAAGAAACTGGCTAATTCCAGAAAGAGAGCCAAGAAATTTAATGTAGGAGATTCTGTCATGATTAGGCTTAAGCCTGAGCGGTTCCCATCAGGGACCGTCAAGAAGCTTCATGCTTGTGGAGCTGAACCCTTTAAAGTGATAAAAAATGTAAGACCCAATGCCTATGTGCTAGATCTGCCCTCGGATTTTGGCATTAGCTCTACCTTCAATATCGTGGACTTGGTTGAATATAGGAAACCAATAGTGATTCCTAGTGAGGCTTTGGAACCTACTCCATCCTTTGAGAGCGAACCTAAGCCAAAGTGTCCATCTATAAATTGGCCTGAGAGAGGTGAACGAATCGAGCATATCCTAGATGATCAAGCTATCACGACCCGGGGCTGTGGCTATCAACACTACCTGGTCCGTTAGCAAGGTCAACCAGAATTTGAAGATTCGTGGATTACTCGAGAGGACTTGCAGCGCCTCGACCCAGACCTTCTTAAGAGATACCAGAGCTAGAGTGATCCTTACTCAACAGGGTTGAGTTCCTCCCACCCCGGGAGAATTGGTACGGACACCAGAGGCACCGGAATAAGACAGAGGCTTCTTAACCCTATGTGAATATCTTAGTAGTGTTTGATTAGTTGAGTCCAATTTTGTAATAAGGGCTTAGCCCACTTGAGTTTGTGTTCTGGTCTCTAAGTCCTATTTTGAGTCTGTATTCTGGCCCCTGAGTCCTATTTTGAGCCTTTCTATATTTGAGTCATGTATTAGATTTTTGGATATAGTCAGTTCAATTGAGTCAAGTTGAGTCAAGTCTTGAGTTAAATTAGCTCATGTTGAGCCATTTATTATTTTGAGTCCTGTAAGTCTCATATTGAGTCCAGTCCAGTCCAATAAGAGAAGACTCAAGATACTGATGGACCGTAGCCAGAGTTTGACAACTTCAAGGAGTCCCAGTCATACTTGGATGTGCCACATTGGATTGCATGATAAGGACCTTGAGATCACCACCATTGAAGACCAGATGACAACAATATCAGCCCACCGGAAAGAAGGATAACAGGAAAAACCCTAAAGCCTGCCCAGCACTGAAATGGGCCGCCCGAAGCCCTGACCCATCATGAAATTAGCACCCCCTTATGGTCACCTTCCCTTGGTCGGCCACCCTTATGATCACCACCCTTTGGCCGACCATGATAAGGAGAGGGAGAGAGTGTTTGAGTTCATTTGGGAGAGTGAGGTTTCCATGTAATCTAGCTAGGGTTTGAGTGGGAAAAGGATACCTAGGAATTCTCTTGTATGCCCTTACATAGAGCTCAAGTTTGTAAGTCTATATAAAGACCCCCTCTCATGTATTTTTGTCGATAATTAATGAATGAATATTATTGAGTTCTCTCCAATTCGGTATGAATTTCTGTGTGATTAAGGATATCTGTGTGATCACTTAGGGTTTCTATGTGATCCCTGCGCCCTACCTCCAAGCCGACAGCCTTCTTCATCTCTTGGCCGCCTTTATCAAACCTCTTCTCCTTCTTCTTCTTCTTTTAGCCATCTAGCATACTATTTTCTTATTTTTCTAACCCTTGTTAGGTGATTTGTAGGTCTCTCAGAGTTCATGATCCATGATTCCAATTGGCAAGCTTTCGGGTCACCGGATTGAAAGCCACGGATATGCAGGGTCTCCGGCTTATTTTTTCAGGCCGCATCCGAGAGTGCAGAGCAAACTCTTCGTGGATTGATCTCCAAATCTATGCAACGTACACCTTTTAAACTTCTCTAGTAGCGATATTGCAGAAGAGCTAGTCCTATCGAGGCTTCTTAGCCTCGGCGATCCTATTTCTTCATTTTTAGGGTTTATTTATGCCTGCCTGTGCTTCATATTTTTTATAGAATTTTTTGCTTAATATCTTGACTTGAAATTTGGAATACAAACTCCTAACTTAATACCTAATTATAGAAAAATAACTAACATGCATAAATAGTCCCACATCACTTTTGGTGTCCCAACCATGTTCAAGGTTTTTTTTCTCTCCCTGTCTGAACTCCCTTTGCTCTCTTAAAAGTCTTGCTTTTGCTAGCATGTCCGACTAAGTGTTTCCTCCCCCCCCCTCCCCTCCCCCCCCCAAAAAAAAGATTATGCATTAAAAAATTATTGCTGAATCTTGCTGGAAAAATATTATTGAACTATGGAAGAGATATCGCTAAGGTGGTAGCCCGATTGGTAGAGGCCTTGCCTCGCTACCAACAGGTCGGCGGTTCGAGGCATGATCCCGCAGGTGACTCGATTAAATCCAGAATTTTCCTGGAGTCCTTGATAGTTGGCATGAGTGAGAGGTCAGGATCTCTCCATTTGTTCCCGATCTACTAGTCGATGTCTTAGTGGTGTCATGTTAACCTACTCATCATTAGACTCACATCACCATCAGGTGAGGACATTAAGCTCACCTCACCATCAGGTGAGGAGAGGCTGCGTGAATCTGAGCGCCTCGTATCGAACATTACCTGGTAGGATGGGGACCTACGGGATAGCTACACCGGGATTTATCTCCCCCTATCTCTTTTTCTTATTAAAAAAACAAAAAAAACTATGGGAGAGGTATGTGAAAATATTCCATATGCAGTCCTAGTAGCAACGGTATAACATCTAAGATCATAGACCTAATTTTTCATTCTTGAATAAGTTTATTTAGAAATTTTTTATTCAGAATTTTGCTTCATCATTTGGAAGAAACAAATTCAACTCTTCCTCCATGGTAGTCATTTAATCTGAAGATGCCGGTTACCCTTCTTCCTCTTGGCAAGTTTAGATCGTCAAAAGTTCTTCAATTAACTGTACAGTCTAGTTGCCCGCTTTGTCATCCGTGCAGATGAGTCCCAGTAGTCATCCACGGATGGTTGAATCGTACAAGACCCATGCATGCATTACATTCTATCTGAACTCTTCAATCCTATGCAGCTACGCTTGTATATATATTGCACAGGTGGACTGAATTCAAAGTAGCGAAGAGGATACTCCTTACATATTTTCACTCATGGGTATACCCTATCCCTTCACTGGTTATTATATTTTATCATATGACATTGATAGCCGCCTATGCTCTTCTTCGGATCTCCTCTGTTTTCTTGCCACTTCTCTGCACGCTGTACAGGAATTCAACACTGGATAGCTTCACAAGCTCATTCTCTTATTACTACCACATACCATTCATTGGGGTTTCCCTGCGTTGCACGTTGGTTGCTTTTTGTTCGCGGTAAGCCTTTAGTAAATTGCTATTTGCTAGTTTGAGGGGTCTGCGCTTATTTTCAGTATAGCTATAGAGTCTTATTATATATATATTTGTTGTTTTCTACTCGGTTCAATAAAACTTATGCTTCCATTGTTCTATATAAAAATAATAATAATAATAATAATAATAATAATAAAAAGTTGAGAGGATCCGAGCTATCTGGCTGTGGCGACTTGAGAGATTTGGGTTCTCTTTCACTGTGCCGACTCGAGAAGTCCTTTTGTTACTTATTAACGTGCTACAAAGGCCACAGTCCCACTACTATATAAAAAATAAAATAAAATAACATGAAAAAGGCCAAATCCACGCCCTTCACTGCTGACTAGGCCAAGCCAAGTTGGAGTTGTCCGCGGACAAAATTGTTCATTTATTAAAAGGGGATAAGTCACCACCGCACTCCACATAGTTTGTGTAGCAATTCTACTTCCAACTCTTAACCACGGTTTAAACCAACCCCGCTTCAACCCCCCACCCGAGCATATTTCTATAAAAAGGCTCTCCAATTCTCACCTCCATCCTATGGTCCCCCGGATTTATTAAAGTGCTATCATGATCGCCGCTTCCTCCCAGCTCCTTGGCCTGCGGATCATCCCTCCTACCCGGCGCTCCGGCGCGCCTCCCTCCCCTCGCTCCGCCACCTCCCTCCGCTCGCCGGGCATCTCCGCGGCGTACACGGCCGCGGCGGAGCGCCAGCCACCCGCCGCCGCCCTATCCCCGGCTTCGCAACCCTCCTTCGCCTCGCTCTACGACGTGCTCGGCCTCCCATCGGGCGCTACCGGCCAGCAGATCAAGGCCGCGTACCGGCGGCTGGCGCTCGAGTGCCACCCGGACGTGCTGGCCACCGACCTGAAGGGCACCTCGTCCGACGAGTTCATTCGGATTCACGCCGCCTACTCCACCCTGTCCGACCCCGACAAGCGCGCCGACTACGACCGCAAGCTCCTCCTTCTCCTCAGCCGCCACCGCCGGACCGTCCGCCACTCGCCACGACCAACGCCCTCTTCCTCCTCCTTCCAGCCTTTCTCTCGCTTCCCGTCCTTCCCCGGCTACGGCCGCCGGACCTGGGAGACCGACCAGTGCTGGTAGTTTGGCCGAGCGGGATCTAGTATCATTGGAGCCTTCCGATGGGATTCGGACGGAGCGGATCCGAACTTCTATAGATTTCCTTCATTTCTACCGACGGATCTGTAGCCACGTGCGTTTGGAGCCGGATATTTATTTAAAGTTGCACGGCCATCTTGTTCTTCCGATTTCCTTTTATAGTTGCTTGTAAAAAAAAATATCAGGTTTTGTAACCGTTCCTCATCTATGAGAGTTTGATATATGTAAAATACTATTAACATGACGTAGCAGCGATATTAAATGTTCTTGTCTCTGTTTTGTGTTGGCTTTTAATTTTCCTGGTTGGAATCGGTTAGGTGTATGGTTTTAATTAGTTTGGCGGAGAGGTAGAATTTTCGTTTAGCTAGCAGGAATCTTTGGATGTATTTTTTTTTAATAGACATATCTTTTCTCGGTCTAAAACTTTCAAAACTTAAAAAGTTTTGCAAGTCGAGATTACAAAGTTACCAGAAACATTGTCTTAGTTAGGGAGAGTGCTCGACCCACACGAGGAGTTGGAGGACCAAGTACACGTTCACAAAAATTGTTCGTGGGATCTTCGTTAATTTCAACAGTTTGCTTTAGGTGATATCGCAAAAGTTGCAGACTTTTGATGTGCTAATTGCCAAAAGTTGTGCTCCTACATGACATATGAGCAAGGTAACTTTTCTTCCATCAAATATATTAAAGAACATTTGTGTAGTCATGACTTACAATTTTTTGTTAATATGCTCTTATGCTTTTAGATAGATCATAAAGGTCTTGGCATACTAGATATTTTATACAATTTTTTCAAAAAACTAGGTGCTCGATTTACCACAAATCACCTTTTTTTTTTTTTTTAATGGTCTATTAAACATACAAAATTCATTTTTTTTCAAGAAATCCACTTTTCAAATGAGCCTGAAATAAAGCAAAGACAAATTTTATACATAGAAAAAGATGAGCTTAGAAAGCTGCATGACAAAATTGTCATACCTACTTAGCATTATTTCCAGAGTCATGGAGGTTAAATCTAGTTGGTACTATTGGAAGAGGCTATAATTTTTATGTATTAAAGCTTGAGTACAAATCTAATCTCATTACAATTCTAATGTTTGAAATTTTAAATCTAATTTTTATTTCCCCGGTAGCTTGTAAAAAATAAATGGATCATATACTATTTTTAAGAAAAAAGTTGGATCTTGTTCTGGATCTAATCTAGCCCTGATCCGATCCGGAATATCTAGGCATATTTTGAACCCTAATTTCATGTGACATGCACTTATTTTTGTCATAGAGATCAATCAAGATCTGGAAAGAAAAAAATAAAGCTCTCTGTATATAAGATATTAACCCTTCCTCTTTATATGGGGAAAAAAAAAAAGGGGATAAAAAGAAATAAGATAGGGATCAGCTGCCTTTGTGAATGCCAAGTCAACAGAAAGGTAGAGGCATGCAGGCAATACCATGTTAAAAGAAAGCGCCATCCTTGTCAATGGCGCGGCCCTGGAACGAGTCACGTTACACGACAAGAGAGATTACGAACTCAACCCACGATCTATCCAATGGAAACCCAGGTCTCCGTCGGCCCAGAGGGGAATCCGGGCCCATCGCTCTCGGCGTGGACCCCACTGGCTCCGGCTCCCGCAGAGTCGGGTGACTTTTGGGTTTCCTGTATGATACGGAATGGCAGTGGCCCAATTACATAAGAGCACTATTTCTTTAAGGTGCGCTACAGTGCTATGCGGTCATGGATTACAACTATTAAAAGGTGAACTTCCGTGAAACAAGATAGGGCAGGATAGTATGCCTTGTCATTCACGATACATATTGTTTGATATTGTCAATTTTCTGATAGTAGCCACCCAATGGTGCACAGCATTCCACAGTGTGTGGATTGACAGTAGAGGATCTAGTGGTACATATATATATATATATTATATAGATATTGCGATAGAGTGATTATATTCTTTTCAATTTTTCTAAGAAAATAGGTATGTTATGTGAATGGATTTACAATAGGTCCTCTCCAATATCTATCGGGGATTGGAAGGATTCTAAACTTCTAGAACATGGCCGTCCAAATCAAGGGAGACTTTAGTGCCAATCAGTCCATTGTGTCTTAGCAAATAATAGCCACTACATGACGGTGAAACAACACATGGATGGACGGAAAGATAGAAAAATATTAAAATAATAGGCATGACGGGGTGCCAGCTTAGTGCTGGGAGGGACGGATAAGAAGGCTCCGCTTACTTCTAAGGCTTCGTCTTTTTTTTTTTTTTTGGTAAAACGTAAGGCTTCGTCTTTGCTACGCTTTTTGCTGGGGAATGCACCGGGGCCCGGTCATGGTGCTATAAATAAAATCAAGAATCTGGTACCAAATGGCACGGGGGCCCAGTCATGGTGCTGAAAATAAAATAAAGAATTTGGTACCAAATGGCACGAGGAGGTTGGTACTCAAAAAGGTTCGGTAATGGATGGCAGCGATTTAGACGTAGCCGACCGGAAGATTTTTTTACAGCAAGATTCTCTTGGCATTTTTTTTCCCCATCCAAGAGTCCAGGGGCCATGGGTTGACCGACACGAGAGCATCTTTGGGGGCACGGCCACGATATGAGTTTGTCCGTTTTCCATGTACCGGCGGACGTGGAATCTTGGATCGCTGATCTCGAGAATTATTGCACGATCAGGACCGCGCATCAGATGCATGGAACTAGTATTCTGTAAAGAACCAGCGTTTGAAATGATAGTATTTAACCGTCATAACGGTCATTACATTAGAAGAGGGGTTGTATCTTTCGTGAAAAATATATTGAGTCCCGAATGTTTTGAGAGTCCTGTAATATGTAATCCAATGATGAATTCTTAAAAGAGTAAATCTTTGTGCACCGCATGCGGTGCAAAAAATTCAACATGATCCGCACCGCTGTTTCTTATTAATCCACGTCAATCCTATATAGCTCGACAGGATCGAACATAAATCTGTATTTCTGAAATTATGTTATCTGAGCATCGCCACGTCTACAGTTATTTCAAATATGAGAAATGATCTTTTTGTCCTCCTAATTTCTGAAAAATGATACATATTTCTGCTCTAGAAGCGATTCTTCTTCTTTTGCAAATGAAAAAAAAATCAAAGAGCAAAGCAATATCCCAAAGTTTCTTCCATTATTTTTACCTACCTACCAAAATCAGAGCGAAACCCCCAGTTTTTCTTTCATTTTTTGATTTTTTCTTTTTTTTATGGTGGTCGGGTAGCCGCTAGTAAGCTGAAAGCATTTCTACTTCTTTTGTAAAGGAAAAAAAAGAAGGGGTTAGCGACACCTCCAGAGTATTTTCCATTTTTGTATTTTTGCTCTTCTCTTTGGTGATCGAGTAGCCGCTGATGAGTTGGAAATTTTCGAGCATACCACGAAAGATACGCCTTCGAAATCTTGAGTCAATAAAAAATATGGTTTCATCTTTCAACACAGACGATGAACACAAAAAAATTGCAAGAAGGAAATATAGATAGAGAAAAGAAACACTGCACTTGTTATTTATTCCGGAGGGAATGACATCCCCTTAAGATCCCTTCCAAAAGAAGCTACAGAACTAGAAATAGATAAGAAAATTATATATTTTGATACAAAATTTTGAAATTTATTTCTGCGGAGAGATGTCACGATATATTTTTAAAAATATTAAGTCTTTATAGTATAAAATTATGACACCATACACAGTTTCATGATACCATAGTTTAGAAGTTACGATATTCAAGTTCAAAAACTATGACATCCTGGTTAAATAACTACGATACCCATGTAGAAAATATTAAATAAAAGTTTCTGACCCCTTCAACCTGTAATACATGTCATCCGTGGCTTAGTTTATGACTCCTAGAATGTCAAAAATTATCACGGATGCTATAAGATTAATCACAATAGCCGAAACAGTATTACGACATCACTGTTTAAAACCTACGATACTCTACTTAAAATGCTACGATATTCATGCAGAAAATATAAAATTAAAATTTTTAACCCCTTCTACCTATAATACATATCATCTATGGGTTGGTTGATGACTCCCAGAGTTTTATAAAATTATCACGCATGCTATAAGATTACTCAAAATGGCCGAAACAATTTTATGACGTCCAAGTTCAAAAACTACAATATCCTAGTTAAAAAACTACGACATTTATTTAGAAAATATAAAATAAAAGTTTCTAACCCCTTCTACTTGTAGTACATGTTATTCATGACTTGATTTATGACTCCTAAAGTATCAAAAATTATCACGGATGTTATAAATTAATTAAATAGCTCGAAATAGTATTACGACACCTCAGTTTAAAACCTATAACATCCTAGTTAAAAAACTAGGACATCTATATAGAAATTATAAAATAAAAATTTCTAACCCCTTTTACATCTAATACATATCATCCGTAGATTGGTTTATGACTCCTAGAGTGTCATAAAATTATTACGAATGCTATAAGATTATTCAAAATGGCTAAAATAGTTTTACGATATTCCAGTTTAAAAACTATGACACCCTAATTAAAAAACTATGATAACTATACATAAATTATAAAATAAAAGTTTGTAACTCCTTCTACCTGCAATACATGTCATCCGTAGCTTAATTTATGACTCTTAGAGTGTCAAAAATTACCACGAATACTATAAGATTAATCAAAATGGCTCAAATAGTATTACGACATCCCATTATAAAAACTACGATATCCTAGTTAAAAAAACTATGACATCCTTGCAAAAAGTATAAAATATAAGCTTCAAATCCTTTGTACATGCAATACATGTTATCCGTGGCTTGGTTTATGACTCCTAGAGTATGATAAAATTACCACGGATGCTATAAGATTATTTAAAATGGTCGAAACAGTATTACGACATTCCAATATAAAAAGTACGATATCCTAGCTAAAAAACTATGACACTCTTGCAAAAAATATAAAATCAAAGTTTCTAACATCTTTTTCCTGTAATATATGTCACCCATGGTCTGAATTAAAACTTTTACAATCTTATGATAACACCTCCATGTCATAACAAGCTTGTGTGAAAGAATCAAGAGTAATTAAGTCTTGAATAGGATTGTGACATCCTAGTTCAGGATTCATGACATCCTATATCAAATATTATGACACCTTGTATATTTTTATACCGGAATGGCTTACATTTTTTATAATAGTTACTTAGAATTTATTGTTTAATAACTTACATTTATTTTTTACTTATGTTTTCGGTGATCTTGTAATAGTTCGGCTTGAGTAAAGGCTTCACAACTGTTTAAAAACTATTACAAGCCAGCAGTGTACATTGAAAAAGTGTGAAAGATGAGTTTATCTAGTCTTCATTTAGAAATCATCCGGAAGACTCCATTTGGTACGTTTATCGATATACAGCTGTTCGTAGTCAACGGGCGACTCCTAGCTAAAATTATTAGATGTTACAAGGGAGGTGATAAGTTTATTTTGTATGACAAGGAACTTATATTCAGCATCAAAGATGTGGTCCTGATTTTGGATCTGCCATGTCATGGAAATAAGATTGTAATGGAAGGCCAAGATAAAAAGAGAGGGTTATTCCGAAGATTTGGTAGGGAATTAAATCTTCAGAATAAGGGGCTGGAGAAGTTGATAGTGTAACTTCATTCATTAAACATATAAGAGAATGTCGAGGACATCATAAGACTTTGGATCGCATACATGTTTGCACTGTTCTTGTCTCCAAAGTCAAATCAAGCTTGTCCAAGATATATCATTCTTGGATGATTTATCTCAATTGGGATAAATCGACTGGGCTTCCACAATAAATGAGTTGACTGTTATGGCTCTCCCAGATGTTGCTTGTTACTTGAGATCTGAGAAACCAGTCCAAATCAAGAGAAGTGACAAGAATAGGAGGCAGCCTACCCTGTATGGATGTTTAGCTGCTCTGGTGGTAAGGATCATTAATATGCAGTAAAAGTGTAATTACATTTATTTTAAATCTTTCATATCTTTAAAGTACATGATTATTATGTACAGGTTTGGTTTCTCGAGCATAGCACCTTAAAAGCCCCAGCACATCCAAAGAAGCTACCTAGGCTGTCAAAGTGGTATGACAGCTAGTTGAAGATACAAAATATTCAGCTTGCGAACTTGCGGCATCATGAGTCAGTAAGATAATCCATTATTTTATAAACGTAATGAACAAAATATCATTATCATTAATATAAAACTATTTTGTTATTATTCTTAGCTTGCAGGTGGAGGAGCTATTGAACCTATGATAATGGAATGGTGGCTTATCACCAAAGAAACAGTAGCATCCCTAGAATCTGAAAACAGTTGTGCAAGCTATGCATAGTTGAAGAATGAAGTAGAAGATATAAAGAAGAGGCTTGCCATAGTTGAAACCTTCTTCAGTTCATTAGTAAAAAAAAGATAGTAATGCCAATAAAGAAGGGTACAGAGGGACGAAGGGAGATGATATCGAGGATGAGATGGAAGTCATGGGCATGATCAACCTATGATGAAGAAAAAAGTTTATGACATCCCTGTGACTGAGGTTGAATATAGGATAGAGAAAAAATTGAAGAAAATCCCTGTGAGTAAGGATATTGAGGGAGAAAAAGAAAAATCTCTGGTTCTTCACTTATTAAGAGGGTGAAAAACCAACCTAAGCCGCGGAAGGCCTCACAAATGATAGCAGATTTTGCTTTAGAAACATGCCGACCCAAAAAAAAGATGAAGATAGTGGGTGCATCTCAGTCTAATGAATCAAATTTGAAACTTTAATTTAAAGATGATGAAAATGTGATCAAAATCTTTTTGAAAGAGAAAATCAACTCATAAGTTATATCTATTTTTCTATTATGTATGCTACTTTATGGTCAAAATGTATAATATCCTTTATATTTATTAATTTCAAAGAGGTCATCTATACCAATAAATTTGAAGGCACAATCATAAGAAAAAATATTTTCAATCTGCTAAACAATGACATAATAGTTGATGATATAAGTAATGGAGTATTACTTTATTTTGTTCTTATTCTTTATGTATATTATAATATATTTATTAATTTTTTTTATAATTAATTTTCAGAATTGTATGAAATCATGTTACTTATAATTAATCAGTTTATATTGCATTGTTAAATAATTGATATCGGGCATGAGTTCATTAGAAAGAACTAGATAAAGCATCCGGACAGATATCATAAGTATATAATTATACCTTTAATGACTCCGGTATGTGCCTGATATCAGTATCACCATTTCAAGAACTTACTGGAATAGCCGGGACTGATATTTGATGGAGTCAATGATCAAGATAAGAAGAAATTTTGATTTCTATTCACCATTATCAACAACTCAGACAATTTTCACTGGCCTAGTTATAATTGACATGCAAACAAAAGTATTGATGCATTTGAATTCAATAAAATGCAATTCTAGGTACAAAGCAAATGCAAGGAGGTGGCACAAGATACTCAGGCCAATGTTTCATATATTCTATGATAATGTTGAGGCGAAAAATTGGTCCATGCTAGAGATTGCTGAATGCCCTTCCCAACCTGTAGGATCACTAGACTATGGATTGTATTGCTTAAAATATATAGAATTCTCTGCTCACATGGATAAGCCTGATAGTTGAGATTTCATAGAAAAAGATATAAGTATCCATCGGTGCCAGTTAGCAGCAAGATTATTGAAAGAGAGCCTGAATCAAAGATTGATAGTGCTGTTAAAATTTAGTATGTAAAAGTAAATTTTGTTTAATATACATTTTCTCTTCGATTCATGCACTCTATAATATGTTACAAAATTTGTAAGTCAATTGATATTTATATTTTAAGCATCATTTCCGAAGAAAAATTCTGTAATTCATTCAAACAGTAATGTTTTAAATATCATTTTCTCATTACATAATTTTTTTATATTTTAAATATTATGTTTACTTCCAGAATATCAAATTTCTTTATTGCTATGATGATATTATAAAAAATATTATATTTCTTGACAAGGTGTCATAGTTTTCCAATTTGAATATTATAACTATAAATCTAGGATTCGTAATCATGTTTCAATATTTATTTAAACTTTATTTGTTAGAAGTCTATCATAACATTGTAAGAGTTTTAATCAAACCATAGGTAATATGTATTACAGGCAGAAAAAGTTAAAAACTTTGATTTTACATTTTTTACAAAGATATCGTAGTTTTTTAACTAGGATGTCGTAGTTTTTAAACTGGAGTGTCATAATACTATTTCAGTCAATTTGAGTAATCTTTTAGCATCCGTTGTAATTTTTGACATTCTAGGAGTCATAAACCAAGTAATGGATAACATGTATTTCAGGTAGAAGGGGTTAGAATATCTTATTTTATATTTTCTGTAAGGCTGTCATAGTTTTTTAAGTAGGATGTCATAGTTTTTGAATTTAGATATCGTAATACTATTTTGGACTATTTGATTAATCATATAGCATATGTGGTATATTTTTATACTATGGAAGTCATAAACTAAGCCACGGATGACATGTATTATAAGTAGAAGGGGTTATAAAGTTTTATTTTATATTTTATGCATGGATGTCATAGTTTTTTAACTAGGATGTCATAGTTTTAAACTTGGATGTCGTAATACTATTTCAGGATATTTGATTAATCTTATAGCATTCGTGGTAATTTTTGATACTCTGATAGTCATAAACCAAGCCATAGATAACATGTATTACAGGTAGAAGGGATCAGAAACTTTTATTTTATATTTTCTGCATGGGTGTCAGTTTTTTAATTAGAATATTATAGTTTTTGAACTGAGATGTCGTAACACTATTTCAGCCAATTTAAGTAATCTTGTAGTATCCGTGATATTTTTTGATACTCTAAGAGTCATAAACCAAGCCACCGATGATAAATATTATAGGTAAAAGTGGTTAAAAAGTTTTATTTTATATTTTATGCATGGGTATCATAGTTTTATAATTAGGGTGTCAGTTTTTGAACTTGGATATCATAATACTATTTCAAGATATTTGATTAATCTTATAGCATCCATGGCAATGTTTGACACTTTGGGAGTTATAAACCTAGTCACAGATGACATGTATTACAGGTGGAAGGGGTTAGAAATTTTTGATTTATATTTTTTACATGTATATCATAATTTTTTAACTAGGATATCATAGTTTTTGAACTGGGATGTTGTAACACTATTTCAGCCAATTTGAGTAATCTTCTAGCATCTGTTGTATTTTTTGACACTTTGAAAATTATAAACCAAGCTATCGATGATATGTATTATAGATAAAAGTGGTTAGAATGTTTTATTTTATATTTTATATATGGGTGTCATAGTTTTTTTAATTGGGATATCGTAGTTTTTAAACTGGAGTATCATATTATGGTTTCGATCAATATGAGTAATCTTCTAGCATCCGTGGTAATTTTTGACAATCTGGGAGTCATAAACCAAGCAATGGATGACATGTATTACAAGTAAAAGGGGTTAGAAACTTTGATTTTATATTTTCTACATGGATGTCTTAGTTTTCTAACCAGGATATCGTAGTTTATAACTTGGATGTCGTAATACTGTTTTGGGCTATTTGATTAATCTTGTAGCATCCACAGCAATCTTTGATACTCTGGGATTCATAAACTAAGCCATGAATGACATGTATTACAAGTATAAGGGATTAAAAAAACTTATTTTACATTTTGTGCATGGGTGTCATAGTTTTTATACTAGGATATTGTAATACTATTTCTTTCATTTTGAGTAGTCTTATAGCATCCGTGATAATTTTATGACACTGTGGGAGTCATTATTCAAAATATGGATGATAGAAAGTCCTGTTAGGAGCAGTTATTTACTTCACTTTCTTCTTATTTCATGCTAGGGTATTCTAATTTTATAAATGGATGTCATCCATTATATCAAGGAGTGTCATAATTCTGTTATCCCTGTTTTAGTCTTTGAGAACTTAAAGTAGTACTAAAATTTATATTTGAAATAAATAAATTCAATCACATGTCCAATACTTTCTGTTTTAAATTTCTTCGGATAATATAAATATATATATAGGACTGTACAAAAATTTAGCATTTTATATCCTCTTCTATATTAATTGACTGCATACATAAGCATCAAATTCATCTAAAAAGGATTGAAAGATGGTATAGTGAGTTTAATTACTTGTTCTGGTACTTCCACTATATTATGGAAAGTCTATCTCTTGCTTGTACTATTTCTTCTTGAGTTTAATTACTTGTTCTGGTACTTTCACTATATTATGGAAAGTCTATCTCTTGCTTGTACTATTTCTTCTTTCATTTTGCATAGGAGTGTCAATGAAATCCTTATCCATATTTTTTCTTGATATCTTTGACTTCTTCTCGACTCTACTCTTAATTCTATTCTCTCTTGGATGACCTTTCGTAGTAAGTTGGTCAGGATCTTGGGTTAAAAGTTAGTTGTACAATTAGCATCTAAGTTTTTCTGAATAATGGTGTAAGATCTTTCATCACTAATTAAATACATCATTATCTCTATAAGCTTCATCAGCTGATCTCATCAAAGCATATTACGATCAATATATAATATTTATATTAGAATTTCATGACATATCATCTGATTTTAATAATTTATTAACTACGTACCATGATATGTACCTTTATGAGTTTAAAACATCGAATTAGTATTTTATGTCCTTGCAACATATTCAAGAAGTTTATTTGTACGAAATATGATGAGAAACCAATAAGGCATGCTTATAAAGGTAACCCTTGTACTAAAAGATCCACACTATTGAACATCCTCCATGTTATATGAAACCATATATTTTTTATAATCTCCTTCTTTATTTTATCAACTTCAATTCTTTTAAATGGAATAAATATAGTATATGAGATGACTAATTATTAATTTATAGACTAATTTTTTTATAATAATTTAGGTTTGTAGGCTAAATTTTAAAATAAAGCAAGAATTAGCAGGATAATCAGCAATGCAAAGAATCATCATATCACAGGCATAATCATGCAAGATAATAAAGTCAGGATCCGAGAATTAAGAAATTCTCGGCTTATGATAGTTATCTTCAATCAAATCAGAAATTAAGAGAAGGAAAAGTTTCTTACCAGTCAGAGATTGAAAACTTTGCAATATAAGAGATCACTCACACTCTGATTGGAGCGTAGATGATGAAGCTTCGGTTCCCTTGAATCTGATGGCTGATCTAGGTGGTCCTAGAGGCAAGGAAAGCCTCATCTGGGAAGGTGAAACACCTCGGAGATCCTGCAAGTATCAGAGATCAATCAAAATAGCAATTGATAAAAGGAAAGGAAACTAGGGTTTAGAAGGAAACAAAATTAGGGTTAGAAGTGGGCGTCCTGCGAAGAAGCAGGTGCTTGACTTGGGTAGCAGCTAGGGATTCTTTCCTTGGGCATGGCTAATCTCCTGGGACGTAGATGAAAGCTAGGGCAGCAGGGGTTCGGCTAGGGTACATAAGGAGAGCATTTAAAAATAAGAGAACCAACACATGAACACTAACACAAGTCAAATAACTCAAAAATTCAGCAAAGTTGTATTCATAAGAGAAAAGTTATTACAAGAGGAAGAGGGGTAGGGTATTTATAGAGCTCCCATGCCCTCTCCTTGCTAGGGTTACACTTAGGTTAAGAATAACCTCTCCTTAAGGCATCAGGAAAAGAATCCTTAATATGTTAGGAACTTTGACCTAGTCTTCTCCTCCTCCCTTCATGCTTTGACTTGGTCAACATGTGAGGATGCCTACTCTTGCTTTGATTGGCATGTGGGCTTAAGGGGGAAGCAATGGGCCGGCCAAGGGGCTTGGGGAATAGGTACTTTGGCCTCCAGGAAGCTGGGGTGCCCTGGATGGAATATTCCTGGAATAAATGGCATCTTGGTTCTTATGGACCTGGGCCTTGAATCTTCTTTGGGCTGGGGTGTAGATGGATCTCTGGAATCAAGTGAGACCCTATTCTAGAAATATTCTCTAGTATCTGGAGGGAATCTAGGTATCTGAAAATATCTGGAGGGCATCTGGGCATCATGTAGGAATCTTGGACCCTAGGTTGGCATGCAAAGTCCAATTGGCTGAAGTGGGATCTTCTGGCTCCTGGATGAGGTCTGGTGGAACTCTATAGTAGGGTATCCTCTTCTCTTGTACAAAATTGAACTCTTACTAGACTCATAACTGAAGTACAGGACTCAATATAGACAAATCAACTAACCTCAACTTATTACAGGACTCGATCTTAATTGATTACAAAACTTTCAAAACTTTAACACATGACTAAGTAAACCAGATAGGGCCTAGTAATCTATGTCTGATCCTGGTGCCCCTACCAAGTTATCAACTTCTTTAACTAATTTAGCATTTGATGCAGCTATTTCAAGAACTTCATTCTGAAATTTTTTAAATGTGCACCTTATTTTTTTTTTGCTATTTGCCTCTCAAAATAAGATGGTGTCTTTAAGAAAGCATTTGTTTATAATGTTTTATTATCTTCCTCATTTTCTGCTTCGTATCTTTTCTTCAAGGCATCGATGAATTTCTTGAGTATAGTCTTCAAGTTTATAAACCAATCAAAGAAGTAATTGATTCTCTCGCTCCTTTATGAAGTTGACATCCCTCTTCATAAATACTCAAAAAATAGAAGCATTAAAATACAAAGTTTATCAGAAATTTATAAACATGAACATTAATCAATCATAATGACTTACAAACCTGTGAAGAATGTATCCTTAAGATAAACTGGAACCCATTATCTCGATATTTATAAATATCATTTAACCAATATACACCTTGCATTCTTCATATTTTTTCATTAAATGTGCCCACATTTCCTCAAAAGATACTATGATAACTGAATCATATATCATCTCTTCAAACTAAACCATAAATTTGGGATTTGCAGTGCAAATATGGCTTATCTTTTTAGGAATCTTCTTCAATATATGCCAAAGATAAAATCTATGTTGTACATTAGAAAAAACATCCCTAACAGTAGTCTCAATTATCTTATCTTGGTTAGTTATGATGGCATTAGGTGGTGACCACCATTTACATATAGCCATGATTGGAATATCCATTTAAATGTCCCAGTCCTTTCATCTGATAATAATGCACAACCAAGTAGTGTGGACTGTCCATGATGGTTGACTCTAATAAATGGATAAAAAAGTATTTGATATGTATTTGTTAAATAGGTTGAGTCAAAGGTCAGTACATCACTAAAGTAAGTGCTTGCTAATCTTGACCTAGGATGGATCCAGAAAATAGACCTGAGCTGTCTATTATCATTCAGGTCTAAAGTATAAATAAAATTTAAATTTTTTACTTGCATTTGTGTAAAATGAATTACTATTAACTGTGTATCTCCTTCTTTCAGGAGACTCTGACGTTCCTGATAGATGAAATTATGAGCATCATGCTCTGTGAAATCTAATTATCTTCTACCCCTTTTCTTTCTAGCAATGATAGATTATATTTGAGTTATGGAAATATTCACGATATATAAATTACTGATCTTTGCCTTTTTTAGTGTATTGATCCTCCTATAAGATCGTAGATAACCAGCTGATGATATGGAGAGCTCATGGTTATATTCTAGAAAAACATCATCTAATATCCATTTACCATTTTTAGAATTTAACCTTGCTTTTATCAAAACCTTACAATCAATTTTGCCAGTATCCCTAGGATTCATTGAGTTATTAGTTTTTCTAAAATTTTCTTGCATCCAACATGTCAGGTGCTTGAAGCATAATTTTTTGTTGTTGTTGGACCTACCACATACTGTTATGATTTCAAAACCTACTTTTCTTGCATATCCATTATAAAATTATATACATCATTTGCATAATTGAACTCCATTCTAATTTCAGGATCAACATACTCATTCTTTGCATTCGGGATGATAGGAGAAGGTGTATTCTTGTGAACAACATTAGTAACCTCATCCAAATGATTATCTTCAATTTTTTCTAGATTTCTAATTTCAATACATATATAAAAATATCTATCAAAAAATTATAAACATTGATATACATAGTTTTAGATGATATTTTATCTATAGCATAATAAAATATGTTATATATTGGATAGAATATGATACGATAGTGTGATAATACGGGCATCGAACCAAATATTTCTAACAAAAAATATTTGAACTTGTGATATCCTAGTTTAGAAATTAGGATATCCTAGTTAAAAGATTATGATACCCGATCATAACATATGAAACTAAATATATTAACTCCTCCTACAAGGAGAACCTATCACTTGTGGATTGAGTTATGATTCCTAGGATGTTATAATATGCTATGGATGCTAAAGGATTATAAATATATACTGAAACAGTATTATGACATCTCAGTTCAAAAACTATGATATCTTAGTTAAAAAAACCATGATATTCCTGTACAAAATCATAAACTGAATATTTTGATCATCCTTAACAAAAGTGTTTCACTATGCATTGCTGATATATGATACCCATATTATAATAAAATGCTAATGAAAAAACTTCAGCATCAAAAACTTCGAAACATGAACAACTCGGTACAAAATAGAAAATGAAGGTTTTATCCTCCGTCATAGGATATTTCAACCATACATTGGCATGAATAAGATTGTTAGATTGTGATAAAATATCAGAAAAAAAAAATATTTCTAAAAAAAGAGTTTTCAAAGAACGATCCTAGTTCAGAAGTTTCGATATCCTGGTTAAAAGATTATGGCACCCGATCATAAATAAAACTAAATATATTAACCCTCATACCAGGAAAACCTATCACTTGTGGAATGAGTTATGACTACTAGGATATCATAACATGCTACAAATGCTAAAGATCATAAATATATGCTGAAATAGTATTACGATATCCCAGTTCAAAATTACGATATCTTAGTTAAAAAATGACATTCCTGTACAAAATCATAAATCGGATGTTTTGATCCTTCGTAACATAAGTGTTTTATGTGCATTGATGATATATGACACCCACATCATAATAAAATGCTATGAGAAAACTTCAGTATCAAAAACTTCGAAATATGAACAACTCGATATAAAACAGAAAATGAAGGCTTTTATCCTCTGTCATAGGACATTTCAACCATGCATTGGGTTGAATAAGATTATTAGATTGTGATAAAAAGACCAGGAGGAAAAAATATTTCTAAAAAAAGAGTTTTCAAGAAACGATATCCTAGTTCAGAAGTTACGATACCTTAGTTAAAAGATTATGACACCCAATCATAAAACATGAAACTAATATATTAACTCCTCCTACCAGGAGAACCTATTACTTGTGGACTGAGTTATGACTCTTAGAATGTCATAACATGTTATGGATGCTAAAGGATCATAAATATATGCTGAAACATATTACAACATCCCAATTCAAAAACTATTATATCCTAGTTAAAAAACTATGACATCCCTACATAAAATTATAAACTGATATTTTGATCCTCTATAATAGAAGTGTTTCAGTATGCAGTACTGATATATGACACCCACATTATAATAAAATACTTCTAAAAAAATTTTAGTATGAAAACTTTGAAATATAAACAACTCGATACAAATAGAAAATGAAGCTTTTGTCCTTTATCATAGGATATTTCAACCATGCAATGGCTTGAATAAGATTGTTAGATTACGATAAAAAGACCAAAAAAAAAAATATTTTTTAAAAAAAGAGTTTTCAAGGAACGACATCCTAGTTCAAAAGTTACGACATCCTAGTTAAAAGATTATGATACCTGATCATAAAATATGAAACTAAATATATTAACCCCTCCTACCAGGAGAATCTATCACTTGTGGACTGAGTTATGACTCCTAGGATATCATAACATGCTACGGATGCTAAAGGATCATAAATATATGCTGAAATAGTATTATGATATCTCAGTTCAAAAACTACATCTTAGTTAAAAAACTGACATCCTTACATAAAATCATAAACCGGATATTTTGATCTTTGTAACATAAGTGTTTCAGTATGCATTGTTGATATATGACATCCACATTATAATAAATACTTCCGAAAAAACTTTAGTATCAAAAACTTTGAAACATGAACAACTCGATACAAAACAGAAAATGAAGGCTTTTGTCCTTCATCATAGAACATTTCAATTGTGCATTGGCTTGAATAAGATTGTTAGATTGTGATAAAAAAATCAAAAGAAAAAAATATTTTTAAGAAAAGAATTTTCAAGGAACGACATCCGAGTTCTGAAATTACGACATCCTAATTAAAAGATTATGACACCCGATCATAAAACATGAAACTATAATATTAACCCCTATTACCAGGAGAACCTATAATTTGTGGACTAAGTTATGACTCCTGGGGTGTATAACATACTATGGATGCTAAATGATGATGATAATATGCTGAAACAGTATTACGACATCTCAGTTCAAAAACTACGACATCCTAATTATAAAACTACAATATCCATACAGAAAATATGAAACTATATTTATTATCCCCTTCTACGAGGAATACCTACATCTGTGGACTGAGTTATGACTTCTAGAATGTCATAAAATTTCATAGATGCTAAAGAAGTATTATATGGTTTCCTACATCATTAACTTTCTCTAACTACTAAAACAGTCGGTGTAATAAAGAAACTATAAAAAGAAAACTAAACAAGATTCTACGAAGGCTTGGTTTATTTTTTTGTTAGAGATGACATTTTATCTTGAAGTAGAAGTCTTTAATGGCTTATTCTAACTTCGGACCAAAATGGAGCACTTTTTTAGAGCGAGGAAGAAGCTTGTGTTAACATTCGAAAGTTGATTTCTACGATAGGACTCTTAGAGCACATTTCAGAGCGAGGGAGATTCTTCCTTCAACTTTTGATTGATTCCTTGGACCAAAGCCAGAGCATGTTTCAGATTGAAACATTTAGCTAGAAGTATATGAACAATGTTTTAAATTCACCAAAATCTAAGCAAGATGGGAGGAAAGTAGGCTGGAGGAAAGGATATTTTGGTCTGCATAAAAAATTCAAAAAAAGCTGAACGATAATTAATGAACATCACGCTCAACTTTTAACATGTTATACTTGCTAGTGACACGGACTCTCATCTCGTCCCGTCAAGCCAGTTAAGATCAATGTGGACCAATAAGAAATAGCGGTACAGGTCATGTTAAATTTCCTGCACCGCACGCGATGCACATAAACTTTCTCTTCTTAAAAGAAAGTTGATCCTTCTTATGCATAAAAGATACAGGGTGATCGCCATTATACTCATTTTAGCAACCCACCAATAAATAAAGTTTTTATTATAATATAATTTTATTTTTATTTGTCTGTGATTTTCAAAATTCAGTTTTTATATCAAATTTCTTCTTAAAAATAAATTTATCGCCAAAAAACAATATTATTTTATCTAAAAAAAGTGAGGAGACTGATAATAATATATATTTTTTGCATTATTAGTCATTATTTTTATATTGATATCATTATAAAATTTGTTATTAAATAATTATATAAAAAAATCAAAAGCTTACTTTTTAAGATATATAATGATCATAACCGTGTGAACAATTTTGACGGAGATCCATTATAACAGAATAATACATTATTTAAAATATAGGAAAGAATCATTTAAGTAGTTATCATCTTTATGAGTAGCATCTTCCCATCACTTAAGTCACTTATATAATGATAGATGTAGTTTAACAAAATAACAAGAACTCTTCGTACCGGTGCACGACACAACTTCTGATGCCCAGGTCATTGTAGATGAAAAGGTGTTAGCAGGATTTACTTCAAGATTAGCGTCTATAAGAAGTAAATCTGATCCTGGAGATAGGATAAAATTTAATCAATGTTGATCATAAGGGGAAATTTGATTTACGGACTCCGTTCATATTGTCCTACCCAACACCGCACTTGTTATTTTTCAATTTTAAGACTTCTGTCTCTTCGAATTAAGCTACGATATCTAACCGAGAATTTTCTTCTAGATGCATCAGCTGATTCCACTTTAGCATTAGGTTTAGTGCAAATCAAAATATACCATGCAAACTTCCAGTAACGTGGTGGTAATTGCTTTTCCACTTGTGCCACCACACATCATGCCCAAACGGTTGTTTTTTAATTTTTTTTAAATTTTTTTAAAATATTTTAAAATATTTTAAATATTTTAAAATATTTTAAATTTTAATTTAATTTATTTTATTTTTACAAACTTGGACTCCTATACCATACTAGACTGTCTACAATCACAATTGGGCTATATTTTTATGGAAAAAGCTATCAAAAAAATATTATTTTTTGTGATGGATGTTTTCTATAAATTATTAGATATTTTATTTTCAGGTGCTTACTGATGTATTTATTTTAGATTAATTTAATACTTCTGGTTTATCAAAAAGAAAAAAAAAATGCAAAGAGGTATAAATTATTCACTTGAATATTTAGTGTTGAAAAAGGGCTGGAAATGGAGCACGATACACATGGGAGAGGATGGGAAGGTCTTCCTTGTCTCGACTCGACTCTCAGTTTCAGTAAATCATCATTTTCTAGTACCACTTTTGGTATTCGTCCTATTTATAAATCTCTCAGCTAGCTCCCATCAATGGCGGTAAAACTACAAGGAGATCCACGAGTTATGGATTGATTGGACTGTAATGGAGCTGTAGTGTTACAATCCATGCAATGCCTGGTCCACTAAACCCAGCTCAACCCGTCTTGGGCCTGGCCGAGTGAAATAACTCCCGAGGGCCCCCTCTTTCGCTGGAGTCCAGCCGCATCTCCTTCCACCTCTGTTTTGTGGGCAAACGCTCCAATCTTTCGCCCACTTCCTCTCTTCTTCAGCCGAGAGCCACAGCCACCACTTCTTGTCCTGCTACCATCCGGCAGCTATTCCGCCTTCCTCCTCTTAAACTCTCTCTCTCTCTCTCTCTCTCTCTCTCTCTCTCTCTCTCTCTCTCTCTCTCATATATACACATCCGTCCTATCTCTTCCTGCCTACTCTCTTTCTCTCCCATTATGTTGCGAGAGTAGGAATCTCTAGAGTTCGCTTAGGATATAGTGGAACTTGGTCATATAGTTGTATCACACTCGACCTCGAAGTCCATCGCTTGTAGAAGGGGTTCCTCATTTAGATTCTGTAACTAGAGTGAAATTGCGCGACCATTATGTTCCATTTCTTTGCCAATGGAAAAAATTGTTTGGGCTCGGACAGTTCCTTGCAACAACGGAGTACAAAAGTTGTTGGTAATGGTAAAGTAGATGAATTGAATTTTATTCATGTAAGGTTATGATATATATAAAAAAAATAAGGGTTTTGAAAAAGCAAGAAAGTAAAATTATAAAATGAAAAATTAAGAAAAAAAAATAATAGGAGATCATGTATACGTAAACTTTTCAATACTCCCTCTGGAGATGGGGTGAAATGATCATGGAAACACATCTTGCTAACAAGAAATGAAAAAGAAGATTTATTTAGTTCCTTTATTAGGATATTTGTCACTTGATTAGCTAAGTGGATAAAAAGAATATAAATCTGTTTGCTAGTTATCTTTTTCTTGATGAAATAGCGGTCAATTTTAACGTATTTGGTATGATCATATTGTACCGGCTTATTTACAATTTCAATTGCCGTATTATTATCATAGTATAACATCATAGAAGACTTCCTCAGAAGGCGTCGCTTTTAGAGTAATTATTATAGCCAGAGAAGTTCACATATTTCCTGAGTCATTGCTCTGTACTTAGTCTTTGTAGTTGATTTGGCTACAACAGATTATTTTTACTTTTCCAAGTAACTAGATTACCACTGATATGGCAAGATCGCTGATGTGGAGCGTACATCAACCCAGCTGGCCGCCAAGTGGTGCCACATAGCATTCCCTCCCGAGCTCTCCTGCTAGGTGGCTTGACCAGCGATCATGCCCACTTCGATCCGAGCTCGGCACCTCTACCCCTTCGCCAGGTGTGGACCTAGGCGGGGTCCACCTCGATCGAAGTGGGCATGTCCTCTGCTTCTCCGCCAGGTGGCACCCCCAGATGGGTCCACCTCGGCCGGAGTCAAGCCTAGCATCTCTGCTCCTTCCACCAGGTGGCGCCTCCAGACGGGTCCACCTCGGTTGAAGTCGAGCTTGCCTCTGCCCTTCGCCAGGTGTCGATCCAAGCGGGGTCCACCTCGGCCGAAGTGGGCCTGCATCTGCTCCTCTGCCAGGTGGCATCCCCAGATGGGTCCACCTCGGCCAGAGTCGAGCTTGGCATCTATGCTCCTTCCGCCAGGTGGCACCCCCAAACGGGTCCATCTCGGTCGAAGTCGAGCTTGCCTCTGCCCCTTCGCTAGGTGTCGACCCAGGCGGGGTCCACCTCGGCCGAAGTGAGCCTGCCTCTGCTCCTCCCCAGGTGGCACCCCAGATGGGTCCACCTTGGCCGGAGTCGAGCCTGGCATCTCTACTCCTTTCGCTAGGTGGCGCCCCCAGACGGGTCCACCTCGGTCGAAGTCGAGCTTGCCTCTGCCCCTTCGCCAGGTGTCGACCCAGGCGGGGTCCACCTTGGCCGAAGTGGGCCTGCCTCTGCTCCTCTGCCAGGTGGCACCCCTAGATAGGTCCACTTCGGCCAGAGTCGAGCCTGGCATCTCTGCTCCTTTGGTGGGGACACTTGAGGCACCAGAATAAGACAGAGGCTTTTCAATCCTCTGTAAATTGATCAATAATTTATGAGTTCATCTGTAATAAGGGCTTAGCTCATCTGAGTCCATTTTAGTTATTTGAGTTATTTGAGTTGTTATTTCAGTTCTGTACTAATCAGCTCATGTTGAGCTAGTTCAGTCCAATGCTGGTCAGCTCATGTTGAGCTAATTTTATTTTTTTTGAGTCCTATCCAAGCATACTGAAGACTCAAGACCACATCATACAAGTAAAGACCAAGTCCAACCAGATTGAAGACATGGAAGTTTAGCCCAAGTCCAACCCAGCTTGAAGATTTGAAGACCCCAGGAGGAAAATCAGAAACCCTGATTCCTTGCAGATGCCCTCCAGATGCCCAAATTTCCTTCCAATGCCAAAATATATTCATAGACCAAGGCATCCATGATTTTAGAGGTCCATCTGCATCCTAGCCCAAAGAAATCAAGCCCAGGCGCCAAGCCCAAGCCCCTAAGAAGCAAGATACCAGGGAATATTCCTGCTACCTGGCTACCAGGACACCCCAGCTTCCAGAGGCCCAACCCATGCACCCGGGCCCCTTTGGGCCGCCCCTTGCTACTCTTAGAAGCCCAACACGTCCCCCTAGGTGTCCTTGGAGTGTTGGACAAGTCAAGAGAAATTTTAGAGATTTTTTCTACCTAATGTTTCCTTATTTTCTAGCTAGGGTTTGAGAGGGAAAAGGATTCTCATGTAAAGATAAATGTGCCCTTACTTGGAGCCCAAGGTTAAGGGTCTATTTAAGGGACCCTAGCCTCTTGTATGAAGGGAGAATTTTGATGAATGAAACCCTTGAGTTCTTCTATTGAGTTGTGTGATACCTGCTGTGTGCATAAAGGGGTTTGCAGAGTTTTTCTTCCCAGTACTGTAATCATCTTTCTGCTGCCAACAAGCATCTCAGATCCCTGGACGCCCACTCCAAAAGAAGCCTTCCCTTGCTATTTTTCCTTTGTTTTCTTGTTCCTTTGTAAGTTTTCTAACCCCTGACAGGTCGTTTACAGGTCCCCGAGTTCCTACGAATCCAACGACTCCAGCCAAGCCTCAATCGGATCACCGAGCAGAAAGCCTCTGCTCGGTATCCGCGGGTCTTTAGCTCGGTTTTCCAGGCCGCATCCATCGAGGAACGAGAGACCCTTTTGCTGCGATCTTCACAGACGTTGTCAGGTACACCCCCTCTACCTCCAGTAGTTTTATTATAGGAGAACTTGCCCTAACCGTACCTCCTCTACCTCCAGTAGTTTTATTATAGGAGAACTTGCCCTAACCGAGGCTTCTCAGCCCGGCGATCCTTCTTTTCTACTTTTCTAGGTCCTAATCTGCATGCTGATCTTCAAAAATTCATACAAAATTCCCTACAAATAACTTTGATCTAAAATTCGAGAATTAATCACCTAACTCAGCATGTAAAACATAAAAAAAAAATGGCATGCATATTAGTCCCACATCATCCTTCCGCTAGGTGACACCCTTAGACGGGTCCACCTCGACCGAAGTCAAGCTTGCCTCTGCCCTTTGCCAGGTGTCGATCCAGGCGGGGTCCACCTTGGCCGGAATAGGCCTGTCTCTGCTCCTCCGCCAGGTGGCACCACCAGATGGGTCCACCACGGAGTCGAGCTTGGAATCTCTACTCCTTCTGCTAGGTGGCACCCCCAGACGGGTCCATCTCGATTGAAGTCGAGCCTTCTCCGTGGAGCACGGAAGGGCCGAGGGTGCAAGCCACGAGGGCGCTGCTAAGGACGGCGTGCACAGGGCGACGCGTCCAGTATGGCGTTTCTAGATTTGTAACAGTACGCGGAACCTCGTTTACACTAGTTTGGGAAGGACACCCTGGTCGAGGTACCAGATCCGGCGGTCGGTGACTTGGAACTCCAAAAGGGAGAGCCACGGTCAACACCTCGAGCCCAGGGGAGCTTTCACATGGACCGAGGTCCCGCCAAGTTCCCCCTTTCGTGACAACTCGGTGAGTAGGATCAGCTCGCCACTTAATTCCCAACTATAAGGGGAGGCGACTTCAGGGGAACGACGAATGTGCACTGCGAACCTCCAAAGCTCTCAGAGGGGGAGAATCAAGGCACCAAAGCACCCAACGACCTCAAAGGGGCACCAACAGGCGAGGGGGAAGGTAAGCAACCAAGAGGGCAAACACACGGAAGGAGAAAATAGGTGACTCATAGGCAAAAGCTTGGGGAAATCGTAGGAGCGAATCCAGCAAACCTGGTCGCAAGATCTGGAGTGTTGACCCCTCTTGTTCTTGTCCACTTTCACTCATCTCCTCACAAAAGATTCTCTAAGCACGGAAACCCAGCGGGGATCCGTCTTAGTGGATCTATTCCATTTTACCGCTCGCTAACTTGACTGTTAGAGTGCCCCCGCCGGAACCGCTGGCTCGGGTCTCTAACCTTATTTTGCAGGTCCGGGAGCATTCGGATTCTAGAGTAAAGGGAACTGAGATCCGGCGCCATCTCACAGCTACAGGCCATGGCGGTAAGGTCGCAATAGATTGGTGCACAGGTAGGGGGGACGAAAGCCTTTGCACGAGCAAGCCCCCCACGAGCTTGAGAATAGCTCGATTCCAAGCATGGTGGTGACTCGCAGACATGAAGCCTCCACCAGCCGGGCGGGAGAGGTTCCCTCTTCCCCGGGCCCCCACAACCCGGAAAGGGAACTTCCTGCTCCTCCTGCTGCTCAGCTGCCCTCGACAGACGGTCAGTATGCTGCTATCGTCCAGCATCTGCAGACACTGACTATGGCCATCAGGTAGCTGCAGCTTCAGCAGCACTCCCTAGTCACTTAACCTCAGCCAGGGACCCCCGCGGCCCAAGCCGCAGGCCCCTGCGGAAGCCTGCACTCCATCCAAGGTAGGCCGTCCCATCCGCGAGCAGAAACCAAACCCCGTGGGAGTCATTAAACCCCCACAAATAGGAATCATACCAGGTTGGCGGACCACTAGAGCAGATCCCCGGCGGACAACAATGATGCTGCCAAGCGCAACAAGTGCCGCCGAGGCAACGTCCCTCGCCGCGACCCGTCGGCACCTTCTTCTCCATCGGTCTCGGTGGAAGATTCCACTAACAAGGCCATCAGGCATCTAGCCGAGAGGCACCTAGAAGAGCAATAGCGCAAACTGACGGAGCTCTCCTGCCGGTTTGTCAACATGCAGGGCTCCCCCAGCGAGCCAGTGGGCTATAACGCCCGACCCCCCTTCTCTCGGGAAATCCAAGAGGAATCGATCCCGAGTCGGTTCCGCATGCCTTAGGTGGATCCCTACGACGGGACCACCGATCCCCTAGACCACCTGGAGAGCTATAAATCTCTCATGAGAGTCCAGGGGGCGAAGGACGCCCTCTTATGCATCGCCTTCCCGGTCACTCTCCGGAAGGTCGCTCGAGTTTGGTTCACCCGCCTCAAGCCCGAATCCATCGACTCCTTCCAGCAGTTGGAAAGGAGGTTTATAGCGCACTTCGATGTCGGTCGAAAAGTGCCAAAGGAGGTGGATAGCCTCTTCTCCATCTAACAGCAAGACCAGGAGCTTTTGTGGGACTATGTCACCTGCTTCAAGACGGCTGCCCTGGAGATTTACAGTCTGGACGAGCCCGTCGCCATGCTGGCGTTGAAGCGAGGGCTTAAGACCTCCCGACTGACGTATTCCTTGGACAAGAAGCTGCCCAAGATGTACTCCGAACTCTTCCTCCGCATCCACAAGTACATCCACGCTGAGGAGGTTGACCGCACCAGGAGAGAGCTGGACAGGAAGCCTTCGAAGAAGCCTACCCCGAAGGATGTATCTGGAACTCGAAGGCCCGGGCCCCTGCGGACTTCCGGTCGGGATCGAAGTGAAGAATGGTCCCGTTTCGGAGTAGACCTTCACTCTCCTTCTTGCTCTAAGAACGAAAATCCTCATGGAGATTGAGGGCAAGCGCTACCTCCCCCGACCTCTTCCTCAGAACCCGAAGAACCGTCATGATAAGACAAAGTACTACAATTCCACTATGATCACGGCCATGACACGGAGGAGTGCCGTAACCTGGAGAGGGAGATTGAGGACTTGATCAAGAGGGAGATTGAGGACTTGATCAAGAGGGGCTATCTCAAGAAGTTCGTGGGAAAAGAGACCCGACGGAGGACCAGCCACTTGCGGCCTTCCCCATCCCTCGACAACCACCTTATGGAGAAGCCGATGGGCATGATCTCTTGGGGGATAGGGCGCCCCGAAGAGAGCCCGGAAGGGAGGAGATCTGGAAAATGTACTCCCCTTTGAGAAGGGGAAGGAAGATGAAAATGTAAATAATGATGCAGTGGTGGTCGAGATGACCATCGCTAAGCATCGAATTATGGTTGATAGTGGGGAGCTGAAATGAAAAATAGTGGTGAGCTGAAAGAAACTAGTGGGAGCTGAAAGAAAACTAGTGCATTGGACGCCTACCTTAGGTATGCTATACTAGGGAGTTATGGTTGATAGTGGGAGCTGAAAGAAAACTAGTGCATTGGACGCCTACCTTAGGTATGCTATACTAGGGTGGTTGATAGTGGAGCTGAAAGAAAATTTAGTTAGTATACGGAAAAACCTACTCATGCACATGATCTAACATAAACATGATGCATAAAACAGATACATCGGCATGTAAAGGCAGGTGCAATAATTATAAATAATATGAATAAATCTAGATTTAAATATCTAGAGGTATGCTATACTAGAGAGTAGTAGGTATTGCATAATTAAAATTTTTTAAACATGCATACGAAAAACCTACTAACATAAACATGATGCATAAAACATATACATCGGCATGTAAAAGCAAGTGCAATAATTATAAATAATATGAATAAATCTAGATTTAAATATGCATGATAAATAAAATAAATAACATACTTATACAACTTCTTTTGTTCTGAATTTAGATCAAAGCAGGAAGAAGCCGACTCCAGCAATCTTCGTAACAAATCTGCAAACAGGAAGAAAAAAAAAAGATGATCGGTTCAATCTCGAGATGTCAAATATCTACCCTCTAAAGTATTCATGCACCTCTATATTCATGCACGGCTCTCGATCCAACTCCCGGATCGATGCCGGTCCTCTCGGAATCAACGAACGGGTCGGATGTGTGGAGTAGGAAAGCCAAACAAAAATTTCACGGACGGTCTTCTCCGAGAACGCCTTTACTCCACCTTAAGCACAGAGGAAAACTCAAAAAATAGGGAAGGAATTTCACTTTCCGCACTCAGATTTTTCTCAAAAGTTCGCTCTCTTTCCGCACTCTCATAATAACCCGTGTTCTTCCCCTGTTCTTCCCTCTCATATCACATACCCTTGTTTCTTTCTCTCATCACCCTCTCTCTCGGCCTGCCACCCGAAAAAAAGAAATAGGATGCTGATAAAACCCGTGAAGGCTAGAAA
This sequence comes from Areca catechu, assembly GCA_021397845.1. Lineage (NCBI taxonomy): Eukaryota > Viridiplantae > Streptophyta > Magnoliopsida > Arecales > Arecaceae > Areca > Areca catechu. Next base: position 131,232,619 of record CM038038.1, on the reverse strand, counting down.
TACATCGTGAGAAGAAGAATAGATAAAACCCAAGACACCCAAGACGCAGGGAAGTGATCGCGTAAGAGAAAACAGATAAAACCAAAACACTTTTCGAATTGCTCTTGATCGGATTAAACGCTGAGAACCGTGGGCTATCACACGGAGAAAACAGGGAGTGAGAGGGAAGAGAAGACGTGCGGGAAAACACACAATGAGACTCCTACCAGTTCACGGTGCAAAGGATCAATCAAAAAACCAAACAACAGTCGATCACCAGGAAGTTCTTATCCAATCGACTTCATGCGGTGCAAAACCCATACACATTGGTAAAAATAGGGAAGCGACAACAGGGGAAATATGGATAAAAGAAACTTCGTTGAACCATTTAAGTTTTAAACCGAAAACACCGTGAAAGCGTGCAAGTTTTAAACCAAAAACCAGTTCAACAAACCCCGGTCCGACAAAACCCGATCGGTAAGAAAACTCGAGTCCAGTCCTGGTCTATCAGGAATAGTTCTTAGTTGACCCAAACCAATCCTAGTCGATCCAAATCAGACCAGGTTGACCAGAAAAAATTCAATGTGTGCTCAATCAGACCGTTTGACTTTAATACCGAAACGATTCCCAATCGTTGATCGGCTCCCAGATCAGAAATAAATACTCTATGGCATGTGACATCATAGGTTCAAACCTAAACGGTAGTACTGGAACATTTCCAGTACTAGCACAAGATACCATCTAGCAATGGATCCCGGCGTCCGGATAGGCCGAAGATGCGAGAGCAATCTATCGAACCTCTGGCATATGGTTACCGTATAATTCATCTCTTTGACTTCCAATGCTCAAGATGACATAGGGTTAGACTGCCAACCCTAACTAAGTCAATCTACAACATGTCTCAACCTCGCAAGTCCAGTGACTCCTCACTAGGACTACCCCGGCCGAGGATTTGCTAAATTAAAACACTGTGAGACATTCAATCCAAACAATTTGGACAGGTCAATTCCATCTTGGTCCACCACTGCTCCATAAGTACTTGCCTGTATCCAGAAACCTTCCGTCACCGAATTAGAAATCCGGGTAGTTCGATACCAAAGCACAGGGAGTTGCTTGCAAGCTACCATGGTGACCTCAGGTCGGAGGGACACATATATTCATATCCAATCACGAGCAATCCTTTGGCAGAAAGGAGCTCCATGGAGTCACGTTCAATGAGATGTCACATATCCCACTTGCAGATCATATCAGTGTCACCACACTCCTTTGGTCAAGAGGACAACCAAACGATGTGAACCACAACAACCTATACTTGATACATTACCGTCCTGTACAATGTATCCTTTGGTTATGAACATTTTAAAGGACCACTCGATATGTCATCTCTATATCGAAGTCAGTGCAGTCTTAAGGACTTCATCATATAAATAGAGTTCATTTCATGAAAATGAATAATGTGATGAGCGACCAAAATAAAGTTCTATTATATACAAATTACAATACTGAGTACAATCGCCTACAGCCTAAGCGATTGGCTTTGGAACACAATTCCCAACAGGAACTCCACTTAAACTTATCTTCTTCCACCCTTTCTATTTGATGATGGATCAACCATCATCAAACGATGGAAATGATGCAAATGTCGGCCTCCATGATCTCTGGGAATATTAGCAAACAAGAAGAAATATCAGAGATATGTGATGTTTTCACATCAATATTATTTTCAACATATTAAACATGTTGTGAGCATGACTACAGTACTAGGGATGATATAAAGAGCAAGCATGGCATGTTTTAAGTATATCAATTCACCATTTCTTTCATTTTGAAGCATATCATATGATTGTTTTAAGATTTGATGCTTAGTTCCTAACTTTTTATATTCAAAAAATAAATCATAAAAAGCATCATTAAGTTTATCAAATGTAAATTCTGAGTTAGGTACATAATTTACCTCATTTTGTAGAATCGTAAAGCATGTGTTGGCAGTTTTTGATTGCATTACATTATCACTTGAGCTTGAATCTTCGCTGTCGCTCCAAGTGGCTGCCAATGCATTCTTTTTCTTTTCTTTTTCTTTGTATGGCTCCCCCTTAGCCTTATACTTCTTCTTTTTTTTGAATATGCCCTTACCCATAAATTTTCTAAACTTTTTCATAACCAGAGCTAATTCATCTTCATCTTGCTCCTCTTCGGATGATGAACCTATGAACTCTTCTTTATTTTCTTCAGTAGTCGCCTTGAGTGCAATTGTTTTCTTTTTCTTTTCCTTTCTTCACTTCGGTGCTTCAAGGTGAGTTCATGAGTGATAAGTGATCCGAGAAGCTCTTCTAATGCGAGATTACTTAAATCCTTTGCCTCTTGGATTGCTGTTACTTTAGGATCCCAAATTCTTGGCAAAGATCGAAGAAACTTTTGAACCATATCTACATTAGAGTACATCCTACCAAAACTTTTCAAACTATTAGTAATGTTAGTAAACCTCGAAAACATTTCAGAAATAGATTCATGAGGTTCGATTTTAAACATTTCATAATCATGCATGAGCATATTGATCTTAGAGTTTTTAACTTGTGTTGTGCCTTCATGAGTGATTTCAAGTTTATCCCAAATTTCTTTTGTAGAGGTGCAAGTAGAAATCCAATAAAACTCATTTGCATCTAAAGCACAAGACAAGAGGTTCATTGCTCTTGCATTCAACTCTCCCATTTGCATTTCATAAGCATTCCAATCCAATTCCAGTTTTGGAATGTTTATGCCATCGACATTTATCATGGGTGTGGAAGGTTTTCTTAAAATAATTTTTCACAATTTAAAATCTATAGCTTGAATATAAATCTTCATGCGTGCTTTCCAATAACTATAGTTTGTGCCGACAAAAATGGAGGTCGTGTAGAACATTGCCCTTCGGCAAGATATGTGCTTATGTGGGTAGCCGTTGATCTTTACTCCTATTTGTTAAACTAGAGGCACGGAGACACTGCTCTGATACCACTTGTTGCCCAGGTGGCTTCCCAAGAGGGGAGTGAATTGGGATAATAAAAACATTCAAGTATATGCACTTTAAAAATCTTTTAGTGTTGTGGTGTTGTGATAGATTATGCAATGCAGAAGCAAGTAAATAAATACAATGAAAGTAATCACAAATACAAGAGATTTAGAGTGATTCGGAGCAACCCGCTCCTACATCCACTACCCAAGCACCACTTGGGATTTTCACTATATTCACAATGGAATACAGCCGGATTGTTTTCACAGGTTCACAATCCAAACCCACACTTGGTTTTACATGGGCTCACCAAAAACCCACTCTTGGTTTTATACCGGGATCACCAAGAACCCAAACTTGGTTTTACACGGGCTTACCAAAAACCCACTCTTGGTTTTATACCGGGATCACCAAGAACCCAAACTTGGTTTTACACGGGCTCACCAAAAAGCCAAATAAAAATAAAACAAGCAAATAATGCAACACAAAATACAAACTCTCAAAGAGTAGATGGTTACCGCTTTAGCTCGATTAGTATAGCTCTAAGGCTTCAAGATGTGCTCTTCAAAGCTCTTCCTCTTCTTCAAAAGATGCCTCAGAGTTGTAGTAGATTGATCTTAAATCCCTCTTGAGTATGAAAAATAAAGCTCATTTGATTTCCTAAAAGATATTCCCTTGAAGCTCTCTTTTTCTTCTCTAACTCCAAATCTAATCCATTCCTCCCTCTCTTGTCTTTCTTTTGAATTTGATCCATCATATATATATTTTGGAAGTGTTCCCATGTTGTTTTGACCGTTATAATCCCTTGGAAATCGAAATATAGCCATTTGTGGCCATTGGAGAAGAGTAGAAAACTAGCCGTTACTATTCTGGAAAGTCATTCGAGTCGACTCGGATGAATCAAGTCGGCTCGGATTCTCAGAACTGTGAAACCTCACTCTGGTTGAGTCGGCTCGGATAAATCGAGTCGGCTCGGATTCTTAGAACTGTGAAACCTCACTCTGATCGATTCAGCTCTTTTAAGTCGAGTTGACTCGAATAATTATAGTTCTGCCATTCTGGAGTTAGCTTTATTGAATAATTACAGTTCTGCCATTCTGAAAGAGTCGGCTCGAGTGAACTTTCTCCAAATGCTTTCCAACTTCTCCAAACTTCTTCCAAACCACTTCAAACATCTTCTAAACCTATGATACTCTACAAAAACAATCTTTACAAAGATATTTAGTAACATATCATGCATCAATGTTTTGTAATCATCAAAATCAATCATATGGTCAACAGCCGGGTGGCTCCCTCGAGGTTGAGCCCATCTCGGTCGAAGTTGAGCTCTTGTTCGAATCCCACGGTGCCACTTTCCTCGGGCAGCGGGCTGTCGCCTAAGGACCACGGAGGAGCACCTCCCAAGATGCCATGATCACCCTTACTGCTATTTACACTAGATAGGAAAAGGTGCCCTGCCTAAAGCACCGCACTCTCGATCGACCGTCTGCACCACCCGGAAGAGGAAACTATCCCAGAAGATTCAAATCTAGGGGGTAGCTGCCCCCAGATCAAGGCACTACCAGGTTTTCCGAAGAAGAGCAACCAGATGGAGAGTTAGAGCATGCGTCATAACCCCTTATCATGAATGAGGAAAGGCACCTGTGCGCACGGCACAAAGCATTGCCAGACATTAACCTTCCGGCGTCGGCAGAGGGGGAAGATCCCAAAGTAAGCCGCAAGGAGGGATTCTAGCAAAAAGGGCTCTTCGAGGGTTTCCAAGAAAAGGTAAGCAAGTCTAACTCGAGCAAACAAGAGAGAAGGCAACGCACAGGAGAGCAACGGCGAGACTGAGCGCTTTGGGCTACCGGAGACTCATCAGAAGGGTCTTGACGGACACATCCACAAGGCCCGAGTTCTCCTCTGCTGCTCTTACCCCAGCTCCATTCCCTCTATTTCAAACTAAATCTCCTCCTCTGAGTGTGGAGTCTGAGCAAAAGGTCCACAAAAGAGAATCTGTTCCCCTGGATCACCACTGACTTGATCGTCGGAATGCCCCCACCGGGATCCCCAGCCCAGGTCTCCTCTATTTTGCAGGTCCGGGCGTGCATGCAGGCTCCCACACGACAAGGTCAACATCCGAGGTCGGTTCCAGCTACAGGCCATGACGGTGTAGGCAGCAATACATATTAATGCTCATAACCAAGGATCAAAATCATGTTATGTAAAATATATTTATAAAATTAATGATTATGTCCAGGAATCTTTATCTTTACTGGTGACAGATTTAACTTGCCTGATATCAGTCTATACCCGAATTCTCGACCTAGGTGCTATAGAAACTTTTTCAACGCCCTCATGTCTAGAAAGTTATTCTTCTACAATAATATTTTTATATTTTTTATGAATAACTTTATGATGTAATAACTATAAATCCAAAACTTCCTATCCGGACTCCATCTGCGATCCATCCACTGATACTCTAACTTTACAACTTTCCTAGGAGAGAAACTCTTAGATTTTTCTTTTTCAATATTTATTTATTTAACTTGTTCCTTTTCTCTCTCTTTCCTCTTCTTTCTCTCCCTCTCCTCTTTCTCTCTCTCTTCCTCATCTCTCTCTTCTCTCTCTTCTTTCTTCTTTTTCTTTTTTTCTTTTTTTTTTTTTTTTTTTTTTTTTTTTTCTTTTTTTTTTTTTTTTCTTTTCTCTCTTCTTCTTCTTCTTCTTTTTCGTCTCTCTCTTCTTCTCTCCACCGAACAGGGGAGGTCTCCCCCTTTTTTTCTTTCTTTTCCCTTACCTCTCTTCTTCTTCTTTTCCTTTCTTCTTCTCTTCCATTCCCCTCTCCTCTTCTTCTTCTTTTCCTTTTCTTCTTCTCTTTTCTCCCGCACATCCCTACGAGCATGCCACAAGATCTTGTAGAAGACATTATGGAGGAAGCGCACGAGGAGATTGAGGTTCCGGTCATCGTTGTCCTCTTCCTCCTCATCCTCATCATCGCCTCTTTTATCATGGAGGTCTCCAACCTAAGCACGAGGATCGGGGACCATAACACGACCTCTCTCCTCTAGCTTCTCTTTCTCTTTGCCTTCCCTCCTCCTCTACAATAAGAGTCTCCCAGCCATGCCGATGGCTCCATCACCACCCAAGTGGAGAAGAGAAAAGACCGTACAATCTGAACCACTTGAATTCCTTGAAACAATTTAGTTACTGCACATCCAAGGAAGAAGGCAAGGGGTTAGCAAATAGGATGGGGGGTGGACGATTTCCACTAGAATTTGGCTTCCCTCCAACGAAGTCGAGAGGGAGAAGGAGACTCCCTCTCTGAGATGGAGAAGGAGGAGAAGGAGAAGGCTCAATTTTTGTTTGTTTTGAATGGGGCGGGTGTTACATAATATAAACCAATAAAATATATCAAATCATAAATTTCTCAATATATATATTGTCAATAATATATTTTCAAAATAACCAAGAACGGCCATCCACTCTCACTCATGCTCTTTTAGTTTCTTTGACTATTACCACGATCGACCCATGGCTAGTCTCGAATGGGACTAGATTCTGACTACACATACTATCCTTTAGTCATGTGCCAGTAATCGTCCCACTAGAGGTCCAAAAGAATACTAGTTCTGATATCATACGAGAAAATATACATCCTCAGCATGTGCCAACAATCATCCCATCTGATTAGACTCAGAAAGAAATTAGCTCCTGACTACACATACCATCCATCGATCATGTACCAATGATCACCTCACTGAAGGTCCAAAAGGAAACTATATCCTAATTTGTGTGATCATAGTTAGATTAGAGAGCATTACAACAACAAACCACATATTTTTTGATGCAAAATCATTTTCTAAATAATTGCATGTTTAATTCAATATTTTATCAAATCATGTCTATACATAGCATATATATATATATATAAAGTAGTTATTTGAATAATTAAATCTTTAAATTAAATCAAGCATAGTTTAATATACTAGAGATAGAGATAACTTATTGAAAATTGATTCTATAAGAAACACACTACTCAAATCCTAGATCTAGCACTCCTTTACTGATGAAAGTGATAAAGGCTTTGACAAAATAATTTATTTATATAATTAATCCTTAATCCAAGAAAATAAGTTAAGGAAAGAGATCGATTTTTGGTCTGGTCTAGGTCTAGGCTCAATCTAAATATCTATTTGAATTCGGTCGATGGGAATTGAGTTAATTAATAAAAAATAGTCTAAATACTATATGATTAATGTCTAACAAAGAATTGGTTTCATAAAATTTAGATTTTCCTTTTCAAATATTTATTTATTTTACTCTTTCTCTTCTCTCTCCTCTTTCTCTCTCATCTCTCTCCTCTTTCTTCTCTCTTATCTTTCTCTTCTTTCTCTCTCTTCTTCTCTCTTCTCTCTCATATTCTTTCTCCTCTTTCTCTCCCTCATTATTCTTTTCTTTTCTTTTCTTCTTTCTCTTTTTTTTGGCTCGGCCCAAACAAGCCTTCCACGGTTCCAACGAACCAAGGGAATTTCATGGTAGTGGCTTAACGGAGCACGACTGAAAAAGGTGTAGGATCGGCGCGACATGGTTGGTGATGATGTCTACCAACAAAGAAACTAAAGAAAGAGAAGAAAAGAATGGGACATTGGCCCTTGCTACGACCATGGCAACATCCAAAAACTATAAAATAAACCATCGAGGGAGGAGGGAAGCTTACTAGCAATGGCGAGGAAGTAGCCGGTGATGTCGGTTTCTAGCAGTAAAAGGGTCCAAAAATCCTTCAAAATTCTCGGATCAAAAAGGGAGAGAGGGATTTGGAAGAAAGAGGGGAGTCTTCGAGTGGCGGAGGCTCAATGCAGTGACCCGACGATCACCGGAGATGGGAAAGAAAGTGATGGTGGCTCAGTTTGACTCGATTAAAGATGGTGTGGGAAGAATTTATAAAAAGGTTTAGAGAGGAAAGATGCGGCTCCACGTGGATAAAGCCAGCTATTCAAGAGTCCAGCCCATTCTCGATGGTCCTCCGGCCATCTTCCACTCTTCCATGGCAATTACTCCGATCAAACCAGCGAGCATCGTGTTCGATCAAGCAGGGTACAAAGTCCCCTATTTTGGTTTTGTTTTTTTTTTTTTTGGTTAAAATTGGTTGGGTCTCCCATAAAGGGTTTATTAGCCTGGTTCTCATATATATTGTCTCAAGATTGAGTAATGTATCTAGGTTTTTTTATCTTTAACTTCCTAAACCAGGGTTGTTGGTGTGCCAAACTGCCAATTCATTTTCTTGAAATTTCTTATTTCTTTGTAGACATCGTCTACAGTAGTTTGAACAGCAACTGTTAAAATGGCATCGTGTCTATCGTGTGATTGTGGTGAGCCTCCATCATATTATCACTTGTGAGTATGTACAACAGATAAAGAAGTAAGATAACTTAATATCATCCTGATTCTAGTATACTTTTTCTCTCTCCCTTTTTTGTTTTTTGTGTGCGTGTGTAATGTAAAGGGATTAAGATAGCTATCATTATCATTCTAGCTAAATATAATTAAGATAGCTAAATATCAAAGCAGTCCCACCCATGACTTCATTGGTAACATTATGTACGAAGTCATAAAAAGCGATGTCACTTTCTACTAACCTCTCAAAGGATGGAATTGCTTTGAGGATAGAGCTGAAATATACTCCACCCATGAAAAAGAGGAATTCTTAGATAGATTTGGTCTTCCGAATATGATATAGACAAAGCTAACAAAAAAATACCATGTCAACATGTTGAACTGAAAAATCATGCAACAACCTCAACAATTGTGTTGAAATGGTTAAGTAGCGGCGTATTGAGATAGTTGCAAAATTTTTCCGTTCAGAATAATGATGTGATTTTTTTTTGTTGATTTTATATACAGTATACATTAGACTAAGTCTACGTAAGAACTTTTCGTTGAGAAGCCCTCCATCACCTAGAAATTCATAAAACACCATGCTTTTGTTTCAAGGGATAAATATAATGTCTAAAAGATCGATGCTGTGCTTTTGTTTGGGTGATGCATGACGATGCCAAAATCTTGTTAAACTTTTTCTTTGCTGCAGGGAGGTTGGGTGTGTAATTTGTGCCCTCCTTTTTTACAAATAAGGGGAACCGTAAGCCCGAAAAACTCCATCGCTCTCTCTCTTTCATTGTTCTCTAATTATTTGCTAACTTTTTTTTTTTTTTGGGTAGATCCAGTCTTTCTTTGAAGAGCCAATCCAATATCCATCATCTTCTTTGGTAGACCTACTTCTACTTCAACTCGAAAATCAGCAGCAACCGCAATCCATTGTTAAAAAAGTAAAATTGTTTGGGGCATGCTCTTGGAGAACCCAATTGGTGGCAGCAGTCCTATCTCCATGCTGATTAGTTGGAGGCTCGAGGAGATGGGGGCCGACCGGGCCGTCGTGAAGCGGGGGTGACCCGAAGTCGATCCCGGTCAGAGGTGGCGCTCCTACCGCTGACCGCCCCGGTCGGTCGTAATGTCCGGTCAGCGGAAGGGCGGAACGGAACAGTTGCAAGGAATGGATGTTAACAGAAGAAATAAATAAATCAGTTGAATGACTAAAGGCGTGTTTGACCTGTCGCTCTTCCTCCTTCCATCTCTGGATAGATAAGATAAAAAGAGCAGAAGAAAAAATTAATCCCACCCAACCTCCCCCCACAGGGAGCCAGAGATCAGGAAATCTCTGGCCGTATCCGGCAGAGCCGCAGAGAAGAGGGTAGGACAACGGTTCCCGCTTAGTCCCACATCGGCGGATCGCTTGGAGGAGAAGGAGAAGTTAAAAGAGGAACAAGTGGTGGTGGATAATTCGGACGGCGGAGGTGGAGATGTTGATGATGGGCGACGGGGTGAAGCAGATCCTGGCGAAGCCGATCCAGCTGGCTGACCAGGTGACCAAACTGGCAGGCGATGCGCCCGCGAGCCGGCAGGAGTGCCTGGAGATCAAGGCCAGGACTGAGAGGCTAGCGGCCCTCCTCCGGCAGGCCGCGCGGGTGGACCTCTACGAGCGGCCTGCTTACCGCATCATGCTGGACACCGAGCTTGTCCTGGAGAAGGCTCTGGGCCTGGCGTCCAGGTGCCGAGACCACGGCCTGATGCGCCGCGTCTTCACCATCAACCCCACCACTGCCTTCGCTAAGATGGCCACCCAGCTTGACAACTCCATCGCCGACGTCTCGTGGCTCCTCCACGTCTCCACCGCGGCGGCCGACGATGACCAGCTCCACGGTCTGCCCCCTATCGCCCAGAACGAGCCTATCCTCTTCCTCATTTGGGGCCACATCGCCACCCTCAACACGGGCTCTCCCGACGCCCGCTCCGAGTCGGCCGCCGCCCTTGCCTCCCTGGCTGGCGACAACCTCCACTACGCCAAGCTCATCATCAAGGAGGACGGCGTGGGGCACCTCCTCCGCCTCGTCAAGGAGGGCCGGGCCGACGGCCAGGAGAACGCCGCCCGCGCTCTCGGCCTCCTCGGCCACGACCCGGAGGGCGTCGACCGCATGCTCCATGCTGGCGCGTGCTCCGTCCTCACCAAGCTTCTTAAGGACGGGGGTCCAATGAGCGCCCAGGCGGCGGCCGCCTGGGCCGTCGCCGAGCTCGCCGCCAACCACCCCGCTTGCCAGGACCTGTTCGCCCAGAATCACATTATCCGCCTTCTTGTCGGCCACCTCGCCTTTGAGACCGTCGAGGAGCACAGCAGGTACTCCATCATCCCGTCCAACAAGGCCATGTCCATCCACTCCGTCGTCCTCGCCACCACCTCGAACAACCAACTTGCCAATTCCTGCACCGTACGGAAAGACGACGGCAGCAGCCAATTCCGGAAGCCCAATGAGCAGTCCCAGATCCATTCCGTGATCCAATCCACCATAGCCTCCACCAAATCCTCCAAACCCGCTGCCGCAACTGCCAACGGCGCTGTCCCTTCCTGGAAGCCCAACTTGCCCTCCGGTTTCGGGACCAAGGGGAGGGAGGCGGAGGACCTGGCCACCAAGGCCGAGATGAAGGCCATGGCGGCGAAGGCGCTGTGGCAGTTGGCCAAGAACAACCCGGCCATCTGCAAGAACATTACCGAGTCCCGCGCCCTCCTCTGCTTCGCCATCCTCCTCGAGAAGGGCTCCGGTGAAGTACGCCGCCACTCTGCCATGGCCCTCATGGAGATCGCCCGCGTCGCCGAGCACAACCCTGACCTCCGCCGCTCGGCCTTCAAGCCCACCTCGCCGGCCTCCAAGGCGGTCGTCGACCAGCTCCTCCGGGTCGCCGACAGGGGAGTCTTCGACGAGCTTCTGATTCCCAGCATCACGGCTCTCGGGTGCCTGTCGAGGACCTTCCGGAAGACGGAGACGAGGATCATCGGGCCGCTGGTGCAGCTGCTGGACGAGAGGGAAGCCACCGTGTCGAGGGAGGCGGTGATTGCCCTGACCAAGTTCGCGTGGAAGGATAATTACCTTTGCGTCGAGCATACCAAGGCCATTATCGAAGCCGGAGGGGCCAAGCACCTGGTCCAGCTGGTGTATTTTGGGAAGCAGGTCCAGACGGAGGCGTTGATCCTCTTGTGTTACATCGCCCTGAACGTACCGGAGAGTGAGGAGCTCGCACAGGCAGGTGTCCCTGCAGTGCTCGCCTGGGCTTCGAAGCAGGGGCACATGGTGCAGGACCCGAGGGTGGATTCCTTGTTGCCGGAGGCGAAAGGTAGGATTGAGCTCTACCAGTCAAGAGGGTCTAGATGATCGGCATCGATTCTGGGAGAGATTTCTTCTTGAAAATCCAAAGGTTGCAGGGTGTAAATACGTCAAACTGTTCTTCTGGTCCAGCTTCTTGTTATGATTTCAAACAGTCTACTTACAGGGGATGACACCGGTTGATGCTTGTTCTCATTTAACAAGATGGATAGATGAGGTCGATTTGTGTGCTTCAAGTGTTCTATCATCGGCTGATATATATATATATATTTTCTATTTATTGGATAATTTTTAGTTGTTTTAAATGGTGAAAGGTTTTGATTATAAGTAATGGCGTTGCTTTTTTTTTTTTTTTTTGCTCTCATCATTAGCCTCCACTTTAATTATTTTTCTTAGTTTGATATATTAATTTTATGAGTTTTTCTTGCTTATATATTGATTTTTTTAATTTTTTTTTATATAAAAATTTCTGTAATGCTTGCTGTTTGTATAAATCAATCCTTCCACTATTTTAAACTGATTGAATACGGGTTACGATTAATTGGGATTAAAAAAAAAAAACCATATTTTAATAGCTTATAAGAACCTATTATTAGTAATTTCAAACTTCACTTTGCCAAAGATATGGGGGTAAGAGGTTGATTAAGTTGAAGACCTAAAAACCAATATGTTTAAAAGATATAAAATTAATATTGTTAAAAAAATAAAATATTTTATTTTCACTGGTTAACTAAATGTAAAACAAGAGTTACCGGTGAGGTCTAAGATTTGAAGTTTTATGATATAAATGTGGAAAATACTGGAACTGACAAGTGAATACAAAATATTTCTTCAACTAATCTCTATAACTAATCTTTTAAAAAAATATTTTAATTTTATTTAAATTATTTATATTTGTTTATTTATTGATAGTTTTTCATACTGAACGCATTTCCAAATAAATCAACCATCTTGTTTTGGTAGGCCATTCAAAGGATTGCAGAAGGATTCCAACGATAGTTGTTGCATCTGACCATCCGACACAATCCAAACTTTCGCAATATATCCTTTCTTCCTACCTTATTAAATCAATAATTCAAATCTTCTTATTTTATTTTAAATTATAATTTTTTAATTTTAAAAATATTTTAATATTTTAATTATTTATTTAATCTTGAAGTAAATATTTTAAAGTTCATAATTATTTTAATATTATAATTGATGGATCAATTTTTTGTTTTTTATCAAAAATTCTTATTGTGGATAATAACATCATGATATCGAGGATTTTTTATTTGGGGGGTGGGGGGTGGGGGGGAGGGGGTGGTGCCAAAGAGCTATCGGCCACTTGGAGAGATACCTAGCAGTCATCATCGAGGGTGGATGACGATGGTGGCTGGGTCATCAAATTTATTGGGCAGTGTTGGCGTGGAGTCCCTGGGTCGGCCGGTCGGAGCCGCTGCGTCACAGGACCGCTCTCTGGTTCACCTGCAAAACAGGTCCCTTGTCAGAGTTGTTCCGGTGGAGGACACTCTGATGCCTAAGTCAGTGACGGATTCCAGCCACAGAATGGAGAAGATGTAGAGAGTGAAAAAAAAAAAAGGGCTCTTGAAAATTGTAAGCGTATGTGAGCGAGAATGTTCGCGTACCTCTCTAGCAATCCTTGTTACCCTTATTTAAAGAAGGCCTCCGGCCTGCGTCCTGCTCTTTTTTCGATAATCATGGGGAGCCAATCTCTCCCATGATTGGTGATTGTGGGTTGTCATGGAGCGGTTCCGACCAGATCAGAGGCGTAGTAGCTAGATTTGCGCGTCATGATCATGGCATGATGAGTGTCCATTATAACCGTTGGTCACAGTTGCCTTTCTGGAACAGATTGTGGTCCAAGCTTCGGATTTTCCTTCGCGTGGGCTGAAGACTTGGTACTTCCCGGAGGTCGGAGATCATGTCTACGGCGGGGGCCGAAGTACGTGCCTTCGGAAGTCGATGGATAGTTCGGTCTTCGGCCGGGGCCGAAGACGTTACCCAAAGGACTGACCTCCAGATGTTGTGGCCCGGTATGAAGCCTTGGGTTGCCTGCAGTTGGCTTGTCCTTTGCTTGGTCTGAAGTCCATAGTCTGGAGAAACGGGCTTCGACCAGTCGAACCGGAGTTTGGTTTACAGCTGAACCGGGATATCCCAACAGTTGACCCCATACTCTCAATTTTCGAAGCGGAGATCTGCCTCGAGAAGTGAGAGTATTAAGGTCTTGTCGTTTTCCTCCTGAGAGACGGTGCAGTGAATGATTGCGGGATCCTTGATTGGACTGTTCACCACGATCTGAGAATCAGATGGTGGACAGGTGTCACTCCTGGATTGGGGAAGAGTAGGTGGCCCTGGGGCCATTTTTTCTTTTCCCGTTGCACGGTAGTTGAGGCAATCTTGTGGTTGGGATTTGGATGGTTGTGGTGGCCATCCTCCGTCCGTTGGAGGAAGGGTATACCTTATCCTGGTGGTCAGTTACAGGTGGGTTACCTCCCATGGTAACCTTGAGTCAATTTAACCCCGGCGGGGCTCTAGAGATCCTTACTTTTCCTTTGGGGAAGGGCAAAGGTCTGGGCAAGGAAGCTTCTTCAACCTTGTCTCATCCTCCGCCTGAACTGTTTTGGACTATCAGTCTATTCTTCAGGTAGAATCTTCTTTCTGTTCCCTTGCTTCATTCCTTTGTCATGGAAGAGACTGTAGAGAGTCAAGGAAAACAAGTTGGGCCCTCGGGGGCCGGAGACATAGTAGGCCCGGAGTCGGTTCCCAACTTGGTTTCTCAGGGTAAGGCGGCCCTTCTTTGGGAACACTACCACATCCCTGAGGAGTTTTCCTTCGTCCTCCCCACGTCCGAGGAGCGGGTGAACGAACCTCCCCCTGGGTGTATAGCCATATACGAAGATCATCTGAAAGCTGGTCTTCGGTTTTCCCTACACCCTTTCTTCGTCAAGGTCTTCCGCTTGTACCAAGTGGTGCCAGCGCAGTTGACCTCGAACAGCATCAGGAACATCTGTGGGTTCCTGGTTATGTGCAGCATCGCGAACATAGCGCCTAGGACCAATATGTTCACGACCCTTTTCATCCTCAAGAGGGATTTTCACAGTAATGGATGGTGGGTGATTGGTCCCAGATCAGGTCGTAGGGTTATCAAGGATATGCCCAATGCCATCCACGGGTGGAAACCTATATTTGTATTTGTGTTGTCTCTCAATCCATGGGGCTTCGATACGGTGTGGAAGAAGCCTCGCTTGACCGCCAATGACGGGAAGAAGGTCCTGGCGACCGACCAGTCGGACTACGACCTCTTGGTCAACTCAGAAGTTACTCACATTCGGGAATTATTGGAGTAGAGAAATCTTCACCGGGCGGGAATTAGCAGATTCCCCTCATTAGGTATAGCAATAGGAATTTCTGCTCCTCTTTCTTGGATTTATTGTAGTCCAATCAATTGAAGTGGAATCCTTTGCTTGCACGTGGCGGGATGAGGCTCGGCTTGAGCTGGCTCCGGCAGACTTCGGAAAAGAAGGTGGCACAGGCCCTTCCTACCAGGTCTGCGGTGCGGAAGAAAGCTCGGAAGGATGGTCCCGAAGGGGACCAAAGCACTTCATCATCCCAAGGGACCTCAGGGGAAAACATAATAACTGCGGAAGGGGCTCCGTCAAGACCACATCCAATCGAAGCTCCGCCGGCGGCTGTTTCCCCAATGCATACCACGAGGAGCCCGCCTTAGGGAGAGGAAATGCCGCCGTTCTGCCCCCCTGCTACTGGTGGAGGCGAAGCACGGCAAGTCGAAGGAGAGTTCGCCTGCGGGGCTTCCTCAGCCGGAGTCCGTTCGACAAACTTCACGGAGTTTTTGCCTACGGGGGGACTGCTGGTCCCGGCCGTAGCCAGGCAGGCGCTAAAGGGTACACTTCTACCTCACCACTTGGCTGTTTTCCGGAACCGGAGCCTTCCCGGGGTGTCCGATTCTGCCTTCTTCACTCTGAAACAGGTATGATCCTGCCATTCCTCTTTGTCTTGAGGATTGTTCGACTCATGACCCCTCCCTTTTGACGTAGCTGGTCTACGACCTCACCTTCATGGAGGAGGGCCTGGGGAACGTAGACGCCTCATTCACGACCTCAAGGAAGAGCTCCAGACTGCTAGGGCTGCCAAGGAAGTAACTGAGGATCTGAAGTAATCCATGGAGGACCGTCTTGCCCGGGCGATTGATGAAGTTTGCGAACTGAAGGGCGAACTGAGAAGCGCTCATGTAACAATGACGGGGCAAGAGGCAGGGTGGAGGAGAAGCAGGAAGCAGGTCGAATCCCTGGAGCAGGCTGCCAGGGAGGATCAGGAGAAGATAGGGAGCCTGACCAAGACGGCGGAGGAGGCTTCCAGGAGGGCCGAAGAGGCGATCCTGGAGTTCGAAGCTGCTAAGAGGGAGTCTGCATCTTTGAAGAAGCAGGTTGATGATGCCGTGGCAAACTTCAAGACATCTCCGCAATTCCAGGCGGAGATTGATGAAGTAACCTTGTATGGCTACCAGCACGGCTTCAACGACGGACTCTCCAAGGTGAAGGGGGCCTTCCCTCACCTCAACCTTTCAAACATCCCACCTTTCGATATAGCTGGAGAAGAAGAGGAAGTGGATGGGGCCGAAGCCATGGTAGAGGCCGAGGAGGCGCCATGCCCGGAGGAGGAGGCTGCTACCCCAATTGAAAATCTAGAGGTAACCCCAACTCTGACTCTGGTCCAGGAGGAAACTCAGGCTGGAGGAGTCCAAGCTGAAGGTTCTCCGGTCCCGACCCAGACTGACGAGGTCCTCTCAGAGCATATCGATAAAGTGATCCAGTCCTATGGTGTGGAGCCTTCTTCTACTGATGTTGAGTGACTTGGGTCACTCTAGACGTATTTTTCTCCTTTCCTTTTTGCTTGATCAACGAACTTTGTATGGTAGCTTTTCTAAATTTTGGAATGAATTTTCCTACCTTTTCATACATCATGTTGTGCTTCATGTGTAGCTCGAAATGGTTTTACCGCTTCTTTTTCTGCTTAGTCGAATAGCCGTAGCCGAAGGCTGTTCAGTCGATAAGAATCGATTTTACCGTTCTCTTTCTTGTTTGGTTGAGCAGTCGTAGCTGAAGGCCATTCAATTGGTGAGGACGAACTCCGGAACGGACCAGAACTCCATTGCTGAAGACCGTCACATTCCTTCGCATGTTAGGTTTGTCCGTTAGGGCGGACAAGAGTCGTTTCTCCGCCAATCAGTGATCTGGGAGATCTGATCATGATTATTGCTGTCCACGTGGCACGTCAATATTTGTACAGTCGTGATTTCTTACGCCTTGCGAGACATCGGGTCTCCTTTTTTCAAAAAGGAGCCATTAATGATGCCATCGCACAATGAGGATTTCTCCGGATTCGAAGCGGTGGCGGTTGTTGTCCCAGAGATGACTCCGAGCGACTTTTCTAGTTCTCGAAGCGTCACCCGGACATGTGGCACTTTCTAATGCAGTTGGGAAGGACGTGAGGCACGCCTCCCCTCAGTCGGTCGTAGGTGTAGGGTTTCTATAAATAGGACCCTGCCCTCCGCTATCGAAAGCCATTATTTCCGTAGGCTTCTTCCCTCCATTAACCATGAGGTTCAGTACTTCTGAGCTCCGCCATACGGCGAAGAGGAGGGCTATCGACCCAAAAAGGAAGCGGAGTCCGGAGTCACCTGGGCCAGGAGACAAAGAGGGGGAGCCTCTCATGGATCGTCTCGAGAAGAAGGTCTGCCTACTGGAGGCTCGGTTGAGAGAAGCCTGGGCTCAAGTCACGGTGGCGACCACGATGGCGGAGGAGGCAAGGAGGGAGGCGTCGGACGCCGTCGCAAACTTCAAAGCTTCTACTGCCTTCAAGGACGAGCTCACCAGGGTGACCCTGGACTCCTTCCACCAGGGGTTTTGGGAGTGCCGGAGGAAAGCCTCCAAGTTTTACAACTTAAAGGGCTTGGACAGTATCAAACCCTCCGTTCCCTTCCCCGGCCACGAATTCGATTCTGACTCCAATGAGAGGTCGGACTCGAGTTCGGACAGCAACCCCGGGGGCCCTTCGTCGTCCCACCAGGTCTCTCCCCGATGGTACAGGAAAAACCCATCGGGGAGTTATTAAAAATTTTCCAGATTCTGCTACAGCTGCTTCTTTTTTTTTTTAATCTCTATTTAGGAGAGTTTCTTTTCCTTTTTCTTACTCTCTCTTTAGGAGAGTTTCTTCCTTTCTCTTTTTTTCCTTTTTTTTTGTGTAAAAATTTGAAAGGAAAGAAAAAATCTTTTCTGTTACCTCTTTCCATGCATTCTTTGCGATGATTTGTCTGTAATGTAGACTCCGTAGACCACTTTTGGTCTTCAGGGAAGAAGTGAGGTTAATTGGACAATCCTAAGAATGTTTGTTGTTGATAGAAAGGACGACAGTGGTCCTTTTAGGCACGTGTTCGGATTTTTCGTAGGGTAAGGTGTATACACCGTCCCTGTGCACTTTCTATCGTGATTAAGGTAGGATGTTCAGGCCCGCCCCGGTGCATGTTCTGATTTTTCATAGGGTAGGTTACGAGAACCATCCCTGCGCCTTTGATCTTTTTGGTGGCCTGGTTAGACCATCCATTGTGCTTGTCGGGCATACCGATAAGGTGAGTGGATCAGACTCTCCTTTGCGTAGTTGACCGATTTTTCAGATCGAGTCATTCAGACTGTTGTTGTTCAGTCGATGCAACTAGCCATTTTGAGTTGAATAGGGTTGAGAAGCTTTGCACAGGAGTTTTTAGAACTTTTTCATTGATAGTATTTGCGAAGGTTTTGTACATTCCATGGCCGAGATAGGGTCTTCTCTTCTAGGGTCTTAAGTCGATATATCCCTGATCGAATGACTTTTTTGACTTGATACGGACCTTTCCAGTTGGGGGAGAGTTTACCCTATTATGTTGGCCTGGATACTTCTGCTCTTCGCAATACCATGTCCCCCGTGCAGAAAGTTTGCTCCTTCACCCTTGAGTTGTAATACTTGGCGACCTTTTGCTGGTATGCCGCTATCCTTATCTGGGCCTGTAACCTAGTGCTTGATAGCAAATCCAGATCAATCCTTCTGCGATCGAAATTCTCAGGCTCTTCATAGTTGTCAATTTTCAGGGACTGTAGGTAGACTTTGATAGGTAGTACGGCTTCGGTACCGTAGGCCAGGTTGAACGGAGATTCACCAGTGGCCGTTTTCGGGGTAGTTCGGTATGCCCAGAGAATGGAGGTTAGCTCTTCGGCCCAAAGTCCTTTGGTAGCGTTCAACCTTGTCTTCAGACCATGGAGGATTGTCCGGTTGGTGACTTCAGCTTCTCCGTTGGACTGTGGATGAGCAACGGATGTTAGCCGATGCTGGATATGGTACCGAGCGTAGAAGTCTTTGAACTTCGGATTGTCGAACTGTCTCCCGTTTCCGTAATGATGACATGTAGGATGCCGAACCTGAATATGATAAAATTTTTTATAAAACTTTCCACCTTGCCTTCCATGATCTAGGCCAGTGGTTCGGCTTCTACCCACTTCATAAAATAGTCGATGGCCACTAGGAGAAACTTCCTTTGCCCTGATGCTGGTGGGAATGGACCAAGAATGTCCATCCCCTACTGGGCAAAAGGCCATGGGGCTGCCAGCTGAGTCAAGTGACTCGCAGGTTGTCTCTGTACATTGGCATACCTCTGGCATTGGTCGTACTTCCGTACAAAATCCGCTGAGTCCTTCTGGATGGAGGGCCAATAATACCCCTGTCGAATGATCTTATACGCCAGAGATCTGCCTCTCAAATAATCACTGCATAGGCCCTCGTGGACCTCTCTCAAAGCATAATCTGCATCGGTGGGTCCCAAGCATTTTAGCAGGGGCTGGGAGAACGATCTCTTGTAGAGGGCTCTGTCTAAGATGACATACTGAGATGCCATCCAGCGGATCTTCTTGGCCTCTACCTTATCTTCCGGTAATTCTCCCTCATTCAGAAATCTGATGATGGGATCTATCCAGCTTGGCTCTATGTTGATATGGCGCACCTCTGCAGCCTCTTCGGCTACGTTGGGAGTCTCAAGATGTTCAACAAAGGTACATCCGAGGGACTCCGGTGCTGTAGTTGCCAGTCGAGACAGTGCATCCGCTCGGGAGTTCTCTGATCGTGGAACATGGATAATCTCAAAATATTCCAGTTAGGAAGATAAAGCCCGTACCTTCTTTAGGTATTGCACCATGGTTGGATCTTTAGTTGCATATTCTCTGTTGACTTGATTCACAACCAATTGGAAATCTGAGAAGGCTCGAAGTTGCCGGACTCCCAGATCCTTGGCGATCTAAAGTCCGGCAAGTAGGGCTTCATATTCTGGTGCGGGCACCAGACTCAGAAGAAGACTTCAGGGCTCCATCTGGATCTCTGATTGACCTTGCCCAAAGAATTAGGGTTTTCTGGTTTTGTAATAAGGGTTGACTTGGTCAACTCAATTTTAGTTTTGAGTCTGTATTTCCCTGCAATTTAAATTTTGTTGAGTCATGTTGACTCAGTACAAGTCCTAGTAGTGGCCTAGGTCTTCTCCAGGTTGGTGCCACCTTTTTCAAGTCAAGGTCCAGGGTGCCACATTTTCTCCCAGGCCCAAGCAAGTGGGCGCCACACTCCCAGCCACAAGCCAGAGTCCAGGGGGTGCCACATCTCCATCCAGTGTGCTGTGGTCCCCACACCACAAGAAAGCAGGTCCCTTCTTTCATGCGCCACTTAAGGAGAAATCAGTTTAAGATCCTCAATCCAAGGAGGCGCCCAAAATACTTCCATAAGAGCCAAGCTATGAAAAGAAAGGAGCAAAACTTGGGGAGCAAGACTAGGAGGCGCCCAAATACTTCCAAATGAAACCAAGCATGGAAGGAAAAAAATTTTTCTTGAAGAGCAAGGCTAGAAGGCGCCACCTACTTACCATTTGGAGCCACCAATCAACACTTATGGAAGCTCTTGGCTGGCCATATGAGAAGGATTTGATTCTACAAGCCTAATTTGAGGATCCATCCTATTAGTCCCACATGGGAAGATGTAAAACCCTGACCTCTTGTAAAGACCTATAAAATAAACCCCTCTTGTAAGTTTTAAAGGACACTGATGAATGAATTCAAATTTTGTGTGAGCAACTTTGTGTTTTTCTCTTCCGCACTTGCATTCAAGTGTTGAGCTCCGTGAGGGAGTAAATCCGGGTTCCCTAGGAACCTTGAGGAGGTGTGAGATCTCCAACCCCAAAACCCTAGGTTAGCCACTTCCATTCCAAACCCTAGCCGCCCATCATCTTCTTCATTCCACCAAACCCTAACCTACCCCATCTTCTCACGGCCCCTCTCTCCAAGTAGAGGCCGACCACCAGCATCCAGGTCCAGTTCGGCTATAGAGCAAATCCCAGAGGAAGTCAGATCAGCATCCAGGAGAATCAGGATTTCAGCAACATCAACTTTCAAGTTCTTCTATCAGGTAAATCCTTCCTTGAGTATCTGGTTCCATAACTTGTTCTTCTTCTTTCCCAGATCTTGAGTTCAGGAGAAGCCAACTCTGCCAAAGGACCAGTATTGGAGGATCCATTGTGAAGATATCCGAATCCGGGGATCCAACAATCTGCTCAAGAGAGTCCTTCCACTAAACTCCGTGAAGATCACTATCTGGTCTATAACCCTTCTCTTCTCTTTACTTCTGTCATGTTGAAAGTTCAGAGCGAAACCCTAGGTCTGGGAGTTTCTCAACCCCCAGTGATCCTTTACTTCTGAACTACTCTGATAACCTAGTTTCTTTGAATTATACTTTCAATTATTATATAGTTTCTTTCAACTTAATTTAACTTTCTTTTGAGTCAAAACCGACTTCTGAAAATATATATATAAAAAAAAAGTCTTAATTTACTTCTGCATCGCATCTTCTCATTCGTTCTGCATCATATTCTGCCTGATTATTGGAGGCATGGAAGGAAAAATGGAGTGCGTACTCTATGGTATGGCCGTCAGGTTCGGCCAACAAGAGTCCAGCCCCGCATCCAGTAGCATTGGAAGCTCCGTCCATATGAAGCACCCAAACGGACTTTGTCTCCTTCGAGGCTTCTTCTTCTACCGAAGAGGCTTCGTCTTTGGACTTCCAGGTGCACTCAGCCAAAAAATCAGAGAGCACCTGGGCCTTCATAGCTGCTCGGGATTAGAAGCTGATGTAAAATTCACTTAGCTTCACAGCCCACTTGGCTATCCTTCCAGAAGTGTCCGGAGATCGGAGAACGGCCTGACAGGTTGATCAGTTAGCACCACGATGGCATGGGCCTGAAAGTATAGCCGTAGTCGCTTTGCCACAATCACTAAGGAGTAGATCAGCTTCTGCATCCATGCATATCGCATTTTTGCATCATGCAAGACCTTGCTGATGTAGTAAATCAGCTTGTGGGACCCATCTTCTTCCTTCCGGACAAGAACCGAACTGACTGCTTCGTCTGAAGCAGAGAGGTACAGGTAGAGAACCTCACATTCTTTTGGCTTGGAGAGTAATGGTGGGGTCTCTAGATACTTCTTCAGTTCCTCGAAGGTAGCACGACAGTCTTCGGACTATTTGAAGCCCTTTGATTGCCAGAGCACCTTGAAGAACGGAAGACATTTCTTGGCTGACCGAGAGATAAATCTGCTTAGGAAGGCAATCCTCCCTGTCAACTGCTGGACTTTCTTTTTGCAGGAGGGATGTCTCATATCTTTCAAGGCTTGAGTCTTCTTAGGGTTCGCCTCAATCCCTCGTTTGGTGACAAGGAAGCCCAAGAATTTGCTCGAAGTGATCCCAAAGGTACACTTTGCTGGGTTCAGCTTCATATGGTAGCGTCGGAGAGCGCTGAATGATTCTTTCAAGTCGTGGATGTGATCTCTCCGATGGAGGCTCTTGACGATCATGTCATCAACATAGGCCTCCATATTTCTGCCCAGTTGCTTTTTGAACACCTTGTTGATCAGCCTCTGAAATGTCGCTCCAGCATTCTTGAGGCCAAACGACATCATCTTATAGCAGTAGAGGCCCTTATTAGTGATGAATGCCATCTTCTCCTCATCTTGTGGATTCATTATAATTTGATTGTAGCCGGAGAAGGCGTCCATGAAGCTCAACAACTGGTGGCCGGCGGTGGCGTCGACCAGTTGATCAATCTTTGGGAGAGGAAATCTATCTTTTGGGCAAGCTTTGTTAAGGTCTGTATAGTCAATGCAGATCCTTCACTTGCCACTAGCTTTCTTCACCATCACCACATTGGCCAACTACTCAGGATAGCGGGCCTCTCTGATGAACCCTACCTTGAGGAGCTTGCCAACCTCTTCGTTTATAGCCTGTTGTCTTTCGGGGGCGAAGCTCCTCTTCTTCTACCGTACTGGCTTGTACCCGGCGGTCACTTCTAGCTGATGAGTAATTACTTCAGCAGGAATCTCGGGCATGTCCGAAGCCGACCAGGCGAAGACATCGACATTATCCCTGAGGAAACAGATTAGCTCCGTTCTGATTTCCTCATCAAGTGCGCTCCCGATCTGCACAACTCTGGAGGGATCTTCCTCTTTCAAAGGCACCGGAACGGTCCTCTCCATGGGCTCACCAAGATTTGTAGTTTCATCCCTCGGATCCAGCTGATCCGAGGTAGTCGAATCCTTGAAATGCCTGTCTTCAATCATCAGACACTGTCGTGCCATCCTCTGGTTTCCTCTAACTTCTCCAAGGATCCAGCTGATCCAGGATAATCGAATCCTTGAAATGCCTGTCTTCAATCATCAGACACTGCCATGCCGTCCTTTGGTTTCCTCCAACTTCTCCAACACTATTCCTGGTGGGGAAGCGTACCAAGAGGTAGTGAGAGGAGATTACGGTCCGGAACTTGTTCAAGACAGGCCACCCCAGAATAATATTGTATACTGAGGGGATCCAGACTACCGTAAAGTTGATCGGCAGTATCTTTTGTCGAGGTTCGGTGCCGAGGGTTACAGGCAGTATAATTTTTCCCTCGGTAAAAACTTGGTTGCCTCCAAAACTGGAGAGTGGTATGGGGGATCTTTGTAGTTAATGTCTAGGCAAACACATTTTAGAGAATGCATCGTACATCAAGACATTTATCAAACTTTCATTTCTACAAGGATCCGCTGTACATCATAATTGGCTACTACGGTCGAAATTACAAGAGGATCATCATGTGGGAGCCGAACTCCCGCAAGGTCGTCGTCGGAGAAGAGGATGGAGTTGTTGTCTTTGAGTCACTTTGGAGCATCGTCCTCATCCCTTCTCCAGTTGGTGGGTCGGTGTATCATCCCTACAGCTCCGTTGGTGGGCCTTTGATTTGGTAATTCGGTCTCTTTAGGAGGTGGTTGGGGAACAGTTGCTTCCGACCGGGGGCCTTGGCGATCGATATACCACCCTAGGTACCCTCTCTTGATGAGATCCTCAATTGTGTCCTTTAGTTGGATGCATTCTTCTGTATTGTGGTCGTGGTCCTGGTGGAATCGACAGTATTTGTTCCTCTTCCTGACGGAAGAGGAGGCCTTCATGGGACGCGGCCGTTAGAGATAGTTTTCTTTTTCTATCTCCATGAGAATCTTCTCTCGAGGGAGGTTAAGGGGGGTGTAGCAGTTGAATCTTCCTCCCAATGCTCTGGACTTGGGAAGACTTCTTCGGCGGTCTGCATATCTGCCGTCGTTGTTATTAGAAATTTGGGGACCTTGTCCCCTGTTATTCTTCTTCTTTGAAGGGGGTTTCCCTTTAATTAATCATCGATTCGCCGCCTGCTCTTCAGCATCGGTGTATTTCTGAGCCCTTGATAGGAGCTCAGCATAGCTTTTAGGGAACTTCTTATCCAGGAAGAAAGTAAGCCTAGAGGTACGAAGCCCCTTTTCAGTACTGACATGGCCACGTGTTCATTAAGATCTAGGATCTCAAGCGTGGCCGCATTAAACCTGGAGATATAATCTCGCAGGCTTTCTCCTTCATTCTGGTGAAGGAGAAATAGTGTGTCCGTATTCCGAGGAGTCTTGCGGCAGGTTCTGAAATGCAAGACAAACAGTTTTTCTAACTCGAAAAAGGACTCGATGGTACCTGGGCGTAGGCTCGAGTACCACATCCGAGCGGACTTCTTCAAGGTAGCTGGGAATGCCAAGCAGTACATCGTGTCCGAAGCTCCTTGAATCATCATATGGGCCTTGAAGCTGTCCAAATGATCGAGGAGGTTGGTGGTGCCATCGTAGGGCTCCATCTGGGGAACCCTGAAGTGCCGAGGGATGACCTCGGCCATAATGCGGTCGATGTAGTGTGGGCGTTGGTCACCCACAATCAGGTCATCGGGATCCTTAAGATCCCGCATCCTGTGCTCTCGCGCCTTCACCATCTCTGATTCGATGGCTCTGAACCTCCCGTCATAATCGGGAGTCTGCTTCGACGCTCTCTCCACAGAAGTGGAGTCTCCGGAGGAGGGCGAGGGAGTTTGCCTAGGCCTCTTCCCTTAGTGTGGGGAATTGGCGGACCTGGGCAATCTCGAAGTTCGGCCTTCAGGAGAGGGCCGAGAATGGGGGGAGGGATGCGCAGAATCCTCCCATAGAGCTCTCCTTCTTCGGGATGGAGAGCTATGTCTAGAAACAGCCAGTGGGTTTCCCACCGGAAAGGCTCTGTCTTGGAATTCTTGAACCATGGCCGTTAGGTTGGCGACCTGGTTCATAAGAGCTTCAAACTGCTGTGCTCCCACAACAACTGTGGGAGGTGGAGCATTGTTCTCCTCCGGGGGTGCACCCCCCTGAGACGGAGCACGACTCCGGCTTGTAGAAGCGATTGGGGCTTTTCCTCTTACCATCAAAAAACTTTTTTCTTCCCCTTATTTGGGAGGGAGCTTAAGAAATGTTAAACTTCCCCTTACCTGGCGCGCCAGTCTGTTGGCATGGAGTCCCTGGGTCGACCGGTCGGAGTCGCTGCATCGCAGGACCGCTCCCTGGTTCACCTGCAAAACAGGTCCCTTGCCGGAGTTGTTCTGGTGGAGGACACTCTGATGCCTAAGTTAGTGACGGATTCTAGCCATAGAATGGAAAAGATGTGGAGAGTGGAAGAGAAAAAGAGCTATTGGAGTTTTTAAGCGTATGTGAGCGAGAATGTTCGCGTACCTCTCCACCAATCCTTCTTACCCTTATTTAAAGAAGGCCTCCGGCCTGCATCTCGCTCTTTTTCCGATGATCATGGAGAGCCAATCTCTTCCATGATTGGTGATCGTGGATTGTCATGGAGCGGTTCCGGCCAGATCGGAGGCGTAGTAGCAAGAGTTGCGCGCCATGATCACCGGTTATCCACTCCTGCAGTGGATAACCGCCCTATCGAGAAGTGGGTGGGGATGATAACTTGGGGAGCCAAGCGCGCATCCAAGAAGGCCTGGGGGGCAGGGCAGTTTGAAAATGTACTCCCCTTTATGAAAGAAGGGAAAAGTTGGGGGAAAATATAAATAATAATGCCGTGGTCGTCTAGATGACAATCGGTAAGCATCCTGTAAAATGCATCATGGTTGATAGTGGAAACTCCATGGATATGCTTTTTTATGATGCTTTCTCCAGAATGAACTTGTCTCCTACACGGCTCAGGCCTGTGCATACACCCTTTATCGACTTCACAGGGGACTCTGTAAGAGATGAGGAAGAAATTACTCTTCCGGTCATCGCAGGGACCCCACCTCGGTAAAGCACTGTCATGATGACCATCACAGTAGTTAGACTCCCCTCTACCTACAATATGATCCTCGACTGACCCGGACTCAATCTGCTCGATGCAGTCGTCTCCACGAAACGATTGCTGGTGCAATTCCCAACCCCTTACAGGGTTGGTGCAATGAGAGGTGCACCTCAGCTAGTCCAACATTGCTTTCAAACCCTCCCTGGGGCCAAAGTCCCCAAAGAAGATCCCAGGACTAATGAGCTCGATCAAAGGGCGCAGGACCCCAAAGGCGGCTTGGCTGAGCGCCTGCTATCTTTTCCGCTCGAGACTGATCAGGAGAAGATGATGCAGATTGGGGCCCAGCTATAGGAGGAGGAGAGAGCCTGCCTATTGGAGTTCCTACAGGCGAACGCAGATGTGTTCGCTTGGACGACGGTCGACATGCCAGGTATCCCCCCTGACATCATCACTCACAAGTTAAGCATTGACCCGAAGTGCAGGCCCGGAGAGGTAGGCGGCCATTAATGAGGAGGTAGAAAAACTCCTCACCACCTATTTCGTTTGGGAGGTGCAATATCCAAGCTGGCTAGCGAATGTGGTGAGGGTAAAGAAGAGCAATGACAAATGGAGGATCTGTGTAGACTACACCAACCTCAACAAGGCATGCCCAAAGGACAGCTTCCCCCTGCCAAAGATCGATCAGTTAGTGGACGCCACCTCAGGGCACAGGCTCCTCTCCTTTATGGATGCATTCTTCGGATACAATCAGATCCGGATGCATCCAGAGGATGAGGAGTACACCGCCTTTGTCACCGACTAGGGAACATACTGCTACAAGATGATGCCCTTTGGTCTGAAAAATATCGAGGCCACATGTCAGCGTCTGGTCAATAGGATCTTTAAAGACCAGATTGGCCGGAACATGCAGGTGTACGTGGATGACATGCTTGTCATGAGCAAGCCAAGCTCAGAGCACGTCGCCGACCTCGCCGAAGCCTTTCACAACCTCCAAAAATACCAGATGAAGCTAAACCCGGTGAAGTGCACCTTCGGAGTAGCGGCGGGAAAGTTCCTCAGCTTCATGGTCACACAGAGGGGCATTGAAGCCAACCCGAAGAAGGTCCAGGCGATCATGGACATGGAGCACCCGACATCTAAGAAGCAGGTCCAGCACTTGATGGGACAGATCGCAGCACTGAGCCGGTTCATCTCGAGATTGGCAGATCGCTGCCTCCCTTTCTTTAAGGTGCTATGCAAGATGCACGACTTCACCTGGACAGAGGAGTACAGAATGACCTTCGAAGAATTGAAGGAGTTCCTGGCCACTTCCCTGCTGCTCTCCAGACTGGAGGAAGGGGAGGAGCTCCTGCTCTATCTGGCGGTCACACCCGAAGCAGTCAGCTCGGTCCTCGTCTGTGCAGACGAAGACGGGTCCCAGAGGCCAATGTACTATACCAGCAAAATCCTCTGCAACGCGGAGATTAGGTATACTCGCTCCGAGAAACTCATTTTTGCACTAATAATGTCTGCTAAGCATCTCAGGCCCTACTTCCAAGCACACCCTATCGTGGTCGTGACGGACCAGCCACTGAGGACCATACTTAACCACCCCGAGACCTCCGGGAGATTGGCCAAGTGGCCCCTGCTGCTGAGCGAGTTTGACATAACGTATCGGTCGAGGTCGTTGCAGAAGGCCCAAGTCCTAGCCAACTTCGTGGTCGAACGCACGGGGCTCGCTGAGAAGCCAAAGCAGACAATGATGGAGCGACAAGCAGAGCTCGGACAAGGGGAGGAGCCCTGGATCCTCCACGTGGATGGCGCATCCAATTTCGATGGGAGCGGAGCAGGCCTCATCCTCGCCAACAAAGATGGAGTGGTAACAGAATGCGCCCTCCGCTTCAAATTCGCCGTGACCAACAACCATGCGGAGTACAAGGTGCTCCTCGCAGGTCTGAAAGTCTCCCGCGAGCTGGATGTGCAAAACTTGAAAGTCTTTATCGACTCCCAACTGGTTACCGGGCAAGTCTTCGAAGAGTATGAGGCTAGAGATCACCAAATGATGAAGTACCTGGAACGAGTCCTCTCAAGCACGACAGGCTTCCGGCGCTTCAGCATTTTTCACATCCCCCGGGGGGAGAATGCATGCGTAGACATGCTGTCGAGGCTCGCGACCCTGCTAGACTCATCACTGGGGCATGCCTACATCGAGTACCTCGAGAATCCAAGCTACGAAGGCCTAGAGGAGATGTAGCAAGTCACCCCGGAGTCGAGTTGGATGGACAGGTATGTCAGGTACATCACTGATGGCACCCTGCCAAAGGACCGCATGGAGGCCGGCCTCATCAAGAAGAAGGCCTCCCAATTCGTTTTGATGGAAGGCCAGCTCTACCGCCGATCTCATTCTTACCCGCTCCTGAAGTGCCTCAGGCCCACGAAGGCAGCCCTCGTGCTCCAGGAGATACATGAAGGCCTCTGTGGGAACCATGTGGGAGGGAGAATGTTGGCATACAAAGCTCTTCGCCAAGGATACTTCTGGGAGACCATGAGGGAGGATGCCGCCGAATTCGTCAAATGGTGTGACAAGTGCCAACACCACGCCCATATACAGCGCCAGCCGACATCGCCGATCTCACAGCTCTCATCCCCTTGGCCCTTTGCTTAGTGGGGAATGGATATCCTTGGGTCATTTCTCCCTACGACGGGATAACGAAGGTTCCTGCTAGTGGCAATCGGCTACACCACGTGGATCGAAGCAGAACCACTAGCTTGGATCACTGAAACTAATGTTCGCCAATTCTTCAGGAAGTTAGTTATCTGTCGCTTCGGACTCCCCCACTATATCATCACCGACATCGGGTGGCAATTTGATAACTGAGAGTTCGAAGGATTTTACGCTAAGCACGGCATCCAACACCGCTTCACCTCGGTAGCCCACCTCCAAATGAATGGGGAGGCCGAGGTGACCAATCAGACCATCCTCCATGGACTCAAAACCAGGTTGGACCAAGCCAAGGGTAGGTGGGTGGAAGAACTCCCAAGTATCCTATGGGCCTATCACACAATGCCCAGAACGGCAATTGGTGAGATGCCATTCAACCTTATCTTCGGCATCGAGGCAGTCATCCCGGTTGAGCTCGGCATACCCACGCTTCGAGTACAGCAGTACGACGAAGCGTAGAACATGGCACACATTCTGCTCAACTTAGACCTCCTCGAAGAAACAAGGGACAAAGCTCGGCTCTGAATGATGGCATACCGGCAACGAGTGGCTCGGTACTACAATGCACGGGTAAGGCCAAAAGTCTTCAGACCCGGAGACCTGGTGCTGCACCGAGCTGAAGTATCTCAACCTCGGGAGTGCGGCAAGCTCTTGCCAAACTAGGAAGGCCTTTATAAAGTGGCTGAGGCCCTCTCACATGGTGCCCACTATCTCGAGGACCTGGATGGTGCTAGGTTCCCTCGAACATGGAATGCCTGCAATATGAAAAGATACTATCAATAGTGTAAGGCTTTCTTCCGTTAATAACAAAGATTTTCTTTTGCATAAAATATTATCTGCATTACATGAATATTATAGCCCAGAGCCAAGCTCTCCGGCCACCAAATCTTCGAGCCCAGCTCCAAGACATTCAAGCCCGGAGCCAAGCTCTCTGGCCAAAAGGTCTTCGAGCCCAGCTCCAAGACATCCAAGCCCGGAGCCAAGCTCTCCGACCACAAAGTCTTCGAGCCCAGCTCCAAGACATCAAACCCCGAAACCTAGATCTCCGGCCACCAAATCTTCGAGCCCAGCTCCAAGACATCAAACCCCGAAACCTAGATCTCCGGCCACCAAATCTTCGAGCCCAGCTCCAAGACATCAAAGCCCAGAACCAAGTTTCCTGGCCACTAGGTCCTAGAGCCCAGCACCGAGATCTCAAAGCCCGGAGCCAAGCTCTCCAGCCACCAAGTCTTCGAGCCCAGCTCCAAGACATCCAAGCCCGGAACCGAGCTCTCCGGCCACCAAATCTTCGAGCCCAACTCCAAGACATTCAAGCCTGGAGCCAAGCTCTCTGGCCAACAAGTCTTTGAGCCTAGGTCCAAGACATCCAAGCCTGGAGCCAAGCTCTCCAGCCACCAAGTCTTCGAGCCCGGCTCCAAGACATCCAAGCCCGAAACCGAGCTCTTCGGCAACCAAATCTTCGAGCCCGGCTCCAAGACATCAAAGCCGAGAACCAAGTTTTCTGGCCACCAGGTCTTCAAACCCAGCTCCAAGACATCCAAGCCCAAAATCGAGCTCTCCAGCCACCAAATCTTCGAGCCCAGCTCCAAGACATCAAAGCCCGGAATCAAGTTTTCTGGCCACCAGGTCCCAGAGCCCAGCACCAAGACCTCAAAGCCCAGAGCCAAGCTCTCTGGCCACCAAGTCTTCGAGCCCAGCTCCAAGACATCCAAGCCCGGAATCGAGCTCTCTAGCCACCAAATCTTCGAGCCCAGCTCCAAGACATTCAAGCCCGGAGCCAAGCTCTCCGGCCAACAAGTCTTCGAGCCCAACTCCAAGACATCCAAGCCCGGAGCCAAGCTCTTCGGCCACCAAGTCTTTGAGCCCATCTCCAAGACATCCAAGCCTGGAACTGAGCTCTCTGGCCACCAAATCTTTGAGCCCTGCTCCAAGACATCAAAGCCCGAAACCAAGTTTTCCAGCCACCAAGTCCCAGAGCCCAGCATCGAGACCTCAAAACCCGGAGCCAAGCTCTCCGGCCACCAAGTCTTCGAGCCCAGCTCCAAGACATCAAAGCCCGGAACCAAGTTTTCCGGCCACCAGGTCCCAGAGCCCAACACCAAGACCTCAAAGCCCGGAGCCAAGCTCTCCGGTCACCATGTATTTGAGCCCAACTCCAAGACATCAAAGCTCGGAACCAAGTTTTCCAGCCACCAGGTCCCAGAGCCCAGCACCGAGACCTCAAAGCCCAGAGCCAAGCTCTCCGGCCACCAAGTCTTCGAGCCCAGCTCCAAGAAATCAAAGCCCGGAACCAAGTTTTTCGGCCACTAATTCTTTGAGCCCAGTCCGAGACACAAAGATCCGAAGCTCAGATCTCCGGCCACTAATTCTCTGAGCCCAGCTCTGAGACACAAAGATCCGAAGCTCAGATCTCCGGCTACTAAGTCTCTAAGCCCAGCTCCGAGGCACCAAAGCCCAGAGATCAGCTCTACAACACTGGAGTCTAGGATACCTAGCAACAAGGCCGAAGCCTCTCTTCTCGCCCCATTGCATATATACACAAAAAAAAAAAGAAAGGAAAAGAAAAAGGGGGAAATAAATGAAAAGAGGAGGATTTTGAGGCCAGAAGTGCACAAGTCAAGATTATTGAAAAAGGAACAATTTCCATTAAAAAGCAAGTGTTCACTTACAAATGTCCTCGGGCCCCTGACATGCCGGGCGACCCGAGCCAATGCTGAGAAACAAAATTAAAGTCTTAGTCTATCCGAGCAGTCCCTTCGGCAGGGCTTGGCGGTGGTGGAGCCCTGTCCCCAGCAGCTTCAGTCTGCTAAGCTCCGACCTCGGCAGCCGCCACCGGCGGGAGAAGATCAGGGATGGTCTCCAGACCCTCTTCACCGCTCGGCTCCGTGCCTAGAGCCCAAGAAAATCTGAGCCAGCTTCGACCCTCATCAGGGACAAACCTCCCAATTTGGCCGTGTAGGTACATAAAACCCTTATAGAAGGAGTCTGGCATTGTCTGGTAGAGTTCGGCGGCAAACTCCTTCAAGGCTTTGTACCTTTCCATGGCCCCTTCAGCATCCTTCCTCGCTTCAGCAGCTTGTGCCTTTGCTACCTCCGTCAATCTGGTTGCCTCCATCTCGACCGCAGCCAGCTTCTTCTTCATCGCAGCCAGCTCAGCCTGGAGGGACTGGGCGATCCCTTTCTATCGGACTGCTTCGGCATTGAATAAGGTCAGCCTCCTCTCAACGTCCGCCAGCTCCTCGGCCTTGCCCTTTGAGCGACCCCGCTCTCGGATGAGCTCCTCCTCGAGCTCCTTTGAGCGCTTCTCAGTGCCGGCGAGCCCACTCTGGAGCTCTTTATGCTTCAGGCCGAGCTCTTGGGAGGCTTCAGTCTTCTCCTTCAGCTCGGCCTTCAGGCCCTCGACCTCTGCTGTGCATCGCTGGTCGTTCTTCAACCAGTTCCGGCAGCAATCCTGGATAAGGAGCGTCTTGGCCCTGACTTGCAATAAGCAAGGTGTTAAGAAGGGGAGAGGAAATGGAAGGAAGCTCCGGAAGATTAGACCTACTTACCATGAAGAGTAGGGGAAAGATGCTGCTAATCGCCTCCCCAATCCTTTCCTGCCATCTCCTGTCGGTCGCATGCTTGAATGGAGAAGTCCATCATGCGCTCGGCCAGCATCCGGTCTCGAAGAAGCGACGCGTCGGGCCCCATTTTGAACGGAAGTCGGTGGTACTCCCTCTCTCTCCTGCCTGCCCTTGAGGCGGAATCACCCACTCCACCATCAAAAGAGCCCTCGGGGATCGATTGAGAGCTCGACGCCCCCTCCAGTGGCGCTCCCGATGCCTGGTCCGTGATAAATCTTGGATTTACACGATTATTTTAAGTATTTTAGCTAATTATTGGTGCTAACATTCTTTTAATAACCTAATTTCATAATTAATTTGGACTTTCTTGCAAAACTAATTATTTTAAAAATATATTTGAAAAGTGTGAAATTAGAGTACGTTCATGAAAAATAGATTTCAAGTCAAAGCACCACACACCCATTTAAATGATTAATAAAACATTTAATAATTATAATTAATGATCATGGAATTGGTAAAATTAATAAGATTGAAATCCACCAATAGGTAGAGCTTGATTTATGGAATCCAACGACGCAAACGGTACTTAAATCATGTTTGAAATGAAGAAGTTATGAATTTTCTAAGATTTTTGCACACATTTTGATGCTGCACGGTTTTTGGAGCAGCCGGTCCTTGTGTTTTTTTATTTTGCAATTTGGTTCACCGGCAGCCATGGCTGCCGGTCCACGGAATAGGCCGTGGACCACGGCCCTCCAGAGGCACCGAAATTCATCGGGAAGCATGCCGGCGGTGTCCCTGGCCGGAGGAGAAGCTCCGGCGATGCTTTGACGGTCGGTGGCGGTGTTTTTCGATGATAAAAGAGAGGAGGCAGCCCACGTTTTCCATGGCCAAGCTCCCCCACACGTTGCCGAGCTCCTCCACGCACGGCCAAGCTCCTCCACGCGCAGCCCACGCCCTCCACGGTGGCGTTCTCCACGGCCACGCACGCCCTCCACGGTGGCGTTCTCCACGGCCACGCACGCCCTCCACGGTGGCGTTCTCCACGGCCACGCACGTCCACGGTGGCATTCCCCACGGCCACCTCCTCCACGCGCAGCCACCTCCTCCATGCGTAGGCCGAGCTCCAGGCGCACGGTGGCGCAGCCCACGGGCGTTTTCCACGAGCTGGCTTGCCGGAGCGCCGTCCACGGGCGTTCTCCACGGGCAGTCCACGAGCAGTCCACGGGCGAGCTCCACGGATGCTGGGCGTTCTCCACGGACGCTGGGCGTTCTCCACGAGCTCCACGGCGCAATCCACGAGCACCAGCGCAGCCCACGAGCGGCGAAATCAACAGTGCATCATTGGAGAGATCGCGGTAATTTTTTTGTCCCACATCGCTAGTGTGCAACAAACTCCCCTCTCCAATCAATTATAAAATGAACCCCATTGCACAAGACAGAGGGATCCCGGAGAAAAGACAAGGTACAGGGTAAAGGGCATTGCTTGGGTTACGGGTTGGCTTTTGGGAGTGAGGTTTCTCAAAGGAGAGCGTGTCCCTACACCATCTTCCAGCCTTCTCTCTCTCTGAGATCAAGATCCGAAGAAGAAGACGCAGAGGAAGCCCAGTTCGCTCCACGGAGTACGAAGGAAGGAGCTATCTTCCCGACGAGGCTGCGCCGATCTGTTCTTATCTTTGTTACTTGTTTTGTTAATTTAATTTTTTTTTGCATTGTATCTAGACATTAAATTTCAATCAATGCAATATCTCTTCTTAACTCATGTCTTT
Organism: Areca catechu; assembly: GCA_021397845.1. Lineage (NCBI taxonomy): Eukaryota > Viridiplantae > Streptophyta > Magnoliopsida > Arecales > Arecaceae > Areca > Areca catechu. The sequence continues at coordinate 131,198,222 of CM038038.1, read as the reverse complement.
CGTCTTGTCTGCAAGTAGATGCTAGGATCTAAATAATAGATCCTAGTGCCAAGTTTACTTTTCCTGCAATTTTAATTTTTTTTATATTTTTCGACTTCAAATATTTTTTTTTTACAAGATCAAAAAGATTTCAAATCCTAAACACCGCCTTCTCTGTGGATTCGATCCGACTCCTCTTGCTACGCATTTTTAAATATTTTAAGAAGTCGGATTTTAAACTGATAGCCATAGTGTTTTAACGACAACCCCGTGGACCTACCAAGTTTTTGGCACCGTTGCCGGGGAGGGCATTAAAATAATAGTTTTTGATCTTTTTGATATTTTTTATACCATGCTAACTTTTCTTTTTCTTGCAGATTAAAAAAAAAAAAAAGGGGGAGAAAAGCAGAAGAGGAAGGAAGTCTCCCAATCAGTAAACTTTCTTCCCTCTTTTACATATTAATTATTTTTCTTTTTAGTTTCTTTTCTTATCTCCAAAAAAAAAAAAAATCAAATTTCAAATTTTTTTTAAAAAAATTCAAAATTCAAAATTCAAATTTCAAACAAAAAAATTTTTTGTTTTTCATTTTTAGATTCATTTAGGTAAATTTATCTTTTCTGCAAAATCCAAAAAAATTGCCCAGACATTTCATAATTTATTAGGATTAGAAACTTAATCACAAAATTAAAAAAATATATATAGCTTTAATTTAATTTTGTGTGTTTATAACTTTTATTTTGGACATCTTATTGCATTTCATAATCTCATAATCATCTTAAGGGCACTTATCCATAAACAAGATAAGGTGGGGAGTTCAATACCCTTCCTTAGCCCACAAACCATCACCCCTCATTTTGCATACCTAAGCCTTCTAAATAAAATTAACTAGACGTCAGCCCTAAGGAACTCGAGCTCAATAGGACAGGGCACCCGGAAGAGTTGGACCGGGTCAAGATTAGTTGGTTGACTGGTGTCTAGGAAAGGGGTTCAGGGATTACGTCCCGAAGGAAGGTGGTTTTCAGTTGGTGTCTAAGGCAAGCAAAGAGGGAAACTCCACCGACCTTACCCTTACCTGGCCAGTTAGCTAATTGGTCTTTGACTTGGAGGGCTCCAAGGCGGTCTTGGAAGTTAGGAGCTGTCTAGAATTAGGAAGCCTAGGATAGAAATCTGTTTGATAGGTGTTTGAAAATAACAAAAATATATATATATAATAATAAAAAAAATTTCTCACATTTTTGGGTTGCACTGTTTCATGCATGGTAGAAGATCTCTATTTCCAGACCTGGTTGACTTCAACCCTGAAATTGAACGGCTGATCCATAGTACACCAAAAAACCAAATGGCTGGAAACCCAGAAGAACCACCTAGACAGATGAAGGAATACTTTATTCCTTCCACCTACAACCCATCGACTTGTATCCATTTACCTGAAATACCTGCTAGACAATATGAGATCAAGTCTGCCACAATCCAGATGCTCCCTTCCTTTTATGGGAATACCAACGAAGATCCTTATAAGCATCTAGATGAGTTTCTAGAAATCTGTTCTACGGTGAAGATCCAAGATTTCACTGATGATGCCCTTAGGCTAATCTTGTTCCCCTTCTCACTTAAGGATAAGGCCAAGTACTGGCTTGGCACAATAGGGAAACCCATTCGAACTTGGGCTGAAATGCAGCACGAGTTCCTTAAGAAATTCTATCCTATAGGTCGAACCAACACCATGAGACGAGCCATCACTGGATTTGCTCAGCTTCCTTGTGAACAAATTCATGAATCATGGGAGAGACTTAAGGAACTCCTTAGAAAATGCCCACATCATGGTCTGTCTAAGTGGCAAATTGTCCAAGCTTTTTATGAGGGATTAGGAGACCAGTATAGACAGATGGTGGATGCATCTTGTGGAGGTGCATTCATGAGTAGAAGTGAGGATGAGGCCTATACCTTGTTTGAAACCCTAAGTGAACATTCGATCAACCATGCTTCTTTAACTTCATATGAAAGATCGATTCCTCACCAAAAGCGGGCAGGGATTTATGAAATTACACATTCAAATTCCAATGTCGACTTGAACCTAATATCCCAAAGATTAGATACAGTCGACCTCCTTTCTCAAAAGTTGGACCAAGTCCTAGCCCTCAGTCAACAATCTCAATCTCCTGCACAATACCCATCACACCCATCACAATACCCATCACCCTCTAATCATCAGGAGATTTGTTCTATCTGTGCTAGCCCAGCCCATCACATGAATGAATGTCCTACGGTTGCACAGTTACCACCTTTCATCCAAGAACAAGTCCAAGCTGCTCAAGGTTGCTCCAAGCCGGGTAATGACCCATTTTCAAATACTTATAACCCGGGTTGGAGAAACCATCCTAATTTTTCTTGGAAACCACAACAGACTCAGGTTCAGACCCAAACTCCTCCTGCACGGAACTTTCAAAATAGGCCCCCATCCAAAACTATGCCTATAATAGAGGTCAGCCTAGTCAGCCTGCTCAGCCACCATATCAGCCACCATATCATCATCAGTCATCATATCAACCTCCTCAACATACCAATCTGGCCGACGATAGGTTTGATCAACTTCAACAATTAATCATGACCCAACAACAATCTATCACCAGGTTAGAAGTTCAAATAGGACAGTTAGCTGAATCTACTATGAGGAGAGAACCAGGTCAACTACCAAGTCAACCAATACCGAATCCTAGAAACAACCCACTCATTCTTCAGCCTAATGTTCCACCTAAGAACCCTCAATTTGAGAATGCTAAAGCAATTTCTGAGCTTAGAAGTGGTAGGATTCTTAGGGACCCATATCAAAACCAGGAGAGAGAGGCTAGTACTGATGCTAGCAAGAATGAGAAGTTAGAAGATGATGTTAGTACTGAGACTAACCATGTAGAAGAGCCTGAGCCCGGGACTAGTACTGATACTGGTTCCGATTTAAGTGAGAAAGGGAAGAAGAGAGCAGATGAATTACCTGAGACTTATAAACCTAGAGTCCCGTTCCCTTCAGCCCTAGAAGCTGGCTTTTCCCGTAAAAAGCAAGGAGCACGCAACGAGGAGCTAATGGAATTATTCAAGCAAGTTCATATTAATTTACCCCTCCTCGATGCAATTCAGCATGTTCCAGCTTACGCTAAATTTCTCAAAGAACTCTGCACCCAAAGGCGTGAGCCACGAACCATAAAGAGAATCATTTTGTCTGAGGATGTAAGTGCAGTTTTGTTGAATCAATTACCTCAGAAAATGAAAGACCCCGGTGCTCCTTTGATTTCTTGTGTTATAGGTGGCATTACCTTTGACCGAGCCCTGTTAGACCTAAGAGCTAGTGTGAACCTTCTTCCAACCTCGGTCTATGAAAAATTTGGGATAGGTGAACTAAAACCCACGTCAGTCATTCTTCAACTAGCTGATAGATCTGTCAAGACACCATGTGGTTTGATTGAGGATGTCTTAGTTAGAGTGAACCAATGTTATTTCCCAGTAGACTTCCTTATACTAGACATGGAACCATCCCAAGAGCTAAATCAGAATCCCATAATCTTAGGTCGTCCATTCCTAGCCACTGCCAATGCCAATATCAATTGTAAAACGGGAGCTATGGACATTTCTTTTGGGGATCAAAAGGTGAGAATCAATATTTTTAATGCCTCAAAGTTTGCTCGAGAGGAGGAAAATTGTTCTGTGATTAGTTTAGTAGATGAGATTGTTGAGTCTGAATTTTCCTCCAATTTGATTGAAGATGACGAGCCTATTGCTGAAACCCAAGTCCAAGAGGTAAATGCCCTACTTGATTCACCTCAACCTTCACCACCTTGGTCAATGCAAACTGAATCCTTACCTGACCTAGGAACTGAGCCTTTACACCCTTCGATTCAGGCCCCACCACAACTTGAACTAAAAACTTTGCCTGAATCACTTAAGTATGTGTTTTTAGGACCTGACAAAACCCTGCCTGTGATCATTGCTTCTGACCTAACCTTGGCACTTTGCGGTTGCCAGTCATGGGCTCGACCAGGAGGATATGTTCTCCTAAATTATCACTAACTTGACCGTCGGAGTGCCCCCGCCGGAATCCCCGGCCCGGGTCACTAACCCCATTTTTGCAAGTTCAAAGGAGCAGGACATCACAAGCGAACCAGAGGGGCGATCCGACCCGACAGCAGCTACAGGCCATGATGATCTTGGCGGCAACAATGTTATTCATGCAGTGAGGGCCTTCTTTATGTCTGGCAAAATGCCTAATATCTGGAAGCAGACTTTTATCACTCTTATTCCCAAGCGCCAACATGCATCTGAACATGCTCATTTTTGGCCAATCAGCCTGTGCTCTACAATATACAAAATATGTATCAAACTTATGGTTATCCGGATGTAGTATATTCTTCCTCATAATATCTTCCTGGAACAAGGGGCTTTTGTTGAGGGTCGGGAAATTTCTGATAATGTGCTTATTTTCCATGAATTCATGTTTGATTTGCAGAAGGCTCCGGGCCACTGAAGCCTAATGGCCATCAAAGTGGACATGGAACGTGCATATGATTGTATGCGATGGGATTTCTTGGAGCATTCCTTACTTCAGTTTGGGTTCCACCCTTGGTGGATTTCTCATATTCTTACTTGTATCACCCGGCCTTCTTTCACATTGATCATCAATGGCACACCTACGGACTACTTCAGCTCCAAAATAGGCCTCCACCAAGGTTGTCCTCTATCCCTCTATTTATTTATAATCTGCTCTGATTCTTTGTCACGAGCTTTGTGGGATGCGGTATCCGAATCGAAGATTCTTCCTTTTATCCCAACTCCTGGAGCCCATCCTATCTTGCATCTTTTGTTTGTAGATGATTGTCTCGTACTAGGCAGTGCGTCGACTTCTTGTGCTTATGGATTTCATTGGACCATTGAGCAATATTGTATTGATTTTGGCCAGCAGGTTAACTTGAATAAATCTATTATTCACTTTAGCCCCAAGACGCCCACTCGGATTCGTCACTCTATCCACAATCTTCTTAGCATTCCGGAGTCAGATGATGTCACGCCCCGAATCCAGCACCGGAATCAGCTATGCGACCGGCCGCACAAATCCTAGGTTTTATCCTAGAGGTCATGCAAGGCCTAGGTTCACAAGAGTCATTCATCTAAAATCACAGCAATTGTATCAACATGAATTAAAAGTATAACTAAACAATTCTTTTATTCAAATCAACCTACTAATGGTCCATTGATCCATAATAAGTATCAGCAATCGAAAAACTACATAAGACTAACTAACAAACTAAAAGTCGATGTTCCGTCTCACGCCTAGCCCAAACCTTACTACGTATCCTGAGTCTCTGAAAAATCAAAAGTAGGGGGTGAGCTCTACATCCTAGTAAGGTTTCCATATGATCACACCAATAATAATATACATTTTTGAAAATAGTAAAATACCGGTATATCATGTCATGCAGTCAAATAATCCAAACTTCATGTATGTCAAACCATGAAAAACCATGCTTTCCTTTAGAGTTTTCATTAATCCATCTTTATCTTTAGGGTTATGGACTAGCCACGGTCATGTACCAGCCCATGACTGGCAACCGCAAAGTGACCATGCATACTATGGTCGATCCTGCTCACGTAATAAGCCCGTGGCTCGGCTGTCCCACATACTAACCACCCGTGGCCGGCTCCCACGTTTAAAGCCCGTGGCTCAGGCTGTGTAACCACGGTGCTACCGTAGCATGGCTAATCCAAATACCATATTTACTTCATCAACACTTGTCAAAACATATCTTTTATGATTTCTCAATAACCAAGGTCATGGTCCAACCCATTCTATAACCGGTATCGTGGTCCAATCCACTCGATAACCAATGTCATGGTCCAATCCATTCAACAACCGATATCGTGGTCCAACCCACTCGATATCCGGTGTCATGGTCCAACCCATTTAGCAATCTGGTATCATGGTCTAATCCATCCGGATATCAATTTCCTTTAAAACATGGTGCATGAAATACCGACGATAATAATAAAATCACAATGTCCATCATAAGAAATCAACTATACTATGCGATATAACACCATGCATGCAAATGTATATATAATATATATGCTCAAATCAAACTAGGCCACGTAAAATACATGTATAAATGGGTGATCAATACATAATTCCTTACCTGAATTAGTTCGTACTCAAAATTCGCGCAACACTTTCTTGCTCAGGAGACTGTTCTCCTACAATAAATAAATTTATTCAAATCAAACTCTACTTTCACAAATTTCGAGGAAGAAGGTTCCCCTAATATTCTCTCTCCTCATCTTTTCTCTCCTTCCTCCTCTCTCTCCTCTTTCTCTCTCCTAATCTTTTCTCTCTCCTCTTTCTCTCTCATCATATTTCTCTCCTATTTTTTTAAATTTTTTTATTTTTTTATTATTTCTCTTTTCTTTTTTTTTCCTTTTTCCTTTTTTTTCCTTTCTTTCTTCTCTTCTTCTTTTCTTCTTCTTCTCTTCCCCCGAACCAGTCCGTGTTCCTCCTCAGTTCGGCCGAACTGAGACCCCCCCAGTTACCAGCAGCCAAGGGAGGTGGTCGTCGGGGGAGGGCTCGATGGATCGGAGGCGGCGGCGGCGCAGCCACGATGATCCACGTCCCAAACACATGATCAATTCAACAAACTAAATCAAAGAAAATCCATATTAAATCTTCCTAAACAATTGAAATAAGGGAAAAATAAATTCACCGGTGCATGAAGGAACTCTCTGTCGCCCGCCGGAGAGGAAGAACGATGGCTTGGAAGGGGGTTTGAAGACTCGATTAGGCGACAACAAAGGAAGATTTAAAGAAGACTCCCGATGGCTTTTCCTCACCGTTTGGGGAGCAACCACTGCCGGATCGGAGTTCCACTCCATCTTGGACTCATCGTCGACTTCTCCCCTCCCCTCCATGACTCTTCCCCCCGAGTCCTCTGGCGGCTTTTCCGATTGATAAGGGAGCAGAGCGGCTTCGTGTCTGACTCTGTTTTTTTTTTTCTGCATCAAACCATGAAAAACCATGCTTTCCTTTAGAGTTTTCATTAATCCATCTTCATCTTTAGGGTTTTGGACTAGCCACGGTCATGTACCAGCCCATGACTGGCAACCGTAAAGCGACCATGCATACTGTGGTCGGTCCTGCTCACGTACTAAGCTCGTGGCTTGGCTGTCCCACGTACTAACTGCCCGTGGCCGGCTCCCACGTTTAAAGCCCGTGGCTTAGATTGTGTAACCACGGTGCTACCGTAGCATGGCTAATCCAAATACCATATTTACTTCATCAACACTTGTTAAAACATATCTTTTATGATTTCTCAATAACCAGGGTCATGGTCCAACCCATTCTATAACCGGTATCGTGGTCCAACCCACTCAATAACCGATGTCATGGTCCAATCCATTCAACAACCGATATCGTGGTCCAACCCACTCGATATCCAGTGTCATGGTCTAACCCATTTAGCAATCCGGTATCATGGTCCAACCCATCTGGATATCAATTTTCTTTAAAACATGGTGCATGAAATATCGACGATAATAATAAAATCACAATGTCCATCACAAGAAAATAACTATACCATGCGATATAACACCATGCGTGCAAATATATATATAATATATATGCTCAGATCAAACCAGGACACGTAAAATGCATGCATAAATGGATGATCAATACATAATTCTTTACCTGAATTAGTCCATACCCAAAATTCGCGCAACACTTTCTTGCTCAGGAGACTGTTCTCCTACAATAAATAAATTTATTCAAATCAAACCCTAGTTTCACAAATTTTGAGGAAGAAGGTTCCCCCTATTTTTCTCTCTCCTCATCTTTTCTCTCCTTCCTTCTCTCTCCTCTTTCTCTCTCCTCTTTCTTACCCTCATCTTTTCTCTCTCCTCTTTCTCTCTCATCATATTTCTCTCCTCTTTTTGTTATTTTTTATTTTTTTTATTATTTCTCTTTTTTTCCTTTTTCCCTTTTTTTTCTTTTCTTTCTTCTCTTCTTCTTTTCTTCTTTTCTCTTCCCCCGAACCAGTCCGGTTCCTCCTCAATTCGGCCGAACCGAGACCACCCCCTAGTTACCAGCGACCAAGGGAGGTGGTCGCCGGGGGAGGGCTCGATGGATCAAAGGCGGTGGCGGCGCAGCCACAGTGATCCACGGTCCAAACACAAGATCAATTGAACAAACTAAATCAAAGAAAATCCATATTAAATCCTCCTAAACAATTAAAATAAGGGAAAAATAAACTCACCGGTGCATGAAGGAACTCTCCGTCGCCCACCGGAGAGGAAGAATGATGGCTTGGAAGGGGGTTTGAAGACTCGATTAGGCGACAACGAAGGGAGATTTAAAGGAGACTCCCGATGGCTTTTCCTCGCCGTTTGGGGTGCAACCACCGCCGGATTGGAGTTCCACTCCATCCCAGACTCATCGTCGACTTCTCCCCTCCCCTCCATGACTCTTCCCCCCGAGTCCTCCGGTGGCTTTTCTGGTCGATAAGGGAGTAGAGCGGCTTCGTGTCTGACTCTATTTTTTTTTTCTGCATTGTGGGTCGAAGCCGGCTGGGCCTGCCGACTTCGGCCCAAAAGCCCAGATATCACAGATGCTTTGCTGATCTATTTGAGGATTCCCATTACTGGTAGATGCCTTCTTAGATAGGATTGTCACACTCTAATCAGGGCTCTTCAGGAGAGGATTAAGGGCTGGTAGGGACGTGCTCTTTCTTTTATGGGTCGACTCATGCTTCTTCGATCTGTCCTATCCTCTTTATGCACTTATATGCTGTCCAATGCAATTATCCCTATTTTAGTCATCACTAGAGTGGAGTAGCTTTTACGCACCTTTCTATGGGGTCATGGATCTACTAGTCGAGGAGTCCACCTTCTCAATTGGCGGGAGGTTTGCCAACCCTTACAGGAGGGTGGCCTTGGCATTCGCTCCATATTGACCATTCATGAGGCTTTGCTCGCTAGGCATGTAGCTAGGTTCATGCTTTCCCCTCACGGGTTGTGGTCTTCCATGATGCGGGACAGATATGGACCCATATATTTCTTCGATCAACACCGCAGTGGCCACCATTGTTCTCCCATCTGGAGAGAGATGTTGACCAAAGTTCCAGTAGTTCTTCCTCAGATTACCTGGCTGGTGGGTGATGGCCACTCTATTAATTTTATAAGGGATGCATGGATTTCTGACATTCCCTTGGCTATGTGGCCAACTTTTATCTCTATTGGCATTCCAGACTCCATCACTATCCCTGATTTGATTACTCCAGATGGCATTCATTGGGACTCCGGATTGGTTTCCTATTATTTTGGAGACATCTTGGGAGCACGCATTATGCCTATTGCTCTGCCTACTAATGCCCCTACTGACCTGTGTGTCTAGAGATCAACTTCTCATCCTCGAGCACCCTTGTCGGATCTCTATTCCCTACTTGCCCAACCCCTCTGCGGCCTATGGACCTGGGCTGGATTTGGAAGATACAGGTCCATCCTAGGGTGACTCTTTTTTTTGGAAGGTAGCACGGCGGCTTCTTCCAACTAGATCTCTTCTCGTTTCTAAAGGTCTCCACGTCCCTTCTTCTTGCCCGATTTGTGGTCAGGAAGTAGAGACTCTTGACCATGTCCTATTTTTTTATCCTCGAGCAGTGCAGGCTTGGAGGATGGTCGGATTCCATCACTTATTTGAGGATGTGGTAGACCCCATCAACACTTTCTTCATCTTTCTTCGACTGCCGTCAGCTCATTATTCTGCTACCTTTCTAGCTTATATGGCTTATTATCTTTGGCTTATCAGAAATGTTATCATTTTTTATTCTTCCACGCCCTCTCCTCGACTGGTTGTTGAAAAGGCTCGTACCCAGGCTCATGAGTACACCTCTTTAACCTTGATTTCCTTCGATAACTGGGGCTCCTTTCCTGCTCACCAAGCATCTCATATGATCTATGTTTCTTAGGAGCCCCGACCTCCGAGGTATGTCAAGGTCAATTTCGATGGGAGTGTTATTGGCGATGCTGCTGGGGCTAGCTTTATGATCCGGGATCGGGGGCTTCGATTGCTGGCTGCAGGTGGGTATTATCATTACTCATCTTCGGTTCCAGCTGCTGAGCTTCGGGGAGCCTAGGCTGGCTTACTGTATGCTACGAGGGTGCTTCGAGCTGACTATATTATGCTTGAGAGAGACTCGACCGCGGTTATTACCTAGATCCAAGCGGCTATGAGATCTACCCCTTTTCATCCGCTTCTCAGTGATGTTGCAGGTTTTGTCTACGGTTGTTCGGGGGTTATCATCCACCACGTGTATCGGGAAGCCAACTCAGCTGCTGATTGGGTGGCTTCCCATATTGCCCACCATTCGAATGAGATTTTATGGACCTCCTCGAGGATGCCCCGAGGGCTTTTTATGATGTTCTTCTTTCAGACTATCTGGATTGTATTCATTCTCTCTTAGTAATCTGAATACATCGATTTTTTTTTTTTTTTAAAAAAGGAAGCACGTACCTTCCAAACAGTTAATAGAAACAAAAAATGGGGTGCATAGCAATAGTTATATACGCCATATTTGGATTATAAAATTACTGATTGGATGACTTTTTTCCTGTGACAAAGCGTTGAAAATATATTTTATAAGAGTTAACAACTGGCTTTCTATTTAATTTATTAATATTTTATTTTTTTGTTTTTTAAAAATATATTTATTTATATTTAATTTAATGTAATGTATTTATTTTATTATATATATAATATATATAAGGGAGGAATGAAGGCAAAAAAGAAAGAAAAGATATAAAATCTATTAAAAAAGTTTCATTTTATATTGATTTATCAGATTCCACAGGTTTTCCCAATAATGATTTTCATCACCAAGAAGGCTACATTTTACGAATTTGCCAGATTTCATAGGTTAATTAGATTATGCAGATTTTGTAGATTTGCTAGATTTTATAAATTTACCGGATCTTATAAATTTTTTGACTGTAATTATTTTATAATTATTACAAAAAACTAGATTTTTTATTATTTATTAATTTTTATTATTATACTTATTTATTTTGTATATATATTGAACAGTAAATTAATATAAATATATTCAATTATTTTATAATTCTTCTGAATCCTTATACAGCAATGGAGAAAATTAACAATCTGGCTCCGGGCCTGCTCGGCACCCGTCAATCGTCATCGCCGAAGACCGAAAGCGCCGCTGAGTGGCGGAAGGACTCACTTGATTAATGAGTCCCAAATAAAAGAATGGCAAATGCTTTCTTAAGACTTTCATCGACCTTCTGGTGTGCTGCTTGGATTTTCCTGCCGACGCACGCGTGGTGAAAGTCAGTGCATGAAATCCTGCATTAATTGGGCCACTATTTTGTGCACCGCCGACCGTCGTGACTTTGTGGCATACATGGCCGGTGTTCCTCGCAGGACCGCAAGCTAAGAGACAGCTTGCAATGGAAGCTCCATGGGAGGAAACAAGAATCCCGAGAATCTTCAAGCGCTAGTAGGCTCCAAGGAGAGTGCGAAGGACCCACCGCCACCAGAAATTAAAGCAGCAAAACTTGGTGACGTTTGGACATCGTTTGTGGGACACAGGACTGCCATTATGCGGCGTTCACGCTTCCACTAATGCAACGAGGAGACGAGATTAATAACGAATACATGTCTATATTACAATTTTTTTTAATTAATTTTATCATAAATTTTATAAAATATGTTAATAATTATATTTAAGATGTTTTGTTTTTTAATTTTTTGTATTTGATTTATGAGATTATAAAATTTTTTTTTCTATATTTGGTATCAGAGTCCTGTTATTTTGTAGAAGATTGGAATCAAACAAAAAAAAAAAGAGAAAAGGCTACCAGGATTGGAATTATCATTTATTTTTCTATTCATCTTTAGATGATTAACCTGAAAAGCATGTTGATATGATATATTGATACTATTTCTCATGCTTTTAGATCTGGTAAAATAAAATATATGCATAGTATAATCATCAAAGAAGGCATTTTCTTCTTTTTTTTTTATTTTTTAAAACCATTTTCCCTTCCCCTTCCAATCCACGATCTTCACCGGTCGTGGTGGTGATCCGCTCGTGCCCGTCCATCATCGACATCGAGGGGTGACTGACGACGACATGGTAGTGGACCTAGCGATCGACGGCGACATGGTGGTGGACCTGGCAGCCGGCGGTGGCGTGAATGAGGTTGTGGAAGCGGGTGGCAGTGAATGGTGGTCATGGCAATTATCATGATTTTGAAACCTAACAAGTTGGATTTCTCCTCCTTTTCCTTGCCAGCAATGCCACCATCTTTCTTCCCGTGGCGACGACGGCCTCGACCGATGGTGAGGAGGCGGTGATTGGAAGCTTTTTGGATAAGAACAAAAAAAATTGAAGGATGAGACATGCCGTTGGGCATGTTTTGATCACCGGTGACACTATCGACGATGGTGACTTGCTGTCCAGAACCGGTCCTGGTGACCGGTGACCTCGAACAAGTGGCGGCTAGTGGATTTGAGAAGAGGGGCGGTGTCGGTCCTTGGGTTCCTTTCTCTGGGTTAACCATGGGGAAGAAGGAACGTTTTATGGGTTTTGGATTTTGGGTCTTATCCCAAAACCAATAACCCAATATCCCATAATTAAAAAAGGCCATTTTGCAGTTAGGCCCCTGACTTTTTTGATATTATAAATTAATCCTTTTATAATTTAGTCCTCGCAAAATTTATATTTATATATTGGTTCCAAAAAAAGGTTGACGTTGTGGAACGTCTATGTACTGTAGGGGCCCAGCTCTTTCTTATTTGGAAAGACTCTAATACAGACAACCATAATTTTATGATGGCGCATAAAGATTAATGGATCATTTGTATCTAACCCTTTTATTGGACATTTGTTTCTTAAGGTTCTACTCTTTCTTTAAGTGATGATTTCCTCTAGCTTAAGCAAAGGCATATTCCCATACTGCTCACATGCATTCTAACAGACATGAGGGCTATAACAAATTAATGGGGGACATTGGTTTGTCCATGCTTAAAACATGCCATGCTTGCTCCTCATATCATCCCTGGTGCTATAGTCATGCTTATAACATATTCAACATGTTTGGCATTATTATGTAGTTGGTGAATGATATTGAGGTGAAAACATTATATATCTCTGGTATTTTTGCTTGTTTGCTAATGTTTACCTTATTTCTATCGCTTGACGATGGATGATTCATCATCGAATAGAAAGGATGGAAGGAGAAAAGTTTAAGTAGATTTTGGTTTTGAATTATAAGGTTTTAACCTATTTAAAATCTAATCTATTCATTAAGTTGAGCTTAAATTAATGAAAGTGGCTGGACCCAATTACATTAGGTCAGTTTTAATTTTGAGTTAAGAAAATTTTTGCATTTAAGCCCCTATAAATTATAAATTATGAACGAGTCCTAAAAAACTTTACATTTAGGTTCCTATTATTTTTTGAAATTATATTTTATAGAAGTTTCTATATTTTCTATAATTTATGATTTAGTCATCTATTATTATTTTTGATAAAAATTGCTGTAACTTACTCGTTTTACATCCGATTTGAGCAATTTTTAGACCGTTGGACTCATAATGATTTAAAAAATATTTTGATTAAGTTCTTCATGTATAATAAAATATTTAAATAATTTATAAATTATTTATATATAATTTTACTCACTATTATATAATTCGAGTATGTTTTCGCGTAGTCCCAAAAGGTTCTTCATGCATGACTAATTATTTATCTTTTATTATCTTTTAGAATTATATATTGATATCTCTAAAATTGATTATAATTGATTATTCACTTATTATATACTATAATTCTTGTCCAAAGATATTTTATAGTTGTGTAGTAAGTGTTATTAATAGAAGTGGTAGTTAGAATGCATTATTATGTTATGATTTAATCAGTAGGGTGCATGTTATTGAGTATCCCATTTTAAACTGATCTTTTATGGTATACATGTTGTTAAAGTATGCCATTTTATATTTGTTTAGATATTTATTTTTCCTACATGAATAATTTTATAGATTGACATAAATATTTATCATCAAAGTGGTTTATTTATGTTGTCCATTAAATTTTTTATTATGATAGGGATATTTTCTGGTTATTGTATACAACCGCCTGTCCAAAAGAAGTTGCTATATGTTTTAATCTAAAAAGGTTGCATGATGTATTATGTTACAATGTTGCTCTAGCTTTCATGGGTCTGTTTGTCCAAATGGGCTAGGTTCGTGACTGTTAGGATATTTTATTTGCTTGTGACTTCATGTAAAGAGTATTTATGTATATTGTATATTCTGTCCAAGGAAAAATAAGTGATATTGTATTTGAACTCTTGTATACCATTTATGTATATATCAATTGATTAATATTTTGCATTCCTGCCATCTTTGATTATATAATCATTTTTTGTTAATAATAATGTTGTTATTGAGATTTTGATTGGATCAAATTATCAAAGATGGAGGTATATTGGGCTTAGAAAATTTATCTGTCCAAAGGAGACAGATTTTTGAATGCCTTGTATCCTCGTTGTGTTAACCTTTATTGTCTTTAAAAAGAGATATATATTGGATCTAAGAAATTTGTTTACCCAAAGGAGATATATTTTTTAAAAATTTTGTATTCTGATTATATTGACCTCATTATTGAAGTTCATAAATATGTCATATTCTTTACCTAAAGGAGAGTTTTATAATGAAACACATGGTACACTTATTGAAAATAACTTATTATATTTTAAATATTTATTTATTTATTATTTGTACCTCAAATATGTTGCATAATACATGATCTCAATTGATTGTTTATTTATCTTATGCCACCTTAGAGGTCATGATTTATGATCCATGATTGGAAAGTTTATGAATTTCGATGAATGGTGACCACTAAAGTGGTCCGTTTATTAAAATTTATAGAATCCTTCTATAAGATATTTAAAAGAGATTGTATAGCATTATATGTTGGAGAGAGATTCTTATGTTGGTCATTTTCTTTTTAAAGAAAGTTTTGTTGCATTGGACCAACGGTTTTCATTAAAATAATGCTTATAAAGATTTTCTGGAAAATATTGTATATGTTTCTCTATTGATTAACTGCATATGATTGTTTAGTAGTTAGTAATTTACATTCAATAGAGTTAATATTCTCATTATGATACTCTAACTAAAAGAAAATATGGAAATTGAAATTGTGCTAGCACTAACATTACAAAAAAAGTCATATATACCTATGCTTTTTAGACACGTAAAATATATACGTGAGTAAAAGTTTAAATTCTAAAAAGAATGTTATATATATCCACGTTTGACAAACATGAAAATGCTATAATCAATTTGTAACTTATATTTCAACTATTAAACATGAGTAAATCAAATATAATAGATAAACATTGGTATGCCAAGAAAAGAGTTTTCAAAAAAATTAATACTGATCCCAGGTCTAGAGCTATTCCAAACTCGAATCTGATTAACTTTAACATAAATGGATCAGATCTTGATATTTAATATCCAGACCCGAGACCCGACTAAAAATATAATATAATATATATTTAAATAATATAATATAATATAATATAATGTAATGTAATATGATATATTTTATAATTTATTATAATATATTATTTTAAATTTTATATTTTAAATATTAAAAATATAATTACACTATATTATAATTATACTATACTTACAAAGTCACTTTCACTAACTAAGTATAATGAAAGAATTCAATATGTCCATATTTTTAATAACTGGTCATTCGGGTTGGATCGAGTTCATAAATAATCCCATTCTATTATAAAAAGTTTGGATATAAATATATATGAATAAAATATAGATAACTATATTTTAATTATTAAATAGCTAACTATTATTAACCATAAAATATATAACAAATAATATTATTTTTAAAATAAATTAAGATATAAAACTAATTATAACTCTATCTCTATGTTAAAAATAAGTTCCATACAAGTTTTAACTTATAATTTAAAGATTTAAATAGATATAATTTTAACATTATTAGTATGTTCAAATCGGGTCAGGTCGGGTCCAAATTCAGTAAACCCAGAACCAATCCAAAAAATGGAATGGATCTAATTTTAGGACCCAACTTGGATCCACGGGTCCATAAAAATGGGTTAGATCGGGTCTAAATGGATCATATCGGATTGGATCATGGGTCAACCCGATCCATTTGCAGCATTACTTTTAGTTGGATTTAGGGTGGGCTTATATAAATTTTGGTATTTTCTATGTCCAAGTCCAGTCCATGATCACCTCTTACTGGTAGGAAGCTTGAGAACATGTTATCAAAATAGATAAATAATAATAACAAAAATGAAATATCTAGAATTACCTGGAAGCTCTACTGACTACTTTTAATAATAATAATAGTAGTAGTAGTAGTGGTAATAATAATGTATAAATACTTCAGGAAAGATTTGAGCAAATAAATGAGTAGCTTGTAAAATCAAGCTTGGAAGTTAGATATAAATCAAGCTTGAATCACCAAAACATGCTCTAAATTAATTTCAACCAGTGAAGCCCAAGTCAAAAAAAACTTTGATATATTTATACTATTATACAAATAATGTATTATTAAATTAAAAATTTGTTTTTTTTTTTTGGATTAGTTTAAATTTATTTTGGGCTTGAGTCAAGTTAGCATGTTATAGTTCAATTTTTTATTCAAATTTGAATTAAGCATGACTCAAAACTATAATTATCCAACCGATCAATTAGACTCGTTTGAGCATCAGTTTAAAATTAAATTTAAATTGAGTTGGGTATAATCGTAAACAAATCAAGCTTGATGTAGGGTTCAAACTGCAGAGTTATTTCAGATTAAGTTCGATCGAATTTGGACCCAAACTCGATAAGCTCGATCAGATTCAGATCCTGACTCGGTAAGCTCAATCGGTTACCACAACTCCCCCGGTTTCAACAACTTTCCCGGTTTCACACCCATCTCATTTATGTCTCTCTGCGTAGTAAACATCCATCGCTACCCGGGGTCTAGGTATTTTCTCTTCGTAATGGAGCGCGGCGAGGCAAGGCTCGGCGGCTACCCTGGGTCTATGTATTTTTCCTTCGTAACAGAGCGCGATGAGGTGAGGCACGGCGAGGCAAGGTGAGGTGCAGCGAGGCTCGCCAAGGTGCGACGAGGCGAGGTGCAGCGAGGCTCAACGTCGCTCAGTGAGCCGAGGTGCGGCGAGGCTCGGTGAGGCGCAGCACCGCTCGGCTCGGCGAGGTGCGGCGATGCACGGCGAGGCGCGGTGAGGCATGACGAGGCAAGGTGTACTTCTAGGAGGTTTCGATTGGCGAGATCTGGGAACTTTCGATGAGGCAAGAATTCAAGTCTTTTGGGAGGTTTCGAAAGGTGAGATGAAATGGTCTCTGTTTCGATTTGCGTTTCTTCACCCGATTTGATCTAACTTTGTGGCCCTTTGTTTTTTTTTTTTTTATAGAAAATTTGGGGTTCTGCCCTTAGAGAAACAATGGCTAAATATATATGGTTTATGGCTGCCTTAACTCATCTAACAAGCCCTTAACCTTGGTGGTAATCGAAAGAACATAAGTAATCGAAAACAAACTAGAACCAGTTGGAAAATTATGCTTTTTGATCTGATCAGGAGGCACTCTGTGTTAGATCCGAAGCCCTCTTTAAAAAATCTAACATTTATCATCCACCATGATCCGACTAGCATCGATCCATATCTAAATTGCCAAAGAAGAAAAAATAAACATCTACCAATATTTTGTTTCTTTGTTTTCTTTCATGTATTAATACAACATGGAATAATTTTCATGCATTTTATTGATCTGGCTTGAACTCCTTAAGCATTTATTTTTATACGAGAAGAAAATAAATTTTGAGTTAGCATGTAGTAACATGGATTGTAAAGTTGGATGCAAGTATTTTGAAGATAGAGAATTCTGGTTATTTAATTTTACATGGCATAGCAGTTCAATGGTTGTGGTGTATTTGTCATTTATATGGAATGAGAATGTTAATTCCAATCTATATGTACGTGATATTGTAATATTCTAGATGTACATTTATATTACCCTTTTTATTATTTTCTGCACCATCACATACTTGACTTTTATTAGTTTCTGCGAAGAGCTATAATGAACAGGATGCCATGTAGCATATTAGGGCATTTGAACTTCCCTGAAGAATTCTTCAGTAGAACAATAGAGTTCAGGCAAGTGGAGCATGTCTTGTATAATAAAGTTACTATTGTTATACGAATGCTACCGAAAAATAATGGTTACAATGAGTCGAGTCCTAGGCAAATAATTCAAAATCAATTGAGAGATGCCTGTTATCTATCGTACATTTGCTTTGCAATTTGATTGATCAATTAGATGGCGGCTATGATGTGGCAATCATTGTGATGGTTCAAATTATCTACTAAGTGAGATTGTTTAGCTACTCGCCCGAGTTCGATTCTTATCAAGAGGCTTTTAAATATAAATAGGCTTTTAAATACAAATTCGAGACCTTCATTTTGCTTGCTTTGTTATCGCCAAGCGGAGGAGCGCAGCTCAAGGTATGCCCGCTTATTGTTATTGATCATTGTATGTTAGCCTTTCAAAAAAAAATTATCTCAGTATCCTTTACTTATTTTTATTTTTTATGTTTATTTTAGATACATATATATATATGGATGTTGCCGATCTCACCGTGGTGGCCTGTAGCTCTTGAGCTGGCACCGGTCTTGGACCCTCTCACCTCGAGATCTCCAAGCTTCCGGACCTGCAAAACAAAGTCAGAGACCCTGGCCGGGGGTTCCGACGGGGGCACTCCGACGGTCAAGTTAGAGAGTGACGAGATGGAACAGATCCCCTAAGGCAGGTTCCCGAAAGATTCCCGTGCTTAGAGGAGATGTAAATGAAAGAAGTGTGGAGAAGAGTGGAGTTGAAGCCCAGCTCCCTGTGCTGAGTTCACCGAGCTCATGCCTGAGGACTCCTTGAGGACTCCCAGGATTGTTTTCTTGGTGTGTTTCTCCTTTTTTTTCACTTACCTCTCTGCCCGTTTTTACCATTCCTTTTATACCATCAAACTGCCTCCAGCTCGCCTTTCTCTCCCGGGGCTCCCTCCCACTTCTCGTCCCTCTCCCCCCCCTTTCCTCTTCGGGTCTGGGAACTAAGTGGCCGGACCACCTCGCTCGTCGTGTGTCACGAAAAGGGGGGGGGGAGACTGGCAAGACTTTGGGCCGAGTGCAGGAGCTCTCCTTTTGAGGCGTTGACGGTGAGCGTACAGCCATTTTGGGCTCATGTCTGCAAGGATTCCATTTATTGGTTGCGGGGCCCCATCCGATTAGTGTAAACGAGATTTCGTGTGTCACTGCAGACCTACTGGCACCCCTTACGGGGCACGGCGCGTGCAGCCCGAGTGGCGATCTTGCAACCCGCGCCCCTACTTCCCCGAGGCTTCGCTGAGTATGGCTGACCTCGGCCGAGGTGGACCCGTCTTGGGGTGCCACCTGGCGAGGGAGCGAGGGGCCGATAGTTTCGGCCGAGGTGGACCCCTCCTAGGTGGACACCTGGTAGAGCGGCAGAGAGGTGCTCGACTTCGGCCAAGGTGGACCCGTCTCCGGGTGCCACCTAGCGAAGGAGCAGGAGGGCCCGGCTCGACCTCGATCGAGGTGGACCCATCTTGGGGTGCCACCTGGTGAGGGAGCAAGGGGCCGATAGCTTCGGCCGTGGTGGACCCCTCCTGGGCGGACACCTGGTGGAGCGGCAGAGGGGTTCTCGACTTCTACCGAGGTGGACCCGTCTTGGGGTGCCACCTGGCGAGGGAGCGGGGGGTTGCCATCTTAGGCCGAGGTGGACCTCTCCTGGGTGGACACCTGGATGAGCGGCAGAGAGGTGCTCGACTTTGGCCGAGGTGGACCCGTCTCCGGGTGTCACCTAGCGAAGGAGCAGGAGGGCCCGGCACGACCTCGGCAGAGATGGACCCGTCTTGGGGTGCCACCTGGCGAGGGAGCGAGGGGCCGATAGCTTCGGCCGAGGTGGACCCCTCCTGGGCTGACACCTGGCAGAGCGGCAGAGGGGTGCTCGACTTCGATTGAGGTGGACTTGTCTCCGAGTGCCACTTGGCGAAAAAGTAGGAGGGCCTGGCTCGACCTCGACAGAGGTGGGCCCGTCTTGGGGTGCCACCTGGCGAGGGAGCGGGGGACCGCCAGCTTCGATCGAGGTTGACTCCTCCTGGATGGACACCTGGCGGAGCGGCAGAGAGGTGCTTGACTTCGATCGAGGTGGAACCGTCTCCGGGTGCCACCTAGCGAAGGAGCAAGAGGGCCCGGCTCGACCTCGGCAGAGGTGGACCCGTCTTGGGGTGCCACCTGGTAAGGGAGCGAGGGGCCACCAGCTTCGACCGAGGTGGACCCCTCCGGGGTGGACACCCGGTGGAGCGGCAGAGAGATGCTCGACTTCGGCCGAGGTGGACCCGTCTCCGGGTGCCACCTGGCGGAGGAGCAGAAATACCTCTCCCTGAATGGGGGATCTTTTTAAAAAAAACCATGTGGTACTGACCGTGTCCAGCTGGACCTGACACGCGCCCCACGTCAGTGATGTAGCCATATCAGCTGGACCAGATCATTTAGGGTTGTACTCGTTTTAGGTCCTTCTGGCCGCACTAGGAGTCGTCGGGCTTTAGCCCAGGGACCTCCTAGGGCCTTAGCCTCTAGATCTAGGATCAGTGCTCCTTTTAGTCTTGAGATTCCATCTGATGAGGATTAGCCTCACAGATGTCTTTTGTCTCTTCTGTTGTATGTCTTTTATGTTTCATGTTATTTTGTATGTTTCAGTTTTGCTGATGACTCGGCAAATTTTGTACTAAAAACTCCTCTTATCAGTTATATATTTCAGTTTGGTGCTTATTATTTGTGATTGATAGGTTAAATTTACTTTCTTCAGCTCTGATACTCTCTTTGGATCTTTTTGGCTCTGATATCTGTCATATTTGATACTCTACCATCTTTTTGTCTCCATGCTCATTGTGAGGGGGAGGTTATTCCCCTTTCTAATGATTGACAAAAATGGGGAGTAATAGTATAGATGTATGCATAAATTGTTGTGATTCCACTTTGCGTAAATTTTCAAATCTGATCTGCTTTGATACCCTGAAATAACATATTATTTGTTCTGATTAGAAATATCTAATTGAGGGGGAGATTGATTCTTCCTAACTATGAAAATTATGGCTCATATGGACTTACATTCATATTCATGAATTATAACAGTTGAAATTTGAAACTTAACGCTATTTTACTCAAGATTTTGTCATCATCAAAAAGGGGGAGATTGTTGGCTCCACCCAGTGATTTTGATGAATAACAAAACATTGAGTGCATAATGTATACTAATGTATATTTCAAGTTATGAGTTTTCAGGAAGAAAGCACCTCAAAATCTCAAAAACTTATGTATCATGGCACGTCGTGGCACGGAGCATTTTTCACAAATCTGGACATCCTCTTCCTGAAAAAAGGGCATCTACATGTTTAATTATTATTTGTTTACGATCCATTTAAGTTTCAAAATTTATATTTGTGTTTTTGAACTAATTTGCACTTGAATCTGAGCTTTTCAATCTCAAGCGTCGACACTTGGGAAGCCAAGTATCGACACTTCAGCATTTGGCACGAAGAAAAATCCTTGGCACGCCAAGTGTCGACACCCAGAACTCAAGTGTCGACACTAGGTGTCGACACTTAGGTTTCCAAGTGTCGACACTAGGTGTCGACACTTAGGTTTCCAAGTGTCGACTCAAGGCCTGAGATTTTTGAAAATCCAGAACTTTGCCATCTGAGAGTTTTTGTGTCAAGTGTCGATACCTGTATATCAAGTGTCGACACTTGAAAGTTCAAGTGTCGACACCTAGAAATCAAGTGTCGACACCGACAGCCAAATATCGACACTTGAAGCTTGACAAAGCCCTAACGGATCTATTTTTCTGACTTGCAGAACTTACTTTTCAAGCTCCAAACAGCTAGATCCGAGGCTCCAACGGTCACAAACTATTTTTTGGAAGTTTCTTGGTATATTTAATCTCCACCAACCTCATTCTAAAAGCATTGAAGTGTATTGAAGTCCATTCAAAGCCAAAAAGCCTATATTCTTTCAAGAACCTCATATCAAAAGCCTTTTATAGTTTGATTCCCTGAAAAAGCCTTCAAGCTCATCCTAGCATCATTCCAAAAGAGGTGTTTTGAAGAATATTTCAAGAAGGAGACAAGACAAAGCATCAACTTGAGCTTCAAAGATTCCATTATACTCTTGAAGAGAGTTTGTCTTAGTTTTAAAAGTTATATATCTGTTTTTATTTTGTGATTTGACCTTGCTTTCAAAGGTGTCTTAAAAGAAGGTTGTTGTGGTTTGTTGGTGAGCCAAAGGGATAAAACCAACTAGGGTTAACTTGTGAGCCCGAAGACAAAACAAGTGTTGAGGTTTGTTGGTGAGCCTAGGTGACAAAACCAACTTAGGTTTTGACTTGTGAGCCTTGTGAAAAACAAGTCAGTTGTAATCTTGTTTGGATTATAATAGAATTCCCAAGGGTGGCTTGGAGAGTGGATGTAGGTGCTAGGTTTGCACCGAACCACTATAAATCTTGTGTTTGTGTGTGATTGCTCTCTTTCTCTCTTGCTCTTTGGTTATTTCTATTTATTTACTGCTTTCCGCTGCATTCAATCTTGAATTTATTACTCACAAACACCACTAGACCTTCACATTACTGTTTTAAATTTTAAAAGACCTAATTCACCCCCCCTCTTGCGCTCCATTTATGGGCAACATGTTCTTTAATCGGTTTTCATGTTTCTTAGTTTTAACATCCTTCTCTTGGAAGTTCTGGTGAAGTTTTATTTTCTTGTCTCCTGAATTCCTAGTATTTCCCTCTAAGCAGATTTTTATTACGGAGAGAAATGATGAAAATGCAACGTTATGGTGTTGAAGTGTGTTTGGGATTAGCACATCCCAAATCAAAGCAGTTTTTTTAGCAATATTAGTTTGCAGCAGCAGGTTATCGAACCAATTATTGGTTAGAATCTTTAAATTACTTCTGTTTCTCAGATCACTGAATTAAGGGCTCGTAACAAAATGCAAGCTAGTCTTCTCAGCAAAACAATACCCAGCTATTGATTAAAAGTTAGCAATATCTGGACTTCTAGTATACAACTACAAAATCATCTGGACCTAGTTCCCAAACAGTCTTGGAAAAACCATTATTTGTGTGTGAGATATGTGAATATTATTCGAGAGGTCGTTATCATAATTGTTGTGTTTGTAAATCATTTTGTTCAATTCTTTGATTATAATAATAGTGTCAAAGTATTAGGTCATCTGTTATCTTTAATGGGATCTGCTTAAATCACTAAATAACCTGGTTTTCAGTGCCTTTTTATTGAAAAAAAAAAAATCAATGGTAGCAGACCCTTAAAAAAACCCTATTTACATGTAACACACTAGGTTAATCTCTGATAATCGTCTGGTGATACTTAGTTTTTTTGCAAGGTCCGACAGACGAGAATGTTTGTCATATTAGGTTATGTACATTTGGCCTTTGATAGGAATAAGGATTTATCAAATAGTTGAGACAAAAATTGATAATTATAGGCTTTCTTAGTAGAAAATATAGAAATGTTAGGATCAGAAAAAGTACCAAACTTATTGATGCTCAACCTGGTACTGACAGTCTTATTATGCTTAGCTTCTCTATGGACCCATATTTAGCTGGAAAGAGAGAGATGCATCGAGCAAGGTATCTTGTACAAACCTGCCATTCTAAAAGCGAAACAACCCTAGGAAAAAGAAGGCTGCAAAGTATCACTTCTTTTTATTACGCTTGTCAACAACTAACAGACTATTTTGTTTGTCACTTCAGATAATTTAATTGTGGCCTTGATAAAAATCAGGATTCATCACATGGTTGAGATGAAATGGGATAATTATGGGCTTGCTTGATAGATAATTTAGAAACACTAGATCAGAAAAGTAACAAACTTATTGATGCTTGATTTAGTTCTGATATATTTTTTTAAAAAAGTAAGATGGTCATATTATGTTAATTAATTTGCTTCTTTGTTGACCCATATTTTGTAGCTGGAAAGAGATGCATGGTGCAAAGTATCTCGTACCCTACCTACAAAGTGAGAAACCTAAGGAAAAGAAGGCTGAAAAGTATCTCTTCTTTTTATTAGTACTTCCGGTGTATGATGTATGCCAATCCTTGAATGAAGCAATGGCTTTATCCAGTCCAAAGTAATGGCCATGTCATGTGCCATCTCTCTTACCGGTTGTCTTAACCAAAGTGCCATAGCAAAGGACAATGATGGTTTGGTTTGTCCCTACAAGTAAAAATTTTTCTTTGGCTTGCCCTTCACAATAATCTGCATACCAAGAAAGTGTTGACAAATAAAAGTTAGCAAATCAATACCGGATGTGTTATGCATGGAGCGAACACTGAGTCCATCTCTCACATTTTGATCGAGTCTCCCTTTTCTCGTTTCATTTGAATGGCTTGCAAAACCTATTTGAATATCCAGGGTTGGCCTGCAAGCGTGCATGGAATTTGGACGGACTGGAGGAAGAGGAACTTCAATTGCTCGATTCAGAATGTAGCAGTTCAGCTTATTGCGGCAATTTGTCAAGGAATTTGGTAAGAAAGGAATGCAAGAATTTTCATGAAGAAGAGTTGCTCTGAGTTTGCTGTAGTGCAAAAAAAAATTACATTCTTTCCTTGTTTGGAAGCACCTCTATTTTCCAAAAAAAAAAAAAAATCGAGATAGTCATGACAAGATTCCAATGGCCCTTAATTCGCTGGCACAGCAGCAGCCCGCATGATTTGCCAATCTGGATGTTAGTTTGGGCTTCAGATGAATTGTATCAATGTTGGTGCTCCAGTCTCTGTGGAACCTAGTGTTCCCTCTCTGTTTTGATTGACTACTGGGAGTAGTAGAGGATTTGTTTTAATGTACTCTCTGTCTGCCTTCTGTTTGTTTTTCAATCGGAACAGCCGTCGTCTCGTGGCTGATTCCCTGTTTCTGTATTCTTTTACTGCTGACTCTAAAAATATCAGGTAATTATACCTAAACATCGAAAAAAGGACAAATTCTTCCTCTGAGTCTTGCATCTTTGGAGGAGACGACTTTTCCACCAAGTTGCTGTTTTTGACCCATGAGTCCGGTATTCTCTGGTTGATAAAGGGCCAAGAATCAGGTGGCATATTAAGTATCTAGGGTGGCCAAGCATTATCTAATTAAATATGAAGATTAGCTTATGAAATTAAGACAGATTAATTATGGTTTTGTTAGGACTTGGGAGCACGCTAGATGGAGCATGGTGTTGTATTTACAGTAAGATGAATATTGTCACCTCTTAATCTAACACCATACCCCTATGAGCATGTTTCTTCTCCAAGTTCACCAAGAATCCATCTATAGATATGATGGTCTTCTAATCGTGAGCACTTGAATATAGCACTACAATATCAATTTTTTACTAGAGTTTCATGATGACTATATATATATATATATATATATATATATATATATATATATATATATATATATATATATATATATATATATATATATATATATATATATATATATATATATATATATATATATATATGCTTACAACCCATGAGATTCAGGTTTTAGACTATTGGCATGATACCTGATATTCGATACAGATTCCACATATCTTGGAATTTCTTTGAGCTGTAACATTCCTTGTACATAATTCTTCTTCTAATAAATTCATTGGAATACCCTCTCATGAGGGTACGAGGATTATTCCATACCTTAGATCTATCATGGTATCAGAGCATTCGATCCACCCTTCTCTTCCCTAAACCTCTCATCCCTCTCCGATTAAACCTCTTCACGGTCTTCGACCTCGCCGGTTAAATCAATTTTTCATGGCTTCCCTTGCTTCCCGTCGCATGATCACTGGCATCTCTACCGTTGCTGTCGCCGTTGCTTCCCCTGCTTCCCTTGCTTCCAGCATGCCCTAGCAGAGGAAGGAGGATCGGATCGGACATCGTCGCTGCCTCCGTTGCCATTGCGGCCATCGCACGGGACATCGTCACTATCATCTTTGCCACTGTGGCCTTCGCACCTCTATTGCCGCGTCGCTGCCTCCATTGCCACTGTGACCGTCGCACCACTATCGCCGTTGTAAGCCTCCACCGCCTCTTTCTTCTCTCAATCTTTTGCCAACGCTGCTTTTCTTACTGGTCGGCCTCCTTCCCTCCGATTTCCTTCGTGATGCCCTAAGAGGAGGACCGGACAGTGGAATCTCTGCCTCTTTTTTTTTTTTTTTTGGCTGTGATAAAGTGTGGGATCTCTACTTCGTTTTCCCTTTGGCTGTAACACTGTATGGTATAATGGGCCATCAGTACACCGTGATGTCATGATGTTAGGCTGGCAAGGATCTTATATTATTATTCTTCATATCCAATCAATACGGGCTGATCCCAAAATATGATTGATAGTGGATGCTTATGAATTATCTGAGAAGTGCTAAGCATATCACCTAAGTGTTTTCTCAACTAAGATTTTTTCCCTTCCCTCTTTGCTTTGAGTAATTACAATTATTCCTAGAACTAGTATTTTTTGGTATGATGAATCCAACTGCATTGACTTTGAGTGACTTTGAGGTCCTCTTAAATAGACTTATACAGAGGGATATGGGCAATTATGGAGGAGAGAATATTAGCTCTGCTCTCCAGACTATTAATGTTAAATTGGATGGACCAGGAAACTATCTAAGTTGATCCCGTCATGCTCGCCTCATCTTGGAATCTAGAGATCTTGAAGGGTTTATTGCATGTGAGTTGAAAATGCATGATGGAATGGGAACTGATGCAAAAAGATGGAAAAATAATAATTCCTTGGTGTCAGCTTGGTTGCTGGGTTCCATGACTCCACAGGTGGCTAAGATTGTGGAAAAGTTAGCAAGTGCATATAAAATTTGGACTGCTTTGACAATAATGTATTCTCAACAGGGAAATACTATTCAAGCTCATAAGATACAATATGAGCTTAAGGATCTGAAACAAGGGAGTATATCCATTATTGAGTATGTATCTGAAATTAAAAGGTTATGGTCTGATCTAGATTTTTTTGATCCACTCTCTTTGGCTTGTTCTGAAGATGCTGAGGCTGTACAAAAATGGATTGATAGGCGAAGAATTGCTAATTTTCTTCATGGCTTAAATCCCGGGTTTGAACAAGGACGAGACACAATACTTGCAGCAAAAGAGTGGCCAACTCTAAATGAGGTTATTTCTTCTATTGCCAGTGAAGAAATGCGATTACATACCATGTCCTCAACTTTTGGAGCTCCATCTCGATCTGCACTGTCTGTATTGGTTTTGCCCAATCCTCACAGCCATCATCTTCACGAGCTACTCGTATTTCTTCTTCTACCTTCATGCATGACAAGATTTGTCACCATTATCATCAACCTGGTCATATTAGACCCTACTGCCCTGAGCTTCGTAGTAAGACTCCAAGAGATCGAGAAGGTGCTCATAGCGGAGGGAGAGGAGGTTGTGGTGCTCGTGGTAGTGGTTTTGCATATCAAACTACTGCATCTGGGAATACCTCTATCCACACAGTTACTGTTGCTGCACTTGGAGATACTGCTACTCATATGGTCTCTGTCACTGCTGATGAGTTGCGGGCCCTTCATCAGTTCAGATCCAGTCTTGAAGCTTCAGCCAACACTACTTCTGAAAATACTGCTTCTTCCAGTCATTATGGTAACTTTGCTCATATAAGTCCAGACATACAAGGTATGGTATTTAATTGCATTAGCTCTCATAATAATTCTTGGATCATAAATTTTAGAGCATCCAGTCATATGGCTGGATCATCTAGTAATTTCATCTCTTACTCTCCTAGTATAATCAATAAATCTGTGCATTTAGCTGATGGCTTGGTCTTTAGAATCTTTGGGTAAGGATTTATCCACTGTACACCTAGTTTACCTCTTCAATCTATTCTGCATATTCCAACATTACTTATTAACCTATTATCTATTAGTTTTATTACTCGTGGTCTTAAATGTTCTGTAACTTTCAATGAACATAATTATGTGATTCAGGAAGCTCGAACAAGGAAGAGACTTGGGACTGTAATAATGCGTGATGGGCTGTATGTTTTGAAAGATGGCTGCTCAAAAATTGGATACATGGCTGCTGCATTTGAGTCATGGAAGTCTGAATTATTGCTACTACATTACAGGCTTGGTCATTTTCCTTTTACCCTTATGGTACAAATTTATCCATCTGAGTTCAGTAATATCAACAAACATCTCTTGGTATGTGATGCATTTGAGTTTGCTAAACACATCGTAGTATTTATCCAGTTTCAAGTACTAAGAGTACTGCAACTCTATCATCAAGCTTGTCTAGCATACTGTTTATCCTAGCCAATTGCTGAAGAATAACATTGAGTTGATCTTCTCTTTCATTCTCCATAGGTTCACTTGATTGGAAATGGTGGGGATGATAAGGGACTCCTGATCTAGTCGACATGAGTCAAGCATGCAAAATCATCTATGATCTACTAGACCTAGAATCTTAACCAGTTGCTTAAGTCAGGGTAGCAAACCAGTCTGTAGTAACTCCGTGCTTGGCCAGATAGGTGTAGGGGAGTGGAGATCCCTGAACGCCAACCTTAGACACCAATCTGGGATTGGCCAGGTAGGCGGACCAAACTCACAAACCCTGAATCACCAAGCCTAGACACCAAGAGCAGCAGCACACACATAATGGGCTGATGCCAAGAATAGACACTTAGTCTTGACTCGACCAATTGGTGTCCCTAAGCTCTCTAGAGCAAAATTAGTGTCTACTCAGTTTTAATTAGAGCTTGGGTTCGTGATGCAGGTTAGTAATTTTTGGACTAGGGACAGGTAATGAAATCCTGACCCTATGTTAAATTGCTTCCCTTAAAACGATTTATGAAAATGATTGCAAGCAAATGCTCTAATGAGATGTCTCTAATTATATTTTTGGATTTTTTTAAGGATGAAAGCAGAAATGAGATGAAGGAAATGATAAGAGATAAAGCTAAATGCAAATTAAACTATCTAAGAAATGTAAACATAAGAAAATACAATTGCTGAAATTCTCAGAATAGAACTTCTTCTCGGGTAGTTCTCTGGCTTGTAGAAACTCTACAGGCTGAAATAAAATCTGAGAAAATTAACAAACATACTTTGAATTACATGTGATCTATCAAAATAAAAATCATGAGATTTGGAGGTCCCTACAAACAGTAACATCTAAAACAACAGACCATGTATGATAAGGAAAAATTGCAGAAATTAAAAATAGATGAGATCTAAAGATGCAAAAAGTTTTTTTGTTTAGGGTTTTGAAATCCTTTTCTTCTTATGTTCCTCTTCAAAGGCCTATCACAGTGGAACCCCTACATGCCTTAGGAGACCCCGTGGAATGGGAGGAGTGGGTCTTGAAACCTTACTTTTCTCCTAAGACCGACGTCTTGGTGAAGCACCTTATCCAAGTACTTTAAGAAGTGCTAAGTCCTAACCTGGCTCTGATACCAGAAATGATGGGGGACTAACTAAATGCAAGATGAAATGATGCAAGTGAGTTATTGTTTTGGGACTTTTAGGGTTTTGAATTAAGTTGAGGATTCCCGAAGACAAAAAAAAGTAAATCTAGGGTTATATATTGACAAGATCTTTAGGCAAGCAAGTAGTCCCTAAGCAATGATAAAGAGAGGACCCCGGGATTGAGAGATTCCGTAGGACTTAGCTCTCAGAACAATATCGACTTAGGAGTTCAGGGAGGCAAACCTCAAAGATCTGAAGCGCCCGATGCCGAGATCACTCACTCTCGCGAATGCAGCCTGGATGATCGAGCCTTCAACCCGCAGATACGCCGGCTTGTTGTCTAAAGGTCTCGATAGCAAGGGCAACCGACTCCATGTTCGTGTCACCTGGAGGACTTGCGAGCATTCAAAGAAGAAGAGTTAGGTTTCGATCAAAAGATAGCAATAGAAGAAGGAAAGAGAGTTGATGTGATGATGGGTGGAGTCTTCTTGTTAGGCGCCCGGGTGGATGATCCCAATGGGCTCCGATTCGAAGTTGAAGGATGGAGTTGCGGAAGGGACGGTAACTTGAGGCCCCACACCTCTCGACGCCCGAAGGCGAAGGCGCTCCCTCACGGAGATCGACATTCCTAGTGAACGAAGGCAACTAAAGAAAACTGGCTCTAAAAAAGACTTGATTTTTTTTCATTCATAAAATTAGCTTTACAAAGGAGGTGTTAGGTCCTTTAAATAGGCACCTTAGGATCCCATTTGAAACTCAAATAAAAGATACAAGTCTTCTTGAAAGGGGCGCCCAAAATTTTAGAATTTTCTCTCCTTGGCCGACCATGAAGTTGGGCTTGATTGGGCATGGCTTGATGTGAGGCTTGGAAGAGGGATCTTGACGCCCTTGAACTTGGAATGTTGGTCCTTCATTTTGGAAGAAGACATGAAGTGAGGCTTTGAGCAAGGCATGTATTCTCCTTCTTTCCTTGGTTGTGCATCCATCTTTGGTACAAAGCATCACATGGGGAGTGGAAAGTGGAGGCGCCCATGGATCTTGCCATTCCTTCTAAAGAGGTTCAAGTAGTTTGGGAAGAAAACTTGATTGGAGGGCTTGAAGCAAGGGATTTGAATTCCAAACTCCAACTCCCATTTGACCTTCTCTTGGTCGGCCACCCATATGTAGAAACAAGCTTGATAGGGGGAGGGAAAGGGGGAGTGTGTCAAGTGATGTGTTCCCCTCTTTGGGCGTCCAAAGTTGAATTGTGTGCTTGTAAACACTGGGCCTGGGCTGAAGTCGGCAGACCCAGCCGACTTCAACCCAGACTGAGAAAAAAAAAAAAAGAGGGCGGAGTTGGACACGGGATGAAGAACCATAACAGGGGAGGTTACCTCTCCCTTGTTCCGACCGGGGTCTTCGCTGGAGACATCGGGGAAGGAGTCGGGGAGGAGAGGGAGGCTGGGCGGTGCCGTGGTGGGCTGGATCGGGACTCCGGCCGACGCGATCTTCGTTTCCCAGACGATGAGGTGTCGTCGGTGATTCCATGTTAAATCCCCCACACCGCCGCCCATCGAATGATCTCACCACGGTATTCCTTCCTCTCCGGCAAGCATCCAGGAATCGTCGAAGCCGGTGAGTCTTTCTTCATTTAATTTGATTTTTAGGAAAGAAATTGGTCGAGATTTTTTTGGGTTCTTCCGGTTTTTGCTTGGGCCGTTCGTCGACGATGGCCGCGCCGCCGTCCTCCCTTCGGTTCGCATCCGATCTGCCGAGCCCTCCTCCCGGTGATTGTTTCGTGGCCGGCGTCGGCAACCGGGGGAGAGAGGGGTTCGGTTGATTAAGAATGGGAGCAGGGGTGGTTCGGGAGAAGAAAAGAAGAGGAAGAAGAAGAAGAAGAGAAAAAAAAAAAAAACGAGGAGGGGTGTTTGGGAGAAGAGAGAAAGAAAGGAGAAGGAAAAAAAAAAAAAGGGGTTATGTACGGCCAGGAAAAAAAAATATATATATATAATAATTAAATAATAAAAAATATATATAAATATATGAAAGGAGGAGAGAGAAAGAGGAGAGAGAAAGAGGAGAGAGAAGGAATGAAGAGAGAGAAAATCAGCGATTTGTTTTCAAGATTCATGAAAAAAAATTGAGAATTTAGTTTAATTAAAAATTATTTATCTATGTAGAGAATCAGTCTTCTGAGCGAGAAGGCGTCGCGCCGATTTCGGGTACAGAGTAGTTCAGGTGTGAATAGTTGGTTTTGAGAGGTAAGGACTTCTAACTTGATCACCGTATTTATTAATATATTTTACATGACCTGATTTGATTCGAGCATAATTAAATATTTTTCATGCATAGTAGTTTTCGGATAGCATGATTTGATTTTCGGGTTACGGATCGAGTTTGTTGTTAGTATTGTTTATATTTGCCAAGTGATCTTGAAATGTGTTTGATCGTAATAGCGATCGCTGGGAAGTGACATGATCCGATTATGTGAAAAGAAATGATAAAGTGTTAAGTGAACTGGTGTTTGGACTAGCCATGCCATGGCGGTACCGTGGTTTCTCAGTATGCCCATCACAGGCTGGAGTGTGACAATTTGTATGCCCGTCACAGGCTGGAGTGTGACAACAGTGTGCCCGTCACAGGCTGGAGTGTGACAATAGTGTGGCCGTCACAGGCTGGAGTGTGACAATAGTGTGCCAGTCACAGGCTGGAGTGTGACCGTGGTTAGTCCAGAACCCTAAAGATAATGGTTAAATAATTGGAAATTCTATAAGAAGAAAAAAAAAATAAAGTTTTCAAAGTTTTTGTTAAATATGAAATCGGAATTGTTGATTTCGTCATATGTTATGCTAATGTTTACTGCTTTCATATACATGTTAAAATTATTATTGGTGATTATTTTGAAACCCTTACTGGGCTATGTAGCTCACTCCCTACCATCTGTTTTCTTTTAGAGACTCAGGATACTTAAAGAGGATCTGGGCTGGGTGTGAGACGGAGCATCATGTTTGTTGAGATAAATAGTTAGTTAGTCCGGTTACTGACGTTTGTGAGTCAGTAGACCAATTTATGATCATCGAGTTAAATTATGAACTATACATTGTTAATGATTTGTTTATATAATATTAATTTAACTCGGATATATTTGAATTGTTGTGTACCTAGGCCTTGCATAATCTCTAGGGTAAAACCTAGGGTTTGTGCGGCCGGTCACGTAGCCGTTTCCGGTATTGGATTCGGGGCGTGACAGTGCTGCCCACATGGCATGGTGAAGTGGCACCATGTAGGATGAAGAGGTGGGCCCCTGAACTGAGTTGGCTTCCTTCAAGGCTTGGCTAGATTTCAAGACCAATCTAGCTTGGACCCATACTTTAAACAGACTTGGACTTGGACTTAGGACTGGACTCAGTACAGACTCAACTTGACCAACTTGGTCAAAATACAAACACTTGAGACTAAAGCTAAAGAAAATTACAAGGTTTAGGCTTGAACCCTTATTACAAGACCTGAAAAAATTGGAACCCTAATTGGACATCCATAGAGGGTTGAGGAGCCTCTGTCAGATTCTGGTGCCCACACTAGTTCTCCTGGAGTGGGAGGAACTCGACCCTCTCGAGTAAGAGTTGAGATGGCTTAGGTACTCTTCCAGAAGGTCGGGATCGAGGCACTGCAAGTCCTCCCGGGTAATCCACGAGTCATCAGACTCAGGTAGGCCTTGCCATCGGATTAAGAAATGTTGGTAACCTTTGCCCCGGGTAGTGATAGCTTGGTCATCTAGGACATGCTCGATCCGCTCTCCTCTCTCAAGTAAAATTGGAGGTGGACACTCTGGGTCGGGTTCGCTCTCAAATGAAAGGTTATGCCTAAATTCCTCACTAGGTATGTTTGTTGGTTCCCTAAACTCGACTAAGTACGGGGTATTGAAAGTCGAGCTAATACCATAATCTGGGATAACTAAAGCACATAGGCATTAGGGCCAACTCTCCTTATCACTCTAAAGGGGCCAGCTCCACGAGCATGAAGTTTCTTAATGGTTCCAAGTGGAAATCGTTTAGGTCTAAGCCTAATCATTACAGAATTCCTTTGATCAAACTCTTTGGTTCACTTTCGGGAATCAGTCAAATTATTTAAAAATTAGTGCTTAATGTAGAATCCTAAAGTGATGCAAAATGCAGACTCAACTAAACATTCCTATAGAGCAAAATTTTATTGGACTCTCAAGGGCCTAAACCTAATAGATTATTGACTCACTAGGCTTTACCCAGGTCTGGTATGCACAAGAAAAATTATCATAGATCCTAACAAATGCCATAAAGTATACCAGAAATAAATGGCAAAAGGGATGGGTTATAAGGAGTCATGCAGCCTAGTAATCTCAACTAAATGCAACCCCATGGCTCTAGAAATGTGAGAAGGCTCAGGGAGGGGTAGGAGATAGGAGTCGAAGTCTTGAGGTAACTTATGGGCAGCATGAAACAGACCTTGGTTATTCAAGATAACCTCAAAATTTGGATATTGTTTTATGGGTGCACTTATCCTAACCTCATGATTAGTACTAGGAGGATCTACAGGTGCAAGTTCTAGGGTAGGATGGGTGCTCCTAGAAGGTAGAAGGTTATCAGGAAGGTCTTTGAAAAGTTTATCTAGAAAGTCCTCTAAACTACTGTCTTCTTCTTGTTCTTGGACCTTCTCTATGGGCGATACTTGAGAACCTTCACTATCATCGACTTTGTTTGATCCTGACTTGGTCATTTCTTCTTTAAATTCTATGGTGGGTTCAGGATCATTATCCTTTGATTCCTTGATGACTTCAACCTTGGGTTCATCTATATCACACTTCCCCACTATGCTTGATTCAGAGATGTCTTCTTTGGATTCCTTAATAGGCTCTGGGGTTTCTTCACTTAGATTCTCATTGGGCTTAACCTTAAAGTCTTTAATGGACTTTAGGGGTTTTTGTATTCAAATTTTCAGATTGTTCATCCTTCTCTCCCTGAAATTCTTTAAAGGGTCATTTCTCGGTAATCTCTTCTTCTAACTTATTGTCCTTGATCAGGTTAACTTCTGGCTTCTTTTCCTTTAGACTACTTGATCATCTTTTAACCTGATCCTTAGGCTGAACTGGGTTGATTGTAAATTTCTTCCCATGGTGGTTAAAGGTACAAGTATTGGTCCGACCATGAAGGGTGGCATCATGATCGTACAACCAAGGTCGTCCTAAGATAATACTACTGGCGTCCATGGGAAGGACATCACACCAAATCATCTCTTCATAATATTGCAACTTGATCAAGACTTGGCACCTAGAATTTATGGGTATGGAGGTTGAATCAATCAACGAGACCTTATAAGGGTTAGGGTGAGGAATTAGGGTCAATCCTAGAGATTTGGCAGTACTCGAAGAAATGACATTGACACAGCTCCCACTATTAATTATGATCTTGCATACCTTATTCCCTAGTCTGGCAAAGGTTTGTAGGATGTTAGTCCTATGCCAATCTTCTTGCACTATGTCCTGGATAAGGATGCACCTAATTACTCCTAACATGTCATCAGACTCATGCAGTTCTTCCTGGTTCAGGAACTCCTGATTAGGTCTCCTAGGATGAATCTCTTGGGCTGGGTTAAAATGGGGAATTCTCCTTGGTTCAGCCTCTATGGATGGTTCATGATGAGGGTAATACCTAGGAAAAAAAGGTGATTTAGACTCAGGCTCGACAGTTGGCCTAGGACTATTCTTCTCTATCGGGCTCACCAGGAAGATCTGTTTTCCTGGATCATCACTGACTTGAGCATCGGAGTGCTTCCGCCGGAATCCCCGGCTCAGGTCACTAACCACTATTTTGCAGGTCTCAACGAGCGGGACGGTGCCGCGGAGACGAAGAGCGATCTGACGCCGACAGCAGCTATGGGCCACGGTAATCCTGGCAGCAACAAATACTATTAGAACCATTATCTCGTGTGCAGCTAACTTCGATTGGAATTTATACCAACTGGATGTAAAAAATGCATTTCTACATGGAGAACTCCAGGAGGAGGTGTATATGCAAATTCCACCCGGCTTTGCTACAGCCCAAACAGTTGGAAAAGTTTGTAGATTGAGATGATCTTTGTATAGGCTAAAACAATCTCCACGAGCTTGGTTTGACCGATTCAGGCAGGCTGTCATGTCAACGGGCTATCGTCAGAGTAATGCTGATCACACGCTCTTCTTCAAGCAATCCTATAGACGAATTACACTTCTTATTATCTATGTCGATAACATCGTGATTACTGGTAATGACACAAAGGAGATAGCATGTCTGAAGTCATAATTAGTACAAGCATTTGAGGTCAAGGACCTGGGTAAACTAAGGTACTTTCTTGGAATTGAAGTAGCATATTCTTCTAAGAAAATTTATCTTTCCCAAAAAAAAGTATATTATGGATCTTTTGACTGAAATTGGAATGCTCGAATGTAGACCTGCAGCTACACCTATTGATCAGAATCATAGATTTATAGCTGACTTTGGCACTCCAGTGAATAAGGATCGTTATCAGAGATTGGTAGGTAGACCGATTTATTTATCCCATACCAGACCTGATATTGCATTTGCTATAAATGTGGTTAGCCAATATATGCATGATCCTCGCTCAAGTCATATGGAAGCAGTATATAGAATTCTTCGATACTTGAAGAGTTGTCCTAGAAGAGGGCTATTATATTCACGACATGGACACCTCCATATTGAAGGATATACGGATGCTGACTGGGCTGGGTCCATAGATGACAGGCGCTCGACCTCTGGTTATTGCACATTTATGGGAGGAAATCTTGTTACATGGCGTAGCAAAAAATAAGATGTTGTGGCTCACTCAATTGCTGAGGTTAAATATAGAGCAATGGCATTTGAAGTTCGTGAAATACTATGACTAAAAAACTTATTAACATAACTTCAATTACTTCATGATTCTTCATTGCTACTCTTTTATGACAATCGGGTAGTCATTAACATAGCAAACAATCCAGTTCAGCATGATAGAACCAAGCACATTGAAATTGATCGATATTTTATCAAGAAAAAACTTATTTCCGAGAACGTTCAGATCTTACATGTTCGATCTTCAAATCAACTAACTGATGTTCTGATTAAAAGATTAAATTTAAATCATTTTATTTCTGTTTATACCAAAATAGAACTTATCGATATATTTATTCCATCTTGAAGGAAAGTATTGGCAGATAGATATTCGATATAAATTTCACATATCTTGAAATTTTTTTAAGCTTTATTCCTTGAAAGAAATTCTTTTTTTAATAAATTTATTAAAATACCCTCTCACGAGGATACGGAGATTATCCCTAATCTTAGATCTATCGTAGACAATCTAAACCGGACACCAAATCTTTTGGCGCGTGGAATATATTGTTAAATCTGCAACAACGTGTATTTTTTAGTACTCCTCAGGGTCTTTTCCCTTAAAATCAGAATGTCTTGCTGTCTAAAACTGCGTTACTTTGTTTTGGGAGGGAATAAAGCTTTTCAACAACCAAGAAATGGCAGTGCTCTCCAGGAAGGAGCTGACATTAAAGGCAAACTTGAATGATAGATATATATATATATATATATATATATATATATATATATATATATATATATATATATATATATATATATATATATATATATATATATATATATATATATATATATATATATATATAGAGAGAGAGAGAGAGAGAGAGAGAGAGAGAGAGAGAGCATGACAAGAAGATAAAGTTAGATCCAACTGTTGCTGCCACATCGTATTAATAACCCCGCACAACTCACATTTCTTAATTGACCCTGCAAGAAAAAGAACAAGAAGTAATAAAATATTGGTAGCGTTTGTTCTCTCTTTCGACTCTACCAAACAACCGGGTGACTACTTGCCTACATGGAACAGTGCTAGCTAATCCAAAGCTTCAAAGTGGACCCTAATTCCCGCCTTCCTCATTTTCACTACCTAGCCTAGTAGTTCAAATGGGACGGCTAATTAAAACTAGGTCCACTGGTCATACTATGGTCTCATTTCACATTGGTAAGGCTTCATAGCTCCCGGTACAGCTTCTCGTAATAACCGGGGTTGTACAAGGCCAAGCTCATGGTCCAAGGTAGTGGTGGACAAGTTAAGAAGGCGAGGGAGAGGGAGACATGTTAGATATGGTTGGAATGGTGTAGTTATGAACGTTAGCGGGGAATGGAGTGGTGGAAGGAGCCGGAGTGATGGTAGGAATCGGAAGACCATATGGTGGCGGTGGTGGGAGTTGGGGGCATTGGTAGCATTTGGTGAAGAGGCCGAAAGTGTCGATCTGGTGGATGAAGTTGGTCATGCTAGCCCAACCCCCGAACCCGAATCCCACCACCAGCACCCAACCCACCACAAATGCGTTGATTGTGTACGTGCCAATCCACCCCCCGGCAAACCTCGGCGGTGGCTCCATTGCGTTCTGCAAAAAGCAACAAAAGACGTGTCAGTGTCTAGCAATTAATAATCAATGCAACGTACTGGGATTTGGGATACTTGCTTATTGTCATGTCAGAAACGTATCGATTCGATTGGTTCAAATACATATAATTTATTATTAAAAAGTATTCTATTAAATTCGAATATTCGTTTCCACAATGCGAGTTTCTTATAAGTTGCATGCATATTTTAAATGTCAATATAAAATATTAGGGAACATTCCGTGTGGTTAACACAATTATTATTAGGTTAATTTCAGCGCTAATATTCTTATTGTACTACATCAATCACTCTAGTACGAATAATATATAAAAAAAATGTAGCTATGGAAATTCACCTTTTATATAAAATATTTATTTTAGTACAAAACTACAAATTACTGAGGAACAAGTTGCTCCCCTCGGCAAGGATAAGGCGCAACTTACCACGGCCGCCATATCCATACATTTACTGTATTTAACGTGATCAGATCTACTGCGTACGCCGCTGTTTTTGGTGTTGGATTTTTGGTATTGAGTGGACGTGGAATTCTTGTCTGATATGCAAGGAAGCGCGACAAACGAGATATTAATTTTGTACCCCCCAAACACACACACACAAAAAAGAAAAAAACAGATATTAGTTAAAGGAGTTAAACATAAATAGTAACATTTCAAAGGGGCTAAACGGGAACGTTGCGATCCTCAAGGATTTGTATGCAACAACAAATTCAGTTAAAGGAGTTAAACGCAAGCCAAAAGAAAAGGGAAAAAAAAAAAAAAGGCGCAAGATTTTTTTTTTTTTTTTTTCCAGAAAAAGGGGGAAAAAATTACCTCCCGGGCTGCGGCGGAGCGGAAGGTGAACATGTGGGCGAGGGAGGGAATAACGTAGACGGTGAAGCTGACGAGGAGGGAGCCGACGGTGGAGTTGATAGGCCCGAAGAAGGGGAAGATGATGGCCAGGAACCAGATGGGCACCACCACGGGGAGCCGCGCCGCCGCCCGCTTGCACAAACTCCGGCAGTCGTGGAGCCCCACCAGCTTCTCCCACACGAAGTAGAGCGGCGTGCACGCGAACCCGAACGTGATGAACTGGTGCACCAGCATCAGCACCACAGCCGCGTCTCTCCACCCCGTCCGCGGCAGCAAGGCGAAAGCGTTAGAGTGATCGAGTAGTAGGTCGCCGAACGCCCAGTAGACGCTCGCCGCCGACGGCAAAGTCAGCGTCATCACATACAACGTCGCTAGCAAGTAGATCGCCTTGAACTTTTGTGGCTTCCACATGGCATGCATGATCTCCCTGATGATGATATATTTTAATTTGTTTTCTCATTAGTGTTAGGTAACTATTTACCTAGCGTTATTATTAGCAAACTATTTGTTTGGTTGCAACGGGAAAAATAATTATGCAGGACGTCGATTGCTCCATGCGTATCTGTCTTAGTCGAACATATATGCAGGTGGCATCGGTAGATGCTACTGCCTCCTGCCTTAAAGGCGGTCAAGGATAACTTGTTTGACCGTCAGAACTAAGCATGCATGTGACGGTGGGAACTCGTATATCTGAGCACAGGAATGCTGTCAGTTTAGAGAGAGAGTCCTGGGGTTCTAACCTGAAGAGCTACAGTAGCAGTGTTTGTGTGATCGAGTGGATGGGATAAAGATAACAAAAGAAAGAGAGCAGAGCCGCATAAGAGAACAAATGTTGAAAGCAGCTCTCTGACCTCTTTATTTTGAAATAAGAAGGGAAAAAAAAAAAAAACACATGTATGTGAGAATTAAAACGTCAGGAACTCTATCTAACATAGTGAAAGTGAACAATCTTTGATGCAGTATGAATTTCTTCCGAGTAAGTTGATATGATAATGGAGAGCGAGGGCTGTGATTTGTGGCAGGAGGGGTGCAGTGGAGGGGTATGATAGTCTCATTTGCTGGTCAAAGAAGAATACAGATCGGGATGATGCATGCACCATAAGAAATAAAAAATATCAAGGACGAGGGGGACAGGGCACATCACATGGGCAAGTGGCTTTTATTTGTTTTGTTGTTTTGATGTGCGGTTTGTGTTTGTTTTACTTCGTGTAATGTGGGGAACCCAAGAGTACTTGTCGCCTTACACTGTAACAGCGTGTCCGCCGAATGTGTAGAGAATGTTTGTGGCGCCTGTAAAGTAGAGAACCGGCTTCGTTGGTCCCGAATGCTTCACTCCCTCCACCTACCGTCATTTCATCACCCAACATCCCGCGTTTTTTTTTTTTGGTAAGACAAGCCAGAGAAAAACAACAAAAAACATAAATAGAATTTGGCCGGGCTCCTGTGATACTTAAGAAGACTACATACCTGGCCATGAAGAAGGGAAGCAATAGTGAGATACCAAGCAGTGTATGTTGTCATTAGGAGGCCCAAGAAAGACCATATCCGATAGTTGTGGAAGGATGGGATGAAAACTGTGGTGGCACAGCAAGCGCCAAATATATAGGTCCATGTCCTTTTGTCCAGCTTGTCGTTGATGTAGTATATGTTACTGCCACCAAGGAGACACGGAGACAGCAATAATAGATCAGCCCTCTACTGTTTAGCCTCCCTTTACTAATCTTGGGGAAAAAAAAGAAGGAACACGTAATTAAAGAGCAGCTAATACCTGGCACAAGCAATGAGCTGGATGACAGATCCAAAGAGAAGAAAAGTGCAGTTGAAGGCCAATCCCACATTCCTCCAGTGCTTCCCTAAGAGCCCATCAAGCACCTCGAACCACTATTCGTAGGAGCAAAACAAAAGCGAAAAGCGAAAAGCATAACAAAATTAATAAACGCCGAGCAGGGAAATGGCTATGGACAGTAGTTAACATTAAACAAAGATTAGTGGATAGAGAAATACCTGGATGACATGGTTCCTGTAGTCCACCTTCTCCCTCTCTTTCCGAGTCCTGTACTCCACATAGAGAATACTGATGAGGTAAGCCGTCCAGCTACCCATGAGACCATAAAACAGCTGGAGCAGTATACCACTCATCATTCCCAGCTGTGAGAAAGAGTATGGCAGAGTGAGCAACACCTGGGCCACCTGAGAAGCAAATCAATCCAAAGCCTTAGTTCATTTTGGGATGAGAAATGGGAAGAAAGGAAATGAAAAACAACGAAAGGAATAGGGAAAGGGCGTTGTACCTGGTTGGAAGCGCAACTGAACCAAGCGTCATAGGCTGAGCCGCCATGCCACAGGAGGCTGGAGAGCCTTGACTTGATGGTCTTGGACTCCCCCTCCTGCTCCATCTCTATGTAC
The DNA here is from genome assembly GCA_021397845.1 of Areca catechu. NCBI lineage: Eukaryota > Viridiplantae > Streptophyta > Magnoliopsida > Arecales > Arecaceae > Areca > Areca catechu. The sequence continues at coordinate 131,156,861 of CM038038.1, read as the reverse complement.
CTCCCTACCATCACCGTCTCCACCACCTTGTCCTCGTTCCCGTTCGAGGCCGACTCCATCCGCGTGCTCTCTCTACTAACTCTAAGTTCTATTGCTCGTTATTCTTTCGTCGTGGCTCTCTCTCCCTTGTCTGTGCCGTAGCTGACGAAGTGGCACGGCTAGCAAGCTACCGTTTGGACTACGGCTGGGAAAGAAGAGGGTTGGTCTTCTATTTATATTGCGAGTGGTGGGTAAGTGAGATAGTATGGGAGGAATTCATACTTGGCCCCCCTCTCTCTCTCTCTCTCTCTCTCTCAGCCTCAGGCGAGACTGGTTCTGGACCGTTGGTTTTTAAATTAAAACTTATAATGCGCAGTGATGCCAGCGTGGCTTCCTCCTCCACGCGAGCGGCTCTACCCGGTTCCCGAGTGAGTCCTCCTCACCCGGACCACACCGGGGTTCGACAATCGTGATTAATTAAAAACAGTCCTTTTTTAAATTTATGATAAGGGAGCTAGAAAGCCACCCAGATGTGATTATGTTTAATTAAGAACAAATTAAGCCATTTTAAAATTGTTAGATGGATTGTTAAATATTAATTTTTTCCCGGCACCTTTCCACCTACTAAAATTACTGAAATGCCCACAATTTTGTGTCGCTACAACCCTGAATGGAAAAGCTAAATTTTGGATCATACATGGATCTTCCATGACAGGGTTGAATCTTTTGCATGAAAAAAATATTTATTTTCATTTATATAGTTGTATTATTGGATTGCATAGTAATTATTTTGAAATTTATACAGTGGATAAATAAAGAGTATGTATTGCTTTGAGATTGCTATGGCTTACGATGCAACGATAAACATTGTAAAAAAGACCAATTATTTTTTTTGCATGAAACATACAATATGGATGCAGGTCTTCTATGATACGTGGCTTTGCTTGCATTCACATAATTGACCTATTCAATATTAGAGGCAAAATTTGATCCAACTCAATATACATCATATGTATTACCAAGTATAGGTCTAGTTGGATCATGATCTAATTTTGGGTTGAGTTTATTCTAGATTCTTTTGATAAGTTTTTAAACAGATCAGGTTGGAACATGGACTTCCAGGACAAAAAGGGTCTCTCTAATTGGTTTATTTCCTGTCTAGTTCCCTGCTTGTCTTTGGAGACTAATTTCTTAGCACATTTATAACCCTTTCACTTCTTCTTTTTACTTATTATTAGAATTTTATACTTGCAAGACCAAACTGATTGAATTAAACTATCATCAGCCAAATTGGACCATATCAAGTCGCTTTGGCAGTACTAAATAGACCAAAGTACAGATCAAACTTATAAACAATATTCGTACCGTTCAGCCCATTTCCTAGTACTCAAAGATTTTTTTTTTTTTTTTTTAAGAACTAAGATATAAAATCAAAGTAAGGCAAGATTCAAGCCAATATCTTTGATTTCAATGCCCAATGATTTGACCAACTGAGATAATTGGCATTCTTAGTCTTAACTCAAAATTTAAAAGGATCCACTCATACAAATTAACATCTAGCCCAATTTCAGCAGATGACTACCTAACTTTTCTTAAATTAAAGAGTATTTGTGCCTGCCCAATTTGATTCGGGGTTCAGAGCTAAGATAGAGGGGATTATGGAAGGAAGAAGACCGCATGATTGCATCCGGGCGAGCGTGTTCGCTTTATGAAGGCTGTGGGGGGCTCCCCACCCTATAGAAGCAAGGGCGCTTTACCACATGGGGGCCGGTGGACTCGAGGACGCCAGCACCACAAACTATTGGAGAAAAAAAAACAAATAAACAAACAAACGAGATTGGAGAAATTTGGACCCCGCCATTATTGTCAGGTTGGGGCCGACAGGGGGATCGAGTGTTTGGGCCGTGTGCCCTGGGGAAACGGCAAACTCCTCTGTAACATTTCCCTCCTTTCCCTTACCGTGTTCCCTTTTCTTTTGTCCTCTTGAGGCCTAGTGCTCCGCCCCCTTTCTTTTGGAACGCATCCCGCACCCCCCATCATGGTGGAATTCTTTTATCACCAAGTTGTGTAAGAGAGACGCCTCTTGAACTCTATACTTCTCGCATGTTCTCCAGGATTCTGCTCTAATTTCACTCCTTCCATCAATAGGAAACCTGACACTAAACCATCTTGCTGGGTACGTATTTGTCATGCCCATCTTTCCTTGCCCTTTTATCTCATATGGAAAACAATAGGAACGAGTGAGAATATATAACTAATGTAAGCATCTTCAATCACAGAAACGCCAAGAAACTTTATGCACAACTATGAATTTGAATTTACGAGCCTCTTTCTTTTCTACGCTAGTCAGGCTTGTGACATTTGTTTTGATGGGAGCAATTTCATTCAAAGATGATCAAGAAATTTCGAGCACAACCATGGGCCATCAAGTTTCATATTTGAATACCCTCGTATGAAAATAAGAATACCAGCAGCATCTTGAGAAGAAGAGGACCGGCAAACGCAGTTTAATATGCCAAAATTAAATTCTTTAACCATATATTCACTCAAAAAAAAAAAAAAAAAAAGGGTCTTTAACCATATTTATTGCTCCATTGCATGCACTCTTTACTCCTCGAGCTACCTACATAAATCCCTCTAGGCCTCTTTTCTCAGGAAAAAAAAAAAAAAAAAAGGCCTCCAATCCCTCCAATGCAATGCTATATATTATATACTCTATAGTCTTATCTAGTGTTAGCTTCTTCTTTCAACGATAGTGATTATAGCAACGCATATTTTTGTTGGAGCAAATCCGCTCCACGAAATGCCCGGGATCCTTCTTGATATCGTCATGGCAGATAGGGAACACATCATCAGGAAAGAGATGAGGCGCGCCATGCGCTCCCTTCGCGGAGACGAGCTCCCATGGGGCTGCACGCACGAGAAAGAACCAAGAAGAAGAGAGGCTATGATTTTTCTGGAGAAGAAAAATGGATCACGTCTTTTCTTCTTATTTCCCGACGTTCCGTCGTTCTTTATATATACATAAAGATATAACCCTAGATCACAACCGACCTAGTTCTAAAAAACTCTCCCCTCTGAGTCACTCGACAAAACCCAAATCCGAGCTTATGTACACCCATGTCTCACTGGTTCGCTCAACCTCAGACTCAGAGTATCCCTGGAACACCTCCAGAAAATCCCGGAATACATCCAGGACCTGGTTGGGACATGCCCCCAAGCCCCAGGGATCGCTTCCAGCATCCCTGCCATGGTCTCTCAAGTCTTTTCAAAGCTTGGGAGCACCACGCAAATCCTTACAATCGGTGGTGTCAGGATACAAGCGAGGGTTTTCAGCTATGGAGGCGGTCATCTCAAAGACCTCCAGGTGAATTAAGCAGCTGAAGAGTATTGGCAGAGGCGAGTATATCCGTACGGTACTGTCAAGGCATGCAGTTAGTATTTTGTCTCATCTAACATTCTTATGATGGTGAGAATTATAAGGGCACTTGACAACCTTGAAGCTATAAATATTCAAACTTTAAAGGAAGTTTTAGGTGTAGCTACGGGGTAGGTCCATGCAATCATCGCAAGATAGCATGCCTTTAACGATTCTAGCCAACCTAAATGCTAGGATCGATTATGTCCATATATCCAAACAATAGCTTGCTTTTGCCCATTTTGACATTAAGAATTCCATACACTTCTAGTATTGTACATGTACTAGTTCAAGCAGTATGCTTTGTGAATAGAATGAGCCTGCACACGCCATGATTTGATGAATCTTCTTCCATTTAAAATCAGACCCCTTCTAATTGCTCTACCTCGCCTTTTAATTGTTAGAGTTCAACCATTAGAACATGCCTGCCCAATCCTATAAATTTGGCCTGTCCTTGAAAACAAAATTCCGTTTTGCTGAGGTTATGCTCTTTGTAGCAAGCTAGTCCCAGATTGGTAGTTCATATATACCATATGATTAGCAATGATTGATGCCCCACTACTTCAGTTTCTACTCATATTATCTTCTTATTCCTGTTCTCAACATTGATTTTCCAAAAGCCTTCCATCATAAAAGTATATTAAAGAACTGGTTTCAAATTGCTTTGGTGCTACTCTTTGTAAAAGTAAAGCTTTTACAAGATCAAAAAAGTTTGACCCAAAAAAAGCTTTGCTGGACCTTGAATTCATAGGGTTCATTTATTTAAAAGACCCAGTCAGGTCATAAACCAGGGACAACATTAATTCAAATTCGAAGGTAGAGAAAGGACAGGATCGGCACATAAAAAAAACTTCAGACTCCAAGAATTTTAAAGAAATATCCATTTGTCCAGAATTGGAGACCAGGACGTACTGCACATTAATTTCCTTGGTGAAATATTGAAGCCACGCAAGGTGCAGACCCTTCTCATGATTTATTCGGAGTTTTCACGCGCTGAGCATGGGGTAAAGGATCTTTAGCTTTTGGTGCACCACCATCCCAGAGCAATGAATAACGGAAGAGCATGAGGGGGTGGAAGAGCAATTGTGGGACTTGGGAGATCCCCCTCACTTTCCAACAGTAGCTGTAGGAGTCCATGATGATCCCAAACTCCATTTCAAAGCACAAACTGTGCCTCTGCCCGTATGCACAGTATGATTAGATCTCTTGTAATCCCTCCAGAACCGACATCATATTGTCTTCTTGAGGAACTCCCTTTTCCTCCTCTTTTTAACCCCAAGATAGGGGGTCCAAAACAAAGTTCCCATTATATATATATATATATATAGCTATCTAACATTTAAGGGTCGAGAGAAATGTGGTCAAAGCTCTCTAGTTTTCAAGAATTGTGATCCAATCCTTTATCAGCATTGCGTAAAGAGATGCCTTCGTTTAAGCCAAAAGGTGGAAAAGATTTGTTTTGTTTAAGTGGTTCATTTGACTTTGTACTCGATGGGCTTGCATCACCATAGGGACCCATATGGAGAGCATGGGAGCAGGAGTGGGATAATGTGATGCAAGGAGATCATGAGCGTCATCACACATGGAGGAATCTAATTGAAAAGCTAGCAACCATTGACACTGCAACAGCTTTCTCTCTTCCTTGATGCTTGCCCCCTCCCTCCCTCCCTCACTTTCTGATAGGGATGGAAGAACAACATAAGAAAACCATGTGAGCCTTGTCTTCCATCGACAATAGTATGGGGGCATGGAGTAAGTTGTTGGAATTCTTTCTTGTTGCCTGGTCCCTGGAAGGATTGTTCCCAAATTTCTTTTCTTCTTCAAAATAAGTACGTTTCGGTATTCCTCTAACTAAAACTAACGAAAATATTAGTTTGCACTCGGTGCAACTTTGTTAGAAAGGCTTAACTGCCCATGAAGCTAACAAAAAGCAAAAATATTTAACCTCTATATCTTGATCAACAGATGTATCTTTGTTTGTCCGATGATGAAGTAAATTTTATTTATAAGCTATACAGCTTAAATTTCTTGATAGCACAACGGCACTTACATCATGAATATGCTTTATAGTTTTCTTCAATATTTTAAAAAACTAAATGGTGTCAGTAAAGTAATTAAGCATATATGTCTCATCAATATCTCAAAGAAAATTTGCAGCTATAGATGTATGAGCATATTGCTCAAGCTAATTCCTTTATTTATCGATGTATTGATATGTTAGATTTTATATTGCAATCCTTTCTAACAAGTATTTTGAAATTTTATAAAATAACTCATCTTTTACCTCAATATAAAGTAAACCTGCGTACAAAGCACGTGACTAGAATGGTGCATGCCAATGACTAGAGGACTCAAATCGATGCGAGTTTAATTATTAGATGAGATTAGAGATGCTCATTCAGTCAAATGAGCTACAAGCTTCAAGAGTACTTGGTTTTACAAATTAGGTTGGATGCAAACTTAGACCAAAGCCAGAGCCATCTTCGACTTAAACCCAGTTGAATCAAGTCAAGAACATATATAGTTGAGCTGTTTAATATTTTCCTTTGGCCCAACCCGACCCAAGAGCCGTTACTGCTTGTTAGATCACATCAAAATCAAACTCAACAAAATTTCACTGACTTCGAATCTTCTCCTGAAAAATAGTTCAGGTTTTAGTTGTGCCAAGGTGATTTCGAAGAAAGGTGACTGAAAATGTCAAGGTGGCATGCACCAAATATTGTATTGTTTCATGGTTATTGAGGTTCTCGGATTTCTTTTTGCAAGTCAATGATGGTACTATAAAATTCATAAGAATATACATTTTGGTAAATAGTTATTGATTCGATTATAATTGCAAGCTTATAATGAATAAAATGTGTTTTATACATCACAAAGCATCATAATTTTTTTTTTGCAAGACAAACGAGATTTCCAGATTTTGTATCCAAGTGTAATTCAAGATGGGTGACTAGGCCTGATCAAAACCCAGGTTATAGACACAATGTATATATATATACACACACTACAGGAGCGTTTGGTTGTTGGTATGATATATAAGATCTTAGCCTATGACACATCCTATTTCCCCCACAACAAATGCTTTATTCAATGTTTGCCTATCAATTTGATTCGGTTGAGCACTTGCTTACTTTAAACTTGACCTTGACTTAGAGCGTGCTCTAATAAACACTTCTAGGTTCCTAAATGGCATTAAATAGAATAATAGGTTTTCTATCAAAAATATAATAGAATAATATGCTATACTTTTTTTTATATATACAAATGGGTAGTCACACAATTATGGTATAAGAACAGTCCAAAAGATTGAGAAAAAGTAAGCCCTGAAGAAGCTGAGGAATATGATCATCTTACTACTAGGATCAGTCTCCAGAATGCTCAGCAATGAAAGAGGCAACCCAGTCAATCACACTGTTCGCCTCCTGGAAGACATGGCAAACCAACACCCTCATGGGCGGTCCGAGGGATTGCCAAGTATCACAAGAAAGATGATAGACCTCATGCAGCTTCGATTTATCCTGAATCCAGCCAGTGATAATGATAGAATCTTCCTCAATGAGAATCCTCTTGGCATACAACTCCTGCCGGGTCTAGGTGATGCCCGTCCAAGCAGCTCTGAACTCAGCTTCTGAAACTGAAGGCTCAAAGTGAAAGGAGCCCCCAGTCATTAGCAGCTTGCCATCAACATTCTAGATAACAAACCCAGCACAACTCGAAGCACCAGGAATGCTGCCATCAAAGTTCACCTTGATAAACTCCAGATGAGGGGCTCCTAGGAAATGAAATAACCTTTCGGGTTGCTGCCGAGATAGCATAGGAGTTCCAGGATTCTGGAGCCACAAGAAACATAGCAGTGTCAAAATGATGATACTCCATAGCCATGAACATAGCTTTCTGAAGTACCAAGTGTGTAGGTATGACCACTGCCTCGAGAACCAAGCTATTCTTGAATAGCTAAATATGATAGGTAATGTAGATAAATTGGCTACCTGCCTCGATCGAACACTGTTGGATTATGTCAAGAAAAGGACACAACCAGGACGTATCGCCCTCCTTCCATGGCCATCTCCCTGCCATCCTCCAAATCAATCCCGTCCTGAGATAATGCAAGATGACGTGCTCAGTGGACTCATCCGCAAACCAGGCAAAGCACCGGTAGATTCATACCTCTACACCAGAGCAAAGCCCTCATGGGGAGATGATCCTAAGCTACCTTCTAAAGAAAGAGATGCACTCTCGGATGAACAGGCAGTCTCCAAATCCAGGTTGCCGCGATCCTCCTATTAAAAGGGGTCCTGTACATATCAAAGAGGGTACTAGAAGGAACTTGGGACAGCAAGAGTGGCCCCACACCCTCAGAACCTAGCTATAAGAAACCGGAATAGGGATGGAGAGGTGGTGGGGACACTAAAGGCACCAGAATAAGATAGAGGCTTTTCAACCCTCTATGAATTGATCAATAATTTATGAGTCCATCTGTAATAAGGGCTTAGCCTATCTGAGTCCATTTTAGTTATTATTTGAGTATTTTGAGTTTCAGTTCTGTACTAGTCAGCTCATGTTGAGCTAGTTCAGTCCAGTGTTAGTCAGCTCATGTCGAGCTAATTTTATTTTTTTGAGTCCTATTCAATCATATTGAAGACTCAAGACCACATCATACAAGTGAAGACCAAGTCCAACCAGATTGAAGACATGGAAGTATAGCCCAAGTCCAACCCAGCTTGAAGATTTGAAGACCCCAGGAGGAAAAATTCAAAAAATCCTGATTTCTTGCAGATGCCCTCCAGATGCCCAGATTCCCTTCCAGATGAAAAATATATTCATATACCAAGGCATCCATGATTTTAGAGGTCCATCTGCATCCTAGCCCAAAAAAATCAAGCCCAGGTGCCAAGCCCAAGCCCCTAAGAAGCAAGATACCAGAGAATATTCCTGCTACCTGGCTACCAGGCCACCCCAGCTTCCAGAGACCCAAACCCATGCACCCGAGCCCCTTTAGGCTGGCCTCTTACTGCTCCTAGAAGCACAACACGCCCCCTAGGCATCCTTGGAGTGTTGGCCAAGTCAAGAGAGTTTTTAGGAATTTTTCTACCTAATATTTTCTTATTTTCTAGCTAGGGTTTGAGAGGGAAAATGATTCTTATGTAAAGACTTATGTGCCCTTACTTGGAGCCTAAGGTTAAGGGTCTATTTAAGGGACCCTAGCCTCTTGTATGAAACCTAATTTTTGATATGAATTAAAACCTTGAGTTATTCTATTGAGTTGTGTGATACCCTGCTGTATACATAAAGGAGTTTGTGAGAGTTTTTCTTCCCAGTGCTGCAATCATCTTCCTGCTGCCAACAAGCCTCTCAGATCCCTAGATGCCCACTCCAAAAGAAGCCTTCCCTTGCTGTTTTCCCTTTGTTTTCTTGTTCCTTTGTGAGTTTTCTAACCCTTGACAGGACGTTTGTAGGTCCCCGAGTTCCTACGAATCCAACGACTCCAGTCAAGCCTCAATCGGATCACCGAGCAGAAAGCCGGGTATCCGCGGGTCTTTGGCTCGGTTTTCCAGGCCGCATCCGTCGAGGAACGAGAGACCCCTTTGCTGCGATCTTCACAGACGTTGTCAGGTACACCCCCTCTACCTCCAGTAGTTTTATTGTAGGAGAACTTGCCCTAACCGAGGCTTCTCAGCCCCGGCGATCCTTCTTTTCTACTTTTCTAGGTCCTAATCTGCATGCTGATCTTCTAAAACTCATATAAAATTCCCTACAACTTATTTTAATCTGAGATTTGGGAATTAATCACTCAACCCCACATATAAAACATACAAAAAAAAATTGCATGCATATTAGTCCCCCATCATTTGGTATCAGAGCTTAGATTAGGGCTTGTTTTCTGCAATTTCTCAGTCCGTATATGCTCTGTTACTTAAATTATTTCTCCCTGATAAAATCTTTAAAGATCCTGAAATTTATTTTGCTAGATTAACCATAATTCACAGTAATGTTCAAAATTTTTGCAGATTTTATTATGAACTGTGAATTTTTTTCAAGCCGAAATACAGCCTACAAATTTTCAGCTCTGTTTTTTTTTAGCAAGATAAGTTTGGAAGTTTTAGGGTTTTGTTTAGCATTTTTTGCATATCTTTTAATTTTAGTATATTTCCTGCATATTAGGCCATAATTTGCAAGTTTTCTTCTATTTAAGAAAATACTAAAATAAAATTATATATTCTCCAAAAATACCAAAAACATCTAAACCCTAATTTGCATCCTCATCTGCCTGCCATCATTGCATAATTTACTTTTAAGGGCACTCTTGCTATATCGGATAAGGAGAGGAGTTGATAACCTCTCCTTAGCCCAAAACCACTTCCCTTGCATTCAGTCCCAAGCCTTAACCTAAAATTAACTAGACTTAATTTGTCCTAGTGGGCTAGGGACACCAACTGGTCGGGTCCGGGCTAGTGTTAGATCACTGTGTCAAGTTAACCTGTGTGTGCCTTGTGCTCAGTGTCTAGAACGGTGGTTTCGGGATTCAATCCCGAAGGGCTTGTGTGTTGGTCCGCCTACCTGGCCAATCTCTGATTGGTGTCTAGGATTGGCAATCAGGGACCTAACACTCCCTTTACACCTGCCTGGCTGAGTATAGGGTTACTATAGGCTAGTTTGCCACCCTGATTGAGCATCTAGTTTAGACTCTAGGTCTAGTCAGCTGTAGTCGGTCTGATCAAGTCTTGCATGAGCACTAGATCAGGGGTTTCATATCACCCACCTCCTTCACAAATGTCTGAACCCATGAAAAATTTGCAAGCCCAAATAAAAGCACTCACTGAGCATCTAACCCAATCCATGGCCCAGTTGACTACCCAGTTAACTCAGTCTGGTACCCAAACCAACAATAGAATTGACCATCTTGCCAATAGGTTTGACCAGTTAGAAGGCCGTGTAGGGACCATACAAAGAACCCATGGGTCACAATCTGAGCCAGATCCCGAGTCCCCTCAACCTAGGAGGACCCCAAACCCTGATCTATACCATGAGGTCGAACCTAGGAGAGCCCCTTATCCTGACCCGTACTACAATCCTCAACCTAGGAGGACCCCAAACCCTGATCCATACCGAGAGGTTGAACCTAGGAGAGCCCCTCAGCCTGTCCCATATTATGATACTGAACCTAGAAGAAACCCTTACCATGATCCTTATTATGATACTGAACCCAGGAAAACCCAATACTCTGACCCATATGGGGAGTCAAATCCTAGGAGAACCCAATACTCTGACCCATATAGAGAGCCCAACCCTAGGAGAACCCAATATTCTGACCCATATAGGGAGTCCCTGATAGAAAAATATGGGTGCAGGTGCCTACGCTAAGCATGCAACAGCACAGGGAATAGGTAAGTATTTTAAAACATTTTTAAAATAAGTACGGAAAAAACCTATTCCGCACAGGATCTAGCATATGCAAGATGCATGTATTGGCATGATACAGGACATATAATATTTATAAATATTTTAATGAATCTAGATCTACACATGCACCGAAATTAAAACCCAAAAACATACCTTATTCCCAGCAGGAATAAGTCTGGGATAAACCTGGAATAGACTGGAATAACTGGAATAAAGTTATTCCAGTCGTCTTCCACCTTGGGCTGAAAACAGGGCTTCCGAAAAGTCCACGGAACGCCGCCTTCCGGACCTCCGATCGCTCCCAAATTTGAGCTGTAGATTCTTGAGGAAGTCTTCTTCGATTTGGCACTGGTTTCTGCAAGAAAAACCAAACCCAAAAATCGAGAAAAATCGGCGAATTCTGCTGCACGAAAATGGCAGCAGATCTGAGTTGCTGTCTTCGTCGATGGGTTTCGGGCAACCGGAGCGATCCCGGTTCGCGTGGTTTGCTCCGAGGAGTAGATGGACACTCCCTCTAGAGGGGAGACACGCCTGGGGCTCTCCGATCTCTCTCCACGCACGGTGCTAGCCGCCGGAAGAAGCTTCACGATCACAGATTTCTGCAGCAAAACAAAATTTGCTGCAGCAGGGAAGGAGCACTCAAACAATGGGAAGAAAACCTTGGACTCTCCCTTACTCCCTTCCAAAAACAGCTCTATAAGTACCCAATGAGGTGATCTCACAATCCCTCAAAAATTTTCTTGGAAAAATTCTTCTCTCGTTGGTTTTTCACTTCACACGGTGGGAACCATCTCTTTTCTGAAACAGGGGTGCTATATAAGCAGCAGGGAGAGGTAAATAGAGAGGGAGGGAGGCCAAGGGGTCACCGGCTACTTTTATTAACCCAATAAACCAGCCATTAACAAAGATTTAAAACCATAAACCCAAGTTAAAAAACCATTAAACGAACAAAAGAAAAAAGAGTGAATGCCAACGGGTGGAGAAGAGGAAGGGACGCCCAGCTTCATTTGACGCTTGGAATTCTACTCCTAGCGGTTGGAAAAAAATTCCAACGAAAAGTAAACCGTGTAAACGGTTCAAGGAGAGGAAAAACACTGGTTCAAACAAAACCGGTTCAATCCCAAAAAAAAACAATTGGTTCAATCCAATTGAACCGGTTCAAGCCCAATAGAATTGGGTTCAATTGGTTCATAACCAATTGGAGGCCGAAACAAGCTCCGAATCAGTTCAAAACTGATTCAGAAAAATCCTGGCGCAACGCTGGTCAGCCTGGAACAATTTCCGGTTGACACAGACAAGGGCAAGACGGGGAAAAAGTGCTCAAAAATACTGTGACCATAAAACCGAGACGATTCCTAATCGTAATCAGTAACCGGATCAGAGAGTTATCCTCTGTGGCGTGTGACCTCATAGGTTCGAACCTAAACGGTAGCACTAGAACAATTTCTAGTACCAGCACAGGAAACCATCTAGCAATGGGTCCCGGCGTCCGGATAGGTCGAAGATGCGGGAGCAAACAATCGAACCTCTGGCATATGGTTACCGTATAATTCATCCCTTTGACCTCTAATGCTCAGGACGACTGAGATTGGGCTGCCAACCCAGACTGAGTCAGTCGACTACGTGTCTCAATCTCGCAAGCCCAGTGACTCTTCACTAGGGCTACCCCGGCCGAGGATTTGCTAAATTGAGATACTGCGAGACATTCAATCCAAACTGTTTGGACAGGTCAATTCCATCTTGGTCCATTATTGCTCCACAAGTACTTGCCTGTACCCAGAAACCTTCCGTCACCGGATTAAAAATCCGGGTAGTCCGGCACCAAAGCACAGGGAGTTGCTTGCAAGCTACCGCGATGGCCTCAGGTCAGAGGGACACTTATACCCATATCCAATCGTGAGTATCCTTTTGGCAGAAAGGGACTGCACGGAGTCACGTTCAATGAAATATCACATATATCCCACCTGCAGATCACATCAGTGTCACCACACTCATTTGGTCAAGAGGACAACCAAACGATGTGAACTGCAACAACCTATACTTGATATATTGCCGACCAGTACAGTATATCCTTTGGTTGTGAACTGGGTTTAAGGACCACTCGACACATCCTCTCTGTATCGAAGTCAGTGTAGTCCTAAGGACTTCATCACATGGAAAGAGTTCATTTTAGGGAAATACAATATGTGATGAGCTGCCAAATAACAATTTTATTAATTCACAAAATAAATACAGTACTTAGCTCAACCGCCTACAACCCAGGCGATTGGCTTTGGGACACAATTCCCAACAACTCCCACTTGTACTAAAGCCAATCAGAAGAGTATCTAATACCCATTTCCCATTTACAATAGTCAAACTCTTTAATTCCGAGGGCTTTAGTGAAGGGGTCGTCCAGATTTTCTTTTCCATCGATCTTCAGAAGATTGATGTCGCCTCGTTCCACGATCTCTCGTACGAGATGGTAGCGCCGCAGGATGTGCTTGGTGCGGTGATGAGCTTTTGGCTCCTTAGCTTGAGCAATGGCTCCAGTGCTATCACAGTATACCGGAACAGGACCATCTAGGGAAGGTGCCACCCCTAGCTCTCCAAGAAACTTTCGCAACCACACAGCTTCCTTTGCTGCATCTGATGCTGCAATATATTCTGCTTCGCATACCGAGTCTGCAACAGTTGCCTGCTTGGAACTTTTCCAGCAGACCGCTCCTCCGTTCAGGGTAAATACAAACCCTGACACACTCTTGCTATCATCTCTATTTGACTGGAAACTAGAGTCAGTATACCCCACAAGTTTCAAGTCAGGTTCTCCATAAATCAGTCATTGATCTTTAGTATTTCTCAAATACTTGAGGATGGACTTAACCACCTTCCAATGCGCCTCACCTGGGTCAGACTGGTATCTACTCACTACTCCTAGTGAGTATGCCACATCTGGTCTAGTACAAGTCATAGCATACATGATAGAGCCTACTGCAGAAGCATAAGGTACTCTACTCATGCGCTCTCTTTCCTCAGGAGTTGTCGCACAATCCTTCTTGGAAAGAGTAATTCCAGAACCTATCGGAAGATAGCCTTTCTTGGAATTTTCCATGCTGAACCGTTTCAGCACAGTGTCTATGTACGTAAACTGGGACAATCCCAAAAGCTTCTTAAATCTATCTCTATAGATTTTCATACCTAGTATGTAAGAAGCTTCACCCAAGTCCTTCATGGAGAACTGAGATGATAACCAGACCTTTATTCCTTGTAATGTTGCAACGTCATTTTCGATTAAGAGAATGTCGTCAACATACAGTACCAGGAATATAATCACAGAACCATTAATCCATTTATAGATGCACGGTTCTTCTTCGTTCTTAACGAAGCCGTACGATTTGATACACCTATCAAACCGTAAGTTCCAACTTCGAGATGCTTGCTTGAGTCCATAGATGGACTTCTGCAATTTGCATACTTTTGATTCATCTGTGGATGTGAACCCTTCAGGTTGTATCATATACACCTCTTCTTCCAGCTCCCCATTTAGGAAAGCAGTTCGGACATCCATCTGCTAGATCTCGTAATCAAAATATGCTGCCAAAGCAAGCATGACCCGAATAGACTTGAGCATTGCCACAGGGGAAAATGTCTCGTCATAATCGATACCATATCGTTGACGATACCCCTTGGCAACCAGACGGGCTTTATAGGTCTCTACCTTCCCATCTGCGCCCCTTTTTCTCTTGAAGATCCATTTACACCCGATGGGTTTTATTCCTTCAGGCGGATCAACCAATGTCCAAACATTGTTGATTTCCATGGACTCCATTTCGGATCGCATGGCTCCAAGCCATGCCTCAGAGTCAGATCTCTGAAGTGCATCCATATAGGTGATCGGATCCTCATTGTTCTCATCGAGCTCAATGGGATCGCCGTCCCGGACCAAGAAACCGTAGTATCTGTCTGGCTGACGCGGTATTCTACCGGATCTCCTAATGGGTTCTGGGTGTGATTCAATGGCGTCCTTAAAGTGTGTAGGTTCTTCTATTGGCTGAACTTCATCAAGTTCAATCTTAGAGGCTATAGTTCCTTCTCCAAGGAACTCCTTTTCCAAAAAGATAGCTCTAAGAGCAACGAACACCTTTTGTTCATTCTCCAAATAGAAGAAATATCCTTTGGTTTCCTTAGGATAACCAACAAATAAACACCGATCAGACCTAGGACCAAGTTTGTCTGAGTCTAAACGCTTTACGTAAGCCGGACAACCCCAGACCCGAAGGTGTGAGATTGATGGTTTACGTCCATTCCACATCTCATACGGAGTGGAGACAACAGATTTACTTGGAACATTATTTAATAAGTAACAGGCTGTCTGAAGCGCATATCCCCAAAAGGATAGCGGCAAAGTTGCAAAGCCCATCATGGAGCGAACCATGTCCAACAAGGTTCGATTCCTCCTTTCAGACACACCATTCAACTGTGGTGTTCCTGGAGGAGTCCATTGAGAGAGAATTCCATTCTCCTCAAGATATGTCAAAAAGCACCAGATAAGTATTCGCCACCTCGATCAGATCGAAGGGTTTTAATACTTTTTCCAGTTTGCTTTTCTACTTCATTACGGTATCGTTTGAACATTTCAAACGACTCAGACTTATGTCTCATTAAAAAGACATAACCGAACCTTGAAAAGTCGTCTGTAAAAGTAATGAAATATTTGTATTCTCCTATAGCACTAACTGTCATCGGTCCACATACATCAGTATGTATTAGACTTAGAAGTTCTGTAGCTCGTTCACCTTTTCCAGTAAAAGTTGACTTGGTCATTTTACCAAGTAAACAGGATTCACAAGTGGGCAGTGATTCAGAACCACTGACCTCGAGAAGTCCATCTCCTCGCATCTTGTTTATCCTATTTTGGTTAATATGACCTAGCCTACAGTGCCAAAGATACAAATCGTTGACATTATCTAACCTTGGACGTTTGCTAGAAGTGTACATTACACTAACAGGCCTTGATAGTACGTATATGCCATTATTTAATCTAGCTTTCATTATAACAGAGTTATTCAAAATAACATTGCAAAAATCTCCTTTTATTGATAGTTCAAAACCACAACTGGCCAAAAGGCCTACAGAGATTATGCACATAATGAAACAAGGACAATAGTGACAGTCGACTAGTTCGACAGTACAAGACTCAAAGACAAGACGCAGGACTCCAACCGCCAGTACTGGAACACGATTTCCATTCCCGACGCTCAGAAACTGTTCTCCATCTTCAAATCTTCTGCTAACTTGAAGTCCCTGTAACGAATTACAAACATGAATTGGACTACCAGTATCCAATACCCAGTTAGCAGTATCAACAATTGAGTAATTACAATGTCTTATCATATAAATACCTTGTTCAGCAGACTTCTGCTTTCTCGGCCTGTTCGGATCAAGGGATGCTATATAAAGAGGACAGTTCCTCTTCTAGTGTCCCTTCTTCTTGTAGTGGAAGCACTCTGCAGAAGACTGATCAGCCTTAAACTTCCTGGTCTGATTCGGGCCAGGAGCATTATGCACCTTCTTTCCCTTTTTATTTATTTTCTTCTTCCCTTTCTTAAAGGGACGACGACCTCTACTACCTCCCACTAAATTCACCACCCCCTTATTAAGTTGGTGGTCTTTCTCGAAAGTCTGCAGTAATCCCAAAAGACCATGGTAGTTTATTGCAGGCTTGTTCATTCTGTAATGATCAAGAAAGTCAAGATAGGAGGAGGGAAGAGAATTCAGGATCGCATCCTTGCCGAGCTGCTCGTGCAAGGGGCATCCGAGTTTGCCCAGTTTTTCAATCAGCTCGATCATGTACAATACATGATCAGTGACTGATCCGCCATTCGGCATCTTGGAGTTGTAGATGGCACAAGATACTTTGTACCGTTCTACATCATCCGGGGTGCCGAAGGATTTCTTCAACTTTTGAAGGATTTCATCAGGTTGGGCCTCCTCGAATTTGCGAGTGAACTCGTCATTCATCGCCGCTAGCATAATGCAACGGACAGTAGTCCGATCAGAGACCCACTTCAAATAAGCATCTCTGACCGCACTCCGTGCATTAGCGGGAGGGATTTCAGGTGCCGGATCCGTTATCACATACAGGATCCGTTCGTGCTCCAAAACTATTCTCAACTTTCGATACCAACTATCGAAGTTGTGACCCTTTAACTTCTCGTTATCGAGAAGTGACCGGAGCGACAAGTTTGAAGACATCTGAAAAGAAAATTAGACCTATTAGTGTATGAATTAATAAATTAACCAAAAGACCTATTAGTAAGGTTAACCTCATTAGTCTAGGATTAGTCCCTGATGCCCCTTCTTTTATCCTACTGTATCCAACTAACCTGGAACCTTTTTTTCTACCCTACCAAACTAATTCTGAACCCACTTCCTATTTTCTACCCTTTCCAGACATCCCCAGCAATTCTAGGATCATTAGATTGCATTTAGTTGAGATTAGCGTACTGCATGCACTCATTATGCATGTTAGGTTTGCATTATACTTCTGGCATACCCTTTGGCATTTGCTTGGAGTCCATTGTAAATACTCTTGTGCACACTACACTAGGGTCAGACTTAGAGAGTCTATAGTCTCTTAGGCTTAGGCCCATAAAAGTCTAATAAATTTTCTTCGATAGGAATGCAAAGTCAAGTATATTAGGTGTTAGTTTGAGTCCTTTGCATCATCTTGTTAGGAGTCTGCATGTGCCTAGTATGTTCACCACCCGCACTAATGTTAAACAAACTGGCTAATTCCCGAAGATAGATCAAAGAATTTGATGTAGTGGATTCTATCTTGGTTAGGCATAGGCCCAAAAGAAGCTTCATGCTTGCAGAGCCGGACCTTTTAAAGTGATAGATAAGGTTGGATCAAATGCCTAGGTGTTAGACATGCCTTCGGATTTGGGCATTAGTTATATCTTCAATATTATAGACCTGATTGAGTATAGGGAACCGGCAGCGATACCTAGTGAGGCCTTTGGACCCATTCCTTTTCATTGTGAGTGACCCTAACCCAGACTGTCCACTAACAAATTGGCCTGAGAGAGGAGAACGGATCGAGCGTATCCTGGACGATCAAGCCATCACGATCCAGGGCCGTGACTATCAACGCTTCCTGGTCCGATGGCACGGCCGGCCAGAGTTGGACGATTCGTGGATTTCTCGAGAGGACTTGCAGCATCTCAACCCAGACCTCCTCGAGAGATATGTGAGCCAGCTTGATCTTCACTCGACAGGGTCGAGTTCCACCCATCCCGGGAGAATTGGTGGGGACACCAAAGGCACCAGAATAAGATAGAGGCTTTTCAACCCTCTATGAATTGATCAATAATTTATGAGTCCATCTGTAATAAGGGCTTAGCCTATCTGAGTCCATTTTAGTTATTATTTGAGTATTTTAAGTTTCAGTTCTATACTAGTCAGCTCATGTTGAGCTAGTTCAGTCCAGTGTTAGTCAGCTCATGTCGAGCTAATTTTATTTTTTTGAGTCCTATTCAATCATATTGAAGACTCAAGACCACATCATATAAGTGAAGACCAAGTCCAACCAGATTGAAGACATGGAAGTATAGCCCAAGTCCAACCCAACTTGAAGATTTGAAGACCCCAGGAGGAAAAATTCAGAAAATCCTGATTCCTTGCAGATGCCCTTCAGATGCCCAGATTCCCTTCCAGATGCCAAAATATATTCATATACCAAGGCATCCATGATTTTAGAGGTTCATCTGCATCCTAGCCCAAAAAAATCAAGCCCAGGTGCCAAGCCCAAGCCCCTAAGAAGCAAGATACCAGAGAATATTCCTGCTACCTGGCTACCAGGCCACCCCAGCTTCCAGAGGCCCAAACCCATGCGCCCGAGCCCCTTTGGGCCGGCCTCTTGCTGCTCCTAGAAGCCCAACACGCCCCCCTAGGCATCCTTGGAGTGTTGGCCAAGTCAAAAGAATTTTTAGGGATTTTTCTACCTAATATTTTCTTATTTTCTAGCTAGGGTTTGAGAGGGAAAATGATTCTTATGTAAAAACTTATGTGCCCTTACTTGGAGCCCAAGGTTAAGGGTCTATTTAAGGGACCCTAGCCTCTTATATGAAACCTAATTTTTAATATGAATTAAAACCTTGAGTTCTTCTATTGAGTTGTGTGATACCCTGCTATGTGCATAAAGAGGTTTGTGAGAGTTTTTCTTCCCAGTGCTGCAATCATCTTCCTGCTGCTAACAAGCCTCTCAGATCCCTGGACGCCCACTCCAAAAGAAGCCTTCCCTTGTTGTTTTCCCTTTGTTTTCTTGTTCCTTTGTGAGTTTTCTAACCCTTGACAGGTCGTTTGCTGGTCCCCGAGTTCCTACGAATCCAACGACTCCAGCCAAGCCTCAATCGGATCATCGAGCAGAAAGCCAGGTATCCGCGGGTCTTTGGCTCGATTTTTCAGGCCGCATCCATCGAGGAACGAGAGATCCCTTCGCTGCGATCTTCACAGACGTTGTTAGGTATACCCCTCTACCTCCAGTAGTTTTATTGTATGAGAACTTGTCCTAACCGAGGCTTCTCAGCCCCGGCGGTCCTTCTTTGCTACTTTTCTAGGTCCTAATCTGCATGCTGATCTTCAAAAATTCATACAAAATTCTCTACAAATAATTTTGATCTGAAATTCGGGAATTAATCACCTAACTCAACATGTAAAACATACAAAAAAATTTGCATGCATATTAGTCCCCCATCAGGAGGATTCGATTAGCCAAGTGGCTCCTAAAGAGCCTAGTGACCTCCTGAGCTCTCCAAGTCCTACCATCATCCGCCAGCAAGTTGCTAACCCGAAGATGGTCATCCATCTCCACGCTAATATAGGTCGGCCACCAGGACAAGAATATGTTGGATATTCAAGCATCCTGACTCATATCAACCATGGTCCCATTTCCAATTAAACATTTAACCTGGGCCAGCACAGCAGGATCGTGAGCACAAATCTCTATCCAATTAGAAGAGCAGCCACGAGTAGTCTAAATCTGGAACCCCTGGCTCCAAGCACCATAGCCGCCCTCATCTTCCTACTCCATAAATAGTTAGGCTGAATAACATATTTCAAGACATATTTGGCAATCAACGCCTCCCTCATAATTAGAAGTAATTGAATCGCAAGGCCTCCATCCCTCATTGGCTGGCTGACTATATCCCAGGATACCAAGTGAAGCCAACGATGTCATGTCTTGAGCTCCACAAGAAATTCTGGAAGAGCTGCTCCATATCCCTGAGGTAAGAGTTGGGCAGAACAATGTTCGCCAGGAGATAAATGGGGATGGAACTCAAGACAGATCTAACATGAGAGAGCTACCCATCATAGAAAGGGTAGTAGCCTACTAACCCTCGAGACGATCATGAACCCACTGCTCCATGGGCTTGCACTCCATCCTTCGAAGCCTCCCACCAATCATAGGAATACCTAGGTAGGTAAAGGTCCCGGTCTTCTCAGAGATCTCCAATTTGGCTTGGATAGCTCGCTTCGTCTAGGCCTTCATTCTGAGGCTAAAAACAACGGTGGACTTCTATAGGTTCACCAACTGGCCAGACACATGACAATAAGTCTCGATAATGGTGGCAAAGCATCTTGCATTTCAGAGTGAGTCCCGTTCAATAAGAAGGCAATCGTCTGCAAAGAGAAGATGAGAGAAAGACTGGGTTCCAAAGGCAGGCCAGAGGGCTCTAATAATGATCCCTGAACTGCACCCCTCAAAGCACAAAAAAGAGCATCGCATATAAAATGAATGGATAAGGAGATAGAAGATAACCTTGACAAAGATCGATCATTGAGTAGAGTACTCAATCGATGCACCATTAACTAGGATGGTGAAGCTAGGAACTTTCACATAGTCCATAGCCCAATGATCCACCTATGCTAAAACCGAAGTCATGAAGAGTCCTTTGAAGAAAGCACCAACTCATCCAATCATAAGCCCACTCTATATCCCACTTGATTACGATAAGGCTCTGTCGAGAGGGGACTGCTGAAAGTCATGCATGAACACCTGGACGAGTATGATATTATCAGTGATGCACCATCTATTGACAAAAGCACCCTACTCAAGAATGATGAGACGAGGCACAATTAGCTGCAACCGCCTAACCAGAACCCTAGTACATACCTTGTAAAGTGTGGTGCAAAGGCTGATTGATTTAAAGTGACTGGGAACATAAGCATCAGATCTCTTGGAAATAAGATTAATCAAAAAAATTTTCCACTCAACAAGGATGCTAGAGTGAAAAGAGGAGGGAAGCCATCCAAGCCCAGGGATTTGTCCTCCCTAAGGGACTAGAGGGCTTCCTACACATTCATGGAAGACACGGGGTGAGTCAGGTTCAAGTTCTCCTAGTCTGACATGCGGTCCACCAAATGGGATTCCTGGAAGGAAATATCCTTCCCTAGAGGTAGGGTCCATCTTTACCTAAAAAACTAAAGAATCTACCTCCCAATTTGATTAGTGTCAGTCACCACAGTACCATCATCCTCCCTCAGTTGCCTAATTCGGTTGGCTGATCTCTAGATCATAGTAAACAGATGGAAGAATTTAATATTCCAATTACCTTTCTTATTCCATTGAATCCTAAACTTCTACCTTTATATAGTCTCCTTTTATTTCAGTGATGTGGCAGGATCGCTGACGTGGAGTCCCTGTCAGATGCATTCAGATACCACATTGACAAAAATGGTCATGTCAAACCCTCTCTTCGAGCTCCTTCGCCAGGCAGCTCCCTCGAGGTCGAGCCCATACTGGTCAAAGTCGAGCACCCTCTCTTCGAGCTCCTTCATCGGGCGGCTCCCTCGAAGTCGAGTTCATCTCGGTCGAAGTCGAGCCCCTGCTCTTTTCGAGCTCCTTCAACGAGCGGCTCCCTCGAGGTCGAGCCCGCCTCGACCGAAGTCGAGCTCTTGCTCTCTTCGAGCTCCTTCGTCGTACGGCTCCCTCGAGATCGAGCCCGTCTCGGTCGAGGTTGAGCTCCCGCTCTCTTATAGCTCCTTTGTCGGGTGGCTTCCTCGAGGTCAAGCCCGCTCGGCCGAAGTCGAGCTCCCGCTCTCTTCGAGCTCCTTCGCCGGGCGGCTCCCTTAAGGTCGAGCCCACCTCGACCGAAGTCGAGCTCCTTCTCTTTGGATCAAGTTCTCTTCAAATGAGAGGCCCGGTAGCCAGAAGCCACCCCTATGGCCAAAGCCCATGGCGCTTCAGGAGGTTCAGAAGTAGGAGGAAGGGGATGGCGCCACCTCCCTTGGACTGAAACTTCATTCTGTGTATCAGCTGAAACTCCTATGAGTCGATACTTTAATCTTCATGAGTCGATACTTGACTGAAACTTACTTAAAATCCAACTGAAATACTGCTGAATTTTCTTCAAACTTCAAACTTGAGTTCCTTTATGTCAATCTCATGTTCTTAAGTCCATTTACCTTGAAATTCTTCATCAAAAAGAGGACTTCTTCAACCATTCAAACAAGCAATCAGATAACTAATTTGATGAGTACCAGTTTATGATATGACATACTTTAATCAACTCGTTAATACTCAAATATACTTAAGTATTTTGTTAATCATCAAAAATCAATATAGAAGTCAATAGCTTGGACCACCGGTCGACATCCGGCATAGATTCAGGCTGGCCCCTGCCCGAGTGCATGACTCCTTAGCAGGCCATATTGAGCCAGAACCCGAACCCAAACCCTCCTGTTCAAACTCCTTCCTCCCATAACCGCTGAACTTCTTTGCATGTGGTAACCATTACTGGATTGCTACAAGCTAGGGCCCTAGGCAGTGCCTATCCATGCCATCCGCATAACCTCCTCTTTAGCTCCAACCATATTCATCGCTCGAAGCCCCGTTGATTCGCCATCCCCACTTCCCGGATAGGTCTCCCCCAAGCCATGGAAGAAACCACACCGGAAGCACACACCATCGAGGTTCCCATAGATGAATCTTAGCCACCGGTTTCCCTTCAGACTATTGATCAACACCCCGGGGCACAGCGATCGGGAGAGGTCAATCTACATGCAAATCCAGGAAAAATCGATCCATCTTCGCTCCGCCGTGCAGTCATCCACTACCACCAACTCATTCTGTAAATAGATGATGCTCTAGAGCACCGCTGACTGATAATATATCAATTTAATAATTAATTTATCTTTATTTAGTTAAAAATTGATATTTTATGCATTGTTTACATGATAGAACCCCACCAATATGAAGAGCTCAATTTTTGGAGTTCAATGGCAAAAACGATACTCAAATCAAACTTGAAACGAGCTTGAAATCAAATTTTAAAGAATTAAAATAGGAATGCATGAGTTTTGGAGCAGTCGGTCCACCATGGACCGGCCACTCAGTCTACGAAACGAAGGATGGTCCATGATTTGCCATTACTACCGATCCACGTAATAGATCCGTGGACCATCGTGTGATTTTGCCCAGGGGGATGAAGGAGAAGCCTTCCTGTGTCGATCCAATGCCGCTCGTGGCTGGAAGGAACGCTGGAGAAGCTAATCCATCATCGTTCGAGCCAAATCCAAGTGTCGGTCTCCTTCGTCGATTTCATCATCCTTCGATCTGAGACACTACTCACCTATCAATCACCGCCAATCCACTATCAGAGATGCCACCGGAGAAGCTCCCCGTCACCATCCGAGCCACCTTTCAAGCCACTTCCCAACTAGCTAGCTCAAGACCATTGCCAATGATCACTACCATCTCCTCTGCCTCATCACCAGTTTCTTCTCATTCCACCCAATCCACCGTCGCCTGTGCCTGGAAGGGACACCAAGAAGCTTCCTGTCATCGTCCAAGCCACCTCCCAAGCCACTAGTCTCCTCCTCCACCATTTCTTTTCTGCCCCTATTGCCAGTCCAAGAAGCTCTCCACTATTCGAAATGTTGTCCGCCACCCCCTCGCCTGACTTGCTCCCCCCTGTCTCAAGACCCTACCGGACTGTCATCGACCACCGCTCCTCCTCTGGCCTCCCATCTCAATTGCTTTTTAGCCCAAAAAAGCCATCGGAAGCCATCAAATTTCCACCTCCTTCCCACAAGCATGGTTCATCACTGCTACTGCCGAGAAGAATCCCCTTCCATGCTTCCCAGATTGCATGCCACCTGCCATGCAATAGACGCCATCGGCTTCATCCTTCATTCTTTTGTCGATCCAAGATGCTGTCGGGAGTTGGACCGGGATGTCAGAATGAGAAACGAGATCTCGATCACGAAATTTGAAAAATAAGGGATAAAACAAATGGGTGCAATGGTTGGGTGGATTGTGATGCGAAATCGAAGCGGGTGCGAGGGATAGGATAAAGAACCGAAAGTTGTTGAGGAGATCATGATGGGAAACCAACATGGTTCCCACACGGGCCTGATGCACTTCTCTCCGTCTATAAAAGAAGCAGCATTTAACGCTCCTTCCAGCAATCTCCTCGTGCTCCCTCCATTATTCTGAATCCTTTATTTTTCCTCTAGCTTAGACTCCTCGCCCTTTCACCCTCCCAGTCTCTTCCATTCCTCGCTCTCTCATCCGACTTCCCTTCTAACATCCTGCTTCTTGGCTTCCTAGTTTTCTGGTTCCACCGTACCCACTGCTGTTCTATCTGCTCCGGTCTATCCTGGCAATGCTACTCTACCTTCCAATCTTTACCGAGTTTTCTTGGAAAGCATGATTGATGGGGACATCAACTAGCCCATAATCTAAAGCAGCCCAACCCAGAACCTGAAGCCCAGCCCAGCCCAGCCCAGAGCCCGAAGCCCAGCTTAGCCCAAAACCTGAAGCCAGCCCAGCCCAAATCCTGAAGTCCCAGATTCTGAAGTCAATGCAACACAATCCCGGAGCAGCATGGATCCCGGAGCACATCCAAATGAAGATAAGTGTAATTTTTTTTATGGGTATACGAAGGATTGGGATATCTTAAAATTTTAGGATTAGTTTCCGTACATTTTTATCATTGTTTTAGGATTTATTTTATTTGGATTAGTTTATTTTTAATAGTTTGAATGTATTAGGATTAAGGTTGAGGTATCTGAGATCAGGATATCGGATATCTCAAATTAGCCTATTTATAATCCTTTTATCGATCAAATAAAAAGAGACGATGAATATTTGGGAAGAGGAAACAGAAACTCCTGGTTAAGGAGAGGGTGCATCACTTCGGTTAAGGAGAGGGTGTTGATGCCCTGCATGGTCACTCTAGTTAAGAGTGGGCGCTGAAGCCTGGGTGGGAACCCAACTATGGTTTTTATTTTTTTCTTCCTAAATTTTTCTATTGGTCTTTCTTCTTCATCTTCATCTGCATTCTTTCTCTTTCCCCTATCTGTTTCCTTTCTCTCGAATTAACCACCAAGCCATCCCGACCGAAACCGCCCGAGCACCATCTAGTCATCAATCTTGCCAAAGGCCAACCACCCCTCCTTTCGATGTCTTCGACATCACCGCCGAGACTGCCATCACCCGGATCCGCCCGAACACTAGCCGACTCGCCCACGCCC
Source organism: Areca catechu (assembly GCA_021397845.1). NCBI lineage: Eukaryota > Viridiplantae > Streptophyta > Magnoliopsida > Arecales > Arecaceae > Areca > Areca catechu. The sequence goes on along the minus strand of CM038038.1, from coordinate 131,131,543 downwards.
GTGCTGGAACCACTGGGCCTGTAACCGTATCACACCCGTGGCATCGTGCCCTCCAAGCCATGGCTGAAGTTTCCACCCGGCCTCCTCCTTCCATCGATTCGACCAACCCAGATAGGGGCTCGCGGCCATCCTCTCCGCCCGCTGCCTCCTATGAGCCTCTTCGCCCCTTCCTTCACTCTCTGCCACCTCACCTGCGAGCAGAACTCCCGTGCTGCCCCAATCCCACCGGAACTTCCCTCCCGACTTCCGTCGCCCGCATCGCACGACGCCACCAGAACCCCATCCGTGCTGGCCATCTTCTCCCTCTGTTGCAGATTCGAACACCCCGTCCCAATCGCCCCTGCTGCTGAGACCACCGCAGCCCTACCACTGTCTTCGCCGATCCCATGATGTCGGTCGCCGGCCATGCTGCCACCTCCACCCAACACTGACACTAGCGAAGCCTCCCTGCAAGCCCCCTCTGTTCCGTAGCAGCGATCCGTGGAGAGGAGAAATGCCACACAAACGTGAAAGCAGGAAGGATTCTGCATGCTTTTCAAAGCAAACACCGGTCCTTGTTGTCGCTTCAAGTGCAGTGTCTTCTGCACGCTTCTCAAAGCATAGCCAGATTTCCTAATGCCGACTTTAGTTTAGGCATTGAAAAAAAAAAGTGAAAAAAAAAGAGAGAAAAAAATATGAAAAAAAAGGTTTATTTGAATAAAAAAATTTTGGAAAAAATAATGTGGGCCTGGTTGAACCTAGTCTAAAGGTCATTTCCTAGCGACCAACGATCCACCTCTAAAATAAACCTGATCGGGTCTATCCCGCATCAATTTTGGTATCAGAGCAAGGATTAGGTTAGGTTAGTCATTTTTATTTTAATTACATTATTTGTATTTTTAAAAAAAAGTCTGCAGGCCACGTGCATCATGGAGCCAGAAGATTGCTGAAGCTTGACTCGACGGAGTCGAGTTCTCCCCATCTCAGGGGAATGATGGGGACGTCGACTAGTCCAGAATCTGAAGCAGCCCACTTCAGAACTTGAAGCTCAACTCAGCCCAGAACCTAAAGCCTAGCCCAGAGCATGAAGCCCAGCCCAGCCCAGAACCTGAAGCCAGCCCAGCCCAAACCCAGAAGTCCGAGATTCTGAAGTCGATGCAGCACATATCCCCAAGTAGCACGGATCTCGGAGTAGCACGAATCTTGGAGCACATCCAAATGAAGATAAGTATAATTTTTTTATGGATGTACAAGGGATTGGGATATCTTGAAATTTTAAGATTAGTTTCTGTACGTTTTTATCAATGTTTTAGAATTTATTTTATTTGGATTAGTTTGTTTTTAATAGTTTGAATGTATTAGAATTAAGGTTGAGGTATCTGAGATCAAGATATCGGATATCTCATATTAGCCTATTTATAATCCTTTTATCGATCAAATAAACAGAGACAATGAATATTTGGGAAGAGAAAACATAAACTCCTGGTTAAGGAGAAGGTGCATCACTCCTGGTTAAGGAGAGGGTGCTGATGCCCTTCATAATCACTCTGGTTAAGAGTGGGTGCTAAAGCCTAGGTGGGGAACCCAACCATTGTTTTTATTTTTTTCTTGCTAAGTTTTTCTATTGGTATTTCTTCTTCATCTTCATCTGCATTCCTTCTCTTTCCCCTCTTTGCTCCCTTTCTCTCGAGTTAACCACCAAGCCATCCCGACCGGAACTGCCTGAGCACCATCCGGCCACCGATCTTGCCATAGACCAACCACCCCTCCTTTCGACATCTTCGACATCGCCGCCAAGACTGCCATCACCCGGATCCACCCGAACACCAGCCGACTCACCCACGCCCGTGCTGGAACTGCCAGGCTTGTAGCCGTATCATGCCCGTGGCATCGTGCCCTCCAAGCCATGGCTGAAGTTTCCACCCAGCCTCCTTCCATTGGTCCGACCAACCCAGATTGGGGCTCGCGGCCATCCTCTCCACCCGCTACCTACTGTGAGCCTCTCCGCCCCTTCCTCCACTCTCCACTGCCCCACCTACGAGCGGAACTCCCGTGCCGCCCCAATCCCACCAGAACTTCCCTCCCGGCTTCCGTCACCCGCATCGCACGACGCCGTTGGAACCCCATCCATGCCGGCCATCTTCTCCCTCTGCCGCAAATTCGGACACCCCATCCCAATCGCCCCTGCTACCGAGACCACCTCCGCCCTACCGCCGTCTCCATCGTCCTGTGATGCAAGCCGCCGGCCGTGCTGCCACCTCCGCCCAGCACTGGCATCGACGAAGCCTCCCAGCAAGCCCCCTTTGTTCCGTAGCAGCGATCCGTGGAGAAGAAGAGAAATGCCGCATGAACGTGAAAGCAGAAAGGATTCCGCATGCTTTTCAAAGCAAACACCGGTCCCTATTGCCGACTTCAAGTGTAGAGTCTTCTGCATGCTTCTCAGAGCATAGCCATATTTCCTAATGCCGACTTTAGTTTAGGCATTGAAAAAAAAGTAAAAAAAAAAAGAGAGAGAAAAAAATATGAAAAAAAAGGTTTATTTGAATAAAAAATTTTTGGAAAAAATAATTTAGGCCTGGTTGAACCTAGCCTAAAGGTCGTTTCCTAGCGACCAACAATCCACCCCTAAAATAAACATGATCGGGGCCTGTCCTGCATCAATGATCTCAAGGAAGAGTGGAAAGCATGATCTCAGGAAGAGAAATTTATATTTTAGCAACTTATTTTAATATATATTCTTTTTTTATGTTGTGAAATAAAATCACATTACTTCATATTTATCCATGTTACTTTTTTTTACTAAATGTCTTTAAGTGAATATAATTTTAGACTGATCTATTCCTAAAAGGCATAGACCGTGATCTACAGGTATGAGCCATACTCTTGTTAAAAGATAGATCACATCTAGATTATGTTCATTGTTAATTTTCTTTTTGCTTGATTTAAACTATTTTATTGTGTACTTTTTGAAATAACTGCAAAAGTTCCTATGGATTTGATCCTTACTCCCGCTACTCTACCTAAGAATAGTGAAATTAAGGTATTAAAATCGATGCATAGCGACGTGCACCACTGATACCCAAAGATCCACTAGAAGCTGCGGTAGCTGCATCCCAATAAGGGCGGACCGGATTGCAATGGTCAATGGGTAGAACCGTGGCTGCCAAGGTTCCACCGCAAATGCCTAGCCGGCAACCATCCAAGGCCAACCCAAGGCCAAGTCTCGCTCCCCTACCTCCTAGAACCAGAACGAGAGAAATCCATGTTCCATGTTGAAGGCCACAACCTCGCTCTTCAGTCTGGCCTGTTGCCGGAACTCATGTGCCATCACCTCTGTTGAGACTCTCCGGCCAAGACTCTTTTTAACCAACCCCTCGACTGTCCATCCCTCTGTCTCAACCCTAACCTCCTCCTTTGGAAGCTCCGTTATCTCCAGAAAGCATTGAGTAAGCTCAACCACCTCTTTCGACAATTGTCCCATCGAAATCCATACCACATAGCTGCTCAAAACTTTCTTCCAACGAGCTCCCCCGATCCATCATATTTGAAGTCCCCTTGAGGTTCCCATTGGTGCTCGCCATCCCTATCAACAACGTCAACTACAGCACCCTGAGTAATCACTGACAATCATGCAGGGAAGATTCCAAGTATGAATCTTCAAGCACTCCCAATGAAAAAACTCCCAAGGGTTACCTCACTCATCGTGTGGTTCACCAACCCATCGCTCATTGTTTCCATGCCACCGTATGTTGTTGAGCCACAAACCCCTATAAATATCTTTAATTCGCACATCAGAGCTTAAAATTAAGACTTGGTAAGTTGATCTTCAGAATCTTGATACAAAATTATGGGAAATTGTGGCAAGTTGGCAGGTGCCTTGGTCTTGATTCTTGACTTTGTCATGGTGATATTAATTATGACGTGTCTTATTCAAAAGAAGATTAACTCAACAGTTTTCAAAATGGGTCCTAAATGCATGGTTCTCTAAGATTCCTCATCTTTTCAACCATAATTAATGTCTTTACGAGTTGAAATTTTTTCTCCATTATCCTCCAGATGAAGCATGAAAAAGAGGAGGTGATAACACGGAGGGCTATCAAAGGCTCGGGCTAGTCCACGTGGTTCAGCGATCTGGCCTGAAAAAAGCCAGGCTTGGGCTGAAATCAACTGGGAAGCGGTAATCAACCGGTAATTTTTTGGGCTAAAAAATAAATATGGGGTTGTTCGGCCTGGCCCAGTCTGAAATTCTACCCACGGTTGAGCCGGCCCTGGGCTTGGGACCCTGGGGTTAGATCGATTCTGGCCAGGTGCGGCTTCATCGTGTGCTCTTAGGTCCATGCTTCTTAGATGCTGGCCAGGTGCGGCTTCAGCGTGAGCTCTAAGGTCCATGCTTCTCTCAGGCCGAGGACCAACTAGACCTTCGTTATTATAATCAGCTGCAGACCTCTCTGATGCCCTGCCTTTGTATAATATCCATGGTTTAAACATAATACTAATAGAAACCTCTAGTGTGAGCACAAACATAATTCTAATAGTTTCATTCCATTAATATTCTTCTTGCATCCATACTCTTTCTGTGCAGTATTATATAAGCCTCACACAAACTTCAAGCACGAGCTTCCATTTCTCAGAATGCTAGAGTTTACACCTGATATTCTTTGTATGCGATACATGTGAGCATGTTACTATAATTCAACCATTGAGATGACCTTCTGGAGAAAGAATGAAACTTATTCGGTAGTGCAAGTTTCATTTCATCATTCCAAGACTTTTTTCATAAAGGGGGTCTAAGTAGAGCAAGAACAACAATATTATAACTTCTTCTTCTTTCAAAGTAAAGAACTACATTATATGTTGATACCATATGAAATGTCTTATATCGTCTTATAGATATGCACTGCCATTGCCAGGAACTGTGGAAGCTTGTTAGGAGAATTCAATCAATCCAAGGCCCGCAGGTTGACGAAAATGGGGCAGAATATATATGATGCTACATACTCTAAAGAAAGGAAGCCTCTCATTTGCTTCTTACACTCACAAGCTAAGAAATCATTGGCTGAATAAAGTGTAAAAACCGGACTTTTGGGCCAAAGTCGGCAAGCTCCGCCGACTTCAACCCAACGCAGAAAAAAAAAATAGAACCAGAATAGGGGACTCGTTCTCCCCTCTTATCCGGTCAGAAACCTCGCCAAAAAAGATGCCGGACCACCGTAAAGGGTAGGGACACTGCAGGCGACACATTGGGATGGGATGGAATTCTCCAATCGATGGATTTCTCTCCCATACGGCGAGGGAACTCATCATTATAATTCTTTAAATTTTTCCTCACTACCACTAATCGAGCCCATCAAGCCTCCTTCCATACCATTTTCCTCCTTTTCGGTGAGCGATCGAGAGCTTCTTCAACATCAGTGAGTCTAATTTCCTTATTTTAATTTTAAGGAGGATTTAATCAGGATTTTAGTTTGATTTCAGTTTAGTTTTTCTTGAGCCGGACGGTCACCAATGGCCGTGCTGCCCCGACCTTCTCCTCCGTCTAGCCATGTTTCGGCGAACCATCCCCCCTCCTTCGGTTTCCATCTTTTAGATGCCGGAGGCTAGTTCGGTCGAGCCAAGGAAGGAACAGAGAGTCAAGGAAGAGGAAAAGAAAAAAAAGGGGAAAAGAAAAGGAAAGAGAAAAAGAAGAAAAGAAAGAAAAAAAAGAGAGAGAGAAAGAGGGAAAAAGTAAAATAAATAAATATTAAAAGAGAGGATCAGAAAGCTCTTCTTTCTTGAAATTCATGAAGTTAGGGTTTTACGGATGAATCATAGAAGAAATTTGAATAAACTTATTTATCATTGTAAGGGAATAGACAGCAGAAGGAATGTTGAGCGAGCTTCGGGTATAAATTAATATCGAGTATATTGGATTAGTTCATGAGAAATTAGGATTTCTGGACATGATCACCAATTATATATATATATTACATGATATGATTTGATCCATACACACGAGCATTGGCATACATGATTATTTTTGCGTTGTATAGTTTGACTTTTCATGATGGATAGTATGATTGTTGATATTATTAGTTATGTTCTTGTATACCATATTTTTATTAAGCAAAATTACTTTTGATGATTTGGACCATGATGCCGGTCATTAAAAAATTTGAGATGATATGATTTGATAGCGTGATATGAGTTGATAAGTGATATCTAAAGGAATGAGGTATTTGGACTAGCCATGTCATGAGATCGTGGTTACTGAGATTACTAGTCATAGGCTGTAGTCTGATAATGAGATGCTAGTCACATGCTAGATTGTGATAAAAAAATTATCCATCAAAGGCTAGAGTGTGATAATGAGCTTGCCAGTCCTAAGTTGAAGTGTGATACTTAAATTGCCAGTCATGGACTGGAGCATGACCATGGCTAGTCCAGAATCCCTAAAGAAGAAGGATAAGTAATGAAAGCATGAAAAGAAATATAATTTTATCAAAGATTTTGTTATACATGATATTTGAGTTGTTTGATTGCATGATATGACATTCTATTATTTTCTTACTATTTTAAATTATACTATTATTGGTGTAACTATTTAAAGATCTTATTGGACTGTGAAGCTCACTCCTACTTTTCTATTTTTTTCATAGATGCAGGATGTATAGCAAGGATCGGGCTGGACATTAGACTGAATATTAATATTTAGATTATTTAGTTTTATTTAGTTGGATCTATTGCTGATACTTATGTAATAACTCAGTGGATCTTTTAGTGGTCTTAACTTGAATAAATGGACAATTTAGTTATTATCAAATTGTTTAAAAAATATTGGTTTAATTGATGTGATTTTTGAATGAAGTGAATTCTTGTGTACCTAGGCCTGGCATAATCTCTAGGGTTAAACCTAGGGTTATATGGCAGGTTACGTAGCCGATTCCGGTACTGGATTCGGGGCATGACAAAATGGTATCAAAGCTTAGATTATGATAATTTGGGACTGTGGTATAAGTGATTAGGATAGACATGAGTGACATCAAAATTCAAGTCATGATTGTTCGAGACTGGGACATAAGTGATTTGAAAATCACATGATGGTTATTAGGACATGACAGAATGATGTATAGCTTTGTAGCTCTCTATTGATAGATTAGATTATATTATGTTGACATGGTATACATATTTTGATAGAATCTTGATAGCCTATGTTAGCAGTTTTGGATTGAATTATTTGATCATCCTTATAATTATTGAAAATTATTGGGTATGTTAAACTCCAAGTCAAAGTATGATCTATAAGAAAATCTAGGTTATCATGTTACTGGGTAATAAGTAGAGAAATTGGCATTGAAAGATTTATATGGGTTTAGCCTATGAGAAATAATATTTTAGGTAGTTTATTAATTGATGCTAAGAGTTATTGTAAGATAGTTTTATGAGCGATAATATGATTAATTCCATTCATAAGAGCATTGATTGAAAGTCATTAATCTCGTTAGAGTTAATGATAACTTCCAAGAGAAAAGCTGATCTAGATTGTCTAATTGAATTGTCAAGAAAAGTATAATTAATTCATACTTGGTCTAGAGTTATTGAAGTAATAAAAGGATGGTGAAATTTATGCAAGGACTTTCAATATAGAAACTGGATCAAAATAAAACTTAATATGATATGCCTGAGATATGGACAAGATAAAGAGACTCGATAGCTTTACTTTAATAACTTGCGATCTCCATGGTACCAAAATAAGATAATTTTTTTAGAGAGATTTGTTTAGTGAATCTGGATGGTTTAGTAAATTTTACCAGAGTGTGCATGGAAGCATTGTGGTTTGAGTTATCCTGAAATCAATTAAGAATGTTAAATTTAACTTTAAAAATGTTATGATGAGAGCACTGATTTAAATTTTAGTAACATGGATTTAGTAATAAATGAAAAGATAATGTTACTGATTCTTGGGCTAGCTATAGGTGTAGCCATGCAATTTTCACCAATAGGTCCCTCTAGTGTAGAGGACTCTAGTAAAAATTTTGGATATCTCTAAATCTAGAATAAAGAAGTGATGTTCCTTACCCGGCTAGAATCGGGAATATTTTGATACCAAGCTCTTTTAGTTATGACATTATGATTTCCTTATTTAAGGAAGGCTTGAGGTTTTCATAAGATAAAAGACTAATTATAAAATCATGGAGAAGGTTAAGAGAAGAAAGAATGTTAAAGATCATGGCAAGTGCCTAATGCTCAAGCCTCCTCCAAATTGTTGGTTAAAAATATATTGGACCAATTATGATTTCCATGTGGAGTTATCAAGAGAAATAAATTTCAGGGATGAAGAGTTCTTTATTTTAATTTGGGGTTGAGGTGCTAACATTAATTTGAAAGAATTTGAAGGTATTCACTATATAGATAGATGGTGATGATAAAATGCTATATCATGTTATTATATAAAGATCATATGAAGAAAGCATTCTGAAAGGAGGAGTTATCTGAAAGCTTGAGGATGATATTAAGGTTAGGTGTTTCTAAAGTTTGGACCATCATGATGTTCTTCCAAAGTTAATTAAAGATAATTAATCATATTAAAAGGTTAGCATTCTTTTTGAAGAGCTTGAGAGAATTTGATATGTATTGTAAATGGAAAAGATCAAGTTTTGAATATTATATAATTTTGTTACGTTAAAATTTAAGAAGCAAGTACCTTAAGAGGCAAACTAATTGGAGGCTTGAGAGTGATATGAAGGTTGGTTACTTTTAAAATTTAAGACCTCAAGCAAGCTAATTTCGATGACAAAACTATTTTAACGAGGGAAGAATGTGAGAACCGGGCTTTTGGGCAAAAATTGGCAAGCCCAGCCGACTTTAAACCAACACAGAAAAAAAAATAGAACTGGAATAGGGGACTCATTATCTCCTCTTATCTGGTCGAAAGCCTCGTTAGAAAAGATGCCAGAACATCGTGGAGGGCAGGGACACTGTAGGCGATGAATTGGGGTTAGATGAGATTCTTTGATTGATGGGTTTCTCTCCTGTACGGCGAGGGAATTCATCGTTACAATTATTTAAATTTTTCCTCACCATCGCTAATTGGGCCCATCAAGCCTCCTTCCACACCATTTTTCTCCTCTCCAGTGAGTGACCAAGAGCTTCTTCAATGCCGGTAAATCCTTTATTTCCTTATTTCAATTTTAGGAAAGATTTAATCAGTGTTTTAGTTTGATTTCTGTTTAGTTTTTCTTGAGCCGGACAGTCGCTGGTGGCCGCACCGCCTCGACCTTCTCCATCCAGCCATGTGCTGGCAAACCATCCCCCTCCTTCGGTCTCCATCTTTTGGATGCTGGAGGCCAGTTCGATGGAGCTGAGGAAGAAACAAGGAGTCAGGGAAGAGGAAAAGAAAAGAAAAAGGAAAAAAGAAAATGAAAGAGAAAAAGAAGAAAAGAAAGAAAAAAAATGAGAGAGGGAAAGAGGAGAGAGAGGAGAGAGAAAGAAGAGAGAGAAAAAGTAAAATAAATAAATATTAAAAGAGAGGATTGAAAATCTTTTCTTTCTCGAAATTCATAAAGTCAAGGTTTTACGGGTGAATCGTAGAAAAAATTTGAATAAACTTATTTATCATTATAGGGGAACAGACTTCTAAGCAAAAGGGACATTGAGCGAGCTTTGGGTATAAATTAATATTGGGTATATTGGATTGCTCTTAAGAGGTAAGGATGTCTGGACATGATCACCAGTTGTATATATATATATCTTATATGATATGATTTGATCCGTGCACATGAGCATTAGCATGCATGATTATTTTTGCATAGTATAGATTGACTTTTCATGATGGACAGTATGATTGTTGTTATTATTAATTATGTTCCTGTATACTATATTTTTTTAAGCAAAATTACTTTTGATGGTTTGGACCGTGAATCATTAAAAAATTTAAGATGACCTGATTTGACAGCATGATATGTGTTGATAAGTGATAACCAAGGAAATGAGGTATTTAGACTAACCATGCCATGGGATCGTGGTTACTAAGATTGCCAATCACAGGCTGGAGTGTGACAATGAGATTGCCTGTCATAAGCTGGAGTGTGACAACGAGGTTGCTAGTTATAGACTGAAGTATGATACTGAGATTGCCAGTCATGGACTGGAGGATGATCGTGGCTAGTCCAAAATTTCTAAAGAAGAAGGATAACTAATGAAAACATAAAAAGAAATATAATTTTATCAAAGATTTGTTATACATGATATTTGAGTTGTTTGGTTGCATGATATGACATTTTATTATTTTCTTGCTATTTTCAAATTATACTATTATTAGTATGACTGTTTGGAGACCTTACTGGGATATGAAGCTCACTCCCCACTTTTCTATTTTTCTTTCAAAGACATAGGATGCATAGCAAGGATCGGACTGGGCATGAGATTGAATATTAACATTTAGATTGTTTAGTTAGTTTTGTTTAGATTGTTTAGTGGTCTTGACTTGAATAAATGGACTATTTAGTTATTATCAAATTGTTTAAATAATATTGGTTTAATTGATGTGCTTTTTGAATGAAGTGAATTCTTGTGTACCTAGGCCTGGCATAATCTCTAGGAGAAAACCTGGGGTTGTACGGTCGGTCGCATGCCGATTTCGGTACTGGATTCGGGGCATAACATAAAGTGAGTAGTTTTTACCTTCATATTCTCATATATATCACATATATTATTGTATTAGAAAAGCTTATCATATAAAACTATTGTAGCAATTACTTATTCGACCTCGAGATGGCCGCCGAACAACCAAGGAGTGGCCACACTATCGACTACATCATCAACTAAGAAGGAGACGATAGTCAGATTATTGATCAAGAAGGAGATGACTCTCAGCTATTGATTCACTTGATAACCAACTTAGTGAAGAGCGACTAGTTTGGCTACTACATCGACTATCTTCAATACCTCACATCGAGTGAGTACAAACAACTGGACTTGACTGACATTTCTTCATGCACATCCACTGAGCACTTACTCAGGCATGGCTAACTTTCAAATTTAGTCGGACGCACAAGGGTGTAATGTTAAAACCCCTTCTATTTTGGCTAAGTTTTCTCTCTCTCATCAACAAGCAAGCCATCTTAGTACTCGAAGTCTATAATGCCTGAGTGAATGACACAAAAGCAACTGATCCCAGTTATCCATATAGATTGTGGTGAACAAGATGGTGGGGAGCAGATATCAACAGAATCAACTATCCTATCGGAAAGATACCAACAAAAAAGATTTCAATAAATAAAATCTCAACATTCCACTGAAAATCAGTTATGCATGTCAAAGGAGGCTATCTTCAAAATAATATTCGGTTACTCGATGTAAATTTATAAATTGGTAAGAGTAGATATTGATGAAGGTAACATACTTCTCCCTACTTTTATGCTCGTTCAATCACTCCATTTAGCTCTCAGCTTCAGCTATTATATCCTTTCTCATTCTTTTCATTGATTTAAGCGGCGGAAGATCCTCCGATCACTACCAATCAAGAAATTATTTTTGCAAGTCTCTATCTATGGAGCACTCAAGAGCAGCACTTCGTTCCACCAAAGAAGACTAGAAGATTTTCAGATATCATTAGAGCCTTATGGAAGGTGATTTGCCGGCAACATGAACAAGTAGAGCAACTTGGAACACATCACAGGATGGCATGCTATGTGCTTGTCGGAACTACATTATTTTGTGGGTTTTGTCCAGAAATTAAATTGTTTGCTGGTGCTGTTGGATCACCCAAAAATCATGTTTAACATTGTTAATTATCAATAGGTATAGAAACTGTGAAACTTGATCTGATGGAGCATGGGGAACTGCTTGAAATCTTTCATTCACGTTGTTGACCAGTGATATAACAAAAAGACTTGAAAATTTCCTATTGCTCTTCCTTTTTAAAAAAAAAAAAATCCCGTTATTAGCCTTCATTCTCCGTAAAACATTCTGCCTATCGTAAAACATTCCGCCTATCGAACGAGGGTCTTGTTAGTTGTAATGCATAGAATATATATATATATATTTTAAAATATTTAAAAATATTTTTTTAATATGTATGGTAGAATAATTTTGATATAATATAATAATTTTAACTATAATAGAATAAGATTAGGAAGTCTGATCTGGAAGACGGATAGAGCTATTGTCCTAAAAAAAATTTGGTAGCCTTCTTGTGTAAAGTATGATTAGACCACATGCTCTCCTTCAAGGTACAGCTTAGAAGCCAATACTTCAATGCGTGTCGATGGCACGATCTCGAACGGATGTCGATCAGTTTGTTTTCAGTCCAAAACTTTTAAAGTGAAAAAAGATAGGAAAGAAAAAGAATTTTAAAAAATTTTGGAACAGAAAAATTTATAAGAGGGAGTGCTTGGGATTTTTTTTGATGCTTTGTAAGACTGGATAAGTGGCCTATTTATATACTCAAAATTCTAGAAAAAATTTCTAAAATACCCTCAAACTAGTCGTTATGATCGTTACAGAATTAATTACAAAATTAATTAAAAAATTAAAATAAAAAATGGTAAGAAAAAACTTAATGCATGGGCCGTGCAGATCGCGCGCCCATTGTGCCTACGGGGGAAGTTTTTTTTATTTTGTTTTATAATGTAAGGCAACATTAACATCTCCTACAAAAATAAAATTAAAAATTAAAAATTTAATATTATTAAACTTGATGAATAATTTAAAACTTTTAAAATTTTACTGTGCTTAGTATAAGTACCTTCTAGATTTGAACTTGCATTTAGTATAAATTATATACAATATGAAGATAAGTTAATCATAATATGGGATAGCGCTATATAAGTCATGTGCTTACCTTGATTTTCATGAGAGTTAGTAGAAATTCATCCTAATCCCATAGTCGCGGCCTCATGACTACTCTCACTATGGTAGATCCTCCAAGGATATGTGCAACAAAATTGTATCTTTCTGAACTCACAGTTTTGCATATATTAAGAGCTGAATTATATCTCGCTGAACTCACAGTCCTATATCTATGCTTAACCTAACCATCATAATAGAGTACCATACTATAGGGATGGGATGGAGACAGACTTTAAAACAGTGCTCCCATATATTACCTCGAAGGTCATTTTTCTTTGAACTATATCATGGGATTGCCATGATGGTAGGGATCCACTCTGGAGACTAATATATGGGCTTAAGCCCCATCCCCCTCGATGTCTCAGATACCACAACCTTTGAAAGGCCATTGGTCAAAAGATTTATCAAATTATTTTTTTGATCTTATAAATTATAGTGATATCACTTCTTTTATTTTATTTCTTACAACTTTATACTTGATCAGAATATGATTATTTATCTTTTTTTATTAGTTATCTATTGATTTAACAGATTAATTAAAGCTCTACAATCATAATTTAAATATTTTTTGAGATTTTTGGTGAAAGAATTGCTATATCACTCATCTTTGATTTTATTACTAAGTATCTATAGGCATTGCTATTTTGGACATAGCCTATAAATACAGCATCTATGGTCTTAAATCCTATTATTTTTTGGGTTCAGAGATATTAATCTTGACTAGGCAACCCTACACTTTAAGGAATTCTAGTTTATGAGTCCTTCCTTTTCAAAGTTTATAAGGAATCTTTTAGACCTTCAACTATATGAGCTTGGGATCCTAAGGAAGCAGAAGGTTTGTGAAGAGCTCCTTCTTCCGATGAAAGTAGTCTCTTGCAAGATGGTCTGTCCTCTCGCATATAAAATAGAACCTTTCACTTAGACCTTGGGTGGGCTTGTTGGATCTAGTGTTATTGGCTTTAAAGGTTTTACCTTTGGATTTGAACTTGTTTGGGTTAGGATGGTTAGATTGGTTTGACTGGTATTGGTGGTTGGTTGAAATCTTGATTTTGATTTTGGTTTAGTATTGTTGTTGGTATGGTATTGTGGGTTAGATTAGCTTGGATACTTGAAATTCTACTTTGTTGGGTTTTAGACATATGTTGGTCTTCTATCCTGATTAAGTTAGAAGTTGGGCTAGGGTTAGCTCTCCTTATTTTTGGAGCTGACTTTTAACAAAGTCATTCCAAGGAGTCATTTTATCTAAAAGGCTAGAGACTTTAAATCCTTTAGAGAATTTATCTCCGTTGGCTTGAAGTTTTCTAAGGTACTCTTGGAATTTGTGAAGCTTGTCATTGATGGATTTGTCTTCTAGCATATTAAATTTAAGAAATGATTCAGTGTTGAATCATTCAATCTCAGCATCATCAAGACCATATTCAAACTCAAGGAAACCCTACAATTCCTTCGCACTCTTAACCAACAGGTAAATATCATAGAATGAGTTGGATAGGGCACTAAGGATTCTACCTTTACATAGGTAATCCTCTTCTGGGATAGTTGGTATGGTTGAACTAGAGGAATAGACGGACTAGTCAATCGCTAACCAAAGTCCCAAGATAGTTGACCAAAACTTCATTTGGCTTTGCCACCTCCTAAAATAAGATCCATCAAATTTTTTGGGTTTAAGACTAATGATGTCATCCCTAAGGATTGCCATTGGATCCAAGTCTAGTTCGGAGAGAAAGATCTGGAAAATAAAAATAATTTTGTTAAGGATTTGTTTAAATAATTTAAACTTTTTTTTGTATGTGTTTATAAAAATGTTTCCTATTTTTGGGGGGATTAAATTTTTATTAAAATGATCACCAATGTGATTGAACCTATGGTTTGTTAAGATTTTTAATTGAATTATTTATCTCTAAATCTTAAAAGCTTTGATTAATTTGTTTGTGGGCTTTTAAAGATTAATTTGTATACTGAAGTGTAAGTTCAGTGAAGATCTTCAATTAATTTTATACAATATAAAAGAAATAGATATTATACTATAAATAATCAAAAATATAATTATTTATTTATTTATTTATTTATTAATAAAATATGTAAGGTAAGTAAATTATAATTAAGTATAAATAATTATATTCAGATGCATGCACTACAAATTATATGAAAACTCCTTTTAGGCTGTTAGTTGTAATGTATGGAATATATATATATATATATATAATTTTGAAATATTTGAAAATATTTTTTTTATGGTGTGTGTAGCAGAACAATTTTGATGTAACAAAATAATTTCAAATATAACAGAATAAGATTAGAAAGTTTGGCCTGGAAGGTGGATAGAACCATTGTCCTAAAGAAGATTTAATTTCTTTTCGTGCGAAGTATGATTGGACCACATGCTCTCCAAGATACAATCCGAAAACCAACACTTTAACATCCATCTATAATCTCGAACAGATGCCGATCAAATCGTTTTCAACCCAAAACCTTTAAAGTAGAAAAAAAGAAAGAAAAAAAATTTAAAAAATTTTGGAACAGAAGAATTTAAGAGAGAGAGTGCTTGTGATTTTTTTTGGGATGCTTGGTAAGGCAAGCATAGAGTTCTATTTATAGACTCAAAATTCGAGAAGAAATTTTTAAAATCCTTTCAAACTAGCTATTATGTCTGTTATAGGATTAATTATAAAATGAATTAAAAAATTAAAACAGAAAACGGTAAAAAAAAAAAAAGAAAAACTTAACACATGGGCTGCTTGGATCACGCGCCCGTTGCATCTCCTGAGGAGAAAATTTTATTTTTATTTTGTTTTGTAACGTAAGGCAACGTCAACAGGTCTTGCCACGTAGCTATCTCAGCATTACTCGTGGATCACATGTGGGCTGTGTGGTTTGGGATTGGGATTTTTGAGGCTTTCTCAACCATAGCATTATCTCGTGTATTTTCTTATTCACATCAATTATTGAAGAACTTTTTGAGAACCGTGATAAGGGTTACTATTTAATCAGATTCTCTAATTCACCTTGATATCTTTGTGATGAAACTGTTGTGCAATAGTAGATTCTGACGTAGATAAGGCAGCCGTGGCACCTTTCATCTGCAACCTATTGGCAACATGCATGCAAACCTTCACCAACCTCTGGAAACAAGAGCCTTATGGTGGGCAAGTGTCACGTAACAGGTTCATTCCGACTGGACCTTCACCAGTTTGCCGTTCTGATAATATTGCGGAATTGTTCTGAAGCTGTAGCGCTGGGCATGGAACCGATTCCCATATTTAAAAGGGCCTGCTTTATTTGATTAAATTCAGAATTTTTTTCGGAGCACATGATAGTGGGAGAGCATCTACTCCGATATCTTAGTGATGCGACGTATTCATGAGAAGGGTACGCGAAACGTGCGGCTTGTATCGAACATAGTCAGGTGGATATGAGCCCGATAAAGATAGCTACAACTAGGATTTATATCCACCACTCCTTTTTTTTTTTTTTTTTTTTCTTTCTTTATAAAAAAAAAAAAAAAAAAAAAAAAAAAAAAAAAAAAAAACCTGCTTTAAAATCTCGAAAGGTCAAAAGTATGAGATTCCTGGTAGGTATGTGAAAGGAACAATCCGTGTCTTGCTTCGACCAATGATTTGATGCACCATTTGTTTTTGATGATTAATCATTCAATTCCATGATTTTTGAATGAAGCAAAATAACCCGGCCTCGCTGCTTCCACGGGCAACTTTCGCATTGGCAATCCTTCAAATCCATCGTAGGGCGAAGGATTCCGTCATGGGTGGAGCGTAGGTCAAATTTATCATTCTTGCTTTGGGCTTAATAACAATATTAATTCTTCACACTGTGCATTACCACTTCAACCTACTCCAAGGTATTTTCTTCTTTTTTTTTTTTCCTGTAAATCAAATTTATTATACCAATGTAATATAAATACATCATATGACATCATTTGATCCGATGTATTCAAAGACTTTGAGACCGTATAATTCCAAACTTGTGTACTTATTTGCTAACGATGTTTTTTTTAAATTTTTTAGATGAAAATATTAAATCAAAGCTTGTTGTTCTGATTGATACCGCACCATGCCTGATATACTATATCGTATAGGTATGATGTATCATATTATCGTACTAATATTCGGTATGTCAAATCTTACGATATTGATCGTATAATAAAATGATATTGATATGAATTCGGGTACGGATGAATCATGTTTTGGATGGCTGGAATATTAGAAATTTTCAAAGGTTATACGTCGCTAACTTTTGGAAAAGAGGCATTAAAATGCTGTTCACTTGTCGGACGAAGCATGGCATGAAATTTGTTGTACCACGATGGTTCACCTTCAAGCGGAATCGGTCCATTCTTGCGGTTCGATCGGGCCATCCTTTCAGAGCTCCGACTGTTACTCCTTCAGCGGTCCGATCCACTGGAGCTGAGGTCCGAACGATCATCTCCTGCTGGCGTCCGGCCCGTCGTTCTCCTTCAGCGGTCCGATCCACTGAAGCTGAGGTCCGAACGACCCTCTTCTGCTAGGGTCCGGCCCGTCGCTCTCCTTCAGTGATCCGACTCACCGGAGCTGAGGTCCGAACGACCCTCTCCTGCAGGGATCCGACTCGTCGCTCTCCTCCAACGGTCCGAACGACCCTCTCTTGCTAGGGTCCGACCTGTCGCTCTACTTCAAAGGGTTGGCCTTTAGTCCGGCCGACCAGCTTTCCCACGGCCGACATCCGACAACCGAGCCTTAGCATCCAGAGAGTTCCAGAAGCACATTTCTGTTACGGTGGGATCCTGTTATCCCAACAGCCCTGCTCCACTACTTCCACGGTACCTCCGTATCTGCATGCCACGTGGCCACTCTCCAGATTCTCCTAGGGGCTGATCGGTCTTTCTCAACCTCCCCCCTAACGGATTTTGGACTGTTCCGCGCCTATATAAGGTACCCCGGGGACCCCGCTTCGAGGTACGAAAACTCTTCCCTCTCCATATGCTGTTCTTGGCTGGTTCCTCCATTATGTTACCTTCAATCCCTTGCTAACTTAGGCATCGGAGGGTCCCTCGTCGGAACACCACCGGCGCCCTTGGGGACTTTCTTGCAAGTTCGTCTGGGAGAGGAGCGCTCCAGCACATCCAGCCGCCCCCGGTCCCGGTACAGGAGTTGACGCTGCAATAGATTTGTGCTAGAGGAAGGGCCTGAACTCTTTCTTACAAAGGAGAAATCCATCATCTCGGCTACAAAATGGTTAAGGGAAGAGCTCCAAATGCCACTGCCAGAAGAGTTATCTCCCCTCCCAGGTCTGAAGAACCTCCCAGGGAAAATGATGTCGCCGCTACCACCACTACTACCGCAGAACCCACCATCACACTGGGGTTGCAGCAGTTCCAAACTTTGGTGAATCGCATTGAAACACTTACTGCAGCAGTTCAGCGTTTCCAAGAAGCAGCCGACAACCGTCAGCAACTACCAGCTGTTTCCTGCACCAACCCTCCAACTGCTGCTGAGGGAAGCCGACGGCCGGAGGTCGCCCAGCATTATTCTCGCATTGTCACGGAGCCCCGGAGGTCATTGGACGACCGCGCCGACGGCAAAAGGGCGAGGTCTAATTCGCCTTCCTACGCCGAATCTCTCCCGGTCGGCGGTCGGCCTGCTGTCGAACCACCGAGGGACTATGCTAGCAAGATCATGCGCATGGAGGAGCGCATTGCCGAAATTGCCCTCCGGTAGAAGGTCGAAGGGGGATAGGTATATGACTCCCATCCCCCATTTTGGACGAGATTCTGGCAGAGATGATTCCCCGCCATTTCAAGATTCTACAAGTGGACCCTACGACGGTACCACTGATCCGATGGACCATCTGGGCACGTACAAAGCCCTTATGATGGTACAAGGGGCCTTCGACACCCTCCACTGCATTGCCTTCCCCGCTATCCTTAAGAAGACCGCCCGGATGTGGTCCTCCGCCATCTGACCAGGTACGATATTTCTTTTCTCAACTCGAATAACTTTTCCTTTTCCATTTCAGGACTTGCAGTCGGATCCCGAAGAATATCGACTGCCTCTTTCTCGTGCTGCAAAAGGAGGGAGAGACCCTTCGGGATTTCATGGCCCGTTTCAACTCAGCGGCCATGGAAGTCCTAGAATTAAATAAGGCTGTGGCCATGTCAGCCTTCAAGCGAGGACTCCGCTCATCCAGGCTGATCTTCTCCCTGGACAAGAAATATCCGACAAGCTACAGCGAACTCCTGGCCAAAGCGCTAAGTACGCCCTGGTGGAAAAACAAGCGACCGGCCGACGTCAAGCTGAAGGAAGGCCGACCCCTAAGAAGCGGAGCGATAAAGCTCCCGAAGTCTGACCTCCGAGTGATAGTCGACGGTCAGCCCAATGCCGAAGTCCGAAGCCGAGGGACTTCTCCCGGAGGTTCGAAACTTACGCGCCTCTGTCCTTGCCAAGAGAAAAGATCCTTATGAAGATTGAGAACGAGACCTTTCTATAAAGGCCTCGGCCGATGAGGGGCCCTCCAACCCTAAGAAATAAAGACAAATTCTGTCGGTTCAATAGGGATCATGGGTACAGTACTGAAGAGTACCTGTAGCTGAAAGATGCCATTGAAGACCTCATCCGGAGGGGATACTTGTGCAAGTATGTCCGACCCCATCAGGACCGGGCTGAAGCATCAAACGCCCGAAACCCTCCGGAGGAGACGGAGCTCCCCAATCAGAGGCCGACCGGTGGGGATGTCGGCATGCTGCATCGGCGATCTGGAGGAAGCTATGAGGATAGGACTGATATTGCTAAAAGGTCTAGGGGCTCCAATGCAAGCACCTTCTCCGATGAAGATCTTTTGGAGACTCGTATTTTTGAGAATGATCCTGTAGTCGTGTCAGCAGTGATTGCCAATTATGATGAAAGGAGAATACTTATAAATAATGGAAGCTCAACAGAGGTATTGATATACGATGCTTTATGAGAATGAATCTATCCAGGTCCATGCTGCAGGAATCCTCCACACCGCTGACAGGCTTCGAGGGTAACTCCGTCGGAGTGGAAAGGGAGATAGTTCTCCTTGTGACTATCAGGACGGAGCCTTTCCAGAAAACCCTCCCCATCAGTTTTGTGGTCGTTCGGATGACCTCACCTTATAATGCTATCCTGGGCCGATCGGCCCTCAACAAATTCAGAGCCATCATGTCCACTTATCATCTGTTGGTGAAATTTCCGTCCAGGAGCGGGGTCGGAGTGATGAGGGGAGACCATTGGATGGCCAGGCAATGTCTGACCATTATGAACCAACAGTCAGAAGGCCGTCCCACTCTAGAGCAACTTGACCCGAGAGCTGAGGCCAATGGCCTTGATCAGCCCGGAGAAAAGATTCTGTTTGTTCCCCTTCGAGAGGATGATCCCACCAAGGTCCTCCAGATTTGAGGTTCCCTCAGTGAGGATATTAAGTCAGAACTGATCAGCTTTCTTAGGAGTAACGCCGACGTCTTTGCTTGGTCGGCGTCGGACATGCTCGGAATACCATCGGAGGTCATCACTCACCAGCTCAAGGTGGATCCGACCTATCGACCTGTCCGATAGAAGAAGAGAAGCTTTGCTACCGAAAGGCAGAAAGCCATCGACGAGAAAGTGAAGAAGCTCTATGATGCTGGCTTCGTCAAGGAAGTCCACTACCCTGAGTGGCTAGCGAATGTGGTTATGGTGAAGAAAGCCAACGGGAAGTGAAGGATTTGTATAGATTACACCGACCTCAACAAGGCCTACCCGAAGGATAGCTTTCCAGTACCTAAGATTGATCAGCTGGTGGATGCCACAGCCGGCTACCAGCTTCTCAGCTTTATGGATGCCTTCTCCGGCTACAACCAAATAAAGATGCATCCGGAAGATGAGGAGAAGACCGCATTTGTCACCGACAAGGGTCTGTACTGTTATCGAATGATGCTCTTCGGCTTGAAGAATGCTGGTGCCACTTTACATAGGCTCTATAACAGCCCACTTCCGAAAGTCCGACTCCAATCGACAAAGGCTCTAGGGCAGCCCACTTCCGAAAGTCCAACTCCGGTCGGCAAAGGCTCTAAGGTAGCGCACTTCCGAAAGCTCGACTCCGATCGACAGAGGCTCTAGGGCAGCCCACTTCCGAAAGTCTGACTCTGGTCGATAAAGGCTCTAGGACAGCCTACTTCCGAAAGCCCGACTCCGGTCGGCAGAGGCTCTAGGGTAGCCCACTTCTGAAAGTCCGACTCCGATCGGCAGAGGCTCTAGGGCAACCCACTTTCGAAAGTCCAACTTCGGTCGACAAAGGCTTTAAGGCAGCCTGCTTCCGAAAGTCCGACTCCGGTCGACAAAGGCTCTAGGGCAGCCCAATCCGGAAAGCCGACAGACCAATACTTAGGTTAAAATTTCTAAGCTCGTTGCTCCGGCCTGAGCTGGAATCCGACCGCTGCCTCAACTACTTCTGGGTCCGGAAAGCCGACGGACCAATACTTAGGTTAAAATCCCTAAGCTAGTTGCTCCGGCCTGAGCTGGAATCCGATCGCTACCTCAACTACTTCTGGGTCCAGAAAGCTGACGGACCAACACTTAGGTTAAAATTTCTAAGCTCGTTGCTGCGGCCTGAGCTGGAATCTGATCGCTGCCTCAACTACTTCTGGTTCCGGAAAACCGACGGACCAACACTTAAGTTAAAATTCCTAAGCTCGTTGCTCCGTCCTGAGTCGAAGTCCGACCGCTCCCCGATCGCTACTTCGATTGATCTTGGTCCGGAAAGCCAACGGACCAATACTTAGAGCAGTAATTCTATGGGAATCTAGTTCGACTTGAGTCATTGTTCGACGTTTACCCTGAAGGTCCGACCGCCCACTTAAATCAACCGACTAGTCCACACTTAGTGAGATCTCAGAGAGAAGGATATAAGACAGTGTAAAAAGAAAAAAAAAGTTGTTCATTGCTTCCCAAAAAGTTTCTTTACAAAAATTGAAGGTCAGACATTTACAAACAACTAGGTCTGACCCTCGGGAGCTACATTATCTATAGCTACACCGGACCCCTCCGCAACAACAACCGCTTCGGCCCCCTTGGCCCCTCCAGCTGCTTCTGCTTCAACTCTGACTTGGACGTCTGGTCCGGCCACTGCTACGACGGCCTCCACTAGAGCATCGACCGCTCGGGTAGTCGGATCCACTGCCTCCAAGCCCTCCTTTTCCGCTGGCTTCGATGGCTGAAGGGATGATAAGTCAAGGTCCGGGAAGGCCGCGCTAACCTTCCCTAGGCACTCGTCGTACCCATAATCGAAGCCGACAATTCTGGCTTCGTTCATCTCCTCGGTAAAGTCCTCGGAGGCTTTATACTCTGCGACGGC
The DNA here is from genome assembly GCA_021397845.1 of Areca catechu. NCBI lineage: Eukaryota > Viridiplantae > Streptophyta > Magnoliopsida > Arecales > Arecaceae > Areca > Areca catechu. The sequence continues at coordinate 131,109,394 of CM038038.1, read as the reverse complement.
TTTCTCGCCGGCCGTCTTCAGCAAATCTTGGGCCGTCTTCAACAAGCCCTTATATCTCTCTGCCGACGCCTGATAGCCCTGTGCGCAGACATCACACTCGGCCAGACGACCCTCCTCGATGGCCAGCCGATGGGTCAGAGTCTTGATTTTCTTTTTCTTATTTTTTAAACTTGCCTCCCGATCCGCCTTCTGGGTCTGCAAGTTCTCCAGCTGCTTTTTCTGGGCCTCCGACTCGGCTCGCAGAGTGGACACTTCTGCCGCTACGGCCATCAAGCCGAGCACCTCTTCTCTAGAGGCCGTCAGTGCCTCCCAGGCTGTGTTCCTCGCTAGCTCTGCTGCTTCGGCCCTTTGGGTCAACTGCTCCTTCAGATCGAGTAGCTCGCCCAGGCCGTCGTCCATCAGAAGGTTGTCTTTGACAAGTTGCCGACAGACACGCACAGTTAGAGAATCACCAATCATGAATTCGAAGTGAAGATAGGAAAAGTGAAACTCACCCCCAGAAGATGACAAAGGGAACTCCTTGCGGCCTCGTTCACCGACCACCCGTCGTTGTCAGGAGCGGCCCTTTGAAGCAGCTCCTTAGCCTCCTCAGCATCACGCCACTTTTGGTGCTCCTCCTCCTCATGAGCACTGCTAGGCCTTCTCATTAACGGCCGACAGCGCCTCCCCTACAGGGGTTCCCCTGATTGTTGGGGAGGTCACCACAATCAGCTCCAGCGATGGGGGCGAAGGGGCCGCGTCCGCCCCGGTCGGCATCGGAAGCCTCTCCTCCGACCGGGCGACCGGCTGCCCGACGGAAGAGGATCGCTCAGACACAATCACCCTTTGGCGTTCGGTCAGAGGCATGTCATCCTCTGACTCGATCGACACCACCGTGGCGGATGGTTCTGTCGTCCGCTGTTTCTTCAGCCTTTCAGGTGCCGGCTCGGCCACCCGCTTCTTCGACTCTCGCGGGGTCAGCTTCGCAATGCAAACAGCCCTCCGCTGTGCAGATCGCGCCGAAAGAACCGCTCGATCTGGCTTCATCTTCCCGCTTGTCAACAAGCAAAGTTAAAGTGAGGTACAGTTACAAAGCCGACGGGAAATAAAGTATCCGATCTCTCTCTCTCTCTTCTCCTCTATGGCTCTCGTCCTACCTAACATCGGGTGCCGGTTGAGTCCGGCTTGATGGAGACTCCCCTCATGGAGCATGAAGCCGACAAACTTCGGGTCTTCATCATCCAACTTATGGAAGTCGGCCTCGTCGGCTCTCGGGACCTTCCTCCCGTTCAGAGCATTCGGCCTCGGCTCCCTCCAAGCTACCTCAAAGCCCCACGGCTCCAAGCTATCTATAAAGAAGTATCGGGACTTCCATCCATGAATGGCAGACAGAAGCCCCCCTAGTATCTTCCAGCCAGGGCGTGGACTGAACATTCACCACTCCTGACTCTGGAAGTCATGTTTTAACAAGTAAAAATTGGAGAATAAAGATACCCTCGGCTCTATGTTGGCCTCCCTACACAAGACTACGAAGCCATACAGGACCCGGATGCTGTTCGGGGTCAGCTGGGAGGGGGTGACTCTATAGGTGTTGAAAATCTGAACAAAGAAGCCATGGATCGGGAAATGAAGATCGGCTTTTAGGTGGTCTTCATACACGGGGAGAGCTCCCAAGTTCAAGGGCCCGTTCACTCTACCCTCGCGGCTAGGGACGGTCAGGTGTAAGGTAGAGGGAATATTATATACAATCCTAAGGTTTTCGACCCTCTCTCGGGTCATGGCCGAAGGGATGTCAAAGGGACCGGGTTCCCTATGACCGCGAGCCAAACTCCGACACCCAGAAGCCATTCTAAGGTGGGTTACAGAAAGGGAGGAAGACGGGGGAAAGTGGAGACAGGACTAACCTGGGTCCTTGGTTCTCTAAGAGAGACTAAAGCAATGCAAGGAGGGAGGAGGCTGCCTTCTCCTCAAGCGCAGCACAGTGAAAGGTTCCTTCTGGGCGCTGCTTCCACCTTTTTATAGGCATCCGGGGGCAGCTTCCCAATGCCTCCCCTCATGTGCCAAGATCCGACGGCTGGCGCCTCAGTTCTCGAGTTGGATTGGAATCCGAGGGGATGTGCCGGATCATATCCGACCGCGATCCGCATGACAAGCGAAGCAACGACGGATGGATCACTCCGAGAAGTGCACCAACCGCTCTGATGAAGCCACGTGCCCCACGTCGCGTCCAAGGTCCAAACGGGCAGCTGCCATGCATCGTACCGGCAATAACTGCTCCCCCTGTCTTATCCAACCAGACACTGACACCTGTCCTGGAGCAAGAATCGAAGCAGAAGGTGACCGGTCGCAGCACGCCGGATCGGATTCGCCATCATCTAAAGGATTGAGGCATTTATTGCCATTTAATGACCTCGCCCTTCGAGACTACGGGCTCGCTCGAAGCACAAGGGCAAGGGGGACAGTGTTGTACCCTGACGGCTCACCCTCAAGCGGATCGGCCCATTCTTGCGGTCCGACCGGGCCACCCCTTCATAGCTCCGACTGTTACTCCTTCAGCGGTCCGATCCACTGGAGCTAAGGTTCGAACGACCCTCTTTTGCTGGGTCCGGCCCGTCGTTCTCCTTCAGCGGTCCGACCCACTGGAGCTGAGGTCCGAACGACCCTCTCCTGCTGGGGTCCGGCCCGTTGCTCTCCTTCAGCGATCCGACCCACCGGAGTTGAGGTCCGAACGACCCTCTCCTGCTGGGATCTGGCTTGTCGCTCTCCTCCAGCGGTCCGAATGACCCTCTCTTTCTAGGGTCCAGCCTGTCGCTCTACTTCAGAGGATTGGCCTTTAGTTCGGCCGACTAGCTTTCCCACGGCCGACGTCCGACAAGCGAGTCTTAGCATCCAGGGAGTTCCGGAAGCACCTTTCTATTACGACGGGATCCTGTTATTCCAACAGCCCTGCTCCACTACTTCCATGATGCCTTCGTATATGTGCGCCACGTGGCCACTCTCCAGATTCTCCTAGGGGCAGATCGATATTTCTCAGCCTCCTCCCTAACAGATTTTGAACTGTTCCATGCCTATATAAGGTACCCGGGGGACCTCGCTTGGAGGTATGAGAACTCTTCCCTCTCCATATGCTATTTTTGGCTGGTTCCTCCATTATGTTGCCTTCAACCCCTTGCTAATTTAGGCATCGGAGGGTCCCCGCCGGAACACCACCGGCGCCCTTGGGGTCTTTCTTGCATGTTCGTCCAGGAGAGGAGCGCTCCAGTACATCCAGCCACCTCCGGTCCCCAGTTCAGGAGTTGACGCTGCAACAAAGTCTAAAAATCTAGTTTGCAGCTCGTTTGGGGAAGCTCGTGATCATGTGAAAGGAGTCCATGGTGCATGATTGGTTAGCCCCAATGGGAAGGTATTTTTTTAGCGATTTCGTCAGTGGTCGGTACTCCTTTACGTGAAGCCTCGTCTTCCCTCCATAAAGAACGAACACTATCATTCAAGCATCTCAATTCGGTGATGTCTTATGTGGAAAAAAAGGCTCATGTATTGTGTGGCTCCTTTAGGGCCCGTCGGTATAACGACCAAGGACGGTGTCCATGTTGGGCCACGAGGGCCAGACTTTGCATCGTAGAGGGTTGGAATTTGGCGTGCCGAGAATTGGGATAACGTTAAAATTTCCCTATCCTTATAATTGTCTTTCTTTCAGTTTCAAACGTTTTAGATGCCCAACCCTGGCATCCATACAAGGCTGGGGCAACATGTCGGTTGTCACGGTGTAGGACGAGGGCATTAGGGTTTCCTTTGGAATCGAGGTAACTTAACTTCTGAGAGAAAAAAATCGTGAGGCCCGTGCCAGTGTGGACAATACCATCCGTAACGAGCCCTTGTCGAGCCACGAGTCAAAGCCTTGGCCTCAACATATGGTATACTACCATATTTTCAATTGCTTGTCATGTAAAACATGTAAAAATATCTATTTGTTATATACCGAAAATAGAAAATTCTGAATTTGATGGATCTCCCTAGGGTCCAGTTGGTTAGAGTATGCTAAATTAAAAATAATTTGACGATTCTTAGGAATCATTTATCAAGAAAAATGATTGCAAAGAAAAATAATTTTTATCATGCTTGGTAAAAAAGAATTTTCGAAAAATAATGCTGAAAAAAAAAAACTATGTTTCATTGAAGGTAATTTTATATTGTTGTGTTTGGATGCCGTATTCCCACCCAGAATAAGCCCTTATTCCATGTTATTCTCCCAAACAGCTACGGAAGTCGAGGTAGGCCATCCAGAATAAGCTATTCTATCAACATTTGGTATTCTAGAATAGCTATTCTATGATAGACCATGGAATATCTTATTCCAGGTCATTTTGTTTCTGTGGTAGGCTTCACTGCAATAATTATGCTAGAATAAAATTGTTATTCTACATTTTTAACTAAACAGAAAACTGGAATGACAAGGTTGAATAGCTATTCCCTGAGAATTGGTATTCCTATTTCAGGAATAAGTTTTTTATATCCAAACACTATCTATAGGAATATAATTAAATTTATAAATATGCCTAATATGCTAGGATTTGATTGGTCCAACGTAGTGCCCAAAGTTTCAATCTATGCAAATCACGAGCCAACTAGCCTAGACAACTAGGTCACCTCTCAACACCTCGCCACCTAAATGTCAAACCGCATGCTCACCAACTCTCTACCTAAACATTGATCGTTGCCAGGTCCATTCCCCATCCATCTAGGTCATGCGTGTTCCAAGAAACACTACCATTAATATACGCTGCCTGAGGGATACCCTGTGCACGTCTCCACTTCATGCTCCACCAACCATGATATGGGCCCTGCAACGGGCATGCCTACCATGATTGGGATGTACCAGATACCACTCCTCAACAATGCATACTATACTGCTTTAGGAATTAGGTACGTGTCTATAAACTTCTTCCCCCAAGACCCTCCCGGTAAGTTGGAAGTGAACAAGGAGAAGAACAAGGAGTGAAGCTAGAGATGGAACCAAGAGACCTCGGCTCCCTTTCAGAGCCCTTCTTTTCTGTAAAAGGAACTCTCTCTTCGCTCTCGAAGCACACCTCGAGCTCCCTTATAACCATTAAGTCCTTCACAACTCGACGAGCCTTCATCTAGTATTCATTATGATATTTATAGTCTATTCTACATACTTTCTACCTTCCACAAAGTATCTTAACCTCCATAGCTTCACTCACTCGTGTCTTTTTCCTAGAAGCGGGACTCATATGCACTAAGTTTCTCTTCTTCCACATAGCATATCCTGAAAAATATGGGGTGAAGCATGATGAGTGGATGCAATGTATCATGATATCTCTAGTATAAGATCCTAAAGAACTACCATCTGTATTTTGGATGAAATTCTTAGTGTTGCCCAGAGAGCAACCCAAGAGGAGGGGTGAATTGGGTCTCTAAAATATTTAAAGCTAAGCTTGATAAAACAAGTAGCAAACTTCACAAAACAAGATATGCAATTCAATTCAACAAGGTACTAAAATTAAAGTGCAATGCTCTAATGTAAAAGTGCAGCGAAAATTATAAGCAATAAGCAATAAAGTAAAGAGCAAGGAGGGAGAAAACAAGCAATCACAAACACAACAATCTATAGTAGTTCGGTGCCAACAATGCACCTACATCCACTCCCCAAGATCTCCTTGGAAATTTACTATAATCCAATGATTACAGCCGATTAGTTTTCTGGGCTCACTAATCAAAACTTGACTTGTTTTTACAAGGCTCACAAGTCACAACCTAACTTGGTTTTACGGGCTAACCAAGAACCTAATTGGTTTTCACAAGGCTAACCAAAAACCTCCCTTGGTTTTCCGGGCTAACTAAGAATCTTAGTGGTTTTGCGAGCTAACCACCAACCTAATTGGTTTTCAAGGCTTACTAACAATCTCATTTGTTTTCTAATAGGCTAACCAATAACCTTTACAAGATAAAAGATGGAGAAATAAAGAACTAATGTAAGCTTTCAATAAAAAGCAAATAAGTCGATGTAGCTCGATGTAGTGTTGCTTTGCTCTTGTTGAAGCCTTTTGAATGCCCAAGATTGAATGATCTTCAATGCACTTGATAGCTTTGAATGCTTGGAAGGCTTCCCTTTGCTTGAGAGTGGTTGAGCTTTAAATGAATAGGAGTTAAAGCTCTTCTCTCTTCTTTTCTCTTTAAACTCTTTTTGGATATTCAATTCCTTGCTTCTTGATTTGATTTTGGAGCATTTATATATCTTTCCAAGTCCCCAAAACTGAAATCTAGCCATTATACTTGAAAAACTAGCCGTTGGAGGGCATTTGGGAGAGTTCTGCGCTTGAAAAAACTAGTCATTACTGTTATCAGAACTCCATGTGTCGACACTTCCTCTTCATGTGTCGACACATTAGGTCGACACATGTTCTTCTTGAGTCGACACAAGTTCAAAATGTTCCATTCAGATTCTCTGAAAAAATCAGCTGAGTCGACACATTCTCAGTTGAGTCGACACATTGAGTCGACACATTAGGTCCGTGTGTCGACACATCAACTATTCCTTCAACTTCTGCAAGTTCTGTGGCTTGAAACTCTCAGGCGATGTATTGATCTATGTGTTAACACCTTGAGTCGACACATAAGGTCCATGTGTCGACACATCATCTGTGCCATTTGAAATTTTGCTGCGTGTCGGTCTGAGTCGACACACCATCTTCATGTGTCAACACATCAAGTCATGTGTCGACACCTTGAGTCGACACATCATCAAAAAAGGTGCAGAAATTGCTGAACTTATGCTAGAACATGTTTTCATTTGCCTTAGTCATCCATTCAACCAACTCTTTGAGTGTCCAAGTCTTATTTTGTTCATTCATTCCATTCAAACTTGGTTCTTCAACACAATTGGGCTTCTTCAAATTTTGTGAGCATCCTTTCATTGAAAACACACTTAAAGTAAATCATTAGTCCTCAAATTATACTTAACTATTTTGTTTATCATCAAAATCAATTAGTGGAGTCAACACTTAGTAAAATGGTTATATAAGACACTTTTGAGTTGAAGGTTAATAGGAAGCCCAATATAATTCAATTTTATGTTTGGAGCTGTCCTGCAATACTTAATCATTGATAATCTATCAGTGAATAAATCTTAATTTTGTAATAATATATTATTTATTTTGATTATCTAGATTGCTGATGCTGAATCCCTGCTGGCTGGATGGAGTGGCTCGCCCGCTGGTTCCCCATCGCCCGGAACCTACAAAACAGATCCCCTGACCAGAAATCTTCCGACGGGGGACACTCCGATGCCAAAGTCAGCAAGAACTCAGGCAGCAGAATGGAGAGCTTGAAAGCAGAGAGGGAAAGGAAAGAATTTGAATTTATGGGAATGAGTTTAGCTTACTTCGAGTGTCCCCTCTTACCAGTATTTATAGGCTCTAACGTAACTACTTACGGTTTGGGAGTTGGCAAATCTATTGATGCTGAATCCCTGTCGGCTGGATGGAGTGGCTCGCCTGCTGGTTCACTATCGCCCGGAACCTACAAAACAGATCCCCTGACCGGAAATCTTCCTGCGAGGAACACTCCGATGCCAAAGTCAGCAAGAACTCAGGCAGCATAATGGAGAGCTTAGAAGCAGAGAGGGAAAGGAAAGAATTCAAATTTCTAAGAATGAGTTTAGCTTACCTCGAGTATCCCCTCTTACCAGTATTTATAGGCTCCAATGTAACTACTTACGGTTATGAGAGTTGGCAAATGCAACCTCTTCATAACTGTAAGTAGTGACGGTCGAAAAATCAGTTATTTCGGAGCTTATCCAATTTGAGGATTTTGACCATGTGGGTGGTTACAACAACCAAAACAGACTTCAACTGATTCGGGGTTGGAAAATCCCACATGTTTAATATGCCTCTCTTTTTTAAAGTAGATCTGAAGTGAGCTCAACATTATCTTTAGTAGCGCTCCTAAAGAGAATGTTAGCTATACACTTCAGAAGAGTTTTTTTTGGAAATAACAAAGAAAGATAAACACTTACAGTCTTGAATACAAAATAACATGCTCTTCAGATTATGTTGAAGGAATAAAGTCAAAGATGTTCAATTGAAAGGCTTGGCCTTCGGATCAAGACAACAATACGAAGCCGAAGGCATAAGGTTAATAAACTTGGCTTCGAACCAAGAAAAAGATATGGAGCCCAAGACATAAAGACGTTAGGCATGGTCTTCGGACTAAGATAAAGATACGAAGCCGAAAATATAAAGATTATTGGCATGGTATTCGGACCAAGATAAAGATACGAAGCCAGAAACATAAAGACGTTAGGCATACTCTTCGGACCAAGAAAGAGATACGAAGCCGGAGATATAAAGATTGTTAGACATGGTCTTCAAACCAAGATAAAGATACGAAGCCAGAGATATAAAGACGTTAGGCATACTCTTCGGACCAAGAAAGAAATACGAAGCTGGAGATATAAAGATTGTTAGGCATGGTCTTCGGACCAAGATAAAGATACGAAGCCAGAAACTTAAAATTGTTGGGCATAGTCTTCGAACCAAGATAAGGATACGAAGCCGAAGATATAGAATATCCTTTTGTAGATCAGAATCTTCATGAGGTCCAGGAGATATTTTCCTTTATATATTGATTTGACTAATAAACCAAAAAATTGAAATTGATTCAAAGAATGACATAATAATTAATTAAAATAAAAATAGGATATCATAACAGCTGCCCCCCACTCCAAAGTTCAAAATGATTTAATTTCGAAAAATGAAAGTATTTAAAATATGTCATTTAGTAGTAACTGACATATAATAATGGTGTTGAACCCTGGCACGTCTTTCGTAATAACTGTTTGGTGGCGTGAGAGACGTGGTGAAGACACGTGTCACCTTTTCATTTGCCGCTTCGAAAGAAATGCTTCGAATCTGAGAAAATTCTGAGAAACCTTTTAAAACAGAGTTTTTATTTTATCAAGGCAGGACACCTGGTAATCATCTGGAGACTGATCATAGTTAAAAAGCCATCATAGCCATTCACGGCATTTCACACGGATCGCAGTCACCGTCTTATTAATGGGTGATTTATTAGGAAATCGTATCCATGATCGAGGCCATTGATATGGCGCACGATCGAGGAGATCTCCGAACCACCTCGAAATCCCCTAACCTCACCTATAAAAGAGAGGAGAACTTCTCAAGAAGAATTTTCTTCACCTCCGTGTTTCTTCTTCCCCCGCTCTGCACTGCAGCTTGCCATTTTCATTTTTTTCAGAGGTTAGAGGTTTTTCTTCCCTTCTTCCTTTTGCTTCTTTACAATGTTAGAATCCACTAGGAATCCTCCCAATGGTAGGGGTTCGTCGGGAGAAGAAACCAGTAGAAAGCCACGAGGAGGTGAAATCAATAGGGATTCGCCGGGAGGAGAAACTAGTAGAAGGCCACCGGGAGGTGAAACCAATAGGGATTCGCCGGGAGGAGAAACCAGTAGGGGAAGAAGTTTGGGTAAGAAGAGGAGTCTGGAAAGGTCTCATGATTTTGTTGCCAACTCCTTTACGCTTGCCAAGATAGAAAGTGTTAGGCAACGTTTCCACATCCCACGGACTTTCAAAATGATCCTTCCAAGGCCCGAGAAAAGGGTATATAAACCCCATATGCAATCAATTGCCATATACGAAGACCACCTTAAGGCTGGTCTTCGACTTCCCCTTCATCCCTTTTTAATAAAAATTTTAATCTTTATCAAATTATTCCGGCTCGGTTAACTCCTAACAGTTTTAGGAAGATTTGTGGATTCCTAGTCCTTTGCAAACTTAGGAACGTAGAGCCGAAGACTTCCCTATTCACTTCTCTATTTATGCTGAAAAGAGACTTCCACGGTAAAGGGTGGTGGGTCATAGGTCCTCGGTCAGGCCGAAGACTAATAAAAGGAACCCCTAGTGCCATACATGGGTGAAAACCATATTTTTTCTTTGTATTCTATACCAACTGGGGGATCAATACTGAATGGAAAGCTCCACGCTTGGATGCAAATGCTGGGAAAAGGGTTTTGAAAGCCTATTTTAAGAATTTCAAAACTCTATCAGAGCCGAAAATTCCCTAATTTAGAGAATTGCTGAAGGAAAAAAACCTTCACCGAGCCCATATCAGCGAAGTCCCAGCATTAGGTATAGAGATAGTGGTCTTCGGATTTTCCTTCTCTCCATCCTTTTTCTTCTTCTTTATATATATATATATATGACAAAATTCTTTGACTGCAGGTGAACCAATGAAGCCGCAACTTGATAAAGTTTGACAGGCTTCTAGGAAGAGAGCAGTGCATGTTCCGTAGAAGTCCGAAGTTCAAAAGAAGAGAAGAGCCGAAGAGGGCTCGAGCACTCCTCCGATGAGGCCCACATCGGATGAAGAGATACCGCCTACTTCCTCGCCAAATCCACCTGAGCCTTTCAGGAGTCCATCTCCAAGAAGGCCCCCTCCGAAGAGTCCTCGACCGATGCCGCCTCTGGATTTGTGCGACGTGGCATTTGACAGGGAATCCTTACTTGCATCTCCGAAGGAGAAAGGAAAGGAAAGAGCAAAGTATCGGTCCGAAGACAACCCCAGGTGGAATGCCTCTTCGAAAGGAGGTTGCAATGTGGACTTTACCATTTTTTTTGATGCAGAGAGCCTGGAGAACCCTGAACTGGCTAGGGAGCTGATGAAGCGTACACTTCTTCCCAAGGACTGGGACAATACTAAGTCCCGATGTATTGAAGATGTTTCTGACTCAGTGTTCTCATCCGCACTGAAGGTAAGCATTGGATTTTATGTTTTCAAAGCATAGATCTATTGTTGCTAACCTTTCTATTTGTTAATGCAGATGATCCATGATATCACTGTCATGGAAGAAAGCATCTTCGAATTCAGAGAGAACTATAAAAGAATGAAGGAAAGAATGAAATGGCTGAGGCTGAAAAGACAAAAAGCCGAGGAACAAAGGCAAGCTATGGAGGAGAAGCTTGCTCAAAGTGATGCCTTGGTTCAGAGCTTAAAAATTGATGTGGAAAAAATCCAATTGAAGAACTCTGAACAGGAGGCAAGACTCAAGAAGAGAAAGAATAAGGTTCGGTCTCTGGAAGCTCTACTTTAAAAAGCCCATCAAAAATTTGAAGAGGCTATCAAGAAGACCGAAGAGGCTGCTGAAGAGATTCAATCTTTAAAAGATCGACTGAGAAAGGCGATAGAAGATTATAAAGCATCTTCGACTTTTGAAGGTGAGATGGTTGAAGCAGGAACCCATAGTTACAAAGGAGTCTTCAATGACGGGGTGAAGGAAGTGAAAAGCTTTTACCCAAATTTGGATATTTTGGAAATTCAACTGTTTGTTCTTGAAGATCCAAATGAGCCCGAATCACAAGAAGGTCCTGAAGCACCTGCGATAGCCGAAGAAGTGGCTAGTCCGATTGATCTTACCCGAGCCGATGACACTTCAGTAATGGATAACTTGTAACTTTTTTCTTTTCCATTCTCTTTTTGAAATGTAAACATCTTATTAATGAAAATCCATTCCAATAAGATATTTCCTTGTGAATATATATGTGAATGAATGAAAATTGTCCCAAGTAAAAAGTCTTCGAATTAGAATATAATTGAAACCTCCGAAGTATATTATAATGCTAAGCCTCGACTTTGAATAACAATATTTTAAGAAACAGGATTTCCAAATCTGATCCAAGATTATATTGAATAACAATATTAAAATAAGAATGATCAAAATTTTAAGATGCCAAGTCTCCAAAATATGCTAAGTCTTCGAACTTAGGATAATATGCTAAGTCTTCGGACTTAGGATGATTCCATAGAATTGAGATAAAAGAATACCAAATCTCTAGATAAGAGCCAAGTCTTCGGACTGGAAAATATGCTAAGTCTTCTGACTTAGAATAAAATAGACCGTGTGGGTCACCTGCATCTGAATGAAAGGTTGATTAACCTTTGACATTTTTATGGGATAGATCGCTTGGATCACCCTTATGCCTTTTGACCAAGGATAAAGATAGGCTGATTGGGCCCACCTCGGTATTTAATAGAGTAGATCACGAAGATCATTCTCATGCCTTTTTGAAATAAAATTAAAACAGGTTAATCATGCCCACCTCGGCACTTTGTGAGGTAGATCAAGAAGATCATCCTCATGCCTTTTTGATTAAGATGGACTGGTTAAGCCCAACTCGGTACTTCATAAGGTAGATCGCGGAGATCATCCTTATGCCTTAAAGAAAAAAATTAAGATAAGCTGGTTAAGCCTACCTCGGTACTTTGTAGGGTAGATCACAGAGATCATCCTTATGTCTTTTAGAAATAGATGAAGACAGAACAGTTAAATCTATCTTGATGACCTTGAATAAAAACCTTTATTGATAATACTTGCGAAGATTTTGTACATTCCAAGGTCGAAGCAGTAGAACACCTTCTAAGGTTTCCAACCGATAAGTCCTGGGTTGAATGACCTCTTTAATTCGGTATGGGCCTTCCCATGTGTGAGAGAGCTTTTTTGTTCAGTAGGTTTGGATACTTCAGAATTTCGCAAAACCAAATCCTCATGATGAAAGACCCGTTCCTTTACACGAGAGTTATAGTATTTTATAATTTTTTGCTGATAGGCAGCCATTTTCAACTATGCCTGAATTCGTGTACCTTGTAGCAAATCCAGGTCAACTCTTCGATGTTCATAATTTTTGAGCTTTTTATAATGATCAATCCACATATATTGTAAAGAAATCTCTATAGGAAGGACTGCTTTAGTGCAATAAGATAGATGGAATGGAGATTCACCAGTAGCTGTTCTGAGAGTGGTTCGGTATGCCCAAAGAACTGAGTTTAATTCATCGGCCCACGATCCCTTAGCATCATTCAATCTAGTTTTAAGACCATGAAGAATGGTTCTGTTTGTCACTTCTGCTTCTCCATTACATTCAGGATGTCCCATCGAAGTAAGTTTGTGAAAAATGTGATATTGGGTACAAAACCCTTGAACTTCGGATTATCAAACTGTCTTCCATTGTCGGTTATTATAGAATAAGAAATTCCAAAATGGAAGATGAAGTTTCTCACAAAATCTTCAACCTTTGCTTCAGTGATCTGTGCCAATGCTTCAGCTTCGACCCACTTTATGAAATAGTCAATTTCCACTATGAGAAGTTTTCGCTGCCCAAAAGATGGAGGAAACAGACCAAGAATGTCCATTCCCCATTGTGCAAAAGGCCAGGGAGCTGTCAATGGAGCTAACTAATTCGCAGGCCATCTTTGCACGTTGGAGTATCTTTGACAGTGATCACATCTTCGGACAAATTTCGCAGAATTCTTTTGGATAATTGGCCAATAATAACCTTGACGAATTATCTTGTATGACAAAGATCTGCCCCCCAGATGATCTCCACATATTCCTTCATGCACTTCCCTGAGTACGTAATCAGCATCGGACGGCCCCAAACATTTTAGCAAGGGCTGCGTGAAAGACCTCTTATACAATGTTTCATTCAAGATCGCATATTGAGAGGCCATCCACCGAAGCCGTTTAGCTTCTAGCTTGTCTTCAGGTAGGGTTCCTTCCTTCAAGAATTTAAGAATATGATCCATCCATGAAGGTTCATGTTCAACTTGACATACTTCAACTGTAGACTCTGATATGCTGGGATCTTCAAGATACTCTACATATGTTTTTCCAAAAGAATATGGTGCAGTGGTTGCAAGTTGTGAAAGAGCATCTACCCGAGAATTTTCCATCCTTGGCACATGAACAATCTCAAAATGCTCCAGCTTGGATGTCAGGCTTCGGACTTTTTCTAAGTATTGAATCATATTTGGATTCCGGGCTTCGAAATCACCTTTTATTTGATTCACCACTAACTGTGAATCGGAAAAAACTTTAATCTTTTTAATCTCCAATTTTTGGGAGATTATAAGCCTAGCAATAAGTTCTTCATACTATACCTGGTTATTTGAAGCTTGGAAAGAAAACCGAAGAGCATATTCAATAACTTGCCCATTCAGACTAGCCAAAATTAGACCTGCACTGCAACCGTTGGCATTCGAAGCACCATTTACATGTAGCATCCATATAAATTCCAGAGTATCTTTGGTACTTTCCTCTTCGGCCCTTGGCTGGTCTTCTTCGGATCTCCATGTACATTTTGCTATAAAATCAACCAAAATCTATGCTTTCATTGCTGACTTAGGCTGATAGTCAATATCAAATTCTTCCAATTTAACAGCCTACTTAGTTATCCTTCCTGAGATATCGGGACAACGAAGAATGGCTTTTAAGGGCTGATCTGTCAAAATCACAATGGAATGGGCCTGAAAATAAGGTCGAAGATGCTTCACTGCCACCACTAAAGAAAAAATAATCTTTTTCACTCTGAGATATCGGATTTCTGCTTCATGTAACACTTTACTAGTGTAGTAGATTGATTTCTATGAATGATTGGCATCTCTTCTACCAGCACTGAACTAATTGCCTCATCTGTGACTGACAAGTATAAGTAAAGTGTCTCTCCTTCGCAGGGCTTGGAAAGCAAGGGAGGATTTTTCAAGTATTCTTTTATTGTCGAAAGTAATTTTGCAATCCTCTATCCATTCAAAATTTTGAGTTTGGCGAAGAACCTTGAAGAAGGGTAAACATCTTTTACAGAGCGGGAGATAAATCGGCTTAGAGAAGCAACTCTTCCTGTTAACCTCTGAACTTCCTTCTTACAAGTGGGATGCCTCTTTGTTCGAAGTGCTTGGATTTTTTCTGGGTTAACTTCAATTCCTTACTTGGTGACCAAGCACCCCAGGAATTTTCCATAAGTTACACCGGAGACACATACACTTGGTTGGATTCAATCTCATTTGATGGTGCCTAAGAGCATCAAAAGACTCCTTTAGATCTGCAATGTGATCAGACTTATGAAAACTTTTCACAATCATATCATCCATATAAGCTTCCCTATTTCTCCCAATCTGGTTTTTGAAAACTTTATTGATGAGCCTCTGAAAAGTTGTCCCAGCATATTCTTTAAACCAAACGGTATTACTTTATAACAGTAAAGTCCTTTTTCTATAATAAACATAATTTTCTCTTCATCTTCGGGATCCATTCAGATCTGATTATAGCCTAAGAAAGCATCCATAAAATTCAATAATTAATGACCTGCTATGGCGTCAACTAACTAATCGATTTTTGGCAAAGAAAAATTATCTTTCGGACATGCTTTGTTGAGATCTGTATAATTTATGCAAATCCTTCATTTGCCATTTGATTTCCTCACCATGACTACATTTGCTAGCCAATTCAGATATTGGACTTCTCTTATGAATTTAGCCTCAAGTAGCTTATTAACTTCTTCATCAATAACCTTCTGCCTTTCAAGAGCAAAATTTCTGTTCTTTTGTCGAACAGGCTTATAGCTGGGAGAGACTTCCAAGCGATGTGTGATCACATCAGGTGAAATTCCAGGCATGTCCGAAGCTATCCAAGCAAAAATATCAGCATTATCTTAAAGAAAGAAAATTAATTTTATCGTTGACTCCTCATCAAGCAAGCTGCCAATTTATAAAAGCTTGGTTGGGTCATCTTTGGATAATGGTGCAAAAAATATTTTCTCCACCGGTTCTCCACAGTCTTTGGATTCATCTCTTGGATCCAACTTGTCAAGTGTTAAAGAGTTGGATGTTTGTTTAATTTGAATCATCAAATACTGGTGAGCGATCCTTTGATCTCCCCTTACTTCTCCAATGCCTGTCCTGGTAGGAAACCGAGTCAAAAGGTGGTACGTGGAAACTATGGCCTTGAATTTATTTAATGCTGGACATCCCAATATTGTATTATAAGTTGAAGACATTCTAGCCACAATAAAAATGATGGGAAGGGTTCTTTGAAATAGTTCGGACCCAAAAGTCACGTGCAAAATCATTTCACCTTCAACCCCAACCTGATTTCCACCAAAACTAGTTATAGGAATAAGAGATCTTCGCAATTCACGTCTAGACAATCCCATCCGAAGAAAGGCATCATACAGCAAAACATCAACTGAACTTCCATTATCAATCAAAATTCTTTTTACATCAAATTTGGTAATAACAGCCGAGACCACAACGGGGTCATCATGTGGAAGTTGTATTCCTTGGACTTCCTCATTGGAAAAAGTTATAGAGTTCTTCCCTTTGAACCTTTTTAGGATATTCTCCTCAGCTTCAATATCCCATGCAGATGATCGATGAAGCATACCAACATTCCCATCAGTTAATTTTGGTGAGGTAAATCGGCTTCATCGGATATCCTTGGAAGGGTAGTTGCTTCGGCTTAAGATTCTGGGTGGTTAATGTACTTTCCCAGATATCCTCTCTTTATTAGTTCTTCAATGGCATCCCGAAACTGGAAACATTTCTCTGTATTGTGGCCATGATATCGATGGAATCGACAG
Organism: Areca catechu; assembly: GCA_021397845.1. Lineage (NCBI taxonomy): Eukaryota > Viridiplantae > Streptophyta > Magnoliopsida > Arecales > Arecaceae > Areca > Areca catechu. The sequence continues at coordinate 131,092,971 of CM038038.1, read as the reverse complement.
TATTTGCTTTTGTCCCTTGCTTTTGCAGATATTTTTAAGGGACGTGGCCTTTGAAAATATTTTTCCTTCTCAATCTCCAGCAGAATTTTTTTTCTTGGTAAGTTGAGAGGGGTATAGGCATCAAACCGGTTATTCTGCTGTTTGGATCTAGGACTATGCCTGGGAACTAAAGCAATGTTGGAGGATGTGGGCATGTTTGATCCCTTGGCACTTTTCCTCTTAGAAAGGTATATCCCTTCTGCAAGTCTTCGACTTGCGCTTGCTCCTCAGCGGCAGCATACTTCTGAGTCCTTGCCAACAGTTCAGCATAGCTCACTGGAAATCTTTTGTCCAGGAAAAAGTGAACCTGGATGACTTCAAGCCTTTCTTCAAGGCAGACATGGCCACATGCTCATTTAAATTCGGTATTTCCAAAGTGGCCGAATTGAAATGATGAACAAACTCCTTCAAACTTTCTCTTTCATGCTGCTGGAGGAGAAATAAAATGTCTACGTTGCGCGGCATCTTTTGGCATGTTCTGAAGTGCGAAACAAAATGCCACTCCAGTTCAGCAAAAGAGTGGATTGTCTTTGGTGGTAAACTCAAATACCATATTCGAGTAGATCTCTTCAAAGTAGTAGGAAATATAAAACAGTAAAGAGCATCAATTGCTCCTTGTACTATCATATGAGCCTTATAGCTCCCTAGATAGTCGAGAGGATCTGAAGTCCCGTCATAAGCCTTTAACTGTGGAGTCTTAAAGTGCCTGGGGATAACTTCATCCATAATGCAGTCAGAAAATGAAGGTTGAGAGTTGAAAGTGATAACCTCATCATTCCTTCTTAGATCTGAAATTCTGGCTATTTTCGCTTGCATAGATTTGAATTTCTCTTCAAATTCATAGTTGATCTCTCTTTGCCTAGCCCTTTCTGGTGCAAAACTTCTAGAAGAAATAGAGGGAGAGCACCGGACCCTTTTCTTTACACCATGATCCCCTGCTTGACGATCTGGTAGAGAGGCATAGCGGTCACGAGATGACCGGATCTATGAGAGACTGGGAGTGATTTCTTGATGCCGATCTTCCTCTCTTTCAGGTTGATGATTGGGCTGCGAAACAGGTGGTGGAAACTGCCTTTGAGCAGTAGCTTCTTGCAGATTTTGAACCAGCATCGTCAAGGCTTCTACCCTGTTTAGAAGGGTTTCAAATTGCTGCTGTCCCACCATTATCATAGGAGGCTGCAATCCCTGACCTGCTGGAAGATCTCCATTTGGAGGAACCTGCTACTCCTTACTTGTAGATGTGTCTCGAACTTTCCCTTTCACCATTTTTTACTTAGCAAAACTCTCCTTCAAAATAGAGGAAACAGATCTCTTCCCCTACCTGGTGCGCTAATCTGTTGACGCTGAATCCCTACGGGCTGGATGGAGTGGCTCGCCTGCTAGTTCACCGTAGCCCGAAACCTGTAAAACAGATCCCCTGACCAGAAATCTTCCGGCGGGGGACACTACGATGACAAAGTCAGCAAGAACTCAAGCAGCAGAATGGAGAGCTTGGAAGCAGAGAGGGAAAAGAAAGAATTTGAATTTCTGGGAATGAGTTTAGCTTACCTCGAGTGTCCCCTCTTACCAGTATTTATAGGCTTCAACGTAACTACTTACGGTTATGGGAGTTGGCAAATGCAACCTCCTCATAACTGTAAGTAGTGGCAGTCGAAAAATCAGTTATTTCGGAGCTTATCCAATCTGAGGATTTCGACCATGTGGGTGGTTACAACAACCAAAACAGACTTCAACTGACTCGGGATTGGAAAAGTCCACATGTTTAATATGCCTCTCTTTTTTAGAGTAGATCTGAAGTGAGCTCAACATTCTTTTTAGTAGTGCTCCTAAAGGGAATGTTAGCTTTATACTTCAGAAGAGTTTCTTTGAAAATAACAAAGAAAGATAAACACTTACAGTCTTGAATACGAGATAACATGCTCTTCAGATTATGTTGAAGGTATAAAGCTGAAGATGTTCAATTGAAAGGCTTGGCCTTCAGATCAAGACAACAATACGAAGCCGAAGACATAAGGTTAATAAGCTTGGCTTCGGACCAAGAAAAAGATATGAAGCCCAAGACATAAAGACGTTAGGCATGGTCTTTGGACCAAGATAAAGATACGAAGCCGGAGATATAAAGATTGTTAGGCATGGTCTTTGGACCAAGATAAAGATACAAAGCTAGAGACATAAAGATGTTAGGCATATTCTTCGGATCAAGAAAGAGATACTAAGATGGAGATATAAAGATTGTTAGACATGATCTTCGGACCAAGATAAAGATACGAAGCCAGAGACATAAAGACGCTAGGCATACTCTTCGGACCAAGAAAGAGATACGAAGCTGGAGATATAAAGATTGTTAGGCATGGTCTTTGGACCAAGATAAAGATACGAAGCCAGAAACTTAAAATTGTTGGGCATAGTCTTCGGACCAAGATAAGGATACGAAGCCGAAGATATAGAATATTCTTTTGTAGATCAGAATCTTCATTAGGTCCAGGAGATATTTTCCTTTATATATTGATTTGACCAATAAACCAAAAAATTAAAATTGGTTCAAAGAATGACCCAATAATTAATTAAAATAAAAATAGGATATCATAACATAGATAATTATAAATGAATACATATTCTAATATCCTAATAGAGGTATTATGAATATTGAGTTAAATCATGTCAAATTTATAAATTTTGATTTGCATGATGTTAGATGCTCCTATATATTAGAAATATGATATTAAAAGAAAAATAAGTTGTTACTCTTATTTATGTAAATATTATATTTCATCCTATTGGAGGATAGTAGGAGACGATATTAAATATACAAACTAATGATTGTACCTCCATTACTAGTTGATGTAGTATTAGTAAAGAAATCTATAATAAGAAAATAGATACATGTCATTTTTTATGACAATATAAATGACTAGAGATTTCGTTTTATAAAAAAGGCATGAAAATAGAACTAGTAACATTCTTGAATACAGAGACAAAGTTTGTGGCATATTGCAAAGTCACAATATATATTACTTTGATTATAGAACTTTGTCTTGGAACCTATAATTATTGATTCTATCTTAAAATCACTTAAAATTTATTATAATCATAGTGCAGCTATCATCTTTAAAGGAAATGAAAAAGTTTTCATTATCTTTATTTATGTGAAGATAGAATATTTGTCAGTCAGAAGTTGTACTTGAAAGAGAGATATTTTGTACAATATACAAAGTTAATATTTGTTGATCCCCTAATCAAATAATTGAGACCCATAGTTTTCATGAAATATATCAAGAATATGGGCTGTTGATGCCTAGATCGCCGTGGCCTGTAGCTTTGATATGTCACGGACTCGTCGAGCTCCCGATGGGTGCTTGGTCCTCTCTCCCAGTCGGCACCTTGGTTAGGTTATCCTGCAAAAAAAGGAGACTCGGGTCCGGGATTCCGGGGGATACTCCGACGATCAAGTCAGTTGGGACGGTCCAGGAGAACAGAACCTCTATGGTAAAGAGCTTGGAGACTCTCCGTATAAGGATGAAAGATGAGATGTAAGAAATGGAAAGACAAGGTCGAGTAGAGATCAGAGAGCTGGAAGGTTCTCTTGGCTAGTTTTTTGTACGTTTGCTCACTGAGTCTTACTAGTTGCCTCTCTCTCCTTTCGGGGGTCCTTTCTTCTATTTTATATGAGAAGGATGGCCTAGACCAAATCAGGGGCTTTACTGAGATGTTCCTTTCCTAGTATCCCCTTCGGGAGGGTTTTCCTTTGTCTGTGGCCTCCCGCCTGTCGAACCAATTCTGAAAAGGAGATCCTTCCATTAGGGATGTTCGCCAGTATAGTACAGATCTTGTCCCTTTGATGGTACAGTTTACCGTAGGAGGGGCGAGCGCCGTGCCTGCTATGCCTCGAGCCATGGTGGGGCATTTCCATTCCAGGAGGGACCATCGGAGTGTCGCAGGGCCTGGGGCGTTAATGGAATACTCCTCTTGGAGGAGGTACAGGTTTCATGTCGCAAGGGTTAAAGTCCCTCGGTTGCATGACTGTGGACGTGGCAGCATGCTACAAAGCCTGGAACCTGATGGAGCACGCATTGCACAGAACGTGCTGGTGGTGTGTCTACAGAGTTTGAATTTCTTGTAAGGTATGCGCCACCTCTTGGAGGTTATAGGTAGTTGGGAGCTTCCATGGTACAGTCTGAGTCTCTACTGATGTTCTCTCTCTTTTACTTTTAGCGGGAACTTTGTCCTCAACAGGATAGGGGGAGCTCTATTTCGGGAGCCCGATCCGGAATGCATGAGCATGTCCTCGACCAGGAGCTCAACCCTGGATGGGAGCTGACCTCGACCAGGTGGCTCGCCCTCGCAATGTATGAGCACGTCCTTGGCCGGGAGCTTAACACTGGATGGGAGTTGACCTTGACCAGGGGGCTCGCCCTTGGAAAGCATGAGCACGTCCTCGATCGGGAGCTCAGCCTCGGATGGGAGCTGACCTTAACCGGGGGCTCGCCCTCAGAATGTATGAGCACGTCCTCGACTGGGAGCTTGATCCCGGATGGGAGCTGACCTCGACCGGGGGACTCACCCTTGGAAAGCATGATCACATCCTTGACCGGAAGCTCAATCTACGATGGGAGATGACCTCGACCAGGGGGCTCACTCTCGGAATGCATGAGCACGTCCTAGACCGGGAGCTCAACTCCAAATGAGAGCTGACCTTAGCCGGGGGGCTTGCCCTTGGAATGCATGAGCACGTTGTTGGCCGGGAGCTCGACTCCAGATGGGAGCTGACCTCGGCCGGGGCGCTCGCCCTTGGAACGCATGAGCAAGTCCTCAGCCAGGAGCTCGACTTCATATGGGAGCTGACCTCAGCCACGGGGCTCGCCCTTGGAACGCATGAGCACGTCCTCGGCCGGGAGCTCGACTCTGTATGGAAGCTAATCTTGGTCGTAGGGCTGGTCCACAAAATGCATGAGCATGTCCTCGACCAGGAGCTTGACCCTTGATGGGAGTTGACCTCGGACGGGGGGCTCACCCTTGGAATGCATGAGCACGTCCTCGGCCGAGAGCTCGACCCTGGATGGGAGCTGACCTCGACTAGGGGGCTCGCCCTTAGAATGCATGAGCATGTCCTCGGCCGGGAGCTCAACTCTGGATGGGAGCTGACCTCGACCAGGCGGCTCGCCCAAAGAATGCATGAGCACGTCCTCGATCGGGAGCTCGACCCTGGATGGGAGTTGATCTCGACCGGAGGGCTCGCCCTTGGGTCTTCATTTGGGCGCCGCATCCAGGTGGTGCTTCCCACCAGCACAGCCACCAGCTGTTGCCATCATAGGCTCTCCGTCAGCAATTGTGCCACATCATGGGCATTTTAAGATTTTTTGATTTTTTGGATTAGTGGAAGTTTGATGTATTTATACGTTGACTTGATTGATAAATTTTTTTATTAATTGCTTTAGTTGATGGATTGCATTCCTATGTAATTTATGTGCACATGTGAAATAATAAAATATAACATAATATCTCAATAATGTATTTTATCTTGAGAATGATAGTAATATGGGTATGTCTCATTTGATAATTATGAGATCTCATTGTATTTAGAGACATACCAATTTCTTTTGAAGTTGTGGGATTTCTCAGCTTGTTATAAAGTATATGGTTAAAGAGAAATCTTGATTGATGGTACATATATTTGATTTGCTTTGATTATGAGATATCTCTTTTAGTTATGTACCTGTCATGCTGTCTCATCATTGAGTATATGAGATAGAATGGCTTGTTATTTAATGCCATTAAAGGTTTTCTTATTTATTTTGTTTCTAAGCATGTTGAAGAGAAATTGGAGAACTGTCAATAAAAAATAGCATGTTTTATTTTAGAACACATTGATGCTATTTTTTTGCTACACTACCACACCAAGACTCATATCGATAGTATTAATATAACCCAAGTGAGAGAATGTAAGAGTTTTTCTTAATTTTGGTTGATGTTAATTAATATTTTATGATTTATTAAAATCGGGTTGATTTTATAATCCATGTTGATAAACGTATAATGAGTCCAATGTTATGTGATCATTGTTTGGATTAGGAGCACCTTATGTAGGTTGGTGCGATGAGGCGGTACAGTATAGGTCTTGACCCAACTGATCCGTGATGAAAGGGCATGTTAAGGTTTGCTTATAAATAATAAAGTAGGTTCCCTCTCCACTCCTTGTTATGATATTCTACGTGAATTTTATTTTCATGACTTGTCCCATTGATAAGCCGCTTGTTACTAGAGGATGCTAGAGAGGACTCTACCTGTTCCTTTTTTAACATATCTTGATAATACATATGATCAATAGTATGAGATATGTTATCGAATAGATTAGATTTAAATATTATATATTCCAACCTTCTGTTCATGATCCATGAGAATTAATAAAATTTTTTACTACAAAAAATTTTAAATCCCAAACTTACTTTTCATTTCCCTAATAATCTCTCCCCATGTACCCTTTCCTGACATAAAAAAGAGATATATATCTAGCACAACGAACTACTCCATGCGCTGGTTTTTCTACTGTGATGAGAGGGTAATTGCGCTGACCAAAACTCCAGTTCAAATGGAATACCCAAGTCATCCATATTCGAGATCTTCCGTATCACTTATCATAGTTTTTATAATTGAATTAGAAATCTCGCGTGCCACGTCAAATATTGGAATCAGTGTGGAAGCGAGCGGCAACGCGGCGGATCCATAATCGCCGGAAAACGGATAAGTACGATGGAAAAAGACGCATATAGATCCAAGGCTCACCAATGCACGTCCGGGTCATGCCATTGTCGCCGCCACGTGTGTCACGCCTGATCTGGCGCTGCGTTGGAGGGCAAAGCGACCGGTGCGGCGGCAGACCCGATTTTAATGCGGAGGGAGCGGGATTTGTAGCGGTTTGGTACCGTCTTAATCCGTCCTACCTAGCAAATTTGGCCGCTGTCGGCGACCATCGCAACGTTTGGATTCCTTCGCGGCCACGGCGTTCCAAAGAAGATCGGGTCTCTTGCTCCTAGATGATTTCGGTTAGTTGGACCTGCAAGAAAGAAATCTAGGCCAGGGGCACCCGGGAGATATTTTGATGCTCAAGTCAGTTTAGCGATCGTGAGCAACAACCCCTCATTCACAATGGCCTGAACGACCACCATGGAGAAGAATGAGAAATAGTTTTTCTGTAAGTAGAGGAGAGTTGCTTGTCTCATATCTTGACTAGATGTCCCTCTTATCTATATAGAAGATGACATCATGGGACAGGATCTGAAGTCCTGGCAGAGCACTTCCCTGTGAAGGATCCAAGTCTAGCAGAGCCCTATGGGACAAAGCCTAGAGTTCTAGCAGTGCACTCCCCTGTAAGGGGTGCAGATTCGATAGAGCACCCTTGTAGGGTGTACGTTCCCAATCGTGGTAATAGGTTCAGTGGGGATGGCAACACTATGCTCCCGGGTCACTATCAAGGTTCCCAGCCATAGTGCTAGAATCCAGTGGGCCATACGCATTTTATCGAGGGTTGCAGTTTTTTCAGCATGTTGCCCGCCATGACCCATGGGTAGGGTTCTCCCGGACCTGCAATCCAGTATGGACAGGAATTCAACTTGGTCATAAGCTCTAACCGTTCCAGAGTTCTACCTAGCACATGCCTCAACGAGGCCTAGGGCTTTTGCTAGATCGGAGCTCTAGCTGACCCAAGCATTACTCGACCATGAGCTTAACTCATTTGGGAGCCTTACTTGGTCCGAGATTCATCTCAGCCATAGTTTTACTTGAGCTCAACTTGATCGGGAGCTTTACTTGACTTGTAGCTCAACTTAGCCTGAATATTACTGTAGTTGGGATGTGGCCCGCAAGTGCCCGGCCGATACTTAGCCACGTCAATCCCCATGCAATTTGACATCATGGGTTTTATTTAGAATTTTTTTCATTCGGAGAGCGCTCACACTCGAATGGAAACTTTGATGGTTTAGTCGTGCAACGACATGACATCCATAAGAGATTTTTTTAAAAAATAATATAAATTTAATATATATTTATAAAATTAGATGTTTCAAATTATATTAACTAAATTAGGTACACGGAAATGAAAACGCCTCTTGGAGAAACGATTTCAATTTGAAAACGTTTTTCCAAAAGATAATTTTAAAAATAAATTAAAATCATTTTTTAAAAATACGATTTCAATTAATCAAAATTTATTTTTTTATACTTCTATTTAAAACTTAATATATATTATTCAATAATATATTATGATATATTTATATTATGATAAATATTTTATATTTTAAAATATAATAAATATATTATAATTTACAAAAAAATTAATAAAAATCTTTAAAAATTAATATTTTTTAAAAAATTAGAAAAAAACTAAAAAAATGAGAAAAATAATAATATGATATTATAAAAATATATTATGACATGTTTTATATTATAATACATATTTTACATTCCAAAATATAATAAATATATCATAATTTACATTAAAAAATTAATAAAATTCTTTAAAATTAATATTTTTAAAAAAAATTAAAAAAATTAAAAAAATATGAAAAATAATAATATTATATTATAATAATATATTATGACATTTTATATTATAATAAATATTTCATACCGGCGGTGGTAGAACCTTGTCGATCGGAGTGGTGACAAGATCCTGGTAGTTACACCGATGGCAAAATCCTGGCGATCGAATTGGTGGCAGGACCCTGGCGATCGGTCCAATGGTAGGATCCTGACGATTAGATCGATGGCAGGACCCTAGCGGCCGAATCGATAGCAAGATCCTCGCGGTCGGATAGGTGACAGGACCATGGCAGTCGGACTGGTGGCAAGACCCTGACGATCGGACCAGTGGTAGGACCATGGTCGCTGGACCGATGGCAGGATCTTGGTAGTCGGAATGGTGGCAGGACCCTGGTGGCCCGACCGACTATCAGACCGGTGGCAGGACCCTGACGGCCGGACCGGTAGTACAACCCGACGGTCAGATCGGTGGCAGGACCGTGGTGGTCTGACCGGTGGAAGGACCCTGGTGGTTTGACCGGTGGCAGGACCGTGGCGGTATGACCAGTGGCAGGACCTTGGTGGCCGGACCAGATATCAGACTGGTGGCAGGACCCTAGTGGTTGGATCGGAGCCAAGACCCCGGTTATCAAACCAGTGGCAAGACCCTGGCAATCGAAATAGTAGCAGGACCCTAGTGGCCGGATCGGCTATCAAACCGATGGCAGAACCCTGATGGAAAGATCGATAGTAGAACCCTGACGGCCAGACCGATAGTAGAACCCTGGCAACCAGTCCGACTCCCAAGGTCTTGCCACCCTTCCGACTACCAGGGTCCTGCCATCGATCAGACCGCCAGGGTCCTGGCACCGGTCCAACCGCCAGGGTCCTGCCACCAGTCCGAACACCAAGATTCTACTACCGGTCTGGCTGTCAGGGTCCTACCACCGATCTGATAGCCGGTCCGGCCACCAAGGTCCTGCCACCATTCCGACTACCAGGATCTTGCCATCGGTCCGGCCATCAAGGTCCTGCCACCGGTCTAATCGCTAGGATCCTGCCATCGATCTGACTACTAGGGTCCTGCCACTGGTTTAATAGCCAGTCCGACCACCAGGGTCTTGCCACCATTCTGACTGCCAGGGTCCTGCCATCGAAGGCCAGTAGTGATCCACCGGAACTACCAAAGGGCCATGGAGGCCTCTGTAACTCCGTGTTGTCCCCATCAATTGATTTTTAATTGAGAGAGATACAGAAAGAGGGGGAAGCGAGGGTACCAAAATATGGGAAGGCATGGAAGAAGATGCTGTAGAGCCACTAGGGGTCGCCGTGCTTACCAAGCGGTAGTAAAGCTCCAATGGCTTGTTAGAAAAATACCTTATAATTGAATGGAAATTGAGGGTACCTAGAATACCCTTTGAGATAGGAACTTTTAGTCCTGCATGGAAAGATTGGAAAAAGTTAAGACTCTTTATAAGAAAACTTTTTCCCTTGCTCTTGCATTTAGGCTCACCGATGCATGTACGCACGCGCGCGACGGGGGACAAGGGCGCAATGGGCGCTTTGTAGGTGTACTTCGCACGTGCGCATCGTCGCAAGGAGCTTGAGGAGCCTTTAAATTTTCCCTGATCAGGAGAGTCGACTCAGTTCTGCTGGGAGTCAGCTCGGATCCACTAGATAGATAACATGCGGTCTGGCCGAGTCGACTCAAGGGGTTCAAGCCAGCTCTGATCCACAGAACAGGTAACATGAGGTCTAGCCGAGCCGACTCGGATGACGGGATTTCAAAATCACAAAATAACTGATAGCGTAATCACGCATCCGTTCACGGATCAATGTTTCTTCTGATGATCACGGGTGCCATCGGATCATGAAATGGCATATTGAGAAGCATGCTGATTGCGTGATATAAAGATCACGGTACGAATTAGCGTATCATGGCATCCGATCGCGGTTGAGGAAGCGTATTGATCGTGTAATCATCATATCGCGGTTGAAAAAAGACGTATCTCACTACGAAAAGCCATCGGTAACTCCCTCCAATCACATCTGAGTTGCTTCCAAGGGGCATCTTAAAGCTATAAATAGGTCCTCATTCCTCATTCATTATATCCCAATTTTTCTTTCCTTCTCTTAGACCTTTATATACTCTAAATAACAGAGTATATAGCTATAGTGCGTAGTAGAGTCTCTTAGGCATTTGCATACTCTAATAGAGTATAGCTATAGTGCATATAAAAGAGAAAATCATTTCTGGTTCAAATTTCTGGTGAATTGTAGTGCTGCTTTCATTAGAAGAAGACCATTGTATTCTAGGAGATAATTGTCATACACCGTAAGTACCATTGCGGGACGAAATTATTTTAAGGACATAGAGTGTAACTCTAGACTCGGTCTTTTCAAACATATAGCCACAAATAGTTTTATCACCAACATAGCCTTCAAGATTTAGAACAGGGACAAGAAGTTCTTGTTTATTCATTTTTTTTAACAAAGAAGATGAATAGCAAAGTCAGGAAATTATTACCAACTTCGCTATCCATCGTCATTTTTAAAAAATGATGATAAATAGTGGCTTGTCATTCCTATTTGAATGTTGCAGCTCCGTAAGAACCCTTTCCATTTCTTGGTAGGTATGGTGATTCCGGCGACTCTCTGGCTACCATTCCTAGTGCCTTTCATATTATCCGGTATCTTCATCCTCTCTCTTTATTTTTGTTGATTAAAAGCTCTAACAAGGTCATAGAGACTGTTGGACCAATGGAGCCTCAACATCCGCACGCAACCTAGAAGGAGACAAAAATGCACGCGAGACCTAGCAGAGAAACCAAAAATAGAAGGAAACCCGTGCGCGCGATGCGCGCGGCATGATTCTGACATAATCTGCATGGATCTCAATGCGATTTAAGGCCACAAGCAGCGTTGCAATCAAACTACGATTGGGAGAGCTACAGGACTCCGATTTGAACTCTGTTCAGACAGTTGGACTCCTTGTGAGATACTCTACGCAATGGAGGCTATAAATTCATGAGCAGAGACACAAACAGAAGGTGAGCGGACAAAAAGAAGGTGAGAGGTCTCTTATAGAGAACTGATTGAGAGTTAGAGAGAAGGATTTGGGGTTTCTTGTTGAGAGGTACTTATACGGGGTTGAGAGAGAGTTCAATCTGTAAGTTTTTTTTCATAGTGAAACCTTTTGCATGCCCAAAAAATTGTATTTGTTATCTTTTCTTCTTTCTCTTATGGTATCGACATTGACGATCGACGATCCCGTTCTGCTTCCACAACCGGTATCAGAGCGAGTTGATACCAATCCCAACAGAGACCTCCATAACTAGGGCTGGAACTGGACCGGCCCAAAGCCCATTAGACTGGGCTAGCTCAAAAAACTTCGGGCTGGCTCGAAATCGGTTTGGGCTTCGGACCAAATTTTAAGCATATCGGGCTAGACTTCGGACTGTAAAATAGAGTCCATTTAATTTTTGGGCCAAAGGGATGTCCGGATTTAGTCCAAAATTTTTTAAAATATGGTCCGAAACCCGATCCAATTTTGGACTGGACCGGCCCAATGGACTTTGGGCCAGCCCAGTTCCAGTCCTATCCATAACCTTGATAGGCCTTCACCAACCCTCTAGTGGTACCGTCTTTGTTTCTTTTCCTTTTTTTTTTCTTTTTTTTTTAATTTTTTTACTCATCATTTCATTTTTGTATGGATTTATGCCCGTCTACCCTAATACGGATCGTAGTGACTCATATTACTAGCCAGCTGAAATAATTTTTTGTACCGATAATGACGAATTGGGTTTTCTTTTTTCTTTTTTTTTTTGATAAAACAGTGTATTCATTAAACTGAACATAGATGAATACAACCTAAGGAGCCAGAGAGCAAAATATTCCTAAGCTGTACAGGGGCTATCTGCCAATCTGTCCACAAAATAGAGTCTGTGTGCTGAGCAACATAAGAGGCTACCCAGTCAGCTACTGAGTTAGCCTCCCTGAATATATGTCTGATCGTCAACGAAGAGCAAGCCTGAAGCATCAGTCTAATGTCCCTGACGATCGGATGAGCCACCTGTGTGGAGGAAGTCTGCGATATCCAAGAAATGACGGTGGCAGAATCTCCCTCAATGATAAGATGGCCTAGGCCTAGTACCTGACGAGCATATCTGATCCCAGCCCATGCAGCATAAAGTTCAAGGGCCGGCACCGAAGAGTCAAAAGAAGGGATACCCCCAGCCGCCAAGAAACCCAGCGATGAATCCCTAATAATGAAACCAGCTCCGCCCATCCTACAGCGGAGGCTCCCATCAAAACTAATAGTGACAAAGGGCGGAGGAGGGGATTCCCAGGTAATAAAAACCCTCCGGGTCGCTCGAAGAGCGAGAGGGGAATCCCAGATCCCAGCCGACATCACGGCTGACCTATAATACTCCATTGCAGCTATCCTAGCCCTCTCAACCAGAATCATAAGGGAATGCCTCAAAGATGTGAAAATCCGGTCATTCCTAGAACTCCAAATATGATATGCCAGATAAGCAATAAATGAAACCTGGATCATAGGCACCGTCTGTAGCAAGGTATAAAAAAGTATCCAGAATGTGATCAGGCTGAGCCGGTATACCACAGAAACCCACCAGAGCCCAGATCCGACTAGCGTGACCACAATGGAATATGGCATGAGTCTGCGTTTCCACCTGAATCCCACAAAAGGGGCATTCAGGAGTGATATGGACCCCTCTAGAAGTGATAAACTCCCGCGTGGGGAGGCGGTGCCAAGCGAGTTTCCATATGAAGAGTGAAACTCTTGGGTGCACCGGGAGGGTCCAAATCCATCGATAGCCCCTGGAAATATAAAGATCACGATCAGGCATAGGACTGAGATCCCCAATAGGCACCCTGGTCGAGGTAGTGTGTCTCCAAACTCTAATATCAGAGCAAGGATGGACCGGGAGTGGAATAGACAGGATCCGGTGTCGAAGGATGTCCCCAAAAATTGACAAAACCCTGTCCTTGTCCCAAGAAGAAAGACCCGGTGTGTGGAGGTCAGCTACGGTAATAGCGGCCGGAGTCAGAACAGAGATGAAGGTGGGCCATCTGCTTAAAGGAATGTCCGATATCCAGGAATCATTCATGAAGCTAACAGATCGGCCATCTCCAAGCACCCAGGAGATCTGGGTGGCGACAATCGGGGCTCTGGCAATCATCTCTCTCTTAACAATCGATGGCCTCCTCGCAGAAGTAGAGCAATCATTGGGATACAGAGGTATGTCGCCATATTTGGCCCTTATGAAAGAAGACCACATGGTGTCCGGACATAGAAAAAACCTGGCGACATGCCGGGTCATAAAAGCATCTCTCCTTGCAAGAAGAGAAGTGATGGCCAACCCCCCCCTCATGCATCGATCGGCAGACATTTTTCCAACTCATAAGATGTATCCTTCTCCGATCAGAAGAGGAGTTCCAGAGAAAAGCCCGAATCATCTGCTCAATCTTGAGTATGACCCTTCTGGAAATAAAGGAATTAGAGAGAAGATAAACAGGAAGAGAAGCCAATACCGACCGGACCAGAGTGAGCCTGCCCATGGCTGATAAAGATCTGGCCTGCCAACCTTCAATCCTGTCCGTGACAGAAGCCACAAGGGGAGCGCAGTCAAGCATGGTGAGCCTGGTACCAGAAATAAGAATACCCAGATAATGAAACGGTCTTTGTCGCTCCTGAATGCCCAACATGTGGGTGATCCTGGTCCGAACGCCGAGGGTAGTTTTTGGACTAAAGTATATCCCAGACTTTTGAAAACTAACTCTCTGGCCTGAAGCCTGACAGTACTGCTCCACTATCCTCCTGAAGCCTCTCGCATTAGCCAGGGAAGTCCGGCCCAAGCAACAAGCAGTCGTCCGCAAATAAAAGATGGGAGACCAGGAATGTTCCCGGTCCCATTATAAGGATGGATATGAGAATCTCGCACTTCCTGGAAAATGGATCTAGATAGGAAATCAGCACAAATAATAAATAAATAGGGGGATAGGGGGCAACCTTGGCGCAGCCCATGGGATGATTGGAAGAACTCCATAGGGGATCCATTGATAAGAATAGAGAATGCAGGGGCCTTTATACAAGACATAATTTTGGAAATCCAGGATGATTGAAAACCAAAATCCTCCAGAGCTTTAATAAGAAAATACCAGTCAACACAATCATAGGCTCTCTCCATGTCGAGCTTAATAGCCATCAGACTCTGGCAGCGCGAAGCAGCATGAAGGTCGTGCATAAATTCCTAGGCAATAAGAATGTTGTCGGAGATATTACGTCCTTCTATAAAAGCACCTTGTTCATGGCTGATAATCTTTGAAAGAATGAGTCTCGTTCTATTTGCCAGAAGTTTAGCACAAACTTTGTAGAGAGTATTGCAAAGACTGATAGGTCTATAATGTGAAGGCATAGAAGGATCCCGACGCTTCGGAATAAGAGCAATATAAGTATGCTTCCAATCAGGGGGCATGGTAGCTGTATTAAAGAAGAGCTGAATAGCCGCTACCATATCAGCCCTCAGAATCTCCCAGACAGCTCGGAAAAAGAAAGATGGATAACCATCAGGTCCCGGAGCTTTATCCTCCGCCAAAGACCACAGAGTAGATTTAATCTCTTCTTCTATTACCTGCTTCAGCATATCATAATTTTGAAGAACAGTAACCAAATTCTGGGGAGGAACAGAAGAAATGTTAAAATTAGTAGGAGTAAGAACGGTCCACCTGGTCATGAAATAATGAAGAAATTCCCTCCTGATACTATCAGCATCCTCCATCCACCCCTCGTGGTCAGAATACAGAGTCCGGATGGTGTTGGTATGCCTCCTGATAATAGTGGCCTGATAAAAAAATCAGGTTTTTCTGTCTCCCTCCCTCAGCCAGTTAACCCTAGATTTTTGTCTTCATAGTGTTTCCTGATTCTGAAGGAGGGTATGGTGAGTGGCAAGAGTAGTGCGCAAAGCCTGAAGGTCTTCATCAGATAAATAGCCTTGGGCATCTTCTTTGGTCTGTAATAGATGAATTGTATCCTCAGCCTTCTTGATTTGGTTTAGTAGGTTGCCAACTTCCACCTTATTCCACCACAGAAGACGTCTTCTCAGAAGCTCCAATTTCCTAGACATCCGGTATGCCACATCCCCCCGAACTGGCATTCTTCAAACCTTCCTAGTAATTTGCTTGGCTTTGGGATAGGAGAGCCAAAACTTTTCAAATCTGAAAGGTTTGGCAAAAGCAGGGGGGATAGTAATTGATAGGAGGATGGGCGCATGATCGGAAGAAATCCTGGTCAAATGGCTAACACTATGATCAGGGTAAAGAGACAGCCAAGACGGCGTGGCAAAGTATCTGTCAAGTCTCTCCCATACTCTGGCATGGCCGGTTTGGTTGTTGCACCAAGTGTATCGAGGATCCACAAACCCCAGGTCGATAAGACCGTTGTCCGAGATAAAGGTAGAGAATTCCCTTGTGCCAATATCCGGATGGAAGGGTTTACCTCTCCGCTTATCATCCGACCTCAGGATTGTGTTAAAGTCCCTAGCCACCACGGTAGGAATCCCCTGATCAACTAAGGCAAAAGCCTCTTTCCAGACCAATCTTTGCTTCGTATATGACGTGCTTGCATAAATAGCACAGAGGAGCCATGAAGGCCTGTTGGGTTCAGAAACAACAACAGCAACCATCTAACAAGATCTATGAAAAACATCAACTTTCAGAGCCATGGAGTCCCAGTTGACAATGATGCCCCCAGCCAGACCCTAGGAGGGAACAGAGTAGAAACCCCAATCTGTCGGAAGGCGACGCCTAAGACTGCCCAAAGCAGGACCAGATAACCTGGTCTCTAATAAGACACAAATATGTGGATGATGTATCTGAAAATACCTATGATATGTAGATAAGAAGGAGGGTTTTTTCGCCCCCCTGACATTCTAGATAAAAGTTTTCATAGGTACCAGTCAAAGCTTGGGGATGGACCCCTGTCCATCCTCAAGTCTATTAATTACAGAAACTTGTTTAACAGTAATATTAACCAGTTCCTGCTTCCCAGAAGTTTCCTCAGTTAATCCCAGGGCGAGTTTCACCTTTTCATATACCGGATCATGTCCCCCCTGGTGCAAAGTTAGACAGGCAGGGCGCTTCAAGACTTTATCAGCTTGAATACCAGGTTCGGAAGATTCAGTCACGCCCTCATCATTTTGAGGCAAGGATAATACATCATTATCTTCCAAAGCATACTAGTGTAAAGGAGCAAAGGCAGCCTCGGCCTTAAGTATCTGACCGCCTGATGAAGCCTGCGGCACAGATGCCGACATTCTCGCAAGAGATTTCAATCGAGTGCATGCATGCCCAGTTCCCCCTCCACCGTGAATACCTCCCTCCCCTTGCACTCCCTGCAACACAACCCTGCCCCCAACTCCTTCCCTTGATCCCCTCGCAGCCCGTTGCTCCCCCTCCAGCAACTTTTTTTCTCCCTCAGAGCTCCCTTCCTTCCCCTGAACTAGACTAGGTTTCAAAGGAGCCCGGTCACCATCTTTCTCCCCCCCAGACCTCTCCTCGTGGGAGGCAGCTTGAACACCCATGGAAGAGGAACCTCCTCCCTCACCCAAGACCTTACCCCCATTACCTCCCTCCTCCCTCGTCAGCCCGTGTTTGCCCTCTACCCTCCGCCATTCACGCTTTTCCCTCCTCCTATTCTCCTGGACCCCCAACGAGGAAGACAAACCCATTGTCCCCAGAGTTGCACCATCAGAATCATTCACAGATGGTTTTGAGGGGTTTACCTGGTCTGGCGGAATAGCAGCTGGCTTCACCGAGGATGGAGAGGGAGATCTGGTATGGCTCCGATTTCTCTTCAGCAAGATGGTGCCATAATCCACCATTTGCAGGTCATGGCGATTTTCATTCGATGGCACAATCTGCATGGAGTCCGATAGAGGAGCAAAGAAGCTCCCCCCCACTTCCTTAGTCAAGTTGTCCCCGTCCTTCCTGCCGGAGTCCGAGTGAGTAGGCGACTTCCTCCTTGCCACTTTCACCGGTCTTTGCCAGCCTTCAGAGTCAAGCGGAGAAGTCAGAGTGGATGAATGTCTGTTAGGACAAGATCTGGAAGGAGAGGATGAAGGCAGGTCCGATGAGGAGGCTGGGGCCTTGCCACGGTCCACCTGCTCCCCTGGTCCATATAAAGACCCTCCCCCCGTCCTGGGCGTACCTTCGCCGTCGTCAGCCAAGGACCGAATGCAAGGAGCTCCCCTGCCCTAGAGATCTTAGGAGCTGATCCCTCTGTGGATTTGTCTCCCAATGCATCAACGAAGTTACCTGAGCACAGCCCCGGAGAAGACGGAGCAGCCTTCCCATGTTCCAATAGGAACTGACAGCCGGCCACCTCGTGACCGATTCTTCCACATCGGAAGCAAACTGGAGGAAGGCTCTCGTACACAAACTGCTGCCAGAAGGGTTCTGTTCTCCCCTGGATCAACACCCCCGGTAGCAGAGGTCGCGAGGCATCTATCTCCATGCGGATCCTAGCGAAGCCAGTTTTCCGCATGAGATCAGTGAAGGTGTCCAAGGAGAGAGGCTTACTAGCTTCTCCGGCAACGGCCATGATAGCAGAAGGCTCCCAGAATTCCAAAGGAAGGTCCGGCAACCGCATCCACACAACGGTACGGTTCACTGGGCTCCTTCCCGGCCTGAAATCATGCTACCATGGTGCCAATGCCATAAGTTGGCTGGCAACGTACCAAGGCCCTGCTGCCAACACCCTGTTGCAGTCATCCATGGAAGCCAACCGGAGCACCAGATGGTCGTCACCCACAGGGAAAACCTCAGGGTCGACTTGCAGCTGCAGTCTCGTTCGAACTTCCTTCACCAACCGGAGAGCCTGAACCCGGCGGCCGAGACTGTGGAAGGTGACCGCAAGGCCCTCCCACTTCTTCCTTGAATCCTCCATAAACCTCTCCGGGATGATCAAAACCTTGGAGAAGTTGAGCTGGAGCCTCTCCAACTCCTCCTCAATAAGCTTATAAGAAGTCCATGACAGAGCACGAGGTGGTCCATGCACCACCTCAGCCCAAGACCGGCTATCCTTCCCACCGGAGCCAGAATCGTCCTTCCCATCCGAAGTTGAACCCCTACCTGCAGATCCAGACTCCGCCATCATGCAACCATCTAGCAGCACCACTGACACGAGGAAGACAAATACCCCAAGCTCTTCAGAACCCAAAGAAACCTAGAGAAACCCCGTAGGAACCCTCGGAGAAGATGGTATGATTCACGAGAGACTTCCACCGCCACCGGCGAACAAATTGCCACGTGGAATTGGGTTTTCTTTGACCCACCGAGTGTCACGTGGAATTGAAGTAGAAGAGAAGTTGTAAAACTTTTTTTTGGAACAACGAGCAATTAGAGATTAAAATTATTTTTATTTTTAAAATTTATTTTTTTAAGATTAAAACGTCAACACGAGAAAGTTCATCTGCCTGCAGGCGTCCTACGGCCGGTCGGGTCTTCCATCCCTCGGCGGCGATCCTTCAAAGACATCAATTCAGAGACAACATGCCTCTCACGCTTTTGTTTCCTAAACCAGACGGAATCACAAAACGGCCAAAAAGGACACTCAGGTGTACCAAATTGACACGGAACTTCAGTGTCCCGCAATGTTGCTCAACGGAGCCAAGGGACGATTGGAATTTTGTCATCATGCGTTGGGCCACATGCGTTTTGGCGAACGCAGGGGACGGCAGCGCTTTTACGCATAGACGCATTTAGATGACTGCTTAATAGTACTTGCGATCCGGAAATCTCTTATAACGGATAAATCACAAAACTAGTGTAATGATTGTTGCTTTAAATGTTAGCCTTGAGATAGATGGTATAGGATGTGCAGTACATTTTCTTAGTCCATAATCGTGTTCAAATTTCACGCATCATCACTACTCGCTATGAGTGTATCTGAGAGTGTCTTAGGTAGATCTTGTGATCATCCTATACCTTTGTGCCGGAATTTCTCTTTTTTTATGATCCAACATCCACCAAATAGCTTTGAATCTTCGATAACTAATTCTTCTTCCATCCTAACGACCTCCGCAGACCACCACAAGATAGTTGCGTTTCATATGAATTTTAATTTTGCCGCAGATCAGCCTACGGAGATTTTTTTTTTTTTTTTTTTTCAAGAACAACAGTTCTCAAACTCAGGCTAAATTAGTACATCCAATCCTGATCAAAAGTTGAATTATCCATTGCGTCAGGTAAGGTTTGTCTCCCACTTTTTTTTAAATACTGTATTTGTTTACCTCATCAGTACTGCGAGGAGAAGATGGCCTCCAGCTAGAAGACATTTTTATTAAAAAAAAAAAAAAAATTCTAAACCAGTTTGTCCCCTGCCACCATTAGCCGGCCGGTTAGGTGAATCCTTCTGTGATGTTGGGTCAAGTCTGTGCGGTTGGAGCTAACGTTGAAACCCATCTACTTCTTGTTACAAGGTACGTACATTCCAACGAGACACGAAATTGGAGAGCCAGTAAGACGGTATTCTATTGTCCTCAGTTTCCCCGAGAAAGATTTAAAAAGAATGAAGTACAAGAAAATAAACTGTGAAATTCAACTCGTCAACGAGAAGAACAATGCATTTAGTTGGGGTGATACGGTATTCGGCTCACCTAATTATTGGGGTAGTTAGACAAAGAATATGGGAGTTGGGACTCCGCTCGATTCGTGCTACAAGTGGACAATTTCAGTTATTCTCGCGTGGACACGGATACGATCGTTAAACAGATATTAGATGCGTTCATATTTTTCTCTAGTCGCTCATCAACCGTCAACCGGTGGCACCTACCCTCATGCGTTCTTTGGATTCTTGCAAGAAGGGGAGAATCTGTACTACAAAATTTGGGACAACTTTCCGTGTGCCAGCAAAAATATTTCTTGCATTGCCCTTGTAATCAGAGACGGTTTGGGATGGTATCTTCCATGTGACTTAGCTTTTAAAGCACTTAAAACACTTATATTTACTTGCATAGACTGCTTAGTAAACATTGTACAATTCAATAATATATATTATAAATATATATATATATATATTTTAATTCAAAAAATATAGTTCAAATTTTAATATTGATGAACAAATAATCTATCTAAATATGTGCACCCGGCGGCTATTTAAGGCACATGATCTATCATGCAGGTATCCGGATGAGAAATCCACCAACCCCAGGCCGCATCAAAGAGGCAAAACAAAAAAAATTCCAAAACTACACTCAAAAGTCATTATTTTAATTAAGTTATTAATATTAAAATTTTAAAACGCCCTGGGTCCCGTGACCATCCCCAAGTTCCCAACGAAAAAAAAAAAAATAATGTTTTCTCTTTATATATCCGAAGACTCGATCTTTCTTCGAACGCCCTTTTCCCCGGCTCTTTGGGTTTCGAATACTCAAATGACTCCACCCTGCTCTTGGTTGCCCTAGTAGTAAACGGAGCGGCACACCAGGAGCTGCAGCAACTATCTAATTAATATAGTCGTTTGCCGACATTACGATAAAATATCGACCCTTGCGGCCCCTTCCTGCAGAGCCCCATATTATATATACGGACAGAATGCATCCCGGCTCTCTCCCCAAAAGTCCAGGACACTCCCTCCCTCTATAAAACCCCAGATGTTCCCTGGTTTTCCACTGCATCTTTACTCAAGAAAAAGCTACTGACAGACTATTACTATCCATCCAATAAGATGGCCAGATTCCTAATTTTTATGGTCCTTCATTCTCTTCTTCTCTTCTTCATTTCAGGTAATAAGCATTCTTGGATCTACTCCCTGTTCTCCTCTGTTTTCCATTGCTAGTGGGATTGATAAATTATAAAGCTGCGTTTTTCTTCGTGTTCCAGGGGGTTTAGCGGCGACGTTCACGCTGACAAATAACTGTGAGTACACGGTGTGGCCGGGGTCGCTGTCGGGGGCGGGCACGGCGGAGCTGGAGACGACGGGGTTCGCGCTGAAGTCAGGGGAGTCGCGGAGCCTGAATGCGCCGGCCAAGTGGTCCGGCCGTTTCTGGGGCCGCACCCTGTGCTCCACCGACTCCGCAACTGGCAAGTTCACCTGCGGCACCGGCGACTGCGGCTCCGGCACCGTGGAGTGCTCCGGTGGAGGCGCCGCCCCGGCAACGCTGGCCGAGTTCACCCTCGATGGCAGCGGGGGAATGGACTTCTTCGACGTCAGTCTCGTCGATGGCTACAATCTGCCGATGCTGGTGGTGCCGCAAGGGGCCAGCTTCCCCGGCGGGAACTGCAGCGCGACGGGGTGTCTGGTCGACCTGAACGGCGTTTGTCCGTCGGACCTGAAGGTGGTTCTGGCGAGTGCCGACGGGGGGAGCGAGAGCGTAGCGTGTAAAAGCGCGTGCGAGGCATTTGGGTCGCCGCAGTACTGCTGCAGCGGCGCCTACGGGAACTCGAACACATGCAAGCCCACGTCGTACTCTCAGTTCTTCAAGAACGCTTGCCCCCGCGCGTACAGCTACGCCTACGACGACGCCTCCTCTACCTTCACCTGCTACAACGCCAACTACCTCATCACCTTCTGCCCCAGCACCAACAGGTATGGTATTTTTTTCCTTCCTCCGGACAACAAAATCGAACCTGCGCTACTTTCTTTCTTAATTCGTCACCTAAAATCTTTAAATTAAATCGACTTGGTCTGGTGGTCCGCACTAGAAGACTGGGCGGTGGCCTTATGGATGTGGTCCAGTGTTTTGGATTCGGGTGGCTACGAATAGTGATTTTTGGTCATGGTAATATGGGAATTCGAGTGTGATTAGTTTATGCAGTGGACCATGCCAGAAATGACATGAGACGTAAGCAACTGGATACTGAAATATCTTACCTTCCAACCGCCTTAAATTAGGTCGGAGAGGTGGCCGGAGCAAAAATCTTGCTAAATCATGTCGGCAAGCGTGTCCTTCTTGATGTCAACCTAGCATCAAGATTTCCGTCTTTTTTTCTTTCCACCGTTTTTCACGCCTCTCATACTTTGTCTATACTCGGCGTGATTGAATTGCCTCCCTGCACGCACCAGTACAATTTCCCACTTATCCACCGATAGATTACTGAGGTTTTTATAAAATCTTATCCTAACAAATTTTTTTTTTTTAAAAAAAAAAAAAAAAATCTCTTAACAGTCAGAAATCAGCTGGCGATGATCCGCAGACGGCGGCAGGGCTGCCCTTGATCAACAACACGATGGCCTTCCTCAGCAGCAACGAAGTCAGCGGCAGCGACGCCTCGTTCTCCGTGCCGCGCGCGGCTCTTGTTGCCATCTCCCTCGCCTTGCTAGCCGCATCCTCGCTGCTGTCGCGGCCCTTCTAAAAGTCTAAACCGCTTACCCGCTATCCCATACCAAAGCAGCGTGCGGGAGATGCCGCACGTGGCGGTTTGGCTCGCCAACTCCTCTCCCGTCTTGCTGCGTCGTACATGAGGATGCAGACCACCACAACCGCCACAATTCTCTGTTTTTTTTTTTTTTTTGGGGGGGGTGGGGTGAAGACGTGATGCCGCCTTCTCTCGATTCGGCCCGGCTCTTTCGTCTCTTCGAGGGAAGATTCTACCACCGACGAGGGTGACGATAGTGCGACAAGCAACGAAATTTGAAGCCGGCCTTTTTTTTCCTCTCTTTCAGATTTTTTTTTTTTTTTTTTTAATCTTTCTATATGCTTCGGATAGGTGGTTGCCATCGATTTTACAGTAGTTTATTACGTGATGACTCTGTGTACCGTGCTCGCAGCAGGCCTGGAGGTGTCACGTCGCTCTCCGGGATGTGAAATTTGAGGATGCAGGAGAAACGCCACCGAATATTGTAATCTTATTTACAAATAGACAAGGTCAGGAATGCTTACTAATTATTTTGTAGTTTTTCGTGTATGTATATATAGCTCCCGTCAGTTTGCTTTCATGTTAGTCCATCGGGAATACGCAAGAGGGCTAAGAATTGTCGTCGTGGGTTGTCGATCGCTTCGGTCCAAGATTACTGACCCATGGCATAGTCAAATAGTTAAATCGAGTAAAACTATTTGTGGTAATGACTTGTATGTGCGTGACCGCAATGGTAGGACTTAAAGAATAAAGTTAGAGGTAGTCAAAAAGAACCTTGCCAGTCACCGGCGGCAAGTTTCACTCCGCCGATGAAAAGGTTGAGTATAAAAGGGAACCACGTATGCATGAAGGCGGCGTGAATGAAGTGATTTTAACGGACAAAGTTTTTTCCTAATAAATCTTGTGATAATGTGATATTAGTAAAGATAGCAATAGCCAGTTTTGTTATTTTTGATATCTTGGGTTGCAGAGGATTTATTACCCCTTTTTTTCATTTTCTGCAAAGAAGCATCACCTGGTCAATGGTCCTACGTGTCAAGGCCTGCTTTAGTTTTCTTTCCAACTAGGCAAAATATGAAGGTCATTTGGTAGCTAATTGATTTGCCGAGTCACTGAATGAAAAAAAAGTATAATTACGTGGACTTTGAATGGTATCTGATGCACGTTAGACTTTTTGAGATGCATATTAACTACTTCAACAGCACACATGCCCTTCAAAATTAATTATACATGCGTCCCTGAAAATATTATTAGCAAACTCAACAGCTTATGAAAACCCTTGTAATTTGACAGGTTAATGAAATTAATATTTGCTCTAAACAAAAAATCTTGAGCAAAATTTGAAAAATCAGTTAACATGGAACATGGTAGATAACCTTTTTTTTTTTTTTTTTTTTTTTTTTTTTTGTGGGGGGGGTGTGGGCGTTGGGTGGGGGGGCGGGGGTGGGGGTGGCTAAAAATTTCCCCCCTCGACAAAAGGAAAAACTAACATTATTAAAGATTGTTATGGTAGCTAAAAACAAAGACAAAGATTTAAGATCAAGATTCCTATCAAATCGTGAATATTTCCTTCTATTTCACTCTTCCATCTGATAAGAATCATAAGATCAGAAGAAAAATCTCTATCCTCCTCCGAGTCTAGGCCAATCAGTCTTGTGCATAGCTATAAAAAAAAAAAAATCATTTTTAAAGCTTTAGCTAGTCGACTTCAGCCTGTTCTAAATGATCTCGTTGATGTTGCTCAAACGGCATGTATTAAAAGGAGGTATATAATGGATAACATCTTGCGTTTCAAATGAGATTCGAAGGCATTTGACAGGGCTAGTCCATTGTACATCAACAAGCTACTTGAAAAGAGGAATTTCCCAGGAATCTGTACGAGATGGATTTCCAATCTACTTCTTTCTTGCAAAATGGGGGTGAATGTAAATGGGGTTGTCGGTGATTGGATTTTATGTAGGCGTGGACTCAGTAAAGAAGATCCTCTATCACCGTTCCTCTTTGTTTTAGCAGTGGACCCTCTGTGAAGGTTGTTTAGTGAGGCCGTATCAGCAAAAGTTTTTTGAGAAATCCATGGACTTGTAGAGGAACGAAAGTGTTGCAGATGATACCTTAGTTTTTTTTCAAGGCAAAGGAGTAGTATTGTGCAGTGTTGAAGATCATCCTCTATGACTACGAGATAGTTTGGGGACTCTCAATTAATTTTCATAAAAATTCAATCTCTTATATTGGTCAAAGGTCAAACAATGATTCGGACTGCAATAAATGACTCAATTACCCAGAAGTCCCCTCGCCGCTTAACCATCTTGGCCTACCTCTCAGCCGAATAAAACCAAGTAAGGTAGACTAGTTCACTCTTCTTCAAAAAATTAAGAATCGACTCAGCTGGTTGGAAGTGCAAATACTTATCTTTTGGAGGGAGATTCATTCAGGTTAACTCTGTTTTGACATCTTTCCCTCTCTTTTATATATGTTAATGTTTAACTTACTGGCTTGGGCCATTAGTAGGATTGACAGGTACAGACGTTCTTTGGGCCGGCTCTAAGATTGCATCTGTGCATTCATGCAAGGTTAACTGGAAGACTATATGTCCGCTAAAAAAGGAATGGGATGTGGGGGTAAAGGATATTGCCTGCCTAGATGAAGCTTTATTGGCTAAATGGGTTGGAGATATGTATCAAAAGATGAGTGTATTTAGAGAAAACAAATCGAGTTGGTCTATCATAAGAAAGTAAGGCTTTCTAGATGTTGGAAACCTCTGAAGCAATGCTCTAACTTCTAGAAAGATGTCATTAATTAGATCCTTGCCGCCATTATGGAATCAAATCCAATCTCAAATTGGCAATGGTAGGCACACATCTTTTTAGAAGGATTGTTGGATTTTGGATGCACTTTTGAAGCTTATCTTCCTAGCATGTTTCGACAGTTTCTTATAAAAAAAATGGCATCATATCGGACTACTTCAATTAGAGATAGGGCTGAAACTGGGCCAGCCCAAAGCCCATTGCTTGGAACTGGGCTGGGCCAGTCCAATAAATTTCGGACTGGCCTGAAATCGGTTCGAATTTCGGATCAAATTTTAAGCATATCGGGCTAGACTTTGGGCTGTAAAATAGAGTCCATTTAATTTCTGAGCCAAAGGGATACCCGGATTCGGTCCAAAAATTTTTAAAATATGATACAAAATCTGATCTAATTTTGGACTCGGCTGGCCCAATGGACTTTGGACCGGCCCGGGTCCAGCCCTAACCGGAGGGATATGACTTGAAAAATTAGGCAGCCCCTTGCTCAATCAGCTGAATATCAATGTCAAAGAAGTTCCTTACTCACCCTTTTTCAATCTGTTACTTTAAATTTAGAGGATGACAAAGTGATTTGAAAACTGAATAGCAATGGGATCTTTAGTTGTGCATCAACGTATAACTTCGTTAACTCGAGAAAAGTTTAAGTGCACTTTCGCTTCATCCCTCCGGAGCACCCCTGTTCCACAGAAAATGAGATGCTTTCCCTGGCAAGGTTGGAAAAAATGTTTAAACACTAGAGACCGAATCGAACAAAGGCTCGGGAAACACAATGAAGGGTGCTCTTTGTGATAAGGACCTGTGACATCGGTTAATCTTCTATTCTCAAAATGTTCTTTATTTGTTAAGCTGTGGAAACCTTTAATGTTTGAAACTTTTGTGTTCTTCCTTGCCACCGGTTCGTTGATGATCTTTGCTTCGAATGACAGAAATAAAATTTTCAACAAACGAACCCGGCCTATCATCTTAATGCTGATTGGTGCCTTCACATGGTCTTTTTGGAGAGAAAGGAACGCAAGAGTCCTCCTAAACAAGCATAGCTTTGTAACTTTGTCATCTATATCTGCGATGCAACTTTTCAACTTCTGGTCCAACCTCTCCAATGATAATTAGCTGGTGGCACATTGCAAGATTTGGCACAAGGTTAGAAGGCTAGACAGATTCTTAGATGGGTGATTTTGTCATTGCTTGGAATCTCATCCTCTCACCCTTTCTCCAGCTGCTTTGTTTTTGGAACCTTCAATATCCGTTTGAAGAAGGGTTGTGCAGGTATCTATGTTTGAGATCTTGTTTTTTGTTTATCCGTGGAGATTTGTTTTGTTTGTCCCACTTGTGATCGCATGGAGTCCTTTCTATCTTATCGTGTACCCTTCTCTCTATTTCTTACTGTACTCTTCTTTCTATTTGTAATCGGCTTTTTCACTGATGACTCATCAGTTCAGGCATGCTTTGTTTAATAAAATAGGTGGCTGCTACCACAACCTCCGATTATCTCAAAAAAAAAAAAAAAAAAATCCAACCAAATGACAAATACATGCAAGAGCACAACAACCGGAGGGAAAAAAAAAAACAGAGAGACATCACTGTTGCTTTTAACTAAAAGGAAAGACCGGAAAAAGAGCACATATGTTCTAGTAGTCTTAGTTGCAATGTGATCATGTGGTTATAGTTTTATCCTGTCACTATTTCATAGACCTGAAAAATAGTGAAGTTATATTAATTGAAATTGAAAACCTTTTCTTTTTCACCTATATATCGAAGTGTCGGAAGGATCAACCAACCTCCATGTGAATCTTATTTAATCCGACACACCATGTTTCTAGCCATCAATTAGCTTTCTACGTGTCTTCCTCTAACCCGCTTGGCTGCCGGGAAAAGGGACTGTACGTCAATGCTTGGATATTGCTTGTTCGCCACGTCAATTAGTTCTACTTGGTGAGGCATTCGCCACAATAAGTAAGTCCAAAGATGGAATAATCCACATGGGCGGCACACCGACTGGAACGGAGGTCAAACGTTCTGAGGTCGACGGATCAACCATCTTAAAGCGCCAGGTCACCACAGGATAAGTCATGGGACCCAGTTTATCCAACCTCTTCTTTTGGCGTGTTTCACACTTTGTTCTTCCTTGTTGTTGAATTGAGTCAAGGCCAAGTAGTGATGCTGCTCCTCTCCTAATTATATACAGGCGCTGTACCAAATGTCAACTGTATTTTTCACCGAAAGATGCATGATTTGGGTACGATGTTCCATAAATATTGTTACTGCAACTTTTTCCGGGCTGGATTCAGACAGCCAGACTGCAGCACTTTTCTCCCGGTTCCTGCAACAAATTTTCAAGGGCCAGTTGTGTTCCGGCGGGGGACACTCCGATACTTAAGTTAGCGGGAGCTCGAGACAATAGAATGAATGAATCAAGTGAAAAATAGTA
The DNA here is from genome assembly GCA_021397845.1 of Areca catechu. Taxonomy (NCBI): domain Eukaryota; kingdom Viridiplantae; phylum Streptophyta; class Magnoliopsida; order Arecales; family Arecaceae; genus Areca; species Areca catechu. The sequence goes on along the minus strand of CM038038.1, from coordinate 131,064,807 downwards.
TATGGAGTAGGAAGAGAGTGCTAATGCTTGCCTTAGCTTTCTTACCGTCCTGTATCCCTCGGTTTATCTTATATAAGCGCGGAACAGTACCAAAATTCGTTAGGGGTGGAGCCAGAAAAGACTGATTTGCTTCTAGAAGAATCTGGAGAGTGACCACGTGGTGCCAGGATAGGGCAATGTCGTGGGAATAGTGGAATAGTTGTGCTGATGTGGCAGGATTATGTTATAACAGAATTCAGGTACCAGCTAGAAGAGGCTTCTGAAGTTATTGAGATCCTTGGAGTGGGTCGGTCAGATCTCGATCGGAGAACGTCCGTCGGAGCTTCAGCAGGAAAAGGTTGGCTGAACCTCATAAGAAGTGAGTCGTTCGGACCTCTACTTTAGTGGATCGGTCGGACCCTCGAAGGAGAACATCCATCGGAGTTCAGTAGGAGAAGGTCGGCTGGACCTCAACAGAAGTGGGTCGTTTGGACCTCGACTTCAGTGGGTCGGTCGGATCCTCGAAGGAGAGCGTCCGTCGGAGCTTCAGCAGGAGAAGGTCGGCCGGACCTCAGCAGAAGTGGGTCGTTTGAACCTCTACTTCAGTGGATCGGTCAGGCCTCCGAAGGAGAGCATCTGTCGGAGCTTCAGCAGGAGAAGGTTGGTCGGACCTCAGCAGAAGTGGGTCATTTGGACCTCTACTTCAGTGGGTCGGTCAGACCCTCGAAGGAGAACGTCCGTTGGAGCTTCAGCAGAAGAAGGTCGGCCGGACCTCAGCAGAAGTGGGTTGTTTGGACCTTGACTTCAGTGGGTCGGTCGGATCCTCGAAGGAGAGCGTCTGTCAGAGCTTCAGCAGGAGAAGGTCGGCCGGACCTCAGCAGAAGTGGGTTGTTTGGACCTTTACTTCAGTGGGTCGGTCAGATCCTCGAAGGAGAGCGTCCATCAGAGCTTCAGCAGGAGAAGGTCGGTCGGACCTCGGTAGAAGTGGGTCGTTTGGACCTTTAGTTCAGTGGGTCGGTCGGGCCTCCGAAGAAAAACGTCCGTTGGAGCTTCAGCAGGACTGTAGACCTGTCAAAATGGGCTAGAGCCGATGGGCCAGCCCATTTGACCCTATAAATGGGCCGGGCTAGGCTGCAAAAAATTGGTCCATTTATGTAAGTGGGCTTTTTGGCCCGGCCCCTGTAGCCCATGGGCTCAACAGGGTTAGGACCGGGCCAGTCCATGGGCCATGATATAAAAAAGAAAAAACTTAGCCTTACGGGTCAGGGCTCACTTAATCTGTTACTGTTAGTCAACTCACCTACGGTCCTACAGTTTACTGGTTTAGGACTTACTAATTACTATTTACAGGGTGAAGACTGAAGGCATTACGGATTTTATTTACCTGACGACGACGGGAGACCGAGAGTTGGGATTCGGGACCCTCTATTAGGGTTAGGTCAAAGTCGCCGCACTCCGCCGCCCTCCGCCGAAGAGAACTGGTGAGTTCGTGAGTGACTCACGGAGAGCCGCCGGAGAACGGAGTCTCAAGTTTGGCTGTTTGGGAGAACCGGAGACGGGAGAACGAAGAACCCCATCCCGCAGCAGCCGTTCTTCTTCCGCGAGATCGTGACGCCAGGCGGAACCCAGGACTTCGGCCGTTCGGCGGTGAGGACTCGTCATTCTTCCATCTTTTTTTTTTTGATTTCTCTCAACAGATCATTAGAGGCCACCAGTGAGGCACAGGTCCGAGGGGGCTCGAGGTCGGGGGGTGCCACCATCGCCGTGTCGGCCTGCCGTGAGGGCTCACAGGCTTTCCCCGATGTCGTGTCGATCCGTCATCGAAAATAGTGTAAATTAGAGAAGGGGAAGTTTGATCTCCGGGTTTCCCCTATTTCCCGGCTCCCACCGGCCACCGTTTCCAAAATCTGCAGAAACGAATAGTATAAATTGATTCATTTTTTTCTTACTTGATATTTTCAGCACGTGAAATCCTAGCCCACGGTCCTAGCCCACGGCCCTAGTCCACGGCTCTAGCCCACGGCCCACATAGGACCGGGTCGGGTTGGATTTTTTTTGGCCCATTTATACAAGTGGGCCTAGCCCGGCCCGGTCCACAAAATACAAGTCCATATGGGTTAGGGCCGGGCCGGACCGGGCCAGCCCATATTGACAGCTCTAAGCAAGAGAAGGTCGCCCGGATGTCCGTAAAAGCGACCTCAGGGAATTAGACGGTCCGATTCGATGGTGAGTTGGTTGGATATAACAAATACTATTAGAAGATGAATGGTTATCAATAACCATGTATGATATGCAGCACATAAAATTATCTTATTTGATAGATATCCATTTTAGCTATTAAGTTATGCACAGTATCTTATACTGTAGATCATATATTATAGAGAATGGATGCTCGTTTCACACACTTGTTGGTTCCCAGCTCCCTTTTCCTGTTACGAGACGAACACGAGCTGCTCACAACAGTAAGTTCCTCGTACGATTCCACCTTCCCGGCCCATTCCGAGGAAAACCCGACAATTTCACTGCACAAACTGGCTTTAGACGAGAACTCTTCTGCACCTAATCTCTGCAGCAAAGGCCCGCGATAGTGATCCACCAGCTAACATAAATTTTAAAAAAAAATCCAATTGGGCCAGCTAAAGTCGTAAAAATTGAATCAACCCGCTCCTCATCATGACAATATTTTAAATGTCCGGAGATTGGTCGACTAAGGTTTGGTAATCCGTCGCAAGAGCAAATCGTACGTTCGCTGCCTGCTTAATTCTCCTATCACCCAATCCTTTGCTAGATTCAACTGCGTATGCTGACCTTCTTCTCCCAACCTACTGAAGATGATGACGTTCATTAAGATTCCATATAGCACATGCTTCTTGTTCTCACCACCTCGCCAAGGAAAAATGGTGGAGGCCACGCTTGGTACACGTATATCGATTTCAATGATTAAAAAAGAATCTTGGATATATGGCACTAGTTGGTTAGTCAAGAAGTAAGGTGGAAACGTGAATGCATTCTTAGGAAGTGCTATAGATCGATTAAGTGATGGTGATTAAATATTGAATAATATAGCCTATGATACGGTGGCGTTCCTCTTCCGGACAAAAATAGGATTCGGCTTGACTTAATGGAGGAAGCATTTTCTTGCCCTCAGGTAGGTGGTATGGAGTAATTGGCTGTGCCGTGGTCGTGCTCATCAGGGCTTGGTCTAAATACGAGGGTTGGTCGGCCACTCGTGATGAGTATGGTGCAAGCTACAAAGTGGAGAGGAGAAAATAAGTTTTCAGGGAAAAACGTTTATTTGGAAGGAAAGGCGAGGAAAAGGGAGAGGCATGCAGCAAGTCTTTTTTTTTTTTTTTTTTTTTTTGAGAAAAATAAAAGAATTGCAATTGTTTACTAACTTGACCTAATTACTTAAATAAGTGCACTTAGTTCATTGCTTTGAAATTAAATCATGTGCGATGTGATTTTTGGAAATGTAACTATCAAATTGCTTTTCAGAGTTGATATTAACCTACTACCACTCTAATCCAGAATCGGCATTCAGTGACTCACACGTTGCCAATTGGCCTAAAAAATAAAGGAACTTTTGACTTCTTATTTCATTGCATGTGTTTTCTACTTCAGCCTCAGTTTTCGGATTTCTTTTGTTGGAAAAAACTGGACTTTCAAGTTAAATTAGATGAGGGAAAAAAAAACTAAACCTAAATAGTCTTTTAGCAATCGCATCCATTAATAGACTTTAATGGCATGAATACTCATTAAAGGTCCATCAAAAGTGGTCTAAACTTCCACGTTAAACGAGACTCCGCTTTAAATGGGCTTGGTTGGGGTCTTGCACTAGAGATCAACTTTCAGTATGATATGTTTAAGCTTAACAAAAAAAAGTTCGTTTTTTTTTATTTTTTTTGGTAAATTAACAATAAGAGTTCCTTTTCCGCGAGAAACATGGTTGCATCGCCGGCATCAATCACTAGGCTAAAGCCCCATTAGGTGATAAAAAGACATCATTGCAAGAATATATATATATATATATATATATAAGTCCCATCTCTTCTCTCTAGTTCAGGGCGTTTTGATCGAGGCAATGCCGAGGACAACAACCACTAGAAAACAAAAGGCCCCACCTCAAGGTCACAAATATTTCTTGTAGTTTATGTTGTTTGTGCTGCAAGCAAGCAGGGGGAATCTTTTTGGTAGCAAATTTGATCCATCTCTTCTTTTTCTTCTTAGCTTCATCATCATGCATATTTGATTGCCTGAATTCAGCTAAGAACAGATGAAGTTCCATGAAAAGGTGTCCTACGTCAAAATTGAAGGAACAAGGACCTTCAAGGAACTCAGTACAAAACAAAAGCAACATTTCCACTAAATCCTTTATATCTGGATTGCCACTTTGCCATATTGGCAATGATGTCACTGACCCATCCCTTTCCACTCAATTCAGATCAATGAACTCTTAACGCCTGTGAATGCTTTTCTGGTATTGGCCCAGCTTAACGGGCATCTTTGTTGTCTTCCATACGCCATACGATATGGCTTGTGATCGATTTCCCCCTAAGTTGTCATCTTATGCACGACCGAAAAGCAAACAGATAAACAAGAGATAGAAGAACCATACGGAGAAGAGGAAGTGTCCTTCTTTTTTTTTTTTTCTTTTTATAGTTAGATTCTAGGAGGCCCTTAACGAGGTATAACGTACGCAGTGGGCTGTGGCATAAAGCCTTCAATAAAAAGATTTCTTTTAAAAATAATATGTTTTAAAAATTTATTTTCCAATTTAGGGTCGTCCTAACTTTATTTCCTGAACCAGGCATACGGCTTCAAAAAAAAAAAAAAAAAATTATGAAACCGCAGGTTCAATCTACAGTTTTTCATTCATTTTTTAATTTAAATTTCAGTAAAAAATAAAAAATAAAAAATATAGAAAAAATTTAAAAAAATTAGAAAAATAATTTAAAAATAAAAAATAATATGATATTATAATAATATACTATTTTATATTATAATAAATATTTTATATTTTAAAATATAATAAATATATTATAATTTATTAAATTATAAATTATATATTATAATATAGTATATTTGTTGATGTACGTATATCAAACATGGCGGTGGCGGTGTAGCATCAAGTGCCGTCGATGCAGCACAACAGGATGAATGGCCAGATCGACGATCGGACACGTACCATCCTGGCAGCCAGACTGGCTATCGGATCAGAAGCCAGACTAGCGATCGACCAGTGGCCGGACTGGCAGCCGGACCGATGATCGGACTGGCACCGACCTAGTAGCTGGACTGGCTATCGGACCGGTGGTCGGAGCCGGACTGGTTATAAGACCAGTGGCTGGAGCGACCGGACTGCGAAGTCGCTGATCCGGCCATCGATCTGACAGCTAGTCTGGCTCCGCCCACCAGTTTGATAGTCAGTTCAGCTCTGGCCACCGGTCTGATAGCCAGTTCGGTGCAAGTCGATCGCCAGTCCGGTCGCCAATTTGGCCACTGGTCTGATCGCCAGTCTGGCTCCTGATCCGATAGCCAGTCTGACTATCAGGACGGTACCTGTCTGATCGTCGGTCTGGCCACTTATCTCGTTATACTGCATCGACGATACTTGACGCAACACTGCCTTCGCCATATTTGATACACGTACATCAATAATATACTATATTATAATATATAATATATAATTTAATAAATTATTATATATTTATTATATTTTAAAATATAAAATATTTATTATAATATAAAAATATATTATAATATTTTATATAATATCATATTATTATTATTATTTTTAATTTATTTTTAAATTTTTTTAAAAAATTTTATTAATTTTTTGTTTTTTATTTTTTATTAAAATTTAAAATAAAAAAAATGGATGAAAAATCTCAGGTTGGATTTATGATTTTTGAAATCATAGGTTGTACCTACGTTTTAACCTGATTTCTTGAAATCAGATTGGATTTGTGATTTCTTCTTCTTTCTTTCTTTCTTTCTTTCTTTCTTTTTTTTTTTTTTTTTTTTTTTTTTTTTTTTTTTTTTTTAATCCGTATATCTAGTTTGAAAAATAAAGTTGGGACAACCCCAATTTAAAAAATAAATTTAAAAAATATTATTTTAAAAAATTTAATAAAGAAGAGATATTAAGAACATGACCTCGGATGGGGAAGGTGGAGGCTTATCCTTGACTTCCAAAAAGGATATATATATATATATATATTTGGCATACTTTCCATAGGGACTTTACACGGCATCCATCAATATTGGAGGCCCATCCGAATCACGAAGGCGTGGTTTGGAGGTCCAGAGGTTTTTTTCCGCTCTTCTTTTGTTCTTCTCGCGTAAAAAAATGCATTCATGGCGTGGCAAAAGTATCGTAGCCACGTGAACCCGACGGTTTATGCTTCAATTTCCGCATCCTCCAGCGAGGTGCTTTTGAAGAATCTGGGTTACGTTTGTTTCACAACAATGCTATCACTTTAAATTTCCCATCTTTACAATTCTCATAATAATTCTAGTTATATTTCTCACTTAAAGATTAAACCATGTTAAAGATTTTTTTTTTTTTTAAAAAAAAAAAATCTAACATTCAGGTTCCAAGGAGGAACCTCTTATTAAGTCAGGATTTCCATAATTTTTTCTGAGCATAATTCTATGCGTAATAAAAATCGGAGATCCTCATGAACTGAAATTTATAGATATTTGTGGTCCTAATAAAACAAAGCATATTTACATTGCAATTATAATATACATAATAAATTATAAGCAATTTCATAAGGACAGTATATAAGCATCTAATCCACTCTTTTTAAAAAATCATATTTTTATTTACTTATTTTGCAGTAGCATGTATATTTGAACAATAAAACTTAAACTCACTTAGATTAAAAATATAATATAGCAAATACATTATAAAGAATTCTTAGAGGAGCTATATTAACATCCAATCCACACTAAAACCTTCTCAAAATTTAAGTTATATTCAATATTTGAGTAGCAATCATATGTTTTTGCATATACATGATAGCTAGTTAGATCAAATACTATTCAATAGCAGTCCTATTGTTATTTTTAAAGGAAAAAAAAAAAAAGGAGTAGAAATAGAGTTAGATTGGAAGTTATAGGATGATGGTGTCCTTTTGCGCTTTACAGTTGAATCTTCAAATGGGTTGGAGCCCTACATATAGTCCATCATGCACCCTATTATTGCTGGTAGGAGTGCTTGATTGAGATAAATTAAGTATCAAGTGGCTCAAGTTTGACTAAATTCAAGATAAGCAAGCCTGAAATTTGACTTCTGGTGGATCCGGTATGCTTATCCAAACTAGAGCTTGACCCGATAAAAATAAAATAAAATAGTACTTGAAATTGAGTCAAATATTAACCAAACCATACCTGAACTTGAATTTGAATCTTAATAATAATTAAGAACCTATGATTAAAATAAAATAAAATATTATATCATAAATACATGCCCACATAAATATGTAATGAGGCTTCTAAAATTTGAAAAACTATTTAAGTTATTTAAGGTCAGTAATAATTGAGCTAAGTCCAACCTAAGTAGCCCACGAGGTTTTTTTTTTTTTTTTTTTTGGCTATTTTGTATATCTAGTTAGACCATTTTTCAAACGAAAATAAAATAGCTATTTTTTTTGATAAATCATTGCATTTAGATTAGGGTCTAACATGAATACAACCAAGAAAGTCAGAAAGCACAATATCGTGAAAGGGCCTTGGAGTATGTCCTAGGTCGATCAATAAAATAGAATCCGAATGATGGGCGACAAAGGAAGCAACCCAGTCAGCAGCCGAGTTTGCCTCTCGGTATACATGTCTGACAATGAAAGACGAGCACCCATGAAGGAGAAGTCCAATATCACAAAGTAGAGGGTGCCTCAGCATGGACCTTCTGGCCTCCTGGATCCAAGCAATGACAGTAGCAGAGTCACCCTCCATAATAAGATGGTCAGCCTGTAAAATCATGCGAGCATAAATAATACCAGCCCAAGCACCTCGAAACTCGGTAGAAGGGATAGACAGCTCAGTGAGATGATGGCCCCCCACCGCGATGACATCGAAACTCGGGCCGTGGATGAAAAAGCTGGCTCCTCCATGAGTATCCAAGACACTCCCATCGAAGTTGACCATGACATAGTTCGGAAGTGAGGGCTTCCAAGAGGCGAAAACCTCGTAGGGCACTCGAGGAGTGACGTGGAAGCCCCAGGTCTTTGAAGACATCACGATCGATATCCGAAATTCATCCGCATGACTACGAGCTCTCTTTACAATAAATATGGCCAAAGGAGTAGAGGAGTTGAAAACTATGTCATTCCTGGTGAGCCAGATGTGATACGCAATATATGCAATGAAAGTGGCATCAGAATGACCCGTGGAAGGGCGTAGCAACTCCAAGAAGTAATCAACATAATCCGTAACCTGCATGAACAATGGTTGGAGACCAGCCATCCTCCAAACGTGGGCTGCTCGCTGACAGAGAAAGAGAACATGGGCCAATGACTCATCCTCCAACCTGTAAATCGGACAGTGGGAGGGGTCGTGCATCCCTCTAGAGCTAAGGAAGGCTCTAGTAGGGAGACATCTCCAAGCCACTTTCCATAAGAACAGGCTCACTATGGGGTGGACTCAAACTCTCCAGATCCAGGCAAGATCAAGCATCCACTAAGGTGCATGGCTGAACAGGAGGAGCAAATCAAACATGATAGCTCTTGGAATAGCTAAGGTCCTCTAGACCTTAATGTCGGTGTAATCATGAACAGGTAGCGGGATAGATAAGATCTGAGCACCCATAATATGGCCAAAAATGTGAGTAACCTTAACAGGATTCCACTGCAAGGCATTCCTAAGCAACATGTCCGGAGTAGAAATAGAACCATCGATATCCATGGCAATGAATGCCGAGCATCGAGAAAGAGGAACCTCTGCTATCCAAGGATCATCCATGAAACTAATGGATGTGCCATTCCCCAAAACCCATCTGGTATTAGGGAGGATAGCATGAGCAATGGACACCATGGCTCTCTAAATGGTTGAATATCTCCTGCATGGTCAATGGGGCTCATCAGGGCATAGAGGGCCATATCTTTGTTGCATCATCCCCGACCAGAAGCTGTCCAGATAGAGGAGGAACCGCATCACATGTCTGGCTAACAGGGCTTCCCTTATGGAGACGAGAGAGTGGATGGACCTCCGAGTAGATGCCAAACCCCAATGAAAAGACCGGAGGACTTGGTCCAGTTTGAGAACTACTTATTTCGGTAGGATAATTGAGAGAGCATATAAATTGGTAAAGATGTGAGCACCGACCTGATCAGAATAATCCGCCTCATAAAAGAAAGAGTTGTGCCTTGCCATTCTTGTACCTTGTCATGGACCTCCTTGGTCAGATAGTAACAATCGGCCTTGGTCAGTCTGCCCCCTATGACAGGGATACCCAAGTAATGCAGCGTACCACGATGCTCATCAATCCCGAAGATCTCCCGGATAGAATGCCTCAAGAGGGTCAGTGTCTTTGGGCTAAAATGGACCCTAGATTTATGGTAGTTAACTCTCTGTCCTGATGCTAGATAGTAGTCCTCCAGAATAGACATGAAGCCCTGAGCACATCGGACTGATGCACGACCCAGGAAAGATAGTCATCTGCAAAGAGAAGATGCAAGATGGGGTTGGCCTCAGGGGCAAGGATATAAGGTTGAATATCCAGTCCCTGGGACATTGCCTACAAAGCTCGCAGAGAGCATAGAGCACAGAATGAATAGGTACGAAGATAGAGAACAACCTTGGCGGAGGCCGATGTTGGACACAAAAGATTCTGAAGGAGATCCATTGATGAGGATTGCAAAAGATGGATTGAGAATATATGCAAGAATCTGAGAAATCCAGCAAGAGTGAAAGGCAAAGTCAGCCAGAGCCCTCTCCAGAAAAGGCCAATGCATGTAGTCATAAGCCCACTCCATATCCACCTTTATGGCCATCAGGCTGCATCAAGTGGATGCCCTGTGGAGATCATATATAAATTCTTGTGCAATAAAAAGTTTATCAGAGATAGATCTACCCTCCTCGAAAGCACCTTGCTTCGGGCTGATCAGGGTGGAAAGAATTGGCTTCATCCTATTAACCATGATTTTTGCACAAAGTTTGTACATGGTGTTACACAGACTGATGGGCCAAAAATGGCTAGGCTCCAAAGCATCTCAGCACTTAGAAATAAGAATAATAAAAGTGTCCTTCCAAGATTTGGCATCTTGCCATGAGAGAAAAACTCCTGGATGGTAGTAACTATCTCAAGCCGAACAACACTCCAAAACCTCTTGAAGAAAAGGGAGAAAAACTATCTAGGCTAGGGGCCTTTTCTTCAGCCATAAAGCCTAAGGCCTCATGCACCTCATCCTCGGAGACATAACTGATCAGACCAAGATTTTCCCGATCCGACACCCTGACCAAAGGAGGAGAGTAAAAAGTAGGAAGCACTCTCGAATGAGCCATCCATTTGGACCTGAAGAAATGTACAAGCTCCCGTCTGATATCCTCCCCATCCTCCATCCAAGATCCAGCAGTAGCCCACAAGGCCCTGATACAGTTTATATGTCTCCTAACAATAGTAGCTTGGTGAAAGAATCTTTTGTTCCTATCACTTTCCTTGATCCACCGAGCTCTAGATTTTTGCTTCTAGAAGGTCTCTTGCTGGAGGAGTAGGGACTGATGAGCAGACAAATGACTCCACAAAGTGGCTACATCATGGTCTTAAAGGCCCCTCTCCCTGACCTCCCGCTCCTGAAGATCAAGAATAGTTTTCTCAATAGTTGCCAACTTAGAGAAAATATCTCCTACCTCCTCCTTATTCCATCACTGAGCATCCTTTTTAGAAGCTCTAATCTATGGGTGATACAGTATTTGGCATCACCCCGCACATGCATCCTCCACACCTCCCTCACAATCTCCAAACAATGAGGGTAGGCCAACCAAAACTTCTTAAACCTGAATGGTGAATGACAGGAGACCATCGTATCAGTTGAGAGGAGTAGCAAGCAATGATCTGACCCAATCCTAGATAGATGACGCACCACATGAGCAGGATGCCACTAAATCCAACTAGAAGTCACCATGAGTTGCCGATCTTACCGTTGTGGACTATAGCTTATGAGCTGGTGCTGGACCTTGGTCTCATTCACCTCGGGTTTCCAAGCCTCCAGACCTCCAAAACAAGGTCAGAGACCCGGGCCGGGGGTTCCGACGGGGGCACCTCGACAGTCAAGTTAACAAATGGCAAGATGGAACAGATCTGCTAAGATGGGTCTCCGCTGGATTCCCGTGCGTAGAGGAGGTATTGATGAAAGAAGTGTGGGAATGAGAGGGGTTAACACTCAGTTTCCTGCACTGGACTCGCCGGACTTTCATCTAGGAACTTCCGGGAGCCTCTGAGTCGTTTCTTCTTTCTATCTATGTTTTTCCCCTCTCCATGGCTTACCTGTTCGCTCGCTCTCCCCATCCCTTTTATACCGCCGGATCACCTTTAGCTTTTTCCCTCTACCCTCCGAAGGCTCTCGGAGGTCTCCAGCTTTTTTCTGCTGTTCCCCCCTCTTCCTCGGGTCCCCCAAGGGCTGGGAGTTAAATGGTGAGCTTGCCTCGTTCGTCGTGCTATCATGAAAAGAGGAACCTGGTGGGATCTTGAGCCAAGCGCGGGAGTCCTTGTCTCGGGGCGTTGACTGCGGACTTCCGGGTTTCCAGGCTCCTGACCGCAAGGATCCGATGCCTCGATCATGGGGCCCTTCTTAACTGGTGTAAACGGGATTTCGCGTACCGTTGCAGGCCGTATCGAGTACCTTGTATGGGGCGCGCCGCGCACCGACTCTAGCAGTGACCTCATGGCTTGCACCTCTGATCTCCCCGAGGCTTCGCAGAGTAGGGCCGACTTCAGCCGAGGTGAACCCATCAAGGGGTGCCACCTGGCGAAGGAGCAGGAACAACCAACTCCGGTCGAGGTTGACCCCTCCTGGGCGGATACCTGGCGAAGTGGAAGAAGAAGGCTCGACTTCAACCGAGATGGATCCATCTTGGGGTGCCACCTAGCGAAGGAGCAGGAACAGCCGACTTCGGTCGAGGTGGACCCCTCCTGGGTGGACACCTGGCGAAGTGGCAGAAGAAGGCTCGACTTCGATCGAGATGGACCCATCTTGGGGTGCCACCTGGCAAAGGAGCAAGAATGCTTTGCTCGACCTCGGTCGAGGTGGACCTGTCTTGGGGCCCCACCTGGCGAGGGAGTAGAGGCAACCAACTTCGACCGAGGTGGACCCCTCCTGGGCGGACACCTGGTGAAGTGGCAGATGATCGACTTCAATAGAGGTGGACCCGTCTTGGGGTGCCACCTGGCGAAGGAGCAGGAGCAGCCGACTCTGGTCGAGATGGGCCCCTCCTGGGTGGACACCTGGCAAAGTGACAGAGGGAGGCTCGACTTCGACCGAGGTGGATCCATCTTGGGGTGCCACCTGGCGAAGGAGCAAGAGAGCTTGGCTCAACCTAGGCCGAGGTGGACCCATCTTGGGGCGTCGCCTAGCGAGGGAGCAGAGACAGCCAACTTCGATCGAGGTGGACCCCTCCTAGGTGGACATCTGGCGAAGTGGCAGAGGAAGGCTCGACTTCGATCGAGGTGGATCCATCTTTGGGTGCCACCTGGCGAAGGAGCAAGAGCACCAGGCTCGACCTCGGCCGAGGTGGACCCGTCTTGGGGCGCCACCTGACGAGGGAGCAGAGGCAGCCAACTTCGGCCAAGATGGACCCCTCCTGGGCGGACACCTGGCGAAGTGGCAAAGGAAGGCTCGACTTCGACCGAGGTGGACCCGTCTTGGGATGCCACCTGGCGAAGGAGCAGGAGTGTCAGGCTCGACCTTGGTCGAGGTGGTCCCGTCTTGGGGCGCCACCTGGCGAGGGAGCAGAGGCAACCCACTTCGACCGAGGTGGACCCTTCCTGGATGAACACCTGGCGAAGTGGCAGAGGAAGGCTCGACTTCGATCGAGGTGGACCTGTCTTGGGATGCCACCTGGTGAAGGAGCATGAGCAGCCGACTCCGGCCAAGGTGGACCCCTCTTGGGTGGACACCTGGCGAAATGGCAGAGGGTGGCTCGACTTCAGTCGAGGTGGACCCATCTTGGGGTGCCACCTGGCGAAGGAGCAGGAGAGCCTGGCTCGACCTCGGTCGAGGTGGACCCATCTTGGGGTGTCGCCTGGTGAGGGAGTAGAGGCAGCCAACTTCGACCGAGGTGGACCCCTCTTGGGCGGACACCTGGTGAAGTGGCAGAGGAAGGCTCGACTCCGGCTAAGGTGGACCCATCTTGGGGTGCCACCTAGCGAAGGAGCAGGAGCGCCAGGCTCGACCTTGGCCGAGGTGGACCCGTCTTGGGGCACCACCTGAGGAAGGAGCAGAGGCAGCCAACTTCGATCGAGGTGGACTCCTCCTGGACGGACACCTGGCGAAATGGCAGAGGAAGGCTCGACTTCGACCGAGGTGGACCCATCTTGGGGTGCCACCTGGCGAAGGAGTAGGAGCGCCAGGCTCGACCTCGGCCGAGGTGGACCCATCTTGGGGTGCCACCTGGCGAGGGAGCAGAGGCAGCCAACTTCGACCGAGGTGGGCCTCTCCTGGACGGACAGCTAGCGAAATGGCAGAGGAAGGCTCGACTTCAACTGAGGTGGACCCGTCTTGGGATGCCACCTAGCGAAGGAGCAGGAGCTCCAAGCTCGATCTCGATCGAGGTGGTCCCGTCTTGGGGCACCACCTGGCGAGGGATCAGAGGCAGCCAACTTCGATCAAGGTGGACACCTTCTGGGCAGACACCTGGCGAAGTGTCAAGGAAGGCTCGACTTCGACTGAGGTGGACCCATCTTGGGATGCCGCCTGGTGAAGGAGCAGAGGCAGCCAACTTCGGCCGAGGTGGACCCTTCCTGAGTGAACACCTGGCGAAGTGGCAGAGGGAGGCTCGACTTTGGCCGAGTTGGACCCATCTCGGGGTGCCACCTGGCGAAGGAGCAGAAGAGCCTGGCTCGACCTTGGCCGAGGTGGACCCGTCTCAGGGCGCCACCTGCGAGGGAGCAGAGGCAGCCAACTTCGACTGAGGTGGACCCCTCCTGGGTGGACACCTGGAGAAATGACAGAGGAAGACTCGACTTCGGTCGAGGTGGACCCGTCTTAGGGTGCCACCTAACGAAGGAGCAGAGCGCCTGGCTCGACCTCGACCGAGGTGGACCCGTCTTGGGGCGCCACCTGACGAGGGAGCAGAGGCAGCCAACTTTGGCTGAGGTGGACCCCTCCTGGGTGGACACCTGGCGAAGTGGCGGAGGGAGCGAGGACGTCCCGGGTGAGAACGACCGCGGGTCAAGCCACCCGGCGAGAAAGTTTCGAAAGAAAAATCTACGTGGCACCGCTGGTATCCAGCTGGATCTAACACACACTCCACGTCAGCGATGTTGCCATATCACCATGATTTTGTCAATTCTTTTCCACACCCTCTCCTTCCCTGAGCGATTGTTGCACCAAGTGAAGTCAGGGCCAACAAATTCCAAATCCAGCAGACCATTCTGATGCAAGAACTCTTCACACTCTTTAGAGCCAGTATCCTCCATAAAGGGCCTTCCATCTCTTCTGTCTTCAGGATGAGTAATACAATTGAAGTCCCTAGCAACCATAGTAGGAATTCCTTGGTCAGTCAGAATAGTGATTTCCTTCCATAGCCTCCTCTCCCTATAGTTAGTGCTAGCATATACCCTAGACAAGAGCCAGGTTCTGCTAGTAGTTTCAGTCACTATGATAGGGACATACTGCGAAGACCTATGGAAGATATCAACTTTGAGAGCCCTTAAGTCCTAGACCACAATAATTCTGTCAGACAGACCTTGCGATTCAACAGCATAATTCCAATTGAAAGGAAAGCATCAGTGGACTTGATCTAAAGATGCGCCAACAAGCCTTGTTTTTTAAAAAATACACAAGGAGGGCTGGTGCAGATACCCTAACCTTCGAAAATTAGGAAAAAATGAGGGCTTAACGGCCCCTTGGACATTCCATACAACAATCTTCATAATAACAAAATAAGAAAATTCAGTACCTTCCGGCTCCCCAAATAGAACCAAACAACTTCCAAGAAGAGATAACAGTCTCCCTTAAGTCTCACTGGTCTCAATAGGAGTATCCACCTCAGAAGGATTGGAGACCCCTGCAGCCACTGAAAACAAAGCTTTCCTCAACTAATTGGTAGCCTCCTCATGCCCTCTATCCGAATTTTGATTGACCTTGTTCTGCTTCGGACTCGACCCCCTGTCCCCATCAGATACGAACTGGAGGAAGAGTGTGACACCCACTGCCCAACAGTCAAAGCAAAAGCCGAACACTTTCCCCCCTCTAAGGTAGAGACAATCGGTAAATCACCACCCACCAATAGGATCGGGGCATAAAAGGATGATGGTAACCTTCTGCCCCCCACCTTGACATTGGATGAGATCCCACCCCCTTCCAACAAGGTTGATCCCTCCACATCCCAAGCAATTGAGTCCCTGCTTGGTTTGACCCCTGTAGACTCAAGAGGAGAACCTCCCTTCTCCACCGCTGATCCCACACCAGCAACTGGAGGTCCAAACTTTAGAGAAGGAGCAGCAACAGGAATAGCAAAGCCCTTATCACTCCCATCCATACAAGGTTTAGAACCACTAACCTAGATGATGGCAGAGTCAACAGAGGGCACGGCGACCTTGGGTACCTTGGGAGGACTCCGAGCTCACTTTAAAGACATCACCAAAAGATCAGCCATCACAGCATCCATCAGGCCTTGATCAACTTCCAGCATTAGCTCCATGGCATCTTCGAGTTGGCTGAGTGAAGAAAATCGCACTCCTACCAAAACTGCATCCCCCACCCCATCCTTGGAACTGGAATTAGGTGACCGACGTGGGCCACCTTGGAGGGCTTCTGCAAGCCATCGGAGTCTGGTAGAGAGTTCGGGGGAGAGCTAACAGCCGGGGAGGAAGAAGGAGGGTTCGAAGAATCCGGTCCAGGCTTCTTATATTTCTCGAAATCCCTCCTTACCTTGGATGGGGCTTTGGGATTGTGGGGCGGCCTGATGCGTGAGGTGATAAGCCACGGGCCAAGTCTCGGTCACTCAGCAAGCACCGGGCTCATCCCAACCTCCATCAAAGGAATAGGGCCCTCTAGTTGCATCTCACCGTCCACACCAAGGGTATTAATAGAGGAGAGGCGGCTATTAACATACTCAGCAGGGGAGTCTTTTCCAAAGAACTGGCACTCTTCATCGACATGTTTGATTCTACCATAAGAAAAGCATACTGGTGGCAGGTTCTCATACACAAAGGGTTGCCAGAAGTTCTTCCTCTTGCCTTTAATCAGGACTCCAGGGGATAGGGGCTTTGCAGTATCAAGTCAACCCTAACCCGAACGTACCTTGTTTTTCAGAGGTGGTTGGTGAAAGCATCGATATCTAGTGGCTTCCTCGCCTCCGCCGTGACTGCCAAGATGGCCGGCTGACCCCAGAATTCCATCGAAAGACCGGGCATCCTCATCCAAATGATTGATTTTTGAATCGGTCGGTAGCTTGGAACAAAATCGTGTTCCCATGGTTCCATTGCCAAGAGTTGGCCAACAACGAGCCATGGACCCCCTTTCCTTGCCAGTCCGCAGTCATTCTCTATTTTGAACCAGAGTATTATGTGGTCCTTAGCAATCGGGAAGACTTCTAGCTCCTCCGGCAAGCTCAGCTTGGTCTTGGCCTCTCGCGCCACCCAGTCCCCCGAAACCCTCCGGCCCAAGCTCTTGATGAAGACGGCATGGTTTTCCTGCTGGCTCCGAGCTTCGTCCATCATCGGAGAAGAGAGCTTAAGAACTTTAGTAAAGAACCCTTGAAGCTTGTCGACCTCTTCTTCAGTGATTTGTGGGAGGTCCAAGCGGGGCCACGAGGAACTCCTTGAGCAACCCTAGCCCAGGTGCTGCCATCCTCGCCATTGCCGGTGTCGGAGGACCCCCGACCATAATCCTTATTAGATTTTCCCATCTCAGCACCGTCACCAAAAGAAGCTTCGCCTAACGCCAAACCAGCACACGGTGTGATGCCCGACAAACGGCCACTACGACCCAATGAACGCCGAGGAAGAGACAGAAACACTGCAGTAAAGAGCATGTCGGAGAGATCCAACCACGCCCATCACCCGTTCGACAAGAGGACTCAAAAAACTCAAGGTGATGGCACGCACTTCAAGTCACTGTCCTTGCACGATCGTCGAAGTGCTCTTGTCAACTTCGATAATGGCTAGGTCGTGGATTCGAGATAGGATCCTGCAGGTGACTCGATTAAATCTAGAATTTTTATAGGGCCCGCGATAGTTGGCATGAGTGAGAGGTCAGGATTTCTCCCTTTGTTTCCGATCTACTGGCCGGCGTCTTAGTGGTGTCAGGTTGACGTGCTCACCATTAGATGGAGAGAGGATGTACAAATCTGAGCACCTTGTATTGAACATTATCTGGTGGGATGGGATCTATGAGGATAGTTACCCTGGAATTTATCCTTTCTATTCCTTTCGTCTTATAAAAAAAAAACTTTGATAATTGCTATTTTTGAAAAAGCTGCCTAGCAAAATTGCTCGCGGTATGAAAATCTACCGCCGCAGATGTTGTTCTTGGCCCAATAAATTTTTTAAATAAATAAATTAATTAAAAAAAAAGAGAGAAAAAAGATCGGTCCAGTAGGCAACCTGGCAATCTGGCCTTTTAATGCCCGCTACGGCAGCCACTTTTTGGGATAGCATCCATAAGCCATACACATGGCTCGAACCAGATCCTATAAGAACTACGTACTCAAACGTGCTTAATCTCCTTTCTTTCATTGAAAAATAAAGAAGGACTCCCCCATGTCCATCGGCTCCGACATGTATCTACATGGACTCGGCCCCACCGGCGGCATATTGTGCGTGTCCGACTTAGCGCACAATAAATGGAAGGCCCACTTCAAGGCAGCACCTCCATACAAGTAACACGAGTTTTAAATCCAGAAATTTTTTTTGAGACATGAGGACGAAAAAGGAGCATCCTACTATGACAGTAATTTTAGATGCGAAAGAAGTTATTATAAAAAAAAAAAAAAAAAAAAACTACTTGAATCAAATATGGCTCGGTAGGACGAGGACGCAGTGGGAACAGCAGTGAGAATTTTTCTCCATCTTTTGTTATAGCAAAAAAAAACATGAATATTTTTTTTTAATTGTTCCCCATTTTTATTTCCGACAGAGAGAGAGAGGGGGGTAATCGTGTACCATCCACTCGGTTGCAGAAGCAAGAGGTGTCTTCCAACAGGATCCTTCCAAGGCCATAAGGGCGTGGCATCAATCCACGGTAGGTCACGATCGAAAACATGGAACGGAAAAAAAAACGCAAAGAAGACCCAACGCATTGTAAAAACTAGAAGGATTATTACGCGCTGGCTATATGCAACTTTTTCTTTAGAGATTTTTGTGTTACCTTTGGACGGACCTTGTTGGAAGACCCTCAGGTCCGGAATGGGATTCTCAAAAGATTTCTGTTAGTATATACATTAATATTCATGAAGCACTTTTCTCTTGAAATAAAGCTGTTATAACATTGCTAGGGAAGCTATAAATTTAGAGCCAACCTGCTGCATTATAACTTGACACAGTAAATTAAAACAAGACCTGATATTTCGACCATTGATTCTGTTGCGTCGGCCATAAAAGAGAATGAATTTCCATCGTTCATCTATACAAAATAGCATTTTACAGGTATAAAATCTCTATCCAAGTCAGTAAAAGATTTGTTTGATTTGGTGGGCAATCAAAGTCAGCTTTTCGTATATGTTTGTCAAGGCAAATTTGTACCCGTAATATCCTTTTATCTCTCTGACAGCCACAAATGACAGTACTAGAATGGTCTTAATTTATTGGTGTAACTGGCATAATCGAAACCTTTGATATAGGCCAACATGATATATTTTCTTCAAAGTTTGTGACCAGGAAAGGATACATAAAGCCACGAATAGCCCTGATTGTATTATCAAATGTACAACTAAGAGTGATGAAGCACAACGGAGAATCCCCTAATTTGCATATGTTTCTTGATATCTTTCATTCCAACGAAAATTCTATCCACATAAGAGCCTTCTCTATTGCTTCCCTCGTCAAAATTTGGATGCTTCCAAAATGTCTGCCAGGTTTAGGTCTCCACCCTAGCTAACATGTGGTGGGCTTATCTTGTTTTGGCCTAACAGGTTTTATTTCTTAGAACTCGGCCATGATCAATGAAAAGATGGTGGGTGATTTATCTCTGTGGTACTGTGAGGCCCGCCCATGTTTTGGGCCTTGTGGGCTGAAGTCGGCAGTCCTTGCGGACTTCACCCGGAACCCAGAAAAAAAAAAAAAGAGAAGAACGGAAACAGGGGAACCCGATCCTTCTTTATCCGGTCGGAGTTCTCGCCGGCGTTTTCGTGAGAGGAGTCGTGAGGGGAGAGGGAACTAGCCGGTGATGAGTCCGTGAGGGATTGGGACTCGATTGGATGGAGTTTGTTTTCTAAACAACAATGGAACCGTCGGTTGATTCCTTTAAATCCCCCTCACCACCGACGATTCGAGGCCATCGAGCCTCCCCATGCGCTTGTTTTTCCTCTTCGACGAGCATCCGAGAGATCGTCGAGGTCCGGTGAGATTTTTTGAATGATTTCATTTAGTTTTTTTATTTGGATTGTTCGGTCGATTTTTGGGTTGGGGTAGTGGATCACTGTGGCTGCACCACCGCCGCCCCATCGAGGTCCATCAAGGTCTCCCCAGCAACCACCTCCCATGGCTGCTGTCAGCAACCATGGGGGGAGGCCGGTTCGGTTGAGGCCGAGGGGGGGCAATAGGGCGGATGGTTTGGAAGAGAGAAAGAAAGACAGAAAGAAAAAGAGAAAAAAAATAGGAGCCTAAGTTCCGTGGGAGAAAAAAAAAAAGAAGAAATAGAAAAAAAAAAAAGAAAGAAAAAATGGAAAAAGAAAAGAAAAGAAAAGAAAAATATATGAAGAGAGAGAAAGAGAGAGAGAAACCTACCTGGTAATCCGTTGCCAAGGTGGTTCCTGGTGGCTGGAGCTACCGTCGGTGGCTCATTTGCGAGGTCCCTCGTCATCATGGACGAGAGAGGAGAGAGAGAGAGGAGAGAGAAAGAGGAGAGAGAGGAGAGAGAAGAGAAAGGGAGGAAAGGTAAATTTCGGATCAGAATAGAAATTGGATTGAGGAGAGTGCCCCTTGATAACGTAGTTTCTTTTTAGTTTTATTTAATAAAAATTAATTATATATTTAAATTGTTGGTCAGGATCGTCATTGTCCTTGGAAGATCAGGTCTAGTGTTTGAATTGTGCATAGTTGGTGGATGCTTTCCAGTAAGTTATCTTGATCTCTGACATTATATGCCAAATATGTTATATATTTATAAAATATTAAATGCATATAATATATTTTAATTTGCATTGGATTGTATTGGATTGCATTGGGTTGCATGCATTGTGTTGGTGTTGTCGCTCTCTAGTCTGACTATGATCATACGAGAACCTAGCTTCCTTGTGGGCCTCTAGTGGGATGATCGCTGGCACATGACCGATGAGCAGTATGTGAGTCAGGAGCTACTTGCCTTATTTTAGCCATGCGTGGCAGACACATGCAGAGGATGCATGTTTCTCGTATGATACTCAGAGCTAGTTTTTCTTGTAGGCCTCTAGTGGGACGATCACTGGCACATGACCGGTTTCGGTATGTAAGTTAGGATCTAGTCTCTTGTGGGACGAGCCACGGGCCAATCGTGGTCATAGTCAAAGAGACTAGGAGAGTAAAGTAAATAGTTGGCCATCCATAGTCGTATTGATATCGGTTGAGATTAAGTATGCATATTTGCATCATGTTGCTGGATATATATTATTATATTAATGGACATCTTGTTGTATGGTGTGTTTGTACTTGCTATTTATTAATGGCATATTTGTGTATGTATACTGGAGGTATTGATAACTTACTGAGCCTGTATAACTCATATATTGTTTTTCTATATTTTTGTTGCAGATCCGGAAGATCAATCAGGTTTGGAACAGTCAGTAAGAGCTAGGATATAGGTGTTTATCCCTGAGTGCTTGGATATTGAATTGAATGTTAGGCCTGGCATGATCTCTAGAATGATATCTAGATTGTGCGACCAGTCATGTAGCCGATCCAGGTTTAGATCAGGACGTGACATGTACATTTGATCATACTGGATTGTTTAAGTGCCGATGCAATTCTATCAACAGATTATTGAGCTTGTATACACGCGGTCTCTCCCTTTTTTTTTTTTTTTTTTTTTTTTATTAGAAGACAGATAAGTAGTGGGATTTTTTGTTATAATTTCTTAATAGATACCTGTAAAGTTTTTTTGTTGATATATTACCAATAGTTGTGCTTGTGGTTGTGAAGTTATCGGCGGAAATGAGAAGCGGTGTTTCAAATTATCGACTAATCCATTACATGGTACATCTGAGGCCAGGTCGACCTGAACCCAAGCAACCAGAACCATTTAGCTTGGATCAAGTTAGGGCAATGTGTATCTAAGTTGGGTCTACAGGATCAAAATGGCTAAAACCCAATATCAAGTGAGGAAATTCCAGGACACTGATCTCAAGAAATTCATCAGAAGCTTCCGTGTGAATCAGGAGATGATTCCATCCAAAACTGTGAAGATTTTAATGTACCAACTTTGCAAGGGAGTAGCATTTTGTCACAGTCGTGGTGTTTTGCATAGAGACCTGAAGCCTCACAATCTTTTTAATTTGATGGATCGGAAGACAGTGATGCTTAAAATAGCAGACCTTGGTCTAAGTAGAGCATTCACTATTCCACTTAAGAAGTACACTAACGAGATCCTGACACTGTGGTACAGAGCTCCTGAAGTGCTTCTTGGGGCCGCACATTATTCAACACCAGTTGATATGTGGTAAATTGGCTGTATATTTGCCGAACTAGTTACAACTCAAGCACTATTTCCTGGAGACTAAGAACTGCAGCAGCTCCTTCACATTTTCAGGTTATTGGACACCCCAAATGAAGAAGTGTGGCCCGGAATAAGCAAATTACCGAATTAGCATGAGTATCCTCAATGGGGCCCAAAGAAACTTTCTTCAGTGATTGAGAATCTTGATGCTGATGGAATCTATCTGCTTTCGAAGATGTTGCAATATGAGCCTTCAAAGTGGATCTCTCAAGCATTGCAAATTGGTGAAGTGGGGAGTTGGTGTATCTAAGATCTAATCTTGGTGATGTTTTTAGTCCATCCAAGAGAGGTGGGGTGACCAAAACATTTTCAAGAATGTTAACACGTATGATTTTATTTAGTAATACTCTGGCATGTATGGGATTAATATTTATTTGTTGGGATTATGCGCAGCAGGTTGGATTGATTTAGGTTTCCAACTTAATACTTGAATTCATTCAGGCATTTCATCGAACATATCATAAGCATAAATGAAAAGTATAAGAAAGATGGAAAATTTATATGGTCCGGTAAATTTGCCTAAAATCATATATAAAAATAGTAATTCACTATATGATCATTCCTAAATTGAGTATAGAGATTATACAAATATTCAAATTAAAGAGTCTCAATATAATCACAAAAAGAAATAATAAACCAAATAAGAGAACTAAATAAAACGAATCGGACAACCTTTTTCGACCTGGCAACATATTAAAGAAAAAAATATATGAGAGATGGATCGATACCTTCTCAACCTCGCTGATAGATTAAGAGAAAAACTTCTTCCTAGTAGCGTACAGTAACAATGAAAACAAAAGCTCAATTCCTATGTAAATGTGAAACGAGACATAACAAGAGACAGAGAGAATATAGAGGAGCCTTGGCACAAGGAGTCGCTGGTGTGCCAACTACAACGAGAAAGTTCGATAGTTAGAGCATAGTTCAAATCGATAGGGACCAATGGGGGCTTGAACTAGGGCTGGAAATGGGCCGGTCCAAAGATTATATTTTAAAAATTTTTGGACCGAATCCGGGCATCCTTTGGCCCAAAAATTAAATGGACTCTATTTTATAGCCCTAAGACTAGTCCAATATGCTTAAAATTTGTCCGAACCTGAACCAATTTCAGGTCGGCTCGAAGTTTATTGAACTGGCCCAGCTCAGTTCCAGATAATGGGCTTTTAGACCGGCCCATTTCCAGCCCTAGCTAGAACACAGATTATGCCGAGCAGAACCAAGAGAGAGACCAACCCCAAAAGGGACCAAGAGAGTTCTATGTTCTTTTCATAAAGAAAAACAGAGCCAAGCAAACCGAGCTATTATTCTTGATCCTTCCATGTCTCTCTTGCCGAATTTGTCGGAGAAGAATCACGGTCAAAGATGGAGGGAGAAATCCCATCAAAGAAGGTTTCATTCGATCCCCTAATCCATCGGGAGGAAAGTTTCAATTGAAGAAGAAAAGAAAAAAAAATCAGCCGTCCCAAAACCCATCAAGAAGAAGAGTCCAGATTAAACTCCCAGTGAAGAAAAAGAACCTTAGACAAATGTATTATAATATCCCTTCTACACAAAACACCTTCAATTATTTAGTATTCAGAGCAAATAGAATAACAATCCTCCTCCTTCTGACAAATCATATGTCTCTATCAAATATGGATTATAAAACCTCCTCCTCACAACAAGTCCTAAAGTGCATAATTAAGTGCTCAAACTAATCAAGTTCAGGAAAGTCCTGAACTTAATTGTTGGAATTGATTAGTGAGCATGTCAGCTAGATTATGAGTAGTACAAATCTTCTAAAGTCGAATATCCTCATCCTCCACCAAATATCTAATGAAGTCAACATACTTAGTACATTTATGATATATCTTATCTTTGACGGATGCAAAGTACATTAACTGTCATAGTGAATATCCAAACAATCCTGTTTAAGATCCAAATTCTGTACTAACCTTCTTAGCCAAATAGCTTCCTTTGCTATCTCAATCAATGTCATATACCCTGTCTTTATAGTAGACAAAGCAACTATAGATTGCAAAATAGCTTTCCAACTGACTGTACAACCAGAGAGTAAATATATATCCGATTAATGATCTTCTTCTATCTAAGTTATAAGCATAATCAGAATCATAAAATCCTATAATAGTATAACTACTATATCCAGAGAATATCAATCACAAATTATAACTGCCTTTCAGATATCTAAGTATCTATTTCATAACTGACTAGTGAACCTTTTCAGACTTATCCATTTATATAATCATCATATTAACTACCTATAAAATATCAGGTTGGGTATAGATCATTGTATAGATGATGCTACCAACTGCACTTGCATATGGCACTTTAGACATATCTTTTTTTATCCTTAGTCTAAGGAGAGAGCTTGGCAAAGGGAGTAGTGACTAGCTTAGCTGTATATATACCATATCTGTCCAAGACTTTCTCAATATAACCATACTTAGTAAGAAAAAGTCTACATGATTGCCTGTTACAAATGATCTTCATCCTAAATATCTTTTTGTCGATCTAAGGTCCTTCATCTAAAATATAGTATTGAGCTCAGCTTCAGCTTTTGGATGATTAACATATCTCTGGCTACAATCATCATATCATCCACATACAACAATAAGTAACAAAAAAATCCGTCTAAAAGCTGCTGATGATATATGCAACTATCATATGGAGATCTATTGAATCCATGATTGATCATAAACCTATTAAATTTGAAGTGCCATTATCTTGGAGACTGCTCGAGCCCATATAATGACTACTTGAGTAAGCATACATATCTTCTTAATCTAGAGTCTCAAAACTAGGTGGCTGTTACATGTAAATCTACTCCTCCAAGTCATCATGTAGAAAAATTATTTTCACATCTAGCTATTATAACTTTAAGTCCTGAGAAGTGATTAAAGAAAGCAACACATGAATAGAAGCATTCGACTACAAGAAAAAATACCTCCTTGTAGTCAATACCATCTCGTTGACTATAATACTTAGCCACCAACCTGGCTTTGTATTTAATATCCTGAGGACTGGCTCTTTCCATCCTCTTGAAGATCCATTTGTAGCTAATTACCTTCTTGCCCTTTGATAACTTGATTAATTCCTAAGTCTAATTCTTATCCAAAGGCGAACCTCTTCGACCATTGCCATGATCCACTGCTCAGCCTATGGATTACCAATAGCCTCCTCGTATATGGTCGGTTCATTACCAATGAAATCTACAACATTCAAAGCATAATATAGTAACTTAGCACAAGTAGATCCTCAAAATTATACCTTTGAGATGTTCTAATCTAGCACCTTAATCTTTAAGTGATAATACTATCAACCTGAACCTGATCTTATATGGTAATCTCATCATGAGTCTTATCTCTAGATCTGTATGCAAATGCTGCTCATGAGCATCTACAGTAGATTGCTGCTGCTATGATTTAATAGTTTGATCTATGTCCACAACAGTCTTATCCTACTGACCCTAAACTTGATTTTTTTATGAAGAACTAGGTTGTATCTACTGTGAAGGAATAATTGTCTCATAAAAAGTTACCTCCTTACTGACTAGAAAGTCTTGGGATCTAGGCTCTGTACATCATAGTCCGTAGTCCTTCACCCCACATGCATATCCAAGAAATATGTACTTCTTAGTCCTGGGATCTAACTTTTTATCTTTAATATGTGCATATACTGGACATCCAAAGATTCTAAGTATCGAATAATCTACAAGTTTTCCTATTCACATCTCTTCTAGAGTCTTCATTCTCAATGCTGATGATAGATATTAGTTTATTATATAGCAAGCTGTGTATGTAGTCTCCATCCAAAAATCTCTACTCAATTTATAACTAGATAGCATAGATATGACTCTCTCCAATAGTGTACGATTCATTCATTCCATCATACCATTCTGCTAAGGTGTACCCACTATGATCCTGTGTTTGATAATACACTTTGACTTACAAAAGTTATCAAACTCTGTAGAATAAAATTTCAATCCATTATTAGTCTAGAAGGTTTTTACCTTCCTTTTAGTCTGCCTTTCCACTATAGCTTTCCACTTCTTAATTGTATTAAACACATCACTTTTGTTCTTGATAGTATATATTCAAACTTTGTAGGAATAGTCATCAATAAAAGTGAGTAAATACCTAGATCTATCCTTAGATATAATTGGAACAAGTCTCCATAGGTCAGAATGAATATAATCCAATAAACCTATTGTCTTATGCATGCCTATTGAAAAGCTGATTCTGTATTATTTTTCAAATATACAGTGCTCATAGAATACCAGTGCACAAATCTTTCAACCATTTACTCGACTATGTCTACTCAGCTCCTGTAAACCTTTATCTAATATGTGGTCAAGTTTCTGGTGCCACAACTGTATTAACTACTCAATAAAGGACTATACCGTTGAAGCTTGTCCAACTACTGTACTGTCGAAGCATATCTAGCTACTATATTGCCATCCAGATAGTAAAGGGTGCCACTCAGTTTACCTCTCAATAGAATTAATGCTCATTTACTAGTAATTATAGATCCCCTACTCGATCTACTCTCAAAACATGTATTGTCAAGGGCATGCATTGAGATAAGGTTCATTCTCAATTGAGGAACATATCTTATATCATCCAAAGACGTCATAGTATTTACATGAGATTTGGTCTAAACTATATCAATATTTTTTACTTTGCAGATGGCATCATTTCCAAGAATAACAGTGCTCCCTCATATGGTCTAAAAGAAGAAAACTATTTCGTATAGGATGTTATATAGAAAGATACTACAGAGTCCACGATCCAAGTATTAGCCTAACTGATACTGCAAGCAGCATAAATATTGCATCATCAATAACACTACTGTGATATCCTGAGTAATTATAATAGATGCCAAATCCAAGACCATTCCTTTATCTTTCTATTTCTTCTCTTTCTTGAACTATAGAAGTCTATACTCAAATTTTCAGTGACCTGGCTTCTTGTAATAATGACAAACACCGAATCTTTTAGACCTAGATTTTGATCTGATTTTGGATTTAAATCTACCTTATCCAACTTTTTTTTGCTCATCTTTACATCTAATTATAAGTTCTTAAGCTAGAGTCGGAGCCTAATGCTCTAACTATACTTTCAATCTAAGCTCATTGGATAGCAAAGTAGTTTGAATCTCTTTAAAACTTATAGTCTCTCTTTCATAAAGCATGATAGTAATAATATTCTTGAAGGACTTAGATAAAGAATAAATTAGAATCAAAGCCTTGCCTTTGTTATCAACATCAATACCAATATTTGCCAAATCTAGTAAGAGCTTATTATACTCATTTAAGTAATCTTTGAGTGAAATCACTTCCGCTATACGAAATGTGTATAACTTTTTTCTCAAATATAATCTATTGGTAAGAGACTTTGGATATATAAGCTATCCAATTTATCTCATACACCTTTAGCTGTATCAAAATCCATAACATTATGTAGGACTTTGTCACTCAAACTCGAAAACAAAGTTCATAGTGCTTTCTCATTGATTTCATCTTTAGCGGCCTCATTATCTCCTATGATTGCATCAATACCCTTAAGGGCTATTGCTATGCCCTCCTTAACTAACAAATATTTCATTCTTACCTTTCATAGTACAAAATTGCTCGTGCCATCAAACACCATCACTTCATGTCTTATGGTAGTAGAATAAAAAATAATCATCTCATAAACCATTAAAGAACTTTGTTGCCCATCACTTACCATCCAAATGCTCTAATACCAGTGTTGGGATTATGCACAGCGGATTGGATTACTTTAAGCTTCCAATTTAATACTTGAACTCATTCAAGCAGTTCTTCGAATGCATCACGGGTATAAATAATAAGCAAAATTTACATGGTTCGGCAAATCTGCCTATATTCACACAGAGAATGAGTAATCTACTACATAATCATCATGAAATTGGGTATAAAGGCAATATAAATATCCAAATTAAAGGATTTTGAAATAATCACAAAGAGACAACAAATCAAACAACGGGCAACCAAATAAATCGAATTGGACAATCTTTCTCGGCCTAGGCAACATATCAAGAGAAGATAGTATCTAAAAGATGGATCAATACCTTCTCAGTCTTGATGATGGATCAAGAAAAAAGCTTCTTCCTAATAGCATACAGTAATAAAGAAAACAAAGCTTCCTGTATAAACCCAAAATAGAGAGATAATAAATGACAGAGAGAATACAAGAAAGGCTTGGCAAAGGGAGTCGCCGGTGTGTCAACCACAATGGTCAATCGAAAAGCTTGGTGGTTGGAGCACAGTTCAAACCGGGAGGGACCAATGGGGGCTAGAACATAAATTATGCCGAGTGAAACCAAGAGAGAGACAATCTCCCAAAGAAACAAAGGGAGCTCTCTGTTCTTTTTATAAAGAAAAACAGAGCCAAGCAAACTGAGCTATTATTCTTGATCTTTCCACGTCTCTCTTGTCAGGTTTATCGAAGAAGAATCCCAATCGAAGATAGAAAAAGAAATCCTATCGAAGAAAACTTCATCCGATCCTGCAACCCATTGAAAAAAAAAAGTTTTAACCAAAGAAGAAAAGAAAAAATTTGCCATTCCAAAACCCATCAAGAAGAAGAGTTCTGAATAAACTCGTGGTGAAAAAAAAAAAAAAGCCTGAAACAAATGAATTATTATATCTTTTATAGATTTTTTACTTATTTAATATTTAGAGCAAACAGAATAACAATTTAATTTTTTTTAAAAAAAATGTGAGGAAATCCCATCTAATCTAAACGCGCACATATATGTGTTTCAGGTGTGCCGTAATGCAGCGGAACCCAAGCAGAATTTTATATTGGTGTTGCCAATCCAGTACAAACTAGCCTCGTCTAACGAGTAATATCAAGTGAAATAGGCCACTTTAGAGATTATTTACTGTTCAGCACATTTTGATAAAACAAAATGTGTGTCTGTGGAGTTAGATCCCGGGCGTGGTCATCCCCAGACAGTTCTCCAGGCGTGGCTATCCCCAGACAGTCCCAAAATCACGCCAAAAAATGTTCGATACATGGTACATATTAATTTTTCGCAGCCGTTTTCCATCCAAAATTGAATACGAATCCGTTCGGATATCCATCGAATCGATATAAATTGTCATCCCTGGTCAAGCATGTATACTTGACTAGGGATGACAATCTGTATCGATACGATGGATATCCGATCCGATTCGATCTTAATGGAATGAGTAAAATCTAATCCATTTAATTTATAAATAGATATGGATTATATAAAAAAATCCAACTCGGGTTCGGCTCGGATACGGGTAGTAGTACATCCTGACCTGAACCCAATCCATTTATATATAAAAAAAATATGTTTATAAAATATTTAAGTAAATTGGATATGGAACAGATGTACCCGATCCGACCCGACTCAATCCGATCCATTTAGATTTTAAGTAAACTAAGTTTTATGAGACCGGATATATCTAATCCGACTCGATCTAAACATTATTTTTTTATATCCGACCCGATTCGACTCGAGATGGGTATGAAATCGATATATGATAGATAATTTTCTAGCAAGGCAAGTATGAATTTTGGATGATCCGACACAATTCGATCCTTTATCATCCCTGCACTTGACACCTTGCTGCACTAGGTTTAGTGTGGCCGGCACTACTCCAACCCAGGCCCAACTTAGTAATTTTACATCATTCCAAGTGCCGCCTAAACTTTCCGGGAGTGAGATCGGTTTGGATTACATGCATCTTTGGTGCGGAAAATGATTGGTTTTCTGTTGTGATGTCATAATTTAATGACATCAGGGAAGAAAACGTTGCTTAGCAGAGAATCTGATCCGATATATGGAAGGGCCACTCCATTTGTTGGAATAAGCATATTACTTGAATCTTCTAATTATGCTTGATTTTTTTAATAATGCAGCATGCATTAACTTTGCAAGCCGGGAAAGATATTGGGCTTAAAAATAGTTAGGAGCCTAAGCAGGGTATGCTGTGATTTTAGGCTGATATTTTTGTGGCTATTGTCAACTGAACGCATTGCAAAACCCACCCATTTGCTATGGTGGTTGGAGAAAATTAGCTGTGGATCTGGCCTGGCCCAACGCAGCCGACAACACACCGAGCCACTTAATGGTGATGTAACATTCCAATCACTGTTATGACCTCGATGCAGATCATAATCTCAATGCAATGTTCAAAATTATTTAAAATTTCTATAATAATAAAGAACTAACTACCACCTTATGAATGCAAGGTGCATCCAGTATGTTAGCCTTTCCTGTCAAAGTTGGTTAATTTTCACCTATCATCACACATCACCATGTCTCTGTATATCATATCAGTAGCAAAAAGCCAGGCCCCACCACCATTGGGCATGGCACCTAAGGGCTCAAGCTTTCCATCAAAGCAAAAATCATGGGCATTAAGGTCTGCTTAATTAACCCTAAAAAAGCTCACCTTTTGTCGCAGCCAAGAAAACCAAAAGAACGAGCGAAGCTCTCTATAAATATAGGCCAGGAGGCGGTGCTTGGATTTCCCCCTTCCCCTTCCGGCCTTCCCTTCCTCTCTGGATAATTTTATGGATGGTGGTGCCCTGCACTCTGTCCTCCATTCCTCCTCCCTTCCTGCCATCTACCACTGCTCCCCTTCCTCCTTTCCTTTCTCCCATAACCAGCGCCCAGTCCACCCCATCTCCCTCTTGCACTATTCCCAGTACCCATCCATGTAGACCCTGACAAGAACTATAAAACATCAACCTGCCAAACCTGTTAAGAAAAAGAAGAAACAAGAAAGCAAAAAAAAAAGAAGCCATAGACCAAATCAAGTAGTAGACAATAAAAGGAGCACAAGGCCTCAAAATTGTTTCATTTTAATGGATCCCATGCTTTCATCCCCAATCCTCTTTTTCTCCCTCTCATTCTTCCTCCTGTTTTTCCATTCAAGTGGTAATAAATCTTGCCACAATTCCTTTTAACACAATTAGCCTATCTTTATGGTCCGGATCTTTAATTTTTTATTTCTTTTTTTTGGAAATTGTATGCTTACAGATATGCTGGTGGAGTGCACCACATTCACATTCGTGAACAAGTGCGGTTACACGGTGTGGCCAGGGATCCTGTCGGGCTCCGGCAGCCCGGAGCTAGAGACGACCGGCTTCGAGCTGGCCTCCGGCGATTCCCGGTCGATGCAGGCGCCGACAGGATGGTCAGGCCGCTTCTGGGCCCGGACGGAGTGCAGCTTCGACAGCGCCGGCAAGGGGTCCTGCACCACCGGCGACTGCGGGACCGGCAACGTGGAGTGCAAGGGCAGCGGGGATGCGCCGCCGGCGACGCTTGCGGAGTTCACCCTGGCGGGGCCGGCGTCGGCCAAGGACTACTACGACGTGAGCCTGGTGGACGGGTACAACCTGCCGATGATGGTGTATGCCCGAGGCGGCGCCGGGAGTTGCGCGGCGACGGGGTGCACGGAGGATCTGAGCCGGCGGTGCCCGGCGGAGCTGAGGGTCGGGGAGGCATGCCGGAGCGCGTGCGAGGCGTTCGGGAAACCGGAATTCTGCTGCAGCGGGGAGTACGCGAGCGCGGCGACGTGCCGGCCCTCGGTCTACTCCCAGATGTTCAAGTTGGCGTGCCCCAAGTCTTACAGCTACGCCTTCGACGACCTCACCAGCACCTTCACCTGCTCCGGCGCCGACTATACTATCACCTTCTGCCCGGAATCGGCACCCAGGTATGCTACCACGCCGGTCTTTTGGACTTCAACTGGGATATAGTTTTTTGCTTTTGGCTTTCTTCGCTTTTATGATGTTCCAAATCTGCTTGCTGCTTTCCGTTTGTAAATTTGATTCTTATTTGTTGGTGTTTGGTTTCGATTTCTTTAGGTGATGGTCTCCTTTCAAGCAATTGCAAAATTGATGTCACAAGGGGTATACAGTGGTGTCATGAGATTAGCTACTCTATGCAGACTTTTTTTTGCTAGTATATGTATATATTTGTGATTTTGAATTTCTTTTCTTGTTTCATTTGGTTTTTCACCAACTTTGGGATGGTGTGATGGACTGGAGCGTGAGTTTTATAATTTTGGGTTTGCTGACAAGTTTTTATGGTGGAAGTTTACTTGGGGAATTTAATGGTGGGAAGTTAGAGTGGCTTCCTTTGCTCATCTTTCTTCGTGAACTTGGTTTTTTCAATGGCTAGTTGTCAAGTTGGATATATCCTAGTGGTTCTTTATCATTCTTTGAATCTTCTTTTATTGCTTTTTTTTTTTTTTTTTTGCCTTTTGGTAAATTGTTGCTTTTTCTTTTTCACTGACTTAAAGATGATCGACAAGAGGAAAATAACCAAGTAAAGAAAGAGAAGAAACGACGAAGTGATGATGTCGTCTCCGCTTTGTTCTCCTTTCCTTGTTCTCTTTTACTTTGTTCCTTTCCCACGCCTCTTTTTAGACGGTCTCTAGTGTCATCATTGTTGTCGAGTTCATTTATTCGGCCAAGTAAATCGGAGAGATGGACTTGGGTTTTTTTTAGTATCGCTGCCTTACCTGGTAGCTCGGTAAATTAACTCTCCTCCTTTCACTCTTTTTTGCTTTTTTACTATAAGTTCTTGTTTGGTAGTTGATTTCAAGGTCCACTTCAGTCAATTTTAACATCACTGTCTTGACTAATAGCTTATTTAATTAAATTTCTTGCTTTCTTTCGCTTAACTTTATTCCATTAATAGAAGGTTTTGTAAGGTAACTGATTTCATAACTTGGCCAACTGAACCGGAAAAATTAAGACTGCCTTTACTGGAAGCTCATTAAATTAGACCTTCGATTAATTACGTCGCCACATCATCCTATTTTAATTTTTTCCTGAAATAGTCATTAGAATCAGAATTGCTTTGCTTTTTGGTCCCTTTTTTAAAATAAAAAAAAAATTAGTTGGATATGGATTATAGAAGATCTTGTTTGGTGGTCGTTGAGTTCATCATTCAGTCACGAAAGTTTCAATTGTGGACTTGATTTTTTTTTTTTTTTTTCAATGTCATTATCCTAGCTGTTAATTGATTAAAATTAGACACAACCAATATATTGATCATATTTTTGTTTTTAATAGCCAAAGCAGTCAGAAATCCTCTAGCGATTCTCCAACACCGAGAACAGGAGGAGGAGGGGTGATATTGGAAGACGACTCTTGGCTTGCAAGCCTGGCCACCGGAGCTGCTCCTGCCACCAGAACGAGGGTTTCTTTCCTCCACCAAGCCTTGCTAATCCTCGTCACCACGGCTTGCATCCTTTTATCGCTATAGCATTAAAAATTCTCCTGGTCCTCTTTTTATGCGCAGTCTCCCCCTCTTTAGAAGACCGGTGTATAAAAAAAAAAAAAAAAAAAAAAAAAAAAAAAAAAAAAGGTAATGGATGGTCGCCTTCAAGTCCCAAAAAGAAAAGGCTATGAGATGGTTGGTGATTCCTAGTAGGGGGACCGGGCTGTTCTCACCCTTCTCAAGGAATGAAACTTTTGACTGAAGTCCAATGATGTAACTCAATGCTTTTGTTTTGTATTGTATAGGTTTCATTCGAATGCTAGTTAATTCCTATGGTTTGTTTTGGTGATCATGTGGGGTGTGGGGATGTAGGAATTATGTGGGATGGCTTTTTACTCTTCAATTCTCTTTTTTCCAAAGAAGCGGAGGAAAAGAATTGTTTTATTAACTTTAGTGACCAGGATGATGATGGTGATGAACCGGGCCTCTGATAACTTTGCTTCAGTGGGACGCTTTGCTCAATGATCGCCCTTACACATGACTGCAGCAGCTAAACTGCACTTTTATCTTAATTCCCCATAATTTTCTCTTGGCTTTATTTTTGTTTGCAAAAGACCCGGAGCTATGTGCTAGCCAAAATGCCACTAATCTTATTTAATAGTTTTCCTTGTAGGGGGGGGGGGGGGCTTAAGTTTAAAATATACAGCTTTGCCGCCATAACCCAATCCAATTAAACTAGATGAGCACGCCAATTCTGCTTGGATTGGTCTGCTTAAATGAATAGATCAAAATGGGAGAGAATACTGAAGATCGTTGGATTTTTATCCAGTGGAGAACCCTTTACATTTAAGTTAGGCAGCGATTTTAGAAAATAATCAAAATTTGAGAAAGTGACAAGAAAGATGAGTATCATAACTGCTAGAGAAAGATCGACTTGCATCGTAAACTTCTCCACGTCATGGGTTTCAATTGCGTGGGACGTGGATTCATGTTGGAGAATTTTTTAGTGATTTTATGGTATCTTTTTTTCGGTAGAAAAAGGATACCATATTATAACATTAGCTGAAAATGGTACATACAGAAGTTCATATCAATTACTGGCTTTATAAGCTTGTTGCGAATATGGTTTGCCAGTCATCATCAAATCATATTGGAATTGTCTAGACTATAGTCTTGAAGTTGTTAATCTCAATTTCGATGCAATTTGATGACGTTCATATTTATGAACGTGCTTTTCATGGAACAAACCTTTTGTAACAAAAGTAAGAGCTGCAAAAAGATTTTATGGTGTCTTTAGTGGAAGCCACATGACAAGTTTTTATTGGTCAGCCTTATTAGATCAACAACTTGGGATCCGGGATATATTAGCATCAGTTATCTATTTTAACTACTAATTGCAAATCAATTAGCATACCGTTGATGCAGGACTACCAATGATTGGTCTCACTTGATGAAATTGCCGGTCGGTCATCTTTAACCCCTGCAAGTTAAGTTCCTAATCAAAGATTTTCTAGTAGAGGACCCTTCGTTGCTTAAGTCAGTGAAATGCTAATAAATAGATTAAAAATCTTAGAAAAGTATTTGTATCAAGAGTTTTTCCAAGTGTACTTTTTTTATTTATTCTTGGAGGTCCACTTTATCGGTATTTATAAGCATTCATATTAACTGAATTCTGTTGGAAAAAACTCCTTTCAGTTAGCCTCGATATCATTTTATTTGGACTAACTAATTCTTGTTATAATAAATAGTTGGTGTAACGATAATTCCATCACAATAGCTATTCTTCGTCCGCCAACTTCATCAAATATTTTTGTTCGTAGCTAACAAACCTTGGTCGTTGGCTTGTTCATGGCCAATTTATTTTATTTAGTTATTTGGCTATTTAATTTCTCAAAGGAGAGTTGATCGGACTTTTTATATTATCAGCCTTGCCTTACGTTCTTCAGCCATTAGCCAATTGTAGTTAATTAGCCAGTCTGATCAATTGTTATAATAGTCGCCCCCACTCTTAATTTCAAGACATTTTGTGATATTGGAATAAGGGAGTATATAATATTCATAATAAGTTTTGTCGTCTTGAGCCCTTTTCCTTTTCTCATGCTGGTCATTAATGTTCTTCTAGAGGGTCATAAAAAAAAGGTTTTATAATGTCGCTTCATTGTTAAAACTGCTACCGTTTCAAGGGATGATTATTAGTGGCAGGCTCTAGCAGCGATTCATGGAATCAAGTTGCTTTTTCTTTGGAGCATTTTGCCTTCGCCATGTGTCAAGCCTCTATTGCTGGTAAAGTCGCTCTTGTAGATCAAGGTAACGTATCAGTATCCTTCAACGGTCATGCACCTTCTGTCACGTCCAGAATCCAGTACTGAAATCGGCTACATGACCGGCCGCACAATCCTAGAATACATTCTAGAGATCATGCAAGACTTAAGTATACAAGAGTCACTTCATTTAAAATCATAGCAACTAAACCAACATTACTTAAATAATTTAATAATAACTAAAAAAAATTTATTTATTCAAGTCAAAACTACTAAATGATCCACTGATTTATTACATAAGTATCAATAACAGATCTAACCAAACAAAACTAACTAAATCATTTAAAAATTTAAGTTCAATCTCACTCCCAGCCTAATCCTTGATATGCATCATTTCACTACGAATCCAATCCACTATCAAGCTCAAATATCCTGTACAACTCCGAGAAAGAAGAAAGTAGGGGGTTGTGAGCTTTACAGCCCAGTAAGGTCTCCAAACAATCATACCAATAATAGTAATAATTTGAAAATAACTAGAAAATAATAGTTTATCAGATCATGCAACCAAAATAGCTCGAACATCAAGTATAACAAAACCTTTGATAACATTATGTTTTCTTTTAAGATTTCCATTAGATATCCTTTTTCTTTAGGGTTCTGGACTAACCACGGTCATGCTCCAGCCCATGACTGGCACAATATTGTCACACTCCCGCCTGTGATTGGCACACTATTATCACAATTCCGCATGCAATTGGCATACAATTTATCACAATCCTGCCTGTGATTGGTACACAATTTGTCACAATCCCACTGTGACTGGTATACTTATTATTCAGCTTGTGACTGACAATATTTGTAACCACGATCCCATGGCATGACTAATCCAAATACCGTATTCACTTGATTAACACTTTATCATTCCACAGCATGTAGTCAAATCATGTCATTTACAATTTTTCAATAATCGACATCATGGTCCAACCCATCCAAAGATAACTTTGCTTGATAAAATATGGTATACATAAATATAAATAATAATAACAATCATATTATTTATTACGAGAAATCAAACTATACCATGCGAAAATAACTATGCATGCTAATGTGTATGTACTCGGATCAAATCATGTCAAGTAAGATACATATATACAATGGATGATCAAGTCCAGAAATCCTTACCTTACTAGAGACAACTAACATGCCTGATATCAGTCCGTCCCGAAACCCATATAATGCCCTTCTACATAGATGGCTACCCCCTACAATGATAAATAATTTATACAAATTTCTTCTACGATTTACCTGTAAAAGCTTGACTTCACGTATTCCGAGAAAGAAAAGTTTCGATCACCCTTTTTGATTTTTTCCTTTTTTTCTCTTCTCTCTTCTTTCTCTCCCTTCTTTCTCTCTCCTCATCTTCTCTCTCCTCTTTTTTTCATGCACCAAATAGAGCCCCTTAATATATATTTTTTATTTTTATTTTTTCTTTTTCTTTTCTTCTCTTTTTCCTTTCTTTCTTTCTTCTCTTCTCTCGAACCCCTTCCCCTTGTTCTTCCTCGGCTCGACCGAACGACCTCCCCTGGTTGCCAGTGGTGGCCATGGAAGGTGGTTATCGGGAAGAGTGCTCGACAGCGACGCGGCCACCGGTGATCCACAGCCCAAGACAAAACCAAACCAAAAGAAAATCAAATGAAAATCCAGATTAAATCCGCCTAAATAATTGAAATAAGGGAGAATAAAACTCACCGGACTTGACAAGGCTTTCGGATGCTCGCCGGAGAGGAAGATGATGGCGTGGAAGGGCTCGATGGGGCTTGATTCGGCGGCAATGAGGGAGATTTAAAGAAACCACACCGACGGATTTCCTCGCCGTTTAGGAAGCAAAGATCGCATCGATCAGAGTTCCAACCCATCCCAAACTCATCATCGACCACCTCCCTCCTCTCCATGGCTCTTTTCTTGACTCCTCCAGCGAATTCCCCAATCGGATAAGGGGAGAACTGACTTATTTAATAAATTTAATAAATTTATTTTGTAGATGGAGGGACGTTTTTTTTGTGACCCAGGTACCGACACATGTGGTCTCCTCCTACCATTACTTGATAGATCACTTCAGACTAGACGAGGTAATCATTAGTGCTTATTCTTTTTAAAACGATTGATTAGTCTTATATATTTTATGAATTATGCTTTAAATTATTTATGAACAGGTGATATGGCAGCCATATTCTGCCGATCTACTTGCACAGTTACTAGGTTACTGTCTAGATGGGCAGCATATCTGGTATGCTCGAGTGCCACTTATCTGTTTTCATATAGTGGAGTGGCACTTACCTGATAGAGTGATGCACCGTATGGGTTTCGACAGGTCGTGCCTGAGCCGGTTGATACCGTCCGGCTCTGCACCACATCGATCTGAGAGGACGATCCAACTAGGACTGGTCTACCACTCATCACGAGTTCATTCATTTATGGATGAGTCGACTAGATCATATTGTAGATGGTGCTCTAGATGCTGGTATCATGGATTATCACGATCCATACATGCAGTGGTACCACAGCATCACGCGTCGATTCATCAGTCATCCTGGCACAGTTGATGATTATATGGTAAGAAATTTAAATTTTGCTATTTATTAATATTAAATTATATATTCTTTGAAATTTATTATTTATTTTTTATTTTACAGAGCAGTGCCATCACGCGGATACTTCAGTTGGCTCATCCAGATTGCATAGCAACGAACTCCCAGACTATTACGGAGGTTTGTCATTCTGTCCTTCATACTGTCGGCGAGCATGCACGTGTCCCGTTACGGGAGTTTTATCAGGAGGTCGACAGAGAGTATGAGACTCCTTCGCCTTACCACTATGGATCTTCATCGGGAGCACCTCCATCATTCCAGCACGGACGAGGTACTCGACATTATAGTACCTCTCCATATCCGATGCCGGACTTCACATCTACTGATGTTGTTGCTGCACATTTTGAGACTACCGCTGCACCGGATTACATGTCGCAGCACGATTATTCCGGGCATCGAGGACATGCTTATGGTGAGGGTTCATCGCATCACATGTCAGCACATCAGGCATCCCAGGTCGGGGAGCATATGACAGAGCATCAGCCACCAGCTGAAGTTGTACCTCCACTTCGTCGTGTCCAGCCTCAACGCAAGAGGAGGCGGCCACCATGTGGGACCTAGGATATTATTTTTTTTATGTGTTATATTTGTAAAACTATATTTTGAAATAAAATTTAATTATAAAATTCATGATTTCTCATATGGTAATACAATAATTAAGACAAAGAAGATATATAGACTAAAATGATATCCAGTCCGGTACCACTTCAGTTGACAATTCGGTATTAGTACGTGTTACGGCCATAATGATGACATGGCCGGTCTCAGATTCCGTCGGGCATGATTGAGCCGCGTGGAGGTTTCCTCGGCCGAGTCAACTGCGGGTCCCATGCCGCCTTGGTCGAGCTCGGCCCTTGCCCCCCCCAGCTACCTCGCCAGGTGATATCCCGAGACGTTACCGCCCTCGCCGAAGTCGAGTTCGGTCCGGGTCCACTCCTGCCACCTCGCCAGGTGTCCACCCAGGAGGGGTCCACCTCGGCCGAGGTCGGCTGCTCCCCCGCTCCCTCGCCAGGTGGCACCCAGAGACGGTCCCACCAAGGCCGAGGTCGAGCCGGGCTCCTTCGCTCCTTCGCCAGGTGGCCCCCGGAGACGGGTCCACCTCGACCGAAGCCGAGCGCCCTCCTGCCACCTCGCCAGGTGTCCACCTAGGAGGGGTCCACCTCGGCCGAGGTCGGCTGCTCCCCCGCTCCCTCGCCAGGTGGCGCCCAGAGACGGTCCCACCAATGCCGAGGTCGAGCCGGGCCCCTTCGCTCATTCACCAGGTGGCCCCCGGAGACGGGTCCACCTCGACCGAAGCCGAGCGCCCTTCTGCCGCTCCGCCAGGTGTCCACCCGGGAGGGGTCCACCTCGGCCGAGGTCGGCTGCTCCCCCGCTCCCTCGCCAGGTGGCGCCCAGAGACGGTCCCACCAAGGCCGAGGTCGAGCCGGGCTCCTTCGCTCCTTCGCCAGGTGGCCCCCGGAGATGGGTCCACCTCGACCGAAGCCGAGCGCCCTTCTGTCGCTCCGCCAGGTGTCCACCCGGGAGGGGTCCACCTCGGCCGAGGTCAGGCCGCCCGTACAGAGAAGGTCCCAAAGAGCGGAGGCGCAGGTTCCGAGGTTGGCCCTCGAGCCGTGCACACCACAAACGGTGCCCAGTATGGATGGCAGCGGCACGCGAAACATCACTTACGTCGGCCCGACAGGTTCTGCAGTCGAGAGGCGCGGTTCTGGCAAAACAGGGCCCGTCAACGGACAACGCCGGCACCTGGAAGGGGAGCGCCCACACCGGGCCCGAGGTCTGACCGGCCGCCCTGCCGGCACCACCCCCCTTCCTTTACCCTTTCCCCGCTGGGCTCGGCAAACGAGGTCAGAAAGCCGCCTGGCCCTCGAAACCAAAAGGGGAAAGAGAAAAGGATGGAGAGGGGACAACGAGAGCAAGGAGGGAAGCTTCCCAAGAGCGGAAAACAAGCGGGCAGCGGGAGGAGATAAAAGGAAGGAAAGAGGAGGCGACCAGGTAAGGTGGGACGAGTAAGAAATAGAGGCAAAAGGCCCCGCTCCGAGAGTAAGATCCAGGGTCCCGAGAGGGGATCGCTCGGCGTGAGCTCGGCAAAGGGACCCAGCCGGGTTTCTGGTCTCTCCAGCACCTTTTCTTGCTAGTAAATTCTCTGAGTCTGGGACTTCTTTGGGAGCCCGTCTTGGAGAATCTGTTCCCTCTCGCCGTCTACTAACTTGATCGTCGGAGCTCCCTCGCCGGGATCCCCGGCCAGGGTCTTCTGACCTTGCCTTGCAGGTTCGCTCCGGCCAGGGGGCCCCGGGAGCAAGGCGGTATGGTAGGATCGGCGGTTCCAAGGCACGAGCGCGGCGGCGAGATCGGCAACAGTATGATTTTCAGTTTGGCACCAGGTCGCGTGTTTAGGGTTTACCGGTATAATTTGAAATCATCTCTGGCAAGGTGCGGCAGTGGGTCAAGGGGGAAGAAATCGTAGTGGGGCATGCGAGAGGAAAAGATAAGAACGAAAGAAAAAACTTATTTTTCTAATTATTTTTCGTATTATTCCAAAAAAAATTCATAAACCGGACCAGAGAAAAATACAAAAAATTATTTTTGTATTTTTTTTTCATTATTCAATAAGAACTTAAAAACCGGGCTATGAACATACATAATTTTTTTCCCGCATTATTCAACAAAAAATTCAATAAAAAAGTTTTTTCCCACATTATTCAACAAAAAATTCAAAAAAAAAACCCTCCTGAAATCGTCTTTGCTAAAGATGATTTCAGGCTACTTTGAAATCGTCTTTGGCAAAGACGATTTCTCTCAGTGAGAAATTGGCTGGCCAAAACGAGTTCAGTTTGCCCCGAATAACGCCACGTGTCATGGCTGGGGGAGCCAGTACGTGGAAAAATCGGCTTTTCCAAAGCCGATTTCTCAGTGAGAAATTGGCTTTGGCAAAGATGACTTCTCTTGGCGCCATGTTATCACGGGGTTAGTCTTTACTCAGGCCAAACCCGTGCGGGGCTCCAAAATGCCCTGCAAAATGGAACCAGCCAATGCGTGCCAGCGACAGAATTATGATGCTGCAACCAAGGCAACCACATAAGAGACATAGGAAAATGGCAAGGAAATACACTCAGAAGCATAAAGGCAAAACCAGTGTTTTCATTAATGTAAATGGAGAGTTTACAAGCAAAATGCAACAACCACTAGACCTATACTAAGGGCTCAGAAGGCAGAGGAGGCAACGATGAACCGCAAAAATCCACTAGGAAGCCGACCCATAATTATTCTCGCTCACCCTCCCGATACTATACATGCGGGGCATCCCGCCAAATCCTACCCTGGGGGTTCCAAGGTATCGAGGAGACTTGCATTTTTCTGGTTCATCACAAGAAGCCCCGACACAAGGAAAATCTCCCAAAACTAGGCAAAACAAGAAAAGAATGATCTAGCGGCAGTTGCTCAAGACATCTTATTGCAAGATATGTACAAGGCCGTGTCAGAGGCCATGGCCAAGCAAAGTGCTTTGCAAATGGCCCTGACAGACTCCCTCACTTGATCAGGTCGACGTCCTCGTTGACATGGTTCATTTATATGCTTCGACCTAATCATCTTCATACTGCAACGAGTCCTCTGGCTCCCAGCTTGCTTCTGACTTGGGAAGTCCTTTCCACTGCACCAAGTACTCGATCACTTGTGCACCATTAGATAACACATGGACTCTATCTGTCAAAATGTTATCAACCCGTCGCTCTAAGGAGGCCATTATAGGAGTTCGACGGTTTGACATGTTCTTCATGGGATCCTCCAAATCGGCATGATATAGTTTGATGCAACTTCTATGAAGCACTGGATGTATCTTGAGCCATACAGGAGGTGCACCCGGTAGGAGACATTTCCTACTCTTTCAATGATAGGGAAGGGACCCTCATACTTGCGAACCAGTCCTTTATGCACCTTGCGAAAGAACCAGAGTTGGGCTAGTTGGAGCTTAACCTGTACCATGTCTCCTCTCTTGAAGTCTAGAGGACTCCTTCCTTTATCAGCCCACATCTTCATCTTCTTGGAAGCTGTTGCCGATCTTACCGCTGTGGCCTGTAGCTCGTGGCTGGCACCGGTTCTCGGACTCTCTCACCTCGAGATCTCCAAGCCTCCGGTCCTGCAAAACAAAGACAGAGATCCGGGCTTGGGGTTCCGGCGGGGGCACTCCGACGGTCAAGTTAGAGAGCAGCAAGATGGAACAGGCCTCCTAAGACAGGTTCCCGAAGGACTCCCATGCTTGGAGGAGATGTAGATGAAAGAAATGGGGGGAGGAGAAGGGTCGAAGCCCGGCTTCCTGCACTGGATTTATCGAGCTCATGCCTGAGGACTTCTTCGGGGGTCCCAAGATCGTTCTCTCGATATTCTTCCCTCTTGGGTGGACACCTGGCGAAGTGGCAGAGAGAGGCTCGACTTTGGTCGAGGTGGACCCGTCTCGGGGTGCCACCTGGTGAAGGAGCAGGAGATCCTGGCTCGACCTCGGCAGAGGTGGACCCGTCTTGGGGTGCCACCTGGCGAGGGAGTAGGGGTTGCCAGCTTCGACCGAGGTGGACTCCTCCTGGGTGGACACCTGGCGAAGTGGCAAAGAGAGGCTCGACTTCGACTGAGGTGGACCTATCTCGGGGTGCCACCTGGCGAAGGAGCAGGAGAGCCCGACTCGACCTCGGCAGAGGTGGACACGTCTTGGGGTGCCACCTGGCGAGGGAGCGGGGGCTGCCAGCTTCAGCCGAGGTGGACCCCTCTTAGGTGGACACCTGGCGAAGTGGTAGAGAGAGGCTCGACTTCGGTCGAGGTGGACCCGTCTCGGGGTGCCACCTGGCAAAGGAGCAGGAGAGCCCGGCTCGACCTCGACAGAGATGGACCCGTCTTGGGGTGCCACCTAGCGAGGGAGCAGGGGCTGCCAGCTTTGGCCGAGGTGGACCCCTCCTGGGTGGACACCTGGCAAAGTGGTAGAGAGAGGCTCGACTTCGGTCGAGGTGGACCCATCTCGGGGTGCCACCTAGCAAAGGAGCAGGAGAGCCTGGCTCGACCTCGGTAGAGGTGGACCCGTCTTGGGGTGCCACCTGGCGAGGGAGCGGGGGCTGCCAGCTTCGGCCGAGGTGGACCCCTCCTCGGTGGATACCTGGCGAAGCGGCATAGAGACGCTCGACTTCGACCGAGGTGGACCCGTCATGGGGTGCCACCTGGCAAAGGAGCAGGAGATAGCTGCTTGACCTTGGCAGAGGTAGACCCGTCTTGGGGTGCCACCTAGCGAGGGAGCGTGGGTTGCCAGCTTCAGCCGAGGTGGACCTCTCCTGGGTGGACACTTGGTGAAGCGGCAGAGAGAGGTTCGACTTCGGTCGAGGTGGACCCATCTTGGGGTGCCACCTGGCAAGAGAGCGGGGGCGCCATTTCGCGAGCAGGGAATTTTGAAAGAAAAATCTACGTGGCACCATCGGCATCTAGCTGGATCTGACACACGTTCCACGTTAGCGATGTAGCCATATCAGAACCTTCTCCAGATATGCCCGTGCAATCTCAGCATTGCGGTGCCACTCCTTGGCCAGATGATAAGCTGACGGGCTATTTCCTGTATACCCCACAACCATAGTGTGTGGAGTGGAGGATTGCTGTCCCGTGATGATTTCAAAGGGGCTCTTGCCTGATGCAGAACTCCGCTGCAAGTTATAGGAGAATTGGGCTATGTCCATCAACTTCACCCAATCCCTTTGGTTGGCACTTACAAAGTGCCTCAGATACTGCTCCAGAAGAGCATTTATTCTTTCTGTCTAGCCATCAGTTTGAGGATAAAGGCTAGTGGAGAAGTACAACTTGGATCCCAACAACTTGAAAAGCCCAGTCCAAAGTCTTCCTAAGATCCTGGAATCTCTGTCACTACTGACAATGTTCTGAGGGATACCTCAATACTTCACCACATGCTTCAAGAAGAGTCGAGATGCATCCTCCGTAGAATATGCAAGGGTGCTGGGATGAAGATGCTATACTTCGAGAATCAATCCACCACCACTAGGATCGACCCATACTCCCCACCTTTGGCAAGCTCGAAATGAAGTCCATTGAGACGCTCTCCCATGGCTGCTCTGGTACAGGTAAAGGTTTAAGGAGCCCACCAGGCTTGCTTCGCTCCACCTTGTCCTGTTGGCAAATGAGACACGTCCGGACATAATCTTCCACATCCTCTCCCATCCTTGGCCAGTAGTATGCCCTCTCCAAGAAGGGCAAAAGTTCGGTGCATTCCTGGGTGACCAACCCAAAGAGTGTCATGGCATTCTCGCAATAGTTCTCTTCTAAGGTTGTCCACCCGAGGCACATACACCCGATGCCCTTTTGTCAGAGTGAGTCCATTTTCGGACCAGAATCGCCGTGCCTTCCCTTCATCAATGAGCTACTTTAAAGTGATAGCTGTGGGATCCTTTAGCAGTCCATCTCGAATTTTTGGCAACAAAGTTGCTTGCACTTGGCTGACTTGCCCTTGCTCCATCACCTTTAAAGCGGCAAGCTCTGCCTTTT
Organism: Areca catechu; assembly: GCA_021397845.1. Lineage (NCBI taxonomy): Eukaryota > Viridiplantae > Streptophyta > Magnoliopsida > Arecales > Arecaceae > Areca > Areca catechu. Next base: position 131,020,086 of record CM038038.1, on the reverse strand, counting down.
AGCTCAGGGCATTGGCCACCTAGTTCATACGCCTTGGTTTATATTCCAAAGTCATGTCAAACTCCGCTAAGAAGTCCTGCCAGCGGGCCTGTTTTGGAGACAGCTTCTTTTGCGTTTGGAAGTAGCTGAGGGCCACATTATCGGTCCGCACTACGAATCGTGACCCAAGGAGATAGTGCCTCTACATCCTTAGATAGTGAACCACCGCTGTCATCTCCTTCTCATGAACAGTATATCGCCAGTCTGTGTCATTCAGATTTCGACTTTCAAATGCCACTAGATGACCCTCCTGAATAAGGACTCCTCCAATAGTAAAGTCTAAAGCATCTGTATAGACTTCGAAGGGTAAGTTATGATCTGGAAGTCGTAGCACGGGCTCCTCCATTACAGCAGCTTTCAACTCCTTGAAAGCTTCTTGGCACTTCGAAGACCAATCCCATGATTGATCCTTCTTCAATAGTTCTGTTAGTGGCATAGCTCGATGAGAGTACCCTGCGATGAACCGCCTATAGTAGTTAACAAGCCCCAGGAAAGATCGCAACTCTGTCACTTTAGTAGGGGCCTGCCACTCTTGTATAGCCTGGACCTTCTCCTGGTCCAAATGGATCATGCCACCACCAACACGATGTCCCAAGAACAAAATCTCTTCTTGGGCAAAGTAGCACATCTCCTTCACATAGAGGGAGTTCTCCCGTAGAACTTGAAGGATGATCTGCAAGTGCTTCTCATGGTCCTCCAGTGTGTAACTATACATGACAATATCATCAAGGTACACCACCACAAATTTGTCAAGATAGTCTTGGAACAGCTGGTTCATTAGTGTGCAAAAGGTAGATGGGGCATTAATCAATCCAAAGGGCATCACCAAGAATTCAAATGCCCCGTACCTTGTCACACATGTAGTCTTGCCTTCATCTCCTTCTGCAATTCGGACTTGCCAATACCCAGATCTCAAATCTAGCTTGGAAAAATACCGAGCTCCACCCAGCTGATCAAACAAGTCTGCAATTAAAGGAATTGGATACTTGTTTTTCACAGTCACCTTATTCAGGGCCCAATAATCCACACACAGTCGGAGACTCCCATAATGTTTCTTCTGAAAGAGAACAGGGGCTCCAAAGGAGGCCTTTGAGCTGAGAATGAGTCCTCCCTTTAGCAGCTCATAAAGCTATTTCCTGAGTTCTGCAAGCTCCGGTGGGGCCATACAATAAGGCGGACGAGCAGGAGGCTTTGTGCCCACCTCCAGCTCAATTTTGTGGTCCACCACCCGCCACAGCGGCAAAGTCTTCGGCAACTCGGGAGGCATTACATCTTCAAAATCCTGGAGGACTTTAGCCACCCCAGGAGGCAAAGGACCCATGTCTTTGGCTTCTGACTCTAGCTTCACAGTAGCCACATAGGTCAACTCTCCTTTCTTCATTCCCCTTTTCAGTTGAAGTGAAGATATATGCTGCATCCCCTCTTGAGTCCACCGAGCAATAGGAACAACACAAGGGAACTCATCCCCCATCATGCATAGTGCATCAAGAAATGGTATCGGGACCACCCTAGCTGCCTGAAAGAACTCCATGTCCAAAATCACCTGGAAATCATCCAGCGATACAGCCATGAAATTGGCTTTCCCATACCAGGTTCTGACTCGCATTGGCACCTCCCTTGCAAGTCCAACAATGGGCTGAGCTTTCGAGTTCACTGCCTTTATTCTACTAGAATCCCCTTCCAGCTTCAATCCAAGGTGAGTGGACTCTCGATCAGCAACAAAGTTATGGGTTGCCCCAATGTCTACCATTGCTTGGGTTATACTACCATTGAGCTCCACTTGCACATACATGAGTTCATTGGTTCGCCGACTACCATGTTGGTTGGTTTGGTGTGGTTTCGATCACTGCTGCTGCATTGGCTGCTCCAGCTTGGTTGGCTTGGGATGCTCCCCCACTTGACCTTTGATAGCATTGAGTAGCCTGAGGGCACCCATCCTAGGACCCTCAACCTGTTCCTCCTCACTATCATTGCTAAGGTCTTCCGGTTTAACTTGGCTCCGCTGCACACTGGCTTGCAAGGCATTAAGAGCCTATTTCTGGGGACAGTTCTTCACCATGTGTGGTCCTCCACACAGAAAGCACCCAGACTTTGGGGTCCTTGATGGCTCTGGCCCCTTAGTTTTAAAGTCTTTCTTCTTCTCATTTCCCACACCCTTTCCTTTTGACAGCTTTGGGTTCTTGGAGGTATTTGTCATGGCCTTCTTCTTCTGGTGGTCAGAGGGGAGGAAATATGTCAAGCGTTCAGCTATAGCTTGAGCAGATGCCAAGTCAGTGACACCCCTCCATTGCAAGTCCTGCTAGGCCCATGGCTTCAAACCTTCCAAGAAATGGAATAGCTTGTCTTTCTCGGACATATCCCTAATGTTCAACATTAATACAGAGAACTGCTTCACATATTCTTGCATAGTTCCTGTATGATGGAGATGCCTCATGTTTTGTCGAGCAATAAAGTCCACATTTTTTGGCAAAAATTGAGCCTTGATCTCCCTCTTTAGGTACTCCCAGTTGGCAATGATGCATCGACCAGCCTGCATATCCTCATACCGAGTTCGCCACCATAGTTTGACATCCCCGGTCAGGTACATGGTAGCCAAGATGACCTTTGTCTCCTCGGAGTCAGGTCGCACCACCCGAAAGTACTGCTCCACATCAAACAAGAAGTTCTCCAACTCCTTTGCATCACGAGCTCCATTGTAACTTCTAAGTTCTGGTGCTCTCATCCGGCTTGCCCCGCCTTCCATAACACCTGGAGCTGGCATGTTACCTACTGCCCGAGTCAGCACTGCAACCCTGGTGGTCAGATCATTCAGTTGCTCCCGTAAGAGTGTGACAGACTCTTTAGTATTGTCACCGAGATTATCCACAGTCTCTACAAGCTGCTATTGACTCAACTCCAAGTTTGCAACATGATCCACCATTGAGAATAGATGAGCCATGTTCTCATCCATTTGGGCCAACTGCATCTCCATTACGGACATTCGCTCCTTGTGGCTTCGCGGCTTTGCATTATCAGCTTATACATCTATCGGGACTGGTGAGGCAACCATCGCCTCATCGCGCACCGTCCTGCTCGTCTCTCCCTCATTCCTGCGACCCATGTGCGTTGCACTACTGTCTACAACTAAACCTGCTCTAATACCACTTGTCACGGGGTTAGTCTTTACTCAGGCCAAACCCATGCGGTGCTCCAAAATGCCCTGCAAAATGGAACCTGCCAATGCGTGCCAGCGACAGAAATACGATGCTGCAACCAAGGCAACCACACAAGAGACAGGAAAATGGCAAGGAAACACACTCAAATGTACAAAGGCAAAACCTGTATTTTCATTAATGTAAATGGAGAGTTTACAAGCAAAATGCTACAACCACTAGACCTATCTAAGGGCTCAGAAGGCAGAGGAGGCAACGATGAACCGCAAGAATCCACTAGGAAACCGGCCCACAATTGTTCTCGCTCACCCTCCCGATACTATACATGCGGGGCATCCCGCCAAATCCCACCCTGGGGGTTCCAAGGTATCGAGGAGACTTGCATTTTTCTGGTTCGTCGCAAGAAATCCCAACACAAGAAAAATCTCCCAAAACTAGGTAAAACAAGGAAAAAATGACCTAGCGGCAGTTGCTCAAGACATCTTATTGCAAGATATGTACAAGGCCGTGTCAGATACCATGGCCAAGCAAAGTGCTTTGCAAATGGCCCTGACAACATGTCGCGACTGAGCATGGCTGGGGGAGGGAAATACGTGGCTTGAAATCGTGTTTTGGAAAGACGATTTTTCAGCGTGAAACCGTCCTTCCAAAAGATGATTTCAAGTCGAGGTGGCTTATCCCGCATGCTACATGGTAGGTATTTTTGATACTATTGTTCATATCAACCAAAAATACTTATTTTCATAAATATTCATTCTGATATCTATTTTTATAATTTTTTTAGTATTATTTAAAAAAAAATCTCTTTATAAACGCTATCAAAACCTAAGATGCACGTTAGCTGCATTCATGAAAGAAACCTCGTCAGTGGTGCCTTTCGTTTCCAGAACGGCAAGGAAGTTAGGCTAGTCGTAGATCAGTTATCAGTGTTTTATGTTTTTTTAAAATAATTTCTCGTTTAAAGTGGGCAATAAAGAATGTGAAGTAACTGTTGAGCGTTGACGAAAGTGTTTGTCTAAAACAAAAAAAAGTTAAATCACCAATGTGTTTGCCTCGGGGAAGTAGTTATAAGTCGGCGACCTAGGAACCGGTGATAGCTAAACTAAAGTTAACTGCACTCATGAAAGGAACCTCGTCAGTGGTGCCTTTCGTTTCCAGAACGGCAAGGAAGTCAGGCTAGTCGCAGGTCAGTCAGTGTTTTATGTTTTTTTTTTAATAATTTCTCCTTTAAAGTGGGCAACGAAGGATGTGAAGTAACTGTTGAGCGTTGACAAAAGTGTTTTTCTGAAAGAAAAAAAAAAGTTAAATCACCAATGAGTTTGCCTCGGGGCAATAGTAATAAGTTGGCGACCTAGGAACCGGTGATAGCTAAACTGACAATCCTAATTCCTAGGTGAGAAAATCTTCTGACCGATGGCCCTAGTAACCGTTATCCAGTTATAATGGCTATTCCAAGGGACCAGCCTATCCAGCAGCTGTTCCTTCTTTTTGCGCGGCCGCGTATGTGTACGTTTTGATTCCAAGGGAGGCCAATACATACAGCTTTTGTGCTATATCATCATGTATATTGTGCAACGTGACAAGAGAAGATAAGTGCGACAAACAAAAGAAATAGAATAGTATTTATTAAAAGCCTCAGATTCTACTCCACTGATCATTTTCATATAAAGGATATTATGATACTCGTTACAATTAAAATCATCATGATCCGTAATTACTGGTAGCATCGATGATCGTCTATCTATCTTTCCGGGATGCCTCCTATATCTCAGGATCTGCAAGAAACAGCGTCAGTGACTCGGATCAGAATTCCGGCGGGGATCTCTGACGGTCAAGTCAATGACGATCCAGGAAAACGTATCCTTATGGTCAAGCCTCTCGGGATGAGCTCCATGCTAGGAGGAGTGAGTGTGGTGTGAATGGAAGTGAAAGCGGGTTGGGAAAGATGATGGCCGAGATGGAAGAGTCTTCCTGTGTGGTCCTTCTTCCTTTTTTCTGTCGTCCGTTCCAGTGGTCTCTCTTTCTTTTTTGCTTTGCTTACTTACTTTTGGCTTATCCTGGCTGGGTTTTTACTCTGGCTTGCCTCAGGATCCCCCATGTCGTCAGACGCATGCGACGAGGTATCGTGCCATAGACGGGACGCCTTTTCTGACAGATGGCTGGGGAAGCTTCCATGCTCTCTGACATTCCCTCTGTTTGCTCCATTCCAGGAAGCCTGGTAGGACCTCGATCCGCGGGTCGCCACCCTCGAGACTCGCGCCCTCTGGCTGGGTCCTTCCCCTGGCTGTATGGCAGGATGGTGGAGAGCATGGAACCTTGATCATGGGGTTTCCTTCCCTTCTGGTATGAGTGACGGCTGTGGGTATTAATTGCGGCATGGCAGGCGCTGCCGCACGGCCCTCGGGAGGCCCGCCATCATCCTTGGAGGGGAGGTGCCGCTTCCTTGGCGGCTGGTGCCTCTGCCCGAGCTGGGGAATGAGCTGGAGAGATGGGGCCCAACTCCGAGGGGCCTGGCCTCGAGGTGGCTCAGCTGGGCGGAGGAGGGCTGAGCTCGACTCCGGACCAGCTGAACTCGGCTTCAGGCGAGCTCAACCTGACGAAGGTGAGTGGGGCGCAGCCCAGCCCAGGGGACTTGACCTCGGAGGGGCTCCACGTGGCGGAGGAGGCTTGGGCTCGACTCCTGACCACGGGGCCCGATCCTAAGGGACCCGCCTTGGGGGGAGACTTACGCTCGGCTTCGGCCTAGGCATCCCGCCCCGGCGGGGACCAACCTGGCGAAGGACGGAGCTCGACTTCGGCAGGCGAGTCCGCTGTTCTAGGGGAGCTCAGCCCGGCAAAGGGACCCATGTTGAAAATCCAGCGTGGCGTCTGATAGGGACTCCACGTCAATCTGCCCACCCCATGTCAGTGATCCAGCCACATCAATACTATTTATACTAATATTATTTATTAGATTTTTTTATATAAATATATATTTTTATATTCATAATCATGGTTGTTGCCATCAGGATCGTCGTGGCCCGTAGCTCTGGTATGTCGAGTCCCTCCCACTGGGCACGCGGCCTCCGGCCTCGTGAATCGGCTCTCTCCATCGGACGGACCTGTAAAACAGGAGAGACCTAGACTGGGGATTCCGACGAAGACACTCCGACGATCAAGTCAGTGGGACGAACGAGGGAAACGAAAGACCTCTGAGGTGGAGAACTTGGAGAACTCTCTGCTTCCAGAGGGTGATAAAATGGAAGATAATGTAGGACTCAAGAGGGTCTGTCGTCTCTTACCTCCCCTTACCTTTTGATGCTGGTTTTATGTAGATGAGCGACTCTTGTCGTCTGGGGGGAGGCGTGCTCTTCTTGACGTAGGCCTGTGAGGCTTCTATAGGCCTGAGAGGCTAGGATAGGCTGGTGAATCTTCTTCTTCTGGGTGGTTCAGGAGGTTGGTGATGGAGCATAGTGCCTTGGGTGGGGCACTCCTTCTTGATTAGTGTAAATTATGACATGAGGGCTTTAATATAGCCCCCCTTACAGGCGGCGCGCTACAGGACCTATAGCAAGATGGCAGGGATGATGATTTTACGTGTCGGGGCAGCCATCCAGGCTTCCTCGTACCTGTACTTTGAAAAGCATACCTGGGATGGAGTCAGACAGACCGTGGCATGTGAATCGAGACGGGTAGGTGGAGGCTCTCAATGCACATGGACTGAGGCAAGGCATGCAGAGTCTTCATGTGCCGGATCGAGGCATGGCACGCAGAGTCCCCATGCCCGTGGATCGAGGCATGGCATGCAGAGTCCCCCACGTGTGTGGATTAGGACGCCAGAACCCCACTAGAGCGGGGCACTGGGCTGCCCCAAGCAGAAGCCGGGTGGAACTGGACTGGAGCGGGGCCCCAGGTTGACGATGGGCATGCACAAGGCGGCTGAGGTGCCGCCCTTCTCCTACTACGGCGACGTGCGAGCCGGGGCAAGACTCCACACCGGACTAGGGTGGAGCCGCGCTACTTCCTGCGCGTGCGGAGATTGAGGTGGGCCATCCGTTGGAGCACGCGGGAGTTGGATGAGAGCAGCCTGTTGGATCGTGGGGCTTCCCTGAGATGGGAGGAGCCAGACCGCGGGTGGAGCCATCTTGGGGCCGGACTATTCGCGGGGGAGAACGTCGGGCGTTGCCGGACTGGGTGGAGCCGAAGCTGAAGCAGACCGAGCCAGAGAAGAACGTTACGTCGGGCATTGCTGGACTGGGCGAAGCCGGATCTGAAGCGGATGGAGCTAGAGAAGGACGTTGCACCGGGCGTTACTGACTGGGTGGAGTCATGCCAGGCGGAGTCAAAGTGGGCGCGGGCACGGTGGATAGAGCCGGACTGACCCGTGCCACTACTTTGTGGGCTTGGCCAGATTGGGCGGAGCTGTGTTGGACTGGCACGGGGTTGTGCCGGACTCGACGGAGGCGTGCCGAACTGGCTCGGGGTCATGCTGAACTGGACAAAGTCGTGCCGGACTGGTGTGCTGGACTGGCACGAGGTTGTGCCGGACTCGACGGAGGCGTGCCAGACTGGCTCGAGGTCATGTCGAACTGGGCGGAGTCATGCCGGACTGGCGCGAGGTCGTGCCGGACTGGGCGGAGTCGTGCCAGACTAGCGCAGGGTTGTGCTGGACTAGGCAGAGTCGTGCCGGACTGGCACGGGGTCGTGCCAGACTCGGTGGAGGCATGACGGACTGGTGCAAGGGCATGCCGGACTGGGCACGGGCATGTCGGACTAAAGCTAGGGTGTGCCGCTGACGAAGGCGGAGTCAAGGTGCCTAGGCACAGTCGTGCCGGACTGGAGCTGGGGTGCGCCACTGATGGAGTCGGAGTCAAGGTGCTTGGGCATGGTCGTGCCTTAGGCATGACCCTGGTGTCGGACTGGGCACGAGCGGGGCCGAGGTGCACGGGAACCGGAGAGCTCCACCTCGGAACTGGAGCCAGACCCCATGCGGGCGGAGCCGGACTGGGTTAATGTGGCATAGAGGGTGCGGGGTCAACTGAGACGCCATTCGAGGGACCTTTCCACCCCTGCCGTGCTGACGCGCGAGGTGAGGTAGGACTCCACGCCGGATCGGGGCACGGACTGAGCAACCAAGAAGTCATACTTCATGCATGGCTGAAGTGGGCTGGCCAAATTGCCGACCTGACCTCCACAGGGGCCGATCTTCTCTTTGAACTAGCGGACCCACCATCTTCTTTTAATGGGAGATTGGAGATACCCGTGAAGCACGTGGCCACGTCAGCCACCAAGGAGGATGCAGTGTCAGGGCCGAATGGATTTTTTTACTACTGTAATAGATGCCCCCACTCCCTGAATCCAAAATGTCAATGTTTTGGATAAAGGGAGTACCATTATCAATTCGGCTTTGCACCGTAGCGGGCTTTGTACTGGTTCAAGAAGTCAATTGCTAGATGGAACTGAATTTGCTGTAGGTTAGCGGTTGGACTTTGAAGGCCTAGATGAAGGCATCGAGTCTAGCTGTCCTCTTTATAAATAGGGAGTGGCCTGCAAAACAAAGTAGAAGGTGGTATTTCATAAATTTACTTGCCTGTAGGTACTTTAACCGAAGGTTTGTTGCATTGTGAAGGTGCTAGTACTTCAGTCTGACTCCTCTTTGACTGGATAGAAGGTAGTGCCGTGAAGGAAGAAGTTGGTGAAGTGCATAACTTGGGTGCACACATACATGACCGGGCATATAGTTGAGATGGCCGAGCTCAAGGTATCCCTCAGAACCTTTGATGAAGGCATTGAAGTTGCTGGAAGGTGGGAGCCACTCTAGCTAAAGAACTCAAGGAGAGAGAGAGTTTGACTCCAGCCAGATGCTCGACCTCGAGGGAGCCTCCATGGAGGAGGAACTCAAGGAGCAGGAGTTCCACTCCAGCCAGAAGCTCGACCTCGGGGGAGCCATCCTGGCAGAGGAACTCAAGGAGAGAGGGAGTTCGACTCCGGACAGATGCTCAACCTCGGGGGAGTGATCCTGGCGGAGGAACTCAAGGAGCAGGAGTTCAACTTCGGCCAGATGCTCGATCTCAGGGGGGCCATCATGACGGAGGAACTCAAGGAGCGGGAGCCCGCCAGTGCATGCGCGGCCGTCGCAAACTCCAACTGGTGGAGGTGCAGCCATCACAAGCTTCCATGGTGGATGGCCTTGTTCATTCCAGCGGCCGAGGATGTTTAATAGGGTTGGTGATAATGGTGTTGTGGAAGCCCTCAGGAGGGGAGCAGTACAGTGCATGCACTTGTGAGCTTTGTACCATCCAATGCCTATGTTGCATGGAGTGACTAGATCACTGTTTGCATCAGGTTTGCATGGAGTGGAGGACAAAATCCCATTCATAGTCTTTGCATGGTGTGCATGAGATGATGAGGCCTTCCCTTATTCCACCTTTTGGGAACCGCACCTCGTCGTTGCCTTCGATACTCTTCATTTTAAATGGGAGTTTGACCTTAGCAGGGAGCTTGGTCTCAGTGAGATGCTTGACTTCAATGAGGAGCTTGGCCCCAGTGAGGAGCTTAGCTTCAGCTCGGCTTGAGAAGGAGCTTGACTTCAGCTCGGCTTGAGAAGGAGCTTAAATTCAGCTCGGCTTGATTGAGGAGCTTCATTAAGGAGCCTGACTTCAGCTCGGCTTGATTAAGGAGCTTTGGAAGCTTCCTGGCTTTGGTGTAGGACCTCTGGCATTTCCCGTCTTGAGGGTCGGGGTTTCCGGTCTTGAGGTACCAGGCTTCAGGAGTTTCTGGTCTTGACGTGCCAGGATTTCTGATCTTTGGTTGCCGAACTGGAGTCCGGGCTTTAGGTGCCGGGCTTCTGGAGTTTTCGATCTTTGGTCCCGGGCTTCAGGAGTTTCTGGTGCTGGGCTTGAAGAGTTTCCGGTCTTTGGTTCCCGGGCTTCAGGAGTTTCCGGTGCCAGGCTTGAAGAGTTTCCGGTCTTTGGTTGCCGGACTGAAGTTCGGGCTTTAGGTGCTGGGCTTCTGGAGTTTCCGGTCTTTAGGTACCGGGCTTCAAGAGTTTCCAGTCTTGAGGTGCCGGGGTTTCCGGTCTTACTTCATCAAAATTGGAGTCGGACGGACGGGCTCCTGTATTGGTGAAGAGCAAAGTTGCACCAAAGAGGAACTTTAATTATTAAGGAGGAATTCTTACATCCTTAATAAAGTGGCATACCCGTTGGTTCGCCATGCCAGGAGGCGAGCTATAGATGGTGGGACCTTCGGAGCTTCCCATGGACATCCCCAGACTGTGAGTACAGCAGATGCCAAACTGTGAGTTTTTCGATAAATGGCGGGACTTCTTGAAGTCTTCGTGGACATCTCTGGACTGTAAGGCAAGAGCTGAACTGAGAGTCAAGCGGTAGATGCGGGGCTCTGAAAGTTTCGTGGCTTTGGTGCCAGGCTTCGAAAGTTTCCGGGCTTTGGCTCTTGTCAAGAAACCTTACGGGCAGTGACGGGCTCTGGCAGACTGTAGTGCTTACCCTTGATAGTAGTATAGGAGCTTTTCTTGTAGAACTGATACACAATTTTTTACATTACAAAGATAGCGGAGAAAGGAGTTACCTTAAGAAAGAATATGACTCCGTTGCATGGGAGAATAGAGCTCCTTTGCATGGGAGAGCAGGGCTCCATTGCATGGGAGAAGAGGACTCCTTTGCATGGGAGAAGAGGACTCCTTCGCACGGGAGAGATGAGGCTCCGTTGCATGGGAGAGAGCTCCGTTGCATGGGAGCATAAGGCCCAGTTGCATGGGAGCTTGAGGCTCCGTTGCATAGGAGAGATAAGGCTCTGTTGTATGGGAGCTTGAGGCTCCGTTGCATGGGAGAGGGCTTCGTTGCATGGGAGCATAAGGCCCTGTTGCATGGGAGCTTGAGGCTCCATTGCATAGGAGAGATGAGGCTCCGTTGCATGGGAGCTTGAGGCTCCATTGCACGGGAGAGATGAGGCTCCGTTGCATGGGAGACGGCTCCTTTGCATGGGAGCTTGAGGCTCCGTTGCATGGGAGAGGGCTCCGTTGCTTGGGAGCATAAGGCCCTGTTGCATGGGAGCTTGAGGCTCCGTTGCATAGGAGCTTGAGGCTCCGTTGCATGAGAGAATAGGACTCCTGAGAAGTGACGGGCGTTTGAAAAGACCATGAGCATGAAAACTACGATTATACCCTTTTTCCTTCTCTTCTTTTTTTTTTTCTCTTCTTCTTCCTTTTTTCTTCTCCCTTTTTTTTTCCTTTTTCTTTTTTTTCTCTCTTTTTTTTTCTTGGAACCCGTGCGGCCAGCCACCCATGGCATTGGCATGGGTTTGAACATTCTCTGCCTGATCTTGCTGGGGATGACGATGCCCCTTCAGGCTCGGAACCTTTTCTTGAGACCACTCCCTAAAGTCTTGAGAGAGGGGGGAGATCTCGTGACCCCATCCTCATGCCCCAGTCTACCCCCTGGGGGTAGAGGATGAAGGTGCCTACTGTTGGGGAGCTTTGATCTGCCCCCCTACCAAGCATCCAATCTGTTGCCGCCTGGATCATCGTGGCCCGTAGCTCTGGTGCATCGGGTCCCTCCAGCCGGGCATTCAGCCTCTAACCTCATGAATCGGCTCTCTCCATCGAGCGAACCTGCAAAACAGGAGGGACCTGGGCCGGGGATTCAGGTGAAAACACTATGATGATCAAGTTAGTGGGACGATCGAGGGGAACAGAAGATCTCTGAGGTGGAGAGCTTGAGGAACTCTCTGCTTCCAGAGGGTGATAAGAATGGAAGATAATGTAGGACTCAAGAGGGTCTGTCATCTCTTACCTCCCCTTACCTTTTGATGCTGGTTTTATGTAGACGAGCGACTCCTGTCATCTAGGGGAGGCATGCTCTTCTTGACATAGGCCTGTGAGGCTTCTGTAGGCCTGGGAGGCTAGGATAGGCTAGTGAGTCTTCTTCTTCTGGGTGGTTCAGGAGGTTGGTGAAGGGACACAGTGCATAGGATGGAGCACTCCTTCCTGATTGGTGTAAACTGTGACCTGAGGGCTTTAATATAGCCCCCCTTATAGGCGGCGTGCTACAGGACCTGTAGCAAGTCTAGCAAGGATGGTGATTTTATGTGTCGGGGTGGCCATCCAGGCTTCCTCATACCTGTACTTTGAAAAGCATACCTAGGACGGAGTCAGACGGACCGTGGCATGTGAATCGAGACGAGGCAGGCGGAGGCTCTCTATGCACACGGACCGAGGTGAGGCACACAGAGCCTTCACATGCCGGATCGAGGCATGGCATGCAGAGTCCCCATGCGCGTGGATCGAGGCACAGCATGCAGAGTCCCCCACGCGCGTGGATCAGGGCATGCAGAATCCCACTGGAGCGGGGTGCTGGGCTGCCCCCAATGAAAGCCGGGCGGAACTGGACTGGAGCGGGGCCCCAGGTTGACGACAGGCGTGCACAAGGCTGGCTGAGGTGCTGCCCTTCTCCTACTACGACGACATGCGAGCCAGGGCAAGACTCCATGCCGGACTGGGGTGGAGCTGTGCTGCTTCCTGCACGTGCGGAGATCAAGGCGGGCCGTCCGTTGGAGCATATGGGAGCCGGATGAGAGCGACCTGCTAGACCGTGGGCTGCCCTGAGATGGGAGGAGCCAGAACGTGGGCGGACCCATCTTGGGGCCGGACTCTTCGCGTGGGAGAACGCCGCGCCGGACATTGCCAGACTGGGTGGAGCCGAAGCTGAAGCGGATAGAGCCAGAGAAGAATGCCGCGCCGGGTGTTGTTGGACTGGGCGGAATCGGATCTAAAGTGGACGGAGCCAGAGAAAGATGCAGTGCTGGGCATTGCTAGACTGGGTGGAGTCATGTCGGACGGAGCCGGAGTGGGCGCGGGCACGGTGGACAGAGCCGGACTGACCCGTGCCACAACTCTGCGGGCTTGGCTGGACTGGGCAGAGTCATGCCAAACTAGCACGAGGTTATGCCAAACTCGGCGGAGGCGTGCTGGACTAGCTCGGGGTCATGTCGGACTGGCTCGAGGTCATACTGGACTGGCATGGGGTCGTGCCAGATTGGACGGAGTCATGCCGGACTCGATAGAGGTGGCCGGACAGGCATGGGGTCATGCTGGACTCGGTGGAGGCATGCCGACTGGTGCGGGGGTGTGCCGGATTAGGCGCGGGCGTGCCGGACTGGAGCTGGGGTGCGCCACTGATTGAGGCAGAGTTGAGGTTCTTGGGCGCAGTCCTGCCGGACTGGAGCTGGGCTGCGTCGCTGACGGAGGCGGAGTCGGGGTGCCTGGGCGCGGTCGTGCCGTAGGCGTGACCCTAGTGCCGGACTGGGTGCAAGCGGGGCCGAGTGCATGGGAACCGAAGAGCGCTACCTCGGAACTGGAGCCAGACCCCATGCGGGCAAAGCCGAACTGGAGTAATGCGGTGCAGAGGGCACGGTGATGGTTGAGACACCGTTCGAGTGACCTTTCCACCCCTGCCGTGCTGACGCGCAAGGTGAGGTAGGACTCCACACGAGATCGAGGCACGGACTGAGCAGCCAAGAAGCCATACTTCGTGCATGGCCGAAGTGGGCTGGCCAAGGTGGGCTGACCAAATTACCGACCTGACAGCCATAGGGGCCGATCTTTTCTTAGAACAAGCAGACCCACCGTCTTCTTTTAATAGGAGACTTGGAGATACCCGTGATGCACGTGGCCACGTCAGCCACCAAGGAGGATGTTGTGTCAGGGTCGAATGGATTTTTGTACTACTGTAACAATGATATTATTTTTAATATTGTAAGAAAATAAAATAAAATAAAATATAGAACACAATTAATAGGATATGTAAAATTTTACTATAAAAAAATTATAAAAAAATCTTACACATTCATCCTATATAAAAAATTTAATAAAAAATCCAAGAATTTCTCTCACAAGTTTAAACCTTTCAAGAAGACACTCTAATCTCTCCAGGTTTTCTCTATCATTGTCACTGAAAACCTCTCTAACCTCTTGGATTCTTTTTTGAGATCCTAGGACATCTTTCTATTGAAGAGCACTTCGACAAGAATCCAAAGATTTGAACCGTATCAAAAACAAACTCAAAGACTTTGATCATCAATAAACACGCGAGATTAGCCCAAAATCCCATCGGATCAAGCCTAAATGAAGTCAGAAAGCCTGCTGACCGGTCGATCATGCCCAACCTCTATGCTAGACCATCGGATCATGCAAAATGCACTGCTTCCTCTTCATCAAACCAAGAATCTTCTTTGCCATTGGTCCTCGCAGAAGACTGCGCGCCACCATTTGATCGCGTAAAGGTATCAAATCCCCTTTGTGAGCCATGATGAAAAACCATGGCAATAAATGACATCAACCACACGGTGGTCCATGGTGTACCGCGTGCCTACCTAGAGGCCATGCACGCTGCAGCCTAGGCCTGGACCAAGCCTAGATCTGCTATAAGCATGTTCCGGGTCTTTTTTCCAGGCCAAATTAAGATACCAAACCTAGCAACCTCTACCTCATCTTAATGTTCAGCCTCCATCTGACTTTGAGAGCTTGTAATTGTTGCCCCCATGTCCTAAGTGTAAGGCAGAAAAGGATAGCATACCAATATGCAATAGCAAGGCAGAAACATGCATTTTAAAACTATTTTAAAACAAGCACAGCAGAAGACTTGGTAGATCGATCAAACGATTTACCAATCTACCAGCAACAGGATCAAGTTTAATGATATAGCATGCAATAAACATCAAAAACAAGATAAAACTCAAAGATATAAAAATACATTACCATTATACCTTTGTGGATGCAGTGGCGGTGCTCCAAGGATGGTGCTCTTGAGCCACACACATGTATGGCCTTTATAGGCAGTTCACACCGGGGCTCGACTCTGATCAACTCCCTCAGAGTGCTAGCTCCTTGGGATCCTTGAGGTCAATCTGCTTCTTCCTGGAAGACGAGGAGGACAGGTGGACCCTTCCTAACTAGCTCTCTTCCCAAGACCTAGCTTAAGTACTAGGTAGCTCACACCCAACAGCAAAATCCTCACAAGTCCCTTTCTTCCCTCTCAGAATCTCAGCAGCAAGGAGATTCAACGACCAAGAAGCAAAAACCATCATCCAGTAGCCCAGAAATAACTCTTATTTAAAGAGGTAGCCATGGGAGGAAGCAAGAGGAAGGATGAGAGATTGGGAGAGAAGATGGGAGGCATTCCAAAAAGGTTCCAAGCACAAAAGGCAAGTATGACCATCATACTATTATAGTTTGAAGCCAAAACTGGTCAAATTTCGAATTTCGAACTGAAAATTCGAAGTCAAAACCTTCCCATAATTCTTTCTAGAATTCTGCTCATCACAGCAAGTGTCGACTCATGCAAAATTGCCAAGTGTCAACACTTTCCAAGTGTCGACTCAAGCAAGTGTCGACACTTGGAACATGGTCAATCATATTGACCTTCGGTGACGACAAACGATTTTCAATCGTTGATCAGCCTTAAAATCATATAGAAATCTCTATGGTGTGTGACCTCATAGGTTCGAACACTAAGCCGGTAGCACTGGAACACTTCCAGTACCAGTCAAAGTCCTCATCTAGCAATGATACCCGATGTCCGAATAGGTCAAAGATGCAGAGCACCTCTCTAGAACCTCTGGCATATGGTTACTGCATAATTCATCCATTAGACCTTATAATGCTCAGGATGACCTAGGGTTCGACTGCCAACCCTAATTTAGTTTATCCAGATTGTGTCTCAACTTTACAAGTTCTGTGACTCCTCACAAGAACTACCCTGGCCAAGGATTTGCTAAATTGAGACACAATGAGTCATTCACTCCAAACTATTTGGAGGAGTCAATTCCATCTTGATCTACCATCGCTCCACAAGTACTTGACTACACTCAAAAACCTTCAGTCACTGGATTAGAAATCCAGGTGGTCCGGCACCAAAGGACAGTGAGTTGCTTGCAAGCTCCATGATGACCTCAGGTCTGAGGGATACATATACCCATATCCCTTCGCGAGCAACCCTTTGGTAGAAAGGAGCTCCATAGATGGTCACATTCTGAAAGATGTCATACATTTTACTTGCATATTATACCAGTGTCTCCATACTTCTTGGTTAAGAGGACAACCAACAAATGTGATATACAATAACCTACACTTGATACATTAAAGTCCTATAACAATGTATCATTTGATTGTGAACCAGTTTAAGAACTACTTGATATATCCTCTCTATATCAAATAATGTAGTTCTAAGGACTCCATCATACAAGAGTTCATTTCAAGAAAATATAAATATGATGAACAGTCAAAAGAATAACTTTTATTCATTAAAAATTTATATATAATTATAAAATGGCACAACCGTCTACAGCCTAGACGATTGGCTTTGGAACATAATTTCCAACAACTCTCACTTGGACTAAAGCCAATCGGTACAGAAACTCATTCCCATTTTCTATTTATAACTATCAAACTCTTGAATTCTGATGCCTTTAGTGAAGGGATCAGCCAGGTTCTCCTTTCCATCGATCTTCTAAAAGTCAATGTCACCTTGTTCTACGATCTCTCATACAAGATGATAGCATTGTAGAATGTGCTTTGTGTGGTGATAAGACTTCGACTCTTTGACTTGAGCAATAGCTCCAGTGCTGTCACAATACACCAAAATAGGACCATCCAGGGAAGGTGCCACTCCCAACTCGCCAAGGAATTTTTGCAACCACACTGCTTCCTTTGCTACATCCGATATTGTAATGTACTCTGCTTCGCATACTAAGTCCGTCATAGTAGGCTGCTTGGAACTTTTCTAGCATATCACTCCATTAAGGGTGAAGACAAATCCTAACACACTCTTGCTATCATCCTTATCTGACTGAAAACTAGAGTCAGTATATCCCACAAGTTTCAAGTCAGGTTCTCCATAAATCAGCCATTGGTCCTTAGTATTTCGTAAATACTTAAGGAAGGTCTTTACCACTTTTCAATGAGCTTCACTTGGGTCAAATAGGTATCTGTTCACTACGCCTAGTGAGTATGCCACGTCTGGTCGAGCACATGTCATAGCGTACATGATAAAATCCACTGTCGAAGCATATAGGTTTTTGCTCATACGCTCTCTCTCCTCAGGAGTTGTCGCACAATTCTCTTTGGAGAGAGCAATTCCAGTGCCTATTGGAAGATAGCCTTTCTTAAAATTTTTTATGCTGAACCGCTTCAGCATAGTATCAATGTATGTAGACCGGGACAGTCCTAGAAGCCTCTTAGATCTATCTCTATAGATCTTCATACCCAGTTATAAGAGGCTTTATCCAAGTCCTTCATAGAGAATTGAGATGACTACCAGACCTTTATTCCTTATAGTGCTAGGATGTCATTCCCGATTAAGAGAATATCATCCACATACAATACAAAGAACATAATCACAGAACCATTAGCCCACTTGTAAATGCAAGTCTTCTCCATTCCTAACGAAGCCATACGATTTGATACACTTATCAAATCACATGTTCCAACTCCGTGATGCTTGTTTTAGTCCATAGATTGGACCTTTGAAGTTTGCACACCTTTGACTCGTTTGTGGATGTAAACCCTTCAGGTTGTATCATATACACCTTGATGCGAGATGATTCTAAGATTGCTAAAGATGCAAGAAAATAGTAAATTAAATTTTTTATATATTTTTTAGAATTTAATTTGTAGGCTAGATTTTCAAAATTAAGTAAGAACTAGTATAAGGAATAGCAATGCAAAGAATCATCGTATCGCAGGCAAACACATGCAAAATAATAAATTCCAGGACCCGAGAATTGAAAAACTCCCGGATTATGATAGCTTATCTTCATCATATCATAAATTAAAAGAAGGGAAAGATGTTACCAATTAGTGATTTAAAGAACTTCTGATAAAGAGATCACACAGCACTCTGATTGGAGTCTAGATGATGAAGCTCGGTTTTCCTTGAGCCGATGACTGATTTGAGCAGTCCTGGAGGCAAGGAAAGCCTCCTCTGGGGAGGTGAAACACCTCGAGGATCCTGCAAAATGTCAAGGGTCAATCAAAATAGCAAGTAAGAAAAAGAAAGGGAACTAGGTTTAGAAGGAATCAAGTTAGGTTTTAAAGCGGGGCGGCTTGAAGCTTGATGAAGATCTCCTTGCTTGGTGGCTTAGGGCACTCCTTCTTGGATGTGTGAACGCTTGGATGGCAGTGAGTTAGGGCATGGAAGGATGCTAGGGCAGCAAGGAATTCGGCCAAGCAAGAGAACACAAACACAAACCAAAGAACAAAAGCAAAATAACACAAGCTCGCGAGCTCAAATAAATTTACCAGGATTTTGATATCATGAAAATAAATTTAGCAAGGGGTGTGAGACCCCACTGCCTTCGCTTTCGAGTGTTGAGGGGTATGAGGCCCTAGTTATCTTTTCCCTTGCTGAGTCCTCTCTATGATCTTGGAGCTTCTCCTTCATGGCCCCAGGAAGCGATTTGGGTGGGATGCCCTAGGCTCCGCATGTAGTGAGATCGGTGGGATGCCCTAGACTACATGTAGTGGGATGGGTGAGATGCCCTAGAGGTGCGACGTCTTTTCGTGAATGTAAGTCCCAAGTCCATAGAGTATCTATATTTCTTTCCTCTACATATTTTTTCGCCTTCTTGACCCTAATCACAAGAGACTTCTCAGCTCTCCAACGATCCTCCTAGCCTCCCCTTTTGTCCTGCATCAATTTTGGTATCAGAGCAGGAGAGGATTAATGTTGAAAAAAAAAAGAAAAAAAAAGAAGAAGAAAAAAAATTACAGCGAGCCTGACTCGACGGAGTCGAGTTTTTCTTACCCCAGGGGAATGATGGGGACATCAAAACCCATCCGATTTTTTCTTTTTTCTATCCCAGATTTTCTTTTTTATTTTTTGATTTTCTTATTCCACCTATTCCACCTATCCCCGCTATTCTCACTTTATTCCTGATTATCCCTGTCTTATCCCTGAGACCTATCCCTGTCATCTTCTTCCCTCTTTCCTCCTAGATCCAAATTCCCCTCCCCTCCATTCCCAGTTGACGTACCACCGGATCGCCTCCCTTCCCTATGCCGGTTGCCCAACCAACCACCGCCAGTCATCTCCCTCGTGTCGCCGTCTGCCCTGCTGCTCCGCCCGTGCCACGCCCCTCTCCCCCACTGCCCCATAGCCATCCGCCCCTTGCTGCTCTGCCCATGCTGTGCCGCGCCCCTCTCCTCCGTCTACCCCTGCTGCTCCGCCGTGCCGTGCCCCTCTGCCCCGCGCCGCCATCCACCCCCATCAATGGCCTCCATCGTGTTGGACGAGGCGAAGATGAAGAATATCCTTCGTCAGGTAGAGTTCTACTTCAGCAACAGCAATCTCCCCCGGGACAAGTTTTTAAAGAAAACCGTGTAGGAGAGCGAGGATGGATTGGTGAGCTTGGCTCTCATATGTTCATTCTCTTGGATGAAAAGCCATCTTGGATTGAACGCTGCTGTGAAACCCGATGTAGTGCCAAAGGAGATGGTACTGGTAGTAGCTGAAGCTCTAAAGTTGTCTTCTTCTCTACGAGTCTCGGAAGATGGGAAGAGAATTGGTAGAAGTACTATACTATTGAAGCCAGAGGAGGTTATAGAGCAAGTAGATTCAAGAACTATTGCTGCATCCCCTTTGCCTTATGATGTTAAGCTTGAAGATGTAGGGTCTTTCTTTGCAGAGCACGAGAAGGAAAATTTTATGCACGGATTTCAAAGCTACGCCCTTTTCAAAGTCGCATAGATTTTAGGGCAAGCACTGGTTTTTGATGAATTTAGAGTATGCCTAATTTATTTATTTTAAATATGGAAGTTGGGAAGTTTTTTTTAAAATTAGTTTTAGATTAGGATTAGTTTGATTTTTCCACCATATGAGAAGGATTGTGTTTAGTTTTCTACCATATTTTCAGGCTACAAACAAAGTAGGTTTGGGTTGTCACCTTTTTTTGGGCTGTATGTCTTGTTTTCTTTACTTGGACCCCAAGTTTTGTAAGCCTATATAAAGGCACCTCCTCTCTTGAATAAAATATTAAAAATATGAATTTTTGAAAACAGTGTTCCTGGTTTTGCCTCCGTTATGAGTGGGCATGAGGCCCGTCTTTCCTTCACCTGCGAGTGTCGAGGGGTGTGAGACCTCACTGCCTTCACTTTCGAGCCTCGAGGGGCATGAGGCCCTAGTTATCTTCTCCCTTACTGAGTCCCCTCTATGATCTTGTAGCTTCTCCTTCACGACCCCAGGTAGTGACTTAGATGGGATGCCCTAGGCTCTGCATGTAGTGAGATGGGTGGGATGCCCTAGACTACATGTAGTGAGATGGGTGAGATGCCCTAGAGGTGTGATGTCTATCCGTGAAGGTAAGTCCCAAGTCCATAGAGTATCCATATTTCTTTCCCCTATATATTTTTCCGCTTTCTTGACCCTAATCATAAGAGACTTCTCAGCTCTCCAACGATCCTCCTAGCCCCCCCCTTTTGTCCCGCATCAATAAAGTATCCATCTTTTTTTATGATTTTTGGTATAAAAATCATAAAAAAATAGTTTACTCTTTCCTTTCATCCAGATCCATCCCTATTGCATGATCACCGCCATTCCACCGTCGCACATCACCCCCACCCAGGTCAAAGATCCACCAACGCCCCTTGCTGCCACGAACGCCCAATCATCCCGACTGGAACCACGACGCCCTCCACTCCTCCGATCGGCGCCTCCAAAACCATCGACCGCGACCGACGCTCCCACCCGAACCCCCTCCTCCACCATCCGGTCGCTGATCTCACTGGAGCCGCCTGAGATTGCAAGGCCCGCTGTCACCTCTTTTTCACCTGGGACAAGGATCGCCCGATCGACGCCGCCCACCAATCTCCATCTCCAATCAAGCCTAGACCCAATCGGTGCCTCCCGCCGAATCCGTTGCCAGCAGTCGATGACTGGGGATCCACCTTCCCTCCACCCAAATCCGAGCCCCATCTCCTCCGCTCCCATCGGCGTCGTTCTAGAACAAGCCGCGGCCAAAGTTCCCGCCTCGGCCTCCTTCCCCCCCACCGGTCCGATCCGGTCCCCTTCGACCGCTCTGCCATCTCCTCAGCCCCACCGCCTCTGTCATCGCAGACACCACCGCAAGATGTAGAAGACGAAGAAGATAAGGAGGAGAAGCCCCAAGCCATGGTAGCCTCC
Source organism: Areca catechu (assembly GCA_021397845.1). Taxonomy (NCBI): domain Eukaryota; kingdom Viridiplantae; phylum Streptophyta; class Magnoliopsida; order Arecales; family Arecaceae; genus Areca; species Areca catechu. The sequence continues at coordinate 130,998,722 of CM038038.1, read as the reverse complement.
CCCCACCCCCTCCCGATGTCATCTCAGCCTCTTTCCAAGCCTGCAACTAGACCGCGCCTGCCACTGCCCTCGCCATCTCTGCTGTCCCCTACCTTGTCACAGTCCGTGGTCACCGCATCGAGTCCATCCCCGAGCTCCCTCCTCATCGATGCCGTCCGCTGCTACGCTATCCTCAACCCCTATTCCCAGCTGATCGGAGAGATCCACGACCGGCCGAGAGATCACCGTGCCGGCCTTCTCCCCATCCGTGCCGCCGTCGCCGCCTAGTGCCAGTCACCGATGAAGCCCATCGGAGTCTCTGTTCCACCCTGCATCAGACCGAGAGAAGAAGAAGGCACGAACGTGAAAGCATACCCGCTTCTTACTGCCGACTTCAACACCATGCACGGATCTCAGCACTGCATAATATTCATGGATCTCAAAGTAGCCAATAATAAAAAAGAAAATATAAGGAAAAGAAAAAAATCTAGAATTTGTTTTGAAAAAAAAAAGTGAACCTAGCCTCTTTTGATGTGATTGGTCCCGGTTCCATCAAACCCTCGCTCACCCAAACTCGACGGAGTCGAGTTCTCCCCACTGTAGGAGAATGATGGGGACCGAGAATCTATTTTATTTTATTTTATTTGAGTCTATTAGTCCTGAGTCACTTGTACTAAAGTGAGTCAATTGAGTCCTGTAATAAAATGAAACAACTGAGTCAATTGAATCCACTTAGTCAGGTCCAGTCATTTTTAGTTCAGTCAAGTCCGATCGAGTCCATTCAAGTTATGTTCAAGAGGAGAGTCAGCCAACCAGGAGATTAACCATGCCTCCCCAACCAAATATGGCCTTCATGCACCTGGACCCTTTCATGCCGCTAAGCCCGCAAGAGAGAGCTCTAGTCCAAGACAAAGGCCCACTGTTGACCAGGTCCACCAGGATTTCTTGGCCCACAAGTCATGGTTTCTTAGCCCTCAAGTCATGTACCCTGGGATGAATCTATAAATACCACCCCTCCCCTCTTGTATGAAGTATCTTTTTCTTATGAATACAACCTTGCTGAATTTTGAATAATTACTTTGTGTTTGGTGTTCTAGTATTGGTTCTCTTATTCTTGTGTGCTCTTCTTGTGTTCCTTGATCGAAACCCTGCTGCCCTAGCATCCTTTTGCATCCTTGGAGATCAGCCACGCCCAAGAAAAGGAAGTCCTAGCTGCCGTCCGAGACAAGGAGCTTCTTCCTCCCCGACTGTCATCTCCTAACCCTAATCCCGATTCCTTCAAAACTCTAGTTCCTTTTCTCTTTTTTTATTTACTATTTTGATTGACCCTGATGCTTGCAGGATCCCCGAGATGCTTCACCTCCTCAAAGGAGGTATTCTTTGCTTCCAGGACCACCCAGATCAGCCATCAGATTCAAGGGAACCGAGGCTTCTTCATCCAGGCTCCGATCAGAGTGTGAGTGATCCCTTTAATTACTGAATTTATAATCTCTGACTGGTAAGAAACCTTCTCTTTTTTTAATTTCTGATTTATTGAAGATTAACTATCCTAAGCCGGGAATTTCTCAATTTTTGATCCTATCTTTTATTTGTCTAGCATGATTCAGCCTGCGATATAATGATTCTTAGAATTGCTGATTACTTGCTAGTCTTTACTTTACTTTCGAGAAATTATCCTACCAACCTAAATTATAAAAATCATAAAAAAAATAGTTTACTATTTTTTCTGCATATTTAGCATTCTTAAAGTCATCCCGCATCACACCTCCTCTTCCAGCTCACCATTCAAGAAAGTTATTCGGACATCCATTTACCAGATTTTATAGTCAAAGTGTGCTGCTAAAGCAAGCATGATCCGAATGGACTTGAGCATTGCCATAGGAGAGAACGTCTCGTCATAGTCAATACCATAACATTGACGGTATCCTTTGACAACCATACGGGCTTTATAGGTCTTCACCTGCCCGTCTGCGCCCCTTTTTCTCTTAAAAATTCATTTACATCCAATATGTTTATCCCTTCAGGAGGATCAACCAATGTCCATACATTGTTGATTTCCATGGATTCCATTTCGGATTGCATGGCTTCTAGCCATTTCTCAAAGTCGGACCTCTACATCACATCCATATAGGTGATCGAATCCTCATTGTTCTTATCGAGTTCAATGGGATCACCGTCCCGGACCAAGAAATCGTAGTATCTATCCAGTCGACTCGGTACCCTACTGGATCTCCTTAATGGTTCCTATATGGACTCTGAGTGTGATCTAATCACAACCGGTTTTATGTTATTCCTTAAGTGTGTCAGTTCTTCTACTTGTTGAACTTCACTAAGTTCAATCTTAGCGGCTACAGTTCCTTCACCAAGAAACTCCTTTTCCAAAAAAATAGCCCTAAGACCGACGAACAATTTTTTATTCCTCAACCAAGTAGAAATAATACCCCTTAGACTCTTTTGGATATCCAACAAATAGGCACCGATCAGAACTCGGTCCAAGTTTATCTATTTTCAAATATTTTACATAAGCCGGGCAACCCCAGATCCGAAGGTATGAGAGTGTCGGCTTACATCCAATCCATATCTCATATGGGGTTTTGTTAACGGATTTACTCGAAGCTTTATTCAAAAGGTAACAAGCTAATTCCAAAGCATATCCCCAAAAGGATAGCAGCAGAGAAGCAAAGCCCATCATGGACCGAACCATGTCAACAGGGTTCAATTACTCCTTTCAGACACTCCATTTAACCGAGGTGTCCCTGGAGGTGTCCACTAAGAGAGAATCCCATTCTCCTTGAGATATGTCAGAAACTCTCCGAAAAGATATTCATCACTTCGATCTGATCAAAGGGTTTTGATACATCTTCCAGTTTGTTTTTCTACTTTATTACGATATCATTTGAATATTTCAAATGACTCAGATTTATGTCTCATTAAGAAGACATAACCATACCTTGAAAAGTCATCTATAAATGTAATGAAATAACTGTACCCACCTCTGGCATTAATATTCATGGGTCCTCATACGTTAGTATATACCAGACTTAAAATTTCTTTGGCTCATTCACCTTTTCCAATAAAAGATGATTTTGTCATCTTTCCAAGAAGACAAGACTCACAGGTTGGAAGTGAATCACTTTCACTAAAGTCGAGGAGACCCTCGCACTTCAACCTATTTATCCTGTTCTTGTTAATATAACCTAGCCTTTAATGTCACAGGTACGCATTGTTGACATTATCTATCATAGGGCGTTTAATAGACGTGTACACCACACTAACTGATCGCAATAGTACATAAATCCCATTATTCATATATCCATTCATTATAACAAAACCATTCCAAATGATTTTGCAAATGTCATTCTTTATTGATAGTTCATAACCATACATGGCTAATTGGCCTACAGAAATGACATTTAAAATAAAAGATGGACAATAATGACACTCAATCAAAATTATTGTATAAGACTTGAAAACTAGTTTGAGGACTCCCAACGCCAGGACTGGAACTTGGCTTCCATTTTCCACGTTCAAGAATCTCTCGTCATCCTCGAATCTTCTACTAACTTGAAGTCCCTACAAAGAATTGTAAATATAAATTGGACTTCCTATATCCAATACCTAATTAGTAGTATCAAAGATAGAAAAACTACAAGATGTTATCATATAAATACCTTGTCCAGCACCTGCTACTTCCTCTTCTTGGACCTGTTCGGGTTAAGGGACGCAATGTAATGAAGACAGTTCCTTTTCTAATGTCCCCGCTTCTTGCAGAAGCACTCTGCTTGGCTCTTATCAGCCTTCTCCTTCTTTGCCTGACTGGGCCCAGAAGGATTCTGCACCTGTTTCCTTTTACTTTTCTTTTTTCCTTTCTTGAAGGGACGATGCCCTGCTAAAGATCCTCCCACTAGATTTACCATCCCTTTGTTCAGATGGTGGTCTTTCTCATAAGTCTGCAACAACCCCAACAGACCGTGGTAGTTAATTGCAGGCTTATTCATTCTATAATGATCGAGAAAATCTAGATAGGAAGAGGGGAGGGAATTCATAATCGCATCCTTCCCAAGCTGTTCATGAAAGGGATATTCGAGCTTGCCCAGGTGCTCAATCATCTCGATCATGTACAATACATAATCAGTGACTGAGATCCCATCATGCATCCGTGTATTGTAGATAGCATAGGAGATCCTATACCTCTCAACATCGTCTAGTGTCCCGAAAGACTCCTTCAACCTTTGAAGGATTTCTTTCGACTGGGCTTCTTCAAATTTATGACTGAACTCATCGTTCATCACTGCCAACATTATGCATCAGACAGTGTCCTGTCAGAGAGCCACTTCTAATAAGTATCTCTGACCGAACCCCGAGCATTGGGAGCAGGGGTTTCAGGTGCTGAATCTGATATCACATACAAGATCTGTTCATGCTCCAGGACAATCATGAGCCTTCGATACCAGCTATCGAAGTTGGGACTCTTAAGTTTCTCATTATCGAGAAGAGATCAGAGTGACAGGTTGGAAGACATATGAAAGGAAAACCAAAGCTAATTAGTGTATGAATTATTATCCTATGGATATGGACTTTAGTCTAAAGGCCCTCCCACTATTTTGTTCAGACTGGTAGCCTCTACCTCCAATCCGAGGAATCACTTTGATTCCTAAGTGGGTACTAGAGTCTAATAGACAATACATGAGCCTGACTTTGGCCGGCCCACCCATGCGTGTCTAAAGGTAGGTTCTTCAACCGATTACTTCTCCAAGTAACCTCTAGTATTTAGGTTTTGCCCCATGGTACACTTCAATTAGCCTTTGGGCCTCCTATTGAAGGTCCCAGTTAGGTCCAACCATTAACATGACAAAATCGATGCTTCTAACTAACGAATAGTCAAGCTCGACTTTGGCCAGCCCACCTAACTACCGTTAAGAGAGTCGCATTGAGCCATCATATTAGGAACAGCAATTCTAATAGCCCGATGAACACCCGATCTTTGGATCTACTGATGAATACCCAACTATTGGCCCATTACCATCCCACTTAATGGGAGGCTAAGACTTGGTTATTCCCATAACTTCATCTTTTATGGACCTAATAATTTATAGGGTTTAATCTTATTGTGACAGAAGAAGAGAGATGTGGGCACTAGAATCAGGAAAAGACTCCAACCAATTAAGGTCAAGTCCGAGTTCTTGTGGTTGGAGTAGCAAAAGAGAAGTCCTGTAATTTTTCTTTTTTTTGAGTCCAAATAATCTTGTAGTTAATTTCGAGTCCATGTTGGGTATGGTTTAATATCTTAGTTAACCCTACAATTGAGAGTTGGGTCCAGTTAAATCAAGCCCAATCCATGAGTCCATGAAGCATCAAGACAAGAAGAAGCCACCTCATCAAGTGACCCCCATCTTGTGCCACATGTCAAAAGCTCCAATGGATGTCGCCACTCCAACAAGTGGTCCCCACTTTATGCCACATGTCAAGAGCTCCAAAGGACACCACCACCTCATCAAGTGGTCCCCACCTTGCACCACATGTCAAGCTTTGAAGGAGTTTCAAGTAACAAATGCCACCATATCCTCCAACTCCTCACATTTCAAGCAACAAATGCCACCATATCCTCCAACCCCCCTTGTAATCCTCCTAATCCTATGGGTTTTCAAATTTTAAAAAATGTTGTAAGGCTTCTATTTAAGCTATGGGATGCCCCATTGAAAAGGGGTTAATGAATGAAGTTGGTATTTTTTCTTCTATGTATTTTTTTTCCTATGTGTCTATGTGGTAGCTAAGCCTTTCTCTTTCTCCACGCCAACCCTAATCTTTCCTTCTTCCATTCCCAACGCCAAAGACTTCCTCTTCTTTCATAACTTCAAACTAGCTCCAGCATTCAAGGGTGAATCAAGAAGATCATCACAAGGCGACCAACCTACTCCACTTCAAGCATTCCACCATGACGCCAAGATGGATCTACTTCAATGCCTCTTCCACCCTTCTTTCTTTTCTCTAGTTGATTGCTTGTTAAGTCACTCATCTTAGGGTTTCTTTGTTGCAGGGTTCTCCGGGATTCCGGCTTCAAGAGGAAGGTTTACTTGCCATAGATCCAGAAAACAAGAGGGGGCTTCAGTGGTATTATGTTCATGTCATCCGGGAGACCTCTTCAAGAGTGAATCTATTCTAATTGAAGGATCAATGTCAGGTATGTCTAGTGTTGATTAAGTCTACAATGTTAAATTAGACCTAGCTTGGCTTGCGTGGTTCTCTTCTGGTCCTATTCCTTTCTTATTCTGAGAGTCTCGATCACTAGGTTTATGTTAGATCCTTCGAGCTTTTTCACTAGATCTCTTTGATAGTTTATGTTGAGTTGTTTATATGCAAATAGGGAATTGCTTGGTTAATCATTTGCTAATCTCCATTAGGGTTGCATAGTTTCATTTTACATTCTACACCACTCCTGATGGGAGTCTTCCTCCTCCTCGAGTCCGTCAGGAGAAAGGAAGAGGGGAGGGCCAAAACCCTACCCCCAAAAACTATAAAAAGGGATCCCACTTTCCTCTCGTCGTCACCCTCCCCACCCCCTTACCGTCAGCGATGAGGAGCTGCGGCCTTCATGGATGCGACGACGAGTCCGGGGGAATCTCCGACAATCGACTGATGGAGGACCTTACCGGGACTAAGGTAAGACTTTCCGGCCTTTCTTCCTTTTTTTCCTTTGATTCCTGGTGACAAGGGTCACTGTCGATGGATACCGAACTGGATGGAGGCTAAGCCATCGTGGACCACCCCCCGTCCCATTCAACCGAGCAGAAGACGAAAGAGGGGGAGGAAGGAGAGGAGGAAGAGAGGGGAGAGGAGGAGAAGGAAAGAAGAATGGAAGGGAAAAAGAAAAGAGAAAAAAAGAGAGAGGGGGAGACCCATGTTCAACAAAGAAGGAGAGGAGAGAGGAAGAAAGACGGAAAGAGGAAAGAGAAAAGAAAATAATAATAAAATAATAATAAATATAAATATTGAAGGGGAAACTAAAAAACTCCTCTCTCTTGGAATTCGTGAAGTAACGGTATCAACGGGTGGATTATTATGAAATTCGGATAAAAGATTTTAGATTGATAATTATCCTAGAATTATTTATGTATATTAAAAATTATTATTGTACGGGAACAGCCTTCTGAGCAGAAGGGTGCTGACCGAGCTCCGGATACAGACTGATATCGGGTACATTTAGATTAGCTCTAGAGAAGTAAGGATTTCTAGGCATGATTACCAGTTTTATACATATATCTTATATGGCATGATTTGATCCGACCACATGAGCATTGGCATGCATGGTTGATTTCGCATGGTATATTTTTGACTTCTCATGATGGATAGTATGATTGATATTATTATTATTTATATTCCTATATACCATGTTTCATCAAGCAAGGTTACCTTTGGATGGGTTGGACCGTGATGCTGGTCATTGGAAAACTTAAAATGACATGACTTGACTACATGATATGAATCTATAGTGTTAATCAAGGTTATAAGGTGTTTGAAATAGCTACGTCACGGGCAGGACCGTGGTTACTAAGATTGCTAGTCATAGACACGAGTGTGACAATGAGATTGCTAGTCATAGACGGAAGTGTGATAAAGAGCTTGTCAGTCATAGTCGGGAGTGTGATCCTGAGATTGCCAATCATGGACGAGAGCATGACCGTGATTAGTCCAGAATCCTAAAGAAGAATGATAACTAAATAAAATATAATAAGAAAATATGATATTATCAAAGGTTTTATTTATATGTGGCATTGAGTTATTTTGGTTGCATGATATGATATTCTTATTTTCTTGTTATTTTCAAATTATATTATTACTGGTGTTACTGTATGGAGTCTTTACTGGGCTTTAAAGCTTACTCTCCACTTCTTGATTTTTTTTCAGAGATACACGATGCATAGCAAGGGTAGATCGAATGCCAGGATTTTAGATTGTTTAGCCAGTTCTATTTATAATACCTATGTAATAAATAAATTGACCATTTAGTAGTCTTGACTTAAATAAGTTGACTATTCAGTTATTATTAAATTATTTAATGATGTTTGGTTAATTAATCTGATTTTTGGAAATGAAGAGAATTTTGTATACTTAGGCTTGGCATGATCTCAAGGATGATACCTAGGATTGTGCGGCTGGTCATGTAGCCTATTCGGTAGTAGATTTAGGACATGACAGGCTTAATTTTGAAATAATTTTTTTATCCAAAACTTGCATCAAACTTTTCTGACTTAGCTTTAAAGAAAAATTTTCAAACATGAAATTTTAAAGTACACTTTAAATAAATTTAAGATAATAGATATAATAGATAATATATTTTATTAAGTAAATTTTTAATCATACTAAATATCAAAATTATTATACTCTATGCATCGCACGGGTCCAGTATCTAGTTATAAGAAAAATCATGGCTGCTTTCACTTGGATGCATCATTAATGCTGGTTGTCATTAGATTGTAGCATAATTTTTAAATTTGCATAATTAGAACTCACAAAAATATTGATGTAAGCAAGAAAATCTAAAATATTAGAATAATAATTAAATAGAGTTCTTGCTTGGATAAATATCTTGATATTTTATTTTCAAAGTAATATTTTTTATCAGACCGTGGCCGAATCAAAAATTAAACGGTTATCACCATGCTTATAAGTTATGATTAAGATAAAGAAATGTGAGCAAGATTCATCCACAACACAATCATTGTCATGGAGGGCCAAGCACCGCCCAAAGACACATAAAATGACACAAGGGAAAATAAAAAAAAAAAAGGAGAGAATATGGTGTTTTTGATATTTTCAAATCTTTATAATTTCATTATATCATCAAGCAAAGTAATGGATGACCAAACAACTAAATCAAGGGATTTTTTTTGAAGCAAAACACCATTCAGGTTTTTGGGAGCAATGTTAGTTTTAGGACAAATTAATCAAAGGTGAAGACAATTTTTTCAAATTATATCTTATGTGGTACATAACACGTGGTTGTGCACTATGCCAATCACTTGGTCTTCATCGTGTGTTTATCTTTGTAATTGATCCAAAGACAAGATGATCGGCATGATACATAGTTAAGTTTGTGCATATAATGTAGGATATAAATTTTTTAAATAATTTCTGGTAGATGAGGAGCATTTCATCTGTGACTCGAGAATATCTGGTCATGCTTTGGTTGAAAGTGCAAGATTACCTATATGCCTATCTTTTTTTGATGCAAGAATATCTATACATCAGCTTCGGGGACAGTGAATTAATTAGACGGGCCAACGTGCCAACTAGGGATGTGAATGGGTCGAATCGAATTGGGTCATCAGTGATCCTGATCTAATCAATTTTTTGATCGAATTCTAATAATAGATCCAGATCCAATCTATTAAAAAATCGGATCGGGTCGGGTCGGATCCATTATCAGAATTTTCAATCTAATGGATCATTCGGGTTGGATCGGGTCCATAAATAATCCGATTCTAATATAGAAAGTTTGGATCTAAATATGATCCGAATAAAATATTGATAACTATATTTTAATTATTACATAACTAACTATTATTAACTATAAAATAGACAACAAATAATATTATTTTTAAAATAAATTAAGATATAAAAATAATTATAAATAGTTTCATATAAGTTTTAAATTATAACTTAAAGATCTAAATAAATATAAATTCTAACAATATTAGTATGTTCGAATCGGATCGGATTCGGGTCCAAATCAAGAAAATCAGATCCAATCCAAAAAATAGAATAAATCTAATTTTAAAATCCAACCTGGATTCATGAAATTATAAAAATAAATTAAATCGAATCTAGATGGATCAAGCAGATTATGACTAACCTAACCAATTTGCAGCACCAGTGCCCTTTCGGCAACCGATGCTGGTCTGAAGCCCCACTCACGTTCGGTAGTTATACAGGTCTCATTCAAAGTCGCGCTCAACGTGCCAACCTTCCATGACACCTGCAGATGGAGGAAAAAAAAAAAAAAAGGGTGGGTGTGGGTTAAATTTTATATTAGTTTTACGACTCCCATTTTTTTTTTTTAAATGATGCGAGGTAACAGCGTTAGTCGCTCGTCCAACATGCGATCCGAATTTATTCAGTATATTTAATATTTATAAATTGCTAAGGCTTTCGTTATTTATGAAAAGACTTCCTCTTTCCCGGGGACTCGCTACACTAGCGAAGTGCAAAAGCTTATCACATCATGCAAACTAAATTGAATAAATTACTAACTATCGGATTTTCAGATAACTTTTATTTTTAATATCTAGAAAATCTAAACTGATGTATTTCTCTTTTGACAACACAAAAATGTCAAAATCCATATAAAAATAAACAAGCAAGGAAAAAAACCAATACTATGAAGATGATCATGTCACAATTTATTAATATAAATTTGAGGATTCCTGGATGACCGTATGTTTTACGAAAGTTGTCTCGTCGCAGTTCTAGAAACATTTAATGTAGTCCACATTTTTGTTATGTGTGTTATTGTCAATTAAGCACCGGTTCATTTTTGTAGAGATAACATTAATGATATCTCAACCAAATTGTACCAAAAATGTTAGTCGACACGTTAGGTTTGTACCGTACATGTAGTAGCTCGAATAGAAAGAGTATTGTCATATATCTCATACATATAAGATCCGAGATATGATACTACGTTTGATTCAAATAAATTTTAAGTCATCCAACTTTTTTTTCTAGAACTTAAGTTAAGACCGAAATGATATACTCATCTCTTAGTTGGAAGGATGGTACTATCTTTGTTGTCATCCTTTATCAAATATTTTCTAATAAAATGAGGACTCTTATAGTCTCGTTGAGAAGGGATAGCCATGGTGGTCTCCGTCCTTCACTTTTTTTTTGGCTTATCAAAAAAAAAAAAAAAAAACCATTAGCCCTGCTACTTGCCACGTGCCTATGTCCATTGTTGTTATATTTGTCGAGCTATAATTCATTCCTTATAGGATAGCTCCTGGCACAAATGATGTGGGAAACTCTGTCGAGGAAGGGTGCTATAAGATTAGAAAAAAAGAGCGAATCAGCACGGGGAAAGAGTAATGAGACTGGTTAAACATAAGGCAATGCCATTAAAAAGACATAGGTTTTCATTTTTCAGGAGAAAGGAAAATTTGATGGATGGTTTTGATCCCATCCCTCATTTGGAGTTGATCCAATATTAAACAAAAACAAAAGGGTATATAAACAAAAAAGGGATCCACGCATGGCATTGCAAACCATTAGATTACAGAGAAAGTCATTATTAATGTGCATTTTTTTTCTCATCATTACTTAAGATCTATTTAGTTGTCTGGGTCTAAAATCCTATATAATTCATAAGATTGGATCAGCACGGCTAAGAAAATCAGTCTAAGATAAACATGCTCAAAAAAAAAACTCAGAAATTTTTAAATTGGACTTGCATGAATTTTATAGAATTTTGGACCCAGAGAACCAAACATGTCCTTTATCACTGTTTTTAGCATAAGCAAAATAGAGTTTGGCACCATGACATAGAAGTCACCGCTTTCGTTACCTTTCGAGGTATTTTACTGTCCATCCACATTTCCTCATCCTAAAAATTCCACCATCCACAGGGGAACGATTCTCCCACCCATTCCGCTCCATCTCTCCATATGCATTCACATGCTTACCTCTCTAAGTTTATACTTCCAATCACTTCTCAGATGTTGGCCTTCAAGAGAGTCCAACACTCAAAAGCGGCCTCAGGGGCATATAGTTTTCTAGCTTTTTTGCTGTAAGTCCTCAGCAATTTGTAAGAGAAAAATGAGAACACTGATATAAAGTTAAAGCAGCACGCGAAATTCTTGGGCCAAGCAACCTCGAAGGACTGGATAGGATTCTCATTCTTAATTGGCAGCGGCTTCATGTGGGTGCTCCCAACTTACGTGCAGTAGGGCCTGCAAGGCTTAGAAACAACGAACTTTATGAGGTGATAGTGTCGTATTCCAGCAGCTGTGTTCATGTTTTCTTTTTTTATATGGTTATTGAGTAGCTAACTCATCTTGCTATGGTACCCGGAGCCCTTTAAATAAATAAATAAATAAAAACTTTAGCAGACGGAAAGCCTTTTTATTTGAGCCCTACCATCATGTGATCTAGCATGGCAGGGAAAAATTAATTCACTTTTGGTGCAGCACATTTCTGGTTGGCGAAGCTACCGAGTTAAGGATTAGGTACCACAATGCTTAATCATTTAACTTGTTTAAGTTACCTAAATTTATTATAATCCTATTATAAATCGAATAGGATTATCTGGTTAATAAAATGATCTGGTTGAAGAGGGGATTTTTGATCTGTTTAATTAATAGATTGGGTTCGAATTGGTACGTTTTTTATTTATAATGTATCCAACATGATCGGTATTTGGTTTAACCCGACCCGATTGTCACCCTTGGTTGAGATTGGGATACCGGGTTTTCAAAGCTGGGCAACCAAAAACTTAGTTTAAACATTTATTTATTTATTTTGTATTTGCTGCCTTGGAAAAGAGTTTAGGTCGGTATAGATGTTCTAACCTGTTGCTTCTATCAATTGGGTAGGCTTGAAACCTAGCAAACAGCTACATCCACCTGACCACCGGTCAGAATTATAGTTTGCTTAGCAACAATGAAAGTGGAACCACAGTTTCTTTTACCCTCTCAAGTTATGTGTATAGCTTTTCAGAACATCTCTGGCAGTGGCGTATGTGAACTGCTAAGTCTTCTTAACAACCATTTGCCTGACGGTATATCAACCAATGGACAGAAACGAGACTCTAGCTCCAGTTTTTTCATGTCCCAAAGTCTTATTTAATCTGAAGAATGGAAAGAGGGCTGGCTTGACTCTCATTCCATCTCACAAGAGGAAAAAGAATTCTCTGCTGTACTTTTGTGCACCAGTTAAAGAGGAATACAGAAGGATCATGGACAGTAATTAACTTCACTAAAGGATCATCAAAAAGATCAAAGAGACCGCATGGTGGAAGTGATGCCACACCAACATGCAATACTAACATCCTAAATCTACATTATCTAGATCAGATTCCAAAACCAGTTGAAGACATACATAAACTACATTTTCCATTCAATATTATGATGGAATTCCAAGTAGTTGTTGAAAGAAACAAAACCTAGCATTTGAAATAATGGCACTTCCCCACAAGATACAATTCTTTCTGCAGCAACCAATTCACGGTCGACTTCTTTTGATGAGAAGGGAGGTGACAACCACACTGCTTTTACTAATAAGAGGAGATTACATTCACAGTTGATTTCAATGCACAAGATGTTAAAGCGTATCATTGAAAAACAACGAAGCACCTATCACATTCCTCTGTCATCTTGATGCTCCTAAACCTACAATACTTTCGAATATTGCTATTTGGCTATGCCTAGCATGCCCGTGCACCACTTCTTTTTGGCGTAAGGTCTCTGGACGGCTGCTTAATAAACTTTAATATGCAATCATTATGCATGAACAGAGGATAAGGAATGTCTGCTGCTTTGAAAGTTCAACATGCAATGACCCATCACGAGTGACAAAGCAATGTAACATCAAGAAGAAAGAATAATAGGAAATTATTCAGTTGGCACACACTCATCAACGTACTCAAAAAAGATGTAAATGCAATTATGAAAAGAATTACGACAGGCACAATCTAAGCTTCCCAGAGTGGGAAATTGTGATTCTAACCATATCAAGAGCTATAGCTATTGCATGGGAGTTGCCCTCTATTTATGTACAAGCAGTAATAGAAGTAACAGCAAGGTAGTCTAGATTAGACCTTGGCATGAAATAGAGTCGTCAACATGCAACCAAGACTTCAATACCTCATGCAATGCATGGTACAATTTTCTAAAAGTGAACCTAATATAGCAATTCCAATATTAGCATTTCTGTCATCTCTTCCAGCTGGCTGAGATCTCATAGTGCTATCGAAGGCAAGCAAAATTAACAGGCTCATGGTGTGAATAATAATGTTGACACATTGATCTTATCTAAACAAAAAATCATGTCAAGAATAAGAAAATAAGGAGTCAAATAATTACAAAAGAAATCTTAATTTCAATATACTTGTTTTGATGAATAAAAGACACAATAAAGAACATATCTTTATTTACCAAAAGAAAAAAAGAACATATCTTTCATCACAAATGTTACATTGACATTGGAAATGATGTGAAAATGTTTATGACACAGTTGCTCAGGTTTACAAAGAGTGGTATTCACCAAGAAAAGGGTAGCAGTGATCTTCGTGATAGTTCAGCCAAGAGATGTTACCTTTTAGAAAATTCTGATGAAGATTCCAGACTCTGCTTTCGTAACTCTAAACTCATTCAAATTGCAATCAAGCCTCTACGATCTTTCCTATAAACCTGTCCTGCGAATCACCTCTCTTAGGGCTGAGAAAAGCAGCTTCAGAGTCCTCTGAATATTTCAACAAGGATCTGACTACACAAGCGAGGCTTTCATGGAATTCCTTAACAAAAAGTCCTAAAAACAGGAAATATGCAAGTGAGAAGGATAGAAATTGAATGTAACTTAATCTAATATGGTACCCCTTTTATAATACTTCATAGAACACAATGATCTTAGATAGTTACAGACAATGATAAAGGATTATAACAAGTAAAAAGGGAAAGACCAGGCAAATTTATGCTTTTTATTCTTTTGCTGACATACCAGGCCAGCTTATGTTTGTATGTCAGTGAACACATTGAATTGGCACTTAGGTGGGAGATGATTACATAGAAGTGAGTGATGCCAATATTGATCTTCATGACACTCATAATATATCAGACATGACAAACTGCCCTATGCTTTCTAAATTATGATTTTTTTTTCATATTTTTTCCATCATTTGAGTCAAATTGCCTAGAGTGCAATTTCTACTGATCTACTGCATTAAAAAACAATGAAGACAATGGTTGTAGAGAAACAATGTTACTAGTTATACTTGGAGAAAGCAACCAGCACTAAAAAGGAAGGTAGAAGAGATGTGGGAGAGTTTCTGCAGAATCAGATTGAAGCACTTATGAAGGGGTGACTTTCCTGAGAAATTCTATGGCAGCTAGCCAGGTACAGAACCCCAGATATAAGATTCCTGCCACTAAGATTGATAACTTAGGTGTGGGGATTGTTTGGCATGGGCTTCTTGCAAACAAGTATTCCTATATTTGCTTTTAGCGTCTATGCTATTAGACTGTAAATAATGCAATGTACCATGAGCAACGTAGGCATATCAGGATGAACTATATGTTTTCCTACCATCATAGACTAGCAGAAACATTACCAAAATGTATCAACTACCTTATAGTCCCTCAACTTATTTTAGAAGCTCCATAACCTGCAATTTCTTGTGTTGTCGAAAAGATCCCTTGTGCATGACCCATAATGATTTTAGGGGATTACGAGTGTTTGCATGTATGAATTTATATTACATAGAAAATATGTGTAGTATCTAAACAATTGATTCTATACAGTCAATATGTAGTTACACAATTGGGCAGATGATGCTAGACAAACCTTAGACCTGGACAATTTCCCTTCACCTTGAGCACAATATTCTGTTCCCATAGTTATGGATTAGTGGCAAATAATGTTCACCAAATTGAGAATATTCCCTTGACAATGTATTAATTAGATTCATAAAAGAGTGTATAGAAATGATGTGCCAATGGAGAAGTGAGTTATTACTGCATGGAGTGAGAGGTGAGCAGAACTTCCTTAAGAAAGCAGAAGGGCTAGAAGATTGCATCGCTTGTAATATTTGACAATGGAAGGGTCAGCAAATGTAAGATGAAAATTACTAGGATGGAACCACTAAGGTTAGTTTATTGGTAAATGCTAGAGATCTCAGTCTGAATCATGCCTTCATTAGGGTGATGGGAGATGCAATTCTTTCAACATCAAGGGATGGGAGATGCAATGCTTTCAACATCAAGGGAAATGAATGTTTTTTACATCAATTTTGAACAATCAAGGGATTTGATGCAGTTATTAAGAGTTATATTCAGTAGTCTGATTTACATTGCTGGCTGATGAAATAGTATGCTCAATCTGCATTCTATGTTAAACATGGGATAGGTATTAATTTGTTTTTAGTTTAACAGCAAAATTATGTTTCGTTTTGCATGTTTGCAAAGCAAGGAATTGAGCATGGGCCTGTAAAATATAAACTAGAAAAGAGAAGGCTTTTACCATGCCAGCATAGCTGATGTGTTAATGGCAGAAAAGCTATTGCCTAGGACTTCAGACCTTACAGCATTTGGGCAAGATTTAAAATGATCAATAGACATCTTGACAATTTTAAACTGCACACAGTAAAATTTTGTTTGCAATATTAATTCAAATGTGATTGACATTGGCAAAATGAAATCCTACGTATTAAATTAGCATTCAAGATTTCAAATCTTCATTTACTTGAGAACATACCATAACAATGAGAGACAAAATAAGGATATTGACCATGAAAAGCAATAGAACATTCCAGACACTTGAAACAATAATATCAATGGAATTCAATATATTCAAAGCTGGCTCCTGATTCCAGTGCAAGATCATTGATTTCACTTTTGTATTCCCAAAAGTTCCAGCATTCACACATATGTTACACTGAATGTCTGAATGTTAAGGAATTAAATTAAGAAGTTAAACAGCAAGTATTAATTCAGCAGATTCTATTAATGTGAAATGCTTTGTTGCTTTTACTTATAATGACTATTTTACAATACTAGGACAAATGGCAGGGTTGACTTCTAACATGCTTTAAAGTCCTAGATGTTAAGCAAATTGACATTTCAGAACAATTCATCAGTAATACCTATTAAAATTAAGATCATACATATAAATGCCATATAAGGTTTACTAATTATTTTTCATAAGAATGCATCTCACACAACTTCCATTTAGGACAGGCAACTTGTTTTACTAGAGATAATAATCGATGCACAAAGAAGATAAAGTTATTCTCATCACTTGATCTACAATGGGAGAAAGCCTCCATTTGACCCATCTAGGGGTGATCTCTTAAAGATTATACGATTCTACCCAATTCTGATGCACCAAAGGGTGAAAGACCTAATATTGGATATCAGCAACCAGGGCATAGGAGAGCAAGCTTATTTTGTGGTATGATTGACCTTCAAATCCAGAAGGGCCATAAGGTTTATGTGCATCATATAAGAGACTACATCTTGAACCTCGAATTCAATAATTCGAGAGTTGAACTTTTGACTTCTGGGTAATTTAGTTCTACTGGGAAGTAGGTTTCAGTTTCTAAGGGAGCAGAAATGGATCCATAGATCTGTTTGAGAGAATTTCAATGACACCCTCTGCTTAAGTCTTAATCAGGGAAATGCTATTAGAGATCTTGCTCATTAAAGTGAAAGAAATTAAGATTTCAATGCAATACTAACCTTATCTAACTCAAATAAGATTATGGATCTAAGATAGTGAGATAAGACAGGATACAGAAGACTCTTGTTGCACGATGATTACCTGGAATCACTCTAATGTCATTATTTCACATGCAGCTTATAGAGGGGATGGTTCCATCTGCATATCCACCCAGCACAACATTGAAGGCTGCTTCCTGACAAAGCAACTGTGACTAACTTCTTCCAGGCCAGTCTCTGACTTAGAAAGATTAGTGCAGGAACTCACTGATGAAAAGGCCTTTGAGATGAAGGAAAGTGAGCTAGCGCAGAACATCTAACTAGCTCACTGGTTGTAGAATCTTAGAGAATTGTTGGTACCATTTTGGAAGAAAAGTTATCTGAGAATAAAAAGTGGACCTGTAACTAAAGGTGCTGCTTCTGAGGGGTCTGAAGATGAGATTAGACTCTCCCTACTTGCTTTTGACCCATTTTTTGCTACCTGAACTCTATGATGGACTATTCCCAAAAAGTGATATGGGGCTTTGCATTTCTACTTTTCAAGTCATACTTCTCCCTGATAAGATTCCAAAGAATCATTGAAAATCTAGATTGAGCAAGGATGCAAAAGAGGAAAGGAAAAGAAAAACAAGAAAAGCAATGCTTCATCTCCTCCAAATTTTCGAATGAACTGGAGCAATTTGAAAGTAGATTACAAAGACATAAACTCACCCTTCATTTCTTGCTAAGTTCCAAGATGACTTGGATCCTTGGACAGCCAGAAGTGATAATAGCAAAAAGGCTTTTCTTTTTATTTTTTCATTCAACTTTTTGTCCTGTGACCTCCTCAAGGACACATGGTCATATGTAAGGTTTCAGACCTCTTTGTTTGTGCTGCTTCCTACTCTGGGATTGCATTGGGCGTCGTTCTATTACTCCTTCGATGTTTTTTTTTTTTTTTTTTTTGGTAAAACAAAAAATGGAGACTTAAATCCCGGGTGGCCAAGGGTATTTATCATATATATATTCCTAACTTTTTCACTATTACTAATCAACGGAGACTTTAAAATTATTTTATTAATTTTTATTTTTAATTTTATTTCTAGATTTTTTAGTCAAAATATGTCCAAAACGAAACTCGAATCCCTATCGGCTGTGCCACGCGCCGGATGATCCTTTCTTAAATACTCTCCAGCTTGAAATGCTAGAAAGCCGTGCTCACTCTAACATAACTTGACTTGATCAGGTTAATTAACCGATATTTTCTTTTAAACTATTATAATCTCATACCATTTGCAAACTAATTTTAGCATAAATTACATAAATTAATTTGTGTTTCTATATACGTGTATCCATTAAGATAAATCTGTTAATTCTTCTAATTATCATAGCATAATGGTTTAGTAAGTTTAAAAGCCGATATTCCTAACA
Organism: Areca catechu; assembly: GCA_021397845.1. Classification (NCBI taxonomy): domain Eukaryota; kingdom Viridiplantae; phylum Streptophyta; class Magnoliopsida; order Arecales; family Arecaceae; genus Areca; species Areca catechu. Next base: position 130,979,913 of record CM038038.1, on the reverse strand, counting down.
AAACAGATAAAAATGAACACGTTCCATTTTGCAGATATGAAATAAAATAATTATTTTTTTTTGGCAAAATTCTCTAGTGATGATATAATTACGATTCAGCGATCCCCCAGCCTATATTTAATCAAGGAGAACACAACTTCAAATTGCTCTTTTTAGTTCGGGCTGATTAACTTATGATAACGTTTCAAGGGGTTCAGTGCCGCTAAGAACATCTAGAAATTGTTTAATTAGGCCCAATCACATGAATCCCATGAAATAATAAAAGTTATTCTCCTGAATTTTGTCTAAGGTTCAAGAATTTTCAAATCTTTTTAGAGAATTCTCTTATTACAAAATTAATTGGGTCAAACATACGAAGAAACACCTTGCAAGGTTTGAAATTGGAAGCTTCTGTTTGGAGGTGTGGTGCAACAGCAATGCACATTTTGTACTCGTACCATATCTTGTTTTGCAAGAGAATTGATCCCAAAATTTGAAAACAGCCCGATCTCTTCTTTGTTTGCATTTTTTTTTTTTTAAGTACAAAACTAGATTGCATCCAAACACAGGAAATAACATGTATTCCATCCACCAACATGCACACATCTTTTGATGGAGGAGTTGTCGGATCACAAAATATATTTCCCTGTTCCTGAAGGGAAAAGAATCACTAATTCCAGCCTGTATTGTTTATAACCTGGATAATCTTTTTTCCTTCTGCATGTACCAAGAAGCAATGTATCATGTCCTGACCCGATGCCCAAGCCAGGCGCGACAGATGGCCACATATCCTTAGAGTTCAATTTCATCGAATATGCAAGACCTATCTTTCAAATTACATCCAGCAATTGATAGAAAATAAATTCACTAAATATTTATTTATTTCTAAAGCATTGCAATTCAAACTAACAATGAACAAAATTTCACTAAAAATTCAAGATACAATGTAAGAAAATTTTAACTAGAATTTAAAATGAATATGAACTGAAACTAACACTTAAATCCTATCTCCTCACTAATTAGTTCCAAAATCCGATTGACCTTCGGATCCATAACAAAAATATAGAAGACAAGGGGTGAGCTTTGCAAGCTCAGTAAGTTATCATCACCTCTAATATATGCAAAATATATCAATAATAATTTATAAATATAAACAAATCATACATAACAGAATAATCAGTTCATGGCAAAATAAAATACAATATCATGTTAATATGCACATTTAATTACCAAACAATACAACCATGGATGGCTAATCATTTTTACTTTACTCTCATAGTCTTTTGACTATGGCCACGATCGGTCCGTGCCTTATTCCGAAAGAGACTGATCCTGACTACACATACCGTCCACCGGTCATATGCTAATGATCGCCCTACTAGAGGCTCGAAAGAAAACTAGCTCTGATATCACATGAGGAATTATACATTCTCAGCATGTGCCATGATAAAATTAAAAAGAAACTAGCTCCTAACTACACATTCTATCTATCAGTCATATGCCAGTGATCGCCCCCCACTGGAGGCCTGGAAAGAGACTAAGTCCTTATGTGATCATAGTCGAACTAAAAGTGTTAACACCAAAAATATCACAATTTATATAATTCAATACAGCTCAATTTATGTATCCAAACACAGGAAATAACATGTATTCCATCCACCAACATGCACACATCTTTTGATGGGAGGAGTTGTCGGATCACAAAATATATTTCCCTGCTCTTGAGGGGAGAAAGAATCACTAATTCCAGCATGTATTGTTTATAACCTGGATAATCTTTTCTTCCTTCTGCTGTGTACCAAGAAGCAATGTATCATGCCCTGACTCGATGCCCAAGCCAGGCACGATAGATGGCCGCATATCCTTAAGGTTCAATCCCATCGAATATGCAAGACCTATCTTTCAAATTAACATCCAGGCAATTGATAGAAAATAAATTCACTAAATATTTATTTATTTCTAAAGTATTGCAATCCAAACTAACAAATAAACAAAATTTCACTAAAAATTCAAGATACAATGTAAGAAAATTTTAACTAGAATTTAAAATAAATATGAACTAAGAAACTAACACTTAAATCCTATATCCTCACTGACTGGTCCCAAAATCTGATTGACCTTCCGGATCCATAACAAAAATATAGAAGACAGGAGTGAGCTTTGCAAGCTTAGTAAGTTATCATCTCCTCTAATATATGCAAAATATATCAACAATAATTTATAAATATAAACAAATCATACATAACAGAATAATTAGTTCATGGCAAAATAAAATACAATATCATGTTAATATGCACATTAATTACCAAACAATACAACCATGGATGGCTAATCATTTTTACTTTACTCTCATAGTCATTTTGACTATGACCACGATCGGTCCATGGCTTATTCCAAAAGAGACTGATCCTGACTACACATACCATCCACCGGTCATGCGCTAATGATCGCCCTACTAGAGGCTCGAAAGAAAACTAGCTCTAATATCACATGAGGAATTATACATTCTCAGCATGTGCCATGATAAATTAAAAAGAAACTAGCTCCTAACTACACATACCATCTATCAGTTATATGCCAGTGACCGCCTCACTGGAGGCCTGGAAGGAGACTAAGTCCTTATATGATCATAGTCGAACTAAAGAGTGTTAACACCAAAAATATCACAATTTATATAATTCAATAACAGCTCAATTTATGCTTAATATATTTAACATTTCATAACATTCACAATATATCATAGAGCATATTTAGCATTTAATACAAGAGATCAAAATAACTTAGCTAAAAGAACTCTACCAATATATTGCCTATTGAGTCTCAACTCTGATACTGTTCTATCGACAAGAAGATAAAAACCCTGGAAAGATTAATTATATAATTAATTTCTATCTAAAACAAACTAGTATAGGAAAAATAGCTCTTAGTCCAATTTGGATCTCGACCTAAATTACTAAAAGAATCAGTCAATTTTATTATTATTTTTATATATTTTTATTTTTTTCTTTTTCCTTATACTTTTTCTCTCTCTCTTCTCCTCCTCTTTCTCTCTCCTCTTTTTCTCATCTTCTCTCTCTCTCTTCTTTCTCTATCCACTTCCTCTCTTCTTCTTTCTCTCTCCTCTTCCTCTCTCTTCTTTCTCTCCCCTCTCTCTTTTTTTCTTCTTTTTTCTTTTTCTTTTTTTCTTTTTTTCTTTTTTTTTCTTTTTTTTCTTTTCTTTTTTTTTTCTTTCTTCTTCTCTTTTTTCTTTCTTCTTCTTTCTTTCTTTTCTTCCCCGGCTCCCCTCCTTGATTGGCTCGAGCAAGCCTCCATGGTTCTCGAAAGCCATGGAAGGTGGTGGATTGGGGAGGGTGCTCGCCAAACATCACGAATGGAGGGTGATCGGACGGCGATCACCAGTATCTATCTGGTTCAAGGAGGTTGAGAGGAAAAAATCAAGAACATCCCTTTTTACCTTTTTTTAAAAAAGTATCTACGGGAAGAGAGACTTACCGGCATCGAGGGACTCACGGCCACTCATCAGAGAGGAGGAAACCAGTGGGAAGGGGTTGATCGTGTATCCTTAGAGATGGTGGAGGAGGTTTTTAAAGAGGAGAATGGTAGAATTTCCTTGCCCTTCAGGGAAAAAACATCACCTCCATCCAAACTCCTCACACCACCAGACTCTTCGTTCCATCCATGTGCTCTGGTCGAGAAAATCCAGTGAGTTTCTCACTCGAATAAGAGGGGAGTGAGATTTCCTGTTTCGTTGAAATTTTTTTTTTCTGTTTCTCGAATTGAAGTCGGCAACCTCTGCCAACTCTAACCCAGGTGGCCCAAATACAAGTTGAGCTTCACATTCTCCCCTCCTATAATAAAATTTCATCTCGAAATTTAACATATCTGATTCATGAAATAGCCAAGGATACTTGGCTTGCTTAGACTCTTAAGTTCCCAAGTTGCTTCTCGCTCTGAATAGTTGCTCCACCGTACTTTAATATAAGAAATTATACATCATCTTAAGACCTATTCCTTTCGATCTACAATTCTCACTAGTTGCTCTTCATAGGATAGATCCTCTCTTAGTTGAAGTGGTCCTATATGGAGCATGTGATTAGGATCAGGTACATATTTTCTTAGTATGGATACATAAAATATATTATGAACTCTAGCCAGTGATGATGGTAAGGCAAGACGATAAGCTATCGTCCTAACCTTCTCCAAGATTTCAAAAGGTCCCACATACCGAGGGCTTAATTTATCTCAAGATGATAAGCTATCGTCCTAACCTTCTCCAAGATTTCAAAAGGTCCCACATACCGAGGGCTTAATTTACCTCACATCCTAAATCTCATAACTCCTTTAGTAGGAGATACTTTGAAAAACATATGATCTCTTACTTGGAATTCTAATTTTCTTTTTCTATTATCTGCATAGCTCTTTTGTCAGCTTTGAGCTGAAAGAAGTTACTTCCTAAAGCTAAATTTTCTCCATTGTTTGTTGAATAATTTCTGATTCCAAGAGTTTTCTTTCACTAACATCATCCCAACAGACAGAGTCCTACAGTGTCTTCCATAGAGAGCTTCAAAAGGAGCCATTCGAATAGAAGCTTGATAATTGTTATTATATGCAAACTCCACCAATGATAACTGTTCATCCCAAGATTCCTTAAGGTCCAATATGCACACTCTTAATATATCTTCCAGGGTTTGAACAGATCTTTCCGATTGACCGTCTGTCTGGAGATGAAAAGCTAAGCTAAATTCCAACTTGATCTTCATGGCTTGATATAAACTTTTTCAAACTTGTGATATAAACATTATATTCCAATCAGATACAATTGATACTAGAATACCATGGAGTCTGATATTTCATCTATATATAACTTAGCTAACCTCTCCAAGAAAAAACTAACTTTGATAGACAAGAAGTGTGCTGACTTAGTCAATCGATCCACAATTATCTAGAGGCATCAAATCCTTTAAGAGTTCTTGGCAAACCAGAAACAAAGTCTATCATGATATGTTCCCACTTCCATATTAGAATGGTAAGGGGCTGCAATGGTCTTGCATGCCTTTGATGTTTGGCTTTCACTTATTGACAGTTTAAGCATTGGAAAACATACAATGTTATCTCTCTTTTCATACTACTCCACCAAAAGTTATCTCGAAGGTTCCTATACATTTTTGTACTTCCTGGATGCATAGTATAGATAGAATTGTGAGCTTCTCCAAAGATCTCTCTTTTCAAGTCTATATCATTCGGAACATACAATCTATTTTCAAACCTTAAGATCCATCATCATGAATTCTAAATTCTGTTGCCACCCTTGATTGTATCTTCTCTCTAATTCTTTGTAATTCTAGATCACTTAGTTGAGATATTTTAATTTCATTAATTAAGGTAGGTTGTACATTTAGAGCGGAGCTGAATTTCAGAATTTTGTACCCGTACTTCATTATTTAATTTTTCAAGAGCTTGAAGAATATCCTTTTGCGAAGTGATCAAAGCTACTATTTTACTCCAGACTTTTTACTTAAAGCATCAGCCACCATGTTTGCTTTTTTCGGATAGTAGCTAATTGTTAAATCATTATCCTTTATGAGCTCCAACCATCTTCTTTGTCTCAAATTTAGTTTCTTTAGAGAAAATAAATATTTAAGACTCTTATGATCTATAAATATTTTACAATGTACTCCATATAAGTAGTGTTTCCAAATCTTTAGTGATAATACACTACTGCTTGCCACTCCAAATCAAGGGTAGAATAATTTTGCTCATGAGATTGCAACTACCGGGAGGCATATGCTACCACCTTTCCATTTTGCATAAGGATACATTCCAATTCCTTTTTTAGATGTATCACTAAAATAAGAAAGCCTCTACTTCCTAATGATATGGTAAGGATAGGAGTCGATACTAAACACTTCTTTATTTCTTGGAAGCTTCTTTTGCATTCCTCGATTCATTCAAATTTTGTTCCTTTGTGAGTTGACCGAGTTAAAGATACTACAATGCGAGAGAATTCCTCTACATATCTTCGATAATATCCAGCTAATCTAAGAAAACTACGGATCTCTGTCATATTGATTGGTCGATCTCAATTCATAATTGCTTCTATCTTTATCGGATCAATAGATATTCCATCTTTAGAGATTATATGTCCAAGAAAAGAGATGCTCTTGAGCCAAAATTGATATTTTTTTAATTTTGCATATAATTTTTGTTCTCTTAGTATCTGTAATACTATCTTCAAATATTCTTCATGTTCTTTGTGATTATGAGAATATACTAGAATATAATCTATGAATACAACTATACACTGATCCAAATAAGCCATGAATACTCTATTCATCATATCCATAAAGCTACAGGAGTATTTGTTAATCCAAATGGTATGACCAAAAATTCATAATATCGATATCTAGTAATCTGGAAGGCTGTCTTAGAAATATCATCAGTTTTGATTTTTAATTGGTGATATTTGAACATAAATCATTTTTGAAATCTTAAGCACCCTGCAGCTGATCAAAATCATCAACTCTTAGTAAAGGATACTTATTTTTAACTGTCACTTGTTCAACTCTCTCTATAGTTAATACATAACCTCAAACTTTCATCCTTTTCTTGACAAAGAATACTAAAGCACCCCATGGTGAGACACTGGGCCTGATAAAACCCTTATCAAGTAGTTCTTGGAGTTGCTCTTTAAGCTCCTTTAATTCAGCCAGAGCCATCCGTAAGGAATTTTGGAGACAAGTTTTAAGCCAGGTAGATCAATAGCAATTCTCTCCTATCAAGAGATAATCCTGGCAATTCTTTAAGAAATATATCAAGAAATTCCTTCACCACCGGAATATTTTCAACTTTATTTCTCCTTGCTGAGAATCTATTACACTAGCCAAAAAACCCATGTAACCCTTTCTCAACATTCGACAAGCTTGCATAGCAGAAATAATTTTGGTAGAAATATTCGCTTCACTACCAATGAAGCTAAAAGATTTTTGTCCTGGAATCTGGAAGATTACTTTCTTTCCGAAAAGTCTACTGTGGCATAATAAAGAAGCAACCAATCTATTCCTAAAATGATATCAAAATCTTTCATCTCCAATACCATTAGATCAGATACACGATCATGATCTTCGATGCTTAGAGTGCAAGATGGACAAATTATATTCACCATAATAACATGCCTATTTGGAGTAGTAACACATATTTCATAATTAAATTTTTCAGGCACAATATTAACCTTCCTAGTAAATCCAGATGAAATAAAAGAATGTGTCACCTCAGATCAATTAAAATAAAGCATATGCAGATGCCATCTTATAATACCTGTCACTGCGGCATTCGATGCCTGAGCATTATGCTGGGTCATGGCATATACACGGGCTTGTGTCTTCAATTTTGGATGTCCTCCATATCCTTGCTCTGAGGGTTGGCCTTGATAAAAAGTTAATGCATGCTAGATAGTTTGAGCAGGTGGCCTAGATACATTTGGAAAAAGTTGCCGATAACCAGTGTTCCGATGGAGTGGGATCCATAGCCTTATGATCCTACTGGCCACAATCAAAATATGTCCCAGAAAACCAACAACAATCCTGTACCAAGTGAAAATCTTGACATCTTGTACAATGAGGTCCATTACTCTGCTGAGGTCCTTTATTCTGTCCTGGTGCATTTTGTGATTTTGATTGATTGCCAGAAGGCAACCACCTTGATGCCCATCAAACCTAGACCTTTTCTTTTGTTATCGCTCTCTCTCTCTCTCTTGTTGCATGTTGTTAACCTCTTACTCAATAATTTTGGCCTTATTAACCACATCTTGATATGAGTTCATTTGCATTGGCCTTATCCCAGCACGGATACTAGGTACCAGTCATTTTTCAAATCTTCGAGTTTTGATGCTATTAGTAGCCACAAGATTTGGAGCAAAACGAGACGACTCGGTAAACTTGGCTTCATACTGGGTCACTATCATACTTCTTGAATCAGTCTTATAAATTCACTCTCTTTTTCAAATTCGAGGCTTTCAGAAAAGTACATATCCATAAATTCTTGTCAAAATATATTCCAAGTGATTGGCCTATTATAACCATGTGTCTTTTGACAGCTTCCCACCATTCAAAAGCTTCACCTTTCAACTGATAAGCAGCAAAACAGATCTTTTCACGGTCAGTACAATCCATACTAGCAAAAACCTTTTCCATCTTCTTAAGCCATTTTAGTGACTTGGTGGGTTTGGTGGAGCTTTCAAAAGTAGGTAATGCTAATTTCTTAAACTCACCAATCCCCCGGTCTAACATGGAAGACTGACCACCTCTATTTCCCTGTTGTCGCATCTTTTGAACAAATCCAGCTAAAGCTTATATGATATTTGCTACCTGACCATCAGAACTGGTAGTCCCCTAATTGTTGGGCACATCATGCTACCGACGAATAGGGCTAGCTACTCGACTCTCATCCTAATCTGGTGATAGAGTACGAGCTACTCTAGAACTACTAGCAGCTCAAACTGTTCCTACTACTCGAGAAGTATTCTCCTTAAATTAAGAAGCACCATTGGTTGGGGAGATATCTTGGATCCGCAAAGCACTACGGGTTCGAGAAGTGAGATCATTCAAGTGACTGCGATGCATATATATAGCTTGAAAATTTTTTGCGGTATTGGATACCCTCATGGATCGAGTTTGAACCATTTCCACCTGTTCACAAAAATATTAGATTCAACCAAATTTAATTTACTAATACATATATTTATATTTAAATCATCCAAACATATCCTAACCAATTCTACCCCACACTCACTATCTATTCTAATCATAGGATCTTTGAACCATGCTCTGATACCATAAATCTATCACACCTTGACCTAATGCCCGAGCTAGGTGTGCGATAGACAGTCGTATATCCTTAGGATTCAATCTCATCGAATATGCAAGGCTTATCTTTCAAATTAACATCCAAGCAATGATAAAAAATAAATTCACTAAATTTTATTTATTTCTAAAGCATTGTAATCCAAATTAATAAATAAACAAAGTTCCACTAAAAATCCAAGAACGATGTAAGCAAATTTAACTAATTTAAAATAAACATGAACTAAAATCCTAACACCTAAACCCTAGCTCCTCACTAACCGGTCCCAAAATCTAATTGACCTTCCAGATCTGTAATAAAAATATGAAGATAGGGGGTAAGGCTCAGTAAGTTATTGTCACCTCTAATATATGCATAAATATATCAATAATAATTTATAAATATAAACAATCATACATAATAGAATAACCAGCTCATGATGAAATAAAATACAACATCATGTATATATACATTCAATTACCAAATAAACACAACCATGGATGGCCAACCATTTCTATTTTACTCTCCTGTCCCTCTGACTATGGCCATGATCGGTCCACGACTAACTTCGAAAGAGACTAGATCGTGACTATACATACCATCCACTGGTCATGTACTAGTGATTGCCCCATTGAAGGTCTGAGAAAACTAGCTCTGATATCATACAAGAAATCATGCATCCTCAGTATATGCCATGACAAAATCCAAAAAAAACTAGCTCCTGACTACATATACCATCTACGGTAATATACCAGTGATCACCCCACTATGGGCCCAGAAGGAAACAAGTTCTCATGTAATCATAATCGAACTAGAGAGCGTTAACACAAAAAAAATCACAATTTATGTAATTCAATACAGTTAAATTTATGCTTGACATATTTAACATTTTATAACATTCACACATACCATAAAACATATTTAATATTTAATACTAGATGTCAATATAACTTACCTGAAAGAACTCTATCAATATATTGCCTATTTAAGTCTTAACTCTGATACTACTCTATCGATAAAAGATGAAAACTCTGGCAAGATTAATCATGTAATTAATTTTCTATTTAAAATAAACTAGCATAGAAAAATAGCTCTTAGTCTAGTCTGAATCTCAACCTAAATTACTAAAAAAACCGGTTCAAATTTTATTATTATTTTGATATTTTTTCCTTTTTTCTTCTCTTTTCCCTCTCTTTCTCTCTTCTCTTCTCTTCTTCTCTCCTCCTCTTCCTCTCTCTTTCTTCTTCTCTCCTTTTCCTCTCTCTCCTCTTCTTCTTTCTCTCTCCCTCTCTTTTCTCTTTTTTTTTTCTTCTTTTCTTTTCTTCTTTCTTCTCTCTTTTTTTTTCTTCTTTCTTCCTTCTTTTCTTCCTCGACTCCCCTCTTGTTTTGACCCAAGCAAGCATCCCATAGTTCTCGAAAGCCATAGGAGATGGTGGATGGGGAAGGGTGCTAGCTGAACATCTCTGGATGGAGGGTGATCGGGCAATAGTCACCAGTATCTGCCCGGCTCAAGGGGGCCAAGAGGAAAAAAATTAAGAACATTCCTTTTTATCCTTTTCTCTAAAAAAGTATCTACGAGAAAAGAGACTTACCGGCATCGAGAGACTCACGACCGCTCACCGAAGAAGCGAAAACTAGCGGGAAGGGGTTGATCGTGCATCCTTAGAGATGGTGGAGGGGGTTTTTAAAGAGAAGAATGATAAATTTCCTCGCCGTTCAAGGAAGAAACTCCACCTCTGTTCAAACTTCTCATGCCCCCGGACTCTTTCTTCCATTCACGTGGTCCGGTCGAGGAAATCCAGCGAGTTTCTCACTCGGATAAGAGGGGAACGAGATCCCACGTTTCACTCGAAATTTTTTTTTTTTCGGTTTCTCTCGAATTAAAGTCGATAATCTCCGCCGACTTCAGCCTAGGTGACCTAAATGCAAGTTGGGCTTCGCACAATGATCTACATGGCTACCATTTCTAACAACCATTTCTGAACCATAATGGACGGAGCCAATTTTTATAAGCTTATTAAGTCCAGCATTGTGCAGAAAATTTGCCTACGGCTTTTCATTATCTTATTATCGCTTGAAAATGTGAGCACAAGGACACCAATGCATAGGAAACATTGGCTTCGCATGCACCATTTGAGTCAACTAAATCGCCATATCAGTCATCACTAGTTGCCAAGGGGAAATCGTGCTCAGAGTTGAATGTTCAAATGCTTTGTCTCATCCCCTTGATCCAAGGAAAATGCCGTCTCTGTGGATTTGTTAGCATAACTCACAGAAACCTTGTACTCTCCCAAAAATCCATCGAAGGAATACAAACCATGGTCATCCGTCACCCCTCCCGTTTGTTTTGTTTCCCATTCCTGTAAGAGCCTGTCCACAGCGTCTCCAGAAGGTAGGTTGTGGAAATCTCCGTCTGTGAGGCACATTTCGTAGCACCCATCTGGATGCAGTGCCGTCCATAACATTATTCCATTCACAGATGGGTAGGAAAATCCTTCTCTCAGCACCTCCTCAAGATATATAGCCTACAAAAGATTTGAAGAACACAAGATCAGATCGATGCTAAAACATAGTCTACGTTAAGACATGGAAAAAAAAAAAAAAGCTTGTAGCTGCAGTCTATATAAAGACATGAAGAGAAATCTCAGCTCGCCTGTGTTTGATGATCCAACGCATGGTTTATGTCGACCTCTGTTAACCAAATGGGAAGCTCTAAAGTAGCCAACTTATCCAGCACAGCTCTCATCAGAGGCAGGTTTGGCCTAGTAGAGAAATGCCCCTCCAATCCAATTCCTTCCAATAGGGTTCCTCCGTCCTTTAGCTCCCTTAGTCTTGATATATAGGAATCCACTGTTGAGTTCGCATCAACACACGTCTCCAGGACATTGAATTCATTCATGAACAAAGTGGCGAGGGGGTCTGCTTGTTGGGCGGCGTCGAAAAATTCTAAAGAAGCATTGGGTCCAAGCCGTTGTTCATAAAAATTGTAGTGAAGCATCTCGTTGTCCACGTCCCAATGAACAAATTCTCCCTTGTACCTGGACAATAAGCTCTGGATGCGAGACTTCACGGCTGATTGAAGGTCATCGCCGGCGAGGTTGCGAACCCAGTATGGGGTGGCATTTGGGTCCTCCCAGAATATGTTGTGGCCACGTACCACAACCTTGTTGGCTCTGACCAATTCCAGCATCTTGTCAGCTAGAGTGTAGTCGAGCTTCCCTGGCTGGGGCTCTGTCACGTACCATTTAAGCTCGTTCTCGAAGACTGCCGCATTGAATCGCTCCAGGAACCAAGCCTGCGGTGATATATCGAATATAGCTCTTTACTCTTATAGCAGAAAACATTGGATCAAAATACTTGGAGCACTTTGGTGGTAGAACTGCAAAGGGACTTGAGTTGTGCAAAAGGTTATATACCTGGTAAGGTAAATTTCCTAGGATGGAACTGGCTATGGCAGAGCCAAAAGGAAGTCTTTTGCAAGCTGCTGCACTGAGATGGATGCTCCGATCAATCGATTTCCCTGTGTGTCTGATACATGGATGGTCACCATGCGCCTTTTCTGCATGCCCAGATGAAGCACTGATGCTGTTAGATATTTCAATTGTTAGATAAACAAGAGCATAAGAAAGCAGCAACAGACTCTTTTTGATGTTGTCTTCCTGGTGCATCTTCCATTGCTCGACCGAGAATGGCTGCAATGAAGCACTTGCCACCAAGATCTTGGTCCCGTTGACATTATTGTCAGTGTTCTGAATTTAAAAAGAAGAGGAACTTGTATGGTTAATTAACCTGGGAGAAATCAGGACCATGTTACGTTGCAGGACAAAGTGTCGAAGTTGAAGGCACCTGAAGGAAAAGTCGTGAGCTTTTGGAGGATGCGTCGAGAATGAAACCACCCTTGAGAAAAGACCAGCAGCTATTTTTGCCATTGTCGTTCCTACGCATCTAAATTGCGAATCATCCGTTGCTAATACTGCTCTTATGAGAGCTGAATCAGTTCCTTGGATTTGCACCAACCTGTCAAAGAAAAATCACCTAAATGAAACTTTTGTGGGATTTTGCAACCACGAGAGTGAGGAACTCTCGTTCGACATGATAGCTAATATTATTTGCCAAAATTGACAAGCAAAGTAGTATGCAATGTCAATTGCCCATGGAAGTCCAGCAAAGTTGACAGACTAATGAGACTAGGGCTCATCCATTCTAGCATCCGGCAGGGCATGACCGGACTAACTATGAGTGATGTTGTTGGAGACTCACATGAGAAGCTGTATCTCGTGGTCTCGGTCAGGTTGCCCAGCACAAATGTCGGTTGCTGATCTCCAGTCTGGTCTGCCACTGGAATCTCCCTATTCTCGGCTGGTAGGATCCCTCCATCGTAAAGAGGAGGCTCAGGATTAGGCTTGCACTGAAAAATTAGCAGGTGAAATCAAGTCAAGTGTCGTGGAGACTTGTGTGCCTGTGGGATAGAAGAGCTTTATTAATTAGAATTCTGGGTCTGTCCGTACCATATACAGATACATATATAATATATATATATACATATATATACATATATATATACATATATATACATATATATATATTCTATATATATATATATATCATATATATATATGTATGTATATATATATATAGTATATATATATCTGTCTGTATATTATATATGATGTATATGTATAGTATCTATATACTGTCTGTCTATGTATGTATCTCTATGTACTGTATCTGTCTGTATCTATATATGTCTGTATATGTAGGTATCTCCTATGTATGTCTCTGTCTGTATCTGTATGTATGTCTATGTGTATCTTATGTATATGTATCTATGTAGGTCTATCTCTCGTATCTCTATATGTATTATATCTCTATATATCCATATATATATAGTACTCTCTAGATATACCTCTCTCTAGGAGACAGATATCTCCATAAGACATATAATATATACATATATATATATACATATATATATCTACATAGATATATATATATACACACCATATATATAGATATACATATATATAGATATATATATATAATATATATATATATATATATATATATATATATATATATATATATATATATATATATATATATATATATATATATATATCCTATATATATACACACACATATATACATATATATATATATATACACACCACTATATCCCTATATGTATATACACACACATATATACATATATATACATCTATGTATTCTATATGTACCTCTATATGTATATATACATATATGTATATATATGTACATATATATGTATGTATCATATACCTATATGTATATATATGTACATACATATGTATGTACATGTACATACATATGTATGTACATGTACATACATATGTATGTACATGTACATATATATACATATACATACATATACATATACCTATATACATACCTATACATATATATATATATATACATTATATACATATGTATGTATCTTTAATATAAATTTTTGAAATGTTTGAAATAATTTTGAGATGTATGATTCAACAAATATTGTGTAATAAAATAATTTAGAAATACTAAAATATAGAGTTAGGAATCTAGCTTTGGAGGTGGATGGAGTCACTGTCCTAAAGATATTGGTTCCTTTCTCGTGCGAAGATTAATTGGACCACATGCTCTCCTCCAAGATACAATCCTGAAACCAGTACTCCAATACTGGCACGATCTCGAATGGACGCCGATTAGCTCTTTTTCAGTCTAAGAAATTTTAGTGGAAAGAGAGGAATAATTCAAATTGAAATGGAGGAATATCAGACGAGGATAGATGGAGAGCTTGAGAAATTTTTTTGGATACTTTGAAGGACTGGCGTAGAGACCTGTTTATAAGCTCAAAACTCAGAAAAAAAAATTTAAAATACCCTCAAAAATCGTTATGGCTGTTACAATAATTAAATTCAAAATTATTAAAAATTTAAAATAAAAACGGTCCAATAATAAATAAAAGACTCGTCGAAAGAACAAAAGAAAAAAAAAATTCGCGCATCAACCGCGGAATGCCCGCGGACAGCGCCCATGGAACGCCCGTGGAAACAGTTCCTGAGCCGCTTGCAACGTGCGCGCGGGGGTGAAGGGAGGAAGTTTTGTTTTGTTTTGTTTTGTTTTTTCTTCCTCGGTAACGACAACAATATAATGCATACCACACGTGTTCGTATAAAACCATCCAACCCATGATGAATGATATACACGTTGTATCACATCATGTGGTACATGGTGGGTATCGCGAAGGACTCGTGCCCGCAACCTGAACGCATATCATTATCAAAATGAGCCTGATTCTGGCCGGGCTGTTTTCCCAGCTGCCTTGGCCTGACCATCACACCCAGAGTACCAATGAGAATATATCAAATTAAAGATTATGAAATATATCATCAAAATGATAGTGCAGTTGATTAGAATCTTATTTATAATTAATAAATCACAAATTCGAAACGTGATTTCATGAAAAACTCGATAAACTCGTGATTCGATTAAATTAAATTTAAAAATATGATCGGATAAGCAGGAGATTGGGATAAATCCTCTATTTTTTTAAAAAAAAAAATTCACGAAGTGCCGTAGGCAATAGCAAATACCTCAGTATAAGCAGAATAATCGTACCACGGTCCCTCGCTGTGGAACGGAAAATGCAACGTGATGTCATGTCAATACCGATCAAACATATATGAGAGAGAGAGAGAGAGAGAGAGAGGAGAGAGAGAGTGAGAGGGGACAGACCATAGGAGCCAGCAAGAAGGTGCGAGGGCAAGATCACCCAAGGTAAAAGTTTCAGAGTAGATCGAAGAAACCATGGGATAAGCCTCTCATACTCGCTCTCCTTGGTAAGTTGCTTGCTCTGTTTGTGAAGTGCCTGTTATATATTATAATGGTAGAATGGAAAGCTGAAGGAGGAGCGGCTTGGAAGCGTGAAGAAATGATGATATGTGGGGGAGGTGGCTGCGGGTGCTGGAAAGATATTCTCGCCGTCGAAGAGATAGAAGAGCTGAGATCACAAGGAGCGCATCGCTAGCCTTTTATTTATGGTTCGCCATGCCAGGTTCACAAATTCACTTTATAGAGAATGCCAACCCCGTTCGTTCTTTTTCTTTGTAGGAGAATCCCGCGTTTAATGTTGTCTGATGCAATGGATTGGCATACGATAGACGTTTCCGAATTTGACCGTTAAAAAATTGGGCCTGCATCTTTCCTCGCAAACTTCCACCAAGCTACCTCTTTTGAAATAGTATTTTTCTATACATGATTGAGAGATTCATGCATCATGGACAACATCACGTTTATATATTTAGACCATTAATATTTTTTATTTATATACAGCAAACATTAATGACAATAATTAATCTCCTAAATATTATAAAATCATTACTTAATATATATTAAAAATTAAATTATTAATTTTTTTTATTTATTATAATTTATTATATTATTATATTAATTTCAAAATATAGTTAATTAAAAAATAAAACTCCAATCTTCGGTTTTATTCTTTCCTCTTGGACACGCTCATGGTCAATATTTACTTGATGCCATTAATTAGCATACAATGTAACAGTTCTAAATTTTAGTGTAAAATAATTGCTGTTTCCAGCTAGCCTTACAAGCTTCCACCAAGCAAATATTCAAATGAATTAAAATTCTAAAAATGATCAGGTCTACATGATATTCACGTGGCTTGCCACGTCACCTACTAACTCAACATAAAGACGAGACTCCTCAAACCCTACCACATGATCCTTAGAAATCATGCTGGAAAAAGACTTGCACTCCCTATCTTTTGTAAGGGAGTCGATAATCCAGTACCATGCCTCTCTGGCACCTACTATTAGGATATGCACCTTGCAGATACGTACATGCTATGAAGATGTGCCATGAAGATGTGCTCCACGCCATTTATACTTGTGACCGCATGAAGATGTGCTCCACGCCATTTATACTTGTGCCGGTCACTTCTACAGGGGCATATGCTCTATAGAAGTGTGCCTACCATGAAAACATGCCAACCACCATTCCCTACACTACAGAACACGTCCTTTAGAGATGATAAGTACTCCATAAATCTGTCTATAAAAATGGTTTTCCATGAACCCTCCAGGTAGTTTTTTTTCAAGCCACAAGGAGTAGTCTTCTAAGAATCTCAAAAGTTTCCTTTAAGCCTCCTAAGTTTTAAGTTGAAGATTTAGAGAAAGTCTTCTAAGAATCTCAAAAGTTTTCTTTAAGCCTCCTAAGTTCTAAGTCGAAGCTTTAGAGAAGACCAAACCAACAAGAATCTAAGCGAGGCGAAGCAGAGAGACGAAACTAAGAGGAGCCTAGAAGGAAATGCACCAAGCTTTTCCTTCACTCTTGCTAGCTGCTTCGCCAACTCTCCCTGAAGCATCATCCTCTCCCTCTTGAGTCTTGCTTGCTTCCCTTAAGCTTCACCCATACTCTCTCAAACTTTGTCTATGTTCTATCATGCCCCTCTACTACTTCCACTGCTTTGTCCAACTCCTCTCATTCTATACACCACGATCCATCACCACTTCTATCCACCTAGAAGTTATAGATCTCTTTCTTTTGTTTGCTTCAACCAGAAATTGACTTTAGCATCGAAAAGTTTATCACCGGAGAATCTCCATCATAGCCAAACTTTCTTGTCTCCATTGCCTTTACAAGTTCTGGAGCGCCTGTGCATCCTATCCCGATGGGAATGCCGGAAACATGCACCGAAACAACCACATCCAGCCAACTTAGTGCACCTTTGACAAAACCGCAATAATAATAATAATAATTCTCTAAAATAGATGCTCATTTGTATGGGTCACCCTGTAGACCATATGATGCAGGTGTTACTGACACTTATATTAATATACTTGACCAATAATTTGCAACAAATCGATATTAATATGATGGAATTAATTTGCTAGATCATGATTAAAATCCATAACTTAATGTGCAACAGAGATTAGGCTACTAATATCATATATTTAAGCCTATTACATTGTTATATTGAATTTCAAAAATAACAAAAAAAAAAAAAGCAATGTGTGTTGTGCAATGAGTGAGGCTGATGTTAAAAAATCACTAAAGCTGCAGGTATTAATGATGAGAGTTTATGTGCGGAGGCTCAGTTTCTACATAGCTCTCTATTCTAATACTAGTATTAACGATAATAATGAAAGTTTCTCTTCATTACAATTGTCACTCGTAATGTTATACCAAGTATACAACAGGACTACGATCTTCATCAAGGCATAATTGAATATACTTTTCATGTTTTTATCAACTGTACCTTTACGAAGGATTCACTACAACACAAAAGATCTATAGTAGTATTTAAAATTATTACAAAATATGACTTTAACGAGTATTGGTATAAGTAAATCTATGGTAACAATTTTGGATTATCTTATAGTGATGATTTGTGACCATCAGCATAACTTATTGCAGTGATTTTAACCATCGCTGATGTAACTTAAATCAATATTTTTTTTAAAAAAATACTATATTTATGATCAAATATATTTTATAAAAAATATTAATATTTTTATAATCATATATTATCCTCGTATTAGTACTTGCAATTTTAATTAATTTGTATACAAGGATTTGAACCTAAAATCTATTAAATATTTACCTCCTACTTAACCAACATGAAAACCCAAACTTCTAATATAAAATTATGATTTATTATACTTATTCAAAACTTATTTATATTATAAATATAATTATTTAAATATACTATGATATTTAATTTAATAATTAATTATTTCAAAAAATCAATCCTCTTCATTCTGAAAGAAAATAAAAAAATAAATTACTTCATTTTACTATTTATATTAGTTCAAAAATCTTATTATTTAAAATATTTTAAAGTATAAATATTTTAATATATATTTTTATAATCATGAATATTTTTTCTAAGTTTTTTAAAAGTAGATAATTCACGATTCTTCTTATTTATACTATAATTAAAAAGTAACGCTATTTAATATATAAATTTTTAATATTTTATATTATATTTTTATATAAGTAATCCTTAAATTTTTTATATACTTTTAATATAAATTAGATTGGATCAAATCCAAATTCTTGGTTAAATCTATTTTCATATATTTTTTTAATAATCACATCATAGATCATTACTTAGTTATGATATGTTGTATTCAATATTAATAATAAATTTTATATTAAAAACTATTTTTAGTTAATTATTAAATTATCTTGAATCATATAGTTAAAACTATATTAATTTAAAATTTATTAAATTATATAATTTTTTTAGAAATTTTAAATATATATTTAGTCATCAAATATTATCATAAAAAAAATTCAAAGTAATTTACAACAATACAAATTTATCACAAAACTAAAACATAAATAATTAATAATAAAAATTATTAGTTATATAATGATGTATAAATGATAAAATTTATTTCAATAATAAATGATCAATATTCTATAATAGAATTATAAATACTATTGATTAGGTTCTATTTAACTAAAAATATTATTCTTATAATATATTAACATAATATTATAAAGTTTAGTTATATCTATAAATAACCATCATAATATTAAAAAAATTTTATGATAACTTTTAAAATTGTTACAATAGAATGTAATTTCTTGTAGCGATAATAATATATCATCACTATATAATAACTTTTATAATAATACTATTAATGAAGTGCTATAATATTATATATTTTTTATGATACTTTTAAAATCATTACGAGAGAGTACTTATAAAATTTTTTTTGGTGTTACTAAAATTCTATCACTATAAGCTATTTTTGTTATAATGATTGTTGGCAATTTACTGCCACTCATTTAGACTCTTAAATTTCCTTTTTATATTGGAGAATCTTTTGACTTTATGAGATCTCTTTCCATCCAGCAAAGGTATAAGAGTTTATTGCCACTATCACCTGGATTCTTTGATGTGCATATAATAACCAAATTTTTAACAATGTTATATGTCCCCACCTTAAATTTATCATAAGTCTCTTACGTATTCTCCTCATCTTTCTAGTCTCACATTAAGATACTATGGCAGTTCTTCATCATCAAATAATCTACCATCTTCTTTGATTTCTTGGCTACCACCTCCCTTAGGGATAATATGTAGGCCAGGATAAGGTAGCAACCCAAGAAGGGGGGTGAATTGGACTTTAAAATTTTTTGCAATATTTCAAATAATGTACCAATTCAAAACATGTGTTTATCATATCAAGATAATGTGAAGTAAAAATTAAGAAGTAAATGCAAGAATAAAACAATCACAATCACAAAATAATTTATAGTGGTTCGGTGCATTCCAAGGCACCTACATCCACTCCCCAAGTTCTTTTTGAGAATTCACTATAATCACAACACTAGATTACAATCGATTAGTTTTCCGGGGTCACTAATCAAAATCCCTTGGTTTTTACGGGCTAACCAAAATTTCTTGGTTTTCCAGGCTAACCAAAAATCTTGTTGGTTTTGCAAGCTCACCAACAACCTAGTTGGTTTTACGGGATGACCAACAACCTAGATGGTTTTCCGGGCTAACAAACAACCCAACTTGTTTTGCGGGCTAACAAGTCAAAACTCTTGTTGGTTTTTATCACATAGGCTCATCAACAATCTTGATGGTTTTCCCAAGGTTCGCAATCAACCTAAATATAATAATGTAAGAATGAAAATAAAAAGCTTTCTTACAAAGCAAATATTTCGTTGAGGCACATTGATTGTTGATGTTGAGCTTGTCTCCATGTTGTAGAAGCTTCAATGGATGCTTGAAGATGTTGCTCTTGGAAGCTCCCTCTCCTCTTTGAATCCTTGGAGGCTCAACATCTCAACAAATGGATCCTTAAAATATCCTTCACATATTTTCACTTAAAAACCAAAGGATTTATCTTTCAAACCATGGATCCTCTTCCATCTTCTTTAGAATTGCTTCCCCAAGTGTTTAAATAACCTTCCAACACTTAAATGACCGTTTGTAACTGATAGGGAGGAAAAACTAGCCGTTGGAGCCAAGTTGGAAAGTTTTTGTACTTCAAAAAAACTAGCCATTATAGCAAATGTCGACACTTGACCTTCGTGAGTCGACACCTTGAGTCTATACTTCATTTTCTTGAGTCGACACTTGACCAAAAATGTCGTCTAAAATCTTCTGCTTTGCACCGGTGAGTCGACATTTCATCTGATGAGTCGACATCTTGAGTTGACACTTTAGTTTTGTGAGTCGATACTTGACCAAACTCCTGAAATCACCACGTTTTGTATCATGTTTGGTCTTAGGCCTTGAGTCGATACTTTACTGTTCATGAGTCGACACTTGGCTGCACCAATACTGAAACTTCTCTAAATTTAAATCTTGAGTACCTATATCTGATTTACACACTTAATGCACAATTAGTACTCAAATATACTTAAGTATGTTGTCATAATCAAAACCAGAGTCAACATAAAAAAATTAATTTTGATGATTCTGTAAAGACTTCTGTTACAACTACAGCTTATGTTATTCATGATCATCATGGTTTATTTATACAAGCTGAAGGTAAATTATTTAATTATGCTTCGATATCATTTGTGGAGCTTATAGCTCCCTGGTTAGGCCTACGTGCAGCTATCCTTGATTTGAATGCTTCCTGTTGCCGATCTCATCACGGTGGCCTGTAGCTCGTGAGCTGGTGCCGGTTCTCGAACTCTGTCACCTCGAGATCTTTAAGCTTTCGAACCTATAAAACAAAGTCAGAGACCCGGGCCGGGGATTCCAGCGGGGGCACTCCGACGGTCAAGTAAGAGAGCGGCAAGATGAAACAGGACCTCTAAGGCGGGTTCCCGAAGGATTCCCGTGCTTAGAAGAGATGTAAATGAAAGAAGTATGGGGAAGAGAGGAGCTGAAGCCCGGCTTCCTGCGCTGGGTTCACCGAGCTCACGCCTGAGGACTTCTTGGGGTCCCCGGATCGTTCTCTCGGTGTTCTCCCCCCTTTTCGACTTACCTCTCCGTCCATTTTTACCATCCCCTTTATACCACCAGACCGCCTTCAGCCCACGTCTCCTCCTGGGAGCTCCCTGAAATCTCTGGGTCTCCTCCCCTCCCTTCTCCTTCGAGTCCGGGAGTTAAGTGGCCGGCATGCCTTGTCCGCCGTGTGTCACGAAAGGGGAAGACTGGTGAGACCTCGGGCCGAGCGCAGGAGCTCTCCTTTCGGGGCGTTGACGATGGGCCTCTAGCCGTTTCAGGCCCCTGCCCATAAGGATTTCGTTCCTCGATTGTGGGGCCCCGTTTAACTGACATAAACGAGGTTTCGCGTATCACTGCAGGCCATACTGGCACTCTATACGGGGTGCAGCGCGCGCCGGCCCTAGTGGCGACCTCGTGACCCGTGTCTCTGCCTCCCCGAGGCTTTGCAGAGTAGGGCTGACTTCGGCGAGGGTGGACCCTTCTGGAGGCGCCACCTGGCGGAGGAGCAGGGGCTTCCAGCTTCGGTCGAGATGGATCCCTCCTGGATGGACACCTGGTGGAGTGGCAGAGAGATGCTCGACATTAGCCGTGGTGGACCCGTCATGGGGTGCCACCTGGCGAAGGAGCAAGAGGGCCTGGCTCAACCTCGTAGAGGTGGACCCATCTTAGGATGCCACCTGGCGAGGGAGCAGGGGGCCGCCAGCTTCGACCGAGATGGACCCCTCTTGGGTGGACACCTGACGGAGTGGCAGAGAGGTGCTCGACTTCGACCGAGGTGGACCCGTCATGGGGTGCCGCCTAGCGAAGGAGTAGGAGTTTTGAAAGAAAAATCCACGTGGTACCTGTGGGCTTCCAGCTGGATCTGACATATGTTCCACGTCAGCAATGTAGCCATATCACTTCCCATATTTCTTTAGAAGTTGATTCAGCTACAGTTGTCTCTTGGATAAAGGCTATTAATATTTTCCATAAATCTAATTATCCTTTTTTTCAGGATATAACTATATGAAAATATTTTATCACATTCTTAACTATCTCACATAAGTATTGGGAAGCAAATCAAGTAGTCGATTATTTAGCTAATTTGGCACTTTCTGGATCTTTTCTTGGTGTAAAAATACAGAAGTTGACTCTCATTATAGATATTTACTAAATGTAGATCATAGGGCTATTCTTTTATTAGACACTAATCTGTATTTGTAGGCTTATTTTCATCAGCTTATTATTCATGCTCTCACTTATGTGATGCATTTGGAATTATGGGTCAAATTGTACAACATTACTTTCAGCAACCCTAAGCACAGTGGGGGCTTCCATCTATTTATTTCCTCTATACATATATTAATAGAGGGCGAAAATTAGATAGATGTACTATCTCTCGTTTTTTTTTATTATAACAATCAAAAACAAGGAAGGTAGAGTTATATATTCTACAGACGGACTACAACAAAAATCGTGGACAACAGTCCTTTCTAACTCTTATTGGATCATGGACAAAAGACAAATAAAAGTATAAAAAAGGAATTCAAAAAATGAGAAAAGTGGAGGTAGCAATTTTTTTTACATATAAGAAAGGAATATAAAAAAGGGGAGGAGAAAAGTGGAGGTAGCAAGTGTTTTTACATACCATGCTATTGTTATGTGCAGGTTCCTTCATTCAAAGAAATTCAAAAAATGATCCAGATTATCTTTCATTGCTAACTCTTCTATATATGTTCTGCAATTTAAAAGAACAATATACTCTTATCAAACTTAAAGCTTATTTCTTCATCCATATGCTCATCTGTACAAAACTAGGGCATCATGACGGATTCAACAAAGGATGGTGGATATCAATAAGTATGGTGGATAGCTGTATATATGCTAGATAAATATAAGAATATGGTGGAGTTGTTTACCTTTGAGGGGATTGATAGGAGGCGGATCATGATATCTGGATGCTGGTGCTCTTTATCTCTATAAAACTATATGGATGTTAGTTACTGCTGATTATTTGTTTGTACAAAGATATTGGATATCATTTCATTTTCAACAGGACAATTGTCGATCTATTTCTCAATTTGACACTTGGTTCTTTCTTCAACACATACTGACTTCTCCTTTTCTCTAGTCAAGTCACGTGTTTCTACACTTTGGACATCGTTCCTTTGTACCTTTGTTATGCTTATACTTCAAGATAATGGATTTTTATGTCACCATCATTCTTCCTGGATCAAGGATAGGAGGAAAAATATTATTACAAAAAAAGAATATATATGAGCAAAAATTAAAAAGAAATGAGAGAACAAAAGAAAGATGCAAAGATTCAACGAAGAAAAAAAGGAAAAGGTAGTAAAAGTTTTCATTCACCATTTTGTTTCCCTGTACATGTTCCATGTTTAATTCTTTTTGGTCCTTTATTTGGATGCTGCTTGTTGTAGTAATCCGGTTTAATTAAAATAATTGACGGTTCATCAATTGGGTCAATTTTATTTAGACCCGTCAACCAAATCTGTGCACATGAAGATGATGTTTTCTTAATTTAATGAGGGCTGCAATATATCTCAGTGAAAAGAATATATTATTATTTCATTCGGCCTCATGTCTTCAGCCTAGTCCGAAGAGGACATTTCATTAATATATTACTATTTTGTTCGGCTTCATGTCTTCATCTTGATCCGAAGAAGATGTTTATGGAATATATTATTATTTCGTTCGGCTTCATGTCTTTAGCCTGGTCCGAAGAGGATACTTCTGGAATCTGTTACTATTTCATTCGGCTCCATGTCTTCAGTCTGGTCCGAAGAGGATACTTTTGGAATATGTTACTATTTCATTCGGCTTCATATCTTCAGCTTGGTCCGAAGAGGACAATTATGGGATGTATTATTATCCCTTTGGCTCCATGGTAAGCAGATCTTTATTTTCTGGTTCACTCCAAAGGAGATAAATCTGAAGTATATAGCTAACACGTCTTTGGACCATTCCAAGGAAGATAGTTCGAAGAGATAGTTAGACTCTTTTCGGATCTTCTCTAAAGAGAGTATATCCGAAGTATGTGAACGATCTTTCAGCCTACAATAGTTGAAAGTTGTTTTGGTTGTTATAACCACCCACATGGTCGATAGCTCCGGCTTCGATAATCATGGAATAACTAATTTCCGACCGCTACTACTTACTGTTATGAAAAAGTTACATTAACTAATTTCCATAACCGTAAGTAGTTACACTCACGCCTATAAATATCGGTAAGAGGGGACACTCAAGGTAAGCCAACTCTAGGTAAGTTAGAGCCAGTCCACAACTAGCTCTTTCAATGCCACTCTGCTCATTTTTTTTTTCCATTTTCACCTCATTCTGCTATCAAGTTCTCCATTCTGCTACCTAAATTCTTGCTAACTTTGGCATTGAAGTGTCCCCCATCGAAAAATTTTCAATCAGGGGATTTGTTTTGCAAGCATTCATCGAAGGTGAACCAGCAGGCAAGTTGCTCCATTCGGTTCGCGGGGATTTAACGTCAACTGATTGGTGTGCCAGGTAGGGAAAGAATTTTCTCTAGTTAAGGAGAACCTTGAAAAAACAAGAATAGTGAAATGAAAGATCCATAATGCTTCTACGAGCAGGGAGCACCCTGCTCCTCTGTGAATAATCATCCGATGGAAAATGATATGACAGCTCCTATGTTGACTGTGGGGCAATAGAATTCAAGGCCCTTTTGAATCGAGTCGATACCTTGACAGCCCTAGTCCAGACTCTTCAAGAAACTGCTGTTCAAAGGCAGTGCCCTCCAACCACCTCTCAGCCCAGTCATCGAGCCAGGGAAAGGGAAGATCGACACCGGGAATCCACCCCCAGTTCTTCACAAATATAGTTTTCTCATGAGCATTACAGCTCCCAGCCAAGCACGCATATGGAGGATCATCATGGCAAGAAAAAAACTAGACGTTCCCTTTCTATTTCTTCTAGAGATTACTACACGGAGGAGTCAGGCAAAGAGAAATGAATTTCAATTTCAAAGAGAAGTTCAAGTTATTGGAGTCACAGATAGCCAGGCTCACTGATCAAGAAGAGGTGACGAAGTTATGACTTTCAATTCACAACCTCCTTTCTCCGATCGGATTATGGCTGAAATTATCCCTCAGCATTTTAAGATTTCTTAACTGGAGGCTTATGATGGAACTACCGATCCCCTTGATCATTTGGAAAGTTATAAAGCTCAGATGATGGTACAAGAGGCATCTGATGCATTATATTGCCTCGCTTTCCCTGCCCCTTAAGGAAAGTCGCTCGAATATGGTATTCGAGCATACAGCCAGGCATAATTCATTCTTTTGCTGAGCTATAATGGCTGTTTATTTCACATTTCAGAACATATCGAAAGATGCTGCATAACACAGACAGTTTGTTCCTTTTCAACATAATGAAGGAGAAAGTCTTGAAGAATTTGTTTTTCAATTCAATTCAGCTACTCTGGAGATCCCAGATCTCAATGAGCACATGGCCATGTCAGCCCTGAAGAAAGGTCTCAGATTATCCAAATTTACTTTCTTCCTGGATAAAAGGTTTTCCACGAGCTATGCCGAACTACTGGCAAGAGCTCAAAATATGTTGCTGCTGAAGAACAAGCTGAGTCATCGACTCATCGAAGGGAGACACCCTTCCAAGAAAAAGAGCATCAAAGGATCAAATATCCCCACATCTTCCAATAATGCATCAGTTACCAGACACAGTCCCAAGTCCAAGCAATAGGGCAATAGGTTTGACTCCTACACTCCCCTCAACCTTCCAAGAGAGAAGATTCTGTTGAAAATAGAAAAAAAAAACTACTTACAAAGGCCATGTCCCCTGAAAACCTCCGCTAAAGCGAGAGACAAGAATAAATATTGCCTGTTATTGCTCGGATCATCATGGCTCGTAACTGCGGTGGTGTCGGGAGTCGCGCGCCTGCTTGCTGGGATGCCTCCGATAGCCTCGGGACCTGCAAAGAACAGCATCAGTGACCCGGGTCGGGAATTCCGGCGAGGGTGCTCTGACGGTCAAGTCAGTGACGATCCAAGAGAATAGATTCTCCTGGTCAAGCCCCTCTGGATGAGCTCCACGCTAGGATGAGTGAGTGTATAGTGTATGGAAAATAAGAGTAGAAGTGAGCTGGGAGAGGTGATGGCTGATGGTCTCGCTCTCCTGTCTGGCCTCTCTTCCTTTTTCCTGTGCTTGCTCTTGTTGTCGTTGGTTGTGTTATTTTTGTTGTTACCTTCCTTTGGCTTACCTTGGCTAGGTCTTTTATTTTGGCTTGCCTTGGGATCTCCCCATGCTGTCAGGCGTGTGCATCGAGGTATCGTGCCGTAGACGGGACGCCCTTTCTATCAGATAGTTGGGGAAGCTTCTGCTTCTGACATTCCTTCTGCTGGAAGCCTGGCAAGGCCTCGGTTGGTGAGCCACTGTTCTCGGGATCCGCACCCTCTGGTTCGATCTTTTCCCTGGTCGTATGCAGGTCGGTGGAGGGCATGGCACCTTAATGTGGGCTTCCTCTCTTTCCGATGTGAGTGGCGGCCGTGGGCATTAATGGCGGCATGGCTGGTGCTGCTGTACGGCCCTTGGGAGGACCGCCATTGTCCTCGGAGGAGAGGCGCTGCTCTCTTGGTGGCTGGTGTCTCTGTCTGGATCGGGGACCGAGCTGGAAAGATGGGGCCCGCCTTCTACGGGCTCGCTTCAAGTTGGCTTGGCTAGGTTGTGGAGGGCCGAGCTCAACTCCGGACTAGCGGAGCTCGGCTTCGGACGAGCTCGACTTAACTGAGATGGACGGGGTGCCGACCAACCCGGGGGATCTGACCTCGGAGGGGCCCCTCATGGCATAAGAGACTTGAGCTCGATTCTTGACCATGGGGCCCGACCTCGAGGGGTCCGCCTCAATGGTGGCTTGTGCTCGGCTCTGGCCTAGGCATCCTGACTTGGCGAGGACCGACCTGGCGGAGGACGGAGCTCGACTTCGGCGGGTTGGCCCCGTTGCTCCAGGGGAGCTCAGCCCGGCGAAGGGGCTCATGGTGGGAATCCATCATGGTGCCCGGTGTGGGCTCCATGTTAGTCCGTCCGTGCCATGTCAGTGATCTAGCCACATCATTGCCGATTCCATTGGGACCACGGACATAATACCGAGGAATATTTTCTGCTCCGGGATGCTATTGAGGACCTAATCAAAAGAGGATATCTGGGAAAGTATGTCAGCCATCCGGAGCCTCAAGTCAAAGCAACCACCCTTCAAAGAGCTACCGATGAAGCCGAACTGCCTCACCAAAGGCCGACCGATGGGAGGGTTGGCATGCTTCATCGATCAATCGGCTGGAGGAATGAAGCTGAAGAAGATAACCCCAAGAGACTTAAAGGCAAGAACTCCATTAGCTTCTCTGATGAGGATTTCCAGGGATTCAACTCCCACATGATGACCCTGTTGTGGTTTCAACTGTAATTACAAAATATGATGTAAGAAGAATTCTGATTGATAATGGAAGTTCTACCGATGTTTTACTGTATGATGCATTTCTTAGAATGGGCTTATCTGGGAGTAAGCTGCAAAAGTCTCCTATTCCTCTGACTGGGTTTGGAGGAAATCAAGTTGGAGTTGAAGGAGAAATAATTTTACCAGTAACTCTTGGCACTGAACCATACCAAAATACGCTTCCCATTAACTTCATAGTAGTACAAACACCTTCAGCTTATAATACAATTTTGGGATGGCCTGCTTTAAATAAATTCCGAGCCATAGTATCGACCTACCATCTTTGGTATGATTTTCCACAAGACATGGCATCGAAGAAATGAAAGGTGATCAAAGGGTTGCTCGTTAATGCCTAATGATCCAGGATAAATAATCAGCCAATCCATTAACACTTGATCAATTAGATCCAAGAGATAGAATTGAAGACTATGGAGAACCAGTGGAAAAGACCCTCTCCATGCCTTTGTCTGAAGATGACCCAATAAAATTTGTACAAATTAGCAGTCTATTAGATGAAGAGACAAAAGTAAGGCTGATTAGCTTTCTCCGAAGTAATGTCGATATCTTTGCTTGGGCAGCTTCGAATATGCCTGGAATTCCATCTGAAATAATTACACATCGATTAGAAGTAACTCCCAACTATAAGCTGGTTTGGCAGAAGAAGAGGAACTTTGCTCCGGAGAGATAGAGGGTCATTGACGAAGAAGTCAGCAAACTCCTTGAAGCCAAATTTATAAGGAAAGTACAATATTCAAATTGGTTGGTCAATGTTGTGATGGTGAAGAAGTCTAACGGCAAGTGGAGGATCTACATTGATTATACAGATCTTAATAAATCTTATCCAAAAGACAGCTTCCCTTTGTCGAAGATAGATCAGTTAGTTGATGCCACTGCTGGTCATTAGCTATTGAGCTTTATGGATACTTTGTCAGATTAAACAAATACAAATGGATCCTAAAGATGAAGAAAGAATTGCTTTTATCACAGAAAAGGGCTTTATTGTTATAAAGTGATGCCATTTGGGTTAAAAAATGTTGGAGCAACTTTTCAAAGATTGATCAACAAAATGTTCAAGAATTAGATAGGGAGAAATATGGAAGCTTATGTTGATGATATGATTGTGAAGAGTTTTCATAGGTCTGATCATATTGAAGACTTAAAAGAGTCCTTTGACGCACTTAGATGCTATCAAATGAAGCTGAATCCGACTAAGTGCACTTTGGTGTAACCTCAATAAAATTCCTTGGATTTTTAGTTAGCAAGCAAGGAATTGAAGCTAATCTAGAAAAGATTCAAGCCATTCGAACCATGAGATATCCCTCTTGCAAAAAAGAAATACAGCAACTGATAGGAAGAATCGCTTCTTTGAGTCGATTTATTTCCCGATCAGTGGAAAGATGTCTTCCTCTTTCAAAGTTCTCCATCAAACTCAAAGTTTCGAATGGTCAGATGATTGCAAGATTGCTTTCGATAAGTTGAAAGAATACTTGGAAAATCCTCCTTTACTTTCTAAACCTTGCGATGGGGAAACTCTTTATTTGTACCTTTCTGCCTCGGATGAAGCGGTTAGTTCGATACTTGTTCAAAAAGATGTCGATCACTTGCAGAAGTCGATCTACTACACTAGTAAAGTACTGCATGAGGCAGAAGTACGATATGTCAGAATACAAAACTTATTTTCTCCTTGGTAGTTAGTGAAGCATTTGCGACCCTATTTCCAAGCTCACACCATTATGGTTTCGACGGATCATCCCGAAGGCCATTCTGCACTGCCCCGATACTTCAGGAAGGATAGCTAACTGCTAAGTTCTTTACTTGCTAAGTTACTTTCTATAATCTAGATCAGAAATGATTTAAGATGTAAGTCTTTGCTGATTTATAGCCAAATGTACTTGGAGATCTGATGAGAGTCAACTGAGGACCGAAGAGGAAGAGACCTCTGAAGAAGATCCAGAATTCACTTGGATGCTTCATGTGGATGGTGCCTTCAATGCCAATGGCTATGGAGCTGGTCTCATTTTGACTAGCATAAATGGTCAAGTCATCATAGAATATGCCCTTCGTTTTTCTTTCCAAGCTTCAAATAATCAGGCAGAGTATAAAGCACTTATTGCTGGACTTAGAATTGCTCAGAAATTAGAGATTAGAAAGATTAAAATCTTTTTGGACTCACAGTTGGTGGTGAATCAAGTAAAATTGAATTCAAAGATCGAAATCCTATTATGATTTAGTACTTGGAGAAGGTGCAAAGCGTAATATCCCAATTAGAATATTTTGAAATTGTTCATGTGCCTCGAACAGAAAATTCTCGGGTTGATGCTCTTTCACGTCTTGCAACCACTACCTCAGACTCCCTTGGCCAAATATATGTGGAATACCTTGAAGACCCCAGCATATCCGAATCCATAATGGAAATATGTCCGATTGAATATGAGCCTTCATGGATGGATCCCATCCTTAAATTTTTGAATGAAGGCACATTACCTGAAAACAAGCTTGAAGCTAAACGATTTCGTTAGATTACTTCCCAGTATGTGATCTTGGATGGGACTTTATATAAAAGATCCTTTACACAACCTCTGTTGAAATGCTTGGGAGCTTCAAATGCCGATTATGCTCTCAAGAAAGTGCATGAAGGTATATGTGGGGATCACCTGGGGGCAAATCATTAGCTTACAAAATAATTCACCAAGGCTATTATTGGCCAACCATTCAGAATAATTCTACCAAATTTGTCCGAAAGTATGATCAGTGTCAGAGGTATTCTAATATACAAGACAGCCTGCAAATCAACTAACCACGTTGACAGCTCCTTGGCCTTTTGCTCAATAGGGAATGAAAATTCTTGATCCATTTTCTCCACCTTCTGGACAACAGAAATTCTTTATAGTGACAATTGATTACTTCACCAAGTAGGTCGAAACTGAACTATTGGCATAAATTACTGAGACAAAAGTTAAAAATTTTGTAAAAAACTTTATCATCTTCCGTTTTGAAATTTCTTGTACCATTATCATCGATAACGGAAGGCAATTTGACAACCCGAAGTTCAAAAGCTTCTGTACACAATATCATATACTCCATAAGCTAACTTCCATGGGCCATTCTCGGTCTAACAGAGAAGCTGAAGTGACCAATAGAACTATTGTTCACGGTCTCAAAACCAGGTTAAATGATGCTAAGGGACTATGGATTGATGAATTGAATTCAGTTCTTTGGATGTACCGAACTACTTTCAGAATAACCACCAGTGAATCTTCATTTCACTTAGCTTATGGCACTGAGACAGTCCTTCTTGTAGAGGTCTCCCTACAATCTTTACAGATAGATCATTATAAAGAACTTGAAAACTCAGAACGTTGAAGAGTTGATTTGGATTTGTTACAAGGCACTCGGCTCCATGCTCAGCTAAAGATGGCCACATATCACCAAAAGATTGCCAAATATTACAACTCTCGCATGAAAAAGAACAAACTTTTCACCCTAAGAACTTGTCTTGCAAAGATCTGAAGTGTCAAAGCCAACTGAACAAGGCAAACTCTTTCCTACTTGGAAAGGTCCTTATCGAATAAAAAAAGTCATCCATCCTGGAACTTATCGACTTGAAACTTTGGAAGGTACTTTGTTACCTCGACCTTAGAATATCGAAGATCTTCATAAATATTATCAATAAAAATTTTTATTTAAGGTTATATCGAAGTATTGAGATGGATCTAGCCATTCTGTTTTATTCTTTATTAAAGGCACATGAATGATCTACATGATCTATCCCATGAAGTATCGAGGTGGGCTTGATCAGCCTATCTTATTCTTTATTAAAAGGCATAAGGATGATCTATGTGATCTACCCTACGAAGTGCTTGGTACGGGCACCAGGGCTAAAAGAAATCGACAGGTTAATCCACACTCTGTGGATCACCTGTGAGTAAAACCTCGAACCAACTAAACCCTTTGTTTTTATCATGTAAAATATTTATTTAAAGTATGTTATTTTGGTGTAGTTAGGATAACATTTTTACCAACTGTAATTAGGATTTTTTTATTTTTTAACCTTTGGGGCCAAACCCCTTTTACCAAAATGGGTTTGTATAAAAAATCCCATTATTGGTTGTTGTCAAAACCATTTTGGGCCAAACCATATTTACCAGCTTCCTTAAACCATTTTATTTTATTGGTTATACCTTTTGATCAATTTGATTAGTGGGCTTAGAGTTGGTTATTTAGTTGAGTCATATGATTTGTTATATTGAGTCCAAGTAATTAGTGAGTCATTGAGTCATGTATTACAAGAGGGGACCCAAGACAATATCCCATGTGCACCAATTGAAGATCCATGTGACTCCATGTGCTAGCTCAAGACAAGCCATGTGACCTTATGTGCTAGCCCAAGTCACTGGGCATATGCAACCTCTTCTTGGCACCACCTTTTCAAGGATTTAGATATCAACACATATCATGTTTGGACATGTCATTGGGACAACACTACTTGATACTTCATCCAAGACAAGAAAACATGCTATGTTACTACATGCTACACCTTGGTCGGCCACTTAAACTCATAACTAGTGCCACTTGAATTTTAAGAGAAGTAATGAAGAATGAGTCTTCACATTAGCACCCTCTCACTCAAGGAAATTCATGCCAACACCAAGGATTCGGCCAAGCATTCCTCTTGTCGCCAACTTCAAAGGAGTTATAGGAATTTTAATCATTCAAGAGAAAAAGGTTTAAAGGTTCTCTTCCATAGAAGTTTCAATCAAACAGGTTGGAAGCTGCTTAAGTATCCAGAACTCAAGAGTCTCACCAAAACTCTTGAGTCTTCTTCAATCCAGACTGAGGAGTCCACTCACTTACAGATGTCTACATCATCCAGACTCTAGAGTCCAGCAAGCAAGGCCAAGTGATGGAGCATCTTGACTCTACATCAAGCCATCTCACCAATCCACCACTTAGGCGCCTACTTGGGATGAGAAGCCTCAAGTTGTCACCCACTTTGAAAAGAGTCCAGATCATCTCAGCAAACAAGAGTCTAGGTTGCCTAAAGCAGGATTCTAGGAGTTGTAATCCAAGGGAGAAAAAGGCTAGTAGTTGTATCCCTTACACCACTAGTTGGGGATGTATAAATACCCCTCCAACCCCCCTTGTAATCAATCAATTCATTCATCAATAAAGAAAGCTATTCTGCCGAAATTTTTTCCTTTGTTGTGTGCATCGCAGGGTGCGAGACCCTAGTTATCCTACCTATCTAGCCGATAAGAATCCCTAACCATCGTTCCTAACCCTTCCCTTTCCTTCTTTCCCTTTTCTTTGTTGATTCCTAATTTAAATTTTTTTTGTTGAGTGTTTGTAGGTGATCAAAATCAAAGTCAGGTATTCTCGCCTCAAAACCGGCATCGCACGGAAGATCGGAGCCTAGGAACGAGTTCTTGAAACCCTGCCATGACAATCTTGAGAGTCCTGCCATATTTATGTCAGAGGGATGATTCAGCGTTAGTAAACTTTAAACATCTTCCCTCCTCTTTAATTTTTGAAGAGTTGATAAGTAGACCTAGTTTCGGTAGTTTTTAGCCACCAGATCTTGCTTTCCTAGTTATTTTGTTAGGTTTACTTGTGCGGGTAATAACTAAACTAGTTTCTTTACTATCTCCTTCAAGTCTTCTTTAAAAATCTGGAAAAAAAATTAAAAATTATTCTCTATTTTTCTCAGATAATTAGATCTTAATCATAGTAATTTAGTTTTAATTATTTGTCCCACATCAGTTTTGGTATCAAACTCAGTTGTAGTTTAGGGTTTACATCATGTTAATAATAATAATAATAAATAATTAATGAAATTAATGAATATTTTCAAGAAAAAAAGAAGACTCAAAGGAGACAATGAAGGAGACTTTGTTATAGTTAAACTACGACCTGAACGGTTCCTACCTAGAACTATAAAAAAGTTACATGCTCGTAGTAGGGACCATACAAATAATAAGAAAATTGGACCTAATGCCTATGTGCTCGAGTTACCACCTGACTAGGTATTAGCTCTACTTTCAACATTTCATACCTTATCAAGTATAGGAGCCAACGTTGATTCCTAGTGAGCCATTGGGGCCTAATACAGTCCTTGAGAGTGAACCAACCCAAGTGTGTCCACCTGCCATACCACAAACCCGGAGAGACAAGATCGAGCAGATCTTGGATGACAAGATCATCACTACCTGGAGCAAAGATTACCGGCGATATCTGGTTTGTTGGCAAGGACGACCTGAATTTAATAATTCTTGGATCACCAGAGAGGACTTGTACAGAGTTTTCCCTGACTTACTAGAGTATTATAACAGTGGAGTTGACCCATACTGGACAGGGTCGAGTTCCTCCCACTCGGGAAGAATTGGGTAGGCACCAAGGCTAAAAAAATCGACAGGTTAACCATATCTCTATGGATCACCTATGAGTAAAATCTGAATACAAACCCTTTCTTTTACCATGTAAATATTTTTTAAATTCTGTTATTTTGGTTTAGTTAGGGTAAACCCTTTTTTACCAACCGTAATTAGGATTTTTTATTTTTTAGCCTTTGGGGCTAAACCCCTTTTACCAAATTAAGGTTTGTATAAAAACCCTATTTATCGGTTGTGTCAAAACCTATTTTGGGCCAAATCCTATTTACCAGCTTAAGCTATTTTATTTTATTGGTTATGCCTTTTGATCAATTTGATCAAGTTGGGCTTAGAGTTGGTTATTTAGTTGAGTCATGTGATTTATTATTCATTAAGTCCATGTAATTAGTTGAGTCATTGAGTTATGTATTACAAGAGAGGACTCAAGACAACATCCTATGTGCACTAATTGAAGATCCATGTGACCCCATGTGCTAGCTCAAGACAAGCCATGTGACCTCTTATGCTAGCCCAAGTCACTTGGCATATGCAACCTCTTCTTAGCACCACCTTTTCAAGGATTTGGACATCAACACATGTCATGTTTGGATATGTCATTGGGACAACACTACTTGACACTTCATCCAGGACAAGAACACATGCTATGTTACTACATGCTACACCTTGGTCGGCCACTTAAACTCATAAACTAGCACCACTTGAATTTTAAGAGGAGTAATGAAGAAGGAGTCTTCACATTAGTGCCCTCTCACTCAAGGAAATTCATGCCAACACCAAGGATTCAGCCAAGCATTCCTCTTATCACCAATTTCAAAGGAGTTCTAAGAATTTTAATCACTCAAGAGAAGAAGGTTTAAAGGTTCTCTTCCACAGAAGTTTCAATCAAACAAGTTGGAAGTTGCTTATGTATCTAGAACTCAAGAGTCTCCCCAAAACTCTTGAGTCTTCTTCAATCCAGATAGAGAAGTCCACTCACCTGTAGATTTCTACATCATTCGACTCTAGAGTCCAGCAAGCAAGGTCAAGTGATGGAGCATCTTGACCCTACATCAAGCTATCTCACCAATCCATCACCTGGATGCCCACTTTGGATGAAAAGCCTCAAGTTGTCACCCATTTTGAAAAGAGTCCAGATCATCTCAGCAAACAAGAGTCTAGGCTGCTTAAAGTAGGATTCTAAGAGTCGTAGTCCAAGAGAGGAAAAGGCTAGTAGTTGTATCCCTTACACCACTGGTTGGGGGTCTATAAATACCCCTCCAATCCTCCTTGTAATCATCAATTCATTCATCAATAAAAAAAGTTATTTTGCTGAAATTTCTTCCTTTGCTATGTGCATCACGGGGTGTGAGGCCCTTTTCTTTGTTCTTCGGAACATCGCGGGGTGCGAGACCCTAGTTATCCTACCTATCCAGTCGATAAGAATCTCCAACCATCGTTCATAACCCTTCCCTTTCCTTCTTTCCCTTTTCTTTGCTAATTCCTAATTTAAATTTTCTTTGTTGAGTGTTTGCAGATGATCAGAATCAAAGTCAGATATTCTTGCCTCAGAAACGGCATCGCATGGAAGATTGGAGTCTAGGAACGAGTTATTGAAACCCTGCCATGATAATCTTGAGAGTCCTGCCAAATTTATTTCAGAGGGGGATCAGCATTGGTAAACTTTAAACCTTTTCCCTCCTCTTTAATTTCTGAAGAGTTGATAAGTAGACCCTAGTTTCGGTGGTTTCTTAGCCACCAGATCCTACTTTTTTAGTTATTTTGTTAGGTTTACTTGTGCGGGTAGTTAACTAAACTAGTTTCCTTTACTGTCTCCTTCAAGTCTTCTTTAAAAATCTAAAAAAAATTAAAAATTATTCTCTATTTTTCTCAGATAATTAGATCTTAATCATAGTAATTTAGTTTTAATATTTATCCCGCATCAATTTGGTATCAAACTCAGTTGTAGTTTAGTATTTACATACATGTTAATAATAATAAAAAAATTAATTAATGAAATCAATGAATATTTTCAAGAAAAAAAAGAAGACTCAAATGAGATAATGAAGGAGACTTTGTTATGGTTAAACTACGACCTGAACGGTTTCTACCTAGAACCATGAAAAGTTGAAT
Source organism: Areca catechu (assembly GCA_021397845.1). NCBI lineage: Eukaryota > Viridiplantae > Streptophyta > Magnoliopsida > Arecales > Arecaceae > Areca > Areca catechu. The sequence goes on along the minus strand of CM038038.1, from coordinate 130,943,153 downwards.
GCCCGTAGTGGTGGACCATACAAAGTAATTAAAAAACTAGACCTAATGCCTATGTGCTCGAGTTACCACCTGAACTAGGTATTAGCTCTACTTTCAATATTTCAGACCTTATCTAGTATAAGGAGCCAACGTTGATTCCTAGTGAGCCATTTGGGCCTAATCTAGTCCTTGAGATTGAACCAACCCAAGTGTGTCCACCTGCCATACCACTAGCTCGGGGAGACAAGATCGAGCGGATCTGGATGATAAGATCATCACTACTCGGAGCAAACATTACCAGCGATATCTGGTTCGTTGGTTAGGATGACCTAAATCTAATGATTCTTGGATCACCATAGAAGACTTACAGAGAGTTGCCCCTGACTTATTAGAGTATTATAATAGTGGAGTTGACCTATACTCGACAGGGTCGAGTTCCTCCCACTCTGGAAGAATTGGTGCGAGCACCAGGGCTAAAAGAAATCGACAGGTTAACCCATATTTCCGTGGATCACCTGTGAATAAAATCCTGAACCCAAACTCTTTTTTTTTACCATGTAAATATTTATTTTAAATTCTATTATTTTGGTTTAATTAGGGTAAACCCTTTTTTACCAATTGTAATTATGGTTTTTTTATTTTTAGCCTTTGGGGCCAAACCCTTTTACCAAATTAGGGTTTGTATAAAAATCCCAATTATCGGTTGTATCAAAACCTATTTTGGACCAAACCCTATTTACCAGCTTAAGCCATTTTTTTATTAATTATGCCTTTTGATCAATTGATCAAGTTGGGCTTAGAGTTGGTTATTTAGTTGAGTCATGTAATTTGTTATTCATTGAGTCCATGTAATTAGTTAAGTCATTGAGTCCTGTATTACAAGAGGGGACCCAAGACAACATCCCATGTGCACCCAATTGAAGATCCATGTGACCCCATGTGCTAGCTTAGGACAAGCCATGTGACCTCATGTGCTAGCCAAGTCACTTGGCATATGCAACCTCTTCTTGATGCCACCTTTTCAAGGATTTGGATATCAACACATGTCATGTTTGGATATGTCATTGGGACAACACTACTTGACACTTCATCCAGGACAAGAACACATGCTATGTTACTACATGCTACACCTTGGCCGGCGACTTAAACTCATAAACTAGCGCCACTTGAATTTTAAGAGGAGTAATGAAGGAGTCTTCACATTAGCGCCCTCTCACTCAAGGAAATTCATGCCAACCTAAGGGTTTGGCCAAGCATTCCTCTTGTCGCCAACTTCAAAAGAGTTCTAGGAATTTTAATCACTAAAGAGAAGAAGGTTCAAAGGTTCTCCTCCACAGAAGTTTCAATCAAATAGGTTAGAAGCTGCTTAAGTATCCAGAACTCAAGAGTCTTCCAAAACTCTTGAGTCTTCTTTAATCCAGACTGAAGATCCACTCACCTCCAGACATCTACATCATCCAGACTCTAGAGTCCAGCAAGTAAGGCCAAGTGATGGAGCATCTTGACCCTACATCAAGCCATCTCACCAATCCACCACTTAGGTGCCCACTTGGATGAGAAGCCTCAAGTTGTTGTCCACTTTGAAAAGAGTTCTGATCATCTCAGCAAACAAGAGTCCAGGCTGTCTAAATCAGGATTCTAGGAGTTATAGTCCAAGGAAGAAAAATGCTAGTAGTTGTATCCCTTACACCACTAGTTGGGGGTCTATAAATACCTCTCCAACCTCTTGTAATCAATCAATTCATTCATTAATAAAGAAAGTTATTCTGCCAAAATTTTTTCTTTTGCTGTGTGCATCATGGGGTGTGAGGCCCTTTTTCTTTGTTCTTCAGAACATCGCGGGTGCGAGGCCCTAGTTATCCCACATCCAGCTGACAAGAATCCCTAACCATCGTTCCTAACCTTCCTTTTCCTTCTTTTCCTTTTCTTTGCTGATTCCTAATTTAAATTTCTTTGTTGAGTGTTTGCAGGTGATCAGAATCAAAGTCAGGTATTCTTGTCTCGAAACTGGCATCGTACGAAAGATCGGAGCCTAGAAACGAGTTCTTGAAACCCTATCATGATAATCTTAAGAGTCCTGCCAGATTTATTTCAGAGGGACGATTCGATGTTAGTAAACTTTAAACCTCTTCCTCCTCTTTAATTTTTGAAGAGTTGATAATTAGATCCTAGTTTCGATGGTTTCTTAGCCACCAGATCCTGCTTTCCTAGTTATTTTGTTAGGTTTAATTGTGCGGGTCGTTAACTAAACTAATTTCCTTCACTGTCTCCTTCAAGTCTTCTTTAAACATCTAAAAAAAATTAAAAATTATTCTCTATTTTTCTCAGATAATTAGATCTTAATCATAGTAATTTAGTTTTAATTATTTATCCCACATCAGTACCGAGGTGGGCTTTATCAGCCTGTCTTATTCTTTATTAAAAGGTATAAGGATGATCTATGTGATCTACCTACGAAGTGCCAAGGTGGGCTTGATCAGCATGTCTTATTCTTCATTAAAAGCATAAGGATGATCTACATGATCTATCCTATGAAGTGTTGAGGTGGGCTTGATCAACCTGTCTTATTCTCCATTAAAGAGTATAATGATGATCTACGTGATCTACTCGATGAAGTGCCAAGGTGGGCTTGATTAGCCTGTCTTATTCTCTATTAAAAGGTATAAGGATGATCTACGTGATCTACCCTATGAAGTGCCAAGGAATGCTTCACCAACCTGTTTCATTCTCTGTCAAAAACATGGATGACCTACGCGGTCTATTCTATGACAAATTCGATGTAGTACAAAGTAAATCTGACGACATGCCGAGGTATATCTACTCAGTATGTATATTATTTTCATAAGCAATAATCTAAGCAGCCAATCCTAGCAAAGGAGTTAGTGAAATGATAGAGGAAACGAGGTTATGGTATATCATTTACATGATTATTTTATTATATCTTCTTGGAAGAAGGAATGGCTTCATATATCAAGTTCTCTTATTCAAAATATAATAACAGAATTATTCAAAGCTTGATTTTCTATCCAGTCAATTCTGTTTAATATAATCTGAAGAATCTGAATTCTGAATTGAGAAAATCACTTATATGATGAGCTAACTTGTTAGGGCCCTTTGAAGCTCATGATTACATTATGATCAGTCCGAAGACTTGGTATTATTCTGAATTCGAAGTCTCAGTATTATCTTGAATCCGAAGACTTGGTATTATTTTAAATCTGAAGACTTAGTATTATTCTGAATTTGAAGTCTCAGTATTAATTGAGTCCGAAAACCTAATATTATTTTGAGTCCGAAGACTTGGTATAATTTTAAATCTGAAGACTTGGTATTATTTCAAGTTTGAAGTCTCAGTATTATTTTTAAGTCCAAAGATTTTATCCTTAGATGAATTTTTGTTCGAAACTTCGGGGTTGAAAGTTAATATAACTGTCAGAAAAGTTGCTTATTCACAAATTCTTTATGATCAATAAGATCATCATTCAACATCTTACCTCCGATGAGTTTATACTTAGTAAATGTCTCGTTGAAGCATAATTCATTTGGAAAGAAAGTTCTATTCATGAAAAGTAGTATATGTACATTATGTTTCAAAAAAAAAAATCCTATGGATTGGCTTCAGCTTGAGTTAGACCGATTGAGTCGGTAACCGCCGGTGTCTCCTCTCCAGCTACTTCTTCGGTTGTGACATGGACTTCTTCAAAAAGTCCTTTTGGTGATTCAGGCTCTTCTATTTTTTCAAGACTGAATAGCTGAATATTCAAAATATTGAGGTTGGGTAAAATTTTTGTACTTCATTTACCCCATCATTAAAACCCGTTCGGTAGCTAAAGGTTCCTACTTCGATTATTTCATCATCAAAAGCCGAAGACTTTTATAGTCCTCGACTGCCCTATTTACTTGACCTTTTAAGGTCTTTATTTCTTTAGCTGCTACTTCAGCTCTTTTGACCGCTTCCTCGATCTTTTTGATTGCTTCTTCAGTCTTCTGTTGAGCTTCTTTGGCTGAATTTTCTAAAAAACTGAATCTTCTTCTTCTTCTTAAGCTTTGCCTCTTGTTCAGAATTCTTTGATTGAGCCTTTTCTAGTTCAGCCTTCAGATTCTGAACTGTAACATCGCTTAGAGCAAGCTTTTCTTTCATAGCCTTCTTCAACTCCTCGGCTACTTCTCTCTCAGCCTTAGCCATTTGGAGTTTTTCTTTCATTCCCTTATGGTAGTCTCTGAATTCAATGATGCTCTCTTCCATAAGGGTGACATCATGAACCAACTGCATTGACCCCATGGAATATGAAGTTAGCAAAGTTGAACATTATATTGAAAAGAAGAAGAAGAAAGAAACGATATTTACCTTCAGCATAGATGAAAATGTTGAATCAGATATATCCTCGATGCATTGGGTTTTGCTGACTTTCCAATCTCGAGGGAGGAGAGTATGCTTCAGTATCTCCCTAGCTAATTCGGGGTTCACCAAGCCCCGTCCGTCAGGAAAGGTTGAAAAATCTACTTGATACTCCCTATATGTTGGAGCATTCCTCCCTGCACACTCTTCGATCTGGGGAGCCTTTCCTTTCGCTTTTCTTTTATCTTTTGGAGAAGCAAGGAGTGACTCTCCGACAGTCGAAGTTGTGATGGATCGTCCTAGGAAAGACAAGGAGGGTGAACTCCTTAAAGGAGGCTCATTGAAGGGCATCGTCTTCATTAGATGTGACCCTTGTTGGAGTTGTCATGGAAGTTCCTTCGACCCTAGCCTTCTTTCGAACTTCTGATTCTTTTTTGATAACTAGTACTGCCCTCTTTTTAGATGTCTGTTGAAGTCTTTCAAGGTTAGGCTTCATTGATTCACCTGCAATCAAAGAAAAAGGAATTCTCAGGTTAGTCATCAGAAGAACATAGTAGATTTTGAAAAAAAGAGCTAAAGCCGACTACATCTATACCTAATGTCGGAACCTGATATGAGCGAGATGAAGATTTTGTTCTCTTAAAAGTTCCTTGGCCAGGGAACTCTCGGACTTGATAATGTCTCAAAGTCCTTCTGATCGGCCTTCAAGACTCTTTCTCAATGTTTACATCTAAACGTGTAGTCTTCCATTTAATATTAAAGCCCCAGGATGGATAATAGATGAAAAAGAAATAGGGTTTCCATCCATGTATGGCACTAGGTTACAAAGTTTACAAAGAACTAAAAACCTACAAATGTTTCTAAAACTATTCGGCATCGGTTAGGCTGGGACTACTTGGTACAGATTAAAACCTTACAAAGAAGGGATGAAGAGGAAACCTAAGGCCAGCCTTTAAATGATCTTGCATATGGCAATTGACCCGGGAGGAGGACGGATAATCCTCTCATCTGGATTAGGAACAAATAACTTAAAGGTCCTAGGAAAATGATAATGATTCTGAAGACTCTCTACCCTAGTATGAGACAAGGAACTAACAACGATTCTTGTAGAAAGTTTGAAACCTCTCCTTCTAACTTTGAGACTTCATGAAAGCCATGATTGAACGATTTGACCAGATGAACCAACTGAATGCCAAATCCACTGCCCAATTAACCACCCAGATTAACCAGTCCAATACCTAATCCCAAAACCAGTTTGCCCAGTTGACTGCTCAGATAAACCAAATAACCCAATCAAATGCCCAAGCAACCAATAGGCTTGACCAATTAACCAATAGTTCTGATCAAGTAGAGAACCAATTAAGAGATTTAGAGAAAATCCCTAAAACCCATCCCATACCTAAGCCGAGTCCAACCCTAGGAAAGCCCAATACCCTGACCCATACTCAGAGCCTAATCCTAGGAGAGCCCCATACCTTGAATCTAGGAGATCCATAACCCATAGATCCGAACCTACATCCTATGAGTCCAGTACTAGGCCAGTTTTTCCTAGTCAACCTAAATCTCATAGGATTGGTACTCCTAGATATGAGCCTAGTATTAGTTCACTTTCCTTTAGTACCCAACCCTTTAGGACTAGTACCCCTAGCCAGGACCAGATCTTAACCAGCCTAACCCGAGCTAACCTCAGCCTAATTCCACTATGGCCCTTAGAGAAGGTAGAGGCAAGTCTAGTTTCAATCCCTCGAGTGTGTATTTTAGATGTCATAAACCAGGCCATTTGTTAGTCAGTGTCATTCAGCATCCTATACCTAGAAGAGCTAGATAAAGATGAGTCTGAACCCATTGTTGAATCCAATATAGAAGTATATGAGGCTGACCCAAGCCTGGCAGAGGAGTATAAATGTGATGAGCTTATTGAAGATTTAGAGGAAGAAACTCCTGACCCCATTGATGAGTCTAAAGATAACATTAAGGAGTGAGTCCAGTAGAGATACATATAGATGACCTAGAGTTAGTTGATCCTGACCACACCCAGACTGAACCTGTAGTGGAAGAGCAGTTAGAGGATGAGGAACCCAACCCTACTATAAGACTCTTACCTGAGGAGCCATTAGAAGAAAGCCTAATTATAGAGCCCAGTTCTGAGATCCAAGAACCAGAAGAATTTATTAAGGACTTGATCTCTTTAAATCAGTACCCTCGGGATGAAGTCCCTCCTTTGACTCCAATTGATCTCTTCCTTAAGATTAGTAACCCATTCTTTCATAAGATAGACTCTGTAGATAAACATCAACCCATAAGGTCAACCTCATTAGTTTAGGATTAATCCCTAACACCCCTTCCTACATCCTGTTCTATCCGATCGACCCCAATCCCTTTTCTTACTTCCCACCCTACCAAACCAACCCTGAATCTACCTCTTATTTTTGCCCTTTTCTGAAGCTTCTCATGTTTATCTAACCACTAGATTATATTTTATCAAAGTAAGCATGTTTCATACATTCCTTGTGCATGTTAGGTTTGCATCGTATTTCTGATATACTTTATGGCATTTACTAGAGGTTCATTATAATTTTCATGTGCATGCCACACCAGGGTCAAACCTAGAGAGCCTAAATTCTGTTAGGTTTAGATCCAAAGAGTCTAATAAATTTCCTTCGATAGGAATACCTAATCGACTCTATTAAGTGTTGGTTTTGAGTCTAATAAGTCCCCATACCTAATTCATTTGTCTACACCTGCACTAATCTCTGCACAGTATTTGCATCAGGATATTAGCCAAAAGATTAATTTACGTAATGAAATCTATAAAAACTGGCTAATCTCGAAAGAGAGCCAAGAAATTTAATGTAGAAAATTCTATTATGGTTAAAAAGCTTCATGCTTGTAGAGTTGAACCTTGAGAGTGATAAAGAAAGTGGAACCAATGCCTATGTGCTTGATCTGCCTTAGATTTAGGCATTAGCTCTACCTTCAATATCAAAAACTTGGTTGAGTATAGGGAACGGCAGTGGTTCCTAGTAAGATTTCTGACATCACCCATCCTTTGAGAAAAAAACCTTACCTGAGTGTCCACTAAATTATCTTAGAGAAGAATACGGATCGAGCATATCCTGGATGATCAAGCTATCATGACTCGGGGCCGTGGCTATCAACGCTACCTGGTCCAATGGCAAGGTCGACTAGAATCCGGCGATTCATGGATTACTCGAGAGGACCCACAGCACCTCCAACCAAACTTACTGCCAGCACCAGACTACCCTATACTCGATAGGTCGAGTTCCTCCCACATCGGGAGAATTGATGGGGACATCAGGTCAACCCTAGTTTACTATGGATCTCTGAGTTTTGAGTCCTTTAGCCATGATTCCAATTTTATCTTTGAGTCCAATAATCTGGCTATGTTAGCCGTTTGAGTCCTGTATTTGGACCATGACTTTTGTTTATAAGATTTGTTAAACTTGAGTCTGTATCTTGGTCTCTGAATCTCATTTGGGCCTTTTTATATTTGAGTCCTGTAATTAGAGTATTGAGTCAAGTTTTGGATGCTTAGTGAGCCTTATAAGTCCTATAAGTTTTGAGTTTTATGAGTCCAATCTAATTTTGTAAGTCTTATATTAAGTCCAATCCAATTTTATAAGAAGACTCAAGTCACTTATGAAGTCAATTAGCATAATACTCCAACCACTACAAGGAATCCAATCATCCACATATTTGTGCCACTGGGAAGCATGAAAGGAGTCTTGGATCTATCATTGAAGACCAGGATGACAAGTATATCAGCCCACCAGGAGGAGATGGACATCAGGAAAACCCTAGAGCCTGCCCAGCATTGAAATGGGCCGCCCAAAGCCCTGGCCCATCCTCAAATTCAGCGCCCTCCTTATGGTCACCTCCCTTAGACCAAGTCAAAGAGAAGGAAAGGAGTAATCCTAGTGAGAAGAGGGAGTTTGAACCTATTTGGAAGAGGAGATCTCTATGTATTTGCGTAGGAAAAGGATTAGTGGGAATTCTCTTGTATGCCCTTACTTGGAGCCCAAGTTTGTAAGCCTATTTAAAGGCCCCTCTCTCATGTATATTAGATGTTAATGAATATAAAAACTTTCTTGAGTTCTTCTCAACTCTTAGTGTGAATTCTGAGTGAATTTGTGTGATTAAGGATATCTGTGTGATCCCTCAGGGTATCTATGTGATCCCTGTGCCCTGCCTCCAAGCCACCTGCCTCTTCATCTCTGGCCGTCCACTTCTAAGGCTTCCTTCCCTTTGCTTTCTTTAGCCTTCAAACTTGTTTCTTCTCTGATTTCTAACCTTGTTAGGTGATTTGCAGGTCCCTCAGAGTTCACGAATCTAGGATTCTAATCAACAAGCTTTTAAGCCACTGGATTGAAAGCTGCGAATCCGCAGGGTCTCCGGCTTGTTTTTCCGAGCCGCATTGAGAGTGTAGAGTGAGCTCTTCATAGATTGATCTCCAAATCTCTACTATGTACACCCCTAGACTCCTCTGGTAGCGGTATTGCAGAAGAGCTAGTCCTTACCAAGGCTTCTTAGCCTTGGCGGTCTTGTTTATTAGCCTTGGGGATACCAAGATCAGACACAGATTACTGGATCCTATATAGTTTATTGATTAGGATTTTAAATTTTAGAACCTTGGTCATGTGTCACAATTTTGTAATCAATTAAGATTGAATCCTGTAATAAGTTGAGGTTAATTGATTTATCTCAACCCTCAATCCTAGTCAGTATATCGAGTCATGTACTTCAGTTATGAGTCTAGTATGAGTCTAGTTTTTATACAAGAGAAGAGGTGTGAGGCCCAACCCATAACTAGGCCGTTGTGGGCTGAAGTCGGCAGCCCTTGCCGACTTCATCCGGAACTCAAAAAAAAAATGATGAATGAAGAAGAGCGGGGAAAGTATGGGACGGACACCGATGATCGCGCTGCCCTCCCCTCTTCTCCGTCCGGCGAGCTCCCTCCTTGGTCAACCATCTCCCATGGCTTCCAATGGCCATGGGAGGCTTGCTCGGGCCAAATGAAGGAAGAAGCCGAGGGGAAAATAAGCAGGGGAGTCGGGGAAGAAAGAAAAAAAATGGAGAAACCTACCTGAGAGTCCATCGCCGGGATGGTTTCCGGTGGCTGGAGCTGCCACCGGTGGCTCACCCGCAAGGTCCCCCACCATCGTGGGTGAGGAAGAAGAGAGAAGGGGAGGAGTTTGGTGGAGATGAAGGAGAGGAAAAAAAAATTAGGGGGGGCCTCTGTTCCGTGAGGAAAAAGAAACAAAGGAAAAAGAAAAAAAAAAGAAAAAAGGAAAAAAAAAAATTAAAAAAAAGAGAAATAAAAAAATAAAAAAAAATATGAGGAGAGAGAAGATAAGGAGATAGAGGAGAAAAAGGAAGACAGAGTCGGGAGAGAGAAGAGAGTTCTGATTGTGTTGACTCGATTTTCTGGGATGGGCTATTCGGTGAAAACAAATTTTGGAGAGAAAGAAAATGGAGAAAAAGTGAAAGAACTGGGATTCGAGGATGTTTCGGAGAATTTAGTTTTTTTCTTAGTTCTTATTTAGATATGCATAAAAATTAATTGGATGATTAATAAATAAAAGGATTTGTGGTACAGGATCGTTATTGTCTTTGGAAGATCAGGTATAGTGCTGGATTACACATAGTTGGTGGATGCTCTTCGAAAAGTTATCTTGACCTCTGATATTGTATGCTAATATTATATATATTTATGAATTATTAAATATATGTATATATCTGTATTTAATTGCATTGGTGTGAGTGCATTGTGTTGGTGTGGGTGCATTGTATTGGTATGGATGCATTGTGTTGGTGTGGGTGCATTGTGTTGGTATGGGTGTATTGTGTCGATGTGGGGGTGCTCTCTCTAGTCCGACTATGATCACATGAAAACTAGTCTCCTTTTGGGCCTCCAGTGGGGCTATCATTGGCACATGACCATTGAGCGGTATGTGACACAGGAGCTAGTTGCCTTATTTTAGCACATGCTAGGATGCATGTTTCTCGTATGATACTCAGAGCTAGTTTTTCTTTTGGGCCTCCAGCGGGGCTATCGCTAGTACATGACCGTTGAGCAGTATGTGATACATGATCTAGTCTCTTTTGAGGCCAGCCACGGGCCGATCGTGGCCATAGTCAGAGGGACTAGAAGAGTAAAATAAATGGTTGGCTATCCATATTTGTGTCGTGTCTGTGTCGGTTGCATTTAAGTGTACACATTTGCATAGTATTGCTGGTATATTATTTTGAGATGGATATCTTATATGTATGAGTTGTATATGTTACTGGTTGTTATTGATATATTTATATATGTATATTTGAGGTAATGATAACTTACTGAGCCTGTATAGCTCATCCCCTGTTTTCTTATATTTTGTTGTAGATCCGGAAAATCAAGTAGGCTTTAGGGACAGTCAGTAAAGAGCTAGGGTTTAGGTGTTAAATCCCAAGTTTATGTTTTATTTGTATTAATCTTTATGAAAAACTCTAGAAATAATAAATAATTGATGAGATTTGTTCTTTACCACTGTTTGGATATTGAATTGAATGTTAGGCCTGGCATGATCTCTAGGATGATACCTAGGGTTGTGCGGCGGCCGGTCGCGTAGTCGATTCAGGTACTGGATTCGGGACGTGACAGAGTGGTATCAGAGCCAAGGTTTAAGATAAAGATGACTTAGTTAGTGAGAATGGGGTAGAAGTAGGATTTTGACTTATTTAATTTTCTTTTGATAGGTGTATGTTATAGATTTCAGGGTTTTGTTAAGTATTGAAGGCTTGCACGAATAAAATGTTGGATTAAAATTTCCTAGCTTAATTTTGGAAGGATATATCGAGACTAGATAATGGATATATGGAGCTATATTTTGAGTTATGTCATGGATTTGATTTATTTGGAAATCTAATTTTGATAAAATTGAAGACTGTGATACAGGTGATTAGAAATTAATAAGATGATTATTAAGGCATGATTGATTGATATCGAAGTTTGGGTTTTGATCACTTGAGACCAACATAAGTAGTTAGGATATGATTGAGTGACATTAAAATTTAAATTGTGATCACTATGGATTGTGATATTTGAACTTAATGTTATAATCAATTGGAATGGATTCAAAGTTGGATTTCTAATCCTAGGTACTGTGCATAAGATCTGGAATATGATTTTTGTAGAGATTAATCTTGGATGAGACTGAATGGTTTATACTATTTGATCATGATAAGTAAGCATATTATAGATATTGAAAAGCTAGATAGATGTATATTTATCTCTGATAAATGGATTAGATCGAGTTTCAAAAGTGTTGACCTGGAGGTATAGTGTGTTATGTTATGCTGAATATGTATATTCAGTTCTTAATTGAATAATGTCGGGATCCTAAATTTGATATGGATGAAGATTATGATAGCATATAAATTTATTAGTAATTATTGAATTATAAATTTTGGGATTGTTGCAAAAAGATGTTTAGGATGAAGGTTATGAAAATGTTTAATGATATTAAGAAGGAGAGTTTTTGATGAATCTGTATGGAGATTATTATTAAAATTATGTAATGAAAAATATGTTTGGAATAATGTATAGATTTGTAAATTAATGGGTTAAATGATATTATATGGACATAGCATATCTTGGTGACTTATGTTAGCAATTTTGTATTAGATTATTTGATCTTATATATAGGTTGGAGATTTTTGGATCATGGGTTAAATTGATGTGATATGCTCGAGGCCTAGTAGGACAAGAACGTTTAATAGTTTTGATCTCGATATTTGAAGGTTGGATTATGTTGTAAAGTGGTATCCTCGTCGGAAAATTTAATGAAATTAGAGGATTTGAAAATTTATATCAGAGTGTGCAACAAAAAAGTGGTGGACTAAAGATATTATGATTAAAGTGTATTATGATGTATGAATAGGAGCTCTTATTGGGATTACTGAATTTGGACAGAATGGTACTTGTGAGTATTGGATCATATATATCTTGGAAGACTTAGATTTTTAAAATTTCGAGGTTGAAATTTCTTTGTAGGAAGGGAGAATGTGAGGCCCAGCACATAACTGGGCCGTTGTGGGCTGAAGTCGGCAGCCCTTGCCGACTTATTCGGAACTCAAAAAAAAAAATGATGAATGAAGAAGAGCGGGGAAAGTATGGGACGGACACCGATGATCAGGCCACCCTCCCCTCTTCTCTGTCCGACGAGCTCCCTCCTTGGTCAACCATCTCCCATGGCTTCCGATGGCCATGGGAGGCATGCTCGGGCCAAATTAAGGAAGAATCCAAGAGGAAAATAGGCAGGGGAGTCTGGAAGAAAGAAAAAAAATGGAAAAACCTACCTGAGAGTCCGTCGCCGAGATGGTTTCCAGTGGCTGGAGCTGCCGCCGGTGGCTCACCCGTGAGGTCCCCCGCCATCGTGGGTGAGGAAGAAGAGAGAAGGGGAGGAGTTCGGTGGAGACGAAGGAGAGAAAAAAAAATTAGGGGGGGGCCTCTGTTCCGTGAGGAAAAAGAAATGAAGGAAAAAGAAAAAAAAGAGAAAAGGAGGAAAAAATAAAAAAAAAGAGAAATAAAAAAATAAAAAAAAATATGAGGAGAGAGAGGATAAGGAGACAGAGGAGAAATAAGGAAGACAGATTCGGGAGGAGAGAGAAGAGGTTCTTATTGTGTTGACTCGATTTTCTGGGATGGCTGTTCGATGAAAACAAATTTTGGAGAGAGAAAGGAAATGGGGAAAAAGTGAAAGAATTGGGATTCGAGGATGTTTCGGAAAATTAGTTTTCTTCTTAGTTCTTATTTAGATATGCATAAAAATTAATTGGATGATTAATAAATAAAAGGATTTATGGTACAGGATCGTTGTTGTCTTTGGAAGATCAGGTCTAGTGTTGGATTACGCATAATTGGTGGATGCTCTTCGGTAAGTTATCTTGACCTCTGATATTGTATGCCAATATGTTATATTTATGAATTATTAAATATATGTAATATATCTGTATTTAATTGCATTGGTGTGAGTGCATTGTGTTGTGGGTGCATTGTATTGGTATGGGTGCATTGTGTTGGTGTGGGTGCATTGTGTTGGTGTGGGTGCATTGTGTCGGTGTGGGGGTGCTCTCTAGTCCGACTATGATCACAGAGAAACTAGTCTTCTTTTCAGCCTCCAGCGGAGCTATCACTGGCATATGACTGTTGAGCGATATGTGACACAGGAGCTAGTTGCCTTATTTTAGCACATGCTGTGATGCATGTTTCTCGTATGATACTCAGAGCTAGTTTTCCTTTTGGGCCTCCAGCGGGGCTATCGCTGGCACATGACCGTTGAGCGGTATGTGACACAGGATCTAGTCTTTTTCGGGGTGAGCCACGGGCCGATCGTGGCCATAGTCAGAGGGACTAGGAGAGTAAAGTAATGGTGGCCATCCATATTTGTATCATGTCTGTGTCGGTTGCATTTAAGTGTACACATTTGCATAGTATTGCTGGCATATTATTTGAGATGGATATCTTATATGTATGAGTTGTATATGTTACTGGTTGTTATTGATATATTTGTATATGTATATTGGAGGTAATGATAACTTACTGAGCCTGTATTGCTCATCCCCTGTTTTCCTATGTTTTTGTTGCAGATCCAGAAATTCAAGCAGGCTTTAGGGACCAGTCAGTAAGGAGCTAGGGTTTAGTGTTAAATCTTGAGTTTATGTTTTATTTGTATTAATCTTTATGAAAAACTCTAGAAATAATAAATAATTGATGAGATTTGTTCTTTACCACTGTTTGGATATTGAATTGAATGTTAGGCCTGGCATGATCTCTAGGGTGATAACTAGGGTTGTGCGGCCGGTCGTGTAGCCGATCCAAGTACTGGATTCGGGACGTGACAGGAGGTTATCCTATTTTGGAGTTCCACCAGGCCACATCCAGGATTCGGAGGCCACTACATTAGCCTATTGGATTTTGTGTGACAACCCAGGATCCAAGATACTTCCAGAAACCCTGATTCCTTCCAGATGCCCAGATTTCTCTCCAGATACCAAAGCATATTTCCAAACCAGGGCATCCATAATTCCAGAGGTCCACCTGCATCTCAGCCCAAGGAAATCAAGTCAGGCGCCAGGCCCAAGCCCACCAGAACCAAGATGCTCTTTTTATTCCAAGAATATTCCATCCAGGGCACCCCAGCTTCCAGGAGGCCCAAGCCCATGCGCCCTTCACCCTTTGGTCGGCCCATTGCTGCTCCTAGAAGCCCAACACACCATCCTAGGCATCCTTGGAGTTGACCAAGTCAAAGCATGAAGCAAAGAGGAGAAGACTAGTCAAAGTTCTAAACCTAGTTGGGTTTTTTTCCTAAGTGTTCTAAGACTTGTAATTCTAACCTAGCTAGGAAAAGGACTTGTAATCTAACTTGGAAAAGGCTTGTTAACCCAAGTGTAACCCTTGTTAGGAGAGGGCATAGGAACTCTATAAGTACCCTACCCCTCCCCCTCTTGTAATCAATTTTTATTCATGATATCAAAAAAAACCCTGGTGAAATTTATTTGAGCTTGCGAGTTTGTGATTGTGTTACTTTGTTTTGTATGGTTCCTTGTTGTTGTGTTGGACGACCTTTGCCCTTGCAAACCCCCATGCCTTAGCAGCAAATCAACTTCCAGACATCAGCCATGCCCCTAGTTGAAGAGCCCTCAGGCATCCAAGAAGAAGAAGCCAGCTTCTCCTTCTAGCCACCAGCCCTTGGAGCCCTGATTCCCCTTTCTTCTTTCCATCAATTTCCTTTCTAATTATTTTGTTGTTTCTTGCTGACCTCTGATGTTTTGCAGATCCCAAGGTGTTTCCCTTCCTTAGAGGAGGTCCCTCTTGCCTCCAAGACCGCCCAGATCTGCCTCAGATTCAAGAAAAACTGCAACTTCATCATCCAGGCTCCGATCTGAGTGCGAGAGATCTCTTCATCAGCTGAATCCTCAATCTTTGACTGGTAAAATCCTTTCCTTCTCTTAATTTCTGATTTGGTTGAAGATTGTTATCCTAAGCCAGGAATTTCTCAATTCTGGGTCCTGAGATTCATTAGTTTACATGAGAATTTTGCGGGTAAGCTTGTTTCTGCCATTGCTAGTCCTTATGATAAACTTTGCTTATCTTTCGGGTTCTTAACCACGAAATTAAATTCTAAAAATTCCAAAAAAAATGAGTATTCTATTTTTATTCATCCCTAGGTTCTTCCCGCATCAAAGGTTGGAGGTAGAGGTCGGCCAAGTAAAGGAACAAAAGTAAATCAAACACAACACCAAAACTCAAGACAATATTTCACCAGAATTTAATTTTATAAGAGTATAATTGATTACAAGAGGAGGAGGGGTGGGGTATTTATAGAGTCCCATGCCCTCTCCTAAAGGGATTACAAGTCTTCTCCTAGTTAGAATAGGTTTACACAATTTAAGTGGAAGAAAGATTTCAAAATAAACCTAGAACTAGGAGTATACAAGTTGAATGAAATAAAAACTCAAAACTCCTTTCATTTGAACTCTTCCACTATGTTTGGACTTGGTCAACCATTAAGGATGCCCCTCTTGACTTGTTGGGCTTCATGGGGGGCAGCAAGGGCTGGCCAAGGGCTTGGGGTGCATGGGCTTTGGGCCTCCTGGAAGCTGGGGTGCCTGGGCTGGTATATTCCTTGCGTCAGACTGGAATATTGGTTCTTAAAGGCTTGGGCCTGGCACTTAAGCTTGATTTCTCCTAGGCTGGGCGCAGATGGACCTCTGGATTTATGATATGCCTTGATCTGGAAATATACTCTGGCATCTGGAGAGCATTTAGAAGGAATCAGGGTATCTGGAAAGGCATCTTGGATCCTAGGATATCACACAAAATCCAATAAGCTGATGTAGTGGTCTCTGACTCCTGGATGAGACTTGGCGGAACTCTAAAATAGGGTAACTTCCTCTCTTGTACAAAAATTGGACTCATACTGGACTTATACTGAAATACATACTGGACTGGGGTTGAGACACGATCAACTAGTCTTAACTTATTACGGGACTCAATCTTACTTGCTTACAAAATTGTGACACATGACTAAGATTCTAAAAAAATTCTAATCAGTAAACCATATGGGATCCAGTGATCCGTGTCTGATCCTGGTGTCCCCACCATTTCATCTCCTATTTACTAACATGCATGTAGCAAAAAGCAGATTATATATATAGAGAGAGTAATTCTTTGTCTATAGTAGATGGTGTAGAAAAAATATACCGCTAAATATTATTAGGCCACATAAGTCCCTCTTTTCAATGTATATTTAATACATGTAGTTTTACCTTTTCGTCAAAAATTTTGAATTACGAAAATGCCTCTTCTTTATGAAAAAATCATGATATTCATTGACTTGAATTATGACACTCAGTGGCCGGCTTATGATATTTCCATATTCATAGGATATCATAAGACTGAAAGATATTTTTATCATTGAAAAGTTTAAATATTTTTTAATAACAAAAATATCCTCGATCTTATGACATCCTAGTCCACAAACGGATGCCATAAGGAAAATACATTTTTATTATTTAATTTTTTTTAAAAAATAAATTACAAGTGTTAAATGCATGTTTAAATGATGAAAATATCATTCTTTTAAGACATCCATTGTGAACAATATTTTAAAGTTATTCATAAAATATCATAAAATCGAGATATTTTATAATTAAAAAATTTTAAAAAATTTTAATAATAAAAATATTCTCGGTCTTATAATTTCTGTGAATATGATTATGACATTCCATCTACAAATAAATATTATAAGAAAAGAATATTTTTTATCATTCAAATTTTAAAAAAAAATAAATTGTAAGTATTAAATACATGTTTGAATGATGAAAATGTCTTTTACTGTACGACATTCTTTTATGAATAGAATATCATAATTCTATTTACATAATATCATAAAATAAAAAAAAAAATTCATCATTTTTTTTAAAATTTATTTAATAAAAAAATCCTTTTTTTTGGTAAAACAAAAGAAAAATGGCTAAATAAATTTCTGTCATAGCTATCCTCACTGGACCCCCTCCCTGCTAGATCATGTTCGATACTAGCCGCATTTTTCGTTGTCCTCCTCATCCGAATGTGAGTACGTCAGCCTGATCCCACTAAAATGTCAGAGTAGAGTGCTTCCCCGCACCCAGCCACTGAAAAAAAATCCTTCGATCCTATAATATTTGGTGTACATGAAAGTATCATAAATCTATAATAAATATACACGAAAGTATCGTAAATCTATAATAATCCAAATATATATTATAATTTTTTAGAAAATAAAATTGATTATTAAAATTTTTAAAAAATAAAACTATAGTGTTAATTGCGGCTTAACATGATCATGTGGTGTATTTTTACTACCGACGGACGGCAGATTACAACACTCACTCTTCTCTCTCTCTCTCTCTCTCTCTCTCGATATATATATATATATATATATATATATATATATATATATATTATATATATATATTTATATATATGCTGTTGGGGACGAAGCGTTATCCATACGCCTTCGCCTTGCATCATCGCAATGCGTCCAGCCTCCTGGCCTTTATCAATTTTCCGTCCATTTCCCTGCGGTGCGGTGCGGACACATCGCAGAGAGTCGACGGAGACGATTACGAGGACTGACAGAGAGAGATGAGGAGATGAAGCGTTGTCGCCACTCCCAGTGCCGCTTCCCCCGATCGTCGTCTCCCTCCTTCAAACCCTCCGCCGCCACCGTCTTCTTCGTCTCCTACTCCTCCTTCCTCCTCGCCCTCTCCTCCCTCCTCCGCCCCTCCGCCGCCCTCGTCCACCTCCGTGCCAAGTCCTTCTCCTTCACCTTCCTGGACGCCCCGCCCGCTTCGGTATTTCTCCAATTCCTTCTGCTTCTAGGGTTTAGGGCTTTCCAATATTTCTCCCCTTTCTTTAAAGCTTAGGAAAATGCCTGATTTTTCTCTTCATTTTTCCCCCTCTTTTGCCTGTTGTCAGCTGTTCCTGTTCGCGGCTCTGGGGTCTGTGGAGCTCTGCAGATTGCGACCCTATCGACGCTTGCTCCCATCCGGAGCAATGGGACCGCTCTAGGACGAGGCGGGGGTTCCGCGCAGTCCGATTTTGTTCTTATCGTGAGAGGTGTTTGCAGCTTCGAGAATAAGGTCAGGATCGCTCAGGATGCTGGATACCAGGCTGCAATCATCTACGACGACCAGGAGAAGGGCAGCTTGTACTCGAGTGAGTAAATAAGTTGTCTTTCTTATTGCTTCACTTGTATTTAGGGAACCCATGAATCTTTTCCCCAAATTTGTTCGGGTCTGTATGTATGTAGGGTTATCTCTGACGGATTGCCTTTCTGTGGCAAACAGAACATGATTTTTAACCCATTAATTTCGGGTTCGTTATGTCTTATCTTGTTAAGCATTGTTTCCTAATTTAAGCGAATACTTTGTTAAGGTAAAGGGTTGCTTTAGGCTTGGCGTGTAATTCAATAATTCATCTATATGATTACACAAACCTGAAAAAGTATTATCGAGTGAAAGACGCGGGAATAAATTTGGTGTTTATGTTCAGACAATGATGTTGATGTTTAATTGTATCAGGATGGTTAATGGTTATTCAGGTGCTGTTGGGAAAATGGTGGTGGAGATTTATTTGATTGAAATAAAGCTTGAGATGGTGAAAATCTCCGAGAAATGTTTGTTTATCAGTGGAGTGGTAATTTTTTTATTTGCAAGGAGTGGAAATAGGTATTTCATAGGAATTATGTCCAAGTGTGACTTAACTTAGTATATTTTTATGAGAGGGGATTTAGTGTTAGATTTCAAGTTTTTGTGAGGATGGGTGTTTGTTAGCTTTACAGCAGGCATATCTGAGCCATTTTGAGGTTTGGTTTGTCATAAGTTATGCCATTTTGAAAATGGAAGAAACGCAACGAAGACAGAGAACGGATGTGGAGTTGACATTAAAACATATTGATTAATAGACATAGCCATGCATTGCGGAATTGGACCAAACGCAACTGATCTAGACTTTTTAGGAAAAGTTTGGATTCCACCCTAGAAGCCATGCTAGCACATTGGTAAAATTAAATTTATGAGTTGTTAGATTCTCTCCACTTGATACACCAAATCAAAATCCTTACTACTCAATAACTTGCAAATAAACAAAGAATTTAACTTTTCATTGTTTTCAATTTTTTTGAGTGAAATTACCATGTTTATCTAATTTAGTTTGGTTTGCTTTAACCACAAGAGTCTCATATAGCATAAACTGAGAATCCTATTTTGTTAATCTAGTCAAACAGGCTTCCATTTTGATGTGTCTGGCACATGCAAACATTTTATATAGTGCATACATAACTTTATGTACATTAGCAACACAGGCCACATGAAGACATGCATATTAATGTACATAGATCTGTAACCTCTCTGTCACCATACTTAGATTTTGAGAGCCTGTCATGTTGGACACTGGAATCCAATAGTGGCATGTCAAATCCATATACATATGGACTGTGTAATAGGTTATTAAGATTAATGTTCTTAATTTATTCTTCATGCTTCATGGAGGACGTATCGTTGAGATGGGCTTGGCATTGAATCTAAATCTTGGCCAGATCGTGATCAGGAACTAGTTAGTTTGCCATATCTATGGATGAGTTCAAAGAGGGTTTGATTGACTTGAAGTGAATCTATGTGCGGGTGTTATGCTTGACTTTTTTGTAAACCTTGTAGGCTAAATGTATCTCAACTTGTCTGGGTTGATATAACAATCCTGATACCTGCTTGCCCTATATTGGTACCATGACAACTGCCTCCAGGATAGAATCCTGTCATCTTTAGTCCCGTTCATGATGCTGCACATTTTTGTCTCTTGTGTAGTTTCCTGTCCCTCTTTTATGGTCAATTAATCATTTGATTTTGGTTTGCAGTGATCGGGGCCTCTTCAGGCATACATATACATGCAGTATTTGTTTCAAAGATGGCTGGTGAAACACTAAAGAAATTTGCTCAAGGTGAAGAAGGAGAATGCTGTATAGGTTCTTCCATGGATGAGACAGCTGGAACAGTGTTGGTAATTTCTTTTGTCTCGCTTGTTGTCATAGTATCAGTTCTGGCAGCATTTCTCTTTGCTCGAAATTGTCGGCTTCTAAGGCATGGAGCCCATAAGCGGCCTCCTAGTTTGAATAGACAGGCAGTGGAACTCCTTCCTTCCTTCACATTCAAAACTTCCTGTGTCAATAGCAAGCGCATGGCAGAAACTTGTGCCATTTGTCTTGAGGATTACAGAGATGGAGAGACTCTGAGGGTTCTTCCCTGTCTTCATGGTAAGCTGGATTGTATATTTAGTTTTAATTTATTCAATGAGAAGTTATACTTGTGTTAATTGAACCGATGCTTGATTGCTAATTCTGTTGTTGGTTGACAAAAAGGGGCTTGCGTGCACCTGAAAACCTGTTGCTTCTCTGGACTAGCATCTTGGCACTTACAAATGCAACATGACAACTTTACAATGTTTGATTCTTTGACTGTCACTTAAAGTCAAATGTGATGTTTCCTGCATGATGAATTTTAAAAAAACACGTGTTCTTCAAACCTTGGACCAGTTAATATCTTTTTATTCCTGATTCTTAACTATTCAAAACCTGTTTTCCTGATGATAACTGGCAAAATTACTTTCATTTAAATTTGGTTGCATGAAGCCTGACTCAGGTCAGGTGATTAGTTACATGATGTCTGAGTTCCATTATAAGCTTATTAATCATAGATGATGCAATTTGCATTCTTTTTACCCACTTGTCAACATTAACACATAATTTGCTTCACAGATTTCCATACAGTATGTGTGGACTCATGGCTGACGAAATGGGGAACATTCTGCCCGGTTTGCAAGCATGAAATGAGCTCAGGAGAATAGGCTGCCTGATTTTAAGCAAATCAACTTTCATTGGACTGAGTGATGGCAACTATTTACGGGTTATCCTTCTTTTACTTAAGTGGAATAAGATTGGCAACTTGATGCTTCCATTTCGAATTTATTCCAGGAATTTCGTGTCTTCCGTAAGACCAGAAGGGTGTGCTTCTGAGTCTAGAGCCTGCACTTCTCTATCGAGGAGGCAATGCAAGCAAAAGCTGGGAGCAATCAACTGTCCTTTCCAAGCATCTGTTCATTCTTTCTTGTTTTCCATGCATCTGTCTCATGCTCTCATTTCTTAATCCTTCTACCCAATTATGCATCTTCTGTATTCTCGGGTACCCATCTGAGAGTGCTCGGTTGTTAAGCTGTGTTCTGATGCAGATGTGTTTCTCTCGTGCTTGGTTTGATGAGCATGAGAGCGTGTTGAGAGATGATGGGAGCTGCTCGGGAACTGGCACTGAATTGATCCCTGCTTTTAGCATGGTATGCCATGTAGCCTATTTTTATGATGTTAGCATGTAGTGCCTGTATAAAATTACTGTTTGTTATAATCTTCAGTTTTTTATTGCTTTATTATTATTACTTTTTTTTGATAAAGAAAAGGGATGGGAGGGATAAATCCTAGTGTAGCTATTCCGGCAAGTTTCTATTTCGTCAGGTAATATTCGATTCAAGACTTTCAGATTTTTGCAAGATTTTTTTATTTAAAGGTGAGTATGTCAACCTGGCATTATTAAGGTGATTATAAGGTGATGGCTAGTAAAACAGGATAAAAAGAGAGATTTAAATATTTTGCACGAGTTTTTTACGGTCTTACCTTTATCGGAGGCAGAATGCTTGTTATCAGTTTAGACCTGCTTACCGGGTGGGCTGTGCTGGGTTCAGCTTCCTGCGTAACTAAAACTAACCGTATCTGAGCACGACATGGCCTGGGCCTTGCGCTCACTTTGTTCGCCGTTGTTTGGTGGCTCGGACGTTCGGCTGGGTCTTGGGCCACCGCGGGATACTTTGAGGGTGTGGAACGTCTCCGATTCACCTGCCTTCTTTTTATTTTTTAGTTTTTTAATTTCTTTGGTCGGCTTGCTACTGTTCCGTTGATTCTGCTTTGGTGGTTTAATAACGGGAGCCTAGCATCATCATGCAAACTGGCACATTTAAAAATAAATAAATAAATATGAATAATGACGTGTGAAAAAAGTGAACAAAACGAAATGCTGCTCCAAAAAAATAAACCAACAAAAAAACAAAACTAAATCAAATTATCTGTGAATTGAGCCTTTGGAAAGTCTTGATTGACCAAAAAAAAAAAAATTCTGATAACTCAGAATTATATGCTCAAGGGAGGCTATCAGTGGGTGAAACCCCACTGAAATAAGACGTACTAGGTTCTAAGAGGTAGCCAAACTTAGTTTTGCCCAGGCATCCTTATACAAGGAATCGGATGGAATGGTGAAAAGAGATGGAGTGATGTGGAAGGGTATGGTGCCGAGGGAGGGAGAAAAGTTGGTGGCATCCAAGGATAAAATAAGTCTTTGTGCACCGTGTGCGGTGCAGCAAATTCAATATGATCTATACTATTGTTTTTATTGGTCTATCTTATTTGAACTGGCTTGATAGGACGGGATGGGAGTCGTATTTCTGGGATTATGTTATCTGAGCATCGCTGTATCTGTAGTCATTTCAAACATGGTAATTGATCTTTTTGTCCTCATATTTTTCAGAAAAGATAACGATGTGCAAAATCGATTCTTATTCTGCAAATAGAAAAAAAAAAATTTATTTGCAAAGCGATACTTCATCATAGAGTTCATTTCATTATTTTGGCAACCCTAAAGTCCTTCATTTTATATTTTTGCTTCTCTTTGGTGGTCGAGAAGTCGCTAATGAGCTGAAAGTTCTGGAACATACATTCCTTCAATCTTTGATACACCTTTGAAATCTTGAGTAAATGGAGAAAAGTGATTTTGTCTTTCAACGCAGACGATAACACAAAAATATCGCAAGAAAGAAATGCAGATGGAGGAAAGAAGTATTGCGATCGTTGTTTATTCAGGAAATGATGAGACCCTTAAGATCCGTTCCAAAAGAAGTTATAGAACCAGAAATAGGTAAGAAAAATTTTTGATTCTGCTTGGAGTTGACATTTGGTATGTGAACTTTTATTTTACAATTTCTGCATGGGTATCGTAGTTTTTAACTAGGGTGTCATAGGTTTTAAACTAGGATGTCGTAGAATTTAAACTAGGGTATCGTGGATTTCATTTTACTATTTTAATATAAATTTTTGAAATTTATCTCTATATAGGATGTCACGATATATTTTAAAAATAATAAGTCTTCATAGTATAAAATCATAATATCGTAGATCAGAATTTACGATACCCAAGTTCAAAACCTACGACATCCTAGTTAAAAAACTACGACACCCATGCATAAATTATAAATAGAAGTTTGTAACCCCTCTACCTCTAATACATGTCATCCATGGCATGGTTTATGAATATCAGAGTATCATAAAATTGCCACGGATGTATATAAAATTACTCAAAATGGTTGAAATAGTATTACAACATCTCGGTTTAAAAACTATGACACCTTAGTTAAAAACTATGATACCTATGCAAAAATTGTAAAATAAAAGTTTGTAACCCCTTCTACCTCTAATACATGTCATCCGTGGCTTGGTTTATGAATACCATAGTATCATAAAATTACCACGGATGCTATAAGATTACTCAAAATGGCTGAAACAGTATTACGGCATCCAAGTTCAAAATATACGATATCCTAGTTAAAAAACTATGACATCCATGCATAAATTATAAAATAAAAATTATAACCCCTTATACCTCTAATACATATTATCCGTGGCTTGGTTTATGACTCCCAGAGTATTATAAAATTGCCATGGATGATATAAGATTACTCAAAATGACAGAATCAGTATTATGACATCCAAGTTCAAAACCTATGATATCCTAGTTAAAAAACTATGACATATGCATAAATTATAAAATAAAAGTTTGTAATCCCTCTACCTCTAATACAGTTATCCGTGGCATGGTTTATGAATACCAGTGTCATAAAATTGCCACGAATGCTATAAGATTACTCAAAATGGCCGAATCAGTATTACAACATCCAAGTTCAAAACTTATGATACCCTAGTTAAAAAACTACGATACCCATGCATAAATTTAAAATAGAAGTCTGTAACCTCTTTACCTCTAATACATATCATCTATGCATGGTTTATGAATACCAGAGTGTCATAAAATTATCACAAATGTTATAAGATTATTCAAAATGACCGAAACAGTATGACGGTACCCTAGTTTAAAGACCACGACACTCTACTTAAAAAACTATAATACCCTACTTAAAAAATTATGACAACCTTGTAGAAAGTGTAAACTCAAAGTTTCTAATCTTTTCTGCCTATAATCTGTCACCTATGGTCTGAATTAAAACTCTTATATTTCATGATGGCATCCCGATGTCATAACAAGCCTTTGTAAAAAGAATCAAGAGTAATTAAGTTTGAAACAGGATTATGACACCATAGTTCGGGATTCATGACATCCTACTTCAAATATTATAACATCCTGTCATTTTCATACTGGAATGGCTTACATTTTTTATAATAGTTATTTAGAATTTATGTTTATCTAATATTTATGTTTTACTTATATTTCAAGGGATCTTGCAATGGTTCGGCTGCATAGAGTGAAGGCTTCGTAATTGTTTAAAAATCATTGCAAGCCAGCAGTGTATGTTGAACAAGTTTGGGAGATGGGTTTTTCTAGTCTTCATTTAGAAATCATCCGGAAGATTCCATTCAATGCATTCATCGACATGCAGCCGTTCATTGTCGACGAGCGACTCCTAGCTGAAATTATTAGATGCTATAAGGGAGGTGACAAGTTTATTTTTGTGGCAAAGAACTTACATTCAGTGTCGAAGACGTGGTCCTAATTTTGGGTCTGACATGCCATGGAAACAAGATTACAATAGAAGATCAAGATAAGAAGGGACGGTTATTCAGACGATTTGGTAGGAAATTAAATCTTCAAAATGAGGGGCTGGAGAAGTTGATAGCCCAACTTCATTCATCAAACAAACAAGAGGATGTCGAGGACACCGTAAGACTGGATCGCATACATGTTTGCAATATTCTTGTCTCCAAAGTTAAATCAATTCTGTCCAAGATATATCATCCATTACTTGGATGATTTATCTCAGTTGGGTCAAATCGACTGGGCTTCTATAATAAAGGAGTTGACTATTATAGCTCTCCCAGATGCTGCTTTGTGCTTGAGATCTGAGGAGCCAGTTCTAACCAAGAGAAGTGACAAGGTTAGGAGGCAGCTAACCTATATGGATGTATAGCTGCTCTGGTGGTAAGTTTCATTAATACGCAATAAAAGTGTAATTACATTTATTTTAAATCTTCCATATATTTAAGGTACATGATTATTATGTATAGGTTTGGTTCCTCGAGCATAGCACCTTAAGAGTCCCAGCACATCCAGATAAGCTACCTAGGCTATTAAAGTGGTATGACAGCCAGGTTAAGATACAAAATGTTCAGCTTGCAAACTTGCAGCCTCATGAGTTGGTAAGATAATCCATTATTTCATAAAAATAATGAATGATATATCATTATCATTAATATAAAATTATTTTGTTATTGTTCTTAGCTTACAAGTAGAGGGAGCTATTGAGCCTCCCTGAAAATAGTAGCATCCTCAGAATCCAAAAAATTGTGCAAGTTGTGCAGAGTTGAAGACTGAAGTAGAAGATATAAAAAAAAGGCTTGCCATAGTCGAAACCCTCATCAGTTCATTGGTAAAACAAGATAGCAATGCCAATAAAGAAGGGCAGAAAGAAGCGGACGGAGATGATACTGAGATTGAGGTGGAAGTCATGGGGCATGATCAAACTATGATGGAGGAAAAAGTTTATGACATCTCTATGACTGGGGTTGAACATAGTATAGATGAAAAATTGAAGGACACCCCTGTGAGTAAGGATGCTGAGAGTGAGAGAAAAATCTTAAGTTCGTTTACTTATCAAGAGGGTGAAAAAATAACCTAGACTATGGAAGGCCTCACAAATTACAATAGATTCTGCTTTTGAAATAGGCCAACACAAAAAAAGACGAAGATAGTGGGCACATCTCAGCCCGATGAATCAATTTGAATCTTCAAATTAAAGATGATAAAAATTTGATCAACACCTTTTTGAAAGAAAAGATGAACTCGTAAGTTATATCTATTTTTATATTATGTAAGCTACTTTATGGTCAAAAATATATAATGTCCTTTATATTTTTAATTTCAGAGAGATAATCTATACGAATAAATTTGGAGGCACTATCACTCAAAAAAATCTTTTCGATCTATTAAACAATGACATGATAGTTGATGATGTAAGTAATGGAGTATTACATTATTTTATTCTTATTATTCTGTATATTATGATATATTTTTAATAATTATTATATTGATTTTCAAAATTTTATGAAATCATGTTACTTATAATTAATTAGTTTTATTCATTGCCCGATAATTAATGCTGAGCAAGAGTTCATCACAAATAACTAGATAGAGCATCCGAAAATATATCATAAGTGCATAATTATACCTATAATGACCTCCGGTATAAGTCTAACATCAGTATCATTGTATCAAGAACTTGTTGGAATAGCTGAGAATATGACATTTGATGGAGTTAGTGACGAAGATAATAATGAATTTCGGTTTTTGTTCACCATCATCAACTCAGATAATTTTCAATGGTACCTAGTTGTGGTTGACATTCAAAAAAAGATTTTGATGCATTTGAATTCAATAAAACACAATTCTAAGTACAAAGCAAATGCAAGAAAGTGGCACAAGATACTCGGACCAATGTTTTATATATACTGTAACAATATTAAAGTGGAAAATTGGTCTATACAAGAGATTGTTGAATGCCCTTCCCAACCTACAGAATCACTAGATTGTAGATTGTATTGCTCGAAATATATGAAATTCCTTACTCACAGGGATAAGCCTGATAGTTGGAATTTCACATAAAAAGATATAAGTATGTACCACCTGCCAGTTAGCAGCAAGAATATTGAGAGAGAGCCTTAATCAAAAGATTGATAGTGCTATTAAAAATTAGCATGTAAAAGCAATTTTTGTTAATGTACCTTTTCTTTTCGATTCATGTACTTCTGTAATATGTTATAGAAATTTGTAACTCAAATGATGTTATATTTTAAGCATCATTCCCAAAGAAAAATTCTATAATTCATTCAAACAGTAATATTTTGAATATCATTTTGTCATTATATATAGTTTTTGTATTTTTGATATTATATTTACTTTCAGAATGTCAAATTTCTTCATTTATGTGAGGTATAAAGGAATATTATGTTTCCTGACAGGGTGTCGTAGTTTTTGAACTTGGATGTTGTAGCTTTTGAACTTAGGTGTCATAATACTGTTTCAGGATATTTGATTGATCTTATAGCACCTGTGATAATTTTAACACTCTGAGAGTCATAAACCAAGCCATGATGACATGTATTACAAGTAAAATGAGTTAGAAATCTTTATTTTACATTTTCTACATGGATGTCATAGTTTTTAACTAGGGTATCGTATATTTTGAACTAGGATATCATAGCTTCTGAAATTAAATATCGTAATATTGTTTTAAGATATTTGATTGATCTTATAGCACCCGTGATAATTTTGATATTCTAGGAGTCATAAACCAAACCACTGATGACATATATTACAGGTAGAAGGGGTTAGAAACCTTTATTTTACATTTTCTGCATGAGTGTTATAGTTTTTTAACTAGGGTATCATAATTTTTGAACTAGGGTGTCGTAGCTTCTAAACTTGGATGTTTCAAGATATTTTATTGATCTTATAGCACTCAAGATAATTTTTGACACTCTAGGAGTCATAAACCAAGTCACTGATGACATGTATTACAAGTAGAAGGGGTTAGAAATCTTTATTTTACATTTTTTGCATGGGTGTCGTAGTTTTTTAACTAGGATATTGTAGGTTTTGAACTAGAGTGTCGTAGCTTTTGAACTTGGATGTCGTAATACTGTTTAAGGATATTTGATTGATCTTATAGCACCCGTGATAATTTTTGATACTATATAAGTCATAAACCAAGTCATTGATGATATGTATTACAGGTAGAAGGGGTTAGAAACATTTATTTTACATTTTCTGCATGGGTGTCATAGTTTTTTAACTAGGATATCATAGATTTTGAACTATGATGTCTAGCTTCTAAACTTGGATGTTTCAGGATATTTGATTGATCTTATAGCACCCGTGACAATTTTGACACTCTGGAAGTCATAAACTAAGCCACTAGTGACATGTATTACAAGTAGAAGGGGTTAGAAACTTTTATTTTATATTTTTTGCATGGGTGTCGTAGTTTTTTAAATAGGATATCGTAGGTTTTGAACTAGGATGTCGTAGCTTCTAAACTTAGATATCATAATACACAAATTCATCATAATTCTGTTATCCTTGTTTAGTCTTTAGGCACTTAAAGTAGTACTAAAATTCATATTTAAAAATAAGCAGATTCAATCATATGTCCAATACATCATGTTTATATTTTTCATGATAACATAAATATACACAACATTGTATAACAATTCAGTATTTTATATCCTCTCATGTGTTAGTTGACTGCATACATAAGTATCAAATTCATCTATAAAAAAATTGAAAGATGGTACGGTGGATTCAATTACTTGTTCTGGTACTTTCACTACAATATGGAAAGTCTATCTCTTGTGTGTACTACCTCTCTTTTTCATTTTGCACAGGTGTCAACGGAAGCCTTATCCATAATTTTTTTTGATTTCTTTGACTTCTTCTTAACTCCGCTCTTAATTCTATTCTTTCTTGGATGACCTTTTGTAGTAAGTTGGTCAGGATCTTGGATTAGAAGTTCTATACTTTGCTTAACTACATAGTTAGCATCTACAGCTTTTCTGAATAATGGTGTAAGATCTTCCATCACTAAATTGAATGCATCTTCAGACACGGAAGCTATCTCTGCAAGCTTCATTATTCGATGACTCATCAAATCATATCTACGAATAATAAAATATAACATTTATATTAGGATTTCATGACATATATGTTGGGAATTGTGTCCCAAAACTAATCGTCTAGGCTGTAGACGGTTGTGCTAATTTTATAATTGTATATGAATTTTTTAATGAATAAAGTTATTATTTTGGCTTTTCATCACATATGCATTTTCCTGAAAAGAACTCTTGTATGATGGAGTCCTTAGAACTACATTATATTTGATATAGAGAGAATATCAAGTAGTTCTTGAACTGGTTCATAACCAAAGGATACATTGTTATAGGACGATGATGTATCAAGTATAGGTTATTGTATCTCACATTGGTTGGTTGTCCTCTTGACCAAGGAGTGTGGTGACACTGATATGACATACAAGTGAAATGTATGATATCTCATTGAACATGACTATCTGTGGAGCTCCCTTTTGCCAAAGGGTTGCTCGCGAAGGGATATGGGTATATGTGTCTTTCAGATCTAAGGTCATCATGGTAGCTTGCAAGCAACTCACTGTACTTTGGTGTCGGACTACCTAGATTTTCAATCTAGTGATGAAAGGTTTCTGGGTACAGTCAAGTACTTGTGGAGCAGTGATGGATCAAGATGGAATTGATCTCTCCAAATAGTTTGGAGTGAATGACTCGCTGTGTCTCAATTTAGCAAAACCTTGGTCAAGATAGTTCTTCTAAGGAGTAACAGAACTTGTAAAGTTGAGACACAATTTGGATGAACCAAATTAGGGTTGGCAGTCGAACCCTAGGTCATCCTGAGCATTATGAGGTCAATAGGATGAAGTATGCGGTAACCATATGCCAAAGGTTCTTGTAAGTTGCTCTACAATCTTTGACCTATCTGGATGTCGGGTATCATTGCTAGATAAGGACTTTGATTGGTACTGGAAGTGTTCCAATGCTACCGACTTAGTATTCGAATCTATGGGGTCATACACCATAGGGATTTCTATCTGATCTAAAGGCTGATTGGCGATTGAGAATCGTTTACCGTCACTGGAGATTAATGTAATTGACCATGTTCGAAGTGTCGACACTTGGTAAAATGGAAGTATCGACACTTGACTAACGAGCAGAAATTCTGGAAAGTTTTTTGGGAAGGTTTTGACTTCGAATTTTGAATTCAAATTTCAAAATCTAGGCTTTTTTGGCTCCAAGCTTTCATGGTATGATGGCCATACTTGCCTTTTTAGCTTGGACCCATTTGGTATGGCCCTTGACCTTCTTCCCCAATCACTCCTCCTTCTTTCTCCCTCTCATGGCTGCTTCTATAAATAAAGGTTGTTTTAGGAGTTGCTGGTTGGTTGAAGAACTACAAAGAAAAAGGAGGTTTGTGAGGATTGGGATTGGGTGTGAGAATACATAGCACTCAAGCTAGGTCTTGGGAAGAGAACTAGTTAGGAAGGGTTCCACCTCTCTTCCTTGTCTTCTGAGAAGAAGAAGATCGACCTGAAGGATCCCAAGGAGCTAGCACTCCGAGGGAGTTGATCAGAGTTGAGCCCTGGTGTGAACTATTCATAGAGGCCAGACGCGAATGTGGCTTGAGAGCCTTTTCACTACCTCCATCTTTAAGGTATAGCGGTAAGGTACCTTTATGCCTATTGACTCTTTTCTTGCTGTTGATGTTTTATAGCATGCTACATTGTTATACTAGGTCCTGTTGCAGGCAGATCGATAGATCATTTTAATCTATCTACCGAGCCTTCCACTGCATATTTTAAAATAATTTTAAAATACCATGTTTCTGTCTTGCATGCTTGCTTTCCTTTGCTTCATTTTTTTCCTTCAATGGTATCAGAGCGCCAGGTTTTCTTCGTAGTATAGTAATGCTAGCATGCTTTAACATCATAATTTTTTCTTTCAAAGTACTTGGATTAAGTGCGTCACCATGACCGTCCGGTTATAGGAGAGAAGTAGGGTTGCAAGATCATCTATTCCCATTCAATGGGATCTCCTATGGCGTGTAGGGTGCCGCTTGTGATTTGACTCATGAAGAAGAAAGGTAAAGAAAATGTAGATTAAAAATGTTTTAATCTAATGTTATGATCATAAAACAAATTTAGATGAGATCTAAGAGTTTTGTTTTGATCGGTTTTGATTATAAGTTTGGAGAAACTTTGGATTTGAAATCACTGTTTTTGCCCTGTGATAGGCCTTGAGTTGACTCATGAAGGCTGAAGTGTAGACACTTGACCAGAAAGTGTCGACACTTGGGATCGTGAGTCGACACTTTGTCTTGAAGGTGTTGACTCATGAGCGTGTACCAGAAAATATATTACTCTGTTTTGTTCCTGTCTCAGGTTGTGAGTTGATCGAAGTGTCGACACCTAGTGTCGACACTTGCCCCTGGTGAGTCGACACTTGGTATCAGAATGCAAGAAAATAGTGAATTCAATTTTTTGTTTCGTTGTAAAATTATTTTACATGATAAATTAAAATTGTTTTAATTTATGAGGGTTATTGAACTTAATTAAGAATTAAGTTACCTTGAATGACTAAGAACTCTAGGAATATGATTCAAAGATTTTAAGTCATTTCAATAAGCCTTAAGGGTCATGGGTTAGCTTCTTTTAGGTCCTTAATTGGGTTAGACCTAAGTTTAAATGCATTGGACTAAATAGAGAACTAATCTAATCAAATGTTGAGTTAGGATTTCTTCTATATAGATCTCTCTAATAGTTAGATTGATTAGTCCATGAATCTAAATGGACCTAATTTATGGCTCAGTGGTTAGCCCGGGTCTTTAGGCTAGTCTAATCGAGTCTGATGAACCAATTGGTGTCCAAGATAAGTTTAGCATTTTGATCTTGGTTCTTTGGGACTACTTCTTACCTGGCCAACTCGGTTGGTGTCTAAGACAAGATGATTAATGGCAGAACCCAACCCATGATCTCACTTACCTGGCCAATGTGGTCAATTAGGATTGATTGGATAGCTTATTGACTCGTGTTAACCTATGTCACCCAAGGTTAATCAGTCTTGACTGATTTTAGGTGCCCATGGATCATTAGTTATGTGTAACCCTCCTTTATTGCTGATGTGGTCAGTGGGAGGTTGATCCATATCTTCTCATCTTTTCATCTATCATATTAAAATTAAACACTCTAAATTATTAGGTCCATAAAATAACGAAGTTATAGGGATAACCAAGTCCTAGCCTCCCATTAAGTGGGATGGTAATGGGTCTAATAGTTGGGTGTTCCTCGACTGATCCAAAGATCGGGTGTTCATTAGGCTATTGGAATTACTGTTTCTAATTTGATGGCTCATGCGACTCTCTTAATGGTGGTCAGATGGGCGGGCCAAAGTCGGGCTTGACTATTCGTTAGTTAGAAGCATTGAATTTTGTCATGTTAATAGTTGGACATAACCGGGACCTTCAATAGGAGGCCCAAAGGCTAATTGAAGTGCACCTTGGGACAAAACCTAAATACTGGAGGTTACTTAGAGAAGTAATCGATTGAAGAACTTACCTTTAGATGTGCATGGGTGGGCCGGTCAAAGTCGGGCTCATGTGTTGTCTATTGGACTCTAGTACCCATTAAAGAGTTAAAGTAATTCCTTGGATTAGAGGTAGAAGCTACTAGTCTAGACAAGATAGTAGGAGGGGCCTTTAGACTAAAGTCCATGTCTTTAGATTAATAATTTATATACACTAATAAAGTTTTAGTTTTCCTTTCAGATGCCTTCCAACTTGTCACTTCGGTTTCTTCTCGACAACGAGAAGCTCAATGGATCCAACCTCGATAGCTAGTATCGAAGGCTCAGGATTGTCCTGGAGCATGAGCGGATCCTGTATGTGATATTGGATCCTGTACCTAAAATTCCTGCTCCCAATGCTCGTGGTTCATCAAAGACACTTATCAGAAGTGGCTTTCTAACAGGACCACTGTCCAATGCATAATGTTGGAAGCAATGAACAACGAGTTCAGTCGCAAGTTCAAGGAAGCCCAGCTAAAGGAAATCCTTCAAAAATTGAAGGAGTCCTTTGGCACACTAGATGATGTTGAGAGGTACAGGGTCTCCTATGCTATATAAAATGCACGGATGCGTGATGGGACATCAGTCACTGATCATGTACTGTATATGATCAAGATGATTAAGCGCCTGGACAAGCTCGGATGTCCCTTGCATGAATAGTTTGGAAAGGATGCGATTATGAATTTCCTGCCCTCTTCCTTTCTAGATTTTCTCGATCATTATAGAATGAATAAGCCTGTAGTTAACTACCACGGTCTGTTGGGGTTATTGCAGACTTATGAGAAAGACCACCAACTGAACAAAGGGATGGTAAATCTAGTGGGAGGATCTTCGACAGGGCGTCATCCCTTTAAGAAAGGGAAAAAGAAAAATAAAAGAAAAAAGGTGCAGAATACTTCTGGGCTCAGTCAGGCCAAAAGGGTGAAGGCTGATAAGAGCCATGCGGAGTGCTTTTTCTGCAAGAAGCAGGGTCATTAGAAGAGGAACTGTCCTCTTTACATTGCGTCCCTTGACCCGAACAGGTCCAAGAAGAGAAAGCAGCAGGACGATGCTAGAAAAGGTATTTATATGATAACACCTTGTAGTTTCTCTATCTGTGATACTACTAACTAGATATTGAATACAGGAAGTCTAATTCATATTTGCAATTCTTTGCAGGGACTTCAAGTTAGTAGAAAATTCGAGAATGGCGAAAGATTTTTGAACATGGAAAATGGAAGCCAAGTTCCAGTCCTGACGTTGGGAGTCCTCAAACTAGTTTTCGAGTCCTGTACAATCATTTTGAATAAATGTCATTAGTGTCCATCTTTTATCTTGAATGCCATTTCTGTATGCCAATTGGCTATGTATGGTTATGAACTATCAATAAAGAATAATATTTGTAAAATTATTTAGAATGGTTTGTAGTGATGATTAGACATATGAACAATGGCATTTATGTAATATCATGACTTGTTAGTGTAATGTACACGTCTAGCAAACATCCTATGATAGATAATGTCAGCCATGTGTACCTGTGGCATTGTAGGCTAGGTCATATTAACAAGAACAAGATAAATAGATTGAAAAGTGAGAGTCTCCTCGATTTTAGTGAAAATGGTTCACTGCCAACCTGAGTCCTGTTTTCTTGGAAAAATGACAAAGTCACATTTACTAAAAAGATGAACGAGCCAAAGAGATTTTAAGTCTGGTACATACTGATGTATGCAGACATGAATATTAGTGCCAAAGGTGGGTACAATTATTTCATTATGTTTACAAACGACCTTTCAAGGTATGGTTATGTCTTCTTGATGAGACATAAATATGAATCGTTTGAAATGTTCAAACGATACCGTAGTGAAGTAGAAAAATAAACTGGAAGGTGTATCAAAACCCTTCGATCAGATCGAGACGGTGAATACCTTTCCGGTGAGTTTCTGACATATCTCAAGGAGAATGGGATTCTCTTTCAGTGGACACCTCCAGGGACACATCAGTTAAATGGACTGTTTGAAAGGAGGAATCGAACCCTGTTAGATATGGTTCGGTCCATGATGGGCTTTGCTTCTCTGCCGCTAACCTTTTGGGTGTGCCCTGGAATCAGCCTGTTACCTTTGAATAGGACTCCGTAGTCCGTAGCACAACCCCATATGAGATATGGACTGGACGTAAGCTGACACTCTCACACCTTCGAGTCTGGGATTGCCCGGCTTATGTAAAACGTTTGGAAATAGATAAACTTGGACCTAGGTCTGACCCGTGCCTATTTGTTTGGCATCCAAAAGAGTCTAATGAGTATCACTTCTATTTGGCTAGAACAAAAGTTTTTCGTCTGTCTTAGGGCTATCTTTTCGAAAAAGTTCTTGGTGAAGGAACTGTAGCCGCTAAAATCGAACTTAGTGAAGTTCAACAAGTAGAAGAACCGACACACTTAAGGGATAACATAGAACTGGTTGTGATTATATCACACCCTAAGCCCATATGGGACCATTAAGGAGATCTGGTAAGGTACCGAGTTGATCGGATAGATATAATGGTTTCTTGGTTCGGGACAGTGATCCCATTGAACTCAATGAGAATAATGAGGATCCGATTACCTATATAGATGCGATGCAGAGGTCCGACTCTGAGAAATGACTGGGAGCCATGAAATCTGAAAAGGAGTCCATGGAAATCAACAATGTATGGACATTGATTGATCCACCTGAAGAGATAAAATTCATTGGGTGCAAATGGATTTTCAAAAGAAAAAGGGGCTCAAACGGGAAGGTAGAGATCTATAAAGGCCCGTCCGGTTGCCAAGGGGTATCGTCAACGTTATGGTATTGACTATGATCAAATCTGTTTAGATCATGCTTGCTTTAGCGGCACACTTTGACTATGAATCTGGTAATGGATGTCCGAACAGTTTTCCTGAATAGTGAGCTAGAAGAGGTATATATGATACAACCTGAAAGGTTCACATCCATAGACGAGTCAAAGGTGTGCAAGCTTCAAAAGTCCATCTATGGATTGAAGCAAGCATCACGGAGTTGGAACATGTGATTGATAAGTGTATTAAGTCGTATGGCTTCGTTAGGAACGAAGAAAAGCCTTGCATTTACAAATGGGCTAATGGTTATGTAACTGTATTTCTTGTATTGTATGTGGACGATTTTTTTTGATCGGGAATGACATCCCAGCACTGTAAGGAATAAAGATATGGTTGTCATCTCAGTTCTTTATGAAGGACTTAGGAAAGCCTCTTACGTACTGGGTATGAAGATCTATAGAGATAAATCTAAGAAGCTTCTAGGACTGTCCCAGTCTACATACATTGACACTGTGCTGAAGCGGTTCACATGAAAATGGTGGGGGCACTAGGATCAGACACAGATTACTAAGCCCAATCTGGTTTACTTAGCCATGTGTTACATTTTATAAGCAAATAAGATTGAGTCCTGTAATAAGTTGAGACTAGTTGATTTGTCTCAACCCTAGTCAGTCATTGAGTTCTGTACTTGAGTATTGGTCTAGTAAGAGTCTAATTTTTGTACAAGAGAGGAGGTTATCCTATTTTGGAGTTCCACCAAGCCTCACCCAGGAGCCAGAGGCATTTACGTCAGCTTATGGAATCTTGTTTGACATCCTAGAGCCCTAGATACCCTCCAGATGCTTTCTAGATACCCTGATTCTCTCCATATGCCAGATTCCTTCCATATGCCATGGAATATCCCAACCCAGGGTGCTTCTTGATTCCAGGGTGATACTAGCATCTTAGTCCAAGAAATTCAAGCCCAGGAGCAAGGCCCAAGCCTTTAAGAACCAAGATTCTAGTCTGATACCCGGAATATACCAATCCAGGTGCCCCAGCTTCCAGGAGGCCCAAAGCCCATGCGCCCTCCACTCTTGGCCAGCCCCTTGCTGCCCCTTGAAACCCAACATGCCTAGGATAGGCATCCTCCATGAGTTGACCAAGTCCAAGCACGTGGAAGAGTTCAAATGAAAAAAGGACTAGTTTTTATTTCATTCAATCTTGTAATCCTAGTTCTAGGTTTATTTTGTAATCTTTCTCCCACTAAAATTGTATAAACCTATCCTAACTATGAGAGGGCTGAAGTCCTAATAGGGAGAGGGCATGGGAACTTTATAAATACCCCTCCCCTCCTCTTGTAATCACTTATCTTTTCATGAAATCAAATTGCTGTTGAATTATTTCTAGAGTTCTGGTGTTCTTTGTTTTTTTTGTGTTTATTTCTCTACCTGGCTGATCCTTGTTCCTTGGTATTCTCCATGCCCAAGCAGCCATTCAACTTCCAAACATCAGCCACGTCCAAGAAGAAGAGCCTTGAAGATGCCCCAGGTCCAAAGCTGCTTCTTCTTTCTAGCCGCCAGCCCTAATCCCCTTTCCTTTGTTTTCTTTCTTTCATATTTTGTTTCTTTTCATTGATCACTTATTTCGTGCCTAACCTTGATGCTTGTAGGATCCCCGAGGTATTTCCTCTCCCTAGAGGAGGCTTTCTTTGCCTTCAAGACCGCCCAGATCAGCCTTCTATTTCAAGGAAACTAAAGCTTCATCTTCCATGCATCAATTTGAGAGCTGTGTGACCCTTCATCAACAAGTTCTTCAATCTCTGCCTGGAACAAACCTTCCCACTCTTAATTTCTATTTTAATTGAAGGTTAGCTATCCTAAGCCAGGAATTTCTCAATTCTCGGGTCTTGACTTTTATTATTTTGTATGAGCATGCCTGAGATTATGATGATTCTTTGCATTGCTATTCATCCTACTAGTCTTTACTTGATTATGAAATTTAGCCTGCAAATTAAATTATAAAAATATAAAAAAAATAGTTTACTTTTTTTCTACATCTTTAGCAATATTAGAATCATCCCGCATCAAAAAAATTTCAAGAAAGCTATCTCCCGATAGGCACTGGAATTGCTCTCTCCAAAAAGGATTATACGATAACTCCTGAGGAGAGAGAGCATATGAATAGAATCCCGTATGCTTCGATAGTGGGTTCTATCATGTATATTATGACGTGTACTAAACCAGACATGGCATACTCACTAAGCATGGTGAGCAGATGTCAGTCTGACCCAGGTGAAGCTCATTGGAAAGTGGTAAAGATCATCCTTAAGTATTTACAAAATACTAAGAAACAATGGCTGATTTATGGAGAACCTGACTTGAAACTTATGGGGTATACTGACTCTAGTTTTCAATCAATAAGGGATGACAGCAAGAGTGTATCAGGATTTATCTTTATCCTAAATGGAGGAGCGATCTGCTAGAAAAGTTCCAAGTAGCCTACTATAGTGGACTCAGTATGCGAAGCATAATACATTGCAGCATCGGATGCAGCGAAGAAAGCTGTGTGGTTACGGAAGTTCCTTGGCAAGCTAGGAGTAGCACCTTCTCTGGATGGTCCTGTTCTAGTGTATTGTGACAGCACTGAAGCCATTGCTCAAGATAAAGAGCTGAAGTCTCCTCACTGCACAAAGCATATTCTGCAGTGCTATCACCTTGTACGAGAGATCGTAGAACGAGGTGACATTGATCTTCAGAAGATCGATGGAAAGGAGAACCTGGCTGACCCCTTCACTAAAGCCATCGAAATTCAAGAGTTCGACAATTGTAAATAGAAAATAAAAATAAGATTATGTACCGATTGGCTTTAGTCCAAGTGGGAGTTGTTGGGAATTATGTCTCAAAGCTAATCGTCTAGGCTGTAGATGGTTGTGCTAATTTTGTAATTGTATATGAATTCTCTTAATGAATAAAAGTTATTCTTTTGGCTTTTCATCACATGTGCATTTTTCTGAAAAGAACTCTTGTGTGATGGAGTCCTTAGAACAATTTTATATTTGATATAGAGAGGATATATCAAGTAGTCTTGAACTGGTTCACTACCAAAGGATACATTGTTATAGGATGACGATGTATCAAGTATAGGTTGTTGTATCTCATATTGGTTGGTTGTCCTCTTGACCAAGGAGTGTGGTGACACTGATATGACATACAAGTGAATGTATGATATCTCACTGAACGTGACCATCTGCGGAGCTCCCTTCTGCCAAAGGGTTGCTCATGAAGGGATATGGATATATATGTCCCTCAGATCTAAGGTCACCATGATAGCTTGCAAGCAACTCATGGTACTTTGGTACCGGACTACCTGGATTTCTAATCCAGTGATGAAAGGTTTCTAAGTACAGTCAAGTACTTGTGGAGCGGTGGTGGATTAAGATGGAATTGATCCCTCCAAATAGTTTGGAGTGAATGACTCTCTGTGTCTCAATTTAGCAAAACCTTGGTCAGGATAGTTCTTGTGAGGAGTCACAAAACTTGTAAAGTTGAGACAATCTGGATAAACCAAATTAGGGTTAGCAATCGAACCCTAGGTCATCCTGAGCATTATGAGATCAAAGGGATGAATTATACGGTAACCATATGCCAGAGGTTCTTGTAAATTGCTCTGCAATCTTCAACCTATCTGGACATCGGGTATCATTGCTAGATGAGGACTTTGATCGATACTGAAAGTGTTCCAGTGCTATCGGCTTAGTGTTCGAACCTATGGGGTCACACACCATAGAAATTTTTATCTGATCTAAAGGCTGATCGGCGATTGAGAATCGTTGGCCATCACTAGAGATCAATGTGATTGACCATGTTCGAATTGTTGATACTTGGTAAAATGGAAGTGTTGACACTTGACTGACGAGCAAAAATTTTGGAAAGTTTTCTGGAAAGGTTTTGACTTCGAATTTTGAATTCAAATTTCAAATTCTGGGCATTTTTTGCTCTAGGCTTTCATGGTATAATGGTCATACTTACATTTTTTAGCTTGGACCCATTTATTATGGCCCTTGACCTTCTCCCCCAATCACTCCTCCTTCCTCTTTCTCTCTCTCATGATTGCCTCTATAAATAAAGGTTGTTTTAGAGACTGCTGGTTGTTAAAGAACTAGAAAGAAAAAGGAGGTTTGTGATGATTTGGGATTGGGTGTGAGAATACATAGCACTCAAGCTAGGTCTTGGAAAGAGAGCTAGTTAGGAAGGGTTCCACCTCTCCTCCTTGTCTTCCGAGAAGAAGAAGATCGGCCCGAAGGATCTCAAGGAGCTAGCACTCCTAGGGAGTTGATCAAAGTCGAGCCCCGGTGTGAACTACTCGTAGAGGCCAGATGTGTGTATAGCTTGAGAGCTTTTTCACTACCTCCATCTTTAAGGTATAGTGGTAAGGTACCTTTATGCCTATTGACTATTTTCTTGCTGTTGATGTTTTATAGCATGCTATATTGTTATACTAGGTCATGTTGCAGGCAGATCGGTAGATCATTTTGATCTATCTATCGAGCCTTCCGCTGCATATTTTAAAATAGTTTTAAAATACCATGTTTCTGCCTTGCATGCCTGCTTTCCTTTGCTTCATTTGTTTCCTTCAATATGATAGGTTTATGTAAACATAAAATAAGACATCTAAATTTAAATAATTCATTGACTACGTACCTTGATTTTTGTGTGCTTTTATCATAAAATTGAGTATTGCATTCAAGATCGTCGAATTGGTATTTCATATCCTTGCACCATCTATTCAAGAAGTACTTATCTGGGATACAAAATATGTTATTTTGATGATGAAGAACCAAAAGCATGCCTATACAGGTAATCCTTATACTGAAAGAATCCACACTGGCATTGAACATCCTCCAAAGTTGTCATATGAAATCTCGTAATTTTTTATAATCTCCTTCTTGATTCCATCAACTTCAATTCTTTCAAATGATTTAACAGAATATATATCATGGTTTTCAACTTCTTTAACTAATTTAGCATTTGATGCAGTCATTTCAAGGATCTCATTCTAAAATATTTTGAATATACGTCTTGTATATTTTCCTGCTGCTTGCCTCTTAAAAGAAGAGGATGTCTTTAGAAAAGTATTTATTTGCAATATTTTATTATCTTTCTCATTTTCTACTTCATATCTTTTCTTCAAGGCATCTTCGTACTTATCGATGAATTTATTGAGTGTAATCTTGAAGTTTATAAACTCATCAAAGAAGTAATTGATGTTCTCGCTCCTTTATACAGTTGACATCCTTGTTTAGAAATATTCAAAAGTTAGAAACATTAAAAGACAAAGTTTATTGAAAATTTTAAAAAATGAACATTAATCAATCATAATGACTAATAAATATGTGAATAATGTATCTTTAAGATAAACTGGAATCCATTTATCCTGATATTTATAAATATCATTTAACCAATATACGGCCTTACATTCTTTATATTTCTCCATTAAATGTGCCCACCTTTCCTCGAAAGATACTATGGTAACTGAATCATATATTGTCTCTTCAAACTCAACCATAAATTTGGGATTTGCAGTGCAAATATGGCCAATCTTTTCAGAAATCTTCTTTAATATATGCCAAAGATGAAATATATGTCGTACATTGGAAAAATATCCCTAATGGTAGCCTCAATTGCCTTATGTTGGTCAGTTATGATGGCATTAGGTGGTTGACCACCATTTACATCCAGCCATGATTGAAATACCCATTTAAATATTTCAGTCCTCTCATTTGATAATAATGCACAACCAAGCAATTTGGACTGTCCATGATGGTTGACTCTGATAAATGGATAAAAGGTATTTGATATATTTATCAAAGAGGTTGAGTCAAAGGTCAGCCATCACTAAAGTAAGTGTTTGCCAATCTTGATCTAAGATGGATCTAGAAGATAGACCTGAGTATCCATTATCATTCAAGTCCAAAGTATAAAGAAATTTAGATTTTTTTACTTGCATTTATGTGAAATGGATTACCATTGATTATGCATCTCCTGAAGCCTGGCACTTTAAGCCTGGAAACTCCTAAAGCCTAGCACTTTAAGCCCGGAAACTCCTGAAGCCCGCACTTTAAGCCCGGAAACTCCTGAAGCCCGGCACCTCAAGCCCGAAGACTCCTGAAGCCCAGCACTTCAAGCCAGGAAACTTCTGAAGCCCTACACCAAAGCTGAAAACCGAGGTCGAGCTCCCTGTTGGGATAGAGTTCTCCATTGAGGGTGAATTCCGCAATGAGGCTGGACCCCCATTCCTTAAGTTCTTTCACCTCGATGGCTCCCCCGAGGTCGAGCGTTCATCTATTCCCTACTCAGGACACGGAGGACCCAAAGATGCAACCGACCTGGGGGAGATGTGCGAAGTCTCTCCACCTCATGTCCGACGTGGTGAAGAAGCTATAAGCCAAAGACCCCTCTCTTCTTCCGCCCGTATATTTGGAGCTCTACAGGGAAGAGCTAGCTGCTCAATGCCCCGTTGTACGGCATTGTAGCTAAAGCATGTGCCTTGGCGGCCCAAAAAAAAAAAGGAAAAGAAGAAAGAAAAGGGAGAGGAAGAGAGGGAAAGGAAGAGGAGAATTGAGACTCCACTGGAAAAAGAGATTCTTCATTAAGGTGCAAAAGTATTACATCATGCAAAACACCCGACAGGCCGGGCGGTCCAAAGATAGAAGTGGAAAAAAAAATGAAGGAATGCAAGTGAAGTGAAGGAGCTCCTATTCTACCGGCTCCTTCTTAGGGCGGCGCTGTGGCACATCAACATCCGCTCTGGCTTCCACCAGGGGAGCTACTTTTGCAGCGGTCGAAGGCTCCTCCTCCACTGCTATGGCTACGACCTCACTAGGATCCTCAGCCGGCGCCACAACGAAGACAAGGCCATCCAAGTTCAGCCCGAGGAACAGCTGGGTAGCTCAGGACTTGCAATGTTCAAAGCTCTTGGAGAAAGAGTCAAGGATTGCCTCCTCAACTTCATCAATATAAGCTTCTGAGGCCTTGTAGTTGGGGACCGCCTCGGCCGCCTCTTTCTTGTAGCCTCCGTCAAAGCCACCGCGCCCGTGGCCTTTTACTCGGTGACTGTAGCCCGAGCCTGCGCGACCTCGAGCTAGGTTTGGAGATCCTCAATTTGCTCCGACGCCCGGGCCACCTCGACCTTGAGTCCCTCGGCACGGGCTATCTCGGCCTTAAGCTCCTCAGACCTGTGCCTGACCTGGTCCTTTTCCCAGGCCAGGGATGCCTCGAGATCTTTAATATGCCTCTCAGTGCTTGCTGCCTCGACCTTCAATTCTTTATTTTTTTCCTCAGCTTCCTGAACCCTGGCCGTCTTCTCCTTGGCCTCGGCCACACCGACTCTAGCTCCTGCTCCTTCAACTTCTCCCTCTTGATTCAGTGGGAGCAGTAATCACGGATGAGCAGAAGATCTGTGCCAAGCTGCAACAATGAAGGTATCAGCAAAAAGAAGAAGAAAAAAGATAAGAATAAAGAAGGTAGGGAGCCTTACTGTGAACAGATGGGGGAAGGTGCCGAGAATAGCATCTGGCAAGGGCCTTCCTTCCCTTTCTTGCTGATCGCATGATTGGACGTGAAGTCCATATGCGCTCGGCCAAGGATCGATCCTGAGTCATCGAGGAGTTCAGCGCCACCTCGAAGGGCACCCGTCGGGAGCTAGACTTCTTCTTTGCCCGGGCATCCATCGCGTCCTCAGGGGTGGCTAAAGTTGTCTCTGAGCCCTTCATCAAACTTGCCACCACACCGGACGGTGCCATCGGTGGCAGTACCCTCCTCTCATCTCCCCCCGCCTCTACCTTGATGACTTTGAGAGATGGAGGCATGGCAGAGACGATGGCAGGCCGAACCCGCGCACCCGCGACGGAGTCCCGGGCCAGAGGCGAAGCCTGTCGCCTTGGTGGATCGCGTGCCTGTTCAGTCGCCCCTCTGCCCAAGCTGAAGGCTGCGACTGGCTCGGGCCTCTGACAGGGATCATTTCTGGCCCTCTTTGGAGGAGACTCCTGGGCCCCCTGCGCGCCCCTCCTCTGGCGTGC
This sequence comes from Areca catechu, assembly GCA_021397845.1. Classification (NCBI taxonomy): domain Eukaryota; kingdom Viridiplantae; phylum Streptophyta; class Magnoliopsida; order Arecales; family Arecaceae; genus Areca; species Areca catechu. The sequence continues at coordinate 130,899,417 of CM038038.1, read as the reverse complement.
TAGACTATTTGCTCTATTAAAAGTTTCATGCCTGTAAGAAGAAAAGAATTGAGGTCAGCCTCATGCCCGGACAGACCTGGGGAAAGGAGAATCAAGTTCAAGCCGAACTCATCCAACTCCTGGATTGGGCAGACCCTGGCTTCGAAGAGATTCTGCTCTGATAGCAGAACCTCCAAGAAAGGGATTTGGTCAGTGCGGAGCTGGTCATAAATTTTTTGATCAGTCGCTTTGACAGTAGAGTTCTGATTCGGGGTCTGGTCTGGATCGTTCCAAACCCAATCGACCCCCTCGATGGAAGCAAAGAAATATTTACTCTTCCATCTTTTGATGGAAGAGGGGAGCTCAAACTTAATACCCTTTGGACGAAGAGAAATAAACCACCACTCGTCCTCAGTCGGGTGGCACTTTAGGATGAAAAAAGTCTTGAACAAGGAGAAACATGCCATAATCCCATGGAAGTGGCAAAGGACGATGAAGCAAAAAATAGTCCTAACCGTATTTGGAACCAGCTGCGCCGGAACAAGGTGGTAGTTGCTAAGAATGGAGAGGAAGAAAGGATGGAAAGGGAGTTGAAGGCCCCCTGCGAGGGATTCCTCATAGAGGGCGATCCGGCCCGGGCCACTGAAGGTGACCCGCATCCCTGATCGAGGGACCAAGAGCTGGACAGAGCTTGGGATATCGAAGTCCTCCCCGGTTACCACCAAGGCGACCTTGCCAGACCAGACGAATGGGACGACTCAGGAGAACTTCGAGGATGGAAGGAAGAGGGGTGCGGGCCCTAGGCTCCCCTATCACAATCCCGCCAGGATGAAGGTTCCTGCGAAACTCGAGCGGGACTTCCTCCTCCTCATCAGAAGTAGAGGGAGTTCTCGATCGAGAGGGCCCCACCTCATCGGGATTGCTTGAAGGACCAAAACAACGGCCTGAAGGGGCCATCCTAGCAAAGACCAGGGAGGAACAAAGAAGGACCAAGGACAGGGGAAGACTGCGGAAGACTAACCTGGTGGCTTTGGAAGTCAAAAACACCCGGAAGGAAGAAGAAAAGGCTTTGGTTCGTCGGCGGGCATAGAGGATTCGAAAGAAGTGATGTTCTAATGAAGTTTTCCCTTTTTCGAAACAACCAGGCAGCGACCGTACCCCCTCGCAACCGCCTTCGTCGGATCGCCGCCAAGTGTCAAAATCAGCGAGGAACGATGCTTTGATTCACTGAAAACTGCTTCAGGTCCTGCGTCGATCATCATGTTTCCTCGGACCGGTGACGTGTCATCCCCGCATTGGCTCAATGTTCGCCCCCTAAGGCGTTGGCAATCGTGGTATTAATGGTATCCAATTTCCACCTTTCCATATCAGCACCGCATTTACTCCATTCGTCCCGAGCGCCGCGCACCAATGGGATTCAGAGTGGGAAGCAAATGATGTGGTAAGATCGCTGACGTGGAGTCCCTGTCAGATCTGGCCTGATGCCGCGTGCTGCTATGTCAAACCCTTCGCCAGGCGACTCCCCGGAGGTCGAGGCGCCCTGGCCGGAATCGAGCTCCTTCGCTCTCTTCGAGCTCCCGCTCAGTCGAAGTCGAGCTCCCGCTCTCTTCGAGCTCCTTCGCCGGATGGCTCCCTCGAGGTCGAGCCCACCTCAGTCGAAGTCGAGCTCCCGCTCTCTTCGAGCTCCTTCCCGGATGGCTCCCTCGAGGTCAAGCCCATCTCGGTCGAGTCGAGTCGAGCTCCCGCTCTCTTCGAGCTCCTTCGTCGGTGGCTCCCTCGAGATCGAGCCTACCTTGGCCGAAGTCGAGCTCTCGCTCTCTTCGAGCTCCTTCGCTAGGTGGCTCCCTTGAGGTCGAGCCCACCTCGGCCGAAGTCGAGCTCCTTCATCGGGTGGCTCCCTCGAGGTCGAGCCTACCTCGGCCAAAGTCGAGCTCCCGCTCTCTTCGAGCTCCTTCGCCGGGTGGCTCCCTTGGGGTCAAGCCCACCTCGACTGAAGTTGAGCTCTTATTCGAATCCCGCAGCGCCACTCCCTTCAAGCATTCGGCCACCACCCAAGGACCATGGAGGAGCACCTCCCAGGATGCCATGATGACCCCTGCTACTGTTTATACCAGATAGGAAAAGGCACCCTGCCCAAAGCACCGCACTCTCAACCGACCGTCTGCACCACCCCGAAGAGAAAACTATCCCGCAAGATTCAAATCTAGGGGGTGGCTGCCCCCCGATCGAGGCACTACCAGGTTTTTCGAAGAAGAGCGACCAGATGGAGTCAGAGCATGCGGCATAACCCCTTATCACGAATGAGAAAAGGCACCTATGCGCATGGCACGAAGCACTGCCAAACATTGACCATCCATCACCGATAGAGGGGGAAGATCCCAAGGTAAGCTGCTGAGAGGGATCCTGGCAAAAAGGACTCTCCGAGGGTTCCTAAGAAAAGGTAAGCAAGTCTAACTCAAGCAAACGAGGAGAAGGCAGTACACAGGAAAGCAACAGCGAGACTGGGTGCTTTGGGCTACTGGAGATTCATTGGAAGGGTCTTGACGGACACAGCCACAAGACCTGAGTTCTCCTTAGCTGTTCTCACCCCAGCTCCATTCCCTCTATTTCAAACTAAACTCTCGCCGAGTGCGGAGTCCGAGCAAGGGGCCCACAGGGAAGGATCTGTTCTCCTGGATCATCACTGACTTAATCGTTGGAGTGCCCCCACCAAGATCCCCGACCGGGTCTCCTCTATTTTGCAAGTCCGGGTGCGCGTGCAGGCTCTCGCATGACGAGGTCGGCATCCGAAGTCGGCTCCAGCTACAAGCCACGATGGTGTAGGCGGCAACACCATCCAACCAGTGATTTTGTAAATAATAAATCCTAGTCATTACTACGATCTCTCCTTTTAGTCCCATATCAGAAAATACAAATACCTCCTCCCTATTAATACCTATAAAAAGGCTCCTATATCTTTACTTGGAGGCATCAACTCCGTGGAATCCCTCTAGAGCCTTTGCATAGGGAGAGAGGAAGGGAAGATCATGTGCGATTAAGAAATTCCTGTCTTCAGGAAGTAGATCAGATTTTTGATATTTATATTTTATTTTTTCTTTATATAATTAGTGCTTGATTGTAATATTTTTTCATGAATAAAATTATTTCTCATTATTTCACGTAGTATTCTTCATGTCTAAACTATAATTAGATTTTAGAATAGTCTATGACTATGTAGAGATGAGTTATGATCCTAGGATATGATTCGTGCTCAGCGAGATAGGCTATGCTCAGAATCTGATTATAAAAAATTTTATTTATATGATTAAAGACTTTGAATAGTCTATGGCTACGTAGGAGCGGATCAAGGTCCGTATCTAGTGAGATAGGCTATGCTCAAGAATTGATAATAATTTAATAATTATATATTAAATAAATATTTAATATAATATCAAAATACTGAATCGAAACCCAAGATATTTTTCATATTCTAATTAATCTACTGCTTAGTTTAATTTTTATTCTTAGTATAATTATATTCTTACTCTTTTATCTCTCTAACCTAATTAATCTCTAACAAAATAATCATAAAAGTAAACATAACTCCAACTGATCCCTGAGGATACGATCCTGACTCATTCTAACTATAAAGTTGAATTGGTAAATTATTTTTAATCGCCTACGACAGCGATCATGCATGCCTTCCAGAGGTGATCCACATAAAAATTACTTCAAGAACAGAACTGCTTCCAAAAACTTGTAGATAAGTTCTATCCTATAAAATTCGGTTTGACCTAACCTGATCAAACCCACTCTGGACTTGGTCTTGGACTCTCTTTGATTAGGATTTGGACTTCTAAACATTTTTTTTCCTAACTCTGATTTTCTCATATTATCTTCTTAAACTCTTATCTTAAATAGGCAAACTTATCTTAACATTAAAACCTTGTCTTAACAAGAGAAAGAAGAATATTAGTTGGATAGAGTTGAAATGGCCTAATCCCTACTGCCGACCCCTATTTCAATAGGAGAGGCACCAAATGATCTAGATACGTCGGTCTCAAAGCCACATAAATCAACAGATAAAATTAAGAGTTTTATATGAGAAAGACTCTTAATTATGTGATACATCGATTTATCCTTCTCCCGCGCGCACCCCATCTCAGAGAAAATTTTTCATGCCTTTACCTAGATCAAAATTCATTTGATTTTGCCATATAAGTAGCCACTTGAATCAAGATTCAGATAGCACAAATGTCGAAGCATGAAGTGGTCCTTTTTGCCTTAAAGAAGAAGGACAATTATCATGCCTCTTGGCATGACCTTTCACCGTGTGCTCATATATTAGCATCTCACACCCATAAGATGCCACGACACTCTTTAAAATGTATGTCTACATGATTGAGGGCTTAGAGGACTTCCACATGGATCTCAAATCTAGATCTTAAAGGATTCTTAAGACCCCTTATCGCCAAAACCATTCAGCCTTATCTAATGTTGGCGCTAAACATGATAGAGTCCAAGTCAACTTGGACTCCATAATTGGCATTACAAATTACTGAAAAAAGTCCAATAAAATCTAGGTAAATTCTTTCTAAGCTGGTGGCTAACCCAGTTTAATTAATAACTTGATTGGATTAATTAATTCAACAAGATTTTGATCAAATTGAATTGATTAATGAACTAGGGTTTATACCACTTGTGCTAGCATGTTACTTGGCTATCCTAATTGGTTCTTTTAGTCCAACTAATCAACTAAAACTTGTTCTTAGTTAATTCTCTTATGTGTGTGACTCTATGGATTCCATATCTATCCAGCAATAGATCCGAGTATATTTAACCTAATCAATAAGAATCCATCTAATCGATTTAGGTTAAACCCATTTTAGTCCAAGTTGTTCAATTAGAACTCTTTCTAATTGACTCATGAATTAAATTCTTTAATTCATGAAAACCTATAAGACGTTATTGATATCTAGTAATATGTCATGCCTACCCAGAAGATAAAAAATTTGGTAGAAATTATCAAAATATCCTTCAATGGCAAGTTACTATGTAACTTAATCCTTCGATCATCCTTTATCCTGAATAAGTGATGGGTATTAGATTTTGTCAAATCTAACACTTTATTCATTCAAATCTCAATCTTATAATGAAGACTCAACTGATAAAAATTAAAAATTATTTCTAATTTCATCCTACTTTGATCAAAAGCTTCCTAAATCATTATATGATGAGATTATATAGAATAAATTCTTCTCATACTAGGAGTGATCGAATCCTTGTTGACCTACTGATAACCTTTATATACAATCTACCATACCCATGAACACCCCATACATGACTTAGTCATGTACGAGTATATACCAAAACATAGATTCATATACACAAGTTCTATGATGATCTCGGGTCTAAGGATCACTTGCACAACTCCCACTTAGGGAACCATCTTTTGACAAATAAGATTCTATAAGATGTTCTTATGGTGGATCAATTCAATGAACTCATTTCCAAATGAACACTCACATTCCTATATTAGTATCACTATACAAGTGGTTGTGAGACTAACCATCCTCTTCATTGAACATACATAATATATGCTAGTCTTACCGAAACCATTGATCCTCGACTCAATGATCCTACGACTTGAAATATTTTAGATTAGGATTTATAGGACTTTTGGTCTTACTGTTATGAACTCATCATAATCCTAAATCCATTATCCTAATTTGTAGGGTTCATCATAATATTAAAACAAACAGTATAAGTAAAGTATATGATGAAGCATAAATACCTTTTTATTAATAAATGTCATATATGAATCAGAAGACAAATTACAGAAAAATTTATGTTACATATGAAATATGATTGGGCTTACACGGTACTATTCTTTCAATAGCCATCACTAATTTTTTACCTATCTTTGTTATATCATACTAGTTTTTTATTAACATCAGGACATATCAAATATTTATTTTTAAAAAACATTTCTATAATTTAAATATTTTTGAAACTTCGATGATCCTTTATTCTGCATCTTGAATTTTTGCCATGTTAGATTCATAGTCAGTGCCTTTCTAACATGGTAGACACTATCTAGAAACTATCATTAAAAAATTATTAGATAAACCAAGTCTATTGTAGGCCTAGATGAAATAATGTCATGTTACTGTTTCACTCAAAAAAATACATTTATTACTATTATACTTAAAAAATAGAGTGATTTTATGCTATATCTATGACCATGAGCGACGCAGCCTCCCTGATATTTTTTGATCATTGAAATGTAAATGATGTTACGTTGGGTTAATTGCTGCCTTTCCCGTTACTTATACAAACCAGAAAAATAATATTGGATAGATGTTGCGCCTAGTGTTGAGTTGAAAGTCGATACATTCTAGCTCTAATTGATAGTTTAGAGAAGAAAAGGAAAAGAAGGATTAAGGAGAGAGGGAAAAAAAAAAAAAAAAGGGAAATGAAGTATATATCTATCCTCTTGATAGAAATTTAATGGAAAGAAAGAAATAATTTTTTTAATAAAAAATATATGATACTATTTTTTTTATTTTTATACGAGTGAGATGGGGATTATAATTTTTTTTTTTTTCTTTCATCATACTTGGTTTTCAAAAAATATAAATTTAAAAGGATTTATTTTCTCTTTATTTAAAAAAACCAATCAAGAAAATAATTAGCATTGCCGTCGTCTGCGTGGTCTTCTACTTCTTCCTCTTCTTCCTCCTCCTCTTCTTCTTTTTCCTTTTTTTTTTTTTTCCCTACCAACCAGGGTGTCAAGTTCCCACTCCTCTCATCCAGGGAAAACTCTTCCCACTTGCTCATAGAAAAATAATACTGAAATGTGGAACCGTGGGACCCTTCTAACCCGTCGGTGCCGTCGGAGAGAAAAACCAGAGCCTGGAAAACCAACGGCGGCACCTAGAGACCCTCCCTCCTCCGCCCTCCGATTCTCGCCTCCTTTCCTTCTACCTTGACCCCTCCATGTCTCCCATCTTAAGGTAACCAGATTCCCTCTACATCTGTTTCACTTCTCCCTCTCGATTTCCCTCAATTATTTTCTAATCTCTAATTCCCTAGCTTTAAAGAATCGAAGGTCATGGCTTCTTGTTCGATGATGAAATGGTTTTGGTGTTGCAACGCTATTGCCTTGTTTCTTCTTTTCCTGTGGCCGCCTCTTTCTAGCAGCTCGGAAGCAGTTGCGACCGTGGACATCCACGCCGCGAAAAGTCTCGTGGCTTCCGGCCACCGCTACTTGGACGTCAGGTGCTTTCCTTTCTTCTCCCATGCTTGATTTCCTCCCCTTTCATTCTCCCCCTTATCCTTATCTTCAAAATTTTTTGTTAATTTATTAGAACGGTCGAGGAATTCAAGAAGGGCCATTTGGAGAACGCCATAAACGTCCCCTATCTCTTCTTCACCCCACAAGGTAAGCCTCTGCTAATTTCTCTTCCTTGGATCGATTTCTTTGAAGTCATTAAAATCCTGATAATTTGGATCAGGAAAGGAAAAAAATCCCAAGTTCGTGGAACAGGTGTCGTTGGTTTGCGACAAGGATGATCGCATAGTTGTGGTAACTTATCTTGAATTTTTTATTCTCGTTTATTTATTTATTTTTTTCCTCTCTTTCATATGGAAATAAATTCTATGCTTCAAATGGATAGGGATGTCTAAGCGGAGTGCGGTCCCTCCAAGCAGCGGCGGATCTTCTTAACGCTGTGAGTGGTTTCTTCCCTCCGTCTTACCGATAAATTTAACGGTGTGAGGGTGCGATTCAAGAGACGGTTGTATATCGCACGTACCGATCCATTCACTTCTTGATGCAAAATAAAACAGTTTAAACCTTTAGACCTTGAAGAATACCCGAATTCTGAGGGGCTGTTTGGTATTGTTCTTTAGTTTTCAAGAACAAGAAAGATTGACTAATTTCAAAAATATGGAGGATGAAATCCTTTTGGTTTTTCGAACTTTTTTGTGAGATCGACTTTACATATTTGGTAGCGTAGGATTGAAAATGAAAGCAAAAGCATTGAAACAAGAACGCGTTTGATTCACTAGAGTCAAAATGGCCATATCTCTTTAATATGTTAGTCTATAATCGGAATTGGAATGTGATTTGAGTCGCTCTTTATTATTATTTTAAAGTCCAACTCTTCCTCACCAAACATATTTTGAATATAATCATAAATAATAAAATAGTACTAAAAATAAATTTAAAAATTTAAAGAGAAACTAATGAATCAATAGGATAAAAATTAGAGAAGTTATTATTATTATTATTTTATTATTATTATATTATTTTAAAGTCCAACTCTTCCTCACCAAATATATTTTAAATATAATCATAAATAATAAAATAGTACTAAAAATAAATTTAAAAAATTTAAAGAGGAACTAATGAATCAATAGGATAAAATTGGAGAAATTATATCTTGCATCTCGTGCCTCAACATGGCCATATGCCCATATGCCATGCCAATCGCCGAGAAACATTGCTGTGGGCCAATCACCATGAGGACCACATGATGAATATGATGTATAGCAATGTGTCTCGGTGATTGGCGCGGTGTATAGCTATGGTGTCAGGATGTAATTTCTCGGTTCTGTCCACGAAAAACCTGCTTCAAAAGTACCTACACTACACGTGCACCTACTAAGAAATGATGACCCTTTCCTGAGGGACAAACATTATATTACAACTTACAAGAGGTTATGTCCATGTCTAGATTTTGATGTAAGGGGATGCCAGGTTGCCCAGTTTATTAAAAGAAGAAAGTAGTTACAGAGAAGGCTAAGAGCCAAGTCCAGACTTTATTATACGATGAGATGAAAGACTATACTTTAATGTGATTACTGGAACTGTGAAGAGTAAGCTACCATGAAGATAGCCTAAGAAAATTGTCTACATTTATAGGTTATTTCTCCTTTAGATTTGTTATATGTTAATTTGTGCTAAGAACCTTCACACTGAGGAAAGCTAGGTCGAGCTTGTTTCTCTTTCTCGTTCACAAGGTATCATCTCGTAAGTCACAACATTTATAAGAAACCGCACAAGTATGTGAAAAGTTATGAGAAGAGCTTTGCCATGCAAGTTTTGGGTAGTTCATGTGTAATTTAATCTAATCTATTATAGATCCGATGAACTTGGAATTTGGCTGGAAAATTAAGTCATCTATAGAACTGAGGTGCATTTTAGTAAGAAAACAATCGTGTTCAACTTCAACCAAAAAAAAGGAAAAAAAAAAAAAAGGGTAACTCTACTTTCAAACCTTAGCCTTGTGGTGCTAGCAGACATTGCCATTCTTTTGGAGTGGAGTTGCATGCTTTTGTTTTTTATATAATTGAGGAGGGTGTGTTTTTCAATAAATTGCAGGGTTTCGAGCACGTTCAGAACATGGGAGGGGGTATGCCGCATGGGTAGAGAATGGGTTTGCCGTGAAGAAGCCTCAAGAAGAGCTGTAGTGCTCCCTGTTACGTTTATATGAATCATATATGTACGTCTACAGAAACAAAATAATATTGAAACAAATATTAGCTAAGAATATCTAATGGTGCTATTCTTGACTTTAATATTGTTCAGTAGCTGACATTTATGCAAGTAGCGAGCACTGATTAAGATAAAGTAGTAGATAAGTTTATAGTTATTTTCGACAATTTGTCCAATTGCCGTGCTCAGCATTGGGGATTTTTGTATCATTCAGAGATACTGTAACCGTTTTGATGACTGTTTCAGAGTTGAATTTGCACATTAAATTCAATCATGTTAGTGCAAGATTGTTAAAGCTCGTAATGCTCCCGCAAAGATTTTTTTGTATTAAAAATTTCATTTGATTATTATGAGTGATCTTTTTTTTATAAAATCCGGAAGGGAGTAAAAATAGTAAAAATTAACGATACGATGAAACTAAACTCCAGCTCTTCCAAACGAGAGTTGTTTTTCTTTGTAGTAGCATAGAAAATAAAGGGAAGTTTTTAAAATCTCTAACCCTAGCAAAACCATGCTGAGTCGTAATAAAGAAATATAAATAAAATAAACTTTGCTGAATATCATAAAGAAGTGGATGACACACAAGATTTTTTTTTTTTTTTTTTTTTTTTTTTTTTTTTTGATGAACATGTGTATTCTATTCAAGGACGAAAGTGAATACAACCAAGATAATCAGATAACACAAGATCCCGAAGCTGAACAGGAGCAAAATGCCAACCGGTCCATAATATCGGACCAGAGTGATTTGCAACATAGGAGGCGATCCAATCAACAGCTGAATTTGCCTTCCTATACACATGCCTGACCGAAGTGAATGCACATCCCTGCCGAAGAAAGCTGATATCTCTGATAATGGGATGGAAAGCAGGAGCAACAGACGTCCGAGCTATCCAAGAGATAATAGTGGTCGAATCACCCTCGATGAATAAGCGGTCGAGATAGAGGATCTAATGAGCATATCTGATCCCAGCCAATGCTGCTAGCAACTTGGTCTAGGGGACACATATGGTCCCTTTAAAGTCAACATTTGAAAAGCGAAGGACCACGAAATTCTAAATTGGACCCTATAAAACCATGAAGCAAGTGTTTTAAGTCAAATACACTCCAATTTAGCCCGTTGAGTTCGTGCATCCATGAGCCTAGTCCTCCAACCTAGATGAGCGTGTGCATGCAGGATTTAGCTCTTTAATGCAAATACAAATGGATCGACTCCTTTAAGCACAGATTATGCTCGAGGTCAGGCATCTTGGCTCGCTCCGCTTAAATGATCCTGGGGCTTAGTCGTCAAAGCTCATCTCCCTCTCCATGCTGGTGCTTGAATAAGATTTGGGGCTGCCTCCATGGAAACCTGCTCCATATTGCAAAATTGATGTTGTTGGGCATCTTGTGGTGAGTTCAATGATCAGGGGTCAAGGTTTAGGGCTTGATCCAGTTATCTTGATATACTCAAGAGGTTTTTTAGGGCTAGGAAGAGTCCTAGGTTGAAGTCTAAAATGTTTAGGGTCTTTAGGCTTGGAGTCGACGATGTTTGGGTGTGAGTCGACCGTAGGTCACCTTGTATCGGAAGTCCTGTGTAGTTTCTGAATGTGCCGGTACAATACGGTGCCAGAAACCTGTGTTCTAGATGAGCCGACTCAAGCATACAGGTGTTCTGGATGAGCCGGCTCGATTTCTTAGTGTTGTGCTATTACCAGAACATAGTTCTGGACGAGCCGGCTCAAGCAAATAGGTGTTCTGGACGAGTCGGCTCGATATCTCAATGTTCTACTATTGCCAGAACATAGTTCCAGACGAGCCGGCTCGAAGTAGCTCGAGCCAGCTTGGATGACGAGTTTCTATTTTGTTCTGGATTGACCTGTGGGGAGTTTTTGAGGGCTAGGTCGGGTTTGGCCTAGGGTATATAATATGTAAATGTGTTCTTTGCTAATAATGTGTTTTTTTGAAGGAATAGAACATCCCTTTTCTCCCTAGAAACCCTATCTCTTCTTCCTCTTTACTTCTCATATCCATAAACCTTCTTCAACCTGTATCCTACCACATCATATCTGTCACGCCCCGAGCCAGCACCGGAATCGGCACGCGACCGGCCGCACAAACCCTAGGTTTTACCCTAGAGATCATGCAAGGCTTGGGTACACAAGAGTCACTTACTTCAAGAAAATCTCACTCATCACCAAGCCAAGTATCTGCACGACTCTGTAAAAGAAGAAAGTAGGTTGTGAGCTCTACAGCCAGTAAGGTTTTCATATGATCACACCAGTAATAATATACATTTCTAAAATAACAATATACCAGTATATAATTAAATGATCTAAGCCTCATGTATTATAAAACTTTGATAACTTTGCATTTTTCTTTAATATTCTCATTATTGCACCTTTATCTTTAGGGTTCTGGTCTAACCACGGTCATGTACCAGCCCATGACTGGCAACCTCAACGTGACCATGCATACTATGGTCGGTCCTGCTCACGTACTAAGCCCGTGGCTCGGCTGTCCCACGTACTATCCGCCCGTGCCGGCTCCCACGTACAAAGCCGTGGCTCAGGCTGTATAACCACGGTGCAACCGTAGCATGGCTAGACCAAATACCGTATTTACTTCATTAACACTTGTCAAAACATATTTTTTGTGATCTCTCGATAACCGGTATCGTGGTCCAACCCACTCGATAACCGGTATCGTGGTCCAACCCATTTTAATAACTGATATCGTGGTCCACCCACTCGATATCCAGTTTCATGGTTCAACCTGTTTAGCAATCCGGTATCATGGTCCAACCCATCCGGATATCAATTTTTTTTTATAACATCACGCATGAGATATCGACAATAATAATGATAAAACCACAATATCAAACATGAAATCTCAACTCTTCCACTGACCGACATCATGGTCCAAATCATCAAAATAGAATTTTTATCCGATAAACACGATATCCGGAATATAAAATAATAACAACAATAATCATATTGTTCTTCATAAAACTCAACTACACCATACAACAATAATTCATGCATGCCAATGATCATGCACTCGGATCAAAACCATGTATATAAAATAATATATAAACTGATGATCACGTCCAGAATCCTTACCTTCAACCGCTAATCCAAATATCCGGTATCAATCTATACCCGAAATTCGTCCAAATCCTCCCTGCTCAAAAGATTGATCTCCTACAATAATAAATAAATCATCAAATCAGTTCCCCCCCGATTTTCTCTCCCTCATCTTCCAAACCAAAATCCCTTCCCTCTCCCTTTCTCTCTCTTCTCCTCTTTCTCTTTCTTCCTTCTTCTCTCTCTTTTCCCTTCTCTTCTCTTCTCTCTTCTCTCTCTCTTTTATGGCTCTCAGCAGGCTCCTCCCTGCTTTCCATCGACGTCCTGTTTAAAAAGAGGAGAAAAATCCATCTAAAATCATCTCAAACGCAACCTAGGAAGTTCAAAACCATTAAAATATCTCCCCAGCCGTCAGATCTGAAATCGACGTCTCAAACCACGTCCAAATCCGAATCCAAAAGCACCTAATCAAGCCTAAACTCCATCGGACCAATCTCAGCCGTTCGATCGGACGATCGGACGGTCCAGATCACTCAGAAACCCCATGGACGCCATACATACCCGCGAGAAACGGTTGGGAAACACCTGGGAAACGCGTGGGAAACGCCCACGCGACAGCCGGCACGGGCTGGGCCGAGCCCACGCGCCCGCGCGCGTCGCGCGCATGGGCCTGGGCCGCGCAACGCGCGCCGCCGCGATGGGCCGGGCCGCGCACCGCGTGCCCGCGCGCTCGCGCGTCGCCCGCCCGCGCGTCGCGCGCGCGTTCCCCGCGCTCCTCGCGCCGTTTTTTTTTTTTTTTTTCTGGGTGTTACATTCTCCTCCCGTTAAATAATTTCGTCCTCGAAATTAGCTTGATTGAGATCTAAATCAATGCTCCCATCATAACACTTTAAAAGTTACTACGCTTCCACTGCGCACTCTGATTCACTAATAAATCCTCTAAAAATTTCTGTCATGTCTTACTAATCATCATGTTAATTCCATAATCTCTTATATCACGATTTCAAACAATCATGACTTGAATTCAATATCACTTTGCCACGGTCCTCAAATCATCATAACTAAGATCTGTCACAATCTTATCATATCCTAATAACCATCATGTCATTATTATTATTATCCACTTGTATCACCATCCCAAGTGATCATAACCTAAGCTCTGATACCATTCTGTCACGTCCCGAATCCAGCACCGGAATCGGCACGCGACCGGCCGCACAAACCCTAGGTTTTACCCTAGAGATCATGCAAGGCCTGGGTACACAAGAGTCACTTACTTCAAGAAAATCTCACTCATCACCAAGCCAAGTATCTGCACGACTCTGTAAAAGAAGAAAGTAGGTTGTGAGCTCTACAGCCCAGTAAGGTTTCATATGATCACACCAGTAATAATATACATTTCTAAAATAACAATATACCAGTATATAATTAAATGATCTAAGCCTCATGTATTATAAAACTTTGATAACTTTGCATTTTTCCTTTAATATTCTCATTATTGCACCTTTATCTTTAGGGTTCTGGTCTAACCACGGTCATGTACCAGCCCATGACTGGCAACCTCAACGTGACCATGCATACTATGGTCGGTCCTGCTCACGTACTAAGCCCGTGGCTCGGCTGTCCCACGTACTATCCGCCCGTGGCCGGCTCCCACGTACAAAGCCCGTGGCTCAGGCTGTATAACCACGGTGCAACCGTAGCATGGCTAGACCAAATACCGTATTTACTTCATTAACACTTGTCAAAACATATTTTTTGTGATCTCCGATAACCGGTATCGTGGTCCAACCCACTCGATAACCGGTATCGTGGTCCAACCCATTTTAATAACTGATATCGTGGTCCAACCCACTCGATATCCAGTTTCATGGTTCAACCTGTTTAGCAATCCGGTATCATGGTCCAACCCATCCGGATATCAATTTTTTTTTATAACATCACGCATGAGATATCGACAATAATAATGATAAAACCACAATATCAAACATGAAATCTCAACTCTTCCACTGACCCGACATCATGGTCCAAATCATCAAAATAGAAATTTTATCCGATAAACACGATATCCGGAATATAAAATAATAACAACAATAATCATATTGTTCTTCATAAAACTCAACTACACCATACAACAATAATTCATGCATGCCAATGATCATGCACTCGGATCAAAACCATGTATATAAAATATATATAACTGATGATCACGTCCAGAATCCTTACCTTCAACCGCTAATCCAAAATATCCGGTATCAATCTATACCCGAAATTCATCCAAATCCTCCCTGCTCAAAAGATTGATCTCCTACAATAATAAATAAATTCATCAAATCAGTTCTCCCCCGATTTTCTCTTCCCTCATCTTCCAAACCAAAATCCCTTCCCTCTCCCTTTCTCTCTCTTCTCCTCTTTCTCTTTCTTCCTTCTTCTCTTCTCTTTTCCCTTCTCTTTCTCTCTCTTCTCCTCTCTTTTATGGCTCTCAGCAGGCTCCTCCCTGCTTTCCATCGACGTCCTGTTTAAAAAGAGGAGAAAAACCCATCTAAAATCATCTCAAACGCAACCTAGGAAGTTCAAAACCATTAAAATATCTCCCCAGCCGTCAGATCTGAGATCGACGTCTCAAACCACGTCCAAATCCGAATCCAAAAGCACCTAATCAAGCCTAAACTCCATCGGACCAATCTCAGCCGTTCGATCGGACGATCGGACGGTCCAGATCACTCAGAACCCCATGGACCGCCATACACCGCGAGAAACGTTGGGAAACACCTGAGAAACGCGTGGGAAACGCCCACGCGACAGCCCACGGGCTGGGCCGAGCCCACGCGCCGCGCGCGCGTCGCGCGCATGGGCTGGGCCGCGCAACGCGCGCCGCCGCGATGGGCCGGGCCGCGCACCGCGTGCCCGCGCGCTCGCGCGTCGCCCGCCCGCGCGTCGCGCGCTCGTTCCCCGCGCTCCTCGCGCCCGTTTTTTTTTTTTTTTTTCTGGGTGTTACAATATCATCTCTTGGAGATTGTGATCGCTGGCAGAGGGTTGAACACGCCTCTGGGCATTTCGCAGGGCAAGAGGTATCTTCCTGATAATTGGTGTCGGAGAGCATTTGCACCCAACATTTTGATATCAGAGCTAGGTTTTGGCATGGGAAAAGAAGGAAGATTTCTGCACTTTCAGATTTCTGCAATACCAGGTTTCATTCAATCTTTGTCCTTTTCTTTCGCAGTAATCTCCAGAGTTAGGTGAAGGGTATCTCTTTTGTGGAAAGGGTGGAAGGAAAGGATTGGAAGGAATGTTTCTCTGTATTTGGTTTACAGAAATTGTTTGAAGGGTGATTTGCTTGATTGTGTATAATGGCATCAAGTAGTTTTAAGATGGACTTTGAGAAGTATGATGGCGAGGGAAACTTCACCCTATGGCGATAAAGGGTAAAGGATTTGCTGGTTCAACAAAGGATCTGCAAGGTCTTAGTTAAAGAGAGACCGGAAAAGATCAGTGTTGAGGATTGAAAAGAGTTAGAAGATATTGTTTTTAGCACCATAAGGATGTATCTGGCGGATCAGGTTTTGCCTAAGGTATGTTCAGAGACGACTGCAAAGGGTCTTTGGACGAGAGTAGAGAACGCATACATGGAAAAGAATATGACGAATAAGCTGTGGTTGAAGAAGCAGTTGTATAGTCTGAGGAAGCCTGAAGGAGGAGACATTGTTGTTTACATTCAGAGATTCAACCAAGAATGTTACGAGGTTATGAGTTTGGATGTGAAGATTGATGAGGTGGATAGGGCATTGTTGCTGCTGTGTTCTCTCTCGGGATCGTATGATAGTCTTATACAACCTTGGTGTATGGGAAGGAAACCCTGAACTATGAAGAGGTTGTTTGAGTGCTCAGGTCAAATGAGTAAAGGGAGAAGATCTGCAAAGAAAATCCTAACTCAAGGGTACTTGATGTAAATGAAAGGCAGGGGAGACCCAAGGAAAGAGTTAGGGGAAAGTCAAAGGGCAGATCCCAGCCTTGAAGTAGTCAAAAGGGGTGGAAGTGTTATAAGTGTCACCAGCCAGGTCATTTGAAGAGAAATTATCCTTGTGAAAGTCAGGAAAAAGGAAAGCCAATATAAGTGGTGCGAATGCATCTGAAAGCAATGGTAAAGATATACTGGTAGCTTCAGATGGGCCTATAGATTGGGACAATTTATGGACATTGGATTCGGCATGCTCTCATCACTATACCTCATATCTGGAGTGGTTTGATACCTATGACAAAATAGATGGTGGGAGTGTAAACCTTGGTGATGATCACCCTTGTAAGGTGGCCGAAGTTGGCACTATTAGGATGAGGATGTACGATGGAGTGATATGGACTCTATCAAATGTCAAACATATTCCAGAACTGAAAAAAATTGATTTCTTTGGGCTACTTGGAGAAGCAGGGTTATGGTTTCAGTTGCAATCCAGATAGTGGATGTTTGGATTACCAAGGGACCTTAGTGGTGATGAAAGGAAGAAGACTAAGCAACAATTTGTACAAGATGGAAGGCTTAGTGGTAAATGATAGCGCAGAGGTGCTTGCAGCGGCACAGGAGGAGCAGTTGGTATATAAACTGTGGCACTATTGGATGGGTCATCTAAGTGACCGAGGGCTCACAGAATTAAGCAGAAGAGAAAAGATTCCAGTTCTGAAGAAGGATGAAAATGACCTGTGTGAGCCATGCATTTTTGGTAAACAACATAAGGTCAAATTTGCTATTAGTACCAAGCCAAGTGATGGAGTGTTAGATTTGGTACACTCCGATGTATGGGGGCTAGCTCCAGTATCAGCTAGAGGTTGGGCAAGATATTTTGTCACCTTCATTGATGATTACTCAAGGAAGATGTGGCTTTATCTGATGAGGAAAAAATCAGAGGTGTTTGCCCAATTCAAGGCCTGGAGAGCTGAGGTAGAAAAGGAGACAGGAAGACAGGTGAAGTGCATTCGGTCTGAAATGGAGGGGAGTACTCAAGTAAAGAGTTCAAGAATTACTGTGAAGAGAATGGGATCAAATGCCATTACACAGTAAGAATGACCCCTCAACAAAATGGTATTGCGGAGAGAATGAACCGAACACTGTTGGAGAAGGCTAGGAGTATGAGGCTGCAAACATCACTCCAGGTAACTTTTTGGGGTGATGCTATAGCCATTTCATGTTTTCTTATTAGCAGGTCCCCTTACTGAGGATTTCCAGAAGAGGTTCGGAGTGGGAAGAAGGTGGAGCTTGGTCACCTCAAAGTTTTTGGTTGTCCGGCCTATGCACATATGGAGGCAACTGAGAGAAGCAAGTTGAACCCTAAATCAAAGAAGATGATCTTCATCAGGTATCCACGAGGAGTCAACGTTATCTACTGTGGGATACTCAGTACTCATCGAGGACAGTAATCAGTAGAGATGTCATTTTTGATGAGAAGAGTATCTTAGAGAGATCGGAGAGTACGGATGGAGATGCATCTACAAAGGTGAATTGCAATGATCATCCTTTACAGGTGGGAGATAGGCCTTCTACTTCTACTGGTAGGGGTGTTTCAGTTGAGGTGGAGTTAAGCGGGAGATATTCTCTAATAGTGAAGGATCAGCAAGAAGAGCTAGCTGTACAGGTAGAGGTGTAGGAAGAGCCACACTTGACAGACTTGCAGGATAGTGCAAGGGGAGTGGCATTACATAAACCTTAGCGCACGATCCGGAAGCCAGCGCGGTATAGCATGGATGAGACTATTTCTTATGCTCTCATCTCTGTAAATGGAGATCCAAACATTCAAGGAGGCCATGGAAATTCTGATAAAGAATCATGGATGCAATGCATGATAGAAGAGATGGAATCTCTCAGGAGGAATAAAACATGGCAGCTAGTGGATCACCTGAAGATGCTCAGGCATTGACTCAAATAGGTGTTGAAAAGAAGATAGTACCTTCAGAGCAAGGTGGAGTAAGGTACAAGGCAAGGCTGGTAGCAGAAGGATACTCACAGAGAGAAGGAGTTGACTACACAGAGATGTTTTCTCCTATGGTATGCCATACTTCAATTCGGGTGTTGCTATCATTAGTGGCAGAATATAATATGGAATTGGAACAGATGGATGTGAAAACAGCTTTCCTACATGGAAACTTAGAGGAGAAGATCTACATGAAACAACCTGAGGGCTTCATAGAGATCGGACAGGAGGACAAGGTATGTCTACTCCAAAGGTCACTGTACGGTCTGAAGCAGTCACTTCGTTAGTGGTATCGCAGGTTTGATTCATTTGTTTTGAGCCTTGGATTTCTTAGATGTGAACATGACTGTTATGTATATGTGAAGGATGTGGATAAGAATAATACTCTATATTTACTTCTGTATGTGGATGACATGCTGATAGCTAACAGAAGTATGAAGGCTATGAAAGAGCTGAAGAGAGCATTATCTACTGAATTTGAGATGAAAGATTTGGGTCCAGCACAGAAAATCCTTGGAATGGAGATTTGCAGGGATAGAAGCAAAGGAATACTCCATTTGTCATAAGGAAAATATATCAAGAAAGTACTTGAGAGATTTTGGATGGAAAAAGCCAAATCAGTAGAGACACCATTACCAGGGCACATCTCTCTTTCTAAGATTCAAAGCCCCCAGATAGATGAAGAGACAGAGTACATGTAGAGAGTTTCATAATCAAATGCAGTAGGCAGTGTTATATATGCTATGGTGTGTTGCAGGCCAGACAAAACATATGCTATAAGCCGGTGAGCAGTTACATGTCTAATCCTAGGAAGGAACACTGGAAGGCATTGAAGTGGATCTTGAGGTATCTACAAGGAACTCTGAAATATGGATTGGTATTTGCTAGGTAGCTAGAAGGACAAGAAAGGATCTCCAGGGAGTTATATGGAGGTTCGGGTCCTTTAGAAGGATATGTGGATGCAAGTTATGCAGGTGTTCTTGATACAAGAAGGTCTACTACAGGTTATATCTTCAGCATGTATGGTGGGCCGGTTTCTTAGAGATAAACCCTTCAACCTATCACTGCTCTATCTATAACAGAAGCTGAGTACATAGGTATTACAGAGGTTGTAAAGGAAGCACTGTGGCTTCTAAGGCTCCTTGCTAAAATGGGGGTGAAGCAAAGTATAGTGGTTCTGCACAACAATGTCAGAGTGCCATATAGCTGACTTAGAACCCAGTCTATCATGCACGCACAAAGCATATAGATGTGAGATATCACAGGATTCGAGAGCTGGTGGAGGATGGTGTAGTGGAGCTGGTGAAGGTCCATACAAAGGAGAACCAGGTTGATGCACTTACAAAGGCTCTACCAAGAGAAAGCTTTCGCTCATGTGTGGGGTTGATGGGTCTGAGGGATCCGGGGAAGTTAATTGAAGCCTTGAACCACCAAGGTGGAGATTGTTGGGCATCTTGTGGTGAGTTCAAGAATCAGGGGGTCAAGGTTTAGGCCTTGATCCAGTTATCTTGATGTACTCAAGAGATTTTCTAGGGCTAGGAAGAGTCTTAGGTTGAAGTCTAAAGTGTTTAGGGTCTTTAGGCTTGGAGTCGATAGTATTTGGGTATGAGTCGACTCGTAGGTCATCTTGTATCAGAAGTTCCGTGTGGTTTCTGGACGTGCCGGCACGATACGATGCCAGAAACTGTGTTCTGGACGAGCCGGCTCGAGCAAACAGGTGTTCTGGACGAGTCGACTCGATTTCTCTGTGTTTTGCTGTTGCCAAAACATAGTTCTGATGAGCCGGCTTGAGCAGACATGTATTCTGGACGAGTCGG